>CM055116.1:1001576345-1003013845 GCA_029206835.1 Rana muscosa | reverse complement strand
AATTTGGTCTGCATGGCTGTCATCCCAGAAGGAAGCCTCTTCTAAAGATGCACAAGAAAGCCCGTAAACAGTTTGCTGAAGACAAGCAGACTAAGGACATGGATTACTGGAACCATGTCCTGTGGTCTGATGAGACCAAGATAAACTTATTTGGTTGAGATGGTGTCAAGCGTATGTGGTAGCAACCAGGTGAGAAGTACAAAGATAGATGTATCTTGCCTACAGTCAAGCATGGTGGTGGGAGTGTCATGGTCTGGGGCTGCATGAGTGCACTGGGGAGCTACAGTTTGAGGGATCCATGAATGCCAACGTACTGTGACATACTGAAGCCGAGCATGACCCCCCCCCCCCCCCATCGGAGACTGGACCACAGGGCAGTATTCCAACATGATGACCCCCAAACACACCTCCAAGATGACCATTGCCTTGCTAAAGAAGCTGAGGGTAAAGGTGATGGACTGGTCAAGCATGTCCCCAGACCTAAACTCTATTGAGCATCTGTGGGGCATCCTCAAATGGAAGGTGGAGGAGCGCAAAGTCTCTAACATCCACTAGCTCCGTGATGTCATCATGGAGGAGTGGAAGAGGGTTCCAGTGGCAACCTGTGAAGCTCTGGTGAACTCCATGCCCAAGAGGGTTAAGGCAGCGCTGGAAAATAATGGATGGTGGCCACACAAAATATTGACACTTTGGGCCCAATTTGGACATTTTCACTTAGGGGTGAACTCACTTTTGTTGTCAACAGTTTAGACATTAATGGCTGTGTGTTGAGTTATTTTGAGGGGACAGCAAATTTACACTGTTATACAAGCTGTACACTCACTACTTTACATTGTAGCAAAGTGTCATTTCTTCAGTGTTGTCACATGAAAAGATATAATAAAATATTTACAAAAATGTGAGGAGTGTACTCACTTTTGTGAGATAGTGTGTGTGTGTGCTTTTATATAATTTTTTTTTTTTCTGTATGCCAATTTAAACTTTTTTTTTTTTTATTCTGTATTCCAAAGGCTATTTTTTATTTTATTTTGAACACGTGACCAGCAGCAGGACTAAGCTCGACCTGCTTATGTTTCCCTGCAGACAGGCTGGGAAAGATCCGCGTCATGTGACGGCTGTAAATTGATTGGGGGGAAAAGGTACTTTGGGTGTGTTTATTTTAATGTAAAAAATTGCAATGCCATCATCCACAGATGGGACATTGTAAATTAACAGTGTGTGTGTGTGTGAGTAGTATCAGTTTATGGTCCTCTTAGTGGGGGCTGAGGGTACAGACACAGTGTGCCTATATTCCATAGTCTGTGGTGAGATGCCCGGGGCAGGCTGTGATTTGGGAGGGGACGTGGTGTAATAGGTCAGAGGGCATGGTGGCTCAACCAAACTCCCAATACAGGCATGCTGTGTGTCTGCACAGTGTCCTGTACATCTGAATGGCCACTCTAATACTGATCAGCTTCTGTGCTTTCTGTAGTCACTTTTTACAGGATAAAGGTGCCTGGCAGGATCAACCAGGTACTTCAGACAGAAGAAGTACATGAAAAAGATAGACTATGATTTATAAAATATATACACACGCGTGCAAAGTAGATCTGTTCTAAACAGCGCTATTCTTGCACATATGTCAGATATTTTCAGGAGAAAAACTGAGCCATGGGCTTTTTTAAAGATCCTGAGACCTATGCATTTATACTTTTTGGCAGAGTCTTTCTTCTTACAAAGTAGTCATTAGTGTTATGCGTCCTAAAAACACCAATTGCTATAGAAAACGACATAAAGGATACCTGTAGGAGTAAAGTAAGTATTTAAACCTATTCCTACCCCTCATCCAATAAAGCATTCAACCCGTGCGGTGGTGGTGTGGGTGTGTTTGAGTTTTATACATTGGAAAAACTGGCGTTTTTTTAGTGTGTGTGTGTGTGTGTGTGTGTGTGTGTGTGTGTGTGTTTTTTAATAGGATGAATAGGTATAAACCTACCCTACTGTGATCCCTTGAATCCTTCCCACTCTGAGTAAGGTGGGAGGAGGGGGTATCTGGAGTGCTGCAAAGGGGTACCTGAAATGTGTTTTACAGCAGTAGGAATAATGTGAATATTTCTAACTTGAACCATTTAACACTGACAAGGCTTACAATGATCAGCTTTTATGCATTTACGCAAAACCTTTTATCCCAAAAGGATAAAAAAAAACTTGCTTAAACTGTTTAGCTGCAGCGTGGCTTCACTTTACAGTCTTGTACACACTACTATTCGCTGGGTTGAACGGGAAAAAAATTAACTGATAGATCTGAGCCGCTGTACTAACAATCCGATGTTAGTACAGCGATCTCCCCTGCTGTGCCATTTTGTTCTGACCAGTTGCGGCCCACCCACCAGAACAGTTCGGTCAACGCTGTCAGCCATAGGCTGAGAGTGCTGACTGGGAGCCGGTCAGCAGACCTTTTTAGGTCCTGACAATTGGCCCATGTGTACTAGGCTTAAAGCGGAAGTAAACCCATTGATTTAACAGTTTAAAAAAGCAGTTACATTCCTGGCATGCCGGGAATTCCAACGGTCACATTGGTTGTGCTCTCAACCAAACTGTCAAACCATCCAATGGCTGGTGTCATAACTGATCACATGTGCAGCATCATGGCAGTTGAAGATTAAACAGAGGCCAAGATGGCAGCTTCCTTGCCTGAAAATGATGGGAGGGTTTACTTCCACTTTAAGGCTGATACACACGGGCTGAATATCAGCCGGTTCATCAGAAACCGACCGACCTTCAACCGTGTGTACAGCAGCCTGTTCGACAAAAGCTGGACGTTAGGCTGAACAGGCATGCTGGAAACGCAGCATTGATAAGCATCAGATCTGCGCTTGCAGCCAATGGCTGCAAGCTCTGACCAGTGTGTTCTGGTGGGGTGGGGGCGTGGTCCCCATGTCAGAACATGATAGCTTGGCAGGGAGATTGCTGTACTAACATTGCATAGGTAAGTGCATTGATCTCCTCTGTAGAAATTAGCTCGGGCGTACTCAGGATTCCACCTGCCCAATCCCGCCAGGAAGCCAACACTGCACACCGGTAATCGCAGGCACTTCCTGATCTGTGGACTGGGAAATGTCTCAGTGTCTGCTTCCTGGCGGGATCGGGCAGGTCGGCTCCCGAACACACCTGAGCTCATTCCTACTCAGTTTTTGTTCAACCCGCTGGGTTGAAAGGGATAAAAAACTTAGAGTTTGTGTGTGTGTGTGTGTGTGTGTGTGTGTGTGTACCTCGCATTAGCCAAGTCCATCTAAATCAGTTGGGGCAGTATGGATACATGGATTACAATTTTGGCTTGTTTAGCAGGGACCTGCCAAACTTCGATCCCTGTAGGCTGTTTGTGTGCCACTGGCTATAGCCACAAACACTAATCGTTGTATTCTACTGGCGCAGAAGGCCCCTGCCAGCAGAATACAATGGTTCAGTAGAAAGGATTCCCCCATCCACATGTGTATGGATGGGGGAATCGGTTTTTCTTTTTTCATTTTTTATTTTTCCAACCCACTGAACAAAAAACGAATTATGTATGACAGAGCAAATGAAGGTTGCAGGAAAGAAATTTGCTCAATTCCCCCATCAACATAGTCAGTGCTGACGGGAATCCCTCCCTCTGGGCCATTGGATTCTCCCAGGGGGGGGCAGGGGAAACTCACCGCCAGAAGAACAGTGCTTATTGTTAATGGCTATAACAGTTGCTAGCAATAATCACATGTAAAATCTGGCAGGCTGGTTATACCCAAGTTGATCGCATAACATGGATGCATTCTGCCTGCCCATACATGGTTCGAATCTCGGTTGGTTGCTGCTGAATTCTAACAGTCTATGGCCGGCTTTAGTCCACCTGACATTACCCTCTCCCCAGATTGACAATGATGCTGCTGTCCAAGGGTGTCTCCGTTGCTCCTCAGTGGAGTGGAGATGTTTTGAGACAGGAAGAGTTTTACTGGCTTGATTACCAGGTGAAAATAAAGGGGAGCCTAAAAAAGAAAATGATTGTACCCACTATTTTAGGAATGAATAAACTGCAATATATTGTTTTTGGGTTACACACAACTTTAAGGTAGACTCTTCCTTTTGGCACTCATTCGAAGGATTAAAAATGAAACCAGCTCTATATCAGTATCTTTAGAACACAGGCAGGTACGGATTTGTGATATGTATAGGTGACCTGGATTTTTTCTCCTTCAAGAAAGCTTGAGATTCACTTTTTAATAATGCACTGAACAATTTGCGAGCCCTTTCTTTGAAGCGGTTCACTGCACAGCTAGACTGGGGAAACTTGACTGTTATGGTTTCTGTTTGAATGTCTTTTTATTGAGATAGAGATAATATAAATTATATATATATATATATTTTTTTCTTTTTAAATCTAGATGTGTAAGATGAGGAAGAAAACATTTTTATTTATCCATACAGCAGAATAGCTTTCATAAACTTTTGTACAGTCACACAATTTTCCGTGTGTTTAGCAGATGCATTATTTGCAACCCTGAAGTGGTAAGCAGTTTTTTTTTCGAATAAATGGCTGAAAAAAAAGTGTGAAGCTCAAAAAGGCACACAAGTTATTTGGTGCTCGGACAAAAACTATCATATGCATGAGGCCTGGCATTGTGTGTCAGTATGAACCGAGTCATACAGTTGCTAATAAGGTCTTCTGAACCTTTGGTATCGGCGCAATGTGCACTTACCTGCAGCAGTACTTTGCGCACACATAGCTTCTTGCTTTGGAAGATAGACTCTTGTGATAAGTAGTTAGGTGGCATCTAATGTATAATGAGAAGGCATCAAGTCCAGCCCCTGACCTAGTGGACACAATGAATAACCCCTAAACCTCCACCCCCCCCCCATGCCAGCATTGGTGTCAGTGATTGTAATAATAATACCCCCAGCATTAAAGTGGTACATGACCAATTGGAGCTAATCATCAAGTACAGAGATCATGTTCTATGCCAGGCATGTCCAAAGTCCAGCCCACGGGCCAATCGCGGCCCGATTTTTGAACGGCCCGCCTGGTTATCTAAACATATATATCTTTTGTGGCCCCAGACGATCTCCCAGCGCCAGGGTCACAAAAGATATACCGTATTTATCAGCGTATAACACGCTCTTTTTTTCCCCTTAAAATCAGGGGGAAATCGTGGGTGCGTGTTATGCGCTGATCCCTGCTGTCTGTGAGAGGACCGAGCGCCGCTGAAATAGCCCGAGCCGAGTGTACTGTGTACTCGGCTAGGCTCGGCTCCACTTGCAGTCATGCCCAGTCCCGCTATTGGACCTGTTATGTCCATCATAGGAGCCGGGCCAAGGGCCGGGACTGCGAGTGGAACCGAGTACACAGGACGACGGGCAGCAACATTTAAAAATGATCAAGCTTAATTTTTGGGCAAAGCTGCAGATGGACACTTTGGACAGGCTGCAATGGTGGGTGAGTGCATTCCTGGCAATTGAGGGGTCTGCAGATGGGCACTGGCCCTTATTTTGCTTCACAGTTCTTTATTTAAAATTTTTAAGTTTTTTTTTTTTCCCTGAAACTTCCCTCTTAAAGTGAAGGTGCGTGTTATACGCCAATAAATACAGTATATCCAAATAATACGCCTGAGCTCATCTCTTTACTCATACAGCCACAAAGGCAAGATAATTCTTGTTGGGCAGTGTATTAGTGCTCGAACGAACACACTTAGACTGTATTTTAATGGTTCAAAGAAGGTCCGGCAAAATGGTCGGCCCTCACGCATGTTCACTTCATCAAATCTGGCCCTCTTTGAAAAAAGTTTGGACACCCCTGTTCTATGCAAATAATTGGGATGGTTCCCTTTATAAAGAACCTTTAATAAATATTTACTTTTGACTTACCTGGCTGTTGGTTGTCAGGGTCTGTGGGTGGGGGGCTTATCGTAATCTGGGAGCCCTCTTTAATAAGGTGGCCCCCAGATCCCGGCCCCCCACCCTATGTGAATGAGTATGGGGTACATCATACCCCTACCCATTCACCTGCGGGGGGAAAAGTGTCCATAAAAAAAAACTCCCTAGACAGGTTTTTAAAGTAATTTATTAGGCAGCTCCGGGGGTCACTTGCGACTTCGGGGGTCTCTTCCGACTTCTCCGCTCTCTTCGGCCTCTTCTCCCACTCTCCTGTGTCTCTTCTGCCGGGCTCCTCCGCTATCTTCTGCTCTTTTTTTTGCTCTTTTGCTAGCGTTGGCCCGGTCTTCTCCGTCATCTTCTTCCCTCTTCCCTCTTCTCTTCTTCCGATGTTGACATGACGCTCTCCCCTGCTGTAATGCCCTGTGCGCAACGACTTATATAGACACGGGGCGTGGTCACTGGGTGATGTGACCCCGCCCCTTAAGACGTCACAGTCCCGTGGCATGATGGGACTGTGACGTCATAAGGGGTGTGGTCACCGGATGCCCCAAAGCACCCATCCCCCATGTTGAGGGCATGCGGCCTGGTACGGCTCAGGAGGGGGGTGCGCTCGCTCATCCCCACCCCTTTTCCTGACCGGCCGGGCTGCGTGCTCGGATAAGGGTCTGGTATGGATTTTGGGAGGACCTCCATGCTGTTTTTTCGGCGTACGGATTCCACTTAAAATACGTACCAGACTGATGGGCCCGGTATGCTCATGAAGGGGGAACACATGCCGTTTTTTTTTTTTTTTTTTTTTCTTTCAAAAAAATTGGCTTAAAGTTCCCCTTCATGCACAAGTCGTGGGCCAAAGTCGGATCTGTTTAATACGGAATCCGACTTCAGAAAAAAAGTAGTGCAGGAACTACCAATATGAATGGTAGTCATTCAAAATCATGGAGAATGACTTGTCATGCGATTTTGCAGTCCAAAATCGTGAGACAAGTCATATAAGTGTGAAAGGGCTTGCTCTTATTCCTGACCCCAACGTGCAATCAGAACGGGTCTCTAATCTAGCGGGACTGGGTTACCTTGAGATTCTACATACCTTTTTTATAAGGTGCTTTTGCTGAAAAAAGGTTAAACTCTCTAGCTGCATTGTGTGTGTGTGTGTGTGTGTGTGTGTGTGTGTATTAATATATATATTTCTGTGATGTAAAAAAATTGACTGATATTATTTCAGAACTGGTTCTACCTTTTTTTTAATGTGACCCATAAACTGTACAACTCAGTTGAACAACAAACTGAAATCTTTTAGGTGGAGGGAGGTAAAAATTTAAAAATTAAATATGGTTGCATAAGTGTGCACACCCTTCTACTACTGTGTTGAAGCACCTTTTGATTGTATTGCAGCACTCAGTGTTTTTGGGTATGAGTCTATTAGCATGGCACATCTTGACTTCGCAATATTTGCACACTCTTCATTGCAAAAACACTCCCAATTTGTCAGATTGCGAGAGCATCTCCTGTGCACAGCCCTCTTCAGATTACCCCACAGATTTTCAATGGGATTCAGGTCTGGGCTGTGGCTGGGCCATTCCAAAACTTTAATCTTCTTCTGGTGAAGCCATTCCTTTCTTGATTTGGATGTATTCTTTGGGTCGTTGTCATGTTGAAAGATGAAGTTTCTCTTCATGTTCAGCTTTCTAGCAGAAACATGAAGGTTTTGTGCCAATATTGACTGGTATTTGGAACTGTTCATAATTCCCTCTAACTAAGGCTCCTGTTTCGGCTGAAGAAAAACAGCCCCAAAGCATGATGCTGCCACCACCATGCTTCACGGTGGGTATGGTGTACTTTTGGTGATGTGCAGTGTTGTTTTTGCGCCAAACACGTCTTTTGGAATTTATGGCTAAAAAGTTCAACATTGGTTTCATCAGACCATAACACATTTTCCCACATGCTTTTGGGAGACTTCAGATGTGTTTTTGCAAAGTTTTTGGCCAGGCTTGAATGTTTCTCTTAAACGTCTTGCCACTCTATCTACCCCATAGCCCAGACATATGAAGAATATAGGAGATTGTTGTCGCATGTACCACACAGCCAGTACTTGCCAGATATTCCTGCAGCTCCTTTAATGTTGCTGCAGGCCTCTTGGCAGCCTCCCTGATCAGTTTTCTTCTCGTCTGTTCATCAATTTTGGAGGGACGTCCAGTTCTTGGTAATGTCACGGTTGTGCCATAGTTTTTCCACTTGATGACTGTCTTCACTGTGTTCCATGGTATATCTAATGCCTTAGAAATTATTTTGTACCCTTCCCCTGACTGATGCCTTTTAACAATGAGATCCCTCTGATGCTTTGGAAGCTCTCTACGGACCATGGCTTTTGCTGTAGGATGTGACTAATGCCCCGTACACACAATCCGAATATCGTACGACAGATCGTATGACTTTTTTAGCTTAATAGTCTCAAGAAAAATGAAATAGGTTATTAAAGTCACAAAAATTGGAAGTGATGTCATGTGTTGTAATGTATTTTTGTATTGTATTTTCGGACGACAACTGTACTGACTAAACGAAAATCATACGATCTGGTATCGTACGAGGAAAATTTTCGTGCTTGTCCGATTAAAATATCGGATGAACTGTCATGATCGGCTCTCGAAGCTCTGTACTAACGATCTGATTATCGTACGATTCTTCCTCGGACGACATTTTTCGTACGATATTCGGATCGTGTGTACGGGGCTTAAGAAAATTCAGGAAAGACCTACTAGAACAGCTGAACTTTATTTGGGGTTAATCAGAGGCACTTTGAATGATGGCAGGTGTGTACTGACTCCTATTCACAGGGGTGTGTAGACTTTTTATATCCACTGTATACTCTGCCTGTTTGTGTCTTTGTGGGATCTAATTACTGTATAGCTTTCACCTGCATCAGTGTTAAAGCGGTGGTAAAGTCACTTGAAATAAGTAAAGAAATGGGCAGGTTTAAATCGGTGTGCCCATATGCACTGCATGCTAGCACATTTTATAACAGATCTACTGGCATATGGCGCCATCCAGTGCTGTGCTGTCATGGTTCTCGCATGTCCCTGGCGCTTCCATGGTTCTCTGGCCTACCTTCTGTGTTTCCTATCCACTGCCACTTGCTGAGCCAGGATGATGTCAATCTTGCACATGGGCACAGAAGTCGCATCGCTGTGGCGCGTGCACAGCTCAGACCACTTCTACCCACTAATGGGGTCTCTTCTTTTATAAAAACCCTGCCTCAGTGTATTTTGTAATTGTGCGTTTACTAGGGCTGAAACAACTAATCGATTACAATTTTTATAATCGATTAATCGGCCAGTAACATAATGAGGTTAAAAAAAAACTAAAATTAACCCTTTATAGTACAAAAAGAGCAAATTTCTACTGCAAATATTACTTTCACTGTCCCACAGTAAAAAATTAACCCCTTACAGTAGCGATTATTTGCTCTTTTTGTACTAATTTTTAGTTTTTTTTTAACCCCATTATGTTACTAAACATCTCAGGCCCAGGTCACAACCTCTGTGTTTTTTTTGGTGCTTTTTGCAGAAACACACTACAGGTCATTTACATGGTTTCTATGGGACACGTTCACATCCATGATTTTTTCAGCTGCTGCGTATTTGGAAAGGGCAAGGACTTTTTTTAATGCAAAACAGTGCTATTTTGTTTTTTTGGTTTAATATACTTCAATGGAGAAGCTGCCGAAAAGCATGTAATGTGTTTTTGCGGCAATTTGTGTTTTGTAATCTGCCCAACAACGAAATTACTTTTTTTTTTTTTTTTTTTTTTTTTTTACGGTTATTAACCGATTAGTCGATTAATCGAAAAAATAATCGGCCAACTAATCGATTATGAAAATAATCGTTAGTTGCAGCCCTAGCGTTTACTACCACTTTAAGGCCTGTACACACGATAGGAAAATCATACAAAAGTTTACGTGTAAGGAACGGTCAGTCAGTTATTTAGTATGGTGCTTTCGGCCGCTGATTCTGGCTGTTTGGACATAAAAAAAACTGACAGCTCAGGAGGTGCCGCTGTACTAACTACCTGACACTAGTACAGTGATCTGCCCTGCTGTTCTGTTTTCTGACGGGGGGCGTTGGCTAAGAGCGCTGATCAGACCTTTTTCGGTCATGCCCCTTTATCAGAAGCCAGCTGAACAGACCAACTTCAGTACACATGAGCCGAATGTTGGCTGGTTTCTATTGAACCGACTGATGCCGCACGACATTTGGCCTGTATGTACTAGGCTTCAGGAATGTTGCATATTTTGGTTAATTTGGCACCCATAGCTGCTCTGTACAAGAATAAAAAAAAAATTGTAGTTTGGAGAAGAGCCCCATTACATTGCGGGTCAGTAGGGCTCCTTTTACATTGGTAGCCAGTGGAAATGATGCCCTTTACTTGAATGGTTAGCCTGGGAGGCAAATTGCTTATGACTCACGGGACCCCCACAGTAACTTCTGGAGTAACCCTGGTTGAGAGAGGCTGGTCTTGGTCCTCCTCACTGGCATGGGTATTCTGTTTAAGCATTACTGTGAACGTTTTAGCCAGATATCATAATCATAGTTTTGCTGACGTCATTCATGCTAATCATTTACATCCGTGAATGCGCTGTTTTCCTTTTTCATGTACCGTGTCTAACTCCTTTATTGTAGGTTTTTTGCCATAATGAGCAAGCAAGCTGATCTCTGTTCCTGAAACACATCTGTGCTTCCTGCTTGGCAGGATAAAATTTGTCACTCTCGTATTGCTGATATTAGGGTGTGCCACATGTTTTTACATTCCTAAGCATTTGAAGCGGGACATTTTCTTTTGTTTGACCTTCTGTTAAGTAGTACTGTGCACACTCTTCAATAAAATGATTCTTCACAAGTGGTTGATAGGAGTACTACTTTAAAGCGTTGGAAATTAGTTACTATATTGCATTGGTGTTCAGCACATGTGTAAGTATGTGTGGTCTGTACATATTCAGACTGAAAGGTGGTTCTATTGTTTAGTGCAGTCTGTAGAGTCCAACTCATTTCTGATACAACTTGTGTTTGGATGGAAATTGCTTAATTTACACAAATTTTTTTCTGTTATGTTGTGCTTTCTGTGACCATACCAGTGCAGCCACAGTGTCCTCTGATCTCCGCCACACCAGTACAACCAGTGTCAGTGTTCCTGATCGCTACCACTTCAGGACCAGTGTTGCCAGTCCTCCATCAACTGCGTTCCTGATCAGTCACATCAGTACAGTGTCACCAGAGCCAGTGCAGACAGCAAGCGTTCCTGATTATGGCCCCACCAGTGCAGTGCTGGTTCTGCTGGCCGCCTGGACTTTCCTCATTTGGTTTATTGATCACATTGCTGCCTGGACCCATCCTTTGCCTGTCTTCTAACCATGTCACTGCTTGCCGCCTCAACTGACCCATCTGCGTGTTCCTGCGAGACACCAGTCTCTACCACCCCCTGCAGACAACTGCACTTTTTGAACCACAGGAACTTTTGTTCACCATTTGTCCAGCCTCCTTAGTTACTGACCAGTAAGCATTATAATTCTGGGCGCAGCCACATACCAGTAGGCTAGACTGATGGGTACAGGGACTGCTGCAGGTGACGCTGTTAATCATACAGAGGAGGATATTATAGGGCACTGTTTTTGATATAATCAATTGATTTTGATGATACATAAGACACAATTTCCAGCAGATAATCAGTCCGAACTGAAAAAGTGTGGCATCTCCATACTCAAAAGTAGCAGGATGTGTCCTTAGTTAAAAAACAAACAAAATTGTAGTATGATACATTTTGCCCTAAGTATATTTTTAGGCCAGGAAAAAAAAAAAATGTGCGTCTGTTTTTTTTTTTTTTTGCAGGAGCCTATTCAGTGGATCAGGGGTGCAATGATTAGGCTTCTTCAGACATTCCCTGCAGCTTTCTGCCCACAGGGCTTGTGAATGAACTATGAGAGCGCTCCTCAGCATCCTCACAGTTCATTCAGAACTACAAGCCGTCATTTGCGGTGCTGACGGGAAGTGTATCAGAGGAACTGGCAGCAGGAGCTAGAACATGTTACATGTTCCACCCTAAATATTTAGGGTGGGACATGTAACATGTTTCAAAAGATGAACCTAGCCTTTAAATGCCACCAAAAGAAAGCGCTATCTGTCTACAAAAAAAAAGATAAAACGTTCACAGTGCTGAAAATGGTCTAGTCAGAAAAGGGGGTTTACCTTGCTGGTCTTCAAGTGTTAAAAGAATATTAGTCCTGTAAAAGAAGCCCATCACTTTGACTGGCCACTGCAGGTATTCCACACTACCTGGTATGCAAATACCTGCTACTCCTGCCACATGGGTTCCTTCCACCAGGACATACGACTCGGGGGCGAGCAACTACTGCATGCAGCTGGTAGAAATTTACACGTACCTGGTTAAGGTGAGAGAGGTAAAGGGGGATGAAGATCCACTTTAAGTTTCCTTATGGTGACATGATCTTTTTTAATATATCCAGCGTGTACGCATATATATGACTATGTGGCAGTCCATCAAAAAAGATGGTTCAGACATACATTTACATCTTACCACTGTTATTATCTTCCTTGCTTAAAATGGCATTCTAAAACATTTTTATGGTTTTCCTATGAAGGGAAGGAATCTGCTTGGAGCCTGAAAGTTTACAAAGTAGCGTTTAGAAGACACACATTTATTTTTTGTAGTGTGTTTTAATGAACACGTGTTTTTCTTTCTTCTTCTTTCTAATTTCTTCCTTCTTCTTTCTGTAAATTTGTGAGTAAATGTACAGTGTATGTTCTTGGAATTAAATGGGTCCATTACATAGTGTAGCTGGGTAGTTGTGCTTTACTGTTCGTATATCACACCCTGTTCACACTGAATGTGGCTTTGAAATCGCGCTACTTCAATGTGATTTCAAATTTTCCGGTCAGTGCAATTTCATGTGTGGCTTACCGTTATCTGTGCAACAACTTCATGCACAGTTGTCTATGCAAGCCACACATGAGATTGCCAAAAAAGTTGCAGGAACCTTTTTCAAATAGGTGCATAGTTACATAGTTAGTCAGGTTGAAAAAAAGACACAAGTCCAACCAGTTCAACCATAAAAAAACAAAATAATATCATACAATCCCATATACCTAATTCTATACCCACAGTTGATCCAGAGGAAGGCGAAAAACCCCAGCAGAGCATGATCCAATTTGCTACAGCAGGGGAAAAAATTCCTTCCTGATCCCCCGAGAGGCAATCGGATATTCCCTGGATCAACTTTACCTATAAATGTTAGTACCCAGTTATATTATGTACATTTAGGAAAGAATCCAGGCCTTTCTTAAAGCAATCTACTGAGCTGACCAGAACCACCTCTGCAGGGAGTCTATGCCACATTTTCACAGCTCTTACTGTGAAGAAACCTTTCCGTATTTGGAGGTGAAATCTCTTTTTCCTCTAGACGTAAAGAGTGCCCCCTTGTCCTTTGCGTTGACCGTAAAGTGAATAACTCAACACCAAGTTCACTATATGGACCCCTTATATATTTGTACATGTTGATCATATACCCCCTTTATCTCCTCTTCTCAAGAGAGAATAAATTCAGTTCCTCATAGCTGAGCTCCTCCATGCCTCTTATCAGTTTGGTTGCCCTTCTCTGCACTTTCTCCAGTTCCCCAATATCCTTTTTGAGAACTGGGGCCCAAAACTGAACTGCATATTCCAGATGAAGTCTTACTAATGATTTGTACAGGGGCAAAAAGATATCTCTCTCTCTGGAGTCCATACCTCTCAATACAAGAAAGGACTTTGTTCGCTTTGGAAACCGCAGCTTGGCATTGCATGCCATTATTGAGCTTATGATCTACCAAAGCCCCCAGATCCTTCTCCACTACGGATCCCCCCAGTTGTGCTCACCCTAGTATGTATGATGCATTCATATTCTTAGCCCCCAAGTGCATAACTTTACACTTATCAACATTAAACCTCATCTGCCACATAGTCGCCCAATTAGACAGAGCACTGAGGTCGGCTTGTAAATTGGCGACATCCTGTAAGGACGTTATTCCACTGCATAGCTTGGTGTCATCTGCAAAGACAGAAATGTTACTTTTGATCTCAGACCCAATATCATTTATAAAGATATTAAAAAGTAAGGGTCCCAACACTGAACCTTGGGGTACACCACTGATAACCTTGGACCATTCAGAGTAAGAATCATTAACCACGACTCTCTGAATTCTGTCTTTTAGCCAGTTTTCTATCCATTTACAAACTGATATTTCCAAGCCTGTAGACTTTACCTTACACATGAGCCATGTGTGGGGAACTGTATCGAACGCATTTGCAAAATCCAAGTATACCACGTCCACAGCCACCCCTCTGTCCAAGGTCTTACTAACCTCTTCATAAAAAGAAATCAGGTTTGTTTGACAACTTCTGTCTTTCATGAATCCATGCTGTCTGTTGCTTAAATTTGTTTTTTTCCAGCAAGAACTCGTCTATGTGGTCTTTTATTAATCTCTCCAGTATCTTCCAACTATAGAAGTTAAACTAACAGGTCTATAGTTACTTGGTAAAGACTTTGTTCCCTTTTTAAATATAGGCACCACATTGGCCCTGCGCCAATCCAGTGGTACTATTCCTGTCCTTAATGAGTCCCTAAAAATTAAATACAATGGCTTTGAAATTACAGAGCTCAATTCTTTTAGGATCCGTGGGTGTATGCCATCTGGTCCAGGTGCTTTATCCACCTTTATTCCATCTAAATATTTCTGGACCATATCACTTTTGAGCCATTGTGGATTTGGGGCTGTGTCACTACCACCCCCATTTTGGACATGAGCTCCCCCATGCTCCTTTTGTATACACAGAACTGAAGAAAGTATTTAATAAATTTGCCTTCTCTTTGTCCCCAGTCACCCACTCTAGATTATTTTGTAAAGGGCCTACATGCTCAGACTTCACCTTTTTACTATTAATATATTTGAAGAATTTTTGGGGGTTTGTTCTATCTTTTGCAATCTGTCGTTCGTTTTGAATTTTTGCATCCTTGATTTTCTTTTTACATATCCTGTTATATTCTTTGTAACATTTAAATGACACTAGTGTAACTTAATTTTTATATTTTTTAAAAGCGCTTTTCTTATTGTTTATAGCTTTTTTAACTTTAACTGTGAGCCACATAGGTTTTATTTTTAGCCTTTTAAACTTATTGCCCATGGGAATATACTTTGCAGTGAGTTCACAAACAGTCTTTTTGAAGAATTTCCCATTTCTGTTCTGTGCCCATTGATGCCAATATTCCCTCCCAGTCTAAGTCCTGGAGAGCAGCCCTCATCCTTGGAAAATTTGCTCTCTTGAAATTAAGTGTTTTTATCTTTCCCGTATGTGATTTTTGCTTACAGCTAACATCAAATGAAATCATGTTATGGTCACTGCTACCCAGGTGTTCCTTTATCTGAACATTAGTAATACGCTCTGCATGGTTTGAGATTACCAGGTCCAACAGAGCATCATTCCTAGTTGGGGCCTCAATAAACTGGACCATAAAATTGTCCTGCAATAGGTTTATACATTTTTGCCCTTTAACTGTCCCAGCTAAGAAGAAAATGGGGATATGTATAGGTATAACTCCTAACTCCCTTATCACCCAATAAATGGTTGGGACTATTGCGACACCCATGCACAGCATAAGTATAAAGTTTAAACATTTTATTTAAGAACAGTACAAATCAAAACAACAACAGTAATTAATACAGAAAGGTACATTTACGTAACAATAAAAGAAGGGGGTTTTATAAACTCTACAGGTGTGCAGAGATATAGTACTGATGCGATTGACGATTCCCCGACATGTTTCGCGGTATATACCGCTTCTTCTGGAGGCGTGGCATAACAGTACAGTCTATAATGTAATCAATAAACTTGGTGTAAATACACTGTCATAATTGTTTAAAAAACAGTAGTGTAGGAGTAAAATAGTAATGAACATATACAGACCTGGCTCACCAGTTTGATCAATAAAGACCAAAAAAATGTATAGTAAGCTGAAGCACCTTGAGGGGGGTGCTACCCCCTGGGACGGGCACGAGAGGATGAGGATGGCACTGAAAAATTAATAACACAACATGAGTTGGAGCCTAATTGATGTGAAAAGGGGAAAACGAGAAGGGGAGAAAAAGGAGGAAAAAAGGGATTTGTGAGGAAGTGGGACGGGGACTAGTGAAAGGGAAAAAAAAGGGAATGCGGGGTAAAAGGACAGGACATGGTGGGAAGGGGGAAAAAAATGTGTGACCAGAAGAAATGACCTGCCAAAATGGCCGTACAGAATCATTATAGGTGCCAGGTGTGATATAACCCTTAAAGGGGTTGTAAAGGTACATGTTTTTTCACCTTAATGCATCCTATGCATTAAGGTGAAAAAACATTCGACAATGCCGCCCCCCCCCCAGAGCCCCCGTTTTACTTACCTGGCCCCTCGAAAGTCCCGCGCTCGCTCCCGTCATCCTCCGAGTTCCTGAGCCCGGCCGTTGATTGGCTACACTGGATGGATTGAAAGCAGCACAGCCATTGGCTGGCGCTGCTGTCAATCACATCCAATGACGCGGCACGCCGGGGGGCGGGGCCGAGTGATACAGTCGGCGGCTGTGGCCGCCGCTGTATCATGGGAGAGCGCCCGCAATAACTCCACACCATGCGAGCTCGCTCGCATTATGGTGTAGAGTCCTTGCGGGGAGGAGCTGAAACAGCCGCCGGGGGACTCCAGAAGACCAGGATCGACTGTGTGCAAAACAAGCTGCACAGTGAAGGTAAGTATAACATTGTTGTTTTAAAAAAAAAAAAAGGGAACCTTTAGTGTTCCTTTTAATGACAGGTAGGTGAAAATGAAAACTAAAAGTAGGTAACAAAAATAGCACACCGGCGAAGAATGGGTAAAGAAAGTGATAGAAGGAAGGGGGAGAAGAGAATGGGGAAGTTGTTAGGGAAAGAAGAAAGGGGGGAAGGGGAGAAAGGACAAGGCGCGGGGGGGGGAAAGGGGGAGAGGAAGGGGGGGGAGAAACGGGGAACAAGGGAGTGAATGGTGGAGAAGAAGTGGGGTAATAGTGGGTGGTACACAGTGTTAGTGAAGTGATGGCTGCATAAAGCATGTGCTCGGGGGGGAAAAAAAGAAGAATCAAAAGAACCAACCCTGTGGTGTAAAAGAACTTCAGATAGCCAGGACAAAATTGCAACAAGTAAGTGGGTCACTGTTGGTACATAGGACACAGGTTTTGAGGACCGGGGTGGCCTGGTAAGCTCTTGATATACAGACGTTATCCGTCTGTAACCGTCAGTGAACTCGAGCTGAGGGCGAACGAGCCTTGTAGTACTATAAGTTGCAGTGACAGATCTATAAGGGGCAAGGTAAACAGGAATTATTAGATTACTAAGTAGCACTAGAGTTAGTTAATATCAAGGGTCCCCCATCCTATCCAAAGGTAATTGAGGGGGGCAGGTGCACGTAAATGAGTGAACCGGAGGATAGGGTCCCTAATCTGTAGATACAAATGTAATACCAATCTTACCTTGAACCAAAGGCATATGAGCGTGTCCGGGGTGATGGCCGTCCATAACATGAGGCGAGTCTCACTCGCCTCTTGTATCCTCCAAACAGGCGTCGTCGCGCCGCCGGCTGACGTCGGCATAGGGCGACACCTGTGTCCGCCGATCCCAAGGCGCATGCGTCGGACATGCAATCTGCGCACACGCCTTGACCCCTGCTCATGGGCTGAAGGCCTCGATGCGGGGAAAAAGACAGGGGCAGTGCGAAAGGACCAGAACGCACCCGCCCCTGGCTGGAGCGGCGCGTGTCCGCCACAGGGGGAGGGAATTAACCCTATACAGCGCCACACAATCAAGTAGGCCGGGCTGGTCAAATAGACAAATTAGAAAAAATGTTGTGTGTGTAACCATTTGAGTAATCCGGGTAGGTTGTGTGATATCCCCAAACCCGCGATTTAGCCATAAGATACACACATTAGTAAACCGTTGTATTGGGTATATAAGGATATTATACATGCATGGAAAATTTGCGACTAATTTCTCATATACACAAAAAGAAATTCTTTCAATGGCAATGTGACAACGCCTGCAGCTATTTGCAGTCGTTTGTGCATAATTACTCACGCAGTGATTACCTGTGGCTGATAAGTTGAGACAAATGTTGAGCCGGTCTTTAGGTTGGCCATACATTATACAATTTTCTTGTAGATTTACCAAAATGCAAATATTATGAGGTCAAACCTAAACACCATTTTCAGTTTGTATGCAGTCAGGCAGGCCCTTCCACATAGTTGAAGGTAATCCAAAGGAAACTGTACAGAAATTGTATAATGTATGGCCAGCCTAACTGTCCATGAAGTTGTTTGATTACAGGCTTGTTAGCTGGAGTAGGAACTTCAGAGCTGAATATGATGAGGCCTATCTGTCCTGTGGTTTGAAGTCTGAAGATGCAGCCAGCTGCCAGGAATGCTGACCTGTGTGCTCTCTCCATGGTGTCTGAATAAAGCCGCAATGCTGTGTGTGGCTTTCATGGGTTCTTGGAAAGGTGAAACAATGCAGGTTCAGGTTGGGTTTCAAGCAGCATTAGTACATTTACAACACAACTGATCACATTTCTTTCTCGTACATCACGGGACACAGAGCGGCATAGTCATTACTATGTGGGTTATATAATTTACCTTCAGGTGCTGGCACTGGCAACTTCCAAACCGGAAGTACCCTCCCCTATATAAGCCCCTCCCATCCGGGAGCACCTCAGTTTTTTTGCCAGTGTCTAAGGTGTTGGCCAAGAAGTAACATGTGTTTTTCACTGAGCTTGCGTACAGGTTCTTTTGGGCCTCAGTAAGCTATTCCGGATCCGACCAAAAAAGCTTCATAGCTAAACGGTCGGTACCCGGGCCTTGCAGAGAAGAGCAAGGTTTTGCCTGTAATGCTTCTCTTAGGAGGGCTGGACCCTGGGATCCAGAGCTCTGGTCATACCCACGACCAAGATGTTGTCTGTGCAGGGTGCTATACAGGTCCAGGGGAGTGGAATCCTTGGGAACCCGGTCCCTCAAGGTTTAATTACAATGCCTGCCGTGAGAGGTGAAGTTTGGGCTTCTGTGGACCAAACAGAGTCCTGCGGCGGGGAAAAGGTAAGTGGGGGCCCCTCAGGAACTTGGTTCTATTGGGGGACCCCCAAGCCTAATATGTCTTTCTGCCTGTTACCTAACGGTATTCCCGCTAAATATCTGTGCATGCCTGTAACTACTAAAAAATGTAATAATTTTAAGAGTGGTCAATAAAAAAAAATAAAAAAAAAAACCACTAGAGGCCGCTGTGGAACGTTGTTTTCTTGTCATGTGGATTTTTTCTTTCCAAGTCAAAATCCAGGCAGATGGTGAGTTCTCTGAATGGGAAACTGTTTCCTCTGCCATGTTGCAATGCTCATCCATCCCCCAGCCCTGTGGCAAACAGGGCCCTGGCTTCTGTCCCTAGTTCCTTTTCAAAAAGAGCGCCGCGGGCACGCGCCTCTATTTATAGAGGTGAGCTGGAAAAAGGGGCGGAGCTTGGTGGATGACGCTCTGTGCGCGCCGCAGCGCTTCTGCGCATGTGCGGGCGTCCCAGCATGTTAAAAAGCACAATTAGGTGTTGTCAGCTGGTTATGGAAGGCAGAAACAGAGCTGGCAACATTTAGAAAGGCATACAGCAGGCGGTTGATGCAGGCATCCCCATAGAAAGGCACATTAGTAGACACCAACTGTTTATATAGCAGCATTTGTGCTAGACTATTGTCAGTAAGTGGTGTATTTCGGCTGGAATACCTCAGCTTTGGGTTTAGGAATATGCCGTCTAAAGTCTCCGGGACTAAGAATCCCAGGAAGCAAAGGGTGGTCTTCATCGGGCTCTGAGGATCTTGGGCATGCTTTGGCTGCACCAATCTCCCCTGAAAAATCAGAGGTTAGTGACCGTAGAGCACCCTCAGGAGTACCTGGTACTGTGGCTGTCCTCAGTTCACCTGTGTATATAACAGAGGAGGTTTTTTCCTCAGCTCTGGGAGGACTGGAAGAGAGATTGACAACATTGATCGCTGCTTCCCTGTCAGAGGGAAAGCGCGCCCGATCTCCGTCTCCTCCCTCAGAGTACCTGTTAGCAGAGCAACAGTCCCATACAGGGATCGACCCACCTGAAGGGGATCAGGATGAGGTTGATTCTGTTGTAGAGGAATCAACAGTGGAAGAGCCATTCTCAGCATCACATGCTGAAAGATTATGGGTTCAGTCCCTGACTAACATGGTCCGATCAGCATTTAAAATGCCCCTTGCGGAGCCATCATCCACTTCTGTCTCCTCGTTGGGGATGCTAAAAGCTCCCCAGACTGTTTGTTCCTTTCCAATCCATCCTTTACTGGAAGGGCTCATTTACCAGGATTGGGAACATCCTGATAAAATATTTACTCCTCCCAAGAGATTTCCGGTGGTCTATCCCATGGAGGAGAAGTTCATCAAAAAATGGAGGGTCCCTACAGTGGACGCAGCCATCTCTTGTGTGAATAAATCACTGACATGTCCAGTAGATGTCCAAATGTTCAAGGACCCAATAGATAAAAAATTGGAGTCCTTATTAAAATCTGCTTTCTCTACAGCAGGCTTGGTGACACAACCAGCAGTGGCAGCTATTGGGGTCTGCCAAGCAGTGAAGGATCAGTTGAAACAGGTCTTAAGGGACCTGCCAGATCAGCAGGCCCTTGCCCTAGCTGATCTACCTAGAGCCTTATGCTTTGCGGTTGACGCCATAAAGGATTCAATCCATCAGGCCTCCCGCCTTACGCTGTCTGTAGTACATATGCGCAGGCTTCTATGGCTCAAAAACTGGTCTGCTGAAGCTCCCTGTAAAAAATTGCTGGTTAGCTTCCCATTTCATGGTGAACGCTTATTCGGGGAAGACCTGGACAAATATATCCAGAAAATTTCCAGCGGTAAAAGTACACTCTTGCCGGTTAAAAACAGAGTTAGAGGTCCCTCTTTTAAGAGGCCTGCTTCTCCAGTCCCTGGGACATCGGCTGTGAAACAGTTCCGACGGCCTCCTCGGTCAAATCCCGGGGGTAAAAATCCAGGACAATCGCAGGGTAACAAGAAACCCTGGGTCAGGAGAGGTACAAAACCTCCCCCAAAATCAAATGCATGAAGGGTTGCCCCCACTCAATCGGGTGGGGGGAAGACTTCAGTTGTTCGCAGAAACCTGGCGGGACACGATCAGAGACAGATGGGTGCTCTCCGCAGAAAGTCTGGAATACTTGGGGCTAAGGCTGGATTCAGACCAGAGAAAAATTTTCTTGCCTCAAGAAAAGGTGTCGGCTTTGAGAGATTTGATCCACCTAGTGGGTACAAAAAGACAGCCGTCCATACGCCTGTGCATGAGGCTGCTGGGAAAAATGGTGGCATCATTCGAAGCAGTACCCTACGGTCAATTCCATTCAAGGAATTTGCAAAGGGCCATACTGTCAGCCTGGAACAAAAAAGTTCAGGCCCTAGACTTACCAATGTCCTTGTCCCCTTCCGTTCGCAAGAGCCTCCGTTGGTGGTTGGTTCCCCAGAATCTGGAAAAAGGGAAATCCTTCAGTCCGATTTCTTGGAAGGTGGTCACTACAGATGCCAGCCTTATAGGCTGGGGAGCAGTACTGGAGCAATGGTCTCTCCAGGGCAGATGGTCGGATGCAGAAAAGGCCCTGCCCATCAATCTCTTAGAGATACGAGCAGCCCGGTATGCCCTAGTAGCATGGACATCCAAACTCCAAGGGTCCCCTGTCAGAATTCAATCAGACAATGCCACGGCAGTGGCATATATCAATCATCAGGGTGGCATCAGGAGTCGTGCAGCCCAGAGGGAAGTAAATTGCATCCTGAAATGGGCAGAAAGATATGTCCCAGCCATATCCGCGGTATTCATTCCAGGAGTGGAGAATTGGAAGGCGGACTTTCTAAGTCGCCAACAATTATGCCCAGGGGAATGGTCCCTTCACCCCGAGGTTTTCCGGACAATATGTCAGCGGTGGGGAACACCGGATGTAGATCTGCTAGCATCCAGATTCAACGCAAAGGTGGACAGATTTGTCTCTCGGACAAGGGATCCCCTAGCTTGCGGCTCGGATGCCCTAGTGTTCCCTTGGGATCAGTTCAAGCTGATATATGCATTCCCACCGCCACAATTGTTACCTCGATTACTCCGCAGAATCAGGGTAGAAAAGAAACCAGTGATTCTGGTGGCTCCAGCGTGGCCCCGAAGAGCATGGTACGCGGAGATTGTAAAAATGTCTGTGGGGAGTCCTTGGACCCTCCCACATCGTCCGGACCTGCTTTCACAAGGACCGATATACCACCCTTCCTTACCAGCCCTAGGTTTGACGGCCTGGCTATTGAAGCCCACATTCTAAAAGAGAGGTCTCTCTAATCCTGTGGTATCTACCATGATCAATGCCAGGAAGCCGGTATCCAGGCAGATCTACTATAGAATCTGGAAGGCGTACATCGCTTGGTGTGAGGCCAAGAAATGGCATCCACATAAGTACGTAATAGGTAGGATTCTGGACTTCCTACAGTGGGCTGTAGATAGGAAGCTTGCCTTGAGTACTATCAAGGGTCAGATTTCGGCCTTGTCAATATTTTTTCAAAGGCCCTTGGCTTCGCATTCACTAGTCAAAGCCTTTATACAAGGAGTGATGCGTATTAGCCCTCCGGTTAATATTCCCATATGTCCATGGGAATTAAACCTGGTTCTGTCGGTTCTACAGAAACAACCATTTGAACCATTATAGCACATTTCCTTGGTTCTTCTCACCAGGAAATTGATTTTTCTAGTAGCCATTTGTTCGGCTAAAAGAGTGTCGGAATTGGCCGCTATGTCCTGTAAAGAGCCATATCTGGTTATCCATAAGGACAGAGTAGTGTTACGTCCTCATCCAGCCTTTCTTCCTAAGGTGGTATTGAGGTTTCATTTGAACCAAGATGTGGTTCTTCCTTCCTTTTTTTCCCCAAACCTAGCTCGGTAGAGGAAAAGTTATTTCATTCTTTGGATGTAGTAAGAGCAGTTAAAGCTTATCTAAAAGCCACTGCTCAGATTCGCAGAACGGATACTTTGTTTGTTCTGCCGGAAGGCCCCAGAAAGGGTCAGGCAGCATCAAAATCTACTTTAGCCAAGTGGATTCGATAGGTCATAATACAAGCCTATGGCTTGAGAAGTAGACCGCCTCCGTTCAAAGTTAGGGCGCACTCCACGAGAGCAGTTGGAACTTCATGGGCAGTGCATCACCAGGCCTCCCTGGCTCAAATCTGTAAGGCCGCAACATGGTCTTCAGTACACACGTTTACTAGGTTCTACCAGGTGGACGTTAGAAGTCAGGGTGATGTCGCCTTTGGGCGCAGTGTGTTGCAGGCCGCAAAAGATCCTCATGTCTAAGATAGCGTCCAGCTTATGTATGGTGTATCCCCCCCCTCATTGGGCATTGCTTTGGGACGTCCCACATAGTAATGACTATGCCGCTCTGTGTCCCGTGATGTACGAGAAAGAAAATAGGATTTTTATAACAGCTTACCTGTAAAATCCTTTTCTTGGAGTACATCACGGGACACAGAGCTCCCACCCCTCTTGGGGACACTTATTGCTTTGCTACAAAACTGAGGTGCTCCCGGATGGGAAGGGCTTATATAGGGGAGGGTACTTCCGGTTTGGAAGTTGCCAGTGCCAGCACCTGAAGGTAAACTATATAACCCACATAGTAATGACTATGCCGCTCTGTGTCCCGTGATGTACTCCAAGAAAAGGATTTTACAGGTAAGCTGTTATAAAAATCCTATTTTCTTTTTATATTCACCGACCTCCAGTACTTTTATGTGCACAATCAACTTCCCTGCAACTATAACTTTCTTGTAGGTGACACAGCTAGCTTCTGTTTATATATGATAATGTTTTCTCTCTAGAGTTCGATGATGCAAATTTTGTTCATCACATTCCTCCTCCTAGTACTAAGTAATAACGATTTGTGCTATCTAAGAGGAAGGATCTGATGAGCAAAATTTGCAATTTAGTAAAGGTAGCACATCAGGTCCTTCCTCTTGGGTAGCACAAATAGTTATTACATAGTACTAATCCTAAATTTCGTACTACATCAGAAATTTAAAGTAGGATTAATGTTGGTGTTCTACGAATACATTTTCTGTAACTTTTTTTTTCTGTCAAGCAAAAAAGAAATAAAATGCATTATTCACATGTGTTTACACAAGCTTGATATGTGGGTGCTGCCATTGATTACTTGTACAAGGTGCCCTGCATTGGGCTGTTGGCCTTTTTTCGCAATTTAGTAAATAACCAGCACAACCATGTTCGTTCATACTGGGTGTCCTGACTCCTGATCTGTACATGCTTGGTTCAGATCACTGACTTGGGTGTTTATATCTTCCTGTCCCCGTAGCATACTATATTTTATTGGTCTGCTGTCACAAAGACAGGTTAGTTAAGTAAACTCTCTCCAGTGAGGTTAAGGACCGCAATAAATACAGTGCTTTTTCAGTTATTTACTCTTCCCAAACATGTCAATCATTCAGATGCTTTAAGGATGACAGCCCAGAAAATGCAAAACGGGTATTAATGAGTTCCTTTTATCAGAATTAAAGGATAAGTTCACCTTTTGTACAAAAAATAATAAATGCACACCCCTTTCTTTCTTTTTTTTTTTTTTTTTCTTTTTTTTAAGTAGGAGCCTGTAAAGGCTTGCATCAGCGACGAGGAGTTGCATGCTCCCAAAGGTTGAACTTCTCCTTTTAACCACTTGACCACTGGGCACTTAAACCCCCTTCCTAACCAGACCAATTTTCAGCTTTCGGTGCTCTCACATTTTGAATGACAATTACTCAGTCATACAACACTGTACCCATATGACATTTTTATCCTTTTTTTTCACACAAATAGCGCTTTCCTTTGGTGGTATTTAATCACTGTTGGGTTTTTAATTTTTTTACGCTATAAAAGAAAAAAAGACTGAAAATTCTGTAAAAAACAAACAATTTTCTTCGTCTGTTATAAAATATAGCAAATTAGTAATTTTTCTTCATAAATTTGGGCCAAAATTAATACTGCTACATATCTTTGGTAAAAATAACCCAAATTGGTGTATATTAGTTGGTCTTTGTGAAAGTTCACAAGCTATGGTGCCAATCTCTGAAAATTGATCACACCTTAAGTACTGACGGCCTATCTCATTTCTTGAGACCCTAACATGCCAGAAAAGTACAAAAACCCCACAAATGACCCCTTTTTGGGAAAAAAAACATTCCAAGGTATTTAGAAAGAGGCATGGTGAGTTTTTTTTTTTAAGTTGTCATTTTTTTTTCTTCTTCCCCCCCACCCACACAAAATTGTCATATTAGCAGGTTATTTCTCACACA
Source organism: Rana muscosa (assembly GCA_029206835.1). Lineage (NCBI taxonomy): Eukaryota > Metazoa > Chordata > Amphibia > Anura > Ranidae > Rana > Rana muscosa. The sequence goes on along the minus strand of CM055116.1, from coordinate 1,002,988,499 downwards.
CAGCATATGCATACCACAAATTACACTCCAAAACACATTCTGCTATTACTCAGAGTATGGCGATACCACATGTGTGAGACTTTTACACAGCGTGGCCACATACAGAGGCCCAACATACAGGGAGCACCTTCAGGCGTTCTGGAGCACCCAGGCCGTTTCTGACATTTCTCTCCTACATGTAAAAATCATCATTTATTTGCTAGAAAATTACATAGAACCCCAAAACATTATTTTTTTTTTTAGCAAAGACCCTAGAGAATACAATGGCAGTCAATGAAACTTTTTATCTCGCACGAGTGATACAGTGAGCTGCTATGGCCGCCAGCTGTATCACAGGAGCGCGCCTGCAAGAACTCATCACCATGCTCGCTCGCATGAAGGTGATGAGTTCTTGCGGGGGGGGGGGGAGCCGAGACAGCCGCCGAGGGACCCCAGAAGACCAGGTTCGGGGTCACTCTGTGCATGTGCAAAACGAGCTGCACAGTGGAGGGAAGTATAACATGTATTTTTTTTTTTTTTTTTAGATGTGAATGTATATGAGGTGACAAGTGATGGCGTCAAAGATTGTTTGTGAATAAGGAGTGCAGCTGCCCCTTTTTTAAAGTGTAATAAACCACTCTGAATAAGTAGCAATAAGAAAATGTGTGGCGCTAACTCACGTAATACAAAGAATCAATAGAACAACTTGGTCATTAACATAGGTGATACAATTCACATGAAAAATCTCATAATAAAGTTCATAAAAATAAGCAATTTTCAAAAAAATCTCAATCTTTACAGAGTAGTCCAATTACCTTGATCCAAAGAAAATTGCAGATACAAATTATTCCTTCAAATAATGCTCCACCACAAACCGTGTGCGAGGAATACAAACTCACCAGAACTTTATAATATACCTTGTAGCAATATTGAACTCTTTGAACCAGCAACGTGTATGGAGGCGATGACTCTAAACTAGGGCTGCAACTAACGATTATTTTCATAATCGATTAGTTGGCCGATTGTTTCGATTAATCGACTAATCGGTTAATAAACGTAAAAAAAAAGGTAATTTTGCTGCAATTTGCATTTTTTATTTTTTTTGCCCAATTTGTTGTTGGGCAGATTACAAAACACAAATTTCTGCAGAAACACATTACATGCTTTTCTGCAGCTTCTCCATTGAAGTATATTAAACCAAAAAAACTAAATGGCACCGTTTTGTGTTAAAAGTCCTTGTCCTTTCCAAATACGCAGCAGCTGAAAAAATCATGGAAACCATGTAAATGAACTGTAGTGTGTTTCTGCAAAAAGCACCAAAAAACAGGAGTGACCCAGGCCTGAGATGTTTAGTAACATAATGGGGTTAAAAAAAAAAAACGAAAATTAGTACAAAGAGCAAATAATCGCTACTGTAAGGGGTTAATTTTTTACTGTGGGACAGTGAAAGTAATATTTACAGTAACAATGTGCTCTTTTTGTACTATAAAGGGCTAATTTTAGTTTTTTTTTTAACCCCATTATGTTACTGGCCGATTAATCGGTTATGAAAATTGTAATCGATTAATTTCATAATCGATTAGTTGTCGATTAATCTATTAGTTGTTTCGGCCCTACTCTAAACCACAGGGTATCTCCTTGGCAATGGTGAAACATTAAGGCTCAGGAGAAACATTGAGAAACGGGTGTTTTTTTTTTTTGAAAGCCCATGGCGTGTGAAACACACTCAAAAACGTCACCCGGTGCCAAAAAAATGTGCACAACATAAAGAGGTGACACAAAAACGTGCAACGGGTGTACACAAGCCCTCTAAAATCAGAGGGCCTTGCCCTGATTCCCCGGGCGTTAGGCTCCAGACAGGGACAAGGGTACTTACACTTTGGTCCATCTGGCCGAAACCAGACGGACCCCATTCTCTGGAGGGTCTGCCGACAGAGACCCACCCATGTACTAGGTGGGGCTTCCCCAAAGGGAGACCCCATGAGGGAAGGCGAACTAAGCCAGAAGGCCATGCCCACCTCCCCCCAAGACTTTCAGGGCAGGCCCGAGGACCTACACCCTACCAGTCACACAGTGCAACAAACAGTGTACAAACAAAAAAATACAAAAAGTGACAAACAAAGGGAATAAAATAAAGTGGGGAAGGAATAAGTGAAGAGGAGAGTAAAAAAAGGTGGCCATTGTGTAATACAATGGACAGGCCCTCCGGCCAGTAATAAAAAAAATTCCTCCGGTCCCAGCCAAAAGGCCCGGCCCAGGAGACAGGTGCTAAAAAACGTGTATATGGTGCAGTGACCGTGGTGCCATAAACCAAAGTGACCCTCACTCAGTGATTTGTATGGCACCCCTGGACTGCCACTCCAGGGGCACATACACCATAGGCTTTTCTAGTTCCTATCCAGCCCCCCGACCGGATCAGTGCAGCCCTCCGTCCCTGCCGATAGAGAGCCCTTCAAGTTTTTCTCAGGGAGAGCTGCCCCCTTGATGCAGCCTCAACGGATACTAGCCCTTCCAGGCCCCCATCAATCCAGCGGATTTGCATGGACCTACCCCATGTCTTTTCCAAGGCAGTTCCAGCTCCTCCTTCCGGATCGCCGTCAGGGACAGCACTTACACCGACACCAGCCAGAAGGCCGGAATAAGACTCGGCAAAAAGACCAGACCAAATGCAGCCACCCATCCTCACCAGGAGCACCCTTCCAGACGGCACAGACTCGACCATGGGCCAGCCCCTAGTTTACTGTCGGGCAGCCGGCGTAGTCACTACTGAAACCATCCTTCCAGGTGCAATGACGCCATTGGATTTGCATCCACCCTCCACATGTAGGAGGTGCTTCAGCGCATCCTCTGGCAACTGATAAGAACAGATGCTACACTTGATCTTAGCCAAAAGGCCGAGAAGCGATATGTACAAACAGGTAGGTAAAACAATGCGCACTTACATTTAGGAGTGCTATAAATCAGCACCAACATGTACAGCTTGATATGCTAGCCGTCTCACCAAGACGTGGCGTGCGTTCCAAAGTGCAAGAGATGGAAACCAAGAAACCAGATGTGACGTCGATAAGGGTCGACGCGCAGCCTCAATGCATTTTGTGTTCAACATGTCATCAAAAAACTTACCCGCCGCCATTTTCTTGAAGCCTTATTTACCCCACCATTTGTTATGATTGGTTCGTTAAAAGGATATCATTAACAAACTAGTCCAAAAACATCTGGAAATCAATGTATTTTCTTTTTAATGTATTTAGAACACTAAAACTCATATAGTCCATATGATAATAAAAAGAAAAATTCGCGCTAGGTGCAAAATAATGTGAAGTAATAAATAAATGAATAAGTCCCTTAAGGAAACCTGCTGCTAACACCAAAAAAAACATTGATACAAGGTACAAACAAAAATGGATATACAAAATAGTGTAGCGCTGGAAAAAAAACTGTGTATGTCTATACAGTGAATAAAATAAGTGAAAAAAGTATCAAAAACACAAGTAAACAGCACAAATAAACAAATAAAGTTCATAAATGCACGTGAAGAGCGAATAATTGAATGTGTAGTGGGTCTTCCCTCTAATTGGATGATGAAAGTTCCACAGAGAAAATATCCAATAAAACTGGTAGATATTATTCCAACAATAAGTGAAGATCCCGCCACCAAAGTGAGAAATGAAGGCTTACCAAACAGCCTGTGACCGCCCTTCTCAGGGGGGTCAAAACAAGCTTAGCAGAGCGATGTTCACTCCATGGGAGGCAGGAAGACTGCAGTAGGAACACTCCATTCACAGTAGGCGAGTCTCCAGAGACGTGTCTGCACAGCTGATCCAATCCAGAAATGGGAAACACTCTTGATGAATCAGAGTGAATAATCCTCAGCAGATGAAACGAAATCCAAAAAAGAACTTTCCATAGTGCAGAGTTCATCAAGGAAGTTTTAATTCGATTTAAAAAAATGTACAAGAGAAAGTACAGTTCTCCTATATGCATAAAATAATAAAAGAGAAAATCCTTGCAAGGAAGTAAATTGCTCCGAGTTTCTGTCAAAGACCATTCGCGCGTGCGCAGTGCATGTGCGTGTCGCCCTACGCCGTTTCGTCACATCTGACATCAGGGGCACGCCCATACAGGCGCGCACACGCTATTTGTAGCCAAAGGGCCCACTAGGGGTTCTCTCATTGGCTACATGTCAGATTGACAGACGGAGCAAATATTAGCCTCTACATTGATCTCTCAATGCATAGTTCTAAACATAGACATAGTTACACTATGACCCCTAGTGGAGCCTCCGGAAATTGCACCAATTTTAATCTAGTCTCCACAGTGACATCTTGTGGATCATAGTGTAACTGTTTTCAAAAAAACATTTGTTCAGAGATTATTCTAAAACAAGTTAACACTTGATATATATAAATGTTTTTTTTTAAAAACTTTCGTTTCATATGTTAATTAATCGGGCCCCAAAAAAAACATTTCGATGGATTAAAACTCAGATCATAATTGTAAAAGAATAGGAATAAATTGCTTCAGGTAGAATAGAAAATACATCACCCATTGTTAATGAAGCAATTTATATCCCATTCCACATTGAGGCCACCCGGTGTGTGACAACCTAATTTGTGTATCCAACTGGTTTCAGATCTAGAGATGCTTCTTTTGCCATTCCCACCTCTCCAGTGGGGCACATATTTCTCTAAACCAATGAAAATGGTACCTTTTGGATTTCTGTTATGTACAAGATCATAATGCTTAGACACACTATGTTTGTCAAAACCATTTTTTATATTGGTGATGTGTTCTCCCAATCTAATACTCAGTTTTCTAGTGGTCCGACCAACGTATTCCAAACCGCATGGGCACCGCAGAAGGTACACCACGCATTTTGTAGCGCAGGTTATAAAGGACCTGATGGGATATGTGACTCCTGTTCCTGATGAAGTGAACTCAATAGTTCTTCTACCCATATGATAAACAGTGCTAGTAATGGATAAGTGTCCAAAAACACATAAAAAAACACTTGAGTGATGACTTTGCAACAGTCAAACTAAGAGTGAAGTTTCTTCTATGGATACAATCTGTAGTGCACCCTACACCAATCCCAAATCTTCACCACGAGTGAGGCACGTCCCCCTCTGGGGTACAAACTCACCACAAGGATGAAAAAGGTAAGCCTTTTAGTCTGTAGGTAGTCTCACTCCAACTTCCGTCATCACCACCAGAGTAGTATGGGTTAAAATCCTCAGGCAAACATATAAGGACATAAGAGCACCAAATAGTGTAATATTGCTTTTAATATAAAATTCCCCCAATACAAAGTCCCTGTGTCAAATGCACGTACATTAAAATCACTTGTAAAAGGCACATAGAGTAAAGAGTGTAATCACCGCTATCCTGTCCCAAGAGGGCGCCCGTGTTGCAAACGTGGCGCTGCAGTCTTTTTTCCGGGTATGGGACAGCTGGCCGTGGAGCTCACTCTGTACTTCCTGGTTACAGAGACGCTGCGATATCTGAGCCCTGATCGGTTTCGTCACAAGCTGACTTCAACTGAGGGCGTAGATAGCCAGCATCAGCGTGCGTAATATCACTCCCCCGCTCGTCATCTATTGGCTGAAGTGCCGCAATCGGTCCACCCTGATTGGTGCTTGTCAGGGCGGAACTCCCATGCGCTCGTCCTCAAACCGGAGCTTTTTAGGAGAGTGATCAGTCCGCACGAGTTACTGCACACAATTGTTATATAAACGAAGAAGAAAGCAAACAATATTATTGGGGCTAAAATACTATCATATTTAAACAGCAAACATGTTAGTGTAAACCAAACATATTAAAAACCGTGTCACGGTCACTGCTGCACAAAACTTATATAGTATTATCATACATACAAACATATCTATGTTTGGGTATTTTGTTAAAACAGAGAATTTTCTCTACTAAAGGAAATTGTAAGTACATGATGTAAACTACACCATATATCTCGATGACACAGACCCAGTATAACTAATGATCTGTACCATGAGAGGTGCAGTGCACATCAGTACAACATTGCAAAACATACACTACATAGGGATTTTATTACCTGCAACACCACCTATGTAGTGTATGTTTTGGAATGCCCTTGTAAGTTGTTGTACATAGGTCGTACCAAAAGAGCTCTGAAAGTACGGGTGGCTGAACATGTGGCGAATATCAAAATTGGGTATAAAGATCACAATGTCTCTTTACATTTTAAATTGTTCCATGATCAAAACCCAGAGGGTCTCAAGTTTTGGGGAGTGGACCACCTAAAACCACCATGGAGGGGGTCCAATTTAGTAAGAGAATTATCCAAGCTTGAGACCCAATGGATTTATTCCATAGATACTTTATCACCTAAGGGGTTGAACATAGATCTAGACATTAATTGTTTTATTAGTGATTATTGATATTTGATTGTTTTATTGGTACTTTTATGATTAATGTCCTTTTAGATTAATAATCTTATCAACACTTTTAATTATATAGTAGAACTCCTGCTCCTCTCATCATCCTCTCTCAGTCCCAGGGAACTTAGGCATATACATTTTATATGGCTAGTTATTCCCATATTTATAAGTATACTTCAGCTTAGCCATTTACTTTTTATTTTATTTTAATTTTAAATTTAATTTTAATTTTAATTAAAATTCCTTTTATGTTGGAATTTTTTTTTTTATATATATTTATCCTTCATTTACCCATCTCTTTAATGTTTGGATTATCGGGTTTAAACCCCAACCTTGGATAACTTTGTTTCTAGAGTATATTTATATACACATAATGACTGCAAAGCCTTAATGTGTTTCACATCTTTAAATGTTGTACTGATGTGCACTGCACCTCTCATGGTACAGATCATTAGTTATACTGGGTCTGTGTCATCGAGATATATGGTGTAGTTTACATCATGTACTTACAATTTCCTTTAGTAGAGAAAATTCTCTGTTTTAACAAAATACCCAAACATAGATATGTTTGTATGTATGATAATACTATATAAGTTTTGTGCAGCAGTGACCGTGACACGGTTTTTAATATGTTTGGTTTACACTAACATGTTTGCTGTTTAAATATGATAGTATTTTAGCCCCAATAATATTGTTTGCTTTCTTCTTCGTTTATATAACAATTGTGTGCAGTAACTCGTGCGGACTGATCACTCTCCTAAAAAGCTCCGGTTTGAGGACGAGCGCATCGGAGTTCCGCCCTGACAAGCACCAATCAGGGCGGACCGATTGCGGCACTTCAGCCAATAGATGACGAGCGGGGGAGTGATATTACGCACGCTGACGCTGGCTATCTACGCCCTCAGTTGAAGTCAGCTTGTGACGAAACCGATCAGGGCTCAGATATCGCAGCGTCTCTGTAACCAGGAAGTACAGAGTGAGCTCCACGGCCAGCTGTCCCATACCCGGAAAAAAGACTGCAGCGCCACGTTTGCAACACAGGCGCCCTCTTGGGACAGGATAGCGGTGATTACACTCTTTACTTTATGTGCCTTTTACAAGTGATTTTAATGTACGTGCATTTGACACAGGGACTTTGTATTGGGGGAATTATATATTAAAGCAATATTACACTATTTGGTGCTCTTATGTCCTTATATGTTTGCCTGAGGATTTTAACCCATACTATGGTGGTGATGACGGAAGTTGGAGTGAGACTACCTACAGACTAAAAGGCTTACCTTTTTCATCCTTGTGGTGAGTTTGTACCCCAGAGGGGGAGCGTGCCTCACTCGTGGTGAAGATTTGGGATTGGTGTAGGGTGCACTACAGATTGTATCCATAGAAGAAACTTCACTCTTAGTTTGACTGTTGCAAAGTCATCACTCAAGTGTTTTTTTATGTGTTTTTGGACACTTATCCATTACTAGCGCTGTTTATCATATGGACTATATGAGTGTTAGGTTTTTTTGATATATTTGTATCTTTTATATACATGAGGTACTCATTTGTATAAATTTAATAGCTGCTTTATTTTATTTATTTTATCATAGTTTTATTAACCTTGATAATTTTTTTTCTGGGCTGTTTTATTATTTTTTATTCCTTATTACCCTCTTATAGTTGGAGGAGTGATTTTTCAGGAACAGCAATCTAGCACCTAGGCGCAGAGAAGTGCAATTTTGGGCCATTTTATATTGCACCTTTTTCCTGTATTTAGAACACTGCTGTACATATTGGTATCCCACTTTCACAAATTCATACATGAAAACAAACTAAAGCCTCATACACCCGATCGGACTTCCATCGGACTTTTCCGTGGATTTTGGTCCGAAGTGTGTTGGCAGTGAACTTGTTCTGCATACACACGGCAGAACGTTTTCAGCCAACTTTCACCAAATCACGTGGTTTTTCAGCTCTTTGACGCCACCCTTTGGGCAACTTCTGCTATTTTTGTCTGATCTTTAGCATTTGTTCGGAGCATGCGTGTTTGTACTTTTGGACTCAAGTCCTATGAACTTGTATACATGCGATCGGATTATCCCCCATCGGACATTTGTTGTCGTACAGTTTGAGAGCATGCACAGCGACTATTTGTCCGTTGAAAAACCGAAAACAATTGTCCGATAGAGCATACACACAGTCGGATTGTCCGATTAAAACCGGTCCGTCGGACCATTGTCAAAAAGTCTGATCGTGTGTATGGGCCTTAAGACATACTAAAACTGCATTTAATAAAAAAATAAAAATCTATCTAAGCAGCCTCATGTGTCAGTAGCAAAACATGCAAATGGCACATAGCTGATTCATCTGACTTGCATTCAATTAATTGGGAAAAACAGAATTGCAATATTTAATATTTGCTTTGGAACACACTTTGCATCTTGGTGAGACGGCTAGCATATCAACCTTTTAAAGCTGTACATGTTGGTGCTGACTTATAGCACTCCTAAATGTAAGTGCGCATTGTTTTACCTACCTGTTTGTACATGCCTTTTAATAAACATATTGCGCTATGATTCTCCGTATGTTTCCGTTTTGACCATTGCCAAGGAGATACCCTGTGGTTTAGAGTCATCTCTTCCATACAATTTGCTGGTTGAAAGAGTTCAATATTGCTACAAGCTGTATTATAAAGTTCTGGTGAGTTTGTATTCCTCCCACACGGTTTGTGGTGGAGCATTATTTAAAGGATTAATTTGTTCCTGCACTTTTCTTTGGATCATGGTGAATGGACTACTCTGAAGATTTGTGAGATTTTTTTTAATATTGCTTAATTTTATGAACTTTTATTGCAAGCAAAACTTTTTAGGCTGTGTTCACACTAGAGCACGGAGCAGCTCACAGCAGGGGGGTCCAGTGCCTCTCTAGTCACTGATTCAGGTTCGATTTCAGACCAAATTTTTGGCTGAATTTGGACCTGAAACGGACCAAAAGACGCACAGGACTCCTGTTCAATTTGCACCGGAGCCGCTTCGGAGATGTGTGAATCGGCTCCATAGAGAGTCAGTCACAATATCCTGCTATGCAAATTGGATGCGAAGGAAAGCCACATCCAATTCGCGGTAGTGTGAACCCAGCCAAGTTTTTTTTGAGTAGAGATAAATTAGAACACATCAGTTTTTATTGCGGTCTGTGCCCCCATTAGGGAGATTCATCCTCTCTATTTGTCCTGTTTATCATTATCATTGAAAGTAAAAGAAAATCCCCAAATTTTGGGTTGTCCCCTCAAAAGTAATAAAGGGAAAATATTCCAATGGGGACACTAGTTCTGGTGACATGGTGGGTCCCCAAGGAATTTCCTTAATTTGCAGGGATTTCCTCTCACTTCCTGTGTGGCTATGGGACAGGAAGTGAAGGCAAATTTCCGCAATGGGACACAGATGGCGAAAATAAATATGTTGGGTTATTCTACCCTTCCTTGCTCTATCCAAAATTAAAAATAATATTTTGCCTATATTTCTCTGTTATGATCTACTTCTTGCTGATTACATTGTGCAATAAAGGACTATTATGCATGATCTGTTGGAGGTTCTCGTTGATTCCTTCAAATAAACCACCTAAATTGGTGTATTGATTACAAGTAAGTTTAACAATTCTGCACTGATGACAGTGTGATTCAGTCCCCCATACTGGTGTGTGTGTGTGCGTGCGTGCGTGCGCACAGGAGTATAGATGGTAATTCATCCTAGTTTTTGCATATAAACTGTTTTTGATTGACACGAGTATTGGTGTAAAGGACAGCTAAGATCTGCTAAGGAATGAGTAGTGCGCAGCAGACTATGAATAATAACCCTGAGACTGTTGATTTAAGTAGTCCCGTCTTGGCACTGCTGTTCCAACTTGTGCTGACGCTGTGATTTCAACGCTTTTGTTTTGTTTTTGGCTTGTGTGGTCGAATATGTTCAATCAGTTCTGAGGGCTTTAATAGAAAGTAATGTGATTCTAGGTAATTGCATGCATCTAGGTAGGACAGTCCTTTTTTTTTTTTTTTCTTGCTAAGCCATTACATACAGAGGTGAAGCTTGAGGAATTTGACATTACTTAATTGCCGGATAGCTGTGACAATTCCTTCTTAGTGCACAGGCATTATATTGTACCCAGCACCTTTTTATCTGCATTTTACAGATGCTGTGCAGTGTGTGTACCTAGAAACGAAAGAATTGCAAGGAGACAGTGGCTCGATGTACTGTATAACCTGTATCGGCTACATAATTGTTTACATTGCTGTGACCTGGCAGCGATCAGGATGTAAACTGCTCGTCCTGTATCAAAATTGAGTTGGCCTGAGCGCTGCGGTATTTTCTGAATTAATGAGTTTCTCTGATTGGCTGAAGCGGGCAGATGTCACAAGCTGATGCTGCATACATTTTATGTAGCGCACGCACACAGATTTTGCATGTGTTGGTGAAAGAAATGGCTCACTTGGGCCAGCTTGGTCAAAACAAACTAAAGTTCACTAAAACCTGGAATTGGGCATTAAAGCAGGGGTGCCCAACCCATATGGCCCATGGAACCCTCTGTGGCCCACAACCTCACGTTCTGGGATGGCAGGTCGGGAAGCCAAAATTCCGATCAATGGGTTGCCCACCTGCCATCCCAGAGCGTCAGAGTGCATGTAGGCGGTGTTGGCAGCGGAGGAAACAGGAGCCACATAAGTCTATACTTCCTTTGTAGCACTGGCTCCTGTCCCAGGTGTAGTGATACCAAGTGCACTTCACCCGAGACCTTTCTAGCAGCCTGGGCAAACCACAGCGCATCCGTGTGAAAGGAGCCTTTAGGGGGGCTGAGGACAGTAAGGGCTCATTTGTGGTTTTTGGGGGAGTGGTAAAACCCCATAGTTCATTGTGTTACCAAATCACTTATGTGGCCTTCGCTCTACAAAATGTCGAGGGCCCTGCTTTAGGGCTGCATTCACACCTGAGTCACGCTTTTTTTTTCTCCCCCCCCCCCCCCCACGATTTTGCCGCAGTTTTGTTCAGGTCACCAATGTAAAAGGCAGAAAAATGCCTGTAACCTGCCCCAAAGAGGCTTGTGTTCTTTTTTGAGCTTAGGGCATTTTTAAGGTGTTTTGCCTCAGGTGACAAAAGGATACCTAATCTGGTGGTAACTGTACAATATAACTGTATAACTTTTGTGCTGCATTGCTATTTATTCTTAATGTCACCCCAACCAACGCACGTGCGTTGCACTGAAACTTATTACAGTGCGTTGTGCACTGTATTTAAAGTGGTTGTAAACCCTTACAATCCACTTTTTGCTACAGGTAAGCCTATAATGAGACTTACCTGTAGCTACCCCGGATATCTCCTATCCCCTGTATCTGCATGTGCCGACATCATCGGCCGTACGTGCCATTGCTTCAGTGAGTGTGCTGTTACCGGCAGCTCCTGTGTGCATGCGCGGGAGTGACTACACCGCGGCTCCAGCCAATCACAGCGCCGGAGCCCGCGATACCTGGAAGTAACCCCGGAAGCGTTGATGCTGGCCGTTGCTGTGTATGGGCAACGCAGCGGCGGCTTCAATCTCAGGTGAGAATTACATAATGAGCTAGTATGCTATGCATACTAGCTCATTATGCCTTTTGTCTTGCAGGTCTTTTTCTTCTTCTTCTTCTTTTTTTTTTTTTTTTTTTTTTTTTTTTTTTTTTCTTTTGTGGGTTTACAACCACTTTTATTATACAGGGTATATAAATTGTATATAATGTGTTTTCCTGGTTACACTTTAAATGGACATCCATTCTATTGTAGGATATGCAGTAAAATCTACGTGTATGTTGGCATCATACATCATTAAAGTGGTACGACTTGCAAAAAAAAAGTTCCTTAGCAAGGAACATACATTATTAATTATGCTAACAAAATTAGTGTGTGCTGTAAATTGCCAAGTTTGTTCCTGTTTCTAATTGCCAGAGGCTGCCATTTTTTGCTGAAGCCGGGAACCCCTGAACAGCAGTAAATCTTTAGGCTGTCAGCAGATCGGCCTCTACAAATTTGGCACAGTTGCTAAAAAATAGAACTGTAATTGAGCATGTGCAGAGCAGGACGAGACAGCACATGACTAGATTTTAAACATTTTAGGCGCTTAATGTTTTACCTAGCTATACCTGCAAAAGGGGCCAGCCTGAAATGAGTTAGCAGGGCTTCATTTTCTGATGAACGTTCCACTTTAAGAAAGCAGCCATTGATTTACGTTTGGGTAAAAAAAAAATTTTTTTTTTTTTTCTTGGTTTATGGCCATAGACTGGAACTGTCATCCAGTGATGGAAGATGATTGTTCTTTCTTAACCTAGGAATGTTGCATATGTGTGATGGCGTGTTTCTTTCCCTTTTTCCTTTGAGAATTGAGGTAAAATGCAGAGGTTGTATGGTGGTGTTGTAACATTTCATGGCTTGAATAGAGACTGGCACTTTTTGGTCATCTATTCAGGCCTTGTTTTCCAACCTTCTAGTTGTGACAGTATTCTCACTGCTCTTCCATGCTCATGTCTGTTACACTAAACTGTATGCTGTTATTAGAGATCATTTAAGTCTGTAATCAAAATTCCAGCTTCAATTTCTAACTATGTATTTGTGTGCATCCATTTGTTTTTATTGTGACTGTTCTAGATAATTTGGAACAAATTTGCTGACACTCTTCCTTTTGTAGTAGAAAGGTGGAGTGAGCTTAGGCCTAATTTGAACCTTTGTGTCTTTGCAGCCAAAACGCCTTTCAACACAATAAGGTGACAGAGCAATAACAACTGATAGGGGTTCTAACCCTTCCCCACTTCATTCCAATCTTGATGTAAGTTCACCTTTTACAGAAAATGTGTAAGGTGAGCTTACACTGGACCCCCGGCCCCGCTGTACTGTAGTCCTGTGATCCTGCTCTGTCAGGGACCGGACCCGCCACTTCACCGCTCTAGGGATTGGAAATCCCGGCGGCTTAATCTCCTTTACATTTTTCATTGTGTATGGACAAGAAGCATTCTAATTGGTCAGCACCGTCACATGGATGGCGTTGATCAGAGTCCGTCTAGCCCGTCCTGTCAGCACTGAGAGGAGAGCAAGTCAGGAGGATTTCAAATCCCGGAGCTGTGAAGCCGTGTTGTGGACCCTGACAGAGCAGGATAGCGGGACCACAGTATGGGGGGGGGGGGGGGGGTCCAGTGTAAGATTTTCTGTAAAGGTGAACTCACACTTTTAGGTTTTGTATAAAGTGGGGATGGGTTAGAACCTCTTTCAGTTGTTACTGCTCTCGGTTGCCCTATTGGGTTGATTACTCACATTTTCCTATCTCGGTGACAATGTTTTATCTGGACTGGAGATGAGGGAAAAATCTCCAAGAGGGCCTTACCACAATAAAAAACACGTCTTTTGTTAAAGGCTAGAACCCCTCACTGCTTTTTATTGCGGTCTATGTTCCTATTGGTCCCCCCCCCACATCCTGTCAGGGTTACCATGTTGTCACATGGATAGGAAGTAAGGGAAAATCTTTCTAACAAGGCTGGATACAGCAATGAACACACCTTTCGTCACTTGGGCCCCCCCTTTCACACTTTTACGACTTGTCCCACGATTTGTGATGGCAAAGTAGCATGACAAGTTGTTTCCCATGATTTCCAATGGCAACCATTCATATTAGTACGACTTCAAGTCCTTCTGACTTCAAAGTAGTCCCTGCACTACTTTGGTCCGATTTTGATGCCACTTACACAGGCATTCCCTCAAATCGCGGCCGCGAAATCGCGCGACTTTTGAAGTAGCAGTAGTGTGAAAGGGGCCTTAGTTGGTGTTGGTCTTTTTAGGTGTGCACAATATGAAACATTTACTCATGAAGTAAAAAAAAAAGAACCACTTTTTTTTTTTTTTGTGTGCATTACACGTTAAAAAAACATGTTTGGAACTACCTAAGGTTCACTTTGTCTTTTACCATTTATGAGGAATCGGGTCCAGCTTCACCTTATTTTACCTCGTTTCTCAGCCTTCTATTGTGAACAAGGCTGATTGTAGAATTAAATGCATCATGTTTCTGTGGAACTAAACAACAAAGTCGCCTTTATCTAAATATATTTCTGCACAATCAGAGTTTTCTCTCCAATAGCTGCCTGTGAAAACAAGGCCTAACTGCACTGACTTCAAAGGTTTCATTTTCTAATGGGGTTTTCATGCCCTAATTAGCTCCTTAACTTCATATCTTTACCAAAAAAAAAATGAACAAGGCCAGAACATTACTTCTAAGCAATTTATTTGTACCAATTCCCGTTACAAATTGTACACTTAATTAATTAGCATTTTTAATAACCTCTTCATGCCTATGGTTTATATTCACTTTTTTGTTAATTGTTTTTTCTTGTGTGGATTTACTTCTAGGTTTGACCCAGGACAGCGGAAAGAGGAATTACCCCACAGGATAAACTTCACTGTACCAAAGTCCCCCAGTGGAAATCATTTGCGAATGGGATGAACCCGCCTTTGCTGAGTCCTCATCACCATCGAAAAAGAGAATAGCATCAGCCATCAGGGGAACTTCACTAGTTATGTGTCCATTTCTACAGCACCCAATTTGAGTTTGCTTGTTTTTAAAAAAAGAATTCAAAGTGGAGTACCGTAAACTTGATATGGATGGTAAAAAGAAAGACAAAGACAAACCTGATGAAAGAATGGCCCGACCTAGTGGCCGATCCGGTCACAACACACGTACTGGCTCTTCGAACTCTGGAGTATTGATGGTCGGGCCTAATTTTAGAGTGGGGAAAAAAATTGGCTGTGGCAATTTTGGAGAACTGCGATTAGGTAAGAGATGATCAGTCTTTTCATGGAAAACAAAGTTTCTTACTTCAGCTGGATAGCAAGCTAATCCAGGACACAGCATTGGTTTGTATTTATTTGGCTCAAGATTATTTTGCCTATTTTAGATTGTAAGCTCCTCTGGAGCAGGGTTTGATGCGCATATATTTATATTAGAATATAGTACTTCTTGGATGGAATATAGTAAGATGATACTTAATATACAATGGTTGAGAGTAAAATAAGTTAAAAAAAAACCCCCCCCTTTTTTTTTTTTCCTCCCAGTTGTATTTTAAAGCTAAACTGCAGGCAAGCGACTGAATTCACTGATAAAAATACATATACAAATGCTGTTTTATCCCAAAGGATTTGTATTTCTGTCCATCCAGTTTCTAAATGTACACAGCTCTACCACACAGCATGGCCCTGTTTATCATGGCAGGAGACATGCTTTTTCTGTTGCAGTTAGGAACAACTTGCAGCAGCAGAATGATAAGCTCATCTTTGTTGCGCTTTCCCAAAATAAATGTTCCTTGTTTGCTCATAAGCACAACTGACTGACTTGTGCTGCTTCTTTCTCCAAGGGGCTGTTATACCAGGTACGATTCAGGTACTTGCACTACTTGGATGAAAAAAAAAGTAATGTGCTAATGAATTCAAAGAGTAGTAATTTTTGTTTTTATTTCTGCCAGAAGTTCAGCTTTAAAGATTATAGGAAAAAAAGAGCGCTCTTTCAATGTTTATGGCTTCCTAAAGCTGAACTTTAAACTTTAAAACGCTCACATTTTTTTTTTTTTTTTTTTTTTATATTGAAATAATAAACATGTCATACTTGCTCTGTGCAATGGTTTTGCCTGAGCCTCCTCTTCTGGGGGTCCCCTGAACGGTGCTTCTTCTCTTCTCGGTGTACCCACACAACAAACTACTTGCTAAAAGGCACACCTGTGGACTCGCGTCGGTGAACACACACAGTGTGGCTTCTCTCTGCTGACAGCAGCAGGCGTCTCCTGTGAGAACAGGAAGAGGGAAGAGTAGAGTGTGGCGCTGGATTACCGACAGGCTCAGGTAAGTGCCTAGAAAGTGGGGGAGGGAAACGGTAGGGTGTTATCTTAATGCAGGGAATGCATTAAGGTTAATACAGAGACTTTAGAAGTATAACTAAGGCTTAAAGTGGTTGTAAAGTCAGATTGTTTTTATCTTAATGCATTCTATACATTAAGATAAAAAGCCTTCTGTGTGCAGCTGCCCCACTTGGCCCCCCTAATACTTACCTGAGCTTCAACTCTGTCCAACGATGTACACGACCTTCCGACACTCTCCCTTCCGGTTAGCTGAGACACAGCAGTGGTGCCAATGGCTCCTGCTGCTGTCCATCAAAGTCAGTTAGCCAATCAGGAGAGAGGGACAGGGCCGAACCACTGCTTCATGTCTGAATGTACACATGGAGCTGCAGCTTGGCTCGGGTGCTACCATGGCAAGCTGCATGCTGTGGGGGCACTCAACAGGAGCCAGGAGAACAGAAGAGGAACTAGGCCAGTGATGGCGAACCTTGGCACCCCAGATGTTTTGGAACTACATTTTCCATGATGCTCATGCACTCTGCAGTGTAGTGGAGCATCATGGGAAATGTAGTTCCAAAACATCTGGTGTGCCAAGGTTCACCATCACTGAGCTAGGCTATTTTGTGCAAATCCACTGCAACAGAGCAGGTAAGTATAACATGTTCGTTATTCTTATAAAAAAAACAAAAGACGAGACTTTACAATCACTTTAAGGCCTCATGCCCACAGACATTTCCAAAAATGGGCTGTAAAGCTAGTACAGACGCCAGGAAAAAAGCAGCGTTTTTTAACGCATTTTTTTCCCACGTTTTGCATTGAATTCAATGCACGTTTCCCCACGCTAGCTTTCAGCCGCATTTTCTTTCTCTAGTCAAAATCAATGGTTCCCTATGGGAGCCCATTGATTTGAATAGAGGTCGCACCAGAATTCGGATCAAGATGATCCGACTTGCGGTGCGACTCATGTGCGGAGAACCTTGAAGGGGAAACCCCGCAAAAAATAAAATGTTTGTGAGGTCCCCCCCCCCCCCCCAGGACGATACCAGACCCTTCGGTCTGGTATGGATCTTGAGGGGAAGCCCCCGCACCAAAAAATGGCGTTCCCCCAGGATCCATACCAGGCCCTTATCCGAGCGCCCCCGCCCCCCCCCAAGCCACATGCCATTGGGGGGGGGGGGGTTGGTGCACCTTTTCCCCATGTTGATGAGGACAAGGGCCCTTCCCGACAACCCTGGCCGTTGGCTGTCGGGGTCTGCGGGCGGGGGAGCTTATCGGAATCTGGGAGCCCCTTTAATAAGGGGGCCCCCAGATCCCGGCCCCACACCCTATGCTTCAGAATGCACTGGTACTGTTGTTTTGTTTTTTTTCAGCTTAAAAACGGCTATGCCATTTACAGTTCAAAAACTTCATGGTGGGCATGAGGCGATAGGCTAACTTGGAGAGCCGTTTTTAACCACTTCGCGCCCGGGCTATAAGGAAAAGACGTCCGCAAAGCGGTCGTCAATTGCTGATAGGACGTCTATGGACGTCCTCTTATTTACTTCCGCGATGCGCGCCACCGCGGGCGCGCATCGGGGAAAAACTGTGCCCGCCGTGTCAGGCGAGTGCCGATGCACGTGCCTGGCGGCGGCGATGTCCGCCAGGTACGAGCGATCGGCTGTCACAGAGCCAGGGACGTGGATCTCTGTGTGTAAACACAGAGATCCACGTCCTGTCAGGGAGAGGAGACGGATGGTGTGTCCCTTGTACATAGGGACAACCATCAGTCACCTCCCCCAGTCAGTCCCCTTCCCCCCACAGTAAGAACATCTAGCAGGGAACATATTAACCCCTTGATCGCCCCCTAGTGGTTAACCCCTTCCCTGCCAGTCACATTTATACAGTAATCAGTGCATATTTTTAGCACTGTTCGCTGTATAAATGTGAATGGTCCCAAGAATGTGTCAAAAGTGTCCGATGTGTCCGCCGTAATGTCACAGTCGCAAAAAAAAAATCGCAGATCGACGCCATTACTAGTAAAAAAAAAAATAAAAAAAAATAAATAAAAAAAATCATAATTCTATTCCCTATTTTGTAGGCGCTATAACTTTTGCGCAAACCAATCACTATACGCTTATTGGGATTTTTTTTTTTTTTTTTGACCTAAAATATGTAGAATACGTATCGGCCTAAACTGAGGAAAAAAATAGTTTTTTTTTTAAAAAAATTGGATATTAATTATAGCAAAAATTTAAAAATATTGTGTTTTTTTCAAAATTGTCGCTCTATTTTTGTTTATAGCGCAAAAAATAAAAACCGCAGAAATGATCAAAGACCACCAAAAGAAAGCTCTATTTGTGGGAAAAAAAGGACGTCAATTTTGTTTGGGAGCCACGTCGCACGACCGCGCAATTGTCATTCAAAGCGTGACAGTGCTGAAAGCTGAAATTTCGCCTGGGCAGGGAAGGGGGTTATGTGCCCAGTTGTCAAGTGGTTAAGCTGCAAAAAATACTCCTAAAAGTGGCTGTAAAAACATCCCTGGGCATGAGGCCTAACTTTTTATTTTATTTTAGATAGAATAGAGAAGAATCAAAACATCTGTCAGGTTTAGTTGCTGTCTGTGCCCCCATTGGGTAGATTCCACCCTCTCCATTTGTCCTAGTTACCATTATTGCTGGGAGTAAAGGTGAAAGAAAACCCCTAAATGTTTGGGTTATGCGAGCAAAAATCAAAACCGACCTTTGTAAAAACCATGGATTTCTCTCTCTTGGAGAGATATCCTCTTGCTTCCTGTAGTGGCTTTGGGACAGGAAGTGAAGGGCAGTGTCCCCAATGTCTGTAAAGAGCCCCTGTAGCTTAGAAGTGCTGTTAAATGCTAACCATGTGCAGCAGGGAAGAGCTTTCAGAATAAGCGTCACATTTTTGAAGAGATCGTCAAAGAATCACTCTGGCACATAAACCAATAAGCAATATGCAGTGAAGAAAACAATCTGTTTCATCATCAGCAGTAAACGTTGCTAAAAAACTAAAGTTTGATATGGATATTTTTGCATAGTTAAGTTGGTCCAGTGTGGCATAGTTGTGGGATCCCCTTTTGAAGCTGGATATCACTGTAGTGACTTTTCTACTGCAGTGATCTCCATTAGCGTCGAGGTCCCTTGCCAAGCAGTTACCCCGCTAATTAGTGAGCACAGGCACTCGCTTGGCATGGCCATTATTTAGAGAACACTTTGCACTTTCTGATAGAATTCAAATCAGAGAACGATTTGCAGAGGTAAAGAGGCAGAGTGATAATGCAATGATTGCCACCTCGTCCAATCGGAGAACATTTTGTGTTCATTGAGGAATTGTAAAGTGGTGTTTGAATGGAGCCCGTTCAGAGCGAGCCACCTCCTGCGTTTACTTAGCAGCAGGGCAGCTGCTTGGCACAGGACCTGGACGCTAGTGGGATCACCATAGACATGGTGCATAAAGACCTTGATGAGTGAGTTTGGGGAGGAGGAACTTGACACCTTTGGGATAAGTTAGAGCAGAGACTGTGAGCCAGGCATTCTCAACTACATCAGTGTCTGACCTCACAAATGTACTTCTGGAAGAATGGTCAAACATTCCCATAGACACACTCCTAAACCTTGTAGACAGCCTTCTCAGAAGAGTTGAAGCTGTTATAGCTGCATAGTGAACCCGATGCCATTAAAGATCATGTGCAGGCAGACGTCCCAATACTTTTGGTAATATAGTGTATGTATATAATATTCACCTGCTTATAATTTACAGCTTTGTGACAGACTGTCGTTGGAGGCAAGGGAATTTCAGCTATCATGTTTACCAGCAATACAAGTCTGCTAGTATTACCATATGTAATGTATAGGTTTATTTAAACATATCAATATATAGAAGAGCTACACATCCAAGGCCCATTGTGTTATCTGCACCCTTGACATTAACCGGGCCAGTGATTCCTCACACAAATTAAAGTGGTTGTAAACCCTTACATACAAGTGACTGGCCTCAGATGATCCACAGAGATTAAACCAATCCTCCTACGTAGGTTTTACCTGTTTATCTGCAGTCTTCTCTTCTCAACATCTGTTCAAAGTCCAGAAGTTATAAAGCTTGTCTGGGCTGTCAGAAAAAAAGGGGGCGTGGATTTAAAATTTACTCTGCAGAGCTCAGTGAGGTTTGCTCAGTAAGGAGAGCTCTGAGAGGTGATTGGAGGGATACACCCCCTCCACACAGGAACAGAGCTGATGTGGTTAATCACAGGCTGTGTGCTGGAGCTCCCTCCATTCACCCTTTTTTTTGGTGTCAGGAAAACTTGTCACTAGTAATTAATGCTGCTAGCAGAGGAACGACGCAGCAGATAGAAATGACACTCAGTGTTCTGGATAGAGACAAGCACACACTACTTTGCTTTGTTCATATTTCATGTCTGAGGTTTACAACCACTTTTATTTATTTGACCACATGAGGGTTTACAACTCGGTCATAGGGTACTCATTAGTGCTCATGTTGTTAATTAGTAGTCCAGTCCAAAAAGCAGGAAAAGATCCTTGAGTGTCTGCAATCTATTTATGCTAACTTAAGCTGCTTTCCCACCAAAATGCAGAAGCAAAAATGGAGGAGAGGGAGATGCCCCTACTTGTCTAATAGACCCCAGATCTCTCGGTAAAGAGTACTTGTCATTGTCTTTTGCTTTCACAAGTGATGTTTACATTCCTTGTGATAATTAAAGTAGAAGTCCAGCCTGAGCTTTTTAGGCTGGGCTTCTCCTCTGGGTCACAGGAGTGCAATTCGTTTTGCACTCCTGACCCGTTTTCAGCGGAGAGCGGTCTGAAGTCCACTCTCCACTGACGCCACTGCCATCAGTCGGGGCAGCGCATCATCACGACTTCCAAGTCTGGATCCGCCAGCTGCCCTGATTGATGGCAGTCTCAGCGAGCTGCTGAGACAGCCTCTCCCCACCCCTCCACTGCTCGGCGCTCCAATGAGCGCTGAGAAGTAGAGCAGAAGCCATGCTGACTAATAGTCAGCATGGCTCTGCTCGGGGAGGAGTGAGAACCGAGCCATCGGCGGTGTTCGTGGCTTAGTTCTCAGGCCAGAGACGCCGGGCGACAGCTGCAGCATCAGCCTGATGCTCCATCCACCGAGGTAAGTATGAATAGCAAAAAAAAAACAAAACATACTTCTCTTTTAACCACCTCCCTACTGGGCACTAAAACCCCCTTCCTGCCCAAGCCATTTTTCAGCCTTCAGCGCAGTCACACTTTGAATGACAATTGCGCGGTCGTGTGACGTGGCTCCCAAACAAAATTTGCGTCCTTTTTTTCCCACAAATAGAGCTTTCTTTTGGTGGTATTTAATCACCTCTGCGGTTTTTATTTTTTGCGCTATAAACAAAAGAAGAGCGTCCAGTTTGGAAAAAAACCACAATATTTTTTACTTTTTGCTATAATAAATGCACATTTTTTTTTTTAAATAAAATTTTCCTCAGTTTAGGCCGATACGTATTCTTCTACATATTTTTGGTATAAAAAAAAATCGCAGTAAGCGCGTATTGATTGGTTTGCGCAAAAGTTATAGCGTCTACAAAATAGGGGATAGTTTTATAGCATTTTTAATTTTTTTAATTTTTTTTATTAGTAATGGCGGCGATCTGCGATTTTTATTGTGACTGCAATATTGTGGCGGACACATCGGACACTTTTGACACATTTTTGGTACCATTTACATTTATACAGCGATCCCTGCTATAAAAATGCATTGATTACTGTATAAATGTGACTGGCAGGGAAGGGGTTAACCACTAGGGGGCGGGAAGGGGTTAAATATGTTCCCTCAATGTGTTCTTACTGTGGGGGGAGGGGACTGACTGGGGGAGGTGACCGATGGTTGTCCCTATGTACAAGGGACACACCATCAGCCTCCTCCCCCTCACAGGACGTGGATCTGTGTGTTTACACACACAGATCCACTTTCCTGCTTGGTTCCCGGGCAATCGCGGCCGCCGGGCACGCGCACCGGGTCCTTGGTAACGCGGCGGGCGCGCGCACGCGCGATCCCCCTCCTTCTGAAGGACGTTCAGGAACGTCCACTCAGAAGGAGAGAGCACCCGGCTGTATATGTACAGTGGCCGGGTGGGAAGTAGTTAAAGTAATAAATTCTTTTTTTAAATGGACAGTGTAAAAATAAAGGATTAAAAAAAAATATATATTTTTTTTTTAAAGCTCCCCAATGCTCGTGCACAAATGCGAACGCCCACATATGTTTGTATGTGAGGTATTGTTGTGAATGTTGTAGCGAGAGCAATAATTTTAGCACCAGAGCTCCCTAATCTGGTA
Organism: Rana muscosa; assembly: GCA_029206835.1. Lineage (NCBI taxonomy): Eukaryota > Metazoa > Chordata > Amphibia > Anura > Ranidae > Rana > Rana muscosa. Next base: position 1,002,965,916 of record CM055116.1, on the reverse strand, counting down.
ACCTGGAAAGGCTTTTAAATCGTCACCTAGGTAGATTTTTAAGTACTGTCGTTTTTCTCCATTCCACGAGCGTGCACAATCTTAAAGTGTGGCATGTTTGGTATCTATTTAATTGGAGTAACATCATACTTTTTTTTTTTTTTACCAAACCATTGGGTTTTATATTATGTTTGTGCTTTACCATACAGTAATACCTTGGATTACTAGCATAATTCGTTCCAGAAGAATGCTTGTAATCCAAAGCACTCGTATATCAATGCGATTTTCCCCATAGGAAATAATGGAATCTCAGATAATCCGTTCCACAGCCACTGCTGGTCTATGCAGCACCGCAAGTGGCCAGAGGTGCGGGGGCGCCGTAGACGCTCGAGACACTCGAGCGGAGTGCATGTGAGCGTCACCGGAGCCCCCGCACCTCTGGCCAAATGCGGTACTGCAAACCCCAGTGGCTTAAATCCTGCTCATCTTGCGAGACAACGCTCGCAAAGCGTGTATTTCTGGTGTATTTTTGATGCGTTTAGATGCTCTCTGGTGTATTTTTTTACGTGTTTTAGATGCTCTCTGGTGTATATTTGATGCGTTTAGATCAGGGGTCTCAAACTGGTGGCCCTCCAGCTGTTGAACTACATGTCCCATGAGGCATGGCAAGGCTGACAGTTACAAACATGACTCCACAGGCAGAGGCATGATAAGACTTTTTTGTAGTTCCGCAACAGCTGGAGGGCCGCCAGTTTGAGACGCCTGGTTTAGATGCACACTGGTGTATTTTTGATGCGTTTTAGATTCTCTCTGGTATATATTTGATGCATTTAGATGCTTTCTGGTGTATTTTTGATGCATTTAAATGCACTCTGTTATTGCGTTTTAGATGCTCTCTGGTGTATTTTCAATGCGTTTAGATGCGCTCTGGTGTATTTTTGATGCATTCAGATGCGTTTAGATGCACTCTGTGTTTTTGATGCGTTCATTCTTTATTCCATCGCTAATATATACTCGGCATTGACCTTGTATTGTGCTTTTCTCTCTGGGGACTCAAAGTACTTGGAGATGGTGTTGGCCTGGAATCAAACCCGAGTCAGCTGCTGGGAAGGCAGCTATGCTCACCACTGCACCACCAACGCAAGGTAGCATGTCTTTGTAGTGTGGGAGGAAACCGGAGTATCCGGAGGAGACTCACGCAAACACAGGGAGAACATGCAAACTCCAAGCAGATAGTGTCCTGGTCAGGATTTGAACCAAGGACCCTGTGCTGCAAGGCTAACCACTAAGCCTCTGTGCTGCCCATATGCAGCCTCTGTTCTCTAAAGCCGCCCCCGCAGAGCGGGGTACATCAGTTATGGCCACTCAAAGCACCTACAGAAGAAATCCAAACTTTACCTAAACTACAATCCATATATATAACGCACCCAAAGAATAACGCACAGCACCAGGTGTTGCCAGCATCCCATGTAGGCAGTCCCATTGCTGTCAAGTGTGGTGCAGCTGCTGTACCCAATGTGACATCTGTGTGGCTGCCGTTGCACGGTCCTGAACGCACCCAGGGTGCGACCACACAACTACACCCGCATGGATGTCCTTTTTGGGGTAAACGCTGCCCCCACACATGGTACAGATTCATACACATCATGTGAGTGAGGCCTTAAACTTCTCCATGAAGGACCTCACTGGTGGGAAGAGTTCTCATTTCCCCAGCTAAGAAAGCTGGAAAGACTCCTCCCACCTCCTGAAGACAAGAGTTCCAAACTCTCCTCATAGCCAGTCCAACACACGCCTGAAAAACATACCGGCCTCCAACCTCCCCTTTATAGCCGGCCCAACACACGCCTCAAAAACATACCGGCCTCCAACCTCCTCTTATAGCTGGTCCAACACATGCCCAAAAAACCTACTGGACTCCAAACTTCACAACATAATGAACTACTTAATGTCGATCGACAATACATCAATCAAATATAATCGCCTATAAAAAAGTGCCTGAGATTTTAGTAGTAAACAGCCTGCTAGGCCCAGGGGGAACCGAACCAAGGCCTCCAAGAGTTGTCAGATATTAAGATTTTAAGGTTGATCAAAAATATCACATTGGAAAGGGCAAGGTAGAACAGGGGGCGGGGTGTGTGGAAGAGAGAGGAAGGAAAGGAGGGGGGTTGGCTGAAGAGAAGGGGTGTGGGGTTAACTCCAACCCTCACCCCCTTATTTCCTCCAACCTCCCCTTCTCTTCCCTTCCCTCCCCTCCTCTCCCCCCTCCTGCTCTCCCCCTTGTTCTACCTTTCCATTTAGAATTGTGATATTTTTGATGAACCTTCAATCTTAATGTCTACATTTATACTCTTGTCGACTCTTGGATATGAGGTAGCTTTTGGAGGACTTGGTTCGGTTCCCCCCCGGCCCTGGCAGGCTGTTTACTACCAACATCTCAGGCACTTTTTTACAGGTGATTATGATGGACATTTTTGGGTTCTAGTATTGTATTGGGGGAGGGTACCTCCTGAGTGTAGCTATTCCATAACACTCTATCCCCACACAGGAAACTTGGGCTATGCAGAAAAGATACTGAGGCACTTCTGTTGGTGAAGAGAGCTGGTGGTAGTGCTCTCTTGGAGACAAGACAAGATGAGAATCTTTCAAGAGTGATGACGTAGTGTACTCTCCGGTGACGATGGCTTGACTTGAAGATCCTCTCCCATTTGTTCACTAGCAAATCATTTTTTCCAACTTTTTGGTTATTTTCTTTCCCAACAGAGCTCTGCTCATTTAAGTGCAATCTATTCTTGCTGTAGAGTAAGTAACCAATTGAAAAGTCAGTCCAGGTCTCCATGAAGCCAAACCCCTCCTTCCTGCACCAGTTCTTCAGCCACTTTCTAAGCTCCCTAAGCTCCTGCTGCCTCCTTGGTGTGGCTCGCTGTACAGGCAGTATTTCTGAAAATACTACCTTGGAGGTCCTTTTCTTCAATATAGCCCCGAAGTGCCTGAAATCATTTAGTAGGGCATTCCATTTTCTTCTAATGTTGTCGTTGGTGCCAATATGTACTATGACAGCTGGGTCCTCCCCAGCTCCATCTAACAATCTGTCCATCTGATCTGCAATGTCCCGAACCCGTGCACCTGGGAAGCAATATAATGTTTGTCAATCTTGCTCATTCTGACAGATTGCCTTCTCTGTCCCTCTAATAACTGAATCCCCTACCACCAGGATCTGGCTATCCTTTTCTGTAAGCTTGCCCTCATTTCCATGGGATGAGATATTCCTATGGCTGCCCTGGTATTTTGATGGGTTCTCAACATGAGCGGCACATTGTGTTGGAGTCTCATTGTGAACGTCACATTCTGGAGGATTCTCATTGTGAACGTCACATTCTGGAGGAGTCTCATTGTGAACGTCACATTCTGGAGGAGTCTCATTGTGAACGTCACATTCTGGAGGAGTCTCATTGTGAACGTCACATTCTGGAGGAGACTTTTTGTGATAGTGAAATTCTGGAGTAGTCTCTGTGTGAACGTCACATGCTGGTGGAGCCTCCGTATAGCTTTCACATTTTGTCTTGCTCACTGGGGCAGACCTGCCTTGTGAGCTGTGTCTGCAGTAAATACCACGTACATCTGCAATTAAAAAGAAGAATCAGATTTAGCACCTAAACCTACATTTCATATATTTTTTATACAACATCAATTTATAGAGAGAAGTTCAAGTTCCAATGTCGGGCACAATAAATAAACCCGACATGACAGGGACACAGGGATGACTAATGTTGGCCTTCATATAAAAATTCTGGTTGCCTGTTAGTTATGCCGACCCACTAAAAGGAATGGAGTCAAAGGGGACTGATTCTTCACTTCTGAATATGGTGGAGTAATCTGCAGTGCTTCTGTTTCTTATTATTAAACACCCGCCCTCTTTTTATTGTAATCCCTCAAATTGTTGCGGTGGATTGATATAGAAGAGGCCTGGATCGGGAATCGCGGCATTGCAGATTACTCCGGCACACCTCAAAGTGAAAAAATAGTCCCCTGCACGTGTTGGATCGATTGCCATGCGATTCTGTCATGTGACAACCGTGACAAGATTTGCCATGTTTGGGTGCCATTAAGAACAATCCTAATGCTTGCTTCACATTTTCCCATGATTTCGAATCGCAGGCAGAATCACAGCACTTCTGCCGGCCATTCCAAATCGCCAAGTGTGGGTGGGGTCTAAGGCAGAATTCCAGGCAAATGATGAAATAGTTACTGTCTGTGGGAGCTGCTTTACAGCACAGCCCTGCAGGGCACCATTTGTTCAGCATGGGGACATAAAGGGGTCTATTTATTGCCTGTGGGGTGCATACGAAGTGATCTTCTGCACCGCAGTTCCCAATTATTAAATGTAAGCTTTGGCCTCTTTTATATCAACCAATCGGGGACGGGCCGGAATTGTAATTGTTGGGGAATGCAGCACTGCAGATTATGCCACCTGCACCCTAAAGACATTAAATAATCCAGTCTGTAATAAGGGGAGTGCAAAGCTTGTTTTAAAAAAAAAAAAAATTGGTTGGCAGCTGTCAGGTGGGGGAGGGGGTGGAATTGGCTCCCTGTATACGGCGCCAAGAATTATTGTTTGCTTTAAAAATCGGCAGATTGCTCTTTACAGGACAAAAGCCAGCAATGTTCATGGCCATCCCTTTACATATGTACATATGGGGGGGACCCCTCATCTCCATGGCCATCCCTTTACATATGTACATATGGGGGGGCTCATCAATGTTCATGGCCATCCGTGTACATATGGGAGGTGACCCCCTCATCATTGTCCATGGCCATCCCTATACATGTGTACATATGGGGGGCCCTCATCAACGTCCATGGCCATTCCTATACATGTGTACAAATGGGGGGGTGACCCCTCATCAATGGGAAGGAAGGATCCAATGAATGGATTTTAGTTATTTTATATCTATAAATGGTTTTCAAATAATTTTAGAACAGAAGGCATTTTTAACCACCTCCCACGTGGACACAGCACATCTCAGATCGTCACGAGGGCTCTGTGATTTGCCCTCTTGATCACATGATGGCTGTGTCAAATCACAACATGAAAGTTGTCGGTGAGGAGAGCGGATCGTAGCAAGTGGCCGGTGATCAGTGAGTTTGAGCAGTTTTTTACAGCTTTTTACACACAGATCACTGGCCCAGTGTCACCCCACACATGTCCCCACATAGTAAAAACATGATATGTCCCAATGATCATCTGCATACATATGTCCGTGATCACACAAACCAATTTATATACACTTAATGTGATTTTTTTTTATTTTTACCAGACATGTAGCAGAATACTTTTTGGCCTAAATTTATGACAAAATTCGATTTTACTGGGTTTCTTTTACTACAGATAGTAGAAAATATAGTTTTTTTTTTCAAAATTTACGCTCTTTTCGCTTATATCGCAAAATCTAAAAAACCAGGTGGTGAATAAATACCACCAAAAGAAAGCTCTATTTGTGTGAACCAAACGATAAAAATTTTATTTTGGGTACAGTGTAACATGACCACGCAATACTCATTGCGAGAGCACGGAAAGCTGAAAATTGGTCTGGGAAGGAAGGGGATAAGTGTGCCTGATATCAAAGAGGTTAATGGTGCCAAAACACACTAAAAAATAGCAGCTTCTTTATGTGTAATATTGTACATGTGCACTAATTTGTTTTTGTGAAATGCCAACAACCTTCATTGTCCCCCGTTTCTTTTAAAACTTTGGACTCCAATAAAGATGTTTTTATAACAAAATATTTTTTGTGTGTTTTGGCACCATTAACCACTTAAGACCTGGACCAATACGCAGCATAAGGACCAGGCCCCTTTTTGCGATTCGGCACTGCGTCGCTTTAACTGACAATTGCGCGGTCGTGCGACGTGGCTCCCAAACAAAATTAGCGTCCTTTTTTCCCCACAAATAGAGCTTTCTTTTGGTGGTATTTGATCACCTCCTGCGGTTTTTATTTTTTGCGCTATAAACAAAAATAGAGCGACAATTTTGAAAAAAATTCAATATTTTTTACTTTGCTATAATAAATATCCCCCAAATATATATATATATATATATATATATATATATATATATATATATAAAAATATATATTTTTTTCCCTCAGTTTAGGTCTTTTTTTGGTAAAAAAAAATCGCAATCTGCGTTTATTGATTGGTTTGCGCAAAAGTTATAGCGTTAACAAAATAGGGGGTAGTTTTATGGCATTTTTATAATTTTTTTTTTACTAGTAATGGCGGCGATCAGTGATTTTTTTCGTGACTGCGACATTATGGCGGACACATCGGACACTTTTGACACTATTTTGGGACCATTGTCATTTTTACAGCGACCAGTGCTATAAAAATGCACTGGTTACTGTGAAAATGACACTGGCAGTAGTGAAGGGGTTAACCAGGAGGGGGCGCTGTAGGGGTTAAGTGTGCCCTGATTTGTGTTTCTTACTGTGGGGGGGCGTGGCTTAGCGTGTGACGTCACTGATCGTCGTTTCCTATTACAGGGAACAGACGATCAGTGACAGGCACACTAGGAAGCACGGGGAGAGGTTTGTTTATACTTACCTCTCCCCGATCTTCCTCTCTGTGACCCGATCGCGGGACACCACCAGCGGTGATCGGGTCCGCTGTTCCCGTGGGAACGGCCACAGAAGAGGACCGGGTCGCGAGCGCGGCGGCGCGCTCGCGACCCACGGCTGGGCTCTCAAAGGGGACGTACCTGTACGTCCATGTGCCCGGCCGTGCCATTTTGCCGACGTATATCGGCGTGCGGCGGTCCTCAAGTGGTTAAAATCCCCTTATGTTCTAAAAATTATTTGAAAACAAATAATTTTGGGATGAAGGTGTCTTTTGATCTATGAGTGTAGGTGACTTATCCAGAGTACTTTTTGTATCTATCACTATCCATAGTACTTGCCAATCTCGGTGTCTGTATCCCGGTGATGTCCATTGGCTTTACAGCCAGAACCGAAACATCCAACAACTGCTCTGAAGCAGCCACGTACAAATGCTCGGGTCCTCTTTATTTTGGGGCACTTTTTGATTGGAGTATCTGCAGGCTGATCACTGATACCTCCTTCCATAGCTGCCCTTCCTTTTCTGGGTTTCTCTTTGGTGTTTTTCAGAGCAAAAAGCTGATTACATTTAAATCGGTTCATTATTAAGACTAAAGAAACATGCTTTAAATGTACAAGAATAGAAATCGCAATGAAATTTTATCGAATGAAATCAAATCCGATTAAATCGCAAGAAAAATCTCAGGAGAGATAAAAAGCACGTCTTCATGGGTCAGTTAACACTCGGCTTCTGCTGCCAGCCTTCCCTGCGCCTCTTTATATTGGCTCAGCCAATGACATCACAGGTGACCTCTTCCTTCTTTTTATTTTTTTTTAAAGCTTTATTATTTTTAAATGACTGATGATTTTTCTTAAAGGAGCCTCGTCCTTGTTTGTGAGCTTTGTGAATTCAGCCTGTAGGCTCAGTATACAGATCTAATAGGGATAATGCTCCTGTGAGAACATGTTATTGTGAATGAGATTTAACTCTTAGAGTCCCATGGCTGAAATAATGTGTATTCCTATGATAACACTGTGAATGGAGCCTCCCTGCACATCAAATCTTTTAATTTCTTTCATTTTATCATTATTACACTCCAATTTGTTCTCCATTTTTAACCCTTTAACTAGGGCTGCAACTAACGATTATTTTCATAATTGTTTAGTTGGCCGATTATTGTTTTGATTAATCGGTTAATAACCTTTTAAAGGGGGGGGGGGGAGAAAGGGAATTTGCATTTTTACATTTTTTTTGCCCAATTTGTTGTTGGGCAGATTAAAAAACACAAATTGCCGCAAAAACGCATTACATTTCTGCAGCTTCTCCATTGAAGTATATTGAACAAAAACAAATAAAAAATAGCACCATTTTGCGTTAAAAAAAAGTCCTTGCCCTTTCCAAATACGCAGCAGCTGAAAAAAATCATGGATGTGAACGTGTCCCATAGGAAACTGTGTAAATGACCTGTAGTGTGTTTCTGCAAAAAGCACAGCAAAAAGCACATGTTTAGTAACATAATGGGGTTAAAAAAAAACTAAAATCAGTACAAAGAGCAAATGATCGCTACAGTTAGGGGTTAATTTTTTACTGTGGGACAGTGAAAATAATATTTACAGTAGAGATTTGCTCTTTTTGTATTATAAAGGGCTAATTTTTGTTTTTTTAACCCCATTATGTTACTGGCCGATTAATCGATTTATGAAAATGGTAATCGATTAATTTCATAATCGATTAGTTGTCGATTAATCGATTAGTTGTTTCAGCCCTACCTTTAACTGTCAAGTCAAGTGTTTGATACATTTAGGTGCTCTCTGTTGTATATTTGATGCGTTTAGATGCACTCTTGTGAACACGCCCAGCTACACGCCCCACTACACATCCTAACAATGAGAGCGGCGCTCGGGATTTGTCATGGTGAAAATTAATCCCCCAAAAAAATTAAAAATAAATAACACGCGGATATACTTGGGGGGCCACATTAGAATGTATATGTAAAACCCAAGTGGGGGCCACATCAAACCGGAACGCGGGCCAGACTTTGGACATGCCTGGTTTAGATGCTCTCTGGTGTATATTTGATGCTTTCTGGTGTATATTTGATGCGTTTAGATGCGCTCTGGTGTATTTTTGATGCGCTCTGGTGTATTTTTTATGCGTTTAGATGCACTGTGGATATTTGATGTGTTTAGATGCACTCTGGTGTATATTTGATGCGTTTAGATGCACTCTGGTGTATTTTTTGATGCGTTTATATGCTTTCTGGTGTATTTTTGATGCGTTTATATGCTTTCTGGTGTATTTTTGATGCGTTTATATGCTCTCTGGTGTATTTTTGATGCGTTTAGATTAGAGGTCGGCCGATATATTATTCATTGGCCGATTTTTATTATTCACGTTCGGCCGATTTAATCACGCCGTGCCCACCTCCCCACACTCCATTGGCAGAGCGGCGTTTTTTCCAGAGCCGCTGACTGTGTGAAACTGAAATGCAGAGAGAGAGGAGCTGTCAGAATTCAGGTTGATGTCGGGGGTGGGCGGGAGGGACCCAGCAGCTACCAAACACAAGCCAATGGGATGGAATCTGGGCTGGCTGCTACGTGTATGTGGCCCGCCCCCTTTCTTAAGCAGCCCGATCATTGGCTGGTGTTTGATATCAGGGTGGGCGGGGACCCCAGAAGCTATCAACAGCTGGTCTCTCTGCATTTAGTTACATAGCCGATATAGTGTAAATGTGTGAAACTGACCTAAATGTGAAACGTGCCAGTCAGTGCCACCTGCTAGTGCCAACCAGTGCCACCTGCCCAAAATAAAATCGGCCTAAAATATCGGCTGCAAAAATCGGCATCTTATATCTGCCATCCCGACTTCTAAGGCCTCATGCCCACTGGCGTTTTTACAGCTGCGTTTTTTGCAGCTTAAAAACGCCTGTCCATGTTATTGTAAATATATATATATTTTTTTTTTGAAAAAAAAAAAAAAAAAAAAACCTCGGAGCTAAAAACGCGACCGCGCGTTAGTGCGCGTTTTTGCGCGTTTTTTGACGCTCGCGTTTTTTTCTGCCTAATTCTGACGCTGAGGAACGCACTGGTCCTGGTTTTTTTTTACAGCTTACAAACGCCTATGCTCTTTACAGCTCAAAAACGCCTAGGTGGGCATGAAGCTATAGACTAACAATGACAGGCGTTTTTAAGCTGTAAAAAAACGCTCAAAAACGCGGCTGAAAAAACGCCCGTGGGCATGAGGCCTAAATATCAGCATCGGCCAGAGAAAAACCCATATCGGTCGACCTCTAATATAAATAAATAGTGTGTGTGTGTGTGTGTGTGTATGTATATGTGTGTGTGTGTGTGTGTGTGTGTATGTATATGTGTGTGTGTGTGTGTGTGTGTGTGTGTGTATGTGTATATATATATATATATATATATATATATATATATATATATATATACACACACACAATACTAGAGGTGACATCGAAGTTTCATAACCTTCATGTTAGTCACTTTTGAAATGACATGTAAACAAAGTGTCTTGATGTGACCTAGTACAGAAGAGTGTAACAGCTGACATGCTTTACAGATCTTTACAGCTGGCACCTTCCTAGCTAGATAATTTGGGAGTGCAACCAGATAAGCTTATGAAACATTTGTGTATCCACCTATCTGTGCCCTACATGGCTGTCTTTGCAAATTTATCATAACTCTTCGTATACTTTATGGCTCTCAATTCTTCTTTGAGTCATTTGAAGAGGAAGTGAACTCTGGAAGCTGTGCACAAATAGGCAGGCAGAAAGCAAAGAACTAGCCAGTATTGCCTGTTGTCCCCCTGCAATGGTTTCCTTACACCAGTTACTCCTGTGTGTGCAAGGTACACTATAAATTGGTTATGTGTGTATGCATGCAAGGGACACTATGCATTGGTTACATTTGTAATAATGCAAGGGATATATTGCATTAGTTGCGCGTGTAGGCTTGCAGGAGACGCCATATTTTAATTGCATGAGTGTGGACTCTGAGGGAACACTATACATCAGTTTTATGTGTTTGCACAAATACAGGGGGACATTAGGGCTTGATTTACTAAAACTGGAGAGTGCAAAATCTGGTGCCGCTGTGCATGGTAGGCAATTGACTTCTTCATCTTGTTCAATTAAAGTTGTTGTAAACCGTTTACAACCACTTTATGCTACAGTAAAGCCTATGTTAAGGCTTGCCTGTAGCTACCCAGGATATCTCCTAAACCTGCACGGTTTAGGAGATATCCCCTGTCCCCTGCATCGGCACATGCAAACTGAAGCAATGGCACGTATGTGCTGTTGCTTCAGTCAGCGTGCCGTTACCAGCGGCTCCAGTGCACATGCGCGGGAGTGGCGTCATTGCTGCTCTGGCCAATCCGCGATACCTGGAAGTAACCCCCCCCCCGGGAGAGATGTCGGCGGCCGGAGGGGGGGTACGAGGACCACTGCGGGTGCTTCAATCTAAGGTAAGTAACTCATAATGAGCTCGTTTTTTTTTTTTTTTTTTTTTTTTTTAAATGGGTTTACAACCACTTTAAGCTTTGACTAAATCTGGAAGCTGGTTTCTATGCAGAGCTGCACCAGATTTCACATGCCTCCGTTCTAGTAAATCAACCCCTAAGCCTTAGTCGCATATCTGTGAGGGAGAGCATATGGATTTGTAACTCATGTGTGACACCGTATTCCCATTCTATGCATGAGGGTAAAAAAACCTGTGTGCAGCAGTCCCCCCCCTAATGCTTACCTGGGCTCCTCTCGATTCGGTGGTGTGCACAAGAGCATCGGCTCTCAGAGGACTCTCCCTCCTCATTGGAACCCGGTGCTGTCAATCACAGCCAATGAGAGAAAGAGGGGGCAGGGCCAAGCCAAAGCTCTGTCTGAATGGACACAGAGCAGCAGCTTGGGTGCCCCCATTGCAAGCTGCTTACTCTGGGGGCACTCAGCAGAAGGGAGAGGCCAGTAGCGCCGGCGGGGAACCTGAGCAGAGGAAGATCGGTACTATTCTGTGCAAATCTGCTCCCCCGAGCAGGCAAGTATGACGCGTTTATCACTTTAAGTTCTATTGAATTTTGTGTTTATCTGCATCTTTAATTATTAGTTAGATGTACAGTATGTGGTAAGCTGTAATAAAGGAAAGATGTTAACACCTAATTGTTGTGTTTTGATCACAGTCCTAGTGTTGATTTATGAGTCATTTTCCAGAAGCCATCTTCTCTGAGGAACATGGCAGTGTAACACAATATTGTACTTGGAGCAGAGAGGGGGAAGGAGACAGCTGACCAATCACAGGCCTATTACAGCACAGTGGATGCGCAGAGACATCAATACGTGGAGGATTTGTTTTATGTATGGGGAGTCCCAATGGGGATTGAATTATACAGGATGTGTGTTTCTGTAGGAAGATGTGACATCCCTTCTTGGAATTAGTTTGTGGTCCCCACATCGGCCTACTTTGCCTCCATTTCACATAAATGTGTAAGTAGGGAGTGGATGAGTTTTAAAAACAAGTCATAGACACAGAATTAAGTTGTCACAATGCTGTGCAAGTTATTTTGGCCACTTCCTTCAATAACATCTTGGCAGAATAATGCAGAAAACGTTTTTGCAAAATCCCAACAATTTATATATGTAAAGGGATCCTTCCCTTGTATTTTGTTACCAGCTTCTGGTTCTCCATATATCGCCAAACTTTGAAGTATCCATGCAAGAGTGTGACTTTTTAAAGAAATATATGTGAAAACGCTCAGACTTGTGACAAGCCAGACCCCTTCAGCATGTCAAGACCATACTAGATATGGGGGTAACTTCCTGTCTATCCCAGGTGGGAAGAGCAAACCTTGTTCCAGTAAACCAAATACAGAGAAATTCACTACCTAAAGTGTAGATCGACTTTTGCAGTCAAAAGTTTGTTCCCATTCACCATCAGGTTGAGATCAGGACTCTGTGCAGGCCAGTCAAGTTCCTCCACTCTAAACTCGCTCAATCATGGCTTTATTGCACTTGCTTTGTGCACTGGTCCAAATCATTTAGTGGAGGAGGGATTATGGTGTGGTGTTGGGCCTGGCCTTTGGTTCCAGTGAAGGGAACTCTTGAGGCCCGTACACACGATCGGATATTCCGACAACAATTGTCCGACCGACGTGTTTTGTCGGACAATCCGACCATCTGTATGCTCCATCGGGCAATTGTTGTCGGAATTTTCGACAGCAAATGTTGGCTGTGCATGCTCTCAAATTGTCCAACAAAACATGTGTTCCGTCAGATTATCCGATCGTCTGTACACAAATCCATCGGACTAAAATCCAAAGTACAAACACGCATGCTCCGAACCAATGCTAAACATCAGACAACAATAGCAGAAGTTGCCCAAAGGGTGGCGGTAAAGAGCTGAAAAACCACGTGATTTGGTGAATGTTGGCTGAAAATGTTGTGCCGTGTGTATGTAGAACAAGTTCACGGGCAACGCCCTTTGGACCAAAATCCACGGAAAAGTCAGATGGAAGTCCAATCGTGTGTACGAGGCTTTAAGGTGTCGGCATACCAAGACATTTTGGTCAATTTCATGTAACCAACTTTTGTGGGAACCGTTTGGGGATGGCCCTTGTTCCAACATGACTGCGCACAGGTTGTTTTAAACTGACTTCATCTGCAGGTCAAAGTTCATCCATTTTGATCTGTAGATTTGGAAAAAACGTATAGTGGCTGAGCAATTTGCACGAGTACCGATACTCGTGCAAAATGCTGTGTGTGTGTGTATATGTATATATATATATATATATGTGTGTGTGTGTGTGTGTGTGTGTATGTGTATGTTTTTTTATATATATATATATATATATATAACAATCGGTGTTTACAATGGATAATGAGATCAGCCAGCACAGTCAAGGGTGGGTTAATTGTGGGTAGAGAACGCTATAAAAAAAATAGAAAATCTAAAGTCTACTGGCATGCAAGCTCCTGGATCTCTCTACTTTTACAGCTTCACTGAGTACTGATTATATGGGTTTTACTACACTCTGCCCCCTACCCATTCATAGAAAGCTATGGGTTCACAGAATGCAAAGTGTTCTGTGATTGTGCAGGAGAAAGGAGGGGCGGGCAGAGCAGCTGCAAATGATGCCATAGCTGTTTAGGATACTCATAGCTGGGGTGTCTTTGCGCTGGAAGTATATCGATAGTTCTATTAGTGAAATGGTAAATTGCATTGAAAGAGCTTTGAGAGGTGGCATACACCTCATTGTACATAACTCCCTGTGTGCCAGCAGATTTAAAAATGTTTTTTTTTCCCCTGGAGGAGTTCTTTAACCACTTCAGCTCTGGAAGGTTTTACATCCTTCATGACCAGGCCATTTTTTGCGATACAGTGCTGCGTTACTTTAACTAACAATTGCGTGGTTGTGCGACGCTGTACCCAAATAAAATTGATGTCCTGTTTTTGCCACAAATAGAGCTTTCTTTTGGTGCCATTTTTTCACCTTTTTGCGGTTTTTATTTTTTGTGCTAGAAACGAACGACTGGCAATTTTGGGGGGGGGGGAAATTATTTTCTCTTATCATCCATGGACTGACACGGCGTCTTTTTACACTTTACACGTGGGTTATGTCCCTGCTTGCAGGAGAAGACCTAGGCAGAATGTGAGATGTTATACATACATTCTAAAAAGCCAGAGCTGAACAGCCCCGCCCAGGGGGCGGTCCCTCCGGACATAACCCTCCCACTGCAGTCAGCATAGTTTTTTTCTGCCTAGCAGAAGGAGAAGACGTGGCTCTCTCAGGGGACCTTCCGTCTCAAGGTCCTATATTTCATCCTGCTTTACAGTCTCTGGCTTTAACGGCATGGCTGTTGAAAGCCAGGTGCTGAGAGACCGAGGTCTCTCGGATTCGGTCATTTCGACCATGTTAAGGGCACGCAAGTCTTCCTCCAGAAAGATCTATCACCGTACTTGGAAAGCTTACATCGCCATGTGCGAAGAGCTGGACTGGCGTCCACGGACGTATTCCGTCCCCAGAATCCTGCGTTTTCTGCAGCGTGGCGTGACCCAGAAGCTTGCTTTGAGTACCATTAAGGGTCAGATTTTGGCCTTGGCCGTCTTCTTTCAGCGACCAATGGCGGGTCATTCCTTGGTTAGCACCTTTGTGCAGGGGGTTCGCCATGTGCTCCCTCCTGTCAAGCCTCCTCTCCCCCCGTGGGATCTGAATTTGGTGCTCTCGGTTCTCCAGGAACCTCCCTTTTGAAAATATCAGAGATATTTCCCTCTTGACTTTGTCTCAGAAGGTGGCTTTCTTAGTGGCCATTACTTCTGTTAGACGAGTGTCTGGTTGGCGGCCTTGTCCTGCAAGTCGCCCTATTTGGTCATCCATAAGGATAGGGCGGTGTTGCGTCCGCGACCTTCCTTTTTTGCCAAAGGTGGTCTCGGCCTTTCACCTAAATGAGGACATTGTCCTCCCATCCTTGTGTCCTCACCCATCGCATCCCAGAGAGTTTGCGCTGCACACATTGGACGTGGTACGAGCCTTGCGGGTGTACCTGTCTGCTACTGCTTCTATTCGGAAGTCTGACTCACTGTTTGTGACTGTCTCTGGTCCAAAACAGGGCCAAGCGGCTTCGTCTGCCACCATTTCTAGGTGGATCAGACAAACCGTCATTCAAGCCTATGCTCTCAAGGGGTGGGCGCCTCCCTTTCCGGTTATGGCGCATTCCACCAGGGCACTTGGTGCTTCCTGGGTTTTCCGACATCAAGCGTCGGTTGCACAAGCGTGCAAGGCGGCGACCTGGTCGTCCGTTCATACCTTGTCTACGTTTTATAAGGTTAATGTGGCTGCATCTTCGGATGCTTCCTTCGGCCGCAAGGTGCTGCAGGCCGCTGTTTAAAGTTGCAACTCCTCCGTTGGGGAGCTCTGCCTTGTTTGGAGTGAAGTTTTTGGTTTTTCCATTTATACTGCTCCCATCCCTCTTGACACTGCTTTGGGACATCCCACGTGTAAAGTGTAAAGAGACGCCGTGTCAGTCCATGGATGAGAAGAGAAAATAGGATTTTTTGTACTCACTGTAAAATCCGTTTCTCTGAGATCCATGGACTGACACGGCACCCACCCTTCCTTTTAAGTTTGTACTGCTTTGTTACGAACTGAGGTCTGCTGACTGCAGTGGGAGGGTTATGTCCGGAGGGACCGCCCCCTGGGCGGGGCTGTTAAGCTCCGGCTTTTTAGAATGTATGTATAACATCTCACATTCTGCCTAGGTCTTCTCCTGCAAGCAGGGACATAACCCAGGCTCCATCTGACTTTTCCTGTCGGAATTTCCGCCCACAAAAATTTGAGAGCTGGTTCTCAAATTTTCCGTCGGAAAAAATTCCAATCGGAAATTCCGACCGCCTGTAGCAATTCCAACACGCAAAATTCCGACGCATGCTCGGAAACCATTTGACGCATGCTCTGAAGCATTGAACTTCATTTTCTCGGCTCGTTGTAGTGCTGTACTTCACCGCATTCTTGAGGGTCGAACGTTCAGAGAACTTTTGTGTGACCGTGTATGCAAGCCAAACTTGAGTGGAATTCCGTTGGAAAAACCGTCCAAGGTTTTTCCGACGGAAAATCAGATGGTGTGTACGCGGCATAAGTGGATGAAGGCGATGCTTGGAGCTCTTCAAAATGTTGAAGATTCAACATACCTTCCTTTTTAAAAGAGTATTAACTTGCTTCTCCTACTGGCCACAGATGGACAAAATCTCAACCTGTTAAGCAGACACCGGTCAAGATTCATTCCATCTATGGGTAAACTGATTGTACCCAAGTCGCTCCATTGGTTGACTTGGGTACAACCAGCATGTCAGATTTTTGGCATTTGATTATTGCCAGGGGCTATAGCCGCTAGAAATAATTACTGTGTCTTCCCAACAGGGACAGCTCCCTGCGCCCCCCCCCTGTCGGGAGAACACGATTGCTCCGTGGGAGGGATTCCCCCATCAGCACGGACTATATTGATGGGGGTTGTAGAAAAGAAAATCGCATAATCCATGGCCTGCTTTACAGAGTGCTGTTGGTTTATTTGGCTTTTTGGTCCTTGGACTTTAAGTCATATGCAGTGATTAGGTTTTGGACAGACGTACTTGCTTGGTATTCAGTTTGCAGTGGCTCTAAAGAGGCCTCCTATTACAGTTTGTGTATATAGCAGCTTTCTGGACTGGATCCAGAGTTTTCCTTCATTCCCAGGACAATACTGGTATTTCTGACTGCATAGGCTGATTGAAATAATCGTCCACTAATGGAGATCTCTGCTGCCCTATGACTTAACTAGCTGCTGTTTAATTATGCTTGGGGTTCACGCATTCCTGAAAACAAACTCATTCTTATTGTTTTGTTTTTTTTGTTTTTCATATTGCACATGCTTATTTTTGTGTACTTGTGACAGTTGTTGTTTTTTAAAATGCATTGGGTCTTGTTTTAGTAAACAGAAGCAGTGTGTGCAAGTGTTAAAAGAAAGGACCTTCAAGCAGGAATAATATAAAGCAAACACTGTTCCTCTTCTTATGCTTTATGATCTTCAGGCTTTTGCTAGATATGCGGTACAGGCATTGGTTTAATATCCTAATATACCATTTTATCTGGTATAAAGAAGGATGCCCTTACTCCCTAAGGATAGAAGATGAGACAAGCCCTGTACACGGTTATTATATTTAATTCAACATGCTCCTTAGAGATGTATTGCAAAAATGTTCCATGTGCTGTATTTTAGTACAGTAAACAATCTATGCACATAGATACTGGTGGAAAATTTGTAGAATCTTCCCTTCCATTGACCCTTGTAAGCACCCAAGAGACACTTGTGCGTTTATGGAATATGCCACGCTAAATGCAAATAATTCAATCCATTCTAATGCTTTAAATGCTCTATATCCATACACATGCTATATATCATCAATTGCAAGAATACCCAACAACATGTGTTGTCTTATGAGTGAACTCTCGGACTCTTCGGATCGTTTAGTATGGTGCTTTCGACAGCCGCTTCCGGTTTTTTATCAGACGAAAGCTGGATGTGCAGACTATAAAATTTTTGTTGTAGGTGAACTCAACGTCCGATTTTTTTTTTTTTCTTTTTTAATTAGTATGGTTTTCGTACAAAAAAAAAACAAAATTAAAACATAAGAGCAAGACTATGCATGCTCGGTAATTAAAAGAACACATACAAAACTAGTCAACACATTATGTCACTTCTGAAGTTGTATTCTGTCGTACGAGAATTTTCGTATGATGAGTAGCTACTTCACTTTTGAAATGAGACTAGCATGCAACAAAAAACAGACAAACAGTCATCTGAAAATCTGATCGTGTGTATGAGGCTTTAGAGAGCATTGTCCTCAGATTGTAGAGATTTGTTTTCTCCCACTTCACTTCATGCACCTTATTTACATATTCTGAACTAGTATTGACATCACTTTAAAACAAGCCCTCATTCACTTCTGTAGCTAAAGGCATTGTGGAGAAATTTGTCTTCAAATTTTACAACTTAACCACCTCCATACTGGACACTTTCACCTCCTTCCTGTCAAGGCCAATGTTCAGACTTCAGCACTGCCACACTTTGAATGCCAATTACTGTACTCAGTTATGCAACACTGTACCCAAATGAAATTTTTATATTTTTTTGAGACCGAGCATTCTTTTGGTGGTATTTGATCACCACTGGGTTTCTTATTTGCTAAATAAACAAAAAAAAAAAAAAACAACAAATTTTGGGAGGGGGAAAAGTGTGTTTTTATTTATTTTTTCTTCTTTCTGTTCTAACACTTTGCAAATAATCTTTCTCCATACGTTTAAGCCAAAATGAAATGTATACTGCTACATTTTGTTGGGTAAAAATCGAAATCTATATATATATATGTGTGTGTGTGTGTATATATATATATGTGGTACAACGGATCGGTGGTGATCCGAACGGGTCACCCTGTTCGGATCAGATCACCACGCGATCCTAGCTCCGGAGCGGCGGCCATCTTGGTACACCCGGCGGCGGCCGCTGTAATGACGTTTCACCGCCATCTTGCTCCACCCCACACTCCTGCACAGTAATGATAGAGAAGGGGCCAAGCGGACATCTTGTTTCACCCAACGGAGTTTTTAGATTTCAACACAAAACGGAGCTCATCAGCTTTAATACATTATTTGGAAATCCATCGGACTGTTTACATTTTAAATTTTAAAAGCAGCAGCAAACCTTACATGATTGCTAATGTGACGGAACACCTCTGATTTTCACATTTAAAGTGGAAGTAAACCCATCGATTTAACAGTTTCAAAAAGCAGTTACATTTCCAGCATGCCGGGAATGCCAACTGTCACATTGGTTGTGCTCTCAACCAAACTGTCAAACCATCCAATGGCTGGTGTCATAACTGATCACATGTGCAGCATCATGGCAGTTGAAGATTAAACAGAGGCCAAGATGGCAGCTTCCTTGCCTGAAAATGATAGGGGGGTTTACTTCCACTTTAACATTTAGTTAATTCTGTCACATTGGCAACCATGTTAAGTCAGCAGGTTTGCTGCTGCTGTTTTTAAAATTTAACATGTAAAGAGTCCGTCGGATTTACAAATACTGTATTTAAGCTTATAAGCTCCGTTTTTGTGTCGAAAATAACGGTGAAATCGAAAATTCCGGCAGGTGTACCATTATTATATTTTTTTGCCGATCCGAAAATGATCCGATCCGTGGCTCTGATCTGAGGATCGATCCGATCCATTGCACCCCTAATAAATAAATAAATATATATATATGGGGGGCGAGCACCGCCGGCAGCCTGGGTTGATGAGTGGTGACCAAAACAAATGGAGGGGAAATCTTCCAACACTTGCTCTGGTGACCCTTGTGATTACCAGGGATTCCCTCAATTTGGAAGGATTTCCTCTCACTTCATGTTGTGGTTGTGGGACGAGAAGTGAAGGGATATCTCCCCAGTGGGACATAGATGGGTGGAAATATAATGACAGGGGTTATAACCGTTCTACTTTAGCCACTTCAACCCTGGAAGGATTTACTCCCTTAAGGACCAGGCCATTTTTTGTGATACGGCACTGTGCTGCTTTAACTGACAATTGCACGATCGTGCGACATTGTACCCAAACAAAATTGATGTCCTCCCCTCCACAAATAGAGTTTTCTTTTGGTGGTATTTGATCTCCACTGCAGTTTTTTTTATTTTTTGCGCTATAGACAAAAATTTAGCAATTTAAAAAAAAAAAATAATATACATTTTTTTGCTTTCTGCTAGAATACATATCCAAAAAAAAAAATATTAGCTTGGTTTGCGCAAAAGTTTTATAGCTTCTAAAAAATAGGGGATAGATTTAGGGACTTTATTTATTTTCTTATTTCTTTTACTGGTAATAGCGGCGATCTGGGATTTTTAGTGGGACTGCAACATTGTGGCGGACAAATCTGACCCTAAGGCTACTTTCACACAGGCGCTATAGCGCTAAAAATAGCGCCTGTAAAGCGCTTTTCCTGTCACTCGAGTGTGAAAGCCAGAGTGCTTTCACGCTTGTGTGAAAATTATCAGAAGAGTTGTCCAAGAGCCATGGCCCACTTGAGAGCTTCAGAAAGACCTGGCATTAGCGGGTACAATTGTTTCAAAGAAAACCAGAGGTAATGCACTCAAGCACCATGGCCTGTATGCACGTTCACCACGCAAGACTTCATTGCTGAAGAAAAAGCATGTTAAAACTTGTTTTTAAATTTTCAGCACAACAATTTAGACAAGCCTGTGAAATACTGGGGAAAATATACTGTATTTATAGGCGTATAACACTCACTTTTTTTACCCTGAAAATAGAGGGCAAACTGTGCCTGCGTGTTATACGCAGGGGGCTGTGGAAAGTTTTTTTTTTTCCTGAAACTTCCCTCTTAAAGTTAGGGTTGCTTGTATAAGCCGATAAATACGGTAGTCTGGTCAGATGACCAAAATGGAACTCTTTTTGGATGCCATAATACACACCATGTTTGGAGGTCAAATGACAATGCACTTCACCCCAAAAACACCCCCATATTAACAGTGAAGTTTGGAGGCTGTTTTTCAGCATACCGTACTGGCAAACTTCATATCATTGAAGGAAGGATGAATGGAAAAAATGTAACCAAGACATTCTTGATAAACATCTGCTGCCATCTACTAGGATAATGAAGATGAAATGAGGGTGGACATTTCAGTAAAACAATGGGGGTTATTTACAAAAGACAAATCCACTTTGCACTACAAGTGCAAACTGCACTTGAAAGTGCAGTCGCTGTAGATCCGAGGGGGACATGCAAGGAAAATAAAAAACAGCATTTTAGCTAAAGGCCCATATAAATGGTCTGACTTTTTGCCAACAAACTTCAAAATGAGCACGTTTTTCAAAAAATCCGACTGTGTGTAGGCTCCATCGGACAAACGTTTTCGGTTTTCATCGGACAAAAGTTTGCTCTGCAAACGGACAAACTTTTCGGCAACAAAAGTCTGATGATGCAAAGTCCTATTGTGTTTACAGAAATCCATCAGACTTTTGTCCGAGGTACAAATACGCATGCCCAAAATCAATGTTAAAATCAACCAACAATAGCACAAGTTGACCAAAGGGTGGCGGTAAAGAGCAGAAAAACCATGTGATGTTAAGAAAGTTTGCAGAAAAGTCCGAGCGTGTGTATGCTATGGGTGTGCCCAGCCAACTCCTTTCGGACAAAAATCCACGGAAAAGTTTGAAGTCCGACCGTGTGTACGAGGCTTTACACATGATTGGATTGGATGATAAAATCAGTAGAGCTTCCCCTCATTTCAGATCTACCCCTCAGATTTACAGTGACTGCACTTTCAAGTGCACTTGTAGTGCAAAGTGGATTTGCCTTTTGTAAATAACCCCCAATGATCATAAAAACAAAGTCAAGGAAACGCTCAATTGGTTTCAAAGAGAAAATAAAGTTGCTACAATGGCCCAGCCAATCTATGAAAAGAACTAAAGATCAAAGTTCATAGAGGCCGATGGAACATTCAAGATTTGAAGACTGTGTGGAAGAATGGGCCAAAATTACACAGAGAAATGCATGCGACTCGTTTCTCCATACTGGAGGCATCTTGAAGCCGTCATTACCAACAAAGGATTTTGTACGAAGTATTAAATTTCAGTTGGCGTGCTCAATACTTTTTTTCCCGGTGTCATTACATTTTATTACATATAAAGTCTTTTCCAAACGTACTTGTTTTGGTTTCCTTTTTATGTACGGATTGCATGGGTTGTTACCGACATATGGTGAACATTTCATATCAACAGCACCTTTTTTGGAAATATATTTACCTAGAAAAAGTGTGTGTGTGTGTGTGTGTGTATATATGTATATGTGTGTGTGTGTGTGTGTGTGTATATATATATATATATATATGTATATATATAATGTGTGTGTGTGTGTGTGTATATATGTGTGTGTATGTATATGTATATATAATTTATTTTTATTTCAGGTACTTGTATGGCGCCGTCCATGTACGCAGCACTTTTAGATATATATTGTTCATTCACATCTGTCCCTGCCCTCAAGGCGCTTACAATCTAAGTACCCTACCTTGCATACATACACATACTAGGGCTAATTTAGACAGGAGCCAATTAACCTACCAGCATTTCTTTGACATGTGGGAGGAAACCGGAGTACCTGGAAGAAACTCCAGGCAGGTAGTGTCGTAGTTGGGATTTGAAACCTTGATCCTAGTGCTCACCAGTTGGCCACTATCTATATATACACTATATTACCAAAAGTATTGAGACGACTGCCTTTACACCCACATGAACTTTAATACATCCCAGTCTGAGTCCGTAGGGTTCAATATTGAGCTGCCTCACCCTTTGCAGCTTTAACAGCTTCAACTCTTCTAGAAAGGCTGTCCACAAGGTTAAGGAGTGTGTCTATGGGAATGTTATAGCTGCAAAGGGTGGGCCAACTCAACATTGAACCCTACGAACGAACACTGGGATGCCATTAAAGTTCATGTGCGTGTAAAGAAAGGTATTTCAATAGTTTTGGCAATATAGTGTATATGTGGAGAGAGATACAGCGGGAACGGAAAGTATTCAGACCCCCTTAAATTTTTCACTCTTTGTTATATTGCAGCCATTTGCTAAAATCATTTAAGTTAATTTTTTTCCTCATTAATGTACACACAGCACCCCATATTGACAGAAAAACACAGAATTGTTGACATTTTTGCAGATTTATTAAAAAAGAAAAACTGAAATATCACATGGTCCTAAGTATTCAGACCCTTTGCTGTGACACTCATATATTTAACTGAGGTGCTGTCCATTTCTTCTGATCATCCTTGAGATGGTTCTACACCTTCATTTGAGTCCAGCTGTGTTTGATTATACTGATTGGACTTGATTAGGAAAGCCACACACCTGTCTATATAAGACCTTACAGCTCACAGTGCATGTCAGAGCAAATGAGAATCATGAGGTCAAAGGAACTGCCTGAAGAGCTCAGAGACAGAATTGTGGCAAGGCACAGATCTGGCCAAGGTTACAAAAAAAAATTCTGCTACACTTAAGGTTCCTAAGAGCACAGTGGCCTCCATAATCCTTAAATGGAAGATGTTTGGGACGACCAGAAACCTTCCTAGAGTTGGCCGTCCGGCCAAACTGAGCTATCGGGGGAGAAGAGCCTTGATGAGAGAGGTAAAGCAGAACCCAAAGATCACAGTGGCTGAGCTCCAGAGATGCAGTCGGGAGATGGGAGAAAGTTGTAGAATGTCAACCATCACTGCCCTCCACCAGTCGGGGCTTTATGGCAGAGTGGCCCGACGGAAGCCTCTCCTCAGTGAAAGACACATGAAAGCCCGCATGGAGTTTGCTAAAAAACACCTGAAGGACTCCAAGATGGTGAGAAATAAGATTCTCTGGTCTGATGAGACCAAGATAGAACTTTTTGGCCCTAATTCGAAGCAGTGTGTGTGGAGAAAACCAGGCACTGCTCATCACCTGTCCAATACAGTCCCAACAGTGAAGCATGGTGGTGGCAGCATCATGCTGTGGGGGTGTTTTTCAGCTGCAGGGACAGGACGACTGGTTGCAATCGAGGGAAAGATGAATGCGGCCAAGTACAGGAATATCCTGGGCGAAAACCTTCTCCAGAGTGCTCAGGACCTCAGACTGGGCCGAAGGTTTACCTTCCAACAAGACAATGACCCTAAGCACACAGCTAAAATAATGAAGGAGCGGCTTCACAACAACTCCGTGACTGTTCTTGAATGGCCCAGCCAGAGCCCTGACTTAAACCCAATTGAGCATCTCTGGAGAGACCTAAAAATGGCCGTCCAACGTTTACCATCCAACCTGACAGAACTGGAAAGGATCTGCAAGGAGGATAGGCAGAGGATCCCCAAATCCAGGTGTGAAAAACTTGTTGCATCTTTCCCAAAAAGACTCATGGCTGTATTAGATCAAAAAGGTACAAATACTAAATACTGAGAAAAGAGTCTGAATACTTAAGACCATGTGATATTTCAGTTTTTCTTTTTTAATCTGCAAAAATGTCAACAATTCTGTGTTTTTCTGTCAATATGGGGTGCTGTGTGTATATTAATGAGAAAAAAAATACGAACTTAAATGATTTTAGCAAATGGCTGCAATATAACAAAGAGTGAAAAATTTAAGGGGGTCTGAATACTTTCCGTACCCACTGTATGTAGTATATAAATACCAGTCCTGGGCATTAACAAAAAATTGCTGATCCAGCTAACCAAACCATATTAATTAGGGAAAAGGTCAACAGCCTTATGTAATCATTTACGTATTCAAAAAGAGTTATTGATTAGTTAGCCGACACGTGTTGATGCTAAATTTGGCCTGTACATCAAGGCATCAATAAACCTTCCACAAAAAGGTTAAGAGTGAAAACAAGTCATTGCCTATAACAATTAAAAAAAAATTTTTATAAAGTGAAAGGCTAAAATTGATTTAGTTGCTGTGTGTGTGTGTGTGTATATAATATATATTATAAATATTTTATAGAATTTTTTATTTTTTGGGCTTTTGTCACGTTTCAGAGCACATGGGTGTAAAATGTGCCACGTTCAGTTCTAAACAGCATATAGCAGTTTTATGTTTTCCTTCAGAATTGAATGTAACCGTACTGAACATTTTATACCCATACACACAGCTGCCTTGTGCTCCGTCAGCCTGCACCTTGGGTCAGTATTTCTGCATAATTTACCTATGTAAATACATGTACATGCTGGGAATAAAGACTGAGCTAGAGGAATGCAAGAAGAATTTTATGGATGAACATTTTGGAGCCATTTATGCATCTGAACTTGTGTAAATGGAAGCACTTTATGAACTATTACATGCGTTTTTTTTAGATAGGACTTTTACCGTTCAGGATCTATAGAGCTGTAGCCTCAGTTTCACTAGGCAGGAGATTGGTGTGATATCAGTGCTTGACCTAGAAATACCAGCCGTGTCCTATAATTACGCCCTGTAAATCAGCTGGATGATTACCACGTATTAAAGCCGTGTATCAGCCTATGTGTGGTTATTTTCATATGCCACTTTGAGGCATTGCACTAATGGTATAGGTATATTAATGCACTCCTGTGTCCATAGCGTGCTGTAGGGCTTGTTCATATGGACCGCCAAAGCCTCGTCTCCTTGTCACGATTTTTTGCAGAACGAGGACGTCCTAGAGCTCTGTTTTCTATGCAAGAAAAGGCATCCTCTGTCCTCGGTGCACCTGAAATAAATACATGTCAGGAAAGGTCAGCATGCTCTACTTTTCTGTCACGTCTTTTTGTTGCTCAGTAATTGCAGGCTCATTGAGGGTAGAGAATGATTTTGCATGAAGAACAACCGTACGCTGCTGTTTTTAGGTCTCTCACCTTAAAAATAAATAGAGATGAGCTGGAGATGGGAATAATGTGTGTCTGAAACCCAGGGGGAATTGTTGAAAAAAAATTATATGGGCGCCTAATTTTTACAAAATATGATGTATACTGTAGATATAGTTATACAGTGCTCAGCATAAGTGAGTACACCCCCTTTTAATCAATATCTCAATGAACACTAGAACAATTTCCAAAATATAGACAAGACTGAGTTTTAAAGTGGAAGTAAACCCTCCTATCATTTTCAGTCAGGGAAGCTGCCATCTTGGCCTCTGTTTAATCTTCAACTGCCATGATGCTGCACATTAGAGGTGCGCATCTTCACTGGCCTCACGATTCGATTACGATTATCAGGTCAACGATTCGATTCCATTCCGCGATGCATCACGATTACAGCGCAAGTGCGCATGGTTTTCAGCAAAAAAAAATTAAGCAGTCAGGAGAACTCCATTTTTTTTTTTATTATATCTGTTCTTTTAAAAAAAAGACAACACTCCCTGGATGTAGCAAAGTCTAAACAAAGCAGACAACAACTTGTACATAGTACAGGAGATGGTCAGAGACTGCAGACATAGTACAGGATATGGTCGGTGACTGCTGACATGCTACAGGAGATGGTCAGAGAGACTGCGGACATGGTACAGGAGATGGTCGGAGACTGCGGACATGCTACAGGAGATGGTCGGAGACTGCGGACATGTACAGGAGATGGTCGGAGACTGCGGACATGCTACAGGAGATGGTCAGTGACTGCGGACATGGTACAGGAGATGGTCAGTGACTGCGGTCATGCTACAGGAGATGGTCAGTGACTGCGGACATGCTACAGGAGATGGTCAGTGACTGCGGACATGCTACAGGAGATGGTCAGTGACTGCGGACATGCTACAGGAGATGGTCAGTGACTGCGGACATGCTACAGGAGATGGTCAGTGACTGCGGACATGCTACAGGAGATGGTCAGTGACTGCGGACATGCTACAGGAGATGGTCAGTGACTGCGGACATGCTACAGGAGATGGTCAGTGACTGTGGACATGCTACAGGAGATCAGCAGGTAAGTATAAAAAAATAATTAGAATGTGTGCATTGTGGCTAGAGCAGCAGTTCAAAGATGTCCTGCAAGTGTCTACCTTGTATGTGGTCTTCATGTTATGCACAGAACTCTCTTGATGAATAGGTCAGCTGGGACACACTATACTCCCAGTATCTGAAATGATCATACAGCCCTCGTTATTATAATTGTACGTTATAGGAGCCAGACGTTTCAATCTTATGAGTTCAGTACCAGAAGAAAATAAACTTGGTCCAACACCTGGAAAAAAAAAAAAAAAGAATACCTGTCTCTTGGCTCCTATCGGAACTCCGCCCCCTCAGCCCTGTACATTGCCGCGCCCTCCTACTCACGAATGCAAATTCTACTAATACCGCCCCGCCTCTCCAGCGCTGCTCCCTCCTACTGTTCCTCGCAAATGCCCCTTATACCGCCCCGCCTTTCCAGCCCTCTGCTCATTAGCATTCGTGAAACAGTAGGCGTGAGCGGCGCTGGAGAGGCGGGGCGGTATTAGAAGAATTTGCATTCGTGAGTAGGAGGGAGCGGCAATGTACAGGGCTGAGGGGGCAGATTTCCGATAGTAGCTGAGAGACAGGGGGGAACAGAATCCGGTGGGGGAACAGTCAAGAGGCGGGCCGGGCAGTCACATGAGCACGTCATAGCAAAAAAAAAACAACAAATAAGGTAACGGCTCTCCCGTGAGGAGGGGCGGGGCTAGACATCAAGGTAGTCGATTAGTAGGTTTCCCTGCATCGGTGCCGCATCGGGGACGCCCGAATCGCGATGCAGCGATTAAATTCCGCACCCCTACTGCACATGTGATCAGTTATGACACCAGCCATTGGGTGGTTTGACAGTTTGGTTGGGAGCACAACCAATGTGACAGTTAGCAATGCCGGGAATGTAACTGCTTTTTGAAACTTAAATCGATGGGTTTACTTCCGCTTTCAAGAACACGTGTTTAGCTCATGAAACATGAAAGTAAGGGAGGGGCAAGGAGAGTACGTACGAGCCACAGCATGATCCCTGTTGGGGTGGTGAGCGTGTACTCCCTTTAACCGACTGGAATTTAATCAAACATTGGTCCACTGCCGACCTCTGCTCTACCGTACAGATCTAGGGCACGCAAAGAGTATATTGTTGATCAATGGGATATTACACGCCTTCAGGAGATCAGGTCTCATTGCTGAATGTTACCATATACAGGTCCTTCTCAAAAAATTAGCATATTGTGATAAAGTTCATTATTTTCTGTAATGTACTGATAAACATTAGACTTTCATATATTTTAGATTCATTACACACAACTGAAGTAGTTCAAGCCTTTTCTTGTTTTAATATTGATGATTTTGGCATACAGCTCATGAAAACCCAAAAATCCTATCTCAAAAAATTAGCATATCATGAAAAGGTTCTCTAAACGAGCTATTAACCTAATCATCTGAATCAACTAATTAACTTTAAACACCTGCAAAAGATTCCTGAGGCTTTTAAAAACTCCCAGCCTGGTTCATTACTCAAAACCGCAACCATGGGTAAGACTGCCGACCTGACTGCTGTCCAGAAGGCCATCATTGACACCCTCAAGCAAGAGGGTAAGACACAGAAAGAAATTTCTGAACGAATAGGCTGTTCCCAGAGTGCTGTATCAAGGCACCTCAGTGGGAAGTCTGTGGGAAGGAAAAAGTGTGGCAGAAAACGCTGCACAACGAGAAGAGGTGACCGGACCCTGAAGAAGATTGTGGAGAAGGACCGATTCCAGACCTTGGAGGACCTGCGGAAGCAGTGGACTGAGTCTGGAGTAGAAACATCCAGAGCCACCGTGAACAGGCGTGTGCAGGAAATGGGCTACAGGTGCCGCATTCCCCAGGTCAAGCCACTTTTGAACCAGAAACAGCGGCAGAAGTGCCTGACCTGGGCTACAGAGAAGCAGCACTGGACTGTTGCTCAGTGGTCCAAAGTACTTTTTTCGGATGAAAGCAAATTTTGCATGTCATTCGGAAATCAAGGTGCCAGAGTCTGGAGGAAGACTGGGGAGAGGGAAATGCCAAAATGCCTGAAGTCCAGTGTCAAGTACCCACAGTCAGTGATGGTCTGGGGTGCCATGTCAGCTGCTGGTGTTGGTCCACTGTGTTTTATCAAGGGCAGGGTCAATGCAGCTAGCTATCAGGAGATTTTGGAGCACTTCATGCTTCCATCTGCTGAAAAGCTTTATGGAGATGAAGATTTCATTTTTCAGCACGACCTGGCACCTGCTCACAGTGCCAAAACCACTGGTAAATGGTTTACTGACCATGGTATTACTGTGCTCAATTGGCCTGCCAACTCTCCTGACCTGAACCCCATAGAGAATCTGTGGGATATTGGGAAGAGAAAGTTGAGAGACGCAAGACCCAACACTCTGGATGAGCTTAAGGCCGCTATCGAAGCATCCTGGGCCTCCATAACACCTCAGCAGTGCCACAGGCTGGTTGCCTCCATGCCACGCCGCATTGAAGCAGTCATTTCTGCAAAAGGATTCCCGACCAAGTATTGAGTGCATAACTGAACATAATTATTTGAAGGTTGACTTTTTTTGTATTAAAAACACTTTTCTTTTATTGGTCGGATGAAATATGCTAATTTTTTGAGATAGGATTTTTGGGTTTTCATGAGCTGTATGCCAAAATCATCAATATTAAAACAAGAAAAGGCTTGAACTACTTCAGTTGTGTGTAATGAATCTAAAATATATGAAAGTCTAATGTTTATCAGTACATTACAGAAAATAATGAACTTTATCACAATATGCTAATTTTTTGAGAAGGACCTGTATATTTATCATTACATTGGTAGATTATTTTGTTAAATTTTGATTTTTATTAAACCCTACCAAAGGGCCATGTTGGCCCCCGGATGGGGTTTGTTATTATGTTTTGTTTTAATGATGAAACTTTTCAATAAAAATATTGAACAAGAAACATGAAAGTAAGATTAATAATATAATTTAGATTACAAAATCTTCAGTTTTTACTCAAATTAGTTGATGCAAAATGAATACATCCCACAACAAAAACTCCTACATCGTGTTTGCTTCGGCACTACATATACTAAAAAAACAAAAAAAAACAAAAAAACTCCTACATCTAGTACGTTGTATGACCTCCATGATTTGTAAGGACAGCATGGAATGAACAAATTGGCGGCATATTGCAACATCTATCTTTTTCCATTGTTCAAGAACGACCTCTTTTAGAGTTTGTATGCTGGATGGAGAGTGATGCTCACCTTGTCTCTTCTGAATTCCCCATAGGTGTTCAGTTGGGTTCACATCAGGAGACCTACTTGGCCAATGAATCACTTTAACCCTGTTCTTCAGAAATGCAACAGTGGCCTTAGATATGGGTTTTGAATCGTTGTCATGTTGGAAAAGTGCATGACCACCAAGGGCACGGAGTGATGGTAGCATCTTCTCTTTCAATATAGAGCAGTACATCTGTGAATTCAGGATACCATCAATGAAATGCAGCTCCCCGACACCAGAGGCACTAATGCAACCTCACAGAAGGACACTGCCACCACCATGTTTCACTGTAGGCACCATGTATTTTTCTTTGTACTCCTCACCTTTGCGACGTCATACAGTTTTGAAGCCCTCACTTCCAAAAACTTTTATCTTGGTCTCGTCACTCCAGACTACAGAGTCCCAGTAATCTTCTTTTTTTTTTAGCATGGGCCCTGTCAAATTCTGGGTGGGCTTTTTTGTTCATTGGCTTTTTTGTGCATGGGCTTTAGGAGAGGCTTCCTTTTGTGGATGACACCCATGCATGCCATTCCTCTGCAGTGCACACTATATGGTGTCACGGGAATCAATCACCCCAGTTTGGCATTCTACTGTTTAGCTAACTGCTAACAGCTAACTGTCAAGGTCAGTTGAAGTAGATTGATATATACAAGACTATATTGTAACTTGCAATAAGGAGGGAAAAAGACGTATAATCAATCTATGTATTATAAACAATAGAAGACCAGACTAAGAGCCTCTGATCAATTTATAGATTCTATAGAGCAGGGGTGTCCAAACTTTTTTCAAAGAGGGCCAGATTTGATGAAGTGAACATGCGTGAGGGCCGACCATTTTGCCTGACATTCTGTGAACTAGGGCCGAAACAACTAATTGATTTAATCGACAATTAATTGATTATGAAATTAATCGATTACCATTTTCATAATCGATTAATGGGCCAGTAACATAATGGGGTTAAAAAAAACTAAAATGAGCCCTTTACAGTACAAAAAGAGCAAATCGCTACAGTAAATATTACTTTCACTGTCCCACAGTAAAAAATGAACCCCTTACAGCGATTATTTGCTCTTTTTGTACACTTTTTTTTTTTAACACCATTATGTTACTAAACATCTCAGGCCTGGGTCACACCTCTGTGTTTTTCTTTTGGTGCTTTTTGCAGAAACACACTACAGGTCAATTTACATGGTTTCCTATGGGACACGTTGACATCCATGATTTTTTCAGCTGCTGCGTATTTGAAAAGGGCAAGTACTTTTTTTTAACGCAAAACGGTGCTATTTTGTTTTTTTGGTTCAATATACTTCAATGGAGAAGCTGCAGAAAAGCATATAATAATGTGTTTTTGCGGCAATTTGTGTTTTTTAGTCTGCCCAACAACAAATTGGCCAAAAAAAATAATGAAAAAATGCAAATCGCAGCAAAATTACCTTTTTTGTTTTTTACGGGTATTAACCGATTAATCGAAACAATAATCGGCCAACTAATCGATTATGAAAATAATCGTTAGTTGCAGCCCTACTGTGAACCATTAAAATTCGGTCTTAAGTGTGTTCGTTTGAGCACTAGAACACAATGCCAAACAAGAATTCGCTTGCCTTTGTGGCTGTGTGTGGTGAAGAGATGAGCTCAGGCGTGTTATTTGGATATACCGTATTTATTTATTATAACATGCACCTTCACTTTAAAAAATCTTTTTTAAAATTTTAAATAAAGAACTGTGAATCAAAATAAAGGTCACTGCCCATCAATACAGCCTCACAAATGCCCTGAATGCAGCACCCCCCTTGCCCTGAATGCAGCACCCCCCTTGCCCTGAATGCAGCACCCCCCTGCAGCCTGATTCATGGACATCTGCAGCCTTGGAGGAGATAGGGAGGGGGCGGGACGAGCACCGACCGAAATACAGGAGAATTTCCTGTTTTATAGGCTGCCTCTTTAATCGAAAGTCCCGCCTCCTGTGATGGACAGAACAGTCGTCCAATGGCAGCGCAGGAGACGGGACTTCCTGTTGCCGTGTAAACAGGAAATACTCCTGTATGCACGGCGCTCGTCCCGCCTCCTCCAAGGCAGCCAGCATGTGTTTCTTTTGTGGCCCCCGGCGCTCGGGTATTCGTTGGGGGCCACAAAAGACATACATGTCAAAATGACCAGGCGGGCCGTCCGAAACCGTAACGCGGTGTCGCGATTGGCCTGCGGGCCGGACTTTGGACATGCCTGCAATAGAGCATGCCTCCAGACCACCTATCCACCCCAAGTGGATTGTTTTCTTTCTAAAAGCCTTCTATGTGGTGCTATTGCTGACAGCATGACATTGGAAGGGGTTTTCTTTAAGTAACACCCTTTTATAATCAACTGTCTGCTGGACACCTGTTTAATGAATAATTAAACTCGCCTGTAGTTGAATTCTTGTTAGTTAAGATTTTGTTGTCTTAAAATTTAGCTTTTGCTCCTAAGACTCTCATTGGGTGTATTCATTTTTGCAACATGGTCTTGAATGAATTCGTTAGTAAAAATACTTTTTTGTGTGTGCAAATTAAAAAATCTTGGTTGCAATCAATGGCCCGCATTTGTGGGAGTATTTTGTAGTATAGTGTCCCATAGAAAATTTTGATTCTGAAAGGAAAGTAAAGGTTTTCTGACAAATCTGTTGGGGTGTACTCATTTATGCTGAGCACTGTATATGACGTACAGTATATCCCTTAGGCCTAAACTTACATGGGTGCTGAGGCCCGTACACAATGAAATGCCTGGTTATGCGTCTGAAGTCACCAGGTGCTGCATGCAGGTAGCCCATTTGAGTACATGGGGGACACAGACACAGCCGCTCGACCTAGTTTGGCAGAGGTGCGTGTGAGCGAATTTGAATGCCTACAGCGCTGCATTCGGGGGCCGCTCAGCTGCTTGTTGGTCAAATTGGGGCGAGCAGCTGTGTCTTTACAGCTGCTGGGTCCCCATAGACTTACATGGGCTGTCTGTGCATGGTACCTTGCGACTCCAGTCCCATAAACTGAATCCCGGTGTACGGGCCCAGCGCTCGTGTGAATGAATGCCATCAGTGGATGAAAAACAATTCCTGTTTTACTGCAAATGTTTTTATGTGGTGTGACATCTGATTTTTAAAATGTTTTGCTAACGTAATTGAAATTAACAGAAAACTGAATGTTACTTTTGTCACCCGTATCTTAAGTAACAGGCTTTGTGTGGTGGCCCCATTACCAGTTTATGTGGACTTTGTATTCTGGCATATTTTTTTACTTGTTTCTCAATGTGTTGCTGTAAACCCGGTCTTGGCAAGGAATAACATTCTTTTTGTTCTTTTCTTTAAGGGAAAAATCTTTACACAAATGAATATGTGGCAATTAAACTGGTAAGTTCCATTTTTACAGTTATTACACATAGAAAGTGTTTTAATTGCCTACCTCCAGCTTACACTGAAGCTAAACTCCAAGAAGTCATCCAAAGACACAATGGAAATGCATATAAGGAACTGTTCTACCTTCCGAATGTTTGTAGTTCTGTGGAGTCAGTTTTGTGATCCAGTCACCCCAGCCAGACAGCACAGAAAGGCCCTGTAACTCCAATTCTTGTTCAAGAATAACAAAAGGCAAGAACACAACCCATCCCCAGCCTGTTGATTAGGCAATGAAGAGCAGAAGTGTTTTGTTGAGGTCATCCCTCTGCTCTCAGCAAGCTCTTTGTTAGCACATGTTCTTGCAGTAGGACCCGATTGACTCAGTGTTGGCCCTCCTTCTCTTGGGCGGCCATTTATGAAGCTGATATAATTTACCTCAGCTCAGTTCTTGGCATATATCTCCTCTGACAGCCTGTTTTATGAAGCAGAGAATTTTAGTTCTCAGAAGGAGAAGAGATATTTTTTTTCCTCTGAGAATGGCTGTGATCTGAGGAGAAGGGGGTGGCTGCCTGTGATCTTATGAGAATACAGTACAGCCTAGTTTAAAAAAAAATAAAGCACTAGTAATTACACAAAAATATTAGACGAGAAGGCCTGGCTCACAGTCTCCGCTCTAATTCATCCCAATGGTGTTCTATCTAGTTGAGGTCAGGACTCTGTGCAGGCCAGTCAAGTTCCTCCACCCCAAACTTGCTCATCCATGTCTTTATGGACCTTGCTTTGTGCACTGGTCCAAATCATTTGGTTGAGGGGGGATTATGGTGTTGGGGGTGTTTTCCAGGGTTTGGGCTTGGCCCCTTAGTTCCAGTGAAGGGAACACTTTGGACAATTTCATGCTGCCAACGATGTGGGAACAGTTTGTTGATGGCCCCTTCCTGTTCCCAACATGACTGCATACCAGTGCAAAGCAAGGTACATAAAGACATGGATGAGCGAGTTTGGGGTGGAGGAATTTGACTGGCTTGCACAGAGTCCTGACTTCAACCCCATAGAACACCTTTGGAATGAATGTGAGCCAGACCTTCTCGTCCGACATCAGTGCCTGACCTCACAAATGCGCTTTTGGTAGAATGGTCAAACATTCCCATTGGCACATTCCTAAACCTTGTGGACAGCCTTCCCAGAAGAGTTGAAACTGTTATAGCTGCAAAGGGTGAACCCTATGGACGAAGACTGGGAATGCCATAAGTTCATGTGCGTGTAAAGGCAGGTGTCCCAATACTTTTGGTATAGTGTGTGTGTGTATATGTGTATATAAAATGAGATACAAAAATGTATTTCTCCATCCATGTATGAGTTGGATGGAGGAATTCATCCAGCTGTGCCATTGTGTTCCGATAGTGGGACTCAGAATATACTGGCAGAACACACTGCTTAGTGGCGGCAGCCAAGGAAAAAAACTTCCAACCGCCCCATGTGACAGAAGTCCATCGTTAGACCGGCTCCCGTTAAAGTGGAATTCCAACTACAATCACCAATTTAAAAAAAAAATTTTTTATAACCTTTCACAAGCTTTTAAAATGTAATTCTAACACTCACGTGTCCGGTAAAATTAGTCCCCCGATGTCCCGGTTTCATCTCCCAAAAAAACTTTGATGCTTTGCTGGCCGTTTTCATTTTGATTGTGGGCATGTGAAGTTCCGGGATCTCGCGCATGCGCATTCAGGCAATCTCGCAGCGGCGATTCTAGCCCTCGGCGATGCTCACTGACTCCTGGGAAATGATGACACACATCTCCCAGGAGCAGTAGCGAGTGGAGGCACAGAGGGAAGTGACGAAAGGAGCCTTGGCGATGAAGGAGGAAGTTTTACTGTAGAGGGACTGCATAGCAACAGCCATTTTAAAGGTGAGTAAAAAAAAAAAATCTCCATGTTTTATTTATTTCATGCTCATTAATGAATTTTTTATTTTTTTGGGTGGAACT
Organism: Rana muscosa; assembly: GCA_029206835.1. NCBI lineage: Eukaryota > Metazoa > Chordata > Amphibia > Anura > Ranidae > Rana > Rana muscosa. The sequence goes on along the minus strand of CM055116.1, from coordinate 1,002,930,741 downwards.
CCACTTTAAGCATGAACAAGGCCATAGCTCGAACACAATTTGGCTGAGCCGGGCAAAATTTGATAAATTTATGAGCCACTTTAGGCCCCTTTCACACGGACGTTCCGTATGTCCGTTTTTCATCCATCCGTTTTCGGATGAAAAACAGACATACATGCATCTCTATGGGATAGCGGATGTCAGCGGATGAACATTCGACGACATCCGACGTCATCAGTCTCTGCTATGGTCCGTTTAGCATGACGGAGGAAAATCCTACTTTTCCATCCGTCTGCGGATCGGATGAAAACGGACAGACGATCCGTTTTCATCCGATCCCCCCCATAGAGGAAAGCGGTGATTCGACCGGTCCATTTCTGCACAATGTGCAGAGACGGACAAGTCATCCGCCGGCCCAGCGGGGATCAACAGAGCGATCTCCGCTGAACAAGCGGATATTCATGGAGCAGATCATGACGGGATCCGCCCGTGTGAAAGCCCTTAGGCTTGTGCTGTTCAGGATACTGTGGGGCTCTTAAAGTGTGTGTGTGTGTGTGTATATACACACACTTTTTTTTTTTTTTTCTGGGAATTCTGTGTTAATTGGTATTGTAATATTGCCTGGAGTTCAGTTTCAAACGACAGTATTTGTTGTATTTGCTTGAACTGTACGTATTCCTCAAAGAATTAGAAGCCAAGTGCCAGGCCAACAAACTGTTTTCTGTTTGGGGGTCTGGATTTTGGAAGCTGTAATTGTGTCCATAAATGGCATGCTTTATTCTGTATCTCTAAAACTATACTGATATTTATATCTTCTGTATTGGTGTACTATGAGACCTGGTTCACACTGGGGCTTGTCCCGCGACTCTGCCGGGCGATCTCCACACGACTTCAGAGGTTACTTACAAAATGACTTCTGTATTGAAGTCAATGCAAGTCGCCCTGAAGTCGTCCCAAAGTAGCGCAGGAACCTTTTTGAGTCGCTCCTATTAGAACGGTTCCATTGTACAGAGCGGAGCGCGACTTGTCAGGTGGCTAGGTCGCCTGACGAGTCGCCCCTGTGTGAACCGGCTCTAAAGGTTTGATGTTTTCTTATGCTGTTTCTAAGTAATGATCCTGTACTGTTATTAATGTGTATGTGGGTTACATTTATAGTATGTTTCACTTGTAAATTGTATGTATTCTTTACCAGGAACCTATGAAATCCAGGGCACCACAGCTGCATTTGGAATATAGATTCTACAAGCAATTAGGATCTGTTGGTAAGTCTGCAAAGTGTTCAATGTCCATGTATTGTAGCCCTTTAGCATTGTTTTGTGCTTGGCAATACAGCACATGGAGTCCTCTCCGATCTCTTCTTCGAGATGTGATACATGGTGTATATGCCAAGCTTTAGGAAGCCCCAAGTGTTTGGTATCCATAGTTGCATTGTTCTATACAGTACATCTCTATGGATACATCTCTGCCCAGGCCCCTCTGAGACCAGCTGGGACATGGATGTGTTTCATGTGTGAAACCGTTTTGTTCTTCCGAGTGATTACATGCAGCTACTTCAGTTTGTACATCTTCACCAGTGATTGCAGTCAATATGTCTTCCAGTAATGTTTAGTTGGCTGTTTAACCGGAGGAGAGGGATAAGTAAGCAGCAAGGGAAATAAACATTGATGAATTTTCTTGATCTATGCATTACATAGGCTGTCTAGGATGTATCCTCTGCACAGCATGATGTTCAAAATTTTCTTTCTACCATTAACTATCTGTTCTCCTGAGCTGCATTTGTAGTCATTTTTTAGAAAATCTTTTTTATTTAAGGGCCTCCCAAGCGAATAACATTTGAGCCTTGCTTTTGACCCCCTGTGTTATACATTATTGCAGTTCCAGACTTACCATTTGTATTTGAATGTCCCTGGTTTTGTTTTAAATGATGGGTGGCCTTCTTCAGCTTTGAACTGGTCTGTTTATTGATGTGTAGCCATGTTTGAAACTTTTGTGGTTGATATGCCAAATTTTCCTCCCCAATGAAACTAGGTAACGGCTATATTTGGCAGAATGAGAAGGAAAGTTTGCAGCATTCATATCCTGAATATATACCAAAAAAAAAAGGAAGCGTTAAGTGCGTGCAGAGCTTTAACATACATACGTTTTATATAAAGAGTGCATGTAAAGAGAAACTATTTTGGGTTTTGGTCAGCTTTATTTGACTTTAGGTTTTTAAATTGTGTGCATTATTTTAGAAGGTGGCCTGCACCGTTGGGAAAAGTAGTGATCTACAAACGTAACTGGGTGTGTCCCGAAAATCTACGAAGACCAATAAAATACAAGGGTTATTACTCAGAACATATTTTATTGCTCCTATTCAGGCAACTTCAGGAATCCCTCAATCGGTGACCTGCACTGTGCAGTGGAAATGGAAATATTTCTGTGCCCAGATCCTGAATCACTTGCATATATAGTATACTGCATGTGGGGTACTAAAGGGGTCTAACCTCATGTTAACTTTGAAACGTAACTCTCTGCAAATTACCATACACCCTAGTGTGGCAGGAGAAATGTCTGTAAGTCATGCTTTATGAAACAGAACCGTGTGAAAGGATGAATGGCAGCCTCAGCCTGGACTCCGACTAGGCCATGCCCCCAATTTGTTCTGCTCCATTGGGGACTTAGCCTGGCCATTGCCCAGACTGAGGCTGTCATTCATCCTTCCACACAGGTCTGCTTTATAAAGTGTGGCTCACGGACATATTTCCTGGGGAGCGCTCATAGTGGTTGGCTGTGGACTATATGGTGTGATAAGAGTGGCACTGGTCTGCACATCAACCCCCAATATCTTCAATATAAAGTGCAAATAATCAAAAATTTATATATATCTAATATCGCATATATAATAAATTATGCAACCTATGAATAAAGTGCAATTCAATACAATCATGAAATGTATCTAAAGTGCTTATAATATAATCCATAAAAATTCTCAAGAACTATTGGATAAAATGGATGAATGTGTAAAAAAAAAAAAAAAAAAAAGTTCAAAACAGATTTCAAACTTGTGAAGTGAGATCCAAAAATCTCTTTGCATATAAATGCCCCAAGTGCTCCACTACTGTGTGAATAATTCACCGCTCTCAGTAAAATGGACTCACAAGATTGATATGCTGGTAAGATTATAAACCAGCAAAAAGACTACAGTCTCTCCAAACAATCACCAACTGCAACTCCCTTTTATCACAGATTTATAGTCGGGTTCCCCCTTCCAAGATCACAGCATACAATGTGCGAAAATAAAGAGAAGGAAGGAGGCTCCCATAGCGTCAAAAACAAAACAAAAAAACAGGCTTGTTAAAATGCATATTCCACTCACATCTGCAGAGTGCCTACCTGGCACTGGGGAGGAACACTCTCAGCTGTTAATAGCCGTTCACCTCCAGACCTGTCATAGACCATGCGTGTGAGCCGGCATACGCAAAGTCATCAGCGTCATCACCCCGCCCTACGTACATTAGGTCATGTGACGTCTTCAAGGAGCGGCGATATTGGATATAATTTTTTGGATTATTTGCACTTTATTTTGAGGATATTGGAGGTTGTTGTGCGGACCAGCGCCACTCTTATTACAGTATATGGTTTGTTGTCATTTGTAATGATTTCAGTAGCAGATGTCCATTAGGGCACATATCTGTGGTGCTGTTGGTGTGATATATTGGCTGTGGACTATACCTCTAACCTAAACGAGACCCACATTTTTTTTTTTGTACCACACACCCTTACATATTCCTATGTTTGCTTAAAAAGCAGAGGTCACATGTGGTTCACATATATTGCCATACACAGTCAAGCTGGCCAACTGCATCAAAGTGATCCCTCTCTGGCCAGTCCCTATCCTACTTTGCAGATTGCAAAAAACAGATACAGCTGTAGGAAAGCTATAGACTAAAGTCTAGCAATGCTCAGCTACAATGGGAAAAGGCACAGTGTTTTAGGCTATGTTCACACTATTGCAGGGTGCAAGAACACATTTCATCACACGTTATTTTTTAATGGCACCCCCATGCTTCTGAAACCGCAGCCTGTTTTTGGGTGCATGAAACTGCATGGTTCCATGTGGCTGCCCTGCAGGGATGTTTTGGAGAAAAGGGTTGGGATTTTTCTCTGAATTTCCAGCAAGTACTGTAGCCCTTTCAAATGAATGGGCTGTCGTGCCTGTGCAGAATTTTTTTATTTTTCTATGCTGTGCCCGCACTGCATGGGTTAACTGCTCGTTTTTGTCTAGGCCTCTAGGGGATTGCAGAGCAGAGATAAACTTGCCTAATCCGCCGATCTGCAAACCGCAAGACCGGTCCCTGCCGCTCCTACCACAACCCCCAAACACGCTACCAGTCTTGGGAATAAACTGTTTCTGACGCCATCACTCACGTAGACTGTTTCTGGACGCGAGGACAGCATGAACCTCCACCGCTGGACGTTTGGGGGTGCGGTTTTTCAGAGGATTGAAGAACTGAATAAGTACAGCTTTCTCTTGCGCCCCTAAACAAGCAGTTAACCCATGCAGTGTGGGCAGAGCCCCACTGCATTTGAAAAGATATATTTTTTTTTCATAGAGTTCTGCTTTAATTATCTTTTCTATCTGTTCCCTCCCCCTTTTGCTTACCTGTCCCTGTCCGGCATAACTTGTATATAAAAAAAGGATCTGTTTACTTTTTATTGCCCTGGTCCTATCTTGTAATCCTCCAGTTCTGTGTAAGGGAGCACTTGTTAACTGCTCTGAATTCCGGGAGCCATGATGTTACCTATAGCCCAGCCATTGTCTGTGCTCCCTCCTCTCCCCTGCAGCAGTTGATGTCTAAAACAGGGGAGCTGGAGCTGCAGGATTATATGACCAGACCAAAGAGGATTAAAAATAAGTATGTATGCAGATCTTTTTTTTATACAGGTTAGGTAGGATGGGTAAGAGGAAACATTTTAAAGAATAGATCTAGTAAGGCTTTTCTTCCACTTTATTGACTTGGACGTACAGATGTTTTGTTTGATGCTATGGACTACATCTACAAACTCTTCCTGCATTGAAACTTTGTTTGCTGCCTTGCTAAATAACTGTGCAGGACAAACCTGCTTAGACTGTTTGGGGTGTTCCTGCCTCATGAATGGTTTACTACTGCCACTGACAGTTGAGTCTGCCCCCTTAAAATATACTATATACTGTATATAAGCATTCCTGACACCCATCAGTTGTTCAGTACATAACTATTGCCTGCAGTATAATAATCTGTGAATATTCTGTGTGGTCTGCGGTAAGCTTGGCTGCGTTTTCAAACTCTTCCATTGTTTCTCAAATTGCATTGCCTATTGCAGCATGTTACATTATCAAAATTACTTTTCTATTGGATGACAGAAAGCCAATAGCACTAAAAATAGATTTACAGGAAGGCCAGCTGAAGACAGGATGTATTATATGTGCTTAAAAGCAAATCTGTATGCATGCTTCTGGTGGTTTATACCTTTGAATGCTTTGTAAAATTGCATTGGGAATATATTGAAAATAATGTATAGTACTACTAAGATAAGAACCTAATGTTCCTATTTGCAGAGTTTGCTATTGGGTGTATTAAAATTCTTATTTATCTTTGAGAACAAATGCCTAAATCCGTTTTGGTAAAATTAGCCTATTGCTAAAAACCATCCTTTGTGTGATTACACGAGTAGGCAGCATGTCGCCATAATCCAATTTAGTTGTTAAAGGGGGAACTCTACACGCCTCGGCCATGTGGCATCCCCCCAGCTCCCTCCCCTGACTCAATCCCATCCACAAACCCAACCCCATACAACAGATGCCCCCTCGGCCGCTGGCATCTTTAAGTCGCCGTCTTCTGGGTCTTGATCGCCAGCCGCTTTCATTTACCAGGCAGAGATGACACTCATTTCCGAATTTGTACGCGGCTCACTGTACAAGAGCGGACAGGCAGGTAAGTAACTTTAATGCAGAAGAGAGAAAGCATGTCTCTTCTGCATTCAAATTCCTGCCTGTTCACCCTTTTACAATTTTTCCCTAAAATGTACCTTCTTATTGCCACGAGTAACAAAAATAAATAAAAAATCCCGCCCTCAAGAGACCTAACTTAATCTGGGCATAGACGTACGTTTTTTGTTAGTGGTGTGTTCTGTTTTTTCCCCAGCAGGCTAAAAAAAAAAAAAAAAGTTCCTCCATCTGCACAGATGAAGTCAATGAAGGAATCCTCCCCCCACCCACACTTGGGAAATTGTATTTTGACAACGGGATCTGCTGCTATCAGAGTACATTGATCAACAGCTACAGTCATTGATTGAGAAAAATGATTTTCCTTTATTGAGGTGTTTCAGGAAAATGTCCAATTCTAGCCACTAGATGGAACTGATGGTCATAAGAGATAATTGTATTACACATTATGGCAGACATTCAAGACGCTCGTGCAAATGTATAATGCCGCGTACACACGACCGTTTTTCATGATGAGAAAAATGCTATTTTTTAAATTGGTCATTAAAAACGATCGTGTGTGGGCTCCAGAGCATTTTTCTTGATGAGAAAAATGGGCATTAAAAATTTAGAACATGCTCTATTTTTTCTCGTCGTTTTTCACGTCGTTGTTTTTCTCATTGCGAAAAATGGCCATGTGTACGCTTTAATGACGGGGAAAAAAACCGCGCATGCTCAGAAGCAAGTTATGAGACGGAAGCGCCAGCGTTCGTCACGCTGTAACGGACTGAAGAGCACGAGGCTGAAAAGCGCGAATCATCTCTCTCCAAACTTTACTAACACGAGGGTGGCACCATCCGAATGGAACTTCCCCTTTATAGTGCCGTCGTACGTGTTGTACGTCACCGCGCTTTACTCAAGCATTTTTTTTCATGATAGTGTGTAGGCAAGGCAAGATTGAGAAGAATCGCGTCGAGAAAAACGTCGACGTTTTTTTCAATGACATTAAAAACGGCCATGTGTACACGGCATCAGACCTCTACACAGCGAGCATTTTATACCTAGATCTTCAAGTGGGGGAAGGGAGAGCGGGAATATTCCTCTTACTTTACTAGAAAGAACAGACTTTTATTTTTAAATTGTATAGGGATTGGCTTTGTTCGGCGGTGAGGCACAGAACCACTTTAGATTAAATGGTTCATGTGTTGGCTGAAGGAACCATATTGTAATAAGGCCACATAAGAAGTTACCAGTGATACAAATGCCTCCTATTTGTATTATGCCTATGATCGGATCATTATGGATTTAACCTGGAATTGGGCAATGTATGTCCTGGGAGTGAGTGCAGATGTCAGCTGTGTCCTAAATTCTCTTGGTTCCTGGCTATGCGTCTTGTAGGTTAAGGACACTTTGGTCTTCATACAGGAAGTGACTTAATGCCAGTAAATCAGCCTCATTCTTCACTTCCTAGAAAACAATACTCTGACCTGCAGAATTTGCTACATGTGGGGTGGCAGTGTCCAGCATTTTATCTCTGGGATGGGTAAAATGCACTTAGCTTGATTACTGACATTACATCACTAGCTGGCATGTTAATAAGATGACAGCTTTTGCTTCTGTTTATACAGCAGTGGAAAGGGAGAGTAGGGAAGGCTTAAATAAAGCGGATTTGTTGTTGGAAATGAACCCATGCTTATCAGTTTTCACCCAGCATGCAACGATTACAAGTTGATAAAATGGAAAAAAAAAACAAGTAGTCATGGAAGTCCTGTTTAGTATCAGATTTTGGCTCTGCTGGAATTCCATTAGTGCAGATAAGAGTAGGGTCTTTGACAGAGATATTAAAGTAGAAGTGTGAGACTATAAAAAATAAACTCTCATCATATACTTGCCTATCTGCTGCAGTAGCAGTTGGATGCTTCAAGCTGTCCCCTGTCAGCTCTAAGCCTGAGAACTGAGCGATCGCTTGACCACTGATCGCTCAGTTCTCAGTCTTTACTGAGCGGTGACTGTCAATCACTGATCCTCTGCTCTGCCCCTCCAGTTCTCACATGTTAACATGCGTTTAGACACGCTTACACACGTCAAGCGTTTTTTTTCTTTTTTTCTCTGCCAAAACTCTGCTGCTCCTGCCACTTAATGCTGCTAAAAGCCTATGTGTGCATGGTCACACCGGCTACCAGGAAGGGGAGTTTAGAGGCAGGACTAAAAAAAGGGGCCTGACGCCTCTCAAAGCAGCTGCAAACATGTCCTGTGTACATGAGCCCTTAAAGTGGTTACTAAACCCACAACAGTAAAATCGGTCTATATGCAGCAGTAAAGCATGCTTGTTATGCTCACTGTGGAACCTAAGGAGTTAATCCTCTGCAATCAGGCTGCACATGCTCAGTTTGGTGTGTATTGCTAAGGAGGAGTTTTTTTCTTGGGAGTGCATGTGATCAGCACAGGGCCAATCAGTACTGTTCAGACAGGGGGTCCAGGATTCTGGTAGGACAGCTCAGTGCAGTATGAAAACTCCTACATTCCTTACCAGGAATTGATAGATGTCACAAGACTGTTATATGCTGCTGATGAGAAAAGGTATTATAGCCATTTATATTTACTAAAATAGTTGCACTCCCATGTTCTGTGTACTGTGAGAGACCAGATATAGTGAATACAGGGTCCTGGGTTTAGTAACACTTTTTTTTTACTTTTAATTGATGGCCTCGTGCACACTGGACATTATAAAATAAAGCCAGTAGCGTAAGTTGCAGAATGATTTTTGCAGTAACATTTTTTAGCTGTAGCAATTTAGATTTTTTTTTAGCAAAAAGTATACTCTCACAAATGCCTATGGCTTAAAAATGCCAAATGGCTGTTTGTTTTTGTAGCATTTTTCAGCTTTTTAAAGTGGGTGTAAAGGCAGAAGGCTTTTTATCTTAATGCATTCTATGCATTAAGATATATAACCTTCTGTGTGCAGCAGCTCCCTTAGCCACCTCCCCCCCCCCCCCCCCAATACTTGCCAGTGCCATCTGTACTGAGGACATAAAGTGTGTGGTAGAGTGACAGGAGCAAGCAGTGGAGTGGGTGAGTTTAACATTTTTTAAAATAAATCAGCAACATATATCGGCCATTGCCCGTCCCGATTTCTAAATATCGGCATCGGCCAGAGAAAAACCCATATCGGTCGACCTCTAGTTCTGATCAAAGATATTGATCCGTTTACACACTATACTAGTAATGGAGGTATATAGTGTGTGTTGGTGTTACTGGCAATCAAAGGGTTAATATCTGCCACTGTCAGGGATTGTCCCTAACTGACACTAACTAGAGTCACACCCGTGACACTAATACAGTGATCAGAAAAAAAATCTGTACACTATACTGATACTGTGACAGGGAGTAAAGGGGTTAATTGGGAGTGATCAAGGTGTTAAACCTGTATTAGGGAATATATGGGGGTACCCTAAACCTATCTGGGCCTACTACTAACTGACCTAATGCTATTTAGTGTCACAAGTGACATCAATACAGTGATCAGTAAAAAAATATGAACACTGCACTTGGTGACACTGTGACAGGGAGTGAAAGGGTTTTAGGGGGGGGGGCGGTGATCGGGGGGTGAAAATTATGTGCCTACGTGTACTGGTGTTAGTGTAGTGTTGGTGTACTCAGTGAGATGCTCTCTCCCTGCACGCTGGACCTGAAGGGGCTCCAGGAGGGAAGATTGCATCACTTTCTGTGCCTGTGTTTGCATTACACAGGCATAGGAAGTTTGTCCATTTGACAGAACCGATCAGCATGTTCAGGCCATAAGTTATTGGCCTGGACCTGATGAGTGATCGGTTCTAAACCGAATCCAAACTGAATCCGATCGCCGCGGGGGTATAGATCACGTACCTGTACATGACTTAGTGCAGCCGGGCTGCCCTGCTGCAGTATATGTACATGGGGTGATCTGGAACTGGTTAAAGGAGAAGTATGGGTTTGGGTTTATACTAGGGCTGGGAAAAAAATCGATTTTAATCTTGAATCGAGTTTGGAGTTCAAATCGATTCAGATTTGAAGAAAATCGTTTTTTTTAGATTTTTTTTTTTTTCCTTCAAAGTTTCCGTAGCAGGGCTGCAGGGGGCATATCCGGAATGGCACTTGGCGGCGTTACCCCAATTACATCTACTCGCCGCAGCGAGTAGATGTAATGTAACACTAACTAACCGCAAGCCGCCGTCTGCCTACCTGATCAGCGTGTCATGCAGACAGACGGCGGCCATTGCAGTGTTCAAAAGCCGCGCCTCCCGAGTCCTCGTCGTCTGTGATAGGCGGAACACTCAATTTCACAGCAGGCAGTGTTCAGCCTATCACGGACATCCTCTCATCCTCGTCTGTGTTATGAGGATGAGCGGATGTCCATGATAGGCGGAACACTGAATGCTGGGAAATTGAGTGTTCCGCCTATCACAGACGAGGAGGAGGAGCGGCTTTTGAATACTGGAATGGCCGCCGGTGTAGCAGTAAAATCCGTATCCCATGAAAATCTGCATCAGGTACGGGCACAGTGATTGAAGCATGGGCACAGTGAGGCACGGGCACAGTGAGGCACGGGCACAGTTCAATTCAACTAAGAGTAACCTCAAGATTTTTTGTTGTTTTTATTAGCTAAATCCAAATACAGTATTAATAATTTGGATGTTTAACAATCTTTGTTGCACACGGCACACTGACTTTGCAGTTAGAGAAAGGGTTTGCCTTTGCAATTTTGTTTGTTGATGCACTTCAATTAATATAATTAAAAAAAAAAAATCGAATCGTAAATCAAGTTTTTTATAAAAAAATCGCAGATTTTTTTGGGGGGAAAATCGCCCAGCCCTAGGTTATACTTGCCTAGGTGGAGTTACTGAGAACCGAGCCATTGAACACTGCTGATGGCTCGGTTCTCTTGGCTCCCTGAGCGCTGTCAGCAGCTTTCCCGCTATGCTCCTCCACGCTCAGAGCGCTGAGCTGTGGAGGGGTGGGGAGTGGCCGTCTCAGCGGCTCGCTGAGAGGCTAAGACTCATCAGTCCCGGCACCTGGCGGATCCAGAGTCGGGATGACGCAGTGCCTGGACTGATCCTAGTGACGTCTGCAGAGAACGGACTTCAGACCGCTCTCTGCTGAAAATGGGTCACGAGAGTGCAAAACTAATTGCACTCCTGGGACTCTTAGGAATAGCCCAGCCAAACGAGTTCTGGCTGGACTTCTCCTTTAACCACTTGCCGCCCACCGTATAGCAAAATTACGGTGGCAAAGTGGTTTAGTTATCCTAATCGAACGTCATTTGACGTGATAAGGATAACGGAGTCAACGCAACTCTGTTAGTGGTATGAAGCTGGTCTGACAACGGCTTCATACCATGTTATCAGCTATGACCAATTGCAGCTGATCATCGCATGAACCAGGAAGTGCCCTTAAATGGCTTTCCTCCGTTCACGCCGACAGGGATTATCAGCACAGCCCCCATCAAAAGGTGCCCATCAGCTGCCAATCAATGCCCATCACCTGCCAGCCTGTCCCCCTCTTTAAAACCTGTCAGTGCCCATGAATGTGCAGATAAGTGCCCAAAAAAGTGACAATTAGTGCCTCATCAGTAATGCCTGTCAGTCAGTGCCCCATCAAAGTGCCACTCAGTAAAACCTGTCCGTAGCTCCCTATCAGTGCCGTTAGTGCTGCCTATCAGTGCCGCCTATCAGTACCCAACCTTTTTTTTCCAAAATGTATGCTTTTTTTTTCATTTTATGGCGCAAAAATTTTAAACCGCAGAGGTGATCAAGTGCCACCAAAAGAAAGCTCTATTTGTGGGAAGAAAATGATAAACGTTTTGTTTGGGTACAGCGTTGCATGACCACGCAATTAGCATTCAAAGTGTGACAGCGCTGAAAGCTAAATATTGTGCTGGGCTGGAAGGGGGAAAGTGCCTGGTATTGAAGTGGTTAAACTAAAGAATGCCAACACTGAATTGTAGAAGAAAAAAACATGTTTTGTAAAACCCAAAAAATAAGTTGTCCTTTTATTCATTAACATTTTTAATGATTCTGCCCATAGTTGCTATGAATAGTGGAGACTTCACGCGTTGACAATTGCTAGTGGTCTGTATTGATCTTTTGTATCTGATGGTTCCATTAGATCTGGTTTTACTCAAGTCTTTTCCTGTTTATTCCTGACGGTCTGCTTTTATTTAATACAATACATTTTGTGAATTCCACTAGATGGTCGTTGACTTTGCTAACCGAGTCATCTGATAATTTAAAGACTTGTGCTTTTGTTTTAAAGTGTTTAGACTGGATGCACTGCTCGGTCTTTTTTAGTTGTACAGTTTTCTCTCGGCTCAGGAGTGTCCTTGATTTAATAGAAGCGTATGTTGTGGAACATTTCCGGGGGAGCGTATATCTGGTGCTGAATAAATATAGCTGCTTGATTGGCATGCATGTCTGTTGACTGGCTTTTTTTTTGCTCATTTCTTCTCTATGAATGATAAACATTTTGTTTTTTCTAAACTCCAAGCAGTTTTTCTTGTACTTTTTGTGAGTTTAACGCAGAACTGTGCAAAGTAAAACTGCTGTGCCAGATACAGCGAGCTGAGCCTGAATGCAATAATTTACTATTTAAAGCTGTAGCTGCTAATGTAATATTATATAATATTGGTTTCTACTCCTAGTCCCTGGACTGGTTTCAAGCAGGATATGTGTCATTACAGAGAGGGAATTTGCAAGCGAACAGCTTTACCCCAGGGCAGGCAGCATTAGGCTTCTTACACATGGCCGTACAGCTTTCAGAGCCTGCGTAATCACAGGTGGAAGTCTGCTCCCAACGCACACTGTTTGCGCTCAGTCTGTGAGTGCTTTACGTAACCCCAGGAAATAACTGCGTACGACCGCATCTAATTCACCGCCGGGACAGCTGTGCACTACTACTGCCGTTCTCTGTACAGCTCCGTGCATGAAGCCTTATGCCTCGTACACACGTTCAGATTATCGCTTTCAGATAGATCGTTCGATAATCTTATCGTTGGTACACAGCTTTCAACAGCCGATCACGACAGTCGGTCCAACAAAATCCGAAGGGACAAACACGAAAACTTTGCTAGGACGATAGCCCATCGTACGACAATCGTTTAATCATTACAGCATGCGTCCGCTAAAAATCGATAGACAAACGCCATGCATGATCGGAAACACGAAAATAAACCAGGACACAGGGGTCACACGTATTTGACATCATTTCAGATACGTAGCTACGCACACCATAAGATTTTTCCAGAATTGTACGACAAAAATTATACTTTTCGTAGAGCACATTTTGCACTAGTCGATATTAGTTTTATGCAACAAAATGCGAACGATACGTCGTACGATAATCATGAACGTGTGTACAAGGCATAAGACCACGCTAGCCAGGTCTGAACATTTAATTAATCATTTTCATATTGGCAAGCTGTGAATGAGCGTTAACCCTTTGGCTGCTACTGAAATTTGCTGATTGTCATCTAATGAAGGAAGCCAGAAGTTACAAGCTTTTTGTCACTGTGATCTCAATTCTGTCATGCCCTGGTCTCTGACTAGAAAAGGGCTAATTAAGCATGGTCTGTACTTGATTAGCTTTAATGGAGTGCAGTGAGAGACCTTAAAGGGCAACTACACTGCACTGGAGCACCACAAACACTATTGAATTTATTTTTAGTCTTCAAAGCAAACTCCTCCATCCATGTCTCCATGCTTTAATTTGCTGAGAAATCCCTTTTGAAAAACAACTAGCATTTCTGGCCGTGGCCATCTTGAGTAAGGTCAGATGATTTATGTAGTATTTACTTCCTGGAATCTATCTGCCCTTAGCTCTTGAATACATGCAGGAGGGTGTGCTTGGCTAAATAAAAAAAAATAAAACCCTCCTTCCCTCCTGAAGGTACCTGAGATGTATGAGGTAATTTTCCTAGGCATGGAAACCAGGAAGTAACTGAAGAAATGTTTAAAAAGTTTAGGAAAGGATATCGTATTCACTTGTTATCTATTTAGTAATGGTAGCAGCAGTTTAGGCGTTTTCTTTTTCTTCCCTTCAACTCCCCTAATGTTCTCCTATGTGTCTATGCAGCACACATGGACGTTTTTAGAAGTTTAGTAGCAGAACACCCTAAAACCGCGTTCAGGAGAGGCAATTTTGATCACAAAAAATGCTGTTAAACGCTAGATGCGTTTAGCACTTCAGCGTTTATTTCAATGGCCAGGATAAATTACAATTCTGGCCAATGAAATAAAGGTCCAAACTCTGTTAAACTCTGCTAAATCCACCTAAACTTTTTTGAAAAAAATGCAGCTTAGGTGAGTTTAAAAAATCTGATTTTCTTCTGTCAGGATCACCTGCATTTACAAGAAAATAGTGTGCATGAGGCCCAAGATTAAAAGTAGTCACTATTGATAGACAATGAAGTTCCGCTTTTAAGAGGATATCGCAGAGGATCTGTCACTTTCATTGTGCCGTCACATTTTCAACACAACTCTAAATTGATAGTGGTAGATCTAAACTAGTTTCAAGTGTCGCCTATGGCCAATTTTTGGTGCTGCGGTTTTATGGGCGCACACAATTTTAAGACTTGACATTTTTGGTATATAATTATTTAACACGACCTCATCTTTTATATTTTACAAAATTTTTTTGTAGTTTATAGTCTTGCACGAATATTAACTTTAGCGTACTTTACTATAAATATTGGTGTGGTAAACAGTTGCACTATTATTTTGTGACAAATTTACAGTTGCCACCATCTCCAGTCAGCGCTCAATGAAAATAGCTTATTAAAACACCTCCTGAGAGTCGACTGTGTGCAACCCAACTTTTTTTTTTTTCTTTTGTTGAGTTCCTAAAGATACCCACCCAGCCTATTGTCAAATGACAGCCAAGCAGGAGCTCTCCCATCCTGGGTGGATGTGATATCATGTCCTCCTAGTCACGCGCCTCGCAGTGCGATCTGTCACCCACTGTGTCTGCTGGACACAGCAGATAACCGATCATTGTATTAGGCCAGTGCCATGTGATTTATTTAAAATTTTGCGTACTAGAGACTAGACTAGGGATGTACTGAAAATGCAGGATGCACTTAACCAAAAACAGAATCTGAAACCGAAAATTTCAGTTTTTAAAAAATATTTATATTTTTTTTATATAGTTGTATTTAATTTGACTTTTTAATCTCATCAATTTAAATTAAAGGGGTTGTATAGGTTCAATAATTAAAAAAAAAATAACAAACATGTCATACTTACCTCCACTGTGCAGTTCGTTTTGCACAGAGTGGCCCGATCCTGCTGTTCTGGGGTCCCACGGCGGCTGTCATAGCTCCTCCCTGCTAAAGCTAACCCCCTCTGGGAAGCTCTTTCTCGAGGGGGTTAGCTTGCGGGTGCGCTCCTGTGTCCATAGACGCCAAGTGTATGACCCGGCCCCGAGTCATTGGTCATTATTGGCACCTTTTCGTGCAAGAAAAGCTCAAGAAAAATGCAGTCTCCAGTCCCCCAACCATCTCTTGTAGGATTATACCGATACTAGCATCAGTATTGGTGCCGATACCGAGCATATGCCTGAGTACTTGTACTCGGGCAAATGCTTTGATGCTTAATCCGACACCTGGGCAGTAGGGTGATTGGTGCGGTGCTGGGGAGGAGTTACAATCACTGGTCTCCTCCTATAGATTTCAATAAAGCAGCTGACAGCCGATTCTCCTCCTCTCCCTCCTGCAGCTTTCAGCTGCTTTTTGAAATCTATCACCCCTGACTGTCCCCCATATGCTCCTCCGGCCCCCTCTGTGCTCCACGGCCCCCCTCTGTCCTCGACCTGTCAGGATATAGAGCGGAGGAAGGAGCCGGTAAATATGTAATTTACCCACTCTTTCCTTTTCCGAATATACAGTCATAACTGTCAATGAGCATCGTAAACTGTGTTTATGATGCTTCAGTTTATGAATGGAGAGGAGCCTCTGTCTCTTCTCCCTTCATCTTCAGTGCAGCTGAGACTGCAGAGAAAGGGACTTGGGGAATCTCTGTCCTCAGTCCCTTTCCCTGTTTTAAAAGGGAGATGTCAGGGGTCTAAGACCCCTGATATCTCACTAAAGCCACCCCCCAACAGGGCTGCTAAAAAAAAAAAAAAAGAATTGTAATAAATATTGAAAAGGTTAAATTGTAAAAATAATAGTAAAAAACAAACAAACACTGGCACGGTCCACACCCCCCACCCCCACAGAAAAAGAAAACATTGTTAAAAAAATAAATTGTAAAAAATAACATTGTAAAACATAAAAAAATAAATAAAACTACTGACACAGTCCACACGTCATCAGTGCTGCATATTGGTGCCACTGTCACATGACATTTTAAAAAAAAGTATCGGTGTGTACTTGCAGAAAAAAAAGTATCGGTACTTGTACTCGGTCTTAAAGTGGGGGTCCACCCTGAAAAAATGTTTACATTAAAAATCCTAAAAAAAATTAATAGAATAATTTTTTTTTTTAGACTCGCCCTACATGCCTGTTGCTATGCGGAAGTCCCCTAATCTGCCTCTAATGTGCCTCTTCTCGTCCGCGGTGGGTCTCCTTCCGCTTCCTCTTCTTGTGAATGGGGCGCGCTGCCTTCTGGGATCTGTGTGTAATCCCAGGAGGCAAGCCGCCCATTCACAAAGCGCTGTGCGAGTGGTGCATGCGCAGTAGGAAACGGGCAGTGAAGCCGTAAGGCTTCACTGCCTGTTTCCCTTAGTCAGAATGGAGGAGCTGGGACCTGACAGCAGCGATCGATCGCCGTGGCGGGACCGACATCGTGGGCGAGTAGGACAGGTAAGTGTCCTTATTAAAAGTCAGCAGCTACACTGTTAGTAGCTGCTCACTTTAAAAAAATAAATAAAAAATGACTGCACCTCCGCTTTAAAAAGTGGTATGGGGACAACCCTAAACTCTTGTATCGTGTCCTCCGTCTCTAACAATCTCTTGTATCATGTCTGCAATAACTTGAACACACTGCTAATAGTATTGGCAAAATTTCCATTTGGTGCACCTCTAGCAGACATGATACAGGAGATGGTCAGAGACTGCAGGCATGATACAAGAGATCAGTGCAGCCTCACCAGTGCCCGAATCAGAGCGGCTATCTCCCGCTGTGTCACTGAGCTGGATTTGAATTTCCTGGGCCTGACAGCCGCAGTAACAATGTCCCCCCACCTGTTATACTTCGCACTGATTCAATGTCCCGGCAGTGGATCAGTGTGCTGTCTATCACAGGAGGCGGGACATTGTTACTGCGGCAGCATGAACAATTCAGCTCCGTGGCACAGGGAGATTGCCGCTCTGCTTGGGGAGGAGAGGAGGAGGGAGGGGAGGACTGACTGAGCCACCAGGATGATGGCCCCTGCAATGTGCGGCACTTGGGGCAGATCCTGCCCCCTTTTCAAAATCATTATCGGCACCTTTTCTTCTTTGGGCGGAATGGCGAAAACAACGTTTTTAACCGATGTGTTTTGATGCACCACTAGACTAGACCAATAAGTCCCTTAATCTTGGCAGCAGATCGTAAATAAAGACGGTAAAATAAAAAAATCAGCGCTAATTGTTAAAAGTTCTTCACAGTGCAGTCCATATAAATGTCATTCCAAGGATCCTCGATCCCTTCAAGTCCAATATAGTCCAGGAATTTCAACAATGTTCTACTTGGTTTTGGATCTTTAGTGATGCTCCATATGATAAGGTGATTAATCTCAATATAAAGAAAACATCATATAGTGTATGTCCAACTTTTGTGTACCAACTATATACTTACAATGTGCTTACAGCGGCTCACTGAGAGGCTGAGACAGCCATCAGTCCAGGCACCTGACTGATCCAGACCTCCAGAGTCGGGATGACGCAGTGCCTGGACTGATTTCTGTGACGTCAGAGCGCTCTCTGTTGAAAACGGGTCACAGTAATGCAAAACAAATTGCACTCCTGTGATCCATAGAAGTAGTACAGCCAAACGAGCTCAGGCTGGACTTCTTTTAAATGGTTTTGTAATGGAAATGAATTCCTGTATACCTTCACTGAAAAATAGAAGTGCTTTATGTAATACTCGTAGTGCTGCAAACTAATAAAAATGTTCCTATTGTATGTGATGCCCTTCCACGGAGTGTCCTTTCCACTTTTGTCCTCTTGTAATATTGTGTTTTTTTTGTATTATTGTCAGTGTATTGTCAAAGTGCTCTGTCACTGTAGATTAGTAAACAGCTGGATTTAATACATTTTAAGCATCTTGTTGTCATGGTAACATGTTTTTGAACATATTGTACCAGCTGAAATTCTTCCCACATTTATTAGAGCAGATTCATGAGGTGTTTCATAATGGCAGGTCTTCAAGTTAAAGCGGAAGTAAACCCATCGATTTAACAGTTTCAAAAAGCAGTTACATTCCCGGCATGCCGGGAATGCCGACTGTCACATTGGTTGTGCTCTCAACCAAACTGTCAAACCATCCAATGGCTGGTGTCACAACTGATCACATGTGCAGCATCATGGCAGTTGAAGATTAAATAGAGGCCAAGATGGCAGCTTCCTTGCCTGAAAATGATAGGAGGGTTTACTTCCACTTTAATGTTTGGACATATAATTGCAAGCCAAAGAGAATCTCTGTTTTTACATTATCCTTTGCAAGGCATGTCTCAAAATAAAGTAAATAAAGTTTGAAGGAAAGAGAAAATGGCTTGAATGTCTCCTGCGGATCTGTTGTATTGTGACAGTGGGAGTTTTACCGTCAGAATACAATGATCACTGCAGTGATTGCATGAGAAAACCCTACAGACAGCTTGTACGGAAGTCAATCAATAGATCAACTTCAGTGCAACCAGTTTGTCCATAGAACGAAATTTAGCAGGTTAAGTCGATCTGCCTATGGCTGGCCTAATGGGTCTGTGTAACATCTTAAAGGATTGACCCAAGCACCTACTTAACCAAAGATTAGCTGCTTGATTAGGATCCTTACACAGCAGTCACAAGAACGCAGCATTTTGAGTAGTTCAGCATTGTTTTCTGTGAGTCAATGGGCACACGGGGGAATTTATCCAAACTGGAGCAGAGAGAATCTGGAGCAGTTGTGCATGGTGACCAGTCTTCTTTTAGCTACAGCTTATTCAGTTAAGGTATAGTCGCACATTGTTTTGCCACAGTGCAAATCCCTGTGGCAGGAATCTGCTGATCTTACAGCCAGCAAGAACCTGTGTAAATACATCAGTTATTTTACGCTCATGTGCAGGGACCCTTAAATTGGAACTATAGGCAAAACTTATTTTTTCATTTTGGACAAAGCAGGGTGAGTGGGGAGGGTTGTAACGCCTGTAAGGTTTTTTTTTTTTTCCATCATCTGTGTTCCATTGCAAAGATTTCCCTTCACTTCCTGTCCTACAGCCAAACGGGAAGTCAGAAGAAATTCCTGAAAATTAATGAAAGTTCTTGGGAGACCCCAGGTCACCAAAATTAGTGTCCCCATTGGAAGATTTCCCCTTTTCTGGGGACATCATTTTCTTTTACTTTCAATGATGGTAAACAAGACGACAGGGAGGGTGAGCCTTCTTAACAGGGGCACAGAGCAATATGAACTGACAAGCGTTCTAATCCATCTCCACTCGATTTAAAAAGGAAAAAATAAAAAATTTGCCTTTTAGTTATACATTAAGCCAGTGGTTCTCAACTCCTGTCCTCGGGACCCACTAACAGGCCAGATTTTAAGTATTACCTTGGGGAGATGCAGGCTAGAATACCGCAATCCCCGAGCAGCAAAGGATATCACCTGTGATGTATTTCAGTTATCTTGCAAACCTGGCCTGTTAGTGGGCCCTGAGGACCGGAGTTGAGAACCACTGCTTAAGCGGACTGTAGTGATTAATTAGTTTTTTTCCAACTAGTGGGTTAAATGGAAAAAGAAATGAGCAGGAGCTATAGCGTATGGTGCTGATCGAGCGAGGAAAACCCAACAGGGTGGTTGTAGAGAAGTTGATTGGTAGATCAACTCCTCTACAACCTCCCTGATTGTACATGGATTGAGATTTGGCCGGTCCCTGCTGAAAGCTTTGAAAGCATGGCCTATGAAGATTTCTACGTACTGTAGTTGGTCACCATTCCATGAGTGCACAATTTTAAAGTGTGACATGTCTGGTATCGAATTACTTTGCGTAACATCATCTTTTATTTTTTACCAAACAATTGGGTATTGTCTCCCTTATTGGCTGAGACAGCAGCCTGTGCTATTGGCTCACGCTGCTGTCAAAGTCAGTGAGCCAATGAGGAGCGAGGGGGATGGGGCCGAGCCATGGCTCTGTGTTTGAATGGACACAGAGCAGCGACTTGGGAGCGAACCTGCTCGGGTGCACTTGTAGCAAGCTGCTTGCTGTGGGGGCACTCTGCAGAAGGGAGGGACCCAGGAAGAGGAAGATCTGGGCTGCTCTGTGCTAAACCACTGCACAGAGTAGATAAGTATAAGGCCTCATGCACGCAGGACAGTTTAAAAACGCCAGTGCTACAGCAGCGTTTTTACATTAGCGTTCTTGCACGGTTTCCCGCGTTTTTGTGCATTTTTTTCTCGTTTTTTGAAGTTTGTGTTTTTGGGCGTTTATTTTTAATAAAAAACACTCCCTATAATATAAAAACACCTAAAAGCTTCAAGCTGTGTTTTTTGTTTTTTATTTTTTTGTTTTTACAGCTTGTTTTTACTACTCCTGTAAACACAGACTGTCTTTTTTTGCTACTGCCCCTAAACGCTTATGCCTCAACGCCTCTGACAGTTTGTGTGCATGGACACATAGGCTAACATAGAGGGGCTTTAAGGCTGCATTCACACCTGAGCGTTTTGTAGCCCTAAGCCTGAAGCTACAAAACGCTAGAGGGGAAAAAAATCCATTATTCTCTATGGAGATGGTTCACATCTCCACTCAAAAACGCCTGAAGCCGAACGCCTGAAGCGCAAACAAGTTCCGGACCCGCAGGCAGATTTGGGCGTTTTAGGGGTCATAGAATGTAATGGAAACGCCCGATTCAAGCGTCTAGCGCGACAACGAGCGTTTCGACGGGCGCAAATTCGCACGACAAAACGACGGTTAAAACCCTCAAAGCGCTACGTTCAGGTGTGAATGCGGTCTTAGAGGCAGTTAAAAAGACACGTCAATTGCCCCCAACAGCTGTAAAAACATCCTGTGTGCATGAGCCCTAATATGTTTATAAAAAAACACAAGACTTTAATATCACTTTCAACTTTTTTTAGTCCACACCACCTAAGTGGTGAACCTACAAATCCGTGCCTGCTGTTTAATAGTATCATGCAAAACAAAATTGGTCCATCAGTCTACTTATTTTTGTATCCATGGGAATTATATACTACTTATCTAACCCTATTAAAATGACTTTGTAGGTCTTTACAAGTCCGTATACCATAGCCCCTAGGGTTATACTGTTTGGGTCCCAAACCCTACTTCATAGGTTAGAATTGGCACTGTATTTGGTGTGAAACGCGTTGCCATCTACTGTTCCTGCGTGTCTGATGCTTTTATGAGATGGAAATAAAGTGATCAAAGAGTGCAGTGAATTCCGGAGTTTTTCTCTCGTACCTACCTCCTTGAAGCCATGGTTTCCATACACAACTGATGATGGCCTAAATAGCCTGAAACAGCAGTGTGGTGTACAGTGCAAATATAGTCTAATATAGAACCATTTATTCGAAACTGCAGAAATTCTGGATATGCATCTGTCCAGCGGGATATAAAGTGATGATTTGGATGGCTCCGCCCTCTCTCCCTGAAAAAGGAATAATTCTCTTACTTTTGGGATATGTAATGGGATGAGACGTGTGAATATCTCCTTTTTTAAGACAACTCGATGTACTATGTAGGCCTTTTGTAATGAAATATCCTTAGCAAAGGTAATAGGCTAAACCATAAACTAAACGGCTCAAAGGAATATATACAGCTTGCATTGTGCGTAGCACACTCTTCTATTCATGCAGGATTATAAAACATTACTATGGATTGCATTACATGGGGCTCTCCCGAGTCCTGTTGAAGCTGAAAACAAAGTAGACTTGCAGGGTAATTTCATCCTACGCTCCAGAAAGGAAATTGCCCTGGACGGTACGATCTCCAAAATACTTTGGTTGGTTATACAAGTTGATTTATTATTTAGTTTTGGAAACCTTACAAGTCATTTTTCTTCAGTGTATAATCTAAGGAAATGTGGTAGGAAATGATCTGCAAGTCATAAAGGTGCACAAGGATCTCTAATGTTCATTTTCATTGTGTCAGGCAAGACTTCACAAGGATATCTGTAGGTGTCCAAGTCATCTGGTAAACAGCATTGTTTTCTTTCTGTGAACATAGTGCATTTGTAACATGTTTGAAGCCCGGTGCCTGTGTTTTATAAGGGTCGATCGTGTTTTTCTATATTTTTCTTTTTGAGGGATAGCAGTGTCTTAAAAAATCCTCTTTTTTTTTTTTTGGGCAAGAGATTGTCCTGCTCTATTGGCTTATCTTGTGTAGTTTCGGCTTATTGTTGATCACAATTACATGCAGCATTAAAAGTGTTATTTTGTTGCTCATTCTCCATTTTGGGCCTAGAATAGTGGGCTTTCTGGGACTAAAATCAGCAAGTACAGATAAAGAACTTGATCCTGCCATAAATCCAGCAAGCTTGTATTTTCTTGTGCACTGGCCGGCATTGAAAAATCAAGCCTGGTTATTCGCCTTCCAAGTTTACTACAGAATGTGCCCCTTATGGAGATTGGGGATGGGGGTCGTTCTTTAACCACTTGCCACCCAGGCCAATTCTAACACTTCTCTCCTACATGTCCAAATCATCATTTATTTATTTTTTGATAGAAAATTACTCATAACTCCCAAACATTAATGTTTTTTTTAACAGAGACCCTAGGCCTAGGGAATAAAATGGTGATTGTTGCAACTTTTCATCTCACACGGGATTTGCGCAGAAATTTTTCCAAACGTGTTTTTTTGGGAAAAAAAAATGTTATACAGTAAAAAAAAAACTGAAAACTTAGCCCAATTTTTTGCATAATGTGAAAGATGATGTTACGTCGAGTAAATAGATGCCTAACATGACACGCTATAAAATTGCGCACACTCGTGGAATGGCGCCAATCTTCGGTACTTAAAAATCCCCATAGGCAACTCTTTAATTTTTTTTACAGAATACCTGTTTAGAGTTAGAGGAGGTCTAGCGCTAGAATGATTGTTCTCACTCTAACGTTCGCGGCGATACCGCACACGTGTGGTTCGCATGCCATTTACATATGTGGGGGTAACCTACCTAAGCGTTCGCTTCTGCAAGCGAGCATGCGGGGGCGGGGGAGCTTTTACATTTTTTTTTAATTGTTTTTTTATTTACTTTTAGTATTCTATTTTGACACTTTTTTTTCATTTTTTTTTTTTTTTGGATCACTTTTATTCCTATTACAAGGAATGTAAACCTCCCTTATAATAGGAATAGGGCATGCCAGGTACTCTTTACAGCGAGATCTGGGTTCTAGAAGTTCCCAGATCTTGCTTCTAGACTGGAAAGTCTGAAATAAAAAAAACAAAAAGACAATCACAGCTTCCCAGGCGAGGCAACGGCATGTTTTCAAATGCAGAGGTCGGGCATGATGTCATAATTTCGCGCCTGACCTCCGAAAGGTCATGGAGACTTCTGGGTAAAATCTGGCCTGCAGGATTCTCTATGGTCAACTTCTGGCACTGGCGGATTCCTTCTCCAGCTTGCCAGAAGCACCGGACTGGGGGGGGGGTGTGGGCTGTCCCCTTCTGCCGCCTATAAAAACAATCAAGTGTCTGAACAGCCGCTATGATTGTTTTGAGGTTGCAGGGAGTCGCCGGCTGTAAAAGAAGATACCTAAGTGATGCTTATAACTGCAGGCATCATTCAGATATCACCACTCAAAGTCTGCGACGTCCTATGACATTGTGCTGGCGGGAAGTGGTTAAGCCTCGTATACACGATGAGAATATCAGACGAATAATCGTCCTTCTTTTTTTTTTTTCTTTGAATGCTAGTCTCATATTAAAAATGAAGAGGTTACGAAATTTCTCGTATGTCAGAAAACAACTTCAGAAGTGATGCATTGTGTCCTATTGTAATATTCCACTTCCATTAGACCCACTGGTCACAGAGGCACAGACAAACACACAGGGATTTCTTTAGAATAACAAAAGGTAGGAATCTGCAACAAAGTTTGTTGTAATTCTTGCAATGTACACAGATCACCCAGAGGGAAAGTCCCCCCCGACAAAAGTGGATTTACGCTTTAAGGGCCATACACACGGGCCAAGTTTCGGGCTGTATCGCATTCGGCCTGTGTGTACTGCAGCCGGTTTGACAGAAGCCAGCCGAACATCTGGGTTCTATCGAAGGGGACAGTGGCCGAGAGCGCTGACCGTTGTGTTCTGACGACGGGCACGTCCCCTAGGAAGATTGATGTACTAACATTAAATTGTTAGTACAGGATCTCCTAAGTTTAAAAAATAAATAAAATAAGTTCAGCCCACTGGGTTGATCAGTAAAAAAGCTAGTCTGTCAAATCTAGTTGCTGACCTGCTGGTGACGATGCATACATACTGCTGTTATCCTTATCTTTTCTTTAATACTTCTCCAATTACGGACTTGGACTAAACAATTTTATATTGCAGAATAATGTACTAGGCCAAATTGCTCAGTGCATACGGTAGACTGTGAGGTTTGGTGACTCCAAATATTTTGGTACAACATTCAGGGTTGATTTAGGGAATGGTATCACATTTTACTGTACTCTTCATTGTCTTCCCCACCTGGGATATCCACACTAAAGTACACCCTGTGTAATACAGGAGCTGAGATGCCATAGTGATGTCCATTGTACTATATATTCATCAGTAAAGGTTTGAGAACTCCGAGAATCATCCTTATTTAATTCTAGGATTAGGGCGTCTAAAGAGCAGATAGAAACGTACACAAGTAGCAAGAATTGTATTCTTTTCCCTTCCAAGTGCTGTGCTAAAAATACATATTTCATTACATACAGCTATTCCCTACCCCCTTGTCATAAATGGTTGTAGCTTTGTGTATTTAACCTATTCTCATACCATGTTCTTGTAACACTGTCAAAACTTCCTGATGAAATTGGTTATTATTGTGGTTAAGCAGCATCCTTGAAAATGTTAAATAGTGGTGAAATGCGCTCTCTTCTTGCACAGAATCGATGTAAAACACTACAAGTAAGCTAGTGTTCCCAAGACGGGCTTACCACAGGAACGCAAAAGTATCTATACCATGCATGAAGAATTTCTTTACAAAGTATGAGACAGCTGGACATATTTATTGAAGTCTCTTTAATAGAAATGGTCTGTTTCTCTCTACATTGGCACAAATCAAACCGCTCCTCATATTGGTGGCTTGATAAATAAAATAAGAGTCCTTTTTCTTTATGTGGGTTGGAAAACAGGATCCACTACACCACTTAATGCTGGTCATACACACGTCAAAATTTGCACCGCAGATGACGCCTGATCAACGAAAGTCACCCCCCCTCGGTCAAAGTAGATAAGTGAACAATCCACCTGAAGGGCACCTTCATTCATTCAGATGCAAGTATTGTTGGGGTGTTCTGACAGCCAATGAAACCGGCTGTCATTATACAGGAGCCTGCAGGGAGAGATTTGTCTGCTCCTGCTGTTAGTCTGGATAGATGAATATGTCAGATTTCTTTTGTTCAGTTCAAAGACTGAATACAAGAAATCGATGTGCATTGCCAGCTTAAAGAGGATTATCACGCCCTCAGTTTTTTGGCAATATTATGCACAATTCACAGCCAGCGAAAACCGGTGTTGTCCTGCCCCAGTCTGCTGTCATAGGCCAGGTCCTGTGCCACCATCTTTGTTGCTGACTTCATTGGGTGCAACTTGCTTCTTCCTGGGTCAGGCAGCCCAACCCCCTGATGACATGCCACCGGGCCTGCCATCCTCCAGATGTATGAATGGAACATGAAGAACCCTGGGATATAGGATGTGCATATCCTAGGAGGCTCCAGAGCTCTGAAGATGTCATTCTCACCAAGGCAAGAATGAAAGCTGGAGGCAGGGCAGAAATAAAAGGAAAAAGGGTAAATAAAAAAATTCCCAGCTCGAAGTAGAGCAATGTTGCTGAGTGCATCTAGTGGGTGAAAGTCCTTTTTGTCATCTCTGGGTCTAAAATATGATAAAGGGAATTGCTAAAAACTCAGAAGGGTGGTTACCTAGAGCTTTTAGCAGTTTTTCCTACCCCGAGTCCTATTCTAATGGTGGCGTGCGTGAGCAGGACCTACGAAAGGAAAAAATGATATGGTGATGAGCTGTCAATGGTATTAAAGTCCAAAACTTTTGTTTTTAGTGGGCGGGGAAGGGTCAGAATCTTAACTTTTTATTGTGGTCTCTACCTTTCTGATATAGTGATATATTAGTTGCCCTCATTTGCTTGTTCTAATGTCGGAAGGGTAAAAGGTACAGAGAACTCTCCCCAATGTGGAAAACCGATGTTCTAACTCCTCCCTAGAGATGTTACATTTCTGGAAATTTTAAAGCCATGGACAAAAAAATTTATATTTTTTCTGAAAAAATGGTAATTGGGATTTTTTTTTAAATAAAAACATTCAGGGTGGAATAGTTTTACAAAGTGAAAGTCATTTTATTACACTATGAAGGTGAAATGCAGTGAATATATACCGTATATACTCGAGTATAAGCCAACCCGGATATAAGCCGAGGCACCTAATTTTACCACAAAAAAATGGGAAAACGTATTGACTCGAGTATAAGCCTAGGGTGTCTATCTGCATGCCTCACCGTGCCTCACTTTGCCTCACTGTGTCCATGTGCCTGCCTCACTGTGCCCATGCCTCACTGTGCCCATGACTAGACTGACGTTTAACATGGGAGTCAATGGAAGGGGTGCCCGGGTTTGAAAAATCGGTGCTCCCCGGCCGTAGGTCCCCCAGACAAAAATCTTTGCACACTTAGAGGATAAATGGGGCTACATGTGTGCCAAGTTTGGGGTCCAGGGGACCTACGGACATCCGGTACCGGGTCCCCAAAGTCCGAGAGATCAGGCTCAAAAAGGGGACTCGAGTATAAGCCGAGGGGGCATTTTCAGCACAAAAAAAAGTGCTGAAAAACTCGGCTTATACTCGAGTATATAAGTATTAATCTTGAAATCAGAGTACAGCTTATTCAGTAAATAAAAGAAACTTTTTTTTATTACAAATGGAATGAGGACTGTATATGAAGAACATTTCAACTATAAATGAGAACAAAAAAAAATCCATTTGCGTTGGGGGAAGTAGAGCAATGTTGCTTAGTGCATCAGGTACCCCCTTTCCCCCATAATGTAAAAGATTCTTGCCAATATGCATTTTCAGTTATTGACAATGCTGAGCCAGAAGCATATATTGCTCCTGCAAGAGTTTAATTAATGGTCTCCTGATCCTGATTTTCGGGTGTAATTTTATCTATAAATGAAGGGATTGTGTATTTTTGGGAGGTCTTGGTTTGTAACTCTTCCTTCCTTGAAGATACTGCTGGTGAAGAAACATTTTGTGACGTTTCAGAAGCAGCAGAAAGAATGTTTCTGCAATGGGAATTCTGGAGGGAAAAGCTACTTGCACTTCCATTCTGGTCCTCATCATTTATTTCCATGTCTTTAAGGCACCTCTGGCATACAGAGAATGTTTTTATGAACAAATTACAGATTTCCTCTCAGCAGAAATTGCACTGTGTAAATGTTTCCAAACGCTACATGTTGGTCTCACCATTTTACTTAGAGGTGGGAAATTGAAACCAATTTACGGAGTAGACTATAGGTAAACCATTATGCTGTGATGGCAGAAAACAGTTTATATTTTTTAATCACTTAAGCCCCGAACCATTTTGCTGGCCAAAGACCAGAGCACTTTTTGCGATTCGGCACTGCGTCGTTTTAACTGACAATTGCGCGGTCGTGCAACGTGGCTCCCCACAAATAGAGCTTTCTTTTGGTGGTATTTGATCACCTCTGCGGTTTTTATTTTTTGCGGTATAAACAAAAATAGAGCGACAATTTTGAAAAAAATGCAATATTTTTTACTTTTGGCTATAATATCCCCAAATCTATAAAAAAAACGAAATCTTTCCACAGTTTAGGCCGATACGTATTCTTCTTCATATTTTTGGTAAAAAAATCTCAATAAGCGTTTATTGATTGGTTTGCGCAAAAGTTATAGCATCTACAAAATAGGGTTAGTTTTATGGCATTATTATTATTATTTTTATTTACTAGTAATGGCGGCCATCTGCGATTTTTTTATTTTTTTTTATTTTTTTTATCATGACTGCGACTTTATGGCAGACACATCGGACACTTTTGACACATTTTTGGGACCATTGTCATTTTTACAGCGATCAGTGCTATAAAAATGCACTGATTACTGTGAAAATGACACGGGCAGTGAAGGGGTTAACCACTAGGTGGCGCTGAAGTGGTTAAGTGTGTCCTAGGGAGTGATTCTAACTGTTAGGGGGCGTGGCTACGAGTGGCGGGTGTTCCCCGATGAGAGGGAGCAGACGATCGGTGACAGTGTCACTAGGCAGAACGGGAAAAACATACATGTTTACACTTGCCTCTCCCCGATCGTGGGACACCGGCGGACATAGTCTGCTGGTCCCGCGGACACGGTCACGGAGCTTGCGGCAGGGGCGCGCGCGCCCCCGGCACGGCGTGAATTTTAAAGGGACGTAAATATACGTTGCTTTGCCCAGCCGTGCCATTCTGCCGACGTAAATGTACAGGAGCCGTTCCTTAACCGGTTAACCTACAATGATTATGAATTTGTCAGACAAAAGGACCCTCTTACCTGTCAATTAAAGCGGGATTCCACCCGCAATTTTTTTTTTAAAGTCAGCTACTAACACTGTAGCTGCTGACTTTAATAAGGACACTTACCTGTCCTACTCGCCCGCGATGACGTGCCCCCGACGGCGATCGCTCGGTCCTGGCACCGCCACCCTGACTAAGGGAAACAGGCAGTGAAGCCTTACGGCTTCACTGCCCGTTTCCTACTGTGCATGCGCGACTCGCACGGCGCTTTTTGAAATGGCGGCTGCCTCCTGGGGTACACACAGTTCCCAGAAGGCAGCGCGCCCCATTCACCAGAAGACACCGCGACAGAGGACGAGGAAGAAGACCACCGTGGTGGAGGAAGAGGCAGAAGAGCTAGTTCCGCATAGCCGCCCTTTCTGGTGACTATAAAAAAAAAATTCAATTTTTTTATTTTTATTTTTTTTATTTTTGGGAAAAAAAATAAAAATATCAGGGTGGAACTCCACTTTAAGCCTTACCCCTGTAGTGCCCCCTATAGGCAGAAATGCACATTTCTCTTGTTTGAGAAGTAAATTGTCAAGTGCAGTGTTACTTGAACTGTATTCCAGGATTTGCTGGTCTTCAGCTGAGAGAACTTAATAATTTAAGACTTTAAAGTCACAGAAATCTTTCATGTTTATATAGTTTGAATACCATGTCATAGATGTATTTATCATTGTAAAAGAACATATTCCGAACTTTTTTTTTCCTGGAAAAACTAAAAAGCTTTGAAAGAAAAAGTTTCCTTTTTCATTTTTTATTCCCCCCCGGGCTTTTCCATCGCTACTCCTCCCCACTCCATCCAAAACGTATTTTGCTCCTGGCCTTTTAAACAAGTGTCAGTGGTGTTGGGCACCCAGCTCTCGTGTGCGAAGCCCTCAGTATGGTTTATCTCTGTTGCCTTTTTAAAGCTCCGGTATAATCCAAGCTACAGTGTCTTATTATTCATGTGTAGATCAGTACTGGGTTTGTGCAGTAAGCATATTCTATCCCTTAGCACTGAACTCTTATTTACAGTACTGTATATACATTTGCTTGCCATTACGATATTGTTTTCTGATGGAAATGAAAGTGTGGAATTTCATGCATAAACGTTCTAAAGTAGGAACATATAAATATATGAAAAGCGTTAAAATATTCATCTTTGACATTTGGGAGGAAAGATAATCTTGTTCTCTTCTGGGTCTGTCCTCTTATAATAGAATAACAAATCTAGATTTCAAAGTTCTTCATACATTTAGGGAGTGCTGCTGCTGTTCTGTTTCAGGTGTCCTGGGCAATACATTTCATGGATTTTTATTTGCTTGGTGTACCATCATATTCTGATAGTGTTTGACTCACATGGACAACATGAAATGGGATGGGAGACGATTGTGCAAAGAAAAACCATGGCATTACCACCAGGCTCTGTGTGTATCAAGTCATGTAGTTCTCTGGTTGTTATGTAACTTTTTTGCTAGAGTAAGCTATTCCGTAAGCATCAGGTAGTCAACATCTGGTCATTATGTGGCTATTGTATTTTGTAAGGAATTGGGTAGAATGCTGCAAGTACAACGCAATGTATGTTTTTACTGTGGTTTTGAGTATTTCAGACATGCTCAAGTACAAGAGAAGCTTTTTTCTGTATGTTTTTAAATGTTTCTAAAATGACTTGCATGTGGTGTCTCAAAACCTTATGGCATAGCTGAAGCATTCCAGCTATTTGGCTTCCTGCCACATTTCCACGAAACCATCTTATTTGAAAATGTTCCGTGTTTGTAACGTTGCTTCTATCTGAACAGATGCATTTCTTGAAGCTCAGCCCCTCTAATGTGGTGATATACTGCATGTCTGCAGGCTGGGTCTGTTTTCACCAGCCAGTGGCTCAAGACATATGCTGCTATCCTTTGATAGGGGCTCACTACTTGCGGGGAAACTTGATGTATTTTTAAAGAGTAATTCCACTTTTGTTGATTTATTTTTTTATTTTTTTTCCCGTCTGGGTGATCTATGTACATTGCACCCGCCCCCTCCCGTCAGAAAACTCTGATCAGCGCCCTCTGCTGTTGGTTGAGATCGCTGATCGGGAGCTGGTCGGCTTCTGGTTTTCCAGCATGCCCGTAGGACCGGCTGACATTTGCCAAATGGCGACCGGTTTCTATTCGGCCCGTGTGTACTAGGTATTAGAGTGCAAAGAAAAAAGCTAAATTTCAGCTTTTCATAAAATTTACTCTGTTTACCATAATTTAAATTTTTATGTAATCTGCTAAACCCATGAGCACATACAGAGAAGGCATACTTGAAAAATATGTAATGTGTGAAATATCTTCGTACTATTTTTTTATTTTTTATTTTTATTTGTCAATGGCTGTAAATGTGCTTGCAGTGGGAGTTCCATCATCCAATGGGTGGTGTTCAGGAGCACCATGTTACTGACAAAAAAAAAGGTAGGGTAAAGACTATGTCTTCATGTACTGGGTAGGTTGGCTTGGCTCCTTGTAGTCATTGTAAACCCTTGCATATACCCAGACTACTGACTGGCTATATCAGGTGATACACGGAGGTGAAACAGATCCTCCTACATAAGTTGTACCTGTCTAGCTGCAGCTATCTCTTCTCCACATCTTTTTAAATTGCTGAGTTCTAAGGCCCCATGTACACGGGACGCTGGTGCAAACTCTTCTGAACGAAGCTTGAAACCGGCGTTTAGAAAAGCCCGTTTAGCTGCGTTTGCATGCCGCGTTTAGCAGCATTTTACCGCGTTTGCGTCTAGAAGCGTTAAGTTAAACATCATAAGACCCTCCCTAAGCTCAAAACACAGTATTATTAAACCATTTCAGCTATTTTGTGAGATCTGAGTGAGTAGCAGCAGCTGAGAGAGCAGCAGTGTACTTGTATTTAGTGTGTCACTTGCCACATCACCTGCCACAAGTTGTGGATTGTCCACTTGCCATGTCACCTGCCACAAGTTGTGGATTGTCCACTTGCCATGTCACCTGCCGCAAGTTGTGGATTGTCCACTTGCCACGTCACCTGCCACAAGTTGTGGACTGTCCACTTGCCACGTCACCTGCCACAAGTTGTGGATTGTCCACTTGCCACGTCACCTGCCACAAGTTGTAGATTGTCCATTTGCCACGTCACCTGCCACAAGTTGTGGATTGTCCACTTGCCACGTCACCTGCCACAAGTTGTGGATTGTCCACTTGCCACGTCACCTGCCACAAGTTGTGGATTGTCCATTTGCCACGTCACCTGCCACAAGTTGTGGATTGTCCACTTGCCACGTCACCTGCCACAAGTTGTGGATTGTCCACTTGTCACGTCACCTGCCACAAGTTGTGGATTGTCCACAATGCAATGCAAGCAATTCGTTTTTTTTTTTTATATTTGTTTAATGGTTTTTCATCATTTGCCATAATTTTTGAGATTTTTCATGTAAAAAAATAGGTCACCTTTAAAAACGCTTATAAACTAAAAAGGTGCTAAACGCCGGGACCGCGTTTAGCCGCGGTTTACATCTGAAACGTGGAAATCTTTTGCGTCTGAACCCATTTTTTTGCTTTCAAAGAAACGCTGTTAAACGTAACTGCCTAAAAACGGCAATAAACGAGACAGTGTACATGGTCACATAGGATAACATTGAATGTGTTCAGGGGCTGTTGAAAAAAGTGTCCAACTGCCTCTGAACACGCGTTTAACAACGTCCCGTGTACATGGGGCCTAAAGCTTGACCGAGCGTTCAGAAAAAAGGGGCGGAGAGCTGAAGTTGCACTCTGCAGAGCTCAGTGAAGAGAGCTCTGAGAGCTGATTGGAGGGAAGGGACACCACCTTGGAGCTCCATTCACACAGCACACAGGGACAGAGCTGAGGCTGTCAATCAGCTGGAGATCCCTCCACTGTCACCATTTTTCTCTTGGTGTCAGGAAAACTTATCGGAAGTAATTCATTCTCCTAGACTAACAAAGCAGCAGACAAAAGTGACACTTAATGCTTTTAATTGAGACAATTACATACTATAGAGGGATATGCTTTGTTCATATTTCATGTCTGGGGTTTATAAGTTTTGATTGTGCCAATGAGCCAAGTATTCCTTGTATTACGTCTACCTTTTGGCTTTCTGATGAATTTGAACTGCCGATTATAGCTCAAACCCAAAATAGCACACAGCCTTGAGGCAGTTCCTAGCTGTACGTTTCTGCCAGAAATTCTGTAACTCTATTGAGTTTTACTATACCTAATGCACGTTTCCTGGCCTCGTGCAATCTGATCTTGAGAGTTAGCTGATTTAGTGCTTTTAAAGTTTGGAAAGGAAGGAATGGCACATTGAAAAACCTGTCTTGTAGGTGAGGGTGGCTTTTTACGTAGATAACTGTACTATTTAAAAGTTGGCATTTACCCAGCCCTGTAAATGCTCTAATAAGAGAACATTGTAAATACAATCAAAGTGATGTGCAGGCTTCTTTGGGCGAAATAAATTGCCAGCTAGATGGTTTGTTCTCTAGGCTCTGTTCACATGTGCATTGTATGGGCACTATGTTATGCTCAGGTGTGTCTTTTTAGGTGCATTACCATTTACCATGTTACCATTGCTGTCTACCATACTGGAAACTGATTGGATCAAAGATGACTCACGCAGGCCGCTTGCACATTATTTAAATGATGGAAATCAAAAAAGCTATATCACGTTTACCAAGCTCTGGGGAAAATAATTGCAAAGTGCACAGTCTATTTGCCTTTTGTAATATGCCGAAGTCTTCTAGAAAGTTGTCCTTGTCTGTTTTTAACCTAAAATGTAGAAACCATGAAAATAGTTGTTGTGCTGACCTAGCTGTGGAGTGGGCTGGGGAATATTTGCATTGGTTGTGTGAGGAAGTCGCTAATCGTATGTATATTTTTAACGCACTGTATTGAAATATTGTCCTAAATGACCAATTTAGAAGGGAGCCATGCCAGGAATGTATGAGAGCACCTAAAGGTTCCAAATTATTACAAGTGTTATGTATACTTTTGCACTCTTTACAAGGCTGAGTTAGTATTCGGTGTAGCGTTCTAAAAATGCTTTTATTCAAAAGCATATAGAAGCCCTAAAGTTTTAATGGAAAATGTTGCCTACCGTGATATAATACTGTTACTCCTTTAGGGTTCCTCTGCTTTTATTTTCACACAATTTCATTATTTGATCCTGCCAGTAATGGTCTCATCTCCTCCTCTTCCTGTTCCAGGTTGACCCTAAGCAGGAGTAGGGTTGTCACCCTGGTAGAAAGCATCCCTGAGAAGTACTGCAAGCTTCAAAGTTGAAACTCATTGTGTTGGCACATATAGCCATGTTGTGCTCTGTGGGCTGTGCTATTGCACTCTGTCTCACCTATTGGCTGCTTGCAGGGAACTACAGCCTAACCAAGCATGTCACTGAGAGGACATGTATACTTGTGGGATCTACGGCTGGTGCACACAAGAATTTGCTTTTAGAATTCATTGTTTTTTTGTTTTTTTTGTTTTTAATGCAGTGATCCAGCTATGAGGTAGGCGATGTAAACAACAGATAAAGTGGAACTAAACACTCCTTTCCAGCCAAGTAAGCTGTCATCTGGCAGTTGCCATGGTGCTGCACGTGATCAGTTGTGACCCCAGCCATTTGATGGCTTGACAGCTTAATTGAGAGAACAAACTTGCCTTGAATGTAACTATTTTGGCAAACTGTTAAATTTAGAGGGTTTAGTTCCTCTTTAAATATTCAGGTTTAGATCTATTTTAGGAGCTGTATGATAAGGAGACTTTCTGTTGGCTGTCCAGCAGCTGGGCCCTCAGAATCCAGAAGAAGAGGGACGTACACATCTGCATCACTGGACTGGTGGTTGCCACACTCGGAAAGGGCACAAGACCTAGAGGGTGGACTTGGTGTTACTAAACCCAGGACCGTGCATTCACTATATCTGGTCTCCCACAGTACACGGAAATGCAATTATTTTAGTAAATACCTTTTCTCATCAGCAGTATATAACAGTCTTGTGATTTCTATCAGTGCCTGGTTAAAGCTTGTAAGAGGAGTTTCCATACTGTAATGGCTGTCCTATCAGTATGCAGGACCCCTGACCCTCTGTCTGGACAGTGCTGGTTGGCCCTGTGCTGATCACATGCACTCTCCCAAGTAAAAAACTTCTCTAGCAATACACACCAAACTGAGCATGTGCAGCCTGACTCCAAAGAATCTGTCTCATCTGGTCATGTTTTGGAGACCATGCAAGAAGGGGAGGTTTATGCATTACTTTATTCTGGCCATTGGAATATATTTATGGGCATACACGTTTTTGCACATTTAGAATGCGTTTACTCTGCACGAAAGCTCCTCTCCGAATGGGTCTTAGGTGAGTTTTTTTTTCTTTTTTTGTCCAGCCTGTAAACCCTTCCTCCTTTTTAAATACTTTTGTAAGCTCAGGCATTAAAAAAAAAAAAACGGTTCAACGCTTGTATAAGCGTTTTTTTTTTTTTGCTCTGTGCTCATGAGGCCTTATACTGCCAAACATTTTAGGCTTCATGTGCACGGGACGTTCTAAAACCTCTCCTGAATTATGGAACTTAACAGCTAGTAACCGACATTTAAAAACTTCCGTTGTGTCGCGTTTACATGCCAGGTTTTCGTTTTGGAATCTTCTTTTTTTTTTACATGGTAATTGGTCAGAAATGTATCTCCATTAAAAGCGCCTATGAACGAAACACGTCTAATCACCAGTTACCGAGTTAACACGCATTTACAAGCTGTTACAGGCATTTGGGGTTTCAAATGCTTTTGAACATCCGCCCTGAACGCGCTTTTTTGCTTTTCAAAAAATGCTTCTAACCTCAACTCCCTGGAAATGACTATAAATGACCCTGTGTACATGTACTGATAAGATACCAGAGGAAAGTTCAGGGGCAGCTGAAATCTACGCCAAACTGCTCCTAAACGTCCGTTTACCAGCAGCAGTGTACCTGAAGCCTTAGGCCTCAGGTACACTGCTGCTGGTAAACGGACGTTTAGGAGCAGTTGGGCATTTTTTTTAAAGCTGCCCCTGAATTCTCCTCTGTTATCTTATCAGTATATGTACACAGGGTCATTTCTAGGCAGTTCAGTAAGACCCCTTTCACACTGGGGCGGTTTGCAGGCGCTATTGCGCTAAAAATAGTGGCTGCAAACCGACCTGAAACAGCGGCTGCTGTTTCTCCAGTGTGAAAGCCAGAGGGGTTTCACACTGGAGCGGTGCGCTAGCAGGACGGAAAAAAAAAGTCCTGCTAGCCGCATCTTTGGAGCGGTGAAGGAGCGGTGTGTTTACCGCTCCTTCACCGCTCCTGCCCATTGAAATCTATGGGACACTGCGGCTATACCGTCGGCAAAGTGCCTCTGCAGAGGCGCTTTGCGGTGGTTTTTAACCCTTTTTCAGCCGCTAGCGGGGGGTAAAACAGCACCGCTAGCGGCGCTTTACCGCCGACGCACCTCCCGCCCCAGTGTGAAAGGGGCCTTAAAGTGGATGTAAACCCACTCTCATCCTTTCTAAACTAGTGCCATAGTGGTTATATATAAGGATTTAGATTCCTCCTGCATGTATCCTTACCTGTCGAATGTCTCCCCTCTGTCTGTTATGAGACCCGAAAAACTGCAGATTCTGTGGGTCTGTTGTCCGGAGCTCGTGGGTAGAGTTGTGATGTCAGTAGACTCCCTGCCCACCTCCTACACTCCCCTTGTCAACATGCATTTTTTCCTGTGTATTTCTTACACTGAAATTCTGCTATGATCACTAACATCCAGTCAAAACCCAGAAAAGCCACCACAGGACTTCAGCAAGCTCAATCATGCTGAAGTGTGGAGAAACCAATCCTGGGAGAGCTTGCGAAGAAAGGAGGGAGGGGATCTGAAGTACACAGAATCTCTCTCTCAGGCTTGTGCATGAGATCTGTAAATCACCTGTCACTCACAGCAAGGGGGAAGAACTGACTGGTATTTCTGTCGGTTTTTATCTCAATAAAAAAAGATTGGAGCACTGCTCAGAGCTGGATTAACTCTTCGTGGCAAGACTGGGCACAGATGACATGAAATCCTATACTGTACAAGCCTTAATGAAAAAATTTTTTTGAGGGTTTACATCCACTTTAAGGCCTCATGTACACTGCTGCTGGTAAATAGATGTTTAGGAGCAGTTGGGCATTATTTTCAGCTACCCCTGAAATATCTTATCAGTTCATGTACACAGGGTAATTTATAGTCTTTTCTAGGCAGTTGGAGTTTAGAAGCCTTTTTTGGAACGCCACAAAATTTGGTTCAGAGGCATTTGAAATGCCAAATGCCTGTAACAGCTTGTAAACGCGTTTAGCGTACAGTAGTTTTTTCATATTTTTTAAAACATTTTTACAAACGCTGCTAGACGCCAACACGGCTAAAAGGACGTTTTTAGAGACCAGTTTCTAACTTACAAGTTAAATCGTTCAGGAGAGGTTAACCACTTAAGCCCCGGACCATTTTGTTGCTAAAGGACCAGGCCCCTTTTTGCGATTCGGCACTGCGTCGCTTTAACTGACAATTGCGCGGTCGTGCGACGTGGCTCCCAAACAAAATTTATGTCTTTTTTTTCCCACAAATAGAGCTTTCTTTTGGTGGTATTTGATCACCTCTGCATTTTTAATTTTTTGCGCTATAAACAAAATTAGAGCGACTATTTTTTTTAAAAATTCAAATTTTTTTACTTTTTGCTATAATAAATATTCCCCAAAATATATAACAAAAATTTTTCCTCAGTTTAGGCCGTTGCGTATTCTTCTACATAATTTTGGTAAAAAAAAGCGCAATAAGCGTTTATGGATTGGTTTGCGCAAAAGTTATAGCGTCTACAAAATAGGGGATAGTTTTATGGCATTTTTTATTAATAATTTTTTTTTTTTTTACAAGTAATGGCGGCGATCATCGATTTTTATCGTGACTGCGACATTATGGCGGACACTTTTGACACCATTTTGGGACCATTGTCATTTTTACAGCGATCAGTGCTATAAAAATGCACTGATTACTGTGAAAATGACACTGGCAGTGAAGGGGTTAACCTGTAGGGGCGCTGAAGGGGTTAAGTGTGACCTAATGAGTGATTCTTACTGTGTGTAGGGGCGTGGCTTGGCGTGTGACATCACTGATCGTCGTTCCCTATGACAGGGAACAGACGATTGGTGACACTCACACTAGGAAGAACGGGGAAAGGTTTGTTTACACTTACCTCTCCCCGTTCTTCAGCTCTGTGACCCGATCGCGGGACGCCGGCGGCGATTGGGTCCCGCGAGCGCGCCCCACGGCTGGGCTCTTAAAGGACGTGCTTATTCTGCCGACGTATATCGGCGTTAGGCGGTCCTTAAGTGGTTAAACAACGTCCCGTGTACATGAAGCCTAAGACTTCAGGACTGTATTGTCCATTAGATAGTGTGTATGGGGCTTTACAGCTGATGAATACTATCAGTTTTCCTGCAGGTTTTTGTCTTTAGATTTACCAAAACCATCTAATATGAAGTCAAGCCTTAAGAGTTTCAATTCGTATGCGATCAGGCAGGCCCTTCTACTACATGGTTTTGGTAAACCTGAAGACAAAAACCTGCAGGAAAACTGATAGTGTGTATGGGGCTTAAGTCTGTGTCAAAAAAACAAACTATTAGTTTAACCACTTCCCTACCCAGCCATAGTCAAATGACGTCCACAGATGGGATCTCCCATCCTGGGTGGATGTCATATGACGTCCTCGGCTTTGTAGGGGGATATCTGAATGATGCCTGCAGCTAGAGGCATCATTCAGATATCCTTTTGTAGTGCCGGCGATTCTGCGCACCATAAGAATGATCATAGCGGCGGTTCCGCCGCTTGATCGTTCTTACAGGCGGCGGGAGGGGACATCCCCCCCTCCCGCCGCCATCCGGTGCTTCTCTGGGCTCCCCGTGCGATCGGGGACCCTGAGCGAATCTTCCGGCGTCGTTGGTGGTGTCACGTGATGAGCATAGAGATGACTGGTGACCAGATGGTCACCAGTCATCTCTATGATCGTCGGAGGCCCGGGCGCGATGTGATGACGTCACACCCGGGCCTCAAATGTAAACAAAGCCGCCATTGCGGCTGTAAGTATGAGATCAGTGAAAAAAATTTCACTGATCTCATGCTTTCCAGCCTGGAGGAGAGATGTGGGGTCTTATTGACCTCGCATCTCTCAATAAAGAGGACCTGTCACACACATTCCTATTACAAGGGATGTTTACATTCCTTGTAATAGGAATAAAAGTGATCAAAAAAAAAAAAAAGTAAAATCATTGTAAAAAAAAAAAAAAAGTAAAAAAAAAAAAAAATACAATTAAAACGCCCCTGTCCCCGGTAGCTCGCGATCAGAAGCGAATGCACACGTAAGTCGCCCACATATGTAAACGCCGTTCAAACCGCGCATGTGAGGTATCGCCGCGTGCGTTAGAGCACGTGCAACAATTCTAGCACTAGACCTCCTCTGTAATTCTAACCTGGTAACCTGTAAAAAAAATTAAAGCGTCGCCTATGGAGATTTTTAAGTACCGAAGTTTGGCGCCATTCCATGAGTGTGCGCAATTTTAAAGCGTGACATGTTAGGTATCTATTTACTCGGCGTAACATTCTTTCATATTTTCCCAAAAAATTGGGCTAACTTTACTGTTTTGTTATTTTTTAATTCATGAAACCATTTTTTTTTTTTTTTTAAGGCGTTTGAAAAATGATTGCGCAAATATCGTGCAAGAAAACATGTTGCAATGACCGTCATTTTATTCCCTAGGGTGCCTGCTAAAAAAACATATATAATGTTTGGGGGTTCTGAGTAATTTTCTAGCAAAAGAATGATGAAATGTACATGTAGGAGAGAAGTGCTAGAATAGGCCCGGTATTGAATAGGTACAAAAAGCCCTGTATTGAAGTGGTTAATACCCCTACTGTTATCACATCTAAGCTGAGATAATGGTAAGTTCCTGTAGCTTCATATCTCTGTACAGTAAAGCTGATAATTGGTAGATGTTGAGCTCCTCCATCCCTGATTGGCTGCTGTGTCCCTGATACCTGCTGGCAATGTCCTGTGCTATCACTCCTGCTATAGACTGCTGCTCTGGACCTTGAAATATTGGTCTGAAGACCAGCAAAATGTTAAACATGTTTGTTCCAGTCTTATTTATCTGATGCAGTGGCATTTAAATAACAATAAATATCAATTAAACATTCTATTTGGCACACCACATCCAGTTTTTAGTGTGACATTTTGTAGGATTGGCGGATTGTTGATTTTTAAAGTGATCATTTCAGTATTTACAAAAAAAAAAAAAATCTGTTGTGGAATGAGGCTGTGTGTCCATTCAGTAGGTTTTCTGGGGAAATAAATATCATGTTTTACCCTTGGAGTAATGTAAGGATTAAAATCTAAGCAGATTTATTGACATCTGTTGAAACCAGCTGCACTCTTGTCTGTGCTTTGTGCCATTGAGCTGCTTCTCTTTTGGGTGTACAGTGGGCAAGGCCGGATTGTGAGGCGGACAACTAAAGGAAGAATCAACAAGAATCACTCAGTGTGTCAGGGGCTTTCTTGGAGAATAAGAAGCATTTGTTTTCTGCCAATATGGAAAGCCATAAGGGAAGAAAAGTGATTGAATGTAGGTGTTATCTTTCCGGTTAGCATCATTTATCTCTGTTGTATTGTAATCACTTACCGTATATACTCGAGTATAAGCTGAGTTTCTCTTATCGTCCATGGACCGACGCAGCTCTCATACTGATTACATGTGGGTATATGTCCCTGCTCGCAGAAGACCTAGGCAGAATGTTAGAGGTTAAAACATTCTAGAACAAGCCAGAGCTGAACAGCCCCGCCCAGGGGGCGGTCCCTCCGGACATTACCCTCCCACCTGCAGCTAACAGCCTCAGTTTTTTTCTGCCTAGCAGAAGGAGAAGACGTGGCTCTCAGGAGCCAGTCTCCTGAAAAATTTTACTTTTGAATTTTATTCCTTTGGGAATTTTATTATTTCATTTTTGAGACCTTCAATCAACTGTCGGCTGGGCAACAGGTTGGGTACACTAGTATCCTCGTAGTCTTCCCTGTCCGACCATCGAGCGTGCTGATCCTCGCCTTGCGTGCGGGAGACTCAGTTCACGACATACCCCATGGCTCCAGGGGTGGCCGGGTTGCTTTCATGCTCCCGCTGTCCTCTCAAGATTGAACAGTACCTACTGTATCTCTCGCGGTTGACCGGGCCGACAGCTACGCAGTACAACTCTGTGATAGGTCTGTCTGAAACAAGCCAGTGAGTCCCTCTAATGGCACCGAGGGTGTTCTCCAAGGTGCGTGCGGGATGGGTAAGTAGTCTCTCCTGGAAAGAAGGTGAGTACATGCTGGCTGTGTTTCTGTGTGTGTGGGGTTCTCCCTGTCTCCCCCCTGTTATGCTGCTCTCTGCACCCTGTACTGGTGCTGTGCTGTGTGGGGATACTTGGGGGGTCGTTCTGCCCGGGGGGGGGGGCGCTCTATGCTGTCTTTATTGATGGAAAGTGTTCTGGAGGACTTGTGTGGGGTTTTTGCGTGCGCCATTGGCGCGGTATTTTACATTTAAAAAATGCGCCATCGGCGGCCATTTTGCCACGGCTCAGGTACAAGCGCCCGGCGGGCATTTTCTTGTAGCCGCGGCACTTTTAGTTTCGGTTTCGGCCTCTAGCGGCGCTGCTGAACGGCGCAAAATACTTTCTCCTCACAGCTTCCTCACAGCTTCCTCACTCTCCTCAGGCTTCACACCACACTACAGCGCGGCTCATACAGCGGAACCGAGCGGTCCCTAAAGGGTGGTGAGTCCTCCGGGTATCCCCTCCTCAGCCTCAGCACAGCCAGTGGGTGGACTGTACTATTCACTGCTATAGTGAATAGGGTCTCATAGGGTGGTAAATAATGGAGTCTGGTTCACCTGCTTCTCCCCACTTGCCAGAGGCAACTGGCAGTGCTCCTGCACCTGCGGTCCCTATGGACCAGTTGTCGGCAGTCCTGGAATCATTCCTTGTCAAGCTGGAAGCGGTGTGCGAACGCACGGGGGCTGTAAAGCGCCCCCTCCCCACACAATCTCCACATGGGGAGTGCTCTGAGTCAGATATGGGCCTAGCTCGTGCTGCTCAGGACCCTAATTCTGAGGAGGTTGATGTATTTAGTCAGGACATTCCTTGTGAGGAAGACCCCTGTCTTGAACCACCTACTGACAGGGTGCTTGAAAGTGAACTCATTGATGCTGTGAGGGATGATCTCAAGCTAAATGTTGAGGCTGAGGAACCTCAGGCGGACACTTTGACCTTTGGTTCTTTAAAAGCCGTGTCTTCAAAAAAGGTTTTTCCATATGGGCCTTTTTTTGATACATACATTGACCAGGTCTGGGATAAGCCGCAGAAGACTTTGACTTTCCCACGGCGCATAGCCTTACGGTACCCCTTTAAAGAGGACCTGGTTAAGAAGTGGGCTCAACCCCCGGTGGTCGACCCCCTGGTCGCCCGTTTGAATAAGGCCACTATGCTCCCAATGGAAGGGACTCCTGCATTTAAGGATCCCGCTGACAGGAGGTCAGAGGTGGCGTGTAGAACGATGTTCACCTTATTGGGGGCCGCCTTACGCCCTATAGTGGCGGCAACACTGGTGTCTCAGACACTCACAGGCTGGGCACAGATATTGCACCAGACGGTGCAGGAGCATAATCTCCCTCCTGAAACCATTGCCCTGGCTCAACAGCTTGCGCAGGGTTTGGTCTTTGTGTGTGATGCCACTGTGGATGCGACCCCTTTAATCACAGGGGCCTCCATTTCGGCTGTGGCGGTGCGTCGCCTTATCTGGCTGAAATGCTGGTCAGCCGACCTAGCTTCCAAAAAGCTCCTGTCTGACTTGCCCTTTAAGGGTAGTAGACTGTTTGGAGCCGCCCTGGATGACATTATTAAGGATGTCACAGGAGGTAAGAGCACCTTCCTTCCCCAGTCTTTTAAGGGAAAGGAGCCCCACCGCAGGCCGGGCCCTTTCTTTCCGGCGAAAAAGACGTTTTTTCGTCAGTCAGTTTCCACGGGCAAGCCCACCCAGACTGAAAAAAGTGCGGCTGGGGGACAAAGACGTCCCTGGGTGCGTAAGCCTACCAAGCAAGCTCCCAAGTCCACCACCGCATTAAGTCTTGCTCCTGCCCGACTCTGGAGTGGGGGGACGTCTTCGCAAGTTCTCGGTGCGGTGGACCTCCCGGATCCCCGACCGGTGGGTGTGCGAGGTAGTCACCTCGGGATACAGGATAGAGTTCCGCTCGGGGCCCCCAAACAGGTTTTTTCCCTCGAACCTCCCTCTCCTACCGGTCCGCCGGGTGGCCCTCTTAGGGGCCGTACAGGATTTGCTCAGGCGCGGAGTAATTGTGCCGGTTCCGTCACAAGAGAGGTTTCAGGGGTTTTACTCAAACCTGTTTGTTGTCCCGAAAAAGGACGGGGTTCGGCCAATCCTGGACCTCAAGGCCCTGAATGCCTATGTGAGGGTACTAAAATTCAGGATGGAATCCATTCGCACGGTGATCGCGACCCTCCAACAGGGGGATTTTTTGGCGTCCTTGGATATCAAGGACGCTTACTTGCACATCCCAATCTGCGCAGGCCACCAGAAGTTTCTGCGCTTTGCCATAGGCGAAGTCCACTATCAGTTCGTGGCCCTGCCCTTCGGCCTGGCATCAGCACCACGGGTTTTCACCATGGTGCTGGCCCCGGTTCTAGCTTTGCTGAGACAGCGAGGAATTGTTATCGTGGGTTATCTAGACGATCTCCTTCTCAGAGCAGAAAATGGCTCAGAATTGGAGGAAAATGTGACGATAGTCAGACCCTCCGGGACTTCGGATGGGTTCTGAACACGCAGAAGTCGGCTCTAGCCCCGACTCAGCGCTTGGAGTATCTGGGTCTGATCCTGGACACTTCGGCAGCAAAGGTGTTTCTACCCTCAGAGAAGTTACTGACACTTCGGTCAGCAGTACGGGTTTTGTCGTCCCGAAAGTGGTCGTCAATTCGCTTCTGCATGAGAGTCCTGGGACTGATGGTGGCCTCCTTCGAGGCGGTTCCGTATGCCCAATCACACACTCGGGCATTGCAGAAGGGAATTCTGTCGGTTTGGGACAAGGCCCCATTGTCTTTGGATCTTCAGATCCAGGTGAGTCCCTGACATGGTGGCTGAGGTCCCCGGCTCTTCAGGCCGGG
Source organism: Rana muscosa (assembly GCA_029206835.1). Taxonomy (NCBI): domain Eukaryota; kingdom Metazoa; phylum Chordata; class Amphibia; order Anura; family Ranidae; genus Rana; species Rana muscosa. Next base: position 1,002,886,683 of record CM055116.1, on the reverse strand, counting down.
AAGTCGTTCCTCCCCATCCACTGGACGGTGATCACAACGGACGCCAGCCTGTCGGGCTGGGGAGGAGTGTGGGGAGTCCTGTCAGCTCAGGGGCTCTGGACTCCAGCCGAATCTCGTCTCCCAATCAACGTCCTGGAATTGCGGGCGATCAGACTGTGTCTCTCCGTTTGGTCAAAGAGGCTACAGGGCCACTCGGTCAGGATCCAGTCGGACAACGCCACGGCCGTGGCGTATGTCAACCATCAGGGGGGCACTCGGAGCCAGGCTGCGGCATCCGAGGTCGCCCACATCCTAAGATGGGCGGAAAGAAGCGTGCCGGTGCTGTCGGCCGTTTACATTCCGGGCGTAGAAAACTGGCAGGCGGACTACCTGAGCCGCCAGTCCCTGGACCAGGGGGAGTGGTCCTTGCATCCGGAAGTGTTTCACCCCCTTTGTCAACGATGGGGCACTCCGGATGTGGACCTGATGGCGTCTCGACTCAATCGCAAGGTGTCGAGGTTTGTGGCCCGGTCCAAGGACCCCTGGGCGGATGCCTCGGACGCGTTAGTGACCCCGTGTGGTCAGTATCGCCTAATATATGTCTACCCTCCGCTGCAGTTGATTCCTCGTCTGCTGCGCAGGGTAGCGGCCGAGGGTATTCCGGTGATCCTCATTGCCCCGGAATGGCCTCGGCATCATTGGTACGCCGATCTGGTACGTCTCATCGCAGACGTCCCTTGGCGCCTGCCCTTGAGGGAGGACCTTCTATCTCAAGGTCCTATCTTTCATCCTGCTTTACAGTCTCTGGCTTTAACGGCATGGCTATTGAGAGCCAGGTGCTGAAAGACCGAAGTCTGTCTGATTCTGTAATTTTAACCATGATTAGGGCACGGAAGTCTTCTTCTAGGAAGATCTCTCACCGTACCTGGAGAGCTTACATTGCTATGTGTGAGGAACTGGACTGGCGTCCACGGACGTACTCCGTTCCCAGAATCCTGAGGTTCTTGCAGCGTGGGGTTGCTCAAAGGCTGGCTTTGAGCACTATTAAGGGTCAGATTTCGGCTTTGGCCGTTTTCTTTCAAAGACCCCTAGCTGGTCATTCTTTGGTTAGCACTTTTGTGCAGGGAGTACGTCATGTGGTTCCACCCGCCAAGCCCCCGCTCCCTCCTTGGGATCTGAACTTGGTGCTTTCGGTTCTTCAGGAATCTCCTTTTGAGAATATAAGAGATATTCCTCTTTCAACTTTGTCCTAGAAGGTGGCTTTTTTAGTGCCCATCACTTCTGTTAGATGGGTGTCTGAGTTGGCAGCTCTGTCATGTAAGTCGCCTTACCTGGTCCTTCATAAGGACAAGGCGGTATTGCGACCGCGACCGTCTTTTCTTCCTAAGGTGGTTTCGGCTTTTCACCTTAGCAAGGACATTGTCCTTCCGTCCTTGTGCCCTCAACCATCGCATCCTAGGGAGGTTGCGCTTCACAATTTGGATGTAGTGCGTGCCTTACGGGTATACCTGGCGGCTACCGCTCCTATTCGGAAGTCTGACTCGCTGTTTGTGTCTGTCTCTGGTCCGAAACAGGGCCAAGCGGTGTCGTTTGCCACCATTTCTAGGTGGATCAGACAGACTGTTATACAGGCCTATGCCATTAGGGGACGGGCTCCTCCCTTTCCGGTCACGGCACATTCCACCAGGGCAATCGGTGCTTCCTGGGCTTTCCGACATCAAGCGTCAGTTGCACAAGTGTGCAAGGCGGCGACCTGGTCGTCCGTTCATACCTTTTCAAAGTTCTACAAGGTTGATGTGGCTGCATCTTCGGATGCTTCCTTCGGCCGCAAAGTGTTGCAGGCCGCTGTCTAATGTTGCAACTCCTCCGTTGAGGGGCTCTGCTGGTTTGGAGTGAAGTTTTGGTTGTTCCTTACTTTTTTTGCTCCCACCCCTTTCTTATACTGCTTTGGGACGTCCCACATGTAATCAGTATGAGAGCTGCGTCGGTCCATGGACGATAAGAGAAAATAGGATTTTTGTACTCGCCGTAAAATCCGTTTCTCTGACGTCCATGGACCGACGCAGCACCCACTCTTCCTTTTTAAGTTTGTACTACTTTGTTACGAACTGAGGCTGTTAGCTGCAGGTGGGAGGGTAATGTCCGGAGGGACCGCCCCCCTGGGCGGGGCTGTTCAGCTCTGGCTTGTTCTAGAATGTTTTAACCTCTAACATTCTGCCTAGGTCTTCTCCTGCGATCAGGGACCTATACCCACATGTAATCAGTATGAGAGCTGCGTCGGTCCATGGACGTCGGAGAAACGGATTTTACGGTGAGTACAAAAATCCTATTTTTCAGCACATTTTTTTTGTGTGCTGAAAATGCCCCCCTCGGCTTATACTCAAGTCTGTGTCCATCTTCAACTTTGTGTGCCTGTTCCCGGCCAGCCGTAGGTCCCCTGGACCCCAAACTTGGCACACATGTAGCCCCACTCTTCCTCTACAAGTGTGCAAAGGTTGTTGTCCAGGGGACCTTGGACCTGGGGAGTACCGATTTTTCAAAGCCGGGCACCCCTTTCATAGACTCCCATGTTATGTCAGTCTAGTCACACAGCGCCGGAGATCAGGTAGGGAGATTGGGCACAGTGAGGCATGCAGATGGACACCCTAGGCTTATACTCAAGTCAATAAGTTGTGTGGTAAAATTAGGTGCCTCGGCTTATACGCGAGTATATACGGTAGTTCTTTGTATGGTTTTTATGCTCTGCCTTATCTAGTTTTGGTGTGGACAAATCAAAAGATAAGATATAAAAGCGTATTTTGCCCTCCATTGATCTCTAAACCTCTATAATAACGTACAATACATACCGTATTTATCGGCGTATAACACGCACCCTAACTTTAAGAGGGACGTTTCAGGGAAAACTTTCCACAGCCCCCTGCGTATAACACGCAGGCACAGTTTACTCGCTATTTGACCCCCCTCCCCCACCATTACATCTGTTTAGGCAATTATCCCATCTTATGCTCAAATTCTCTTGATGGTTAGGCCAGTCCATTTACTGCTTGGGTTAGGTATTTCAATAAAGGGTTAGTTCACCTGTACCTATGCAGATAAAGGGTGTCTGCAGATGAAAAATAAGCTGCGCAGCTTTGACCAAATTTGAATTTTGGTGTAGGCTGTACGTACTTCATACAGCCTGACTAGAAAAAATCCCAGGACGTTGCTAAGCAAGATATAATGTAAATGTGACTGACAGCCAGTGCCTCTGAAGATGTTTTGTGATATAGCAAGGCCTCTACACATGCCAATGTCTGAAGTGGTCTGATCAGATTCTGTTTTGGCTGTAAACATCAAGTTCCATATTGGGTTATAATTATCTAAAAATACCATTCTGTAAGCATGGATCTAGCTTGAGCATTCGTAGATGCAATTGGGGGCTTTTTAGGCTTGAGCATAAATGTTTTTAGCCATCAGGTGCTCCTTTATGAAGTCCATAGGGGCCACAAATGCAACTCTGCCTCAAAGAAAGCTTGTGTACTTTTTTCAACTTCAAGTGTCAAGAGACAATAGACACGTAGGATACAATGGGATCTTGATGCTGACTGGTAAAGTGTTTCGGGAAACATGCGTCAAATTGCTCAGGTGTGAATGGGATTTAAGGCTTGGTTCACACTGAGACCTGAAAATTGCGCGACTTACGGTGCAACTTTGCCTAGTGACCTTCTGGCGATTTGCTGGCGACTTAAGTACTACTTTGATGTGACTTTAACGTGAGGGAGGGGCTACACCACAGGGGGGCATGCCTGTGCAATCTTCCTGTTTCAGATCCAAATCACCTCAATATAGACAAGGATCTGACTTGGAGACAACTTCAATTAAAGTCTATGGGCAAAATTAGGATAGAAGTCGCTTTGAAGTAGTACAGGAACCTTTTCTAAAGTCCAAGCAACTTCAGTAGTGTTAATTAAGACAGCTCTCATTGACTAACATGGGATTTCACATGTAATGCAACTTGGGGTCTTGCAAGTCGCAACCCAAGTTGTGGCAGTGTGAACTGAGCCTTAAAGTGGTTTTAAAAGCAATGTTTTTTCTCTTACCATCCATGGACTGACACGGTGTCTCTTTACACTTTACACGTGGGTTATGTCCCTGCTTGCAGGAGAAGACCTAGGCAGAATGTGAAATGTTATACATACATTCTAAAAGCCAGAGCTGAACAGCCCCACCCAGTGGGCGGTCCCTCCGGACATAACCCTCCCACTACAGTCAGCAGACTTCAGTTTTTTTCTGCCAAGCAGAAGGAGAAGACGTGGCTCTCTCAGGAGCCAGTCTCCTGACCTATTTTTATTCCTTTTCTGGAATTCTTTTTTATTTTATTTTTGAGAATTTTCTATCAACTGTCGGCTGGGCAACAGGTTGGGTACAAGATATCCTCGTAGTCTTCCCTGTCCGACCATCGAGCGTGCTGATCCTCGCCTTGTGTGCGTGAGACTCAGTTCACGACCGGCCCCATGACTCCAGGGGTGGCCGGGTTTGCTTTCATGCTCCCACGGTCCTTTCAAGACTGAACAGTTCCTGACTGACTGTATCTTTCGCGGTGGATCGGGCCGACAGCTACTCAGTACTGCACTGTGATAGTCCTGTCAGAAACACACCAGTGGGTCCCTCGGGGGACGGGTAAGTAGTCTCTCCTGCCTGCAGGTGAGTACAAAAGGCTGTGTGTTTCTCTGTGGGGGATTTTCCCTGTCTCCCCCTGTATTTCATTGTCACTCTCTGTCACCATTGCTGGCGCTGTGCTGTGTGGGGTGCCTGGGGGTCACACTGTTCTTGGAGGGGCTAATGCTGGTCTGCAGATATGCTTGGGGCCTTTTTTTGTGGGTTTTGGGGCCTGAGCGCCGAGTGGCGCTGTATGTGTGCTGTTTTTTTTTCTCTTTTGCTGAGTCATGGCGGCCATCTTCCCGCGGATCGCCTCAGTGAAGTGCGGCGGCCATTTTCTTGTAGCCCGCGCGCTCTTCAGCACTAGTTTTGGCCTCTAGCGCTGCTGTAACAGCGCAAATCTCCTCACAATCTCCTCACAGCTCACCAGCGCTGACACAGCGTGGTACAGACAGCGGAACTGAGCGGTCCCTGGTCCGGTTTGGTGAGTCCCCTGGGCACCCCCTCCTCAGTCAGCACAGCCTGTGGGTGGACTTTTTATCTGAGGAGTCTCAGAGGGGGGCAATATGGAGTCTCTGTCACCAGCTTCCCCTAAATGTCAGTGGACAACAGGCAGTGCTTCAGCACCTGCGGTCCCTAGGGACCAGTTGTGGGCAGTCCTGGAATCATTTCTGACCAGGATTGGAGCTGTGTGCAAACGCAAGGGAGCAAAAAAGCGCCCTCTCCCCACTTTACTTCATGAGGGCAGTGTGCCGATTCAGATATGGGCCTAGCCACTACCGCTCAGGACCCTAGTTCTGAATGTATTGGATGGTTTTGAACAGGACATTCCTTATGAGGAAAACTCCAGTTCTGAGTCAGTAAATGACAGGGCGCTTGTTAGTGTACTCATGACTGCGGTGAGGGACACTCTCAAGCTAAAATGCTGCGGATGCAGAACCTCAGGCGGATACAGTCTCCTTTTGGTTCTTTTAAGGCCAGGCCTTCTAAAGAGGTTTTTCCATATGTACTTTCTTTGACCAGCTCATTGATAAGGTCTGGGAAAAGCCGCATAAGAATTTCTTTATGGTCCCGCGGCATTTGTCTATCAGATACCCCTTGAAGATGCCCTACTTAAAAAGTGGGCTTCTCCCCCAGGGTCGACCCTCCAGTCGCCCGGTTGAACAAGGCCATCACTCTCCCGATGGAGGGGACTCCTGCATTTGAGGACCCCACTGACAGGAGGTCAGAAGTGGTGAGCAGAGCCATGTTTGCCTTGTTGGGATCCGCCCTACGGCCTGTGGTAGCGGCGACCCTTGTGTCTTAAAGACTTACAGGTTGGGCAAAAATGTTGCACCTAGCTATACAGGAGCATAATCTTCCTCCAGACACAGTTGCTTTGGCCCACCAGCTGGTTCAGGGCCTGGTTTATGTGTGCGACGCCACGTTGGACGCGGCCCCTTTAATATCCAGGGCCTCTGTCTCGGCGGTGGTATTGCGTCGTCTTATCTGGTTGAAGTGCTGGTCTGCTGACCTAGCCTTAGGAAGCTCCTGACGGATCTACCATTTAAAGGTGGTAGACCTTTCGGTGCTGCTCTGGATGACATCGTCATGGATGTCATGGGAGGTAAAAGCACTCTTCTTCCTTAGACTAGCAAGGGTGAGGAGGCCCGCTGCAAACAGGGACCTTCCTTTCCAGCAAAACGGGGTTTTTTCGTCAGAGTCCACAGGTAGGCCCTCTCAGACTGACGGCAGTGCGGCTGGTGGGCACAAGTGCCCCTGGGTGCGTAAGCCGAACAAGCGGCTCCCAAGCCCGCCTCCGCGTGAAGTCTTGCCTTCGCCCGACTCTGGGGTGGGGGGGGGACGATTTCGCAGGTCACGAATCGGTGGTCCTCCCGAATCTCCGACTGGTGGGTGTGTGAGGTGGTCACCTCAGGATACAGGATAGTATTCCGATCCTGGCCCCCAGACAGATTCTTTCCCTCAGATCTTCCTCTCCTTCCTACCTGTCGGGCAGCCCTCTTGGGGGCTGTACAGGATTTGATCAGGTCCGGAGTGATTGTGCCGATTCCGTCACAGGAGAGTTTTCAGGGATTCTACTCGAATCTGTTTGTCGTCCCAAAAATAGGACGTGGTTTGGCCTATCCTGGTCCTCAAGGCCCTGAATGCCTTCGAGAAGGTGCAGAAATTCCGGATGGAATCCATTCGCACGGTGATCGCTACACTCCACCAAAGGGATTTTCTTCTGGCGTCCTTGGACTTCAAGGACGCCTGCTTGCATGTTCCGATCTGCGCAAGTCACCAGAAGTTTCTGCGCTTTGCGATCAGCGAAGTCCACTATCGATTGTGGCTCTTCCTTTCGGCCTAGCCTCGGCACCAAGGGTGTTCACCAAGGTGCTTGCTCCGGTTCTAGCCTTCTGTTACAGCGAGGTATTGCTGTCGTGGGCTATCTGGACGATCTTCTGCTAAGAGCAGAAAGTGGATCAGACTTAGAGGAAAGGTGACTATGGTCAATTAGACCCTCAGGGACTCGGGTGGTTCCTGAACATTCAGGAGTCAGTCCTGGTCCTGACTCAGTGTCTGGAGTATCTAGTTCTGATTCTGGACTCCTTGGAGGCAAAGGTATCCTACCTCTGGAGAAGTTGCTGACACTTCAGTCTGCAGTGCGGGTGCTGACATCCCAAAAATGGTTGTAAATCCGTTTTTTGCATGAGAGTCCCGAGACTCGTGGTGGCCTCCTTCGCGGCCGTTCCGTATGCCCAATCACACACCAGGGCATTGCAGAAGGAGATCTTGTCCACCTGGGACAAATCCCCGTTGTCCTTGGATCTTCAGATCCAGGTGATTCACCTGGTCAGGGCGCCCCTGACATGGTGGTTGAGATCCTCGGCTCTTCGGTCCGGAAAGTCGTTCCCCTCCCATCCAATGGACGGTACTCACGACGGACACCAGCCTGACGGGCTGGGGTGGAGTCTGGGGAGTCCTGTCAGCTCAGGCCTTGGACTCCGGACGAGCCCGTTTACCAGTCACTGTTCTGGAAATACGGGCCATCGGACTGTGTCTCTCCTCAGGTCGGAGAGAGTACAGGGTCGCTCCATCAGGAGCCAGTCGGACACCGCCACGGCGGTGGCGTATGTAAACCATCAAGGGGGAACTCGCTCAGCTGCAGCTTCCGAGGTAGTCCGTATCCTGAAGTGGGCCGGAAGAAGTGTGCCGGCTCTGTAGGCCATTTACATTCTGGGCATAGACAATGGGCAGGCGGACTATCTGAGTCGCCAATCGCCAGACACCGGACCAAGAAGAGTGGTCCTTGCATATTTCAACTCCTTTACCGACGGTGGGGCACGCCGGATGTGGACCTGATGGCCTCTCGACTCAATCGCAAGGGTCGAGGTTGTGGCCAAATCCAGGGATCCTTGGGCGATGCCTCGGATGCGTTGGTGGCCCCATAGGGTCCTTATCGCCTGATATAAACTCAGGCGATCCTAATTGTTCCGGATTGGCCTCAGCATCACAGGTACGCTGATCTGGTACGTCTCGTCGCGGACGTTCCCTGGCGGTTGCCGATGAGGGAGGACCTTCAGTCTCAAGGTCCTATGTTTCATCCGGCTTACAGTCTCTGGCTTTAACGGCAGGGCTGTTAAAAGCCAGGTGTTGAGGGACCGAGGTCTCTCGGACTCGGTCATTTTGACCATGTTAAGGACACAGAAGTCTTCCTCCAGGCAGATCTATCACCGTGCCTGGAAAGCTTATATCGCCATGTGCGAAGCGCTGGACTGGCGTCCTCGGACGTATTCCGTCCCCAGAATCCTGCGTCCTCTGCAGTGTGGAGTGACCCAAAAGCTTGCTTTGAGTACCATCAAGGATCAGATTTCGGCCTTGGCCGTCTTCTTTCAGCGACCTCTAGCGGGTCATTTTCTTGGTTAGCACCTTGTGTTGGGGGTTCGCCATGTGCTCCCTCCTGTCAAGCCTCCTCTCCCACCGTGGGATCTGAATTTGGTGCTCTCGGTCCTCCAGGAACCTCCTTTTGGGAATATCCGGGATATTCCCCTCTTGTCTTGTCTCAGAAGGTGGCCTTTTTAGTGGCAATCACTTCTGTTTGACGAGTGTCTGAGTTGGCGGCTTTGTCCTGCAAGTCGCCATATTTAGTCATCCATAAGGATAAGGCGGTGTTGCATCCGCGACCTTCCTTTTTTGCCAAAGGTGGTGTCGACCTTTCACCTACATGAGGACTTTGCCCTCCCGTCCTTGTGTCCTCACCCATCGCATCCCAGAGAGTTTGCGCTGCACATATTGGAGGTGGTACGAGCCTTACGGGTGTACCTGTCTGCTACTGCTTCTATTCGGAAGTCCGACTCAGTGTTTGTGACTGTCTCTGGTCCATAACAGGGCCAAGCGGTTTCGTCTGCCATCATTTTTAGGAGATTCAGACAAACCGTCATTCAAGCATATGCTCTCAAAGGGCGGGCGCCTCCCTTTCCGGTTACGGCGCATTCCACCAGGGCAATTGGTGCTTCCTGGGTTTCCCGACATCAAGCGTCGGTTGCACAAGTGTGCAAGGCGGCGACCTGGTCGTCTGTTCATGCCTTTTAAGTTTTATAAGGTTAATGTGGCTGCATCTTCGGATGCTTCCTTCGGCCGCAGGGTGCTGCAGGCCGCTGTTTAAAGTTGCGACTCCTCCGTTGAGGAGCTCTGCCTTATTGGAGTGAAGTTTTGGTTTTTCCATTTATACTGCTCCCATCCCTCTTGACACTGCTTTGGGACATCCCACGTGTAAAGTGTAAAGAGACACCGTGTCAGTCCATGGATGGTAAGAGAAAATAGGATTTTTTGTACTCACCGTAAAATCCTTTTCTCTGACATCCATGGACTGACACGGCACCCACCCTTCCTTTTAAGTTTGTACTGCTTTGTTACGAACTGAAGTCTGCTGACTGTAGTGGGAGGGTTATGTCCGGAGGGACCGCCCACTGGGTGGGGCTGTTCAGCTCTGGCTTTTAGAATGTATGTATAACATTTCACATTCTGCCTAGGTCTTCTCCTGCAAGCAGGGACATAACCCACGTGTAAAGTGTAAAGAGACACCGTGTCAGTCCATGGATGTCAGAGAAAAGGATTTTACGGTGAGTACAAAAAATCCTATTTTTTTTTAAATAACACGTCATACTTGCCTGCTCTGTGCAGTGGTTTTGCACAAAGCAGCCCTGATCCTCCTATTCTTGGGTCCCCGGCTTGCATTCCTGGCCCCTCCTTCCGGCCAAGTGCCCCTAGAGCAAGTAGCTTGCAATGAGGGGCACCTAAGCAGATGGGCTCCTGAGCTGCTCCTCTGCGTGTCAATTCACAGTACTGCAGCTTGGTCCCACCCCCTCTCTCCTCATTGGCTCAATGGCTATGATTGATTCAGCCAATGAAGGCTGGAGAGCCCCCAGAGAGCCGAGGCTCTTGTGTACATTGTTGGATCGCGTTGGGGCTCAAGTAAGTATGGGGGATTGCTCTGCTGCACAGAGAAGGTTTTTTCTTCATACATAGAATGCGTAAAGGTAAAAAACCTTGATCCTTTAGAACAGGGCTCAACCCCAGGCGCAAGGTCACCATGGTGCCTGGGCTTTTGTCAGCCATCTGCCTCCCACTTGCCGTCCGTGAAAGCAAGAAAGACAGCTACAGGACAGTTGTCCAGTTCTGGGAGAGCGTCTATTTTTTTATTTTTTTAAATCAAAAGGGTGTTTATTGAACAAATAGATAAACAACAACAATTTCCAATGTACAAGCATATAATCGACTCCGTCAACTGCTCATCATACAAATATACACATTTGCCTTTCATGTATCGATTAAGCATGGTCTTCCATAAACTACTCCATCCCCCCCCCCCCGACCCTTAACATGTCATACCAGGCATACATACAGTACATATTTCAATATCCCTTACAAACATTGCAAAAGTCTGGTCATCACCAGCTCTTTTGGGCTTAGACCCGGTGTGTCCAGCCATCGTGACCATATCCGCTCAAACCTGCCTTGGCACCCCCTATGTTAGTAAATATATTTCTCCATAATGAGTGTATTCCCCATATGGGTAATCCACGAAGAGTGGGCGGGAGGTGCCGCTGATTTCCATCCCATTAAAATTAGCTTCCTAGCTTGGAACAGCGCTCTAGAGGCTGCCACCCTGATCAGTTCCTCAGGGATCACCACACCCAGCACCCCCAATATACAACACATGGGATCAAGAGGGACCTCAATTTGGAACACAGAGTTCAGTGTCCTCACCACCTCTCTCCAGTATCTATGCAGCTTTGGACACCGCCACAGAAGGTGTATAAGGTCCCCGTCGTGTTGCTGGCAACGGCAACACAGCGGGTCTGGAAGTCTACCTATTCTATGGAGTTTCACCGGAGTATAGTGTACTCTTAGCGTCAGGTACAGTTGGGAAACTTTTTGTGCCACGTTCAGGGAGCAAGTGGTTATGGATAGTAGAGCTTCTTCCCACTGGTCACCCGTAATCTGTCCAAGGTCCTGTTCCCACAAAGACCTTGCCCTACAAGGATACGCCCTCAAGTGTCCAGATAGTAACATCTGATAACATTGGGATATAATCCCCTTGGTCTCAGTGGCAGAGTACAGTACATGGAATACCGGAGTGGGCGACAAAGTCCACTCCCCCGCATCTCCCTGCGCCGCTACTGCGTGCCGGAGCTGGAGGTATAAGAACCACATACTGGCTGGCAATTGAAAGTTGGTTTGTAGTTCAGAGAAGGAAAGCAGCCTACCATTTTCAAATATGTGTGATAGCATGGTCACACCACGGGCACCCCATTGGGGTCCGTGATGTAACTTAGCCAGCTCAACATAGGAGCGGTTGCCCCAAATTGGGCTAAAGTCTGTGAACCCCCGCACCCCCTGGAGTTGCCTACCCTTGTTCCATATCTTTTGTGTTAAAGCCAGAGTTGGGGTCTGCTTATTGGACCTCAGAAACATCTGTGCCTCCAGGCCCAGGGGAATGGTCTCAGCTCCTGAAGCAAACAGCATCAGCTGTGCCGCCGAGCCCGCCGGATCCCGAGCCATAGAGCCCACCAAATGCTGCAGCTGGGCAGCCACATAATACAGCCAAGGGTTGGGGACCGCCAACCCTCCGCTATCCTTAGAGCGCTGTAACTGCTCCAGCCTAATTCTGGGGGTCCTAACATTCCACAACAACCTCCGGAAGAGAGTGTTCACGACTCTGAAAACTTTCAGGTGTATGACCACCGGTGAGTTGTGTAGGAAGTATAGTAATTGGGGCATCAGAATCATTTTGATTAGATTGGCCCTACCTGCCAGGGGGGAGAGCGTCTATTGACGACCAGAATCCATGAGGACAACACAGTCCCATCAGTGCAACCTCATCACCGTACATCGGTGAAGAAGAAAAATTACTTGGTTGCTAAATTTTATAACTGAAATTAAGAAAAAAAAAAGTTGTTTGGTCCTTTTTTTTTTCTTTTTTTTTTCTTTTTTTCTTTCTTTCAAAATTTTCGGTCTTTTTTTATTTGTTTGGCAAAAAATAAAAAATTTCATATGTGTACAGTGCTGCATTACCATGCAATTGTCATTCAAAGTGTGAAATCTGGAAATTGGCCTGGGCAGGAAGGGGGTGAAAGTGCCCGTTGGGCAAGTGGTTAAAAAAAAAAACTGGCTTCTAATTTTTTTTAGCTGGCACCTAGATTCAAAGAAAATTTGTCAAGCCCTGCTTTAGAACCACTTTAAGATTTATTCATTCTAGCATTTTCAAGAATTTTTGGAATATTTGAAATGTGCGTTCTAATTCTCAGTGGATGACTGCTCATACCGCAGACCTGCTGTTGTACAGTTTGGGTGCGCTTTCCAATTGGTAGAATAATGGGTATTCTACAAGTGTCCTCTCTTGCACTGAATCTGCAGTTAAATTGTTAGTCCTATGGTTCTTATTGATGAATAGATCTGAAATAAAGAGCATTTGTTGCCCTACAGAATGAATGTTTGGTGGAAAAGTCATAGCTTTGGGGTAATGGACACTATGTTAAACCAGGGAAAAACCGATTGCCTCTCTGGGGATCAGGAAGGAATTTTTTCCCCTGCTGTAGCCAAACTGGATCATGTTCTGCTGGGGTTTTTCGCTTTCCTCTGGATCAACTGTGGGTATAGATTTGGGTATATGGGATTGTATGATATTTTTTATTTTATTTATTTTTATGGTTGAATTAGATCAGAGGTGCCCAACCAGTGGCCCGGGTTGGGCATCCTGCTCTGTGATGGAATAGAATGCTGTTATTAAAAGTCAGTTTATTACTAAAATCACAGTGTATATATGGGCATATCTGTTCTGCAGTGGTTACTAGTGCTGGGAGATTTTCTCCAAAAAAAAAAAAAAAAAGTGATTAACGATTCGAATCAAGTTTTTTTTTTTTTTGATGGACACCGTGCCGGTCCTGAGGAGCTGCGGGCAGGAGTTTTTAGGCGAGGCCGCGGCTTCGGCCTAGTCCGCGGTGTCCGACCTCGCGGACTAGGCCGAAGCCGCGACCTCGCCTAAAAATTCCTGCCCGCAGCTCCTCGGGACCAGTGCGGTGTCGGCGCCGGTTCTGGTGGAAACAAAATATCGAAAAAATCTATTTGCTGACATTTTGAATCAATTTGAACCTCTCAACTCGATTTAAGATTTAAATCGATTTTTTCCCCAGCCCTAGTGGTTACTGGGCTGCTTTCAAACTGATCCGCAGGTGCAGAGCAGTTAACTTGCGGGTTACCTGCATTGTGCCATAGACTTCTGTTATTACCTGCGAGTTTGGTGAGCTTTCTGAAAGCACCAGACCTGCAGAATATAATAGAAGCCTATTGTAAAGTGCAGGAAAGCCAAAGGTACACTGCGTTGCACCCGCAGTGCGGGTAAACCGTAGCACATCAGTGTGAAAGCAGCCTTGGGCCCCTTTCACACGGTCAGTCCGACAGCCTGACCAATTGGACCCTCCATTCACTTTGAAGTAGTGTCAGACATAAACCAACTTTTCTTTTTCGTACATCACGGGACACAGAGCGACTTAGTCATTACTAATGGGTTATATAGATTACCTTCAGGTGTTGGCACTGGCCAATTCCAAACCGGAAGTACCCTCCCCTATATAAGCCCCTCCCACCCGGGAGCACCTCAGTTTTTTGCCAGTGTCTAAGGTGTTGGCCAAAGAGTAACATGTGTTTTCACTGGGCTTGCGTACAGGTTCTTTTGGGCCTTAGTAAGCTGTTCCGGATCCCACCAAAAAAGCTTCATAGCTAAACGGTCGGTACCCGGGCCTTGCAGCAGAAGAGCAAGGTTTTGCCTGTAATGCTTCTCTTAGGAGGGCTGGACCCTGGGATCCAGAGCTCTGGTCATACCCACGACCAAGATGTTGTCTGTGCAGGGTGCTATACAGGTCCAGGGGAGTGGAATCCTTGGGAACCCGGTCCCTGAAGGTTTAATTACAATGCCTGCCGTGATAGGTGAAGTTTGGACTTCTGTGGACCAAACAAAGTCCTGCGGCGGGGATCAGGTAAGTGGGGGCCCCCAGGAACTTGGTTCTATTGGGGGACCCCCAAGCCTAATTTGTCTTTCTGTCTGTTACCTAACGGTATTCCCGCTAAATATCTGTGTTTGCCTATAACTACTGAAAATGTAAAATTTTAATAGTAGTCAAGAAAAAAAAAAAAAAACAGGGACCGCGGTACCTGTGTTAAACCACTAGAGGCCGCTGTAGTCCATTTTTCTTGTCATGTGGATCTTTGGTTTTTTCAAGTCAAAAGATCCAGGCAGCTGGTAAGTTTCTCTGTGGGAATCCACTTCCTCTGCCCTGTTGCTGCGCTCATCCACCGCACAGGCCCTCCGGCAAAAGGGCCCTGGCTCCTAGTCCCCTGTTTGATTTCGAAAAGGGCGCCAATGGCGCACGGGCGCGCGCGCGGGCGCGTGCACGCGCCTCCTATGAAAAAAAAGGGGCGGGGCGGGTGGATGACGCTCGATGCGCGCCGCGGCGCTTCTGCGCATGTGCGGGCGTCCCAGCATGGTTAAAAGACACAGTACAAGTGTCAGCTGCATGCAAACAGAGCTAGCAACAAACAGTGGCACACAGAGGCGGTTGATGCAGGCATCCCCATAGAAAGGCACTTTAGTGGACACCAGCTGGTATATAGCAGCACCTGTGTTAGACTATTACCAGCAAAAATTGGTGTATGACGACGGGAATACCTCAGCTTTGTGCTTAAAGGATATGTCGTCCAGACGCTCCGGAAATAGATCTTCCAGGAAGCCAAAGGGGTCTCCATCGGGCTCTGAGGATATTGGGCATGCTTGTACTGCACCAATCTCCCCTGAGAATTCAGAGGTCAGTAGCCGTAGAAACCCCGCAGGAATGCCTGGTGCTGCGGCTGTCCCCAGTCCACCTGCTCCTGTATATATAACAGAGGAGGTTTTATCCTCAACTCTGGGAGGATTGGAAGAGAGATTAACAGCATTGATCGCTGCTTCCCTGTCTCAGGAAAAGCGCGTCCGATCTCCGTCTCCTCCTTCAGAGTGCCTGTTAGTGGAGGAACAGCACCACACAGAGATCGACCTACCTGAAGGGGATCAGGATGAGGTTGATTCAGTTATGGAGGAATCAACAGTGGAAGAACCTTTCTCAGCTTCTCAGGCTGAAAGATTATGGGTTCAGTCTCTGACTAATATGGTCCGATCAGCATTTAAAATGCCTCTGGCGGAACCACCATCCACTACGGTTTCCTCGCTGGGGTCGCTAAAAGCTCCCCAGGCTGTCTGTTCCTTCCCAATCCACCCTTTATTAGAAGGGCTTATTTACCAGGATTGGGAGCATCCTGATAAAATATTTGCTCCCCCCAAGAGATTTCCGGTGATCTATCCCATGGAGGATAAGTTCATAAGAAAATGGAGGGTCCCTACAGTGGACGCAGCCATCTCTTCTGTTAACAAATCACTGACATGTCCAGTAGATAATGTTCCAATGTTCAAAGACCCAATAGATAAAAAATTGGAGTCTTTACTAAAATCTGCTTTCTCTACAGCAAGTTTGGTGACACAACCTGCGGTAGCAGCGATTGGAGTCTGCCAAGCAGTGAAAGATCAGTTGAAAGAAGTCTTAAGGGACTTACCAGATCAGCAGGCTCTTGCCCTAGCTGACCTGCCTAGAGCCTTGTGTTTTGCGGTGGACGCCATAAAGGATACAATCCAACAGGCCTCCCGCTTTACGCTGTCTATAGTACATATGCGTAGGCTTCTGTGGCTCAAAAACTGGTCTGCTGAAGCTCCCTGTAAAAAACTGCTGGTTAGCTTCCCATTTCATGGAGAACGCTTATTTGGAGAAGATCTGGACAAATATATCCAGAAAATTTCTGCCGGTAAAAGTTCACTCTTACCGGTTAAGAACAAGGGTAGAAGTCCTTCTTTTAAGAGGCCTACTTCTCCAGTCCCAGGCACATCGGCTGTGAAGCAGTTCCGACGGCCTCCGCGGTCAAATTCAGGGGGCAGAAATCAGGGACAATCACAGGGTAACAAGAAGCCCTGGATCAAGAGAGGTACAAAACCTCCCCCCAAGGCATGAAGCGTTGCCCCCACTCAATCGGGTGGGGGGAAGACTTCAGTTGTTCACAGAGACCTGGCGGGACACCATCAGAGACAGATGGGTGCTCTCCGCAGTAAGTCTGGGATACAAGCTGGAGTTAAAAGGCACTCCTCCTGCCCAATTTATGAGGTCAAACGTGCCAAGAGATCCCCAAAAGAGAGGATCCCTCCTTCTGGCACTAGAACAACTATTGCTCCAAGGTGTAATCATGAAGGTTCCCCTGGAAGAAAGCGGATTCGGGTTTTACTCGAACCTTTTCACAGTCCCCAAACCAAATGGGGACGTGAGGCCCATATTAAATATAAAAGGGCTAAACAAGTTCCTAAATATCAGGACTTTTCGGATGGAGTCGATCCGATCGGTGGCCACCGCCCTACAAGGGCAGGAATGGCTAGCCTCGATCGACATAAAGGATGCTTATCTGCATATTCCCATCTTTCCGGCCCACCAGAAATTTCTACGCTTTGCAGTAGAAGGGCGCCATTTTCAGTTCAGAGCCTTACCTTTCGGTCTGGCCACAGCACCACGAGTGTTCACAAAAATTCTGGCCCCATTATTGGCCAATCTAAGAACACAGGGTGTAACGATAATGGCATATCTAGACGACCTGCTACTAATAGACCACTCAGTGGAAAAGCTGAAAGTAGCTATTCACAAGACAATCGAGTATCTGGAATATCACGGTTGGATTATCAACCGGGACAAGTCAGCTCTAAGACCAGTCAAAAGTCTGGAATACTTAAAGCTAAGGCTGGATTCAAATCAGAGAAAGATTTTCTTACCTCCAGAGAAGGTGTCGTCTTTAAAAGATTTGACCCACTTAGTGGGTACAAAAAGAAAACCATCTATACGCCTCTGCATGAGGCTGCTGGGAAAGATGGTGGCTTCATTCGAAGCGGTACCCTACGGTCAATTCCATTCAAGGAATTTGCAAAGGGCCATACTGTCAGCCTGGAACAAAAAAGTTCAGGCTTTAGACTTACCAATGTCCCTGTCCCCTTCCGTTCGCAAGAGCCTCCATTGGTGGTTGGTGCCCCAGAATCTGGAAAGAGGGAAACCCTTCAGTCCGGTTTCTTGGAAGGTGGTCACTACAGATGCCAGCCTCATAGGCTGGGGGGCAGTACTGGAGCAATGGTCTCTCCAGGGCAAGTGGTCAGAAGCAGAAAAGGCACTGCCCATCAATCTCTTAGAGATACGAGCAGCCCGGTATGCCCTAGTAGCATGGACATCCAAACTCCAAGGGTCCCCTGTCAGAATTCAATCAGACAATGCCACGGCAGTGGCATATATCAATCACCAGGGTGGCACCAAGAGTCGTGCAGCCCAGAGGGAAGCAAATTGCATCCTGGAGTGGGCAGAAAAATATGTCCCAGCCATATCCGCGGTTTTCATCCCAGGAGTGGAAAATTGGAGAGCGGACTTTCTAAGTCGCCAACAATTATGCCCGGGGGAATGGTCTCTTCACCCCGAGGTTTTCCAGGCAATATGCCAGCGGTGGGGAACACCGGATTTAGATCTGCTAGCATCCAGATTCAACGCAAAGGTGGACAGATTTGTGTCTCGCACAAGGGATCCCCTAGCTTGCGGCTCGGATGCCCTAGTGTTCCCTTGGGATCAGTTCAAGCTGATATATGCATTCCCACCGCCACAATTGTTACCGCGATTACTCCGCAGAATCAGGGTAGAAAAGAAACCAGTGATTCTGGTGGCTCCAGCGTGGCCCCGAAGGGCATGGTACGCGGAGATTGTAAAAATGTCAGTGAGGAGTCCTTGGACCCTCCCACATCGTCCGGACCTGCTGTCGCAGGGACCGATATACCACCCTTCCTTACCAGCCCTAGGTTTGACGGCCTGGCTATTGAAGCCCACATTCTGAAAAAGAGAGGGCTCTCTAATTCTGTGGTATCTACCATGATCAATGCCAGGAAACCGGTATCCAGGCAGATCTATTATAGGATCTGGAAAGCATACATTACGTGGTGTGAGGCCAAGAAATGGCATCCACGTAAGTACGTGATAGGGAGGATTTTGGACTTCCTACAGTGGGCTGTAGATAGGAAGCTTGCCTTGAGTACTATCAAGGGTCAGATTTCGGCCTTGTCAATATTTTTTCAAAGGCCCTTGGCTTCGCATTCACTAGTCAAAGCCTTTATACAAGCAGTGATGCGTATTAGCCCTCCGGTTAGTATTCCCATATGTCCTTGGGACCTAAACCTGGTTCTGTCGGTTCTACAGAAACAACCGTTTGAACCATTACAACACATTTCCTTGGTTCTTCTCACCAGGAAATTGATTTTCTTAGTAGCCGTTTGTTCGGCTAAAAGAGTATCGGAATTCGCCGCCTTGTCCTGTAAGGAGCCATATCTGGTTGTCCATAAGGACAGAGTAGTATTACGTCCTCATCCAGCCTTTCTTCCTAAGGTGGTATCGAGGTTTCATTTGAACCAAGATGTGGTTCTTCCTTCTTTTTTCCCCAAACCTAGCTCGGTAGAGGAAAAGTTATTACATTCTTTGGATGTAGTAAGAGCAGTTAAAGCTTATCTAAAAGCCACTGCTCAGATTCGCAGAACGGATTCTTTATTTGTTCTGCCGGAAGGCCCCAGAAAGGGTCAGGCAGCATCAAAATCTACTTTAGCCAAGTGGATTCGACAGGTCATAATACAAGCCTATGGCTTGAGAAAGAGACCGCCTCCGTTCAAAGTTAGGGCGCACTCCACAAGAGCAGTTGGAACTTCATGGGCAGTGCATCACCAGGCCTCCCTGGCTCAAGTATGTAAGGCCGCAACATGGTCTTCGGTACACACGTTTACTAGGTTCTACCAGGTAGACGTTAGAAGTCAGGAGGATGTCGCCTTTGGGCGCAGTGTGTTGCAGGCCGCAAAAGATCCTCATGCCTGATGGCGCCCAGCTTATGTATCCCTCCCCTCATTTGGCATTGCTTTGGGACGTCCCATTAGTAATGACTAAGTCGCTCTGTGTCCCGTGATGTACGAAAAAGAAAAAGGGATTTTTATAACAGCTTACCTGTAAAATCCTTTTCTTGGAGTACATCACGGGACACAGAGCTCCCACCCCTCTTTTTGGGACACTTATTGCTTGGCTACAAAACTGAGGTGCTCCCGGGTGGGAGGGGCTTATATAGGGGAGGGTACTTCCGGTTTGGAATTGGCCAGTGCCAACACCTGAAGGTAATCTATATAACCCATTAGTAATGACTAAGTCGCTCTGTGTCCCGTGATGTACTCCAAGAAAAGGATTTTACAGGTAAGCTGTTATAAAAATCCCTTTGTGTCCTACCTCCAATCTGATCTGCTGTGGGCTGGGTCTGCTCTGCATATGCAGAGCAGACATGGCCATGACATCCACTGCTCCGCTCATTGTGGCCCCCGATCTGTTACCAAGTCGCTTAAGTGGCCCTCACTCTTCAAAAGGTTGGGCACCCCTGAACTAGATGGACTTGTGTCTTTTTTCAACCTATGTCTGAGACATGTTAAATAATGTTAACATTTTCTGCTGCAAATTGGCAGTGGAGTTATTGACACGTGTATTAATCAAAATTCTGTCTCCTACAAATGATGTTTTGACAAATTGACATGGGGATAATAGGGTGACTTGATGTGAAATAGGGAAAAAGTAAAGTTTGTGTGTGACTGGTATATGATGAAGGAATGATTGACACCCAGTGATTGCTCATCTTGTCCAGAGCTACCTGTCATGCTCTGTAGGGTTATGCCTCTGAATAGTTGGAACATTTACTTTGTTAATATGGAATAAGGCACAGATAAATCCCCTTTTTTTTGTCATACTCCATATGCTTAATCCTGGTTAATCTAGTATATTAAACTGTATCCATGAGTACGCAGCTAAACCTGTGCTTGCCTTGTGTGTAGTGAATGAACTGAAATGAAATCTCTATTTAAGTAAACTGTATAAAATCATCTGCTTGGCTTAGACATTGTACAGTTTGCTCTTACCTGGTCTTTATTTTGATGATTTTTCACTACTTGCTGTTTATCGTTACAATAATGGCATTTACACCTTTTTTATTATACAAATTTTCGATATATGTAACTTTTTTATGAGCGAATGTATAGAAGGAATTTTCATTTTTGAAAGATTTGTCTTTATTAACAGTAATCTGACAAATGGGGGTATTGAACATATACCGTATTTATCGGCGTATAACACGCACCCTAACTTTAAGAGGGAAGTTTCAGGGAAAAAACTTTCCACGGCCCCCTGTGTATAACACGCAGGCACAGTTTACCCTCTATTTTCAGGGTAAAAAAGTGAGTGTTATACGCCAATAAATACAGTAATTTACAGGTGTTGCCTTTGCAAAGAGATTAGTTGTAAAAACGATCTTTTGGAAAGCTGTGAAAATGTACGGTATGTTTGTGCAGAATCTTTTTGGTTGAGCGGCCTATACTCTAGTAGAATTTTGGTCAAAATTTTTTGTTTTTCTGAACTTTCATTTGATTTTGTAATTGGCAAGGTAAAATCAATGTTCGTTTCGATCGCAGTGATGAGAAAATTCGAAGGAGCAGAATGGATTTTTTTTTTTCACAAACTAATTTTGAGAAATTAAGACCCCTTTCACACTGGGGCCGCGGCCGTGTTAGCGCTGTTTTAAGCAGTGCTTTTCGGCAGCTAGCGGGACGCTTTTAACCCCAAAGAAGGGGTTAAAAACTCCCGTGTTGTGACGCTTCTGAAGCCCTTTTCAGGTGCTTCAGAAGCACTGCCCATTCATTGCAATGGGCAGGGGAATTTTGGGAGCACTCGGTGTGAAAGGGGTCTAACTGTTCATGCACTTCACTAGACTTGGAAGAGCCCAGTGCTGCTGAGGGATAATAGATCACCCTGCTTTAAACTCCCAATTAGACTGGTTTTGTTATGGTATATATGCCATATGCTTCACCAGCACCAGGGAGAAAAGTCGGGGACTCTGCTCTACCCCTCCAATGCTCACTGGAACGCTGGGCTGTAGATGGGTCATGGCTCCACTGTTGGAGATGAGATAAATATAGTGAGGCTGATATGGTATTGTCAATCACATTTCTGCTTCTGTTCTATGAATCCATATTATTTAGTAAAGGCATGCACACGCTGTACTAAGATCCCTTTCACACTGAGGCGCTTTTCAGACGCTTTCACGCAAAAAAAAAAGGCGCCTGAAAAGCTCCTGTCAATTGCTTCCCATTAATATCAATGGATCCTTTCACACTGGGGCGGGCAGTGAAAAAAGTCCTGCAAGCAGCATCTTCGGAGCTCTTAAAGTGCCTTAACCGCCCCTGTCCATATAAATGAATGGGAAGCGTTTCAAAAGAATCTGAAAAGCCTTGAAAAGTGGTTCTTTTGAGTCACATGACCCTAAAAAAAGTGCACTGCTAACGCCGCAAAATCGCAGAAAAAACGCCCAACGTTTTATGTGCAGTTTTCAAGCCCCTCAGTGTGAAAGGGGTCTTGCTAAACTCCCAAACCCTAAGTGACGTTTATTTTGCTAAAGCAGTATGAGGGGAATTTAATAAAACATTTGCACCCCTTTTCTCACGATGAAAGTCCTACACCAAACTCAAAGCCCTGCTGGCAGTTTTTCTACCGGATTGCTTTCTGTGTCCCTTTTTGTCCCCTGTGTGGTATAAATGCATACCTCCCAACTTTTCAACACTCAAATGCGGGACCTTTCATCTGACATTCGAGGAGGGGGGGGGGTTGTGCTACCGCGGGACGCCGTAAAAAGGGGCATTCAAGTGTCCTCCTCCCCCTCTTCCTCAGCCTCCGCCGCACGTTATGCAGGAAAATATCGTCTCTTGCGGGAAAACTTTGTCATTGACAATCCGTGCCAGTTGGGAGTTATGTATAAATGTATTGGTGTAAGTTAGAAATAAATACAAGTACTTCTCCCCCCTTCCCCAGCACCACATATGCACACACACAAATGTAAATGTACCTGTCAGGGATACCTACGTATGAAGATGTGGTTTCGCTACACACGTTAAATATAGCCAGACATGCTGGAGTGAGGATAGCAATTCTAGGGCCACTGTTCAATGCTAACGCCAAACCAAAGACCTGTATGGGTCTTTAAAACATCGTCTATGGAGAATATAGTGTACCGAAGTTTCGTTGTTTTGCGGGCACTCACAAATTTAAAACTTGACATGTTGAGTATCCATCTACTCTTTTATACTTTATTACAATGGGTAATATATTGTGTTTGTGTGCCCTAAAATTTCAGTAAAAAAAAAAATACTAATATTGTGTGACATAAATTATTGAAATGACCAGGGATGAGCTCTGGCGTGTTCGCAAACTCCACGTGCAGAGCCCGCCAGGAAGTCGGCACGGTGCTGCGCTAATCACAGGCAGGGAGACATGTCCCGATCTCTGCAGCCGCGCATCGGGACATGTCTCCCTGCCTGTGATTAGCGCAGCGCTGTGCCGACTTCCTGGCGGGCTCTGCACATGGAGTGTGCGAAGACGCCGGAGCTCATCCCTAGAAACTAACACCATTTTATGCTCCATGGTGTCTGCTTTTAGGAAATATACACCAGTCAGCTATAACTTTATGAACACTCACCTAATATTAAATAGGTCCCTCTTTTGCCACCATATGGGCCCGTTTGCTGTCAAAACAGCCCTGAGCTGTCGAAGCATGGATGCCACTAGGCCAGTGGTTCTCAACCTTTCTAGTGCCGTGACCCCTTGATAAAATTTCCCAAGTTGTGGGGACCCCTAACAGTAAAATTATTTTTGTAGAGTGGGTTGTCAGCACCCAAGGCAAGACAAGTTATTTGCACCCCTAACCCACGGACATTTAGCGCTCCCTGAGTCCCTTCCACTTGTACAGTAATAAAACCCCTTATGGTACATTTTAGGATGTACCACTCTTTCTCTGTGTTCTCCTTTCTTTCCCTTTTATCTCTCTTCATCCTAATTTCTTTTTTTTTTTTTCTTCCCCATCCCTATCTCTAGCCATCTTTCTTGTTATTTCTCTTATTCTTTCTCTCCCTTTTTCTTTGTTCCTTCACCTCTTTTCCTCTCCATTCCATGTATTCTCTATTTTTATTCCTTTTCTTACTCCTTGGTGGCTGGTGAGGGGAATGGGATGAGTGGCAGTGCTGACGGGGAGTTGGGATGAGTGGCAGATCTGGTGGGGGGTGGGAACAGTGGCAGTGCTGGAGGGAGTTCTGATCGGCCAACTTGGGTGCTCTAGATCAAGGTCATCTGCTGATCAGAGAACTGTAGTGGGAATTCTAATGGCAACTATAATCACAGGTAGTGTTACTCACTGTGTTTCCGACTTTGTATTGTCTCATAGCAGTGACACCTATGCCAAAATCAGGAGATAGGGTCTCCTCCAGCCCCTCCCACTTCACATTCCTCACCAGTCAGCTGACCTCTAGTCTCTGCCCCCCAGCCATGCCGTAAACTGAATGGGCGGCTGAGAAGAGTCTGAGTGGGTGGCCATGTGCTCCAGGAACAGCCCAGCTGGGTGGCCACGAAAAGGCTGGGAGAGCAGTGCGGGCTTCAGGAACAGCCAAGGATTTGGTGACCCCTGGCAAATCATCATTTGACCCCCAGGTTGAGAACCACTGCACTAGACCTTTGAGGGTATGCTGTGTAGAGGTCGACCGATATATCGGCTGGCCGATATATCGGCCGATATTTAGGCATTTTTGATAAATCGGCTTTGGCCGATTAATATCAAAACTGGCCGATTATTATTCACTGGCTGCACTTCCTCCCCCCTCCTCCTCCCTCCTCCACACTTCTCCACACTCAGCAGCATCAAGCGCCGTGCTGTGTGTGTGTGTGTGTGAAACTGAAAGTAAGAGGAGAGAGAGAGGATGTGTCAGCTTGATGTCGGGGGTGGGCGGGACCCAGCAGATAATACACCAGCCAATGGGATGGTATCTGGGCGGGCCACTACGTCTAAAGCAGCCCAATCATTGGCTGGTGTAATTTAGCTGCTGGCCCTCCCACCCCCACATCGAGCTCAATTCTAACAGCTCTCTCTCTCTCTCTCTCCTCTCTGTCAGTTTCACACATTACACTCGGCTTAGTGTGAAACCTGCCAGTGCCCCAAGCCAGTGCCATCTGTCAGTGCCCAAGCCAGTGCCATCTGTCAGTGCCCCCAGCCAGTGCCCCCAGCCAGTGCCATCTGTCAGTGCCCCCAGCTAGTGCCATCTGTCAGTGCCCCCAGCTAGTGCCATCTGTCAGTGCCCCCAGCCAGTGCCATCTGTCAGTGCCCCCAGCCAGTGCCATCTGTCAGTGCCCCCAGCCAGTGCCATCTGTCAGTGCCCCCAGCCAGTGCCATCTGTCAGTGCCCCCAGCCAGTGCCATCTGTCAGTGCCCCCAGCCAGTGCCATCTGTCAGTGCCCCCAGCCAGTGCCCCAGCCAGTGCCCCAGCCAGTGCCCGCAGTCAGTGCCATCTGTCAGTGCCCCCAGCCAGTGCCATCTGTCAGTGCCCCCAGCCAGTGCCATCTGTCAGTGCCCCCAGCCAGTGCCATCTGTCAGTGCCCCCAGCCAGTGCCAATCAGTGCCACCGCCAATCGGTGCCATCTGTTAGTGCCACCAGCCAGTGCCAATCAGTGCCACCCAAATCAGTGCCCCCAGCCAGTGCCATCTGTCAGTGCCCCCAGCCAGTGCCATCTGTCAGTGCCCCCAGCCAGTGCCATCTGTCAGTGCCCCCAGCCAGTGCCATCTGTCAGTGCCCCCAGCCAGTGCCATCTGTCAGTGCCCCCAGCCAGTGCCATCTGTCAGTGCCCCCAGCCAGTGCCATCTGTCAGTGCCATCTGTCAGTGCCCCCAGCCAGTGCCATCTGTCAGTGCCCCCAGCCAGTGCCATCTGTCAGTGCCCCCAGCCAGTGCCATCTGTCAGTGCCCCCAGCCAGTGCCATCTGTCAGTGCCCCAGCCAGTGCCATCTGTCAGTGCCACCAGCCAGTGTCAATCAGTGTCACCGCCAATCGGTGCCATCTGTCAGTGCCACCAGCCAGTGTCAATCAGGGCCATCTGTCAGTGCCACCCAAATCAGTGCCACCGCCAATCGGTGCCATCTATCAGTGCCACAGCCAGTGCCATCTGTCAGTGCCCCCAGCCAGTACCAATCAGTGCCACCAGCCAGTGCCATCTGTCAGTGCCACAAGCCAGTGCCAATCGGTGCCATCTGTCAGTGCCACCGCCAATCAGTGCCATCTGTCAGTGCCACCAGCCAGTGCCAACCAGTGTCACACGCCAGTGCCACCCAGTTCCAATTGCAAGTGCCACTGCCAATCAGTGCCATCTGTCCCAAACTAGTGCCATCTGTCCGTTCCAAACCAGTGCCCCCTGCTGCCAATCGGTGCCATCTGTCAGTTCCGAACCAGTACCACCTGCCAGTGCCATCTGTCAGTTCCAAACCAGTGCCATCTGTCAGTTCCAAACCAGTGCCACCTGCCAGTGCCAATAGAGCCATCTGTCAGTTCCAAACCAGTACCGCCAGCCAGTGCCACATGCCAGTGCCATCTGTCAGTTCCAAACCAGTGCCATCTGTCAGTTCCAATAGTGCCACCTGCCAGTGCCATCTGTCAGTTCCAAACCAGTGCCACCTGCCAGTTCCAAACCAGTGCCATCTGTACTGAGGACATCAAGTGTGTGCTAGAGTGACAGGAGTAAGCAGGAAGGAATAGAGTGGGTGAGGGTTTTTTTTTTTTTTTTTTTTTTAATCGGCCTAAAATATCGGCCACAAAAATCGGCATCATATATCGGCCATCGGCCGCCCCAATTTCAAAATATCGGCATCGGCATCGGCCAGAGAAAAACCCATATCGGTCGACCTCTAATGCTGTGGCATCTGCTACCAAGCAGTCAGTAGCAGATCCTTTAAGTCATGTATGTTGCAAGGTGGAACTCCCATGGATAAGGTTTTTTTTTCTTGCACATTCAGCAGATGCTTGATGCATTGAGATCTAGGGAATTTGGAGGCCAAACCAACACCTCCAAACTCATTGTGTTCCTCAACGCATTCTTGAACTAGTTCAGCAGTGTGGCAGGACAATTTAATCTGTTGAAAGAGGCCACTTCCATCAGTGAATATCGTTTCCATGAAGGGGTGTACTTGGTCAGCAACAATGTTTAGGTAGGTGGTTTGTGTCAAAGTAACATCCACATGAATGGCAGGACCAAGGTTTTCCAGCAGAACATTGCCCAAATCATCACGCTGCCTCCGCCAGCTTGCCTTTTTCCCATATTGCCTCCTTTCCATATTGCCTCCTGGTGCCATCTCTTCCCCAGGTAAGTGATGCACACACGTAGCCCTCCACATGACTTAAAAGCAAATGTGAGTTATCAGTCGTCCTTCCATTGCTCCATGGTCCAGTTCTGATGCTCATGTGCCCATTGTAGGTGCTTTTGGCTTTGGACATGGGTCAGCATGGGCACTCTAACTGGTCTGCAGCTACGCAGCCCCATAAACCACAAACTGCGATGCCCATTCAAAAAAACCAACTTTAGGAACAGCATGTTTACTTGCTGCCTAATATAGCCCACTGACTTTGAGATGCCATTGTAGCGAGATAATCCATATTATTCACTTAACCTTTCAGTGGTCATGAAGTTATAGCTGATCGGTGCATGTTTGGGGATTTTAACTAATCTTAATCTAAATTGATTTGTTAAATGCATGCAAAAATGCAATATGATATGAGGTCTAGTGGTTGGGTTTAGATCTGCTTTTAAAGCAGATCTGAACTTTAAAGTAAACTAGGATCAATTTCACAAACCAGTATTTGGGAAACATGTCTGTGACACCACAAACATACACCTGTAATTAGAGCTGCACGATTAATCGTTAAAAAATCGCTATCTCGATTCAACCCCCCTCATGATCGTAACACAGAATTTCCTGATTCAGTGCAGAGAGTTCTCCGCTGACAGCTGTCAAAAAACAAACAAAAAACAGGCAGCCTGCCAAGTTTATCACAACATTGTCCACACTGGGAGATGACTATAAACAAAGTATCTTTTAGTTCTTTTAGATCAGGGGTCTCAAACATGTGGCCCTCCAGCTGTTGCGGAACTACAAGTCCCATCATGCCTCTGCCTATGGAAGTCATGCTTGTAACTGTTTAGCCTTGCAATGCCTCGTGGGAATTGTAGTTCTGCAACAGCTGGAGGGCCACCAGTTTGAGACCCCTGTTTTAGATCAAAGGGATGAACTTCGGTCTGTAAATGTCAGTTTAACCACTTAAAGACTAAGCTTTTTTCTCACACTTGTTTACAAGTTAAAAATCAGTATTTTTTGCTAGAAAATTACTTGGAACCCCCAAACATTATATATATATATATATATATATATATATATATATATATATATATATATATATATTTGTGTGTGTGTGTGTGTGTGTGTGTATATATATATATATATATATATATATATATATTTTTTTTTTTAGCAGAGACCCTAGAGCAGTGGTTCTCAACTCCTGTCCTCAGGACCCACTAACAGGCCAGGTTTGCAAGATAACTTAAATACATCACAGGTGATATCATTTACTGCTCAGGGATTGCAGTATTCTAGTCTGCATCTCCCCAAGGTAATACTTAAAATCTGGCCTGTTAGTGGGTCCTGAGGACAGGAGTTGAGAACCACTGCCCTAGAGAATAAAATGGCGGTTGTTGCAATATTTAATGACGCACTGTATTTGCGCAGTGGTCTTTCAAACGCAATTTTTTTTGGGGGATAAAATACACTTAAGCCCCGGACCATTTTGCTGGTCAAAGTCCGGGCCACTTTTTGCGATTCGGCACTGCGTCGCTTTAACTGACCATTGTGCGGTCGTGCGACGTGGCTCCCAAACAAACTTGACGTCCTTTTTTCCCCACAAATAGAGCTTTCTTTTGGTGGTATTTGATCACCTCTGCGGTTTTTATTTTTTGCGCTATAAACAAAAATAGAGCGACGATTTTGGAAAAAATTCAATATTTTTAACTTTTTTGCTATAATAAATATCCCCCAAAAATATCTAAAAAAAAAAATTACAGGAAGCGGTGATTAGTGTCATTGTCACTAGGCAGAGCGGGGAGATTTTTATATCAGCTTCTCCCCGTTCTTCCTCACCGTGAGACGATCGCGGGTATCCCCGTGGCGATAGAGTCCGCGGGACCCGCAGTCAGGCCCACGGAGCTCGCAGCGGGCACGCGCGCCCCGCCGGCAGGGCACGCGCGTCCACAATGCCGCTTCCTTAAAGGGGACGTATATATACGTCCTTCTGCCCAGGAGTGCCATTCTGTCGACGTATAAGTGTGTGCGCGGTTGGCAAGTGATTAATAAATAAAAAGAATAAACGGTAAAGGTATCCCAATTTTTTTTGTATAATGTGAAAGATGTTACTCTGTGAGAATCTTTATTCTAAAGCCCATACACACGGTAGGACTTTTTGACAACAAACTTCAAAATGAGCAGGTTTTCAAAAAAATCCTACCGTGTGTACGCTCCATCGGACAAACTTTTTTGTTTTTCATCGGACAAAAGTTTGCTCTGCAAACAGACAAACTTTTCGGCAACAAAAGTCCTATGGTGCAAAGTCCTGTCGTGTGTACAGAAATCCATCGGACTTTAGTTCAAAGTACAAACACGCATGCCCAGAACCAATGTTAAAATCAACCAACAATAGCAGAAGTTGACCAAAGGGTGGCGGTAAAGATCAGAAAAATCATGTGATTTTGGGAAAGTTTGCAGAAAGTCCTGCTGTGTGTATGCTATGGGTGTTTCCGGCCAATGCCCTTCAAACAAAAATCCGCGCAAAAGTTTGTTTGAAGTCCTATCGTGTGTATGAGGCTTAAGAAAAAAAATTGTGATTCTCAATTAGCCGAATCGTGCAGCTCTACCTGTAATAAAAATGTATTTTCAGCCATTGCATTGTGGGTCAGCACATCAGAGTAATCATTTACTTATGACATCAGCTCCATAGTGCACCGATGCTGAGTCTTCAAACTAGAGGACCTGAAAACAGAGCACCATACCATTAAAGTGGAAGAAAAGCCTCAAGTCTAACTATTCTTAAAAAAATGTTCCTTCCCCCCCCCCCCCCCCCATACCTATTCTGCTAACCTGTAAAAAAAAAAAGCGTATACTTGTCTATTTTAATCCGCTCCGGTCATGTGATCCCGCAGCTCCGGTTCCCCTGTGTCAATGACGAGAGCCATGGAAGTCTATGGGTGATGTCATGGCTCCGGGAATTCCCAGCTGTTGCCAAGCGCTCCTTGAGCCGGGGCTGCAGGATCACGTGACAGGTAAGTAATCAAGTGATAGGTAAGTACACTTTCTTTTTTTTTTTTTTTTTTAATACAGGTTGGGTAGGATAATTAGGAGGAGAGAGGGAAATTTTTTAGGAAGTGTTAGACTTGGGCTTTTCTTCTATTTTAAGACCCCTTTCACAGTGAGGCAGTTTTCAGGCGGTTTAGCGCTAGAAATGATGCTTGTAAAGCGCCTGAAAACTGTCTTCCATTTTTTCAATGAGTGCTTTCACACCTGGGCGGTGTACTTGCGGGACATTAGAAAAAACCCTGCAAGCAGCATTTTTGGGACAGTTTGGAAACGCTGTATACAGCGCTCCCAAAACGCCCCTGCCCATTGCAAGGAATGGGCAGCGCTTCTGAATCGCCTGAAAGACACTTCGGAATCGCTGCAACAATGGAGTTTTTAACTCCTCTTTGGGGTTAAAAGCGCCCTGCTAGCAGCTGAAAAGTGTTGCTTAAACGGCACTAAAGCGCAGCTAAAATGAGCGGCGCTTTAGCGCTAATGCGGCCGCGGCCCCAGTGTGAAAGGGGTGAATAGGGTGCACTTAGTTCTTTTTAAAAATGGCCTCTTGTTCCTTCCATATACTGTATATCCATGCTGCATAGTGATGCTTTGACTTCTTTCAAAAGCAATCATGTCCAGAAAATCGCAGAATATGTGTTACTTACACCATCTTCTGCATCTTTGTCCTGCAATAAGCGCCGATTTAATGACGCTCATTATGTGCATTGTTTGCTGAGAGTGTGTCAGAGTTTTTATATGCTGTATTTTTGGGACATTTAGAAACTGTCCTGGTAAATGTTGATGCTTATGGAACTAGATGTGCTCTTTTGGAGCTAATGCATACTGTTCTTTGGCATTTGACCTTATGGAAACTACATAATTGAATGTATTTTATCACAGCAGTAGGTAATTTTTCTTTTCTCTTCCTTGTTTCTATTTTAGATGGCGTACCTCAGGTTTATTACTTTGGCCCATGTGGTAAATACAATGCCATGGTGCTAGAATTGCTGGGGCCAAGTTTGGAAGACTTGTTCGACTTGTGTGACAGAACATTTTCCTTAAAAACTGTGCTCATGATAGCCATACAACTGGTAAGTAGGCATGGACTTTCTGCATGTGTTTATCTAAGAGCTTGGATGTTTTATTAACTAGACATATGGGAAGAGGCTATATTACTTACCGTTTTTCTTGCTTCAGTGCTTTCTTCTTCTCCTCCACGCTCTGGGCTGTGGGTGGTCTTTCCATGTCATTGCATACAATACAGTCCTGCATTGTATGTGCTCAGGTAAGTGGGCCACCACGTCCACAAGTGCCTTAGAGAGTAGGCTTTGGGTGACCTGTGGTACAAATAGAGGGCGTCTGCCAGAGTGAGCAATAAGCAAAGTATTACACTTTTTTTTCCTCTACCATTAGGCATAAAGGAGAATGTAATCCTTGCAGTGGGGGTGGCAGAGTTGGGCATTGATGGCTTTGTTGCCTTTTTTTGGGGGCAGCGTGGTAACAATTCAAAACTGTGGTAAAGAAAAGGTGTAGTCTCTGACCAACCCAGGGCAAGCGAAACATAAATGCATTGTTTTTAACTTTTGTGTGTGTGTGTGTGTGTGTATCCACAGTGGTGTTGATATACTAAGTCCCCTTTCACACTGGGGCAGTTTACAGGCGATATTGCGCTAAAAATAGCGCCTGCAATCTGACCTGAAACAGCGGCTGCCGTTTCTCCAGTGTGAAAGCCCGAGGGCTTTCACACTGGAGCTGTGCGCTAGCAGGACGGTAAAAAAAGTCCTGCTAGCCGCATCTTTGGAGCGGTGAAGGATCGATGTGTTTACCACTCCTGCCCATTGAAAGCAATGGGGCGCCGTGGCTATACCACCGGCAAAGCGCTTTTGCGGTGGTTTCTAACCCTTTTTCGGATGCTAGCGGGGGTAATACCTCACCGCTAGTGGCCGAATAGTGCCGCAAAATTGGCGGTAAGACCCCTTTCACACTGGGTCGGTTTGCAGGGGCTACAGCGCTAAAAATAGAGCCTGCAAACTGACCTGAAACAGCCGCTGCTGTCTCTCCAGTGTGAAAGCCAGAGGGCTTTCACACTGGAGCAGTACGCTAGCTGGACGGTAAAGGAGCGGTGAAGGAGCGGTGTGTATACCGCTCCTCCACCGCTCCTGCCCATTGAAATCAATGGCACACTGCGGCTATACCGCCAACAAAGCGCCTCTGCAGAGGAGCTTTGCGGTGGTTTTTAACCCTTGGGGTAAAACCGCTCCGCTAGTGGCCGCATACCGCTGCAAATCCGACGGTAATGCGCCGCTAAAAATAGCAGGGCTTTACCACCGACGCACCCCCCGCCCCAGTGTGAAAGGAAACTGGAGAGTGCAAAATCTGATGCAGCTGTGCATGGTAGCCAATCGGCTTCTAACTTCAGCTTGTTCAAACTTTGACAAAAAAATCTGGAAGCTGATTGGTTTCTATGCAAAGCTGCACCAGATTTTGCACCAGTTTTAGTAAATCAACCGCAATGTGTTTAGCTGTTGACCTGTAATTCAGCTTTTAAAGAATAAATTTGTATCTCAGACAGTGATGAATTGTTTTGCATAACATATATACTATTAAAATATAATTACGTATTGTATTGCTATATAATATATATCGTTTAGATTGTAAGCTCTCGCGAGCAGGGCCCTCTTGAACCAAATTGTGATGTAACTAATGTGTGCCTTCATTTTGTTAAAGCGGTTGTATATCCCAAAAAAAAACAACCTATAAGGCAAAGGCACCGCATACTAGCTTGTTATGAAATACCTTAGAACAAAGCCCCCGCCGAGGAAGCTGACATTTTGCCTTGGCAATTCTTTGCGGTTTCACGGCTGTGTCTTCTTTCCGCCAAGGCGCTCTGATTTTCTGGCAGCATCCGCCGGACCTTCAGAGCGCATGCACCGCTGACGTCATCACCTGCATGCAAGGTAAATATCTTCTAAACCGTACAGGTTTAGGAGATATTAATTTTAACTACTGGTAAGCCTTATTATAGGCTTACCTGTAGGTAAAAATGTGCTAATGGGGTATACAACCACTTTAAGCGCTGCGCAAACTGTTGGCGCTATATAAATCCTGTATAATAATATATGTCTAATCTCTGACATATTTTATTAATGAACTGCTTTAGAAAACATTTATTTTCATTCAGCATTTTCCTGAAACTTGTAGCAAAAATGTTTTTCTAAATACTCTCTATCCCTTTCAGAAAATACTTTGAAGTATTTGCTTTCCAAAATGTGGTAGTTTTGTGGGTGTTTCTCCTACCCTGGCACTTAACACCCCATACACACTATTAGATTTTCTGCAGATTTTTGTCTCCAGATTTACCAAATCCATATAATATGAGATGAGTTGAGTTGATTTGAGTGGTATCTTTAATATAGCGCGGTCTTACCCCGAAGGGTCCCCACGCGCTTAGCACAGTTCCTGGGAGAAGAAGACCCAGGGACCAGAAGCTGATCAGAGCGGCAAAAAGGATGGAATAAAAAGGCTACGCAGGAATAAGACGTCAAACCTTGAGAGTTTCAATTTGTATGCAATCAGGCAGGCCCTTGCACTACATGGTTTTGGTAAATCTGAAGACAAAAATCTGCAGAAAATCTAATGGTGTGTATGGGGCCTAAGGGATTTAAGAAATATGATAGGTAGTCCGGAAATTAGACTTGTGATTTATGCTCCTTGAAAGCTGAAAGGTGCTCCTTGGATTTTGGGCCCCTCTTGGCATCTATGCTCTGAAAGTCTTACACACATAGTATCTCCATACTCGGGATGCGTAGCAGAATGTATTTTTGAGGTGTAATTCTAAGTATGCCTATGCTGTGTCTAATGGCGCGTACACATGATCGTTTTTCACGTCGTTAAAAATGCAATTTTTAAAATTGGGCATTAAAAACGATCGTGTGTAGGCTCCAGAGCATTTTTAACGACGTGAAAAAAGGCCTAAAAAAATGAGAACCTGCTCTATTTTTTCACGTCGTTTTTTTTTTTAACGACGTGAAAAACGGTAGTGTGTATGCTTTTATGAGGGGGAAAAAAACGCGCATGCTCAGAATCAAGTTATGAGACGGGAGCGCTCGTTCTGGTAAAACTAGCGTTCGTAATGGAGATAGCACATTCGTCACGCTGTAACGGACTGAAAAGCACGAGGCTGAAAAGCGCGAATCGTCGCTCAAACTTTACTAACATAAAGGGTGGCGCCATTCGAACGGAACTTCCCCTTTATAGTGCCGTCGTACATGTTGTACGTCACTGCGCTTTGCTCAAGCGTTTTTTTTTAATGAACGTGTGTATGCAAGACAGGCTTGAGAGGAAACAAGAAAAATCACCTCGAGAAAAATGTCGTTTTTGAAAATGACATTAAAAACGTTCGTGTGTACGCGGCATAAGAAATGATTTGTTAAAACGACAACTATTATATTATTTAATTTCACAAATTTTCTAAAAAATGTGACAAAAAGATTTCAAGTTAAAAAAAACTCACCATGTCTCTTACTAAATACCTTGGGCCATCTGCTTTCCAAAAATGGGTCATTTAGGGTTTTTTGTACTGTTCTGGCATTTTAGGGTCTCCAGAAATTGAAATGGGCAATCAGACTGATTAATATACACTGACTTGGGATATTTTTTACCAAAATACTTTTTGGCCTACATTTATGATAGATTTTTTTTATTTGCTAAACTTTACAAAATTACAAAAACTAAAACCTTTTTTTCCCCAAAAAATTCGTTTTTTTTTTTTTTTTTTTCATTTATATAGCAAAAAATAAAAACCCAGTGGTGGATGAATACCACCAAGAGAAAGCTCCATCTCAAAAGAATATAAAATGAAAGTGTGACAGTGCTGAAAAATGGCCTGGGCAGAAACGGGGAAAA
Organism: Rana muscosa; assembly: GCA_029206835.1. Taxonomy (NCBI): domain Eukaryota; kingdom Metazoa; phylum Chordata; class Amphibia; order Anura; family Ranidae; genus Rana; species Rana muscosa. The sequence goes on along the minus strand of CM055116.1, from coordinate 1,002,852,279 downwards.
CAGCCTGGCCTTGAAGAGATTAATGAAGAAACTAACTAGAATGCACTGCTTTTCAGTTTTTTACCTTTAGTGAAGTAATCCCAAATGTGTCTGTGTTGCTATTCTTCTGCAGCGTTTGAAGCTTCATTTGTGAACAGATTCAGGACTACCAGCCAGATCTTAAGAATTGCTTAGGGACACATTGAAATGAAAATGGAGAGAAATATTACTGAATATAACCAAGAATGTGATTGCATTGGGTGCCATTGACATTTTTCTTTGCCTTTTGGTTACTGATCAGTCTAGTGGTGTTCTAAAACATGTTCACAATAAGCGTTCTTAATATTGAAACTGTAAAATATTTATTTTTTGAAAACGTCCGTGTTAATGTTCTGTTTTTTTTTTTCCCTCTTTCATGCTTACACAGATTTCCCGCATGGAATACGTTCATTCAAAGAACCTGATATATAGAGACGTAAAGCCAGAAAATTTCTTGATAGGTCGCCCAGGAAACAAGAACCAGCAAATAATTCACATTATAGATTTTGGCTTGGCAAAAGAATACATAGACCCAGAAACAAAGAAGCACATACCTTACAGAGAACACAAGAGCCTTACAGGAACAGCTAGATACATGAGTATTAATACACATTTAGGAAAAGGTATGTGTGATCACAATTGACTGATGTGCCATATCCTTGCTTTTGCGAATATTTTTGTAGAAAATTCTGAAGCTTTGCCCTGCAGGGCCGGTGCTAGACTATTTTGTGCCCTAGGCAAGACCATCTACTTGCGCCCCCCAAATTAAAAATCCTCTTGCAATATGGTTTAAACTCTCCCCCATCAGGTCACATACCCCATTTCACATATCCTTATTATCCTTGCCATATCCTCCAAACAAATACTTCACCCGCCCCCACATCTGTCAACTTTTTTAGCCACACCCACTTGTCAAGTTTTAAACCCTGGGGTACCAATTTTTCTTCTCAATTCCCGCCAGCATCACTCCCGCAGCACTGTTTCAGTGTTCGTGTGTGTGTGTCCCCCCCCCCAGTACTCCCGCGCTCAGTCAGCATCACTCCCGCAGCACTGTTTCAGTGTTCGTGTGTGTTTCCCCCCCCGAGTACTCCCGCGCTCAGTCAGCATCACTCCCGCAGCACTGTTTCAGTGTTCGTGTGTGTATCGTCCCCCCCCCCCCCCCCCGAGTACTCCCGCGCTCAGTCAGCATCACTCCCGCAGCACTGTTTCAGTGTTCGTGTGTGTTTCCCCCCCCGAGTACTCCCGCGCTCAGTCAGCATCACTCCCGCAGCACTGTTTCAGTGTTCGTGTGTGTATCGTCCCCCCCCCCCCCCCCCCGAGTACTCCCGCGCTCAGTCAGCATCACTCCCGCAGCACTGTTTCAGTGTTCGTGTGTGTTCCCCCCCCCCCCCGAGTACTCCCGCGCTCAGTCAGCATCACTCCCGCAGCACTGTTTCAGTGTTCGTGTGTGTGTCCCCCCCCTGAGTACTCCCGCGCTCAGTCAGCATCACTCCCGCAGCACTGTTTCAGTGTTCGTGTGTGTCCCCCCCCCCGAGTACTCCCGCGCTCAGTCAGCATCACTCCCGCAGCACTGTTTCAGTCAGCATCACTCTCGCTCCTGTTAAAAACAGCCCTGTCATCTATCCTGTCGGCTGTCACTTCTGTCAGAAGTGAGCAGCCCATTCTGCTAATGATGATATCTGGTCAGTAAAGGTTAATGATGAGGGCAGTGCAGTTAGGAAAGGGTCAATGGCAATTTATGGAATCAGTGGGGCCCCGTTGCTTGATAAAAAAAAAAAAAAGGAAATACATGGTTTACTTTACTGCAGCAGTGAGTGGGCATAGTGTTCATTATGCCAGGGTTGTTGGTAGTATTAGAAACGTTTTGGGACACTTTTGGGTAATTGCAAGAGTGGTAATGTGAATAGTAGTCATGATCAAATTGTATTACCAGTGGTAGGGGCTTAAAAGAATGTGCTTAAATAACACAAAAAACGTTACACGCATAGTTGCATTAATAATTGCATATATTGTTACATGCTACACCCATAAACTATGCTTAGGTGCGCCACAAGTAAGAGTCTCACAGACCTGTATACACCTCAACACATTTAATTTTATTTAAATGAACCACTGCCATTACATATGATTTTGTGTACACTCTGTGCCCACATTATCCCCCCCCCCCAGTTTATTTTATGCTGTGCCCACTGTAATCCCCCCCCCCCCCCAGGTTACGCTGTACCCACTGTAATCCCCCCCCCCCCCAGGTTACGCTGTGCCCACTAGAATTCCTCCCACCCGGGTTATGCTGTGCCCACTAGAATTCCTGCCATCCAGGTTATGCTGTGCCCACTAGAATTCTCCCCCCCTAGGTTATGCTGTGACCACTATAATTCCTACCCCCTAGGTTAATGTATGCTGTGTCAACTATAATCACCCCCCCCCCCCAGGTTATGCTGTGCCCACTAGAATTCCTCCGCCCCCCCCCAGGTTATGCTATGCCCACTATAATTGCAAGTGGAACCATCCTGAGCAGTGGGAAAAATTAACACCTTGCACTCCCTAAAGTGCTGGATACCACCAGTGGCTTTGACTATTCAAGATACAAAAAAATGTACAGTGCCAAGAACAAAACTTTACATTATTGCAGTTTATCAGTCCTTAGATGTGATGGCTGCAATACTTTCTCTTTTCCTCAGACTTGATCGTCTACTGGTCCTATCATGAACACCCTTCCTGTCCTAGAGTGACATCACTACTCTATGAAGAAGCAGCGTCGTCACTATTGGACAGGAAGTGTCAGACTACAAACTTCCCTTCCTGTTCTCTAAAACATAGGTGCAGATGTTCTGTTGTCCTAATGCTCTTCCTAAAAAGTGATTGTTTTGTTTATTTTTTCACTTATTGAACAGATGTAACAAAACCCTCTTAATGGTATTTTTACCAGACTGAAAGGAAGCAAGTAAGAGAAATTCATTGTTTGGGTTTATATAAAACGTTTTTTTCCCTAGCAACAGGGTCGCATATAACAGAAGGCCGTCCTGGTACAGGTATTTGCCTTTTCCTATTGGGTCAGATCCCTGCTCCATGCAGTGGGTCCTCTTACCACCTTGTGCATTCTTTGGTAGTGTACTGTATAATTCTTCAGTGACATACTGTATATTTCTGTATAATTCTCTGACGTACTTGTATTTTGTGTGTGTGACTAGAGTAGCAGATAGTGACACACTTTGGAAGTGTGGAATACCTGCAGCAGCTGTTAAGCAGTGAAGTAGAAGTGTTTTTAGACCTTGCCGGCCAGGAACATAGATTCTCACTTTTTTTTGTTTTTAATCGTCTAATGCACTGAATGGAGATCTCATTTATGCTGTTAATTCTAAAAGATGTTTTGAGTATGGCAATGTTAGGGAACAAAATTCACCTCCATCTTCCATGTGCTTAAGTGTTCTTCTACCATCTTTAGTAGGGGTTCAAGAAGACCTTTATTCTTGTTGTTGCATTTTTTGAACAGCACTAACGATTTTAGTAGTTCCCATTTAAGCGGTTGTAAACCGCTGCACTTTTTTTTTCTTTTCTCCCAAGGCAGAGGCATAATGTGCTAGTATGCATCACATACTAGCACATTATGTGAAACTTGCCTAAAAACAAAACAATGTAATCGCTGAAGACTTCATCCATCTTCACTCGGTCTTCCTTTCCAGGTTTGCAGACTCTGGCTATGTGACTGGCCAGAGCCGCAGTGACATCACTCCTGCGCATGCGTGCGTGACCCCGCTGGTCACGGCGCAGGGCTCTAAAGAAACCACATGGGCGGCCGTTCCTTCAGAGAGCATGTGCTGATGACTCCATCGGCGGCGTATACAGTAAATATCTCCTGAACAGTGCCAGTTTAGGAGCTATTTACACTACCTATATGTAAGCCTTATTATTAGGGTTGTCCCGATACCGATACTAGTATCGGTATCGGGACCGATACCAAGCATTTGCGCGAGTACTTGTACTCGCGCAAATGCTCCCGATGCCCAGTCCGATACTTTTTTTTTTCTCAGAGCGGGGGGCGGAGAGTGTGCGGCGGGGGCGGAGAGTGTGCGGCGGGGGCGGAGAGTGTGCGGCGGGGGCGGAGAGTGTGCGGCGGGGGGCGGAGAGCGTGGCGGGGGGCGGAGACCAGGGCCGAGAGCGGGACGGAGAGTGTCCGGCGGGGGGCGGAGACCAAGACGGAGAGCGTGGCAGAGACCAGAGCGGAGAGCAGAGCGAGTCTTCAGGCGGGTAAGTAAAATTAATCTGATCAAATTGCCTTGCCTGTCTGCTGCTCAAATGCTACCTGTTCCCCCTTCACCTCCATGCCGCTGTGCCCCCTTCACTTCCATGCCGCTGTGCCCCCTTCACTTCCATGCCGCTGTTCCCCCTTCACTTCCATGCCGCTGTTCCCCCTTCACTTCCATGCCGCTGTTCCCCCTTCACCTCAATGCTGCCGCCCCCTCCGTGCCCCTCCTCCACCCCCTCGGTATCTCAGGATGGAGAGCGGAGGTAGGAGCCGATAAATCCGGCTCCTTACTTGTCTGAATGTACCGAGTCATCACTGACTCTGTCCATTCACATAACTGAAACATCGTAAACTGTGTTTACAATGTTTCAGTTTATGAATGGAGAGGAGCCGCTGTAAAAAATAAATAAATAAAATAAATAGTAAAAAAAAAAAAAAAATACTGACACATGAGATTAAAAAAAAGTATCGGTATTCGGTATCGGCGAGTACTTGAAAAAAAGTATCGGTACTTGTACTCGGTCTTAAAAAAGTGGTATCGGGACAACCCTACTTATTATAATCTTGTCTATAGGTAAAATTTTAAGATGTAAGTTTACTTCCTCTTTAAGAGATACAAAGTCCACAAGGATGGGCTTGGCTTGGCTTTTATCGAATCAACACTTTTGAAGACCGGTTTACATGTATGGTTTTATAAGAACAAGTTTGCTTGTGCTTCTTATTTTTAAAGCTTTTCTGGAACAGAAGTTTAGCATTCTGATAATTCTTTACCACTTGCAAGGACACTGCTGCATTAAATCTGGTTTTGCTGCGCAAACAGAAGACAACCCACTCTTTGTTGTGTTATAAAGGGAATACTGTGCAGTGTAGAGCAGCATTTTCAAGCACTAAGTGATCATTCAATATTTATATTGAAAGTGGGGGATACAAAGTTTTGTATATTTGCCAGAGGACTCCGGGAGGTACTTGACTGTATCTGGACATACTGCTAACCAGTTGGTGTGCATTTCTAAAGCAGGGCTTATACTTCTGATTAAACAATGAGCTTGGGATAGTACTTTTTACTTCCAATCCCTCCCTCTAGTTTTATGGTGGGAATGATGCGGTATCCATTGTTATAGCTGTCCATAATCTTGTTGGGAAAAGTTCATCTCACATGCCCTGTGACATTACTATCACTATGAAGTAAGAGGAGAATGCTTATACTACGACAAGAAAATATGGTGACAGATTTTAGTCTTGCCTTCACCTTACTGAAAAAAGGGGTTCTAAATGTTGTCTATGTCCTCACCTGTCAGTGAGAGGGGAAGTCATTGGAAATCCTCAACAGTCATGAAGAAAAAACTGACAGATTTTAGCCCTTCATCTACAGTACTCATGGATGTCAGAATACAATAGATGGCAGGGGAGATTGCTTCATCCATACTGTTTAGCTTGGATTAAAGTGGTTGTAAACCCTCCAACAACTTTATCTATTGCTAATGTAGATAACACAGGCAGCTGATCGCTGCCTGTGAAAGTGTACTTACTGCTTTAGTTTTCCTGGAAATCGCCTTGTTAATCCAAAATGACGTCATGCGCGATTGCGCAGTAGGTAGTTTCGTTAACGACACGTAAAGTGTGCTGTTTCTATTTTCCCTGCATGCTGTGACATTTGTATGGATGAGATTCCCCTCAGAACGGCACAGTGAAGTCTCGCGATGCTGCTCTGATCATCTGGTTATGGCGCTACGGCACATGCAGGCAAACAGAGTAAGGGCGGAAGTGACATCCAGAATAAATTCAGAAAACAGTACCAGCAATGGCGCGGCCAATACCCGGAAATTAAGACATTAGAAAGACGCTCAATAAGGAATTTAAAGACCTTGTTTAAGGGCGATTTTAATGTATTATCCTTTGTAATGAGCTACTGTGTATGAAAATTGAAAAAATCTGAAAAATCGGCCGGGGTTTACTTCCTCTTTAATACATTGGCAGATTTTCTACAGTGTATGGCCAACTTAACGACAGGTGAAGTAAAGATTTGTAGCATTGCTAAGAAACCCTAAATACAATGCCAAATATATGGAAGAGATGTATGTAAAAATGTTTGCGGAAAAAAAAATGCATTATCATACATTCCAGGACACAAGGCGCCCTCATATGCATTATGGTCGGGTTATGCTGCCACCTTAAGGTGACTTGACACCTGCAAAAAAGAAGTGAAATCCACGTCCAGGTGAAACCCCTTCCAGCTAAGCAAAGCTTTATTTTTTTGCTAGTGTCTTGGGTTCCCATTAGGAAACAGAAGCCTACCTATTCTGAATCCGTTGCCTTCAGATTATTGCCAAGAGAAATGGTACCTGAATCCTGCTTTGAATGTGTAGACACAGCCTTTAATTTGATCCTTTTGGCACTGGACCCTGCATGTGAAACCCTGTACAATTATATATTGTATTGAGGACCAGCATGGTAAAACGGGCACAGCAAGTATTGTCCAATAGTGTGCAGTACTGGTACTGATTTAGCAGGAACCTTTGCAGTGTACAGCCTATCCACATTAACATTTTTTTTATTATTGGTGTTCTGACACCTGTTGCTCTCAGCTAGCTCTGGGCAGCTTTTTACAGCTGGTGTCCAAATCTATTGCTGGCAGGCCAAGTCCCAGCAACAGCAGCATGAGAGAAAATTGGTGAACCTGACCATTGCTCCCCTTGCAATATCTCCCCTGGAGAGATTCCAAATCCCTCTGTTTATCTAGTGTTTACCTTGCCTCTGGGGCACTTTCCTCCAGCGTTTGTGTCGAGGAGGAATTCTCTGCTGCTGTTGCAGGTTGGCAGCAACAACTTTTTGATTTCCTTTCCAGTTTAGACTGTTTGAGTCACAAACGAAATTGCCCCTTCCACCCCACTTGACGGAGGAGGAGCTTCCTGAGGAGATGCAGGTGGAAGGGGGAGCAACTTTTCCAGAGGATAAGGACACAGAACATTCCTCCTCTGAAGAATCTATTCTTGAGGAATTCCAGGGTCTTGTTCTATCGCAGCATTCCCAATTTTTCTCTGTACATCCTCATTTAAAGGATGTGCTCTACACAGCCTGAACTCAGCCTGAAAAGGGGCCTGCTTAACCAAAACGATTTGCTCAGCGATATCTCATGAATAGTAAATGGAATATATTATGCCTGTGGTGGATCTGGCAGTTTGCTTTCTCAAAAAGACAATCGCAGTGCCAGTGGATAAGGCCCCAGTATTTAAGGGCACTTCACATTTGAGGCCCTATTTAAATCTCTTTTGCTCCAGTGGAGGCAGACTTGCAACCTTTTGATTGCGGCTTTGGGAGTACGTTGAAACCTAAATGTTTGCGTCACAGTCCCAGTTCTGCGAGAAGACATGGGCTTAAAAGTTCTCCAAGCTGACAGATTCTCCTTGGAATGAAGGGAGCTTCTACTTGTTTGGCTGTTGTGACGTTTACAGGCCTTTGCAGAAGTCTGACAAGGAGACATTATGGATCAGTAGTACCGCAACATAGTGGCTTGAGGTTACAAGCTGGAATTTGTTGGTTCTCCCTCCGCGCTTTATGCTTTCAAATGTTTCGTTTGAATCTGAAAAAAATAAAATAAATGTTTGAGCTCTTGATCACCTGCTATCTGTGTGATCTGTGGATGAGTGGTCTTCCCATTGAACAAAAGGTTTTCACGGTTTCTACTCGAACCTTATCATGGTTCTGAAACGGTTTGCCTTCATAATGAATATGAAGATGCCCTGTGATTTGGGATGTATGTTAAAGAAAATGGCACATTTGGTTTACCTGTAAAATCACAGGACCCTTCTTCCTTTGCTGTTTCATGGCTTGCTACAAAAACTGAAGCTATACCTCTCTGGGAGTGGGCGCCACCGCCCTTAAATGAGTTTTTGCAGGTTGGGATGTCTGGTTTAGTAACACTTTGTTTTGTGCAAATAAAGTATTCTCTAATTCAATTTAAGATGGTGAGCAGTTACAATGTTTGAATTTGCCTAGTTGTCACTATTAGACCCCTTTCACACTGGGTCGGGAGGTGCGTCGACGGTAAATCAGTGCGGCGCTTTGCCGGCGGTATAGCCGCAGTGTCCCATTGATACACACGGCTCCAAAGATGCTGCTAGCAGGACTTTTTTTTACCGTCCTGTTAGCGCCTTGCTCCAATGTGAAAGCCCCTGGGGCTTTCACACTGGAGAGACAGCAGCGGCTGTTTCAGGTCAGTTTGCAGGCAATATTTTTGACGCAATAGCGCCGCAAAACGACCCAGTGTGAAAGGGGTCTTATTGTCATGGTTTGTGTCTGACCAGTGGGTATAATATACACTGTATTCTTACATGGTGATTTCTGGCTGAGCAGCAGATACATGAATTCCCATAATGCCTTAGGATGTTCTGTGCATTTGGCATAGTTCCTTGAAGCACCAGTACTAAAACCAGTATTTAAATTGAATTGAAGAATCCTTGGTCTAGACATGAAATAAATCTGTGCTGCTTAAGTAGATCTTGAATTTAAGAGCAGGAAAACTAAAATTGATTTGTCTGGACTACCAGTTTTCCTCTCCTATGATTACCTCTATTCAGGAATATCCTGGCAATGGATTGCCCTGTAAGTTATAACAATGAGTTTTCCATTTCCTCTTTCTTAATATTTGCTCACTTTGCCCTAATGTGGACTGTAAACACATAAAGTCTTGTATATAGTCTCAGAAATGAAATGTTATCGTGGTCCTCGCTGTTCATGGAATTTGTGGTTCATACAGTAGTTTGATGTCGCCATCTGCTGGCAGACACAGGATTTCTCACTCTGGTTTCTAAGGATATGGTCTGTCTATGAGAAGTGCTATATAAGGGTACAGGGGAAGTTGTGATATCTCAGGTGGTTATGTATGGTTAGTGTAACTGAAATCTCATTCTTACTCACTAGAATTCAAATAAAGGAAACTTGCAGCTGAGAGATATAAATGGCTCAGAGCATTTCTTCTTCCTTTGATTGATATTTAACAGTTTTGCACTTGTACAGAAAAGCGATTGTATTCTCGCCCACTAAAGAATGCTAAGCGTTCATGCCATTGATATTATCAGAAGACTCGGCCTCTCTGAAGGAACACTTAAAGTAAACCCATCGATTTTTAACAGTTTAAAAAAGCAGTTACATTCCCGGCATGCCGGAAATGCCAACTGTCCCATTGGTTGTGCTCTCAACCAAACTGTCAAACCATCCAATGGCTGGTGTCATAGCTGATCACATGAGCAGCATCATGGCAGTTGAAGATTAAACAGAGGCCAAGATGTCAGCTTCCTTGCCTGAAAATGATAGGGGGGTTTACTTCCACTTTAAGTAAATGTTTGTTGTGCGGGGAAATATTTAGATCTCAAATGTTTAATCAGTTTAAGTACAAGAATTCAAAAAATAATTTAAAGTGGGTGTAAACCCCCCCCTGGCCTTTTTTTTTTATACAACCTGCAAAATAAAGACATAATGAGCTCATATGCATAGCATACTAGCTCATTATGAATCACTTACCTGAGATCGAAGCCCCCGAAGCGGTGCTCGGACACCTGCGTGGCCGCCGCCATCTCGCTCCCCTCTGCCTTCCGTGTATCGCCGCTCCGGCGCTGTGATTGACCCCGGAGCGGCGATGACGTCACACGCATGTGCGCTCGGGCCGGCTAACTCCATTTAGAAATCTGCCTAGTAAGCCGGCCCGCTAGTGCACTTGCGCGTGACGTCAGCGGCGCCAGTTTTAAATGCAAATATCTCCTTAACCGTGTAGGTTAAGGAGATATTTCATGCACCTACAGGTAAGCCGTAATCTAGGCTTACCTGTAGGTGTTTGTTTACAAAGTGGGTTTACAACCACTTTAATGTCTTGCTTTTTGGCTTGCCATTTTAAAATATTTTCCACACATTAAGAAGAATAATGGGGCATCACAGTAATGTTTCTCAGCAGACTCAAACGTATAATTTTTAAGTTGACACATGTCAGTTTGTTAAAAACTGGGAGGAGAAAACGCACCGCAATATTTAGTATTCTGTTATATTAGGACATTTTTTGTTCCACAGAGTTAAATGCATATAAGACAAAACTTTGGTGACGGGAGAAATATTTTGCACCACACTTTGGACTTCTGTTGGGAAATCTCAATGGACAGCACACTACATTTAGTGTATTGTAACCTGCGAAAATAAACTGGGCCTCACTGCTTGTCATCTACAGAACTGCCTGGTAAATCGGTCACATAGAGACTCAACGGTAGTGTATAAGTAGCAGGATAACGTTTTAATTTCTGACTATAGTTTGATTCTTCAAACAGATCAGTAAAAGGCAGGGCAAGCAAATCTCTGCCCATCAAACTTTTTTTTTATTTCGATTTTTTTGACTTTTATGGAAATCAATTTTCTGTTATTCAACATGGTTTATGCACACCATCCTGCATACATATACGTGCAGATCATATACCCGGTGTCTGCAAAAAGAACAAAGCTAAATCTATATGAAAATGTATATAAGCTGTGTTCTCATATTGGTGAATTACAAAGTATGTGAAACCCAACAATGAACTTCTTCTATTTGGTTTATCTTCATCTCTTTTGTAACATAAAGGCCCCTTTCACACTGCAGCACCAGGCCGTTAGCACTAAAGCGCTGCTAGTTTTCACAGCACTTTAGTGCTGTTTTAGCTGCCCCTTTCGACTGGTGTTTTTTTACCTTAAAAACAAGGTCAAATGTCCTGTTTAGCTTGAGCTCTCAAAGCACTTTTAAGGCGCTTTGGAAGCGCTGCTTATTTATTGCAATGGGCAGGGCGTTTTGGGTGCGCTCTTTACAGCGCTCCCTACCCGCCCCAAAGATGCTGCTTGCAGGACTTTTTGTAATGCCCTGCAAGCTCACCGCCCCAGTGTGAAAAGACACCCTGCAATTGATGGGAGGCGGGTTTCAAAGGATATTTCTAGCGCGAAAGCGCCTGAAAACCGCCTCATTGTGAAAGGGGTCTAATTAAAACCCCTTTCACACACTAAAATCTGTTTGTGTTGTCAGCCCACATAAGGAAATTATAAGCAAAGCAGATCAACTGATGTTTTACTCTTCTTGTCCACTCTGTAAATGGAAAGTACAGGAAAGTGTGTGTGAGATATAAAAATACATATAATTATATATTTCAAATAAAATATCTAATTTGTGTTTTTTTTTGTTAACTCTAGAGCAAAGTAGAAGAGATGACTTAGAAGCATTAGGGCATATGTTTATGTATTTTCTACGAGGGAGCCTACCCTGGCAAGGACTAAAGGTACATTTTTTTTGTTTACAAAAGTTCATTGGAAGAACAAATAAGCATTTACATAATGTAGTTGATGAAAGGATTCAACAGTAAGGCCGGGTTCACACTGGGGCGACAAACACTCCGACATTGGGAGCTCATGTCGCATGACGTGTGAAAATCAATGTTTCCCTATGGGAGCCGTCTTAACTGGTCCGACACATGTCGGTCCGACTTTGAAAATGCTCCCTGTACTACTTTAATCCGACTTTGATCCGACTTCAGCCTATTGACTATCATTGAAGTCGGATCAAAGTCGGACCACAGTCTTGCATCATCACTAATACTCTGCTGATTTTGAGGGGGAACTCCACGCCAAATTTTAAATAAAAAAACGGCGTGGGTTCCCCTCCAAGAGCATACCAGGCCCTTGGGTCTTCCAGGTTGCGTGCTCGGATAAGGGTCTGGTTTGGATTTTGGGGGGCCCCACGCCGTTTTTTCGGCGTAGGGGTTCCCCTTCAAATCCAGACCAGACCCAAGGGCCTGGTATGCTCTTGGAGGGGGAACCCATGCCGGTTTTTTATTTCAAATTTGGCCTGGAGTTCCCCCTCAAGATTCATACCAAACACAGTGCCTGGTATTGGCGGGGATCCAAGTCGGATCCCCGTTCATTGAAAGTCGGACATATGTTGGCTTCATGTCACAGGGCAAAGTCGGATCCAAAGAAGGACGGCTGTCGTGTCGTGTCGCACAAGTGTGAACCCGGCCTAAGGCCTCATGCCCACGGACATTTTTACAGCCGCGTTTTTGAGCGTTTTTTACAGCTTAAAAACGCCTGTCCATGTTAGTCTATAAATTTTTCGACCGTATTTTTGATTTATTTTTTAATTAACGTTAGCCCAGATAAAAACGTGTGTTTTTGCGCGTTTCTGCGCGGTTTTTGCACGTTTTTAACGCTTCACGGTTTTTTATGCCTAACGCCGGCGCCGCGGAACGCACTGGTCCTGGGTTTTTTTTTTTACAGCTTAAAAACGCCTATGCCATTTGCAGCTCAAAAACGCCTAGGTGGGCATGAAGCTATAGACTAACATGGACAGGCATTTTTAATCTGTAAAAAACGCTCAAAAACGCAGCTGTAAAAACGTCCGTGGGCATGAGGCCTTAGTCAGTGGCATTACACACATAGCAAAAATTGTTCTGCAAAAAAAAAAAAAGATAGGTTAGGTATTGACTTGCTTACATTCTAAATTGCTTGTCCAGCTCAGGACTGAAAGTTTTTAAACCTGCCACATTGCAGCACTGGTTTGTGCACATTTTATTAGTCTGCAGTATACACCTATATTTACGTTGTCTGTGATTTTCAATATTAACCACAAATCTTTCTGTGCAGTGTGTGTGTATGTGTGTGTGTATGTAAATATGCATGTCTGTGTGTATACATATACATGCAATTTTTATTTTTATTTGCTTTTGTTTTGTAGGCTGACACATTAAAAGAAAGGTATCAGAAAATTGGAGATACGAAGCGAGCAACTCCAATTGAAGTACTTTGTGAGAATTTCCCAGGTAAAAAGTTTTTATATTGGGTTGTTTTTGATAGAATGAAGAAAACTAGCACCACCACTTTCTCCTTTTATTTGCAGATTGCTTTTAATGGGTATATCACTTTAACCAAAATGTGTTTTTCTTCTTGGACCCATTTATGTAGCATTTAATAGGTTCTTCACCTCAAAGTAGAACTATAGACAAAATGTGTTTTTTATTTTTTATTTTGGATAGAGCAAGAGTGGGTTATAACCCCTGTCAGATTTTTTTTTTTTTTTTCTGACATCCCATTGCAGAGTTTTTTCCTGCACTTCCTATCCCATAGCCAAACAAAAAGTGAGAGGAAATCCCTACAAATTAAGGGAATTCGTGTCCTCATTGGAAGATTTCCCCTTTATTACTTTTCTGGGGACAACCCAAAATTTGGGATTTTCTTTTACTTTCAATGATAACGATAAACAGGACATATGGAGAGGGTGAATCGGGCACAGACAGCAGTACGACACAATAGCTCAGCAGGGGTGATCGCTGTTCTAACATTGCATAGTTAGTACAGTGTCTCCGACCTAAGCTGACAGTTTTCTTTTTCGTTCAGCCCGCTGGGTTGAACGAAAAAAATTAAAAACCTCTGTGTACAAAGCTTAACTTTACAAGTTGTTTAACGTTGGTCCCTCCCACGCCAAGTCCTTGGCAAGCTAAAGTGACACATTCTCAAATTCTGTATTTAAGACTTTATTTTTGAGTAGTATTTTTAATTTAAAGTACCTTCTATTCTCAGTCTCGTTTTAAGTTCTCTAAACAAGTATAATTTAACCACTGAGCAGTAAGCGTACATGTAAATGCATACAGGTTCATCATTGTCCTGTCAACAAAAGTGTAGTCCCTGACCAAATCCAGTGAGGGAAAAAACGATTTGATCCCCTGCTTTTTTTTTTTTTTTTTTTGTACGTTTGCCCTCTGTCAAAGAAATGATCAGTCTATAATTCTAATGGTAGGTTTATTTTAATAGTGAGAGACAGAACAACATAAAAATCAAGAAAACCGCATTTCAAAAAAAGTTTTATAAATTGATTTGCATTTTAATTAGTGAAAGAAGTATTTGACCCCTTCGGAAAACATGACTTAGTACTTGGTGGCAAAACCCTTTTTCAGAGGTCAGAAATTTCTTGTAGTTGGCCAGCGATTTTGTCCCACTCCTTTTTGCAGATCCTCTCCAAGTCATTAAGGTTTCAAGGCTGATGATTGGTAACTCGAACCTTCAGCTCCCTTCATATATTTTCTATGGTCTGAAGGTCTGGAGACTGGCTAGGCAACTTCAAGACCTTAATGTGCTTCTTCGTGAGCCACTCCTTTGTTGCTTTGGCCATGTGTTTTGCATCATTGTCATTCTGGCATACCCATCTACGACCCATTTTCAATGCCCTGGCTGAGGGAAGGAGGTTCTCACCCAAGATTTGAGGGTACATGGCCCCCGTCCATTATCCCTTTGATGCGGTGAAGTTGTCCTGTACCCTTAGCAGAAAAACACCCTTAAAGCATAATGTTTTCACCTCCATGTTTGACGGTGGGGATGGTGTTTTTGGGGTCATAGGTAGCATTCCTCCTCCTCCAAACACGGCAAGTTGAGTTGATGCCAAAGAGCTTGATTTTGGTCTCATCTGACCACAACACTTTCACCCAGTTCTCCTCTGAATTATTCAGATGTTCATTAGCAAACTTCAGACGAGCCTGTACATGTGCATTCTTGAGCAGGGGGACCTTGCAGGCGCTGCAGGATTTCAGTCCTTCACGGCGTAGTGTTACCAATTGTTTTCTTGGTGACTATGGTCCCAGCTGCCTTAAGATCATTAACAAGATTCTAACATGTAATTGTGGGCTGGTTCCTCACTGTTCCCATGATCATTGAAACTCCACGAGGTGAGATCTTGCATGGAGCCCCAGACCGAGGGAGATTGACAGTTACTTTGTGTTTCTTCCATTTGCAAATAATCGCACCAACTGTTGTCACCCTCTCACCAAGCTGCTTGGCGATGATCTTGTAGACAATTCCAGCGTTGTGTAGGTCTAAAGTCTTGTCCCTGACATCCTTGGACAGCTCTTTGGTCTTGGTCATGGTAGAGGCCTTTATAGAAGTAACAAGCTCAGATTAGGAGCACTCGTCGCAGCGTTGTACGTCTCCGCGTTCTTGACCATCGGAATTTTCGAGCAACATTTGTGCGACCGTGTGTATGCAAGACAAGTTTGAGCCAACATCCGTCGGGAAAAAAAACACGGTTTTGTTGTCGGAAATTCCGATCGTGTGTACGCGGCATAAGAGGAAATCCAGATTTCTCTTATCATCCATGGACCGACACGGCGGCTCTTATTCACTGAACGTGTGGGTTATGTCCCTGCTTGCAGTAGAAGACCTAGGCAGAATGTGAGATGTTATACATACATTCTAAAAGCCAGAGTTGAACAGCCCCGCCCAGGGGGGCGGTCCCTCCGGACATAACCCACCCCCTGCAGTCAGCAGACCTCCGTTTTTTTCTGCCTAGCAGAAGGAGAAGACGTGGCTCTCAGAAGCCAGTCTCCTGGAAGATTTTACTTTAATTTTTATTCCAGAATGATCTATCACCGTACCTGAAAAGCTTACATCGCCATGTGCGAAGAGCTGGACTGATGTCCTCGGCCGTATTCCGTCCCTAGAATCCTGCGTTTCCTGCAGCATTGAGTGGCCCAAAAGCTCGCTTTGAGTACCATTTAAGGGTCAGATTTCGGCCTTGGCCGTCTTCTTTCAGCGACCACTAGCGGGTTATTCCTTGGTTAGCACCTTTGTGCAGGGGGTTTGCCATGTGCTCCCTCCTGTCAAGCCTCCTCTCCCCCCGTGGGATCTGAATTGGTACTCTCGGTTCTCCAGGAACCTCCTTTTGAGAATATCAGGGATATTCCCCTCTTGACCTTGTTTCAGAAAGTGGCCCTTTTAGTGGCAATTACTTCTGTTAGACGAGTGTCTGAGTTGGCGGCTTTGTCCTGCAAGTCGCCATATTGGGTCATCCATAAGGATAGGGCGGTGTTGCGTCCGCGAACTTCTTTTTTGCCAAAGGTGGTCTCGGCCTTTCACCTAAATGAGGACATTGTCCTCCCGTCCTTGTGTCCTCACCCATCGCATCCCAGAGTGTTTGTGCTTCACACATTGGATCTGGTACGAGCCTTGCGGGGGTACCTGTCTGCTACTGCTTCTATTCGGAAGTCTGACTCACTGTTTGTGACTGTCTCTGGTCCGAAGAGGGCCAAGCGGCTTCGTCTGCCACCATTTCTAGGTGGATCAGACAAACCGTCATTCAAGCCTATGCTCTCAAGGGGCGGCCGCCTCCCTTTCCGGGCACGGCGCATTCCACCAGGGCAATTGGTGCTTCCTGGGCTTTCTGACATCAAGCGTCGGTTGCACAAGTGTGCAAGGCGACGACCTGGTCATCTGTTCATACCTTTTCTAAGTTTTATAAGGTTAATGTGGCTGCATCTTCGGATGCTTCCTTCGGCCGCAAGGTGTTGCAGGCCACTGTTTAGAGTTGCACCTCCTCCATTGAGGAGCTCTGCCTTGTTTGGAGTGAAGTTTTTTGGTTTTTCCATTTATACTGCTCCCATCCCTCTTAACACTGCTTTGGGACATCCCACACGTTCAGTGAATAAGAGCCGCCGTGTCGGTCCATGGATGATAAGAGAAAATAGGATTTTTGTACTCACCATAAAATCCTTTTCGCTGACATCCATGGACCGACACGGCACCCACCCTTCCTTTTTAAGTTTGTACTGCTTTGTTACGAACTGAGGTCTGCTGACTGCA
This sequence comes from Rana muscosa, assembly GCA_029206835.1. Lineage (NCBI taxonomy): Eukaryota > Metazoa > Chordata > Amphibia > Anura > Ranidae > Rana > Rana muscosa. Next base: position 1,002,835,391 of record CM055116.1, on the reverse strand, counting down.
GGGGGTGGGTTATGTCCGGAGGGACCGCCCCCCTGGGCGGGGCTGTTCAACTCTGGCTTTTAGAATGTATGTATAACATCTGACATTCTGCCTAGGTCTTCTCCTGCAAGCAGGGACATAACCCACACGTTCAGTGAATAAGAGCCGCCGTGTCGGTCCATGGATGTTAGAGAAAAGGATTTTACGGTGAGTACAAAAATCCTATTTTTCATCCAGACGAATCTAGTTTCTTTTTACAACAGGAATGGCCTTATGAAGACATGCTAGCTCACCAATTCTTCTCAAAGGGAATCCCCTCTCTCTCTTGAAAACGCAATAGCCATATCAAAGAACGCCTCCTTTCCTTTTTGGACGTATAGGCAGATCCGTCATTTTTCTTTCGACCCAAGCTCCTATAACCAATTGGACAAGACACCTCACACCTTTTGAATCCCTATGCACTCTCAAACCACTGCAAAGGCATCTTATATCTTACATTTGCACCCTCCTCTCAGATGATGCCCCCCCCCATCCAGGTCCCTTTACAGGCCTCTTGGAGCAGGGATATACTGAAACCTCTCTCTGAATAAGACTGGGATACCATCTACCAATACGCCCACAAGGGCGTTCTGAGCGTTGCAATCCAAGAGAACTGTTATAAGGTTATCACCAGATGGTACAGAACACCCTCACGCCTTCATAAATTTTCCCCCACGATCCCCAACGCTTGCTGGAGATGTGGGAAAACTGATGGCACCATGCTCTATATATGGTGGGAGTGCAAACCACTCCAACCATTCTGTAAATATGTACATGCTCTCATAGCACATATCACCACATTCACCCTGGACTATACCCCTGCACAATTCCTCCTACACCACACGACCATGTCTAAAAGGGATTATTATAAATCAATGGCCATGCACATGGTGAACGCGGCCAGACTTTGCATTCCCATACATTGATGTTCTATGCACATTCCAACGATCAAAGAATGGTTTGTCAGGCTCTCTAAAATAGAGGAGATGGTAGAATTGATCCATATCTCTCAAGAACGGATACAAAGGTTTGTTACCGCCTGGTCGTGCTGGTCTCACTTCAAAACTACTGAACGTCATCTTCATTATGTTCCCTAAATAGAGTCGGTAACCACAGGCAATTGACTTGGTCTACCCTTGGGAGACAGAGGGTGACAGGGAGTGGGCTCACTTTTATTTTTATTTTTGACTATTACCTTGCTCTATTCCTCTCCCCTCCTTTCTAATACCCCTCAATCCCCCCCCCTTTTTTTTTTTGCTTGACCTTTCCTCCTCTCCTCTTTTTCTCTCCTTCCTCTCTCTCTTGATGCTTGAATATTCTTCGAGTCACACCGAGTAATACACCATTACCCCATGAACTATACCCAATGGTGTATTGTTCTCATTATGCTGACCTGGAACTAATCTTTAGGCCACCAATTCCCATTGGTCGAATAACGGTAACCTGCATAGGGGAAGGGAGACTAAGAGATCTTACCTCAACATTTGTTTTGATATGTTGTTCCTGGTTACGTTTCATGCCTTAACTATAAGATGTTTTCCTCACATGTATGCATGTTTCTTAATCGTTTACTGATTTCTTGTGAGCTCTGTTAGAATTTCAACGCACCATTCTTATTGCTCTCAATAAAATATTTATGGAAGAAAAAAAAAAAAAAAAACTACCATTAAAACTATAGACTGCCTTTTCTTTGTCAGTGGGCAAACGTACAAAATCAGCAGGGTATCTAATACTTTTTTTCCTCACTGTATACACTACTAAATGTTGTCCTCCCTCTTTATATCACTTTTTACATAATATGGGGAGTATGTTGAATAAAGATCCCAACTTGCTAGGTTGTGTGTGTGTGTGTGTTTTTTTATTTTTTCTTTGTCTTGCTTTCACTAGGAAGCCTTTTCATTGTTCAGACATATACCAATTCATTACTGTCAATTACCTCTTATTTTTAAATTGCAGAAGAAATGGCCACATACCTTCGCTATGTAAGAAGGCTAGATTTTTTTGAAAAACCGGACTACGACTATTTAAGAAAGCTATTTACAGATTTGTTTGATCGAAAGGGATATATGTTTGACTATGAATATGACTGGACTGGGAAGCAACTAGTAAGTACAATAGTTATAGACAAATGTTCACAATACTAGAGGTCAACCGATATGGGTTTTTCTCTGGCCGATGCCGATATTTAGAAATCGCAGCGGCCGATATATGATGCCAATTTTTTTGGGCCGATATGTTAGGCCGATTTTTTTTTTAAAATTTCCCCCTTCATCTCATAAAATCTAACAGTTGGACCCCTTTCACACTGGGTTGTTTTTCAGGTGCTTCTGCAGCGGTGCTACACGGGTGCATTTAATTTCTTCATCGGCCGCTAGCTGGGTTATAAGAGCCCCGCTAGCAGCCGAAAAGCGCCGCTAAAATGATGGTAAAGCGCTGCTAAAACTAGCAGCGTTTTACCGTCAACGCCTGCCTGCTCCAGTGTGAAAGCAGCGGAGTTCCGCCGGAAAAAAAAAAATTTAAAGTCAGCAGCTACAAATACTGCAGCTGCTGACTTTTAATATATGGACACTTAGCTGTCCTGAGCGCCCGTGATGTCGGCAGCCGAAGCCGATCTCTCCCTCGGCTCTCGGGTGCTGCCCCCACCATCTTCGGTAAGGGAATCAGGAAGCAGGCATAAAAACAGGTAATCAAAATGTCTTTCTCGTACATCACGGGACACAGAGCGGCATAGTCATTACTATGTGGGTTATATAGATACCTTCAGGTGCTGGCACTGGCAACTTCCAAAACCGGAAGTACCCTCCCCTATATAAGCCCCTCCCATCCGGGAGCACCTCAGTTTTTTGCCAGTGTCTAAGGTGTTGGCCAAGAAGTAACATGTGTTTTTCACTGAGCTTGCGTACAGGTTCTTTTGGGCCTCAGTAAGCTATTCCGGATCCGACCAAAAAAGCTTCATAGCTAAACAGTCGGTACCCGGGCCTTGCAAGAGAAGAGCAAGGTTTTGCCTGTAATGCCTCTCTTAGGAGGGCTGGACCCTGGGATCCAGAGCTCTGGTCATACCCACGACCAAGATGTTTTCTGTGCAGGGTGCTTTACAGGTCCAGGGGAGTGGAATCCTTGGGAACCTGGTCCCTGAAGGTTTAAAGGAGTAGTAAAGTTACATGTTTTTTCACCTTAATGCATCCTATGCATTAAGGTGAAAAAACATTCGACAATACCGCCCCCCCCCCCCCCCCCCCAGCCCCCGTTTTTCTTACCTGGCCCCTCGAAAGTCCCATGCTCGTCCCCGTCATCCTCTTCGTTTTTCAGCCTGGCCGCCGATTGGCTACACTGGATGGATTGAAAGCAGCGCAGCCATTGGCTGGCGCTGCTGTCAATCACATCCAATGATGCGGCGCGCGGGGGGCGGGGCCGAGTGATACAGTCGGCGGCTATGGCCGCCGCTGTATCACGGGAGCGCGCCCGCAATCACTCCACACCATGCGAGCTCACTCGCATTATGGTGTGGAGTCCTTGCGGGGAGGAGCCAAGACAGCCGCCGAGGGACCCCAGAAGACCAGGATCGGGGCCACTGTGTGCAAAACGAGCTGCACAGTGGAGGTAAGTATAACATAACATGTTTGTTATTTTTAGGCAAAAAAAAGGGAAGCTTTAGTGCTCCTTTAATTACAATGCCTGCCGTGATAGGTGAAGTTTGGGCTTCTGTGGACCAAACAGAGTCCTGCGGCGAGGAAAAGGTAAGTGGGGGCCCTCAGGAACTTGGTTCTATTGAGGGACCCCCAAGCCTATTTTGTCTTTCTGCCTGTTACCTAAGGTATTCCCGCTAATATTCTGTGTATGCCTGTTACTACTGAGAAAATGTAAAAATTTTAGTAGTAGGCAAGAAAAAAAAAAATGTAAGACCGCGGTACCTGTGTTAGACACTAGAGGCCGCTATGGTTCTTTCTTTCTCGTACATCACGGGACACAGAGCGACATAGTCATTACTAATGGGTTATATAGATACCGTCAGGTGCTGGCACTGGCAACTTCCAAAACCGGAAGTACCCTCCCCTATATAAGCCCCTCCCAAAAGGGAGCACCTCAGTTTTTTGCCAGTGTCTAAGGTGTTGGCCAAGAAGAAACATGTGTTTTTCACTGAGCTTGCGTACAGGTTCTTTTGGGCCTCAGTAAGCTATTCCGGATCCGACCAAAAAAGCTTCATAGCTAAACGGTCGGTACCCGGGCCTTGCAGAGAAGAGCAAGGTTTTGCCTGTAATGCTTCTCTTAGGAGAGCTGGACCCTGGGATCCAGAGCTCTGGTCATACCCACGACCAAGATGTTTTCTGTGCAGGGTGCTATACAGGTCCAGGGGAGTGGAATCCTTGGGAACCCGGTCCCTGAAGGTTTGATTACAATGCCTGCCGTGATAGGTGAAGTTTGGGCTTTTGTGGACCAAACAAAGTCCTGCGGCGGGGAACAGGTAAGTGGGGGCCCCCAGGAACTTGGTTCTATTGGGGGACCCCCAAGCCTAATTTGTCTTTCTGTCTGTTACCTAATGGTATTCCCGCAAAATTCTGTGCATGCCTGTAACTACTAAAAAAATGTAATAATTTTTAATGGTGGTCAAGAAAAAAAAAAAAAAAAATTAAAATTTTTTTTTATATATATTTAATATATTAGACTGCGGTACCTGTGTTTGTCCACTAGAGGCCGCTGTGGAATGTTTTCTTGTCATGTGGACTAGCTTCTTCTCAGCAGAGCAAAGTCCAGGCAGATGGTGAGTTCTCTTATAGGAAACTGCTTCCTCTGCCATGTTGCAGTGCTCGTCCATCCCCCGGCCTGCGGCAAAGAGGGGCCCTGGCTCCTGTCCCTTGTTACCATAATTGAAATTAGCGCCGAAGGCGCACGTGCCTGCGCGCGTGCGCGTGCACGCGCCTCTATATATAGAGGTGAGCCGGGAAAGGGGGCGGAGCCTGGGGGATGACGCTCTGTGCGCGCCGCAGCGCTTCTGCGCATGTGCGGGCGTCCCAGCAGTTTTAAAAAAACCACAATATTGTAGTGAGCTGGCTATGAAGTACAGAGACAGAGCTGGCAACATTTAAAGGCATACAGCAAGCGGTTGATACAGGCATCCCCTAGAAAGGCACATTAGTAGACACCAACTGTGATATAGCAGCAATTGTGCTAGACTATTCTCAGTAAAAGTGGTGTATTACGGCTGGAATACCTCAGCTTTAGGCTTAGGAATATGCCGTCCAGAAGCTCCGGAACTGAATCTTCCAGGAAGCGAAGGGGGTCTCATCGGGCTCGGAGGATCTTGGGCATACTCCTGCTGCACCAGTCTCCCCTGAAGTTCAGAGGTAAGTGACCGTAGAGACCCCGCAGGGTACTTGGTACTGTGGCTGTCCTCAGTTCACCTGCTCCTGTGTATGTAACAGAGGAGGTTTTTTCCTCAGCTCTGGGAGGATTAGAGAGAGATTGTCAACATTTATCGCTGCCTCCCTGTCAGGGAAAGCACGCCGATCTCCATCTCCTCCTTCAGAGTGCCTGTTAGCAGAGCAACAGTCCCATACAGGGATCGACCTGCCTGAAGGGGATCAGGATGAGGTTGATTCTGTTATAGAGGAATCAACAGTGGGGGAACCTTTTCTCAGCATCTTAAGCTGAAAGATTATGGGTTCAGTCTCTGACTAACATGGTCCGATCAGCATTTAAAAATGCACCTTGCGGAACCATCAACCACTACTGTATCCTCGTTGGGGTCGCTAGAAGCCCCCAGACTGTTTGTTCTTTTTCCACTTCACCCTTTACTGAAAGGGCTCATTTACCAGGATTTGGAACGTCCTGAGAAAATATTTATTCCCCCAAGAGATTTCCGGTGGTCTATCCCATGGAGGATAAGTTCATCAAAAAAAAAAAAAAAAAAAAAAATGGAAGGTCCCTACAGTGGACGCAGCCATCTCTTGTATGTATAAATCACTGACATGTCCAGTGGATAATGTCCAAATGTTCAAGAACCCAATAGATAAAAGATTGGAGTCCTTATGAAAATCTGCTTGGTGATACAACCAGCAGTAGCAGCTATTGGGGTCTGCTAAGCAGTGAAGGATCAGTTGAAACAGGTCTTGAGGGACTTGACAGATCAGCAGGCTTTGCCCTAGCTGATCTACCTAGAGCCTTAGGCTTTGCGGTTGACGCCATAGAGGATTCAGTCCATCAGGCCTCCCGCCTTACGCTGTCTATAGTACATATGCGTAGGCTCCTATGGCTCAAAAACTGGTCTGCTGAAGCTCCCTGTAAAGAATGGCTGGTTAGCGTCCCATTTCATGGTGAACGCTTATTCAGGGAAAACCTGGACAAATATATCCAGAAAATTTCCAGCGGTAAAAATACGCTCTTGCCGGTTAAAAGCAGAGTTAGAGGTCCCTCTTTAAGAGGCCTGCTTCTCCAGTCCCTGGGGCATCGGCTGTGTAACAGTTCCGACGGCCTCCTCGGTCAAATCCCGGGGGTAAAAAACAGGGACAGTAGCAGGGTAATGAGAAACCCTGGGTCAGGGGAGGTACAAAACCTCCCCCAAAGTTAAATTCATTGAAGCCCCCACTCAGTCGGGTGGGGGGAGGACTCCAGTTGTTCGCAAGAGACCTGGCGGGACACGATCAAGACAGATAGGTGCTCTCCGCAGTAGGTTTGGGATACAGTTTGGAGTTAAAAGACTCTCCTCCTTCCCATTTTTGAGGTCAAACGTGCCAAGGGATCCCCGGAAGAGAGAGTCCCTCCTGTTGGCACTAGAACAACTATTGCTCCAAGGAGTAATTATGGAGGTTCCCCTGGAAGAATGAGGGTTCGGGTTTTACTCAAACCTCTTTACAGTCCCGAAGCAAACGCGGTCGGGAGGCCCATATTAATTCTAAAAGGGCTATACAAATTCCTGTATATCAGGACTTTCCGATGGAGTCGATCCGATCGGTGGCCACTGCCCTACAAGGGGAGGATTGGTTAGCCACGATCGACATCAAAGATGCTTATTTGCACATTCCCATCTTTCCAGTCCACCAAAAATTTCTACGCTTTGCAGTAGAAGGGCGCCATTTTCAGTTCAGAGCCTTACCCTTCGGTTTGGTCAGAGCACCACGAGTGTTTACAAAAATTCTGGCCCTTTATTGGCCAATCTAAGAACACAAGGTGTAATGATAATGGCATATCTGGATGACTTGTTGCTGATAGACCACTCAGTGAAAAAACTAGACGTGGTCGTTCACAAGACAATCAAGTATCTGGAATCTCACGGTTGGATTATCAACCGAGACAAGTCAGCCCTAAAAACCAGTCAAAAGTCTGGAATACTTGGGGCTAAGGTTGGATTCAGGCCAGAGAAAAATATTCTTGCCTCGAGGAAAGGTGTTGTCTTTGAAAGATTTGATCCACTTAGTGGGTACAAAAAAGACAGCCGTCCATACGCCTGTATATGAGGCTGCTGGGAAAAATGGTGGCATCATTCGAAGCAGTACCCTACGGTCAATTCCATTCAAGGAATTTGCAAGGGGCCATACTGTCAGCCTGGAACAAAAAAGTTCAGGCCCTAGACTTACAATGTCCTTGTCCCCTTCCGTTCGCAAGAGCCTCCGTTGGTGGTGGGTTCCCCAGAATCTGGAAAAAAGGAAATCCTTCAGTCCGATTTCTTGGAAGGTGGTCACTACAGATGCCAGCCTTATAGGCTGGGGAGCAGTACTGGAGCAATGGTCTCTCCAGGGCAGATGGTCGGATGCAGAAAAGGCCCTGCCCATCAATCTCTTAGAGATACGAGCAGCCCGGTATGCCCTAGTAGCATGGACATCCAAACTCCAAGGGTCCCCTGTCAGAATTCAATCAGACAATGCCACAGCAGTGGCATATATCAATCATCAGGGGGGCACCAGGAGTCGTGCAGCCCAGAGGGAAGTAAATTACATCCTGAAATGGGCAGGAAAAATATGTCCCAGCCATATCTGCGGTATTCATTCCAGGAGTGGAGAATTGGAAGGCGGACTTTCTAAGTCGCCAGCAATTAGGCCCAGAGGAAGGGTCCCTTCACCCCGAGGTTTTCTGGACAATATGTCAGCGGTGGGGAACATCGGATGTAGATCTTCTAGCATCCAGATTCAACGCAAAGGGGGACAGGTTTGTCTCTCGGACAAGGGATCCCCTAGCTTGCGGCTCGGATGCCCTAGTGTTCCCTGGGGATCAGTTCAAGCTGATATATGCATTCACACCGCCACAATGGTTACCTCGATTACTCCGCAGAATCAGGGTAGAAAAGAAACCAGTGATTCCGGTGGCTCCAGCGTGGCCCCGAAGAGCGTGGTACGCGGAGATTGTAAAATTTCAGTGGGGAGTCCTTGGACTCTCCCACGTCGTCCGGCTTTCGCAAGGACCGATATACCACCCTTCCTTACCAGCCCTAGGTTTGACGGCCTGGCTATTGAAGCCCACATTCTAAAAAAGAGAGGGCTCTCTAATGCTGTGGTATCTACCATGATCAATGCCAGGAAGCCGGTATCCAGGCAGATCTACTATAGAATCTGGAAGGCGTACATCGCGTGGTGTGAGGCCAAGAAATGGCATCCACATAAGTACGTAATAGGTAGGATTCTGGACTTCCTACAGTGGGCTGTAGATAGGAAGCTTGCCTTGAGTACTATCAAGGGTCAGATTTCGGCCTTGTCAATATTTTTCAAAGGCCCTTGGCTTCGCATTCACTAGTCAAAGCCTTTATACAAGGAGTGATGCGTATTAGTCCTCCGGTTAATATTCCCATATGTCCATGGGATCTAAACTTGGTTCTGTCGGTTCTACAGAAACAACCATTTGAACCATTACAGCATATTTCCTTGGTGCTTCTCACCAGGAAATTGATTTTTCTAGTAGCCATTTGTTCGGCTAAAAGAGTATCGGAATTAGCAGCTATGTCCTGTAAGGAGCCATATCTGGTTATCCATAAGGACAGAGTAGTGTTACGTCCTCATCCAGCCTTTCTTCCTAAGGTGGTATCGAGGTTTCATTTGAACCAAGATGTGGTTCTTCCTTCTTTTTTCCCCAAACCTACTTCGGTAGAGGAAAAGTTATTGCATTCTTTGGATGTAGTAAGAGCAGTTAAAGCTTATCTAAAAGCCACTGCTCAGATTCGCAGAACGGATACTTTGTTTATTTTGCCGGAAGGCCCCAGAAAGGGTCAGGCAGCGTCAAAATCTACTTTAGCCAAGTGGATTCGACAGGTCATAATACAAGCCTATGGCTTGAGAAGGAGACCGCCTCCGTTCAAAGTTAGAGCGCACTCCACGAGAGCAGTTGGAACTTCATGGGCAGTGCATCACCAGGCCTCCCTGGCTCAAATCTGTAAGGCCGCAACATGGTCTTCAGTACACACGTTTACTAGGTTCTACCAGGTGGACGTTGGAAGTCAGGAGGATGTCGCCTTTGGGCACAGTGTGTTGCAGGCCGCAAAAGATCCTCATGTCTGATAGCGCTCAGCTTATATATGGTGTATCCCCCCCCTCATTTGGCATTGCTTTAGGACATCCCATTAGTAATGACTATGTCGCTCTGTGTCCCGTGATGTACGAGAAAGAAAATAGGATTTTTATAACAGCTTACCTGTAAAATCCTTTTCTTGGAGTACATCACGGGACACAGAGCTCCCGCCCCTCTTTAGGGACACTTATTGCTTTGCTACAAAACTGAGGTGCTCCCTTTTGGGAGGGGCTTATATAGGGGAGGGTACTTCCGGTTTTGGAAGTTGCCAGTGCCAGCACCTGACGGTATCTATATAACCCATTAGTAATGACTATGTCGCTCTGTGTCCCGTGATGTACTCCAAGAAAAGGATTTTACAGGTAAGCTGTTATAAAAATCCTATTTTTTCTTGTAATGTGGATTTTTTTCTTCCAAAATCAAATCCAGGCAGTTGGTAAGTTCTCTGCTGGGAAGCTGTCTCCTCTGCCCTGTTGCTGCGCTCATCCATCCCCGGGCCCTGCGGCAGGGACCCTGGCTCCCATCTAGCTCCTTATTTTCTTCAAAAAAGGCGCCGAAGGCGCACGTGCCCGTGCGCGTGCACGCGCCTCTATATATAGAGGCGATCTGGAAAAAGGGGCGGAGCGGGTGGATGACGCTCGGTGTACGCCGCGGCACTACTGCGCATGTGCGGGCGTCCAGCGTGTTTTAAAGCACAATCATAGCTGGCTATTGAAGTGCACAGACAGAGCTAGCAACAGTATAAAGGCACACAGAGGCGGTTGATGCAGGCATCCCCTAGAAAGGCACTTTAGTAGACACCAACTGTTATATAGCAGCAATTGTGCTAGACTATTCTCAGTAAAAGTGGTGTATTACGGCTGGAATACCTCAGCTTTAGGCTTAGGAATATGCCGTCCAGAAGCTCCGGAACTGAATCTTCCAGGAAGCGAAGGGGGTCTCATCGGGCTCTGAGGATCTTGGGCATGCTTCTGCTGCACCAGTCTCCCCTGAAGTTCAGAGGTAAGTGACCGTAGAGACCCTGCAGGGGTACTTGGTACTGTGGCTGTCCTCAGTTCACCTGCTCCTGTGTATGTAATAGAGGAGGTTTTTTCCTCAGCTCTGGGAGGATTAGAGAGAGATTGTCAACATTGATCGCTGCCTCCCTGTCAGGGAAAGCACGCCCGATCTCCGTCTCCTCCTTCAGAGTGCCTGTTAGCAGAGCAACAGTCCCATACAGGGATCGACCTGCCTGAAGGGGATCAGGATGAGGTTGATTCTGTTATAGAGGAATCAACAGTGGAGGAACCTTTTCTCAGCATCTCAAGCTGAAAGATTATGGGTTCAGTCTCTGACTAACATGGTCCGATCAGCATTTAAAAATGCACCTTGCGGAACCATCAACCACTACTGTATCCTCGTTGGGGTCGCTAGAAGCCCCCAGACTGTCTGTTCTTTTCCACTTCACCCTTTACTGAAAGGGCTCATTTACCAGGATTGGGAACATCCTGAGAAAATATTTATTCCCCCCAAGAGATTTCTGGTGGTCTATCCCATGGAGGATAAGTTCATCAAAAAATGGAAGGTCCCTACAGTGGACGCAGCCATCTCTTGTGTGTATAAATCACTGACATGTCCAGTGGATAATGTCCAAATGTTCAAGAACCCAATAGATAAAAGATTGGAGTCCTTATGAAAATCTGCTTCTTTCTACAGCAAGCTTGGTGACACAACCAGCAGTGGGGACTGCTAAGCAGTGAAGGATCAGTTGAAACAGGTCTTGAGGGACTTGACAGATCAGCAGGCCCTTGCCCTAGCTGATCTACCTAGCGCCTTAGGCTTTGCGGTTGACGCCATAAAGGATTCAATCCATCAGGCCTCCCGCCTTACGCTGTCTGTAGTACATATGCGTAGGCTTCTATGGCTCAAAAACTGGTCTGCTGAAGCTCCCTGTAAAGAATGGCTGGTTAGCGTCCCATTTCATGGTGAACGCTTATTCAGGGAAGACCTGGACAAATATATCCAGAAAATTTCCAGCGGTAAAAATACACTCTTGCCGGTTAAAAACAGAGTTAGAGGTCCCTCTTTAAGAGGCCTGCTTCTCCAGTCCCTGGGGCATCGGCTGTGTAACAGTTCCGACGGCCTCCTCGGTCAATTCCCGGGGGTAAAAAACAGGGACAATCGCAGGGTAATGAGAAACCCTGGGTCAGGGGAGGTACAAAACCTCCCCCAAAGTTAAATTCATTGAAGGGTTGCCCCCACTCAGTCGGGTGGGGGGAGGACTCCAGTTGTTCGCAAGAGACCTGGCGGGACACGATCAAAACAGATAGGTGCTCTCCGCAGTATGTTTGGGATACAGATTGGAGTTAAAAGACTCTCCTCCTTCCCATTTTTGAGGTCAAACGTGCCAAGGGATCCCCGGAAGAGAGAGTCCCTCCTGTTGGCACTAGAACAACTATTGCTCCAAGGAGTAATTATGGAGGTTCCCCTGGAAGAATGGGGGTTCGGGTTTTACTCAAACCTCTTTACAGTCCCGAAGCAAACGGGGACGGGAGGCCCATATTAATTCTAAAAGGGCTAAACAAATTCCTGTATATCAGGACTTTCCGATGGAGACGATCCGATCGGTGGCCACTGCCCTACAAGGGGAGGATTGGTTAGCCGCGATCGACATCAAAGATGCTTATTTGCACATTCCCATCTTTCCAGTCCACCAAAAATTTCTACGCTTTGCAGTAGAAGGGCGCCATTTTCAGTTCAGAGCCTTACCCTTCGGTCTGGCCACAGCACCACGAGTGTTTACAAAAATTCTGGCCCTTTATTGGCCAATCTAAGAACACAAGGTGTAATGATAATGGCATATCTAGATGACTTGTTGCTGATAGACCACTCAGTGAAAAAACTAGACGTGGTCGTTCACAAGACAATCAAGTATCTGGAATCTCACGGTTGAATTATCAACCGAGACAAATCAGCCCTAAAAACCAGTCAAAAGTCTGGAATACTTGGGGCTAAGGTTGGATTCAGGCCAGAGAAAAATATTCTTGCCTCGAGGAAAGGTGTTGTCTTTGAAAGATTTGATCCACTTAGTGGGTACAAAAAAGACAGCCGTCCATATGCCTGTGCATGAGGCTGCTGGGAAAAATGGTGGCATCATTCGAAGCAGTACCCTACGGTCAATTCCATTCAAGGAATTTGCAAGGGGCCATACTGTCAGCCTGGAACAAAACAGTTCAGGCCCTAGACTTACAATGTCCTTGTCCCCTTCCGTTCGCAAGAGCCTCCGTTGGTGGTTGGTTCCCCAGAATCTGGAAAAAGGGAAATCCTTCAGTCCGATTTCTTGGAAGGTGGTCACTACAGATGCCAGCCTTATAGGCTGGGGAGCAGTACTGGAGCAATGGTCTCTCCAGGGCAGATGGTCGGATGCAGAAAAGGCCCTGCCCATCAATCTCTTAGAGATACGAGCAGCCCGGTATGCCCTAGTAGCATGGACATCCAAACTACAAGGGTCCCCTGTCAGAATTCAATCAGACAATGCCACAGCAGTGGCATATATCAATCATCAGGGGGGCACCAGGAGTCGTGCAGCCCAGAGGGAGGTAAATTACATCCTGAAATGGGCAGAAAGATATGTCCCAGCCATATCTGCGGTATTCATTCCAGGAGTGGAGAATTGGAAGGCGGACTTTCTAAGTCGCCAGCAATTATGCCCAGGGGAATGGTCCCTTCACCCCGAGGTTTTCTGGACAATATGTCAGCGGTGGGGAACACCGGATGTAGATCTTCTAGCATCCAGATTCAACGCAAAGGTGGACAGGTTTGTCTCTCGGACAAGGGATCCCCTAGCTTGCGGCTCGGATGCCCTAGTGTTCCCTTGGGATCAGTTCAAGCTGATATATGCATTCCCACCGCCACAATGGTTACCTCGATTACTCCGCAGAATCAGGGTAGAAAAGAAACCAGTGATTCTGGTGGCTCCAGCGTGGCCCCGAAGAGCGTGGTATGCGGAGATTGTAAAATGTCAGTGGGGAGTCCTTGGACTCTCCCACGTCGTCCGGACCTGCTTTCGCAAGGACCGATATACCACTCTTCCTTACCAGCCCTAGGTTTGACGGCCTGGCTATTGAAGCCCATATTCTAAAAAAGAGAGGGCTCTCTAATCCTGTGGTATCTACCATGATCAATGCCAGGAAGCCGGTATCCAGGCAGATCTACTATAGAATCTGGAAGGCGTACATCGCGTGGTGTGAGGCCAAGAAATGGCATCCACATAAGTACGTAATAGGTAGGAGTCTGGACTTCCTACTTTGGGCTGTAGATAGGAAGCTTGCCTTGAGTACTATCAAAGGTCAGTTTTCGGCCTTGTCAATATTTTTTCAAAGGCCCTTGGCTTCACATTCACTAGTCAAAGACTTTAGACAAGGAGTGATGCGTATTAGTCCTCCGGTTAATATTCCCATATGTCCATGGGATCTAAACCTGGTTCTGTCGGTTCTACAGAAACAACCATTTGAACCATTACAGCATAGTTCCTTGGTTCTTCTCACCAGGAAATTGTTTTTTCTAGTAGCCATTTGTTCGGCTAAAAGAGTGTCGGAATTAGCAGCTATGTCCTGTAAAGAGCCATATCTGGTTATCCATAAGGACAGAGTAGTGTTACGTCCTCATCCAGCCTTTCTTCCTAAGGTGGTATCAAGGTTTCATTTGAACCAAGATGTGGTTCTTCCTTCTTTTTTCCCCAAACCTAGTTCGGTAGAGGAAAAGTTATTGCATTCTTTGGATGTAGTAAGAGCAGTTAAAGCTTATCTAAAAGCCACTGCTCAGATTCGCAGAACGGATACTTTGTTTATCCTGCCGGAAGGCCCCAGAAAGGGTCAGGCAGCGTCAAAATCTACTTTAGCCAAGTGGATTCGACAGGTCATAATGCAAGCCTATGGCTTGAGAAGGAGACCCCCTCCGTTCAAAGTTAGGGCGCACTCCACGAGAGCAGTTGGAACTTCATGGGCAGTGCATCACCAGGCCTCCCTGGCTCAAATCTGTAAGGCCGCAACGTGGTCTTCAGTACACACGTTTACTAGGTTCTACCAGGTGGACGTTAGAAGTCAGGAGGATGTCGCCTTTGGGCGCAGTGTGTTGCAGGCCGCAAAAGATCCTCATGTCTGATAGCGCTCAGCTTATGTATGGTGTATCCCCCCCCCTCATTGGGCATTGCTTTAGGACATCCCACATAGTAATGACTATGCCGCTCTGTGTCCCGTGATGTACGAGAAAGAAAATAGGATTTTTATAACAGTTTACCTGTAAAATCCTTTTCTTGGAGTACATCACGGGACACAGAGCTCCCACCCCTCTTTGGGGACACTTATTGCTTTGCTACAAAACTGAGGTGCTCCCGGATGGGAGGGGCTTATATAGGGGAGGGTACTTCCGGTTTTGGAAGTTGCCAGTGCCAGCACCTGAAGGTATCTATATAACCCACATAGTAATGACTATGCCGCTCTGTGTCCCGTGATGTACTCCAAGAAAAGGATTTTACAGGTAAGCTGTTATAAAAATCCTATTTTTTGGACGAAAAAAAAAAAAACTGGCTAACTTTACTGTTTAGTTTTTTTTTTTAATTCATTAAAGTGTATTTTTTCCCAAAAAATCGTGTTTGAAAGACCGCTGCGCAAATACCGTGTGACATAAAATATTTCAACAACCGCTATTTTATTCCCTAGGGTCTCTGCTAAAAAAATATATATAATGTTTGGGGGTTCTAAGTGATTTTCTAGCAGAAAATATAGGATTTTTACTTGTAAGCAACAAGTGTCAGAAAAGATTTAGTCTTTAAATGGTTAAACTGAGAACTTCTACACAGGAGTTCAGTTCATTGATGATAAGTAGAAACATTGTTTCTTTATCGTACACCACGGGACACAGAGCTAGTCATTACATAATGGGTTAAGGGTCACCAGCGGTGATTGGACACTGGCACAACCAATGGAAGACAGTTCCCCTCCATATAACCCCTCCCATCAGGGAAGTACCTCAGTTTTTTCGCCAGTGTCGAAAGGTGTTGGACGCGTTAGGAGGTGCTAAAGGAAAGCTCTACCAAAGAGACCCTCTGGGGGTAAAAGAGCTATGCTTTCGGATCCATCCAAGACGCCTACAAATGAGCTGAATCTGGATGGGATCCGGGCCTCATCCATGAGGCGTCGCCTGTAATGTCTCTCTTCGGAGGACTGGGCTCTAAGATCCAGCACTTTCGCTATTTCGCTATAAAGTCCTGGTAAGAGTCTTGTACAAGGCCCAGGGGAGAGGTATCCTTTAAATAGGAACCCATATCCCTGAAGGTTGGCACACATAGCCCACCGTGAAGGGTGAAGTTTGGTATCTGTCTGAAAACTTTCAGCAGAAAAACCTGCGGCGTGGATAAGGTGAGATTAGAAGGTCCATAACTAGGTTGGGACCTTTTTCAAAAAGTGGATGTCTTCTTTTTTTCCACCACTGGGGGGAGTAAAGAGCTGAATATACTCACCTCACTCTGTTCAGTGTCGGCTTCGGCGAAGTACACTGCTCGTCACCTCCGCTGCTGAGCTTGCTTGAGCACCCCGCTCCTCCTTCCGGTGGCCGATACAGACACCTGCAGATGCAGGTAAGTGGGGACAGGGGCTGATGAGAGTCCTCTCTCACTATGGCCACCACCATAGCGCTAAAGGCCGCGCGCGCGGGAGCGCGCTTTATCGGAGGGGGGGGGCCGAGGCGTGCGCGGGCACGTGGCGCGCGCAGGCACAGAAACGGCGCCAAATTTAAAAGACTGTCAGTGTAAAAAGCACTGCAGCAGCAAGCAAGCTCGTTAGTTCTCTTGTTCCTGGCAGAGAAACACAGCAGCTATACAGGGACGTAAGACTCCATGTGGTTGGATTGGGTACTTCCTAGAAGACATCCATGTTATGCATAGTTATGTGTTAAAAGTTGCATACTTAATGTATTTGCTAAACTGAACACGGTAGTATATGCATTTAGGTACCTTGTATTTTGTCTAAACAGTAAGCCTTCCAGGGGAAGTAATGCGGACAAAAAGAGATAAAAGAGCACCGCCGCCTGAGACAGGGGGCTCTAGCTGTGCTGACTCGGTACCTTCCTCTCCTGTGTTGCCAAAAGCACCTGTACAGGATGAGCCATTACCTCTGTCAGGTATGGCGGCTTCCCCAGTGAAGCCTGGGCCTGCATATGTCACTGAGGACACTTTATCAGCTGCCCTAAATAATCTGGAGGAGAAAATTGCTACTTTAATCGCTAAATCCTCTAAAAAGGACAATAAGCGAAGCAGATCTCCTCCAGTATTGGACCTCCCTTCAGAAGTACCTGAGGAGGAGGAGGATGAGGAGGAGGCTACATCAGCAGAGGATGAGGAGTCAGACAGATCAGGGATATCGGATGAGCCTTTTTCGGTATCCCAGATTTTAAAGTCACAGGTGCAATGCTATGCAGGAGCCGTGCGAGCTGCATTTAGGTTACCCTCTTTGGAGGTAACAGAATCACCTGTCTCCTCCCTAGGATCATTAAGATCCCTGCAAGGTGCATGCTCCTTCCCGGTTCATCCGTTACTAGAGGATCTATTGTACGCAGACTGGCAACATCCAGATAAGCGTTTTTCACCTCCAAAAAAGTTTAACATTCTTTATCCTATGGAGGAAAATTTTTTAAAGAAATGGAGCCTGCCTACGGTAGATGCGGCTATTTCTTGTGTAAATAAAAACCTGACATGTCCAGTGGATAATGTACAAGTGTTTAAAGATCCTTCTGAGAAGAAGTTGGAATCCTTACTGAAATCCTCCTTCCTTTTGGCCGGCTCAATTATCCAACCTGCAGTAGCAGCAGTCGGTATGTGTCAGGTCGTCAGCCAACAGGTAAAGCAGGGGCTGAAGGAGCTGCCTTCAGAGCAGGCTAAAAATTGGGAGAATTTGCCTAAAGCCTTATGCTTCACAGTGGATGCCATGAGAGATTCTATCATACAGGCATCACGCCTTACACTCCAGCTGGTACAGATGCGCAGAGTACTTTGGCTTAAGCATTGGTCAGCGGAAGCCCCATGCAAAAAGTTGTTGGCAAGTTTCCCGTTCCATGGCGAACGCCTTTTTGGGGAAGATTTAGAAAGATATATCCAAAAGATATCAAGTGGTAAAACGACACTTTTACCTGAGAGAAAGAAAAACAAGAGACCTTGTTTTAAACACACTCTCTCCCCAGCTCCCGGGAAATCTGACTCCAGCCAGTGGCGACGGCCTTTTCAGCCGCCCAAAAAAGCCAAAGAACAGGCTCAGAAGAACAAGAAGCCGTGGGGTTCAAGAGCTAATAAGCAAGCCCCCAAAACCTCTCATTGAAGGGGCGCCCCCGCTCGGCCGAGTGGGGGGAAGGCTTCGTCAGTTCTCAGCGACTTGGCGGACAGAAACCCAGGACAAATGGGTGGTATCCACAATATCCTCAGGGTACAGACTGGAATTTCGAGAGATCCCATCTTCTCAATTCCGAAGTTCAAGACTCTCCAAGGATCCACAAAAAAGAGGATCCTTCTTCAAAGGTTTGAATCACTTAATAGCTCAAGGTGTGGTTACAGAGGTACCCCAAAAGGAGCAAGGTTCAGGTTTTTACTCAAACCTCTTTGTGATTCCAAAACCGAACGGAGAAGTCAGACCCATCCTGGATCTAAAAAATCTAAACCAGTTTCTGAACGTTCGCCATTTTCGAATGGAAACGATTCGATCCGTGGTCGCTACTTTAAAAGGCGGAGAATTCATTGCGTCCATAGATATCAAAGACGCATATCTACACATACCAATCCTCCCCGCTCACCAAAGATTCCTAAGGTTTGCGGTAGAAGATCGCCACTTTCAATTTGTGGCCCTGCCATTTGGTGTAGCCACCGCGCCCAGAGTATTCACAAAGGTGCTAGCTCCTCTGTTAGCAAACCTAAGAACACGGGGCATTGCGGTAACAGCCTATCTAGACGATCTACTATTAATAGATCAGTCAAAGGAGGGATTGGATCACGCTGTAGACACTACAGTAGGATACCTGGAGCATTTAGGATGGATTATAAACTTACAAAAATCCTCTCTCCAGGCCCAAAGAAGGATAGTGTACCTGGGCATGATCATAGATACAGCCCAAAACAGGGTATACCTGCCAGAGCCAAAGATACAGTCTCTGAAAGACCTGATCCACAAGGTCAAAGCAAACAAGAGGCCGTCTATTCGCCTTTGCATGAGACTATTGGGAAAGATGGTAGCCTCCTTCGAGGCGGTCCCTTACGCCCAGTTTCATTCGAGACTACTTCAAGGCAATATTTTAGCCTCCTGGAACAGGAAGAGCCAAGCTCTGGATATACCCATGCGCCTGTCCTCACAAGTACGCCACAGCTTCAATTGGTGGCTAGAAGCCAGGAATTTACGGAAGGGAAAGTCCTTCCTCCCAGTGGCCTGGAAGGTGGTATCTACTGATGCCAGCCTATCGGGCTGGGGTGCAGTATTCGAGGAGGCTTCTACCCAGGGAACCTGGGCCAAGACTCAGGGGATCCTGCCCATCAATGTGCTAGAGATCCGGGCGGTATATCTAGCCCTCAAAACCTGGACATACAGGTTACAGGGCTACCCAGTTCGGGTTCAATCCGACAATGCTACGGCAGTAGCTTACATCAATCACCAAGGAGGCACCCACAGTCGGGCAGCCCAAAGAGAGGTGAACCGGATCTTGGCATGGGCAGAAGAGCATGTACCTTGCATCTCTGCAATCTTCATTCCAGGGATAGAAAACGGGCAAGCAGACTACCTGAGTCGTCAGCAGCTGCTACCAGGAGAGTGGTCTCTTCACCCAGAGATCTTTCAGGCCATATGTCTGAGATGGGGAAACCCAGATGTAGACCTGCTAGCTTCCAGGTTCAACAAGAAATTGGACAACTTTGTGTCCAGAACGAGAGATCCTCTAGCCTACGGGACAGACGCTCTAATAACTCCATGGAATCAGTTCTCACTGATCTATGCATTCCCTCCGATCCCTCTTCTACAAAGACTGCTTCGCAGGATCAAGGAGGAGGGAATACCAGTAATCCTAGTGGCCCCAAACTGGCCCAGGAGGCCTTGGTATGCCGAGATCGTAAAAATGGCGATAGGAAGGCCCTGGAAGCTTCCACTTCGACACGACCTGTTGTCACAGGGTCCAGTATTCCACCCTTCCTTACAAAGGCTAAATTTGACGGCCTGGCTGCTGAGACCCACATTTTGAAAAAGAGAGGGGTCTCTGGCCTGGTTCTTTCTACGCTCATTAATGCTAGAAAGCCAGCCTCCAGACTCATCTATCATAGAGTCTGGAAAGCATACGTTTCCTGGTGTGAATCCAGAAGTTGGAATCCTCTGAAATATGAAATAAGTAGGATTCTTGCTTTTTGCCAGTTAGGAGTGGATATGAAATTAGCCCTTAGCACCATCAAAGGGCAAATATCGGCTCTATCAGTCTTCTTTCAGAGACCATTGGCATCTCACTCCCTAGTTCGGACATTCATTCAGGGGGTACTGAGGATAAATCCTCCAGTCAGGTCTCCCTTGTGTCCATGGGATTTGAATTTGGTATTGTCAGTGTTGCAAAAGCAACCTTTTGAACCTATTCGCCATATTCCTTTAATTATATTAAGTAGGAAATTGGCCTTTCTGATTGCTATAGCTTCTGCTAGGAGAGTATCAGAGCTAGCAGCTCTTTCTTGTAAAGAGCCTTATCTAATTTGTCACAAGGACAAGATCGTACTACGACCCCATCCGGCTTTTCTGCCTAAGGTGGTGTCGGCTTTTCACTTGAATCAAGACATTGTTCTGCCTTCCTTTTTTCCAAACCCGCGGACGGCGGGGGAAAAATTATTACACTCTCTAGATCTAGTGAGAGCGGTAAGGGTGTATCTGCAAGCAACCGCTCAGATACGTAAAACAGATGTTTTGTTTATTTTACCAGATGGTCCCAAGAAGGGCCAAGCGGTATCAAAATCCACCATTTCCAGGTGGATTAGACAAGTAATTGTTCAAGCTTATGGTTTAAAGAACAGGACTCCTCCTTTTCCTGTTAAGGCGCACTCTACCAGGGCGATAAGTGCTTCATGGGCAGTGCACCACCAGGCTTCGATGGCTCAGATCTGTAAGGCTGCAACTTGGTCCTCAGTCCATACATTTTCCAAATTCTATCAAATAGATGTGAAAGGACGTGAGGATTCCGCCTTCGGGCGAAGTGTGCTGCAGGCAGCAGTATAGGGCTTCTGGTCCGCAAGCGGTCGGTTTGATCTGTGTCTCCCCCCCTTCATATGAGCATTGCTCTGGGACGTCCCATTATGTAATGACTAGCTCTGTGTCCCGTGGTGTACGATAAAGAAAATAGGATTTTTATAACAGCTTACCTGTAAAATCCTTTTCTTGGAGTACACCACGGGACACAGAGGTCCCACCCTTCTTATGGGAACCTTACTGCTTTGCTACAAAACTGAGGTACTTCCCTGATGGGAGGGGTTATATGGAGGGGAACTGTCTTCCATTGGTTGTGCCAGTGTCCAATCACCGCTGGTGACCCTTAACCCATTATGTAATGACTAGCTCTGTGTCCCGTGGTGTACTCCAAGAAAAGGATTTTACAGGTAAGCTGTTATAAAAATCCTATTATCTTTTCTCACACTTGGCAGGCTGCAGAGAAACAAGTCGCTCCATGGGAAAATTCAGGCAACTTGCATTGACTTCTATGATACAGAAGTTATTTGCAATCACGCTGAAGTAAATCGGCTTTTTTTTCAGTGCAATCGGCCGATGCCGATTAATTAAAAAGTGCAAAAAATCGGCAGATATCGGTCGACCTCTAGACAATACTATTTAATTTTTTCTTTGTGGCTCGGGTTTGGTGCAAAGTTCACATCTTTGGCTGAGGCGCTTACGTTTCAGCAACCACTTCTTGTTGCAGGCTGCCTTGTGTGCTGCTTTAGTTGCCCCATTGGGCTGCCTATCGGGTCTGTCAGTTCGCACAATAGCTAGCTAATGTAGTTCACATTGTAGACTGACAACACTTCTACTTACAACACTGTTACTATCTGTATCTTCAGGTAATAAATATACAATAGCTTCACAAAAAACAGTTTGCTTAGGAAAACTGTATACAGTGAGGCATGATGCTAAACATACAAAAAAAAATTAGGATTTATTATTTAGTCCAGGCAGCCTACTTTCATGACCATATAACTATGCATATTACTTGGACTATAACTTTAATTTCTGTAATTTTAAAATAGTTTACTCTTTTCAAGATTGTATAGAAATTACCTGCTCAGATTTTTCTTATGTGCTGATAAATGGACAAAAAAGGGGAATAAAATGTTTTTTTTTTCCTTGTTCATTGGAGGGTGCTGCTTCTTCTTTATATCATATATTGGGTATAGTGCCTCCTGCATGAATAGGATGCTAGGTATAACTAACAAAAGAAAGCCCGGGGGGTGGCCCCTACTCGCAGCCAAAATCCCCCTTAAACAACTTAGTTCTTAGCCTAGCACAGTGGTCTCCAAACTCTGGCCGTGGGTCAGATGCAGCCATTTGCTTACCTTATCCAGCCTTTCGGGTCACTTTTTTTTAGCAGTGATACAAGGCACTATTTTTCCCACAGAGACCAATGATGGGGTGCTATTCCTCCTACTAACAAGAATATGACATTATGCCTCCCACTGAAACCCACAATAGGGTGCCATTCTTCCTATTGACACCATGATTACCATTTATGGTGCACTATTCCTTCTACTGACCGTGCGCGGCATGTACATTTTTAAACTTGATGATAACCCTCCTAATCTCCCAGTTGCAGCCATTAAGTGCATTCATGTTCAGCTGCAGTGGCCCAATTATGTTGTGAGCATCCTGTGGGGTTCTTTCCCTGTCTGCTTGCTGCCTGGCTGCTTCCTGTCTCAATCGCAGTGGACCGGGCCGACAGCTACTCCATACTACTCGGTTGTAGGCCTGTCAGGAACGCACCAGCAGGTCCTCGTTAGGACGGGCAAGTACAGTTCCTCCAGCTGGGAACAGCTGGGTGTTCCTAGGAATAGGGGGTTCTCTTGTCCTCCCTTTCCCTGCTCTCTGTCACCTTTACTCCCTCTGTCCTAACGGGGCTGGCTGCGACCGGGGCGTACCTGTGGGGACTCCAGGTCCTTGTGGCGGTACGGGGGTGTCAGGGCCCATTTCTCAGTGATACACAGTCTTGGTGTATAGAGGCGGGCAGTGGCACTGAGCAGTCTCATTCTGGGCTGGTGAGTCCCCTGGGTGACCCCCCCCCCCCCCGGGTCTATGCAGCATGGTGGGGGGACTTTATTCATAAATTTTGTCTAGTCCCTGAGAGCTTTCTGTGTAGCATGGAGTCAGTATCTGAGAGGAGAAATGCACGGAAAGGCCTGAGGACAGCACAGCTGACATCGGGACGAAGTCTTTCCGAGGTTTGCCGAGGTCAGCCGACATGTCCTCGGGCCTTTTCGGACGTTTCCGAGGCTCTCCAGCGCCCCCCCACCTCAGGCCAAACGCGGTACTGCATCTCATTGAAGTCAATGCAGAACAAATTATTTTCATTTCTATTGACTTCAATGGGAAAACTCGCTTTGATGTGCGAGTACTTTGGATTACGAGTATTCTCCTGGAACGGATTATGCTCGTAATCCAAGGTTCCACTGTATAGTGTAGCGCAGTCACAGAACAAGGTCATAACTGCAATTTTATTTTACTGCATCAAGCTATGTGGCCAGAATGCTGCTTCAGAAGGTGATTAAAATGCTTATCAGAAGTGCTGAAAAGCTTAGTACACACTACAAGATTTTTGCCGTTCAACCAAATGACTCTACGTTAGTGCAGCGATCTCCCCCACTGATCTGTTGTGTTCTGACTGGTTCATGGCCCCCCCACCAGAACACTCCGCTCCGCACTTTCAGCCATTGGTCGGTGACTGGTTTTCCAGCATGCTCGTCTGACAGAAGCCGGCCAAATGGTAGGTTTCTGTCAGACCGACTGCCATACCCACGGGTCGACAGTTGGCTGGTTTCTATTGAATCGGCATTTCGCCCATGTGTGCGGGGCTTTAAAGTTTACAGTACCAGAAGGAGACAGTTGTCACCTTCACATCGGCTTTCTTTGTACAGTATGTCCATATGTTGAACACAATTTGATACTTTTATGCCTGAGCTCAAAGAATTCTCCTAAAGCCCAGTAGTACATCTGCGTTGAATGCAGTGCATTTTAGCATACGTGGGTTGCACAGATCTGTGGAGATGTAGACCTGTCGAATGTGAGCCATTGAGAAGTGGCAGATGTATATGCTTTGGTGTACTGCATCTCTATTTTAAAACCTATTCATTTCTTTTCCCCCCTCACAACAGCCCACGCCAGTTGGCTCCATTCATGCAGATCCAGCTCTTTCATCAAACAGAGAAGCACATCAACACAGAGATAAAATGCAGCAAGCCAAAAATCAGGTAAGTGTGACCTTGTCAGCTACAATCCTCACAATTAGTAACTTTTTTTTTTTGCATTTAATATCAACAAACATGTTCTTACTAATTTATTTTGTGTAAGTTAAAAATAATACAAATAATATACTATTCTGTAGAGGTAACACAAGGTGTTCCTAATATGTAGTATTTTTTTTTTTTCAATCTTTTTAGTTCTAACGGCCAGTGCTTAGTTTTGTAATAAACGTATTTACCTTCTAATTTTTATGTGCAGCAAGACAGCAACTTGTCAGCATCTGGATTAAGGGTCAGTTAATATAGAAGGCAGTCAATATATGTTTATATTTCCACTACTATCAAAGAAGCCCAAACTCTATAGAAACCACCAAGCTAGGCCACAAATAAGTCTGACAAGCCAGGAACACCTACAGCTGATATACATATGCTGGAGCGAAGGAAACTTGAGAATTACAGCAGTTGCCCATATCAAATTACTGCTTTTTGTTTCTTCATTTTTAAAAGAGCTTCTGTAACCATCTGCTTGTATTTAATTCCTGTTTTTGACTTGGCAGTGAATATGATAGAAGACACAATTCTTCTGTTGCTATTCAGCTATGAAAAGGCTGCTGCAAGTCCAGGGATGGTGCCTACCTAAGCATTCCATGGGGTCTGTTTGTCACGTTCACAGCTTGGCTATATTTTCTCACTAAACATATCGCTAGTAAACCATTTCATTCAATTTCACTGCTTTAATTTGTTGCCCCATGACCCTGGAAAAGTGACAATATACTGGTCCATTTGTAAGCACGGACTGAGTAGCCATTCAGCGGTTAACCACTTCAGCACCAGAAGGCTTTACCCCCTAAATGACCAGGCCATTTTTTGCGATACAGCACTGCGTCGCTTTAACTGACAGTTGCGCAGGTGTGCGAGGCTGTACCCAAATACAATTTATGTCCTTTTTCCCCCATAAATAGAGCTTTTTTGGTGGTATTTGATCACCTCTGCGGTTTTTATTTTTTGCACTATAAACAACAAAAAAAGACAGACAATTTAAAAAAATATATATATATTTTTTTCCTTTCCGCTATAATACATGTCCCAAAAAATTTAAAAATCAAAAAAATCTTCATCAATTTAGGCCAATATGTATTCTTCTACATCTTTTTGGTAAAATAAATCCCAATAAGTGTATAATGAGTTATAGCGTCTACAAACTATGGGATAGCTTTATGGACTTTTATAATTTTTAGTTTTTATTGGTCATGTCGGCGATCTGGGATTTTTAGCGGGACTGCGGCAGACATATCTGACACTGTGACATTTTTTGGGGACCAGTGACAGCAATACAGTGATCAGTGCTTAAAAAAAATGCACTGATCACTGTAGTGACACTGGCGGGAAAGGGGTTAACATCAGGGGTAAACAAAGGGTTAAATGTGTTCCCGGTTTGTGCTTTTTTACTGTGTGGGGGAAGTACTGACAGGAAGAACACAGATCGCTGTTCCTGTTTTCTAGGAACCGAAGATCTTCATGATTCCTGTTCTGCCTCTCTGTGACGCGGTTGCAGGTGGCCGGCGGATATCGGGCCGGACCCGTGCATTGCCCCCACCATGTGCAGTATCTATTACGTGTACGTTGTTTCGTGCAATAGAGCCGCCCTGCCGCAGTATATATGCAGTGGGCGGTGTTGAAGTGCTTAAATTGCAAGTCCTGCTAGCTGTACAAAAAGAGAACTCCATCCAAAAGTTATTCCGTTTTGGTTTGTAAATGAAGGTTAAATCGCCATTCAGCCTCTTCTGTCTCTTAGAGACTCGCGTGTTGATAGTTCCTCAGTCTCCACTCTTCCCCAAGGCCTTAAAACTGAATTCCAGACAAATGGCAAAATCCACAGCTGAAATACATTTATGCAAATTGTTTTACTTGTCTAAGCACTTGTAATTATCGGCCAATCTTGTGATCTAGGCATCCCTGCCAGACAGAACAGCTGGGTCCTGGACCTGTATACAGACAAAAATGCAGTTTTGTAAAATAATCTCCTCCGGCACCCACCCATCCTGTGACTGGACAGCAAAGTAGCAAAAAGCATGTTAATGTGAAAAGCATAGGCATATGAGTTCCTATTTGACGTCCTAATTTGACGTCTGTTGAGCAGAGACTTTCAGGTGTCTAATAAAATATTGAAGCACTTCCGCTAACATGATTTATATTGATTATTCTGTATTTTTGCATATCTGCCTGGAGTCCAAGGGTAACTGAGGTCACATGGAAAACCCATCAAGGGACTATGATGCCATCATTAATCTTAATTGGCATGGTCAATGGAAACTGGAAATTCTGGTGATAACCTGCTTCTAACATCTCCAAGACTCATTAGTAGTCAAAATATATGATTTGGCTTGACAGCTACTACACTAAATGGTCTTTTTGGGTGAATCGGGCTTTAAGAGCAGGTATTCTGTAACTCGTGGTAGCCTGCCAATATTAATATGTAAGATTATTGACAGTTTCTACTACCATGTAATGTGCTGCTTCACATAAGTGCTTATTTGCACCATTTTTTAACATATCGGTTATGTAATATTACATAATATAGTGCTTGAAAGCACGAGTGTCCAGTAAGTCATGAACCCAGTGCAGTGTGTCTGAATTACATTGGCTGCAATGAGCTATCTTGCAAGTGTGTGCTTTTTGTACCTTTGCCATCAACCTGAGCCCTGTGTGTAGATGGCAGTGGGCTAAAACCCACCAACATTTCAACACACTTTGCACAGAATTCTTCAAAAATAGCAAAATTGCTTTTCGAGTCTGTTAGTTTAATAAATATTTCTGATTGTTATCTGGTCACTAGACTTAGGGCTTTTTCACACGGAGGTCCGTCAGGTCCGCCTGTCAGTTTTTTAGGCGGACCTGAAACGGATCCTCCATGCACCCCTATGGAAGCACGGATGTCAGCGGTGACATGTCCGCTGACATCCGCTCCGCTCCGAAAAAGTGTGACGGAGGAAAATCCTATTTTTCCTTCCGTCTGCGGAGCGGATCGGATGACAACGGACTCTACGGTCCGTCGTCATCCGATTCCCCATAGGGGAGGGCGGTCCCTGCACAGTGTGCGGGGACCGCCCAGTCATCCGTCGGCTCAGCAGGGATCAACGGAGCGATCCCCGCTGAGCAAGCGGAGCTTCACGGGGCGAATCTTCACGGATCCGCCCCGTGTGAAAGAGGCCTTAAGGTCCATTCAGTCACACATGGCACAATTCGTATGGTAATATTTGATTAAAAGCACTCTGATTTGCTAAATATGGCCTTTACAGATGAAGGCCTATATTTCATAAAACTAGTTTTGTTCTTTGTAACAAGCAGTGCAAAACATCATATTAAACTCTGTCATTTATTTTTTATCTTTTGCATCTTACAAAACCAGATTAAAGCACACATGGGTTACAATGATTTTGGTACACACCAAATAGGTCTAAGGTCCCTTTCACACGGTCAGATCCCGTAATGATCTGCCCGGTGAACCTCCGCTTGCTCAGCGGGGATCGCTCCGTTGATCCCCGCTGAGCCGGCAGATGACAGGGCAGTCCCTGCACACTGTGCAGGGGCCACCCTGTCGGATCGCCGCTCTCCCCTATGGGGGGATCGGATGAACACGGACCGTCTGTCCGTGTTCATCCGATCCGCTCTGCAGACGGATGGAAAAATAGGATTTTCCTCCGTCTGCAGAAACGGAGCATAGCGGACATGGATGAGATCGGATGTCAGCGGATGTTCATCCGCCGACACCCGCTATCCCATAGGGATACATGTATGTCCCTTTTTCATCCGTAAACGCATGGATGAAAAAGCGGACATACGGTCCGCCCGTGTGAAAGGGCCCTAAGGCAGAAGAATAAATGACTTCAGTTGAAAATGAATGGACATTGGAGCCATATGGAAACGGCTATATCATGGGCATCGTGAATAAAAATTCCTCTGTGGTGCTGAGCTGCACAGGTTATTAATATAGATGAATCATTTTTCATGACCATTTTACCTCATACCAATTTGACAACCTGTGCTTATATCAAAAGGTGTAATGGTTGAAAGGCACTGATCAGCTGCCTCAGACAATGACTGAGGTTCCATCGAGCCATATATATATTTTATAGTAATTAAGAGGATTGCTTGTTTTGTACCAGCATGTGAAAATTCACAGGCTATCCGCAACATGAGTTTTAATTGTATCACACAGGATATTGCAGAACCTAACTTATCTATAGTGCAAGAGGCATAGTGCAGTACCAGCCTGGAACAGTACAAGCCATTCTCGGCACTAGAGACTGAATAGATCATACAGAGTAAGGTAGTAGCAGCTTGAGAGGCAACATAAACTGTTCACAACGATAGAGACTGAATAAATCACATGGGACAAGGTAGTACTAGCCTGTGAGACACCACGGACAAACCACAGTGCTAGGGACTGTATAGGTCACACAAGATAAGGCATTACTGGGCTGAGACACCACAGACCATCCACGGTGCCATGGACTGGATAGGTCCCACAAGATAGGGCAGTACTAGGCTGAGACACCACAGACCATCCACGGTGCCAGGGACTGGATAGGTCCCACAAGATAAGGCAGTACTAGGCTGAGACACCACAGACCATCCATGGTGCCAGGGACTGGATAGGTCCCACAAGATAGGGCAGTACTAGGCTGAGACACCACAGACCATCCACAGTTCCAGGGACTGGATATGTCACACAAGATGAGGCATTACTAGACTGTGACCACAGACAATTTACCGTGCTAGTTACTAAAGATATTGCATAAGAAGTTGGTACCAGGATGTGAGAAAACAAAAACCATCCACAGGGCTAAAAACCAAATATATCAAACAAGATAGGACAGTACTAAACTGTAAAATGCCTCATTCAATCCAGTGCTAAAGGCTGACTATATCACAAGATAAGGCAGTACTAAACCCAGAAATGCCTCAGGGCATCCAGTGCTAGAGGCTGACTATATCACACAAGATGAGGCAGTACTATACTGTGAGATACCACTGACCATCCAAAGTGCTGGAAACTGAATGGATCTCTTGGGTTAAGGAACTACGTTTAAATGTTTGAAGAAAGATGATGTAATCCCTTACGTATACCCAGTGAAGTGACTGGCATCAGGTGATACACAGAGATGACACAAACCCCCCCCTTTATAAGTTGTACCTGTTTATATGCAGTCCTCGCCTCTACATCTGTTCAAAGTCCAGAATTTATAAAGCTTGTCTGAGTTTCAGAAAAAAGGAGGCGGAGAGATGAAATTACACTCACACTGGAACAGAGCTTAGGCTTGCAACCACTGGCCGTGTGCTAGAGATCCTCCCTGTCACCTTTTTTCTCTTGGTGACAGGAAAACTTGTCAGAAGTGATTCATGTTGATGGCAGAGGAATGATGCAGTTGACAGAAATGACATGTAGTGCTTTTAATTGAGACAAGTACACACCATAGGGGGATATGCTTTGTTCATATTTCATGTCTGAGGTTTTCAACCACTTCACATATTTTACTTTCCTCTCCTGGTTATAGATCCTGAAAACTGAAAACCCCCTTCCAAAACCTTATTTGAAATGTATGAATATACAGTTAAGACAATGGTGTTGTGTTTTTTTTTCTTTTTTTCAAGGGGTTTCCAAATGCACTTGATTCTATGTATAAATATATGCTAATATTGCACATTCTGATGTGTATATGCTGCCATATATTTATATAGTTTGTCATGCACACATACATATTAATATGTAAAGCTCTGATGTATGTGTGTATTTGTCTAAATCCAGTAGTTCTAGTAGTCACAATGCTTTCTATAGATTGCTGCATCTCTGACCTGCACTTGTGGCACTATCTAAGAAGTAATTTCAGCTTAACATCACTGGATTCTACTAAAATTTTGCTTTTGTTTTTTGCTTTATTAGAACCTAGTTTGCATGCTATTCTTGCTTTACATTGTAGTGTGCGCTGTAGTTGTAACTTCACATACTGTGCTATAATTTGCTTGCTGTCTTTATTTAATTTCACATGTTGTGATGACGCATGAGGTGTTTAATATGTTTTGGGTTTTTCTCCTTCCTCTTCCATGCATGTTTTATGCATTATATAATGGGCAGTCGGCAGACCACAGGGCAGCTTGGGACTCCCAGCAGGCCAACCCCCACCACCTAAGAGCTCACCTAGCAGCAGACAGACATGGTGGCTCGGTACAGGTATTTTCTGCTTCTTTGCATGACTGACTACTTGCGCGTCCCATAACCTCAGCGTGCCCTATCAGGTTGCCATAGCATGCTTTTTGTTTCAAGCTGATTTGATGCTTTTCAGTGTGTTCTCAACTGCATTACTATTCATATTGTGGTATTCGAATCTAGGCATTTAAAAATTGAAAACTGCTCAAACGATGTATTTTTATTTTTTTTGCATCTTGCATCATATTATAATACTATAAAAGGGTCATTTTAAGCAAACTATGAGCTGGTGATCAAAGCTCCTTTTATCGCTAATAAAGCTTTTAACATTGCTTTAAAGCGGAGCTCCACCCAAAAGGCAAAGTTTTCTCTTAAAGGGCTCGTTCCCCGCTTCTCTAGAACAATTGATGCTTTTAAGGGGGTGGGGTGGGCCACAGGTATCCAATCTTGACAGGTACCCACTTCCGTTCCGAGCGCCGCGGTGGTTGAAAACGGAAGTTCTTCTCCCTCCCACTGATACCTACAGGTCACAAAAGAAGACCTCCACCGTTCATGGTGTGCAGCGCGACTCGCGCATGCGTAGTGGGTACCCAGCTTTGAAGCTGCAAGCTGTCACAGCCGTGTGCCCATAGTGAATATGCCAGGGACAGGGACAGCGGGTGAGACTGACTGGGGTGAGCACACACTGCTGGATTGTGGGACAGGTGAAAGGCTGTTATTATTAAATTCAGCAGCTACAGTTTTTAAAGCGGCTGACTTTTATTTTTGCCACAGGTGACTGGAACTCCGCTTTAAGAACTGGCTTACAGCTAACATCTTATAGGCAACAATACAACAAAAGCCCAGGTCACACTAACATTTTTTTTTTTCCCCCAGTCAACCCAGCGGGCTGAACAGAAAAAACATAGCTCACTATTCTAACGATGCAATGTTAGTACAGCAATCTCCCTGCTAAGGGGTTGTGTTCTGACCGGGGACGCCCCCCCCCCCCCCCGCCACAACACACACCGGTCAGTGCACTGATCGGTTGCTGATTTTCCAGCATGCCCGTTCGACAGAAGCCAGACAGGCTGCTGTACACACGTGCCGAATGTTGGCTGGTTTCTTTTGAACCACCTGCTATTCGGCCCAGGTGTACCAGGCTTTAGAGGGAGAAAGGGGGGCTGTTGCATCAAGACACTGCAGAGACTATAAAGGAAAGTGGGTGGCACAGAAGTCGAGCAATAGAATGTGATTAGGAATGGGATCCGCTTCTCTTTGCAAACATGTACTGCTTTCCTTTGTAGAAAATGTTTCCCCCAAGGTTTCCTATACGCTCACTGGTACATGCATATTACTTAAAATCCTTAAGGCCCCTTTCACACTTGTGCGACTTGGGACTGCAAAGTCGCATGACAAGTTGTTCCCTATGATTTCCAATGATAACCATTGCTTTGTGTGCGACTTCAGTTCGTGCCGACTTCAAAGTAGTCCCTGTACTACTTTGGCCCGACTTTCATGTGAGTTGAGGTCCATAGACCTTGAGTTTACACAGGCATTCCCTGAAATCGCGTCAAAATCACGCTCGTAAAATCGTGCGACTTAAGTCACAGCAGTGTGAAAGGGGCCTAAATTAAATTTTGTGATCAGCTAATCTTGTAATTATATAGCATCATTGTGTTTACACTGAACCTAATTGTAAAGTATGACAAACAAATTAACACTATAGAA
The DNA here is from genome assembly GCA_029206835.1 of Rana muscosa. Classification (NCBI taxonomy): domain Eukaryota; kingdom Metazoa; phylum Chordata; class Amphibia; order Anura; family Ranidae; genus Rana; species Rana muscosa. Next base: position 1,002,803,490 of record CM055116.1, on the reverse strand, counting down.
CGTTACAAAAGATGAGCAATCTTCTGCTTACACTCTAATAGTTTGAAGCTCCTTTGCATCATCTAATGCTGGAGTTGCATAGGTGGCATTGTAAAGATGAAATGGAATGAAATGCACATGAAAAAATAAAGTTGGCTTGGCAAAAATGTATTGCTTTTCTTCATATTGATTTTAAAAACTTTGAAAATGGCCAAATCTCATGCAGATAATGTTTTTTACCTAACCTTTATGGCCAATATATGCATTTTACATTTTAAGTATTTACACAATTGTGGCTAGGTTCACATCTGTGCTGGTGTCCATGTACTGTACATGGCATGCATTCCTGCAGTCGCACAAAAAAATTGCACTGCTTTTAATAAACATGCGGGAGTGCTATTAACTCTCAATGGCACTCCTATGCTCTGAAAAACGTGTTGTGGTTTCCCGCATGTGGAAACGCATGGTGACAAAGCACCAGGCATTTTCTGTGCGGCTGCATTCTAAAAAAGGTTCAGCTAACTTTTTCTCCAGATAACGCAGGTACAGCATCCCATTCAACTGAATGGGTCTCTATGCCTTCGCAAATGTGTCACGCAGAACTACAAAGATGTGAACCTAAGCTTAAAGCAGGGGTCTCCAAACTATGGCCCTCCAGTTGTTCAGGAACTACAATTCCCATCATGCCTAGTCATGTCTGTGAATGTCAGAGTTTTAATATGCCTCATGGGATGTGTAGTTCCGCAACAGCTGGAGGGCTGTAGTTTGGAGATTCCTGGCTTAAAGTGGTTGTAAACCCTGGTAATGTTTTTTTTTTTTTTTTTTTTTTTTTAATCCCACCTGCAAGACAAAGGCATAATGAGCTAGTATGACTAGCATACTAACTCATTATGCATCACTTACCTTAGATCGGGGCCCCCGAAGCCGCCCTCGTCTCCCTCTCCAGCCGCAGCCATCGCTGCGGCGATAGCCGGAATGTTACTTCCGGGTATCGCTGCTCCAGCCAATCACAGCGCTCCGACGGCAAAGACGTGACTCCGCGAGGGAGCCGTCAAATCCGGCTAAGCCAGATTTGTGAATGGGATTAACCCTAGGAATGCGCCGTTGTCTACGGCGCATTCTTTTTTGTAAAATATCTCCTAAACCGTGTAGGTTTAGGAGATATTTCTTGCACCTACAGGTAAGCCTTAATCTAGGCTTACCTGTAGGTGCAAGTTGCATAAGTGGGTTTACAACCACTTTAAAGGATGGTGCTTTCTGTGATCCAGAAAGCACACCATGTCCTTGAACAAGCAGTAGCCAGCTAATTTGGAAGAAGGGAGATGCGCATTGCCTTTGTCAGTGGCATATGGACAGTTGAGAGTTGCTAGCATCATGTGTCAGTGGTGTTGTGTCTTTTTAAAATGCAGTGTAAAATTCCATAAAGACGTGGTGTACTTCCATGGTTTTTCGGATCTGTCCAGACCTAGTGTATTATGCCGACAGCATTTAAAGGAGAACTGAAGCCATCATTAGAGCACTATCAAATAGTTTTTGTTCAGTGTGGAAGGCGCGTTAAAGAGTCTTTCAACGCTTAAAATTGATTATGTAACAAAAAGGAGTGACGCGTGGTAGCAGAATTACGTTTTCAAACCTATCTGTATGGGAAAAGCTGCTTTTTTTTTTTTTTTTTTTTTTTTGGGCAACTGTAGCGAACTATGATCCTTTTTCTCACTGGAATGTTGGCTTGTTTTAAAATTGTAGGCTTTACCTTAAACTGATCCTCCAGATCCTTACTTTACTACCTACTAAGTTATTGACTTTTAAAAACAAGCATGTAGGTAGCAGAGTCTGAATTTCTAACTGTTCTGGAAATTATTTTATAGATGGGCAATTACTTTCCTCATATTGATTAGTGGTTCCAAATTAATAACTACTGCAGTAGGGAACAGACACAAAAAGATACTCCGCATCTTTCCAAATAACTGCTCTGCTTACAATTTGACAAAGTTGAAGTTTTATATACACATGATTACATGGGTATATCATTAATATTGCAATTGTATGGTAACAAGGGGTGTAACATAGACGGGCTAGTTCTTATCACAACTTGAAAGAATGCAAACATGTAATGAAAACATTATTGGTGCCGTGTGCACAATGAGTGCAGTGTGAAATGCATAGACAAACATACAAAATAGAATGCAATTTTATACAGATTTTTCAATTTCCTTAGCACCAACCTACGTTCTTTCCATCTTAGAAACTCATTAGTTAATGGGGTGTATATCAGGCTGACAGCATGTAAAGATAACCTACCATTAGAGAAACATGGAAATTACCATTGCTAAACTTTCCCTCAGAAGATACTAGTTGCTTGGCTGTCATTCTGACTCCAGTTTAAAAATGGAGGTCGCAAATCAGAAACCTACAGATATGGATTTGTTATTCTTGCTAGTCATTGTGCATACTTGTGTGTCACCAGTTATATGACTGACCCAGTATAAAACCCATACAGCAAGGAAATTAACCTTTTCAGGGGGTCACATATTTCAGCCGCTATATTCCTCTCAAAACGGGTTATTTTTTAAAGGTTCCTGTACTGTATGATTTTTACATGTAGGAGAGGCGTGCCAGAATAGGCCCGGTATGGAAGTGGTTAAGAGAAATACATGCACTGCTGAAGCTTGCCTCGTCCTGAAGATGCCAGTTGTCTGGCTGCCTGACTTCAATGCCTTGTTGTTTATCTTGAGAGATTGAAAGAAAAATGTGGCAGATGAGGGAAATTGGGACTTTTTTTTTTTGGGTAGTTTTTTTCCAGGGTAAATTTTAAAGTATTTGAGTCAGAGGATCAGCATGACGGGTAACTAGCATTTTTAGAAGGATATTAGTAGATTTTTCTCTTCTTTCATTTCACCTTTAATGGGGAGTGAAATTAAACCAAACTATTTTTTTTTTTTAAATCCTTTTATTTTTCATTTGCTCAATCCATACATGTGATTTGTGCATTTAGTCTTACACATTGATATATAAACAAAAACATATTAACCCCTTCCTTACTGGGCACATATACCCCCTTCCTGCCCAGGGGAAATTTCAGCTTTCAGCACTGTCACGCTTTGAATGACAATTGCGCAGTCGTGCGACGTGGCTCCCAAACAAAATTGACGTCCTTTTTTTCGCACAAATAGAGCTTTCTTTTGGTGGTATTTGATCACCTCGGCGGTTTTTATTTTTTGCGCTATAAACAAAAATAGAGCGACAATTTTGAAAAAAAAGCAATATTTTTTGATTTTTGCTATAATAAATATCCCAATTTTTTTTTTTTATATTTTTTTTCCTCAGTTTAGGCCGATACGTATTCTTCTACATATTTTTGGTAAAAAAAAATCGCAATCAGCGTTTATTGATTGGTTTGCGCAAAAGTTATAGCGTTTACAAAATAGGGGGATAGTTTTATGGCATTTTTATATATATATTTTTTTATTAGTAATGGCGGCGATCAGTGATTTTTTTTGTGACTGCGACATTATGGCGGACACATCGGACACTTTTGACACTAATTTGGGACCATTCACATTTATACAGCGATCCCTGCTATAAATATGCACTGATTACTGTATAAATGTGACTGGCAGGGAAGGGGTTAACACTAGGGGGCGAGGAAGGGGTTAAATGTGTTCCCTGGGAGTGATTGTTACTGTGGGGGGAGGGGACTGACTGGGGGAGGTGACCGATCTGTGTCCCTATGTACAAGGGACACAGCATCGGTCTCCTCTCCCTGACAGGACATGGATCTCTGTGTTTACACACACAGATCCATGTCCTTGTCTCTGTAACCGCCGATCGGGGGTGCCTGGCGGACATCGCGGCCGCCAGGCACGCGCATCGGCATTGCAGTGAAGCGCCGGGCACGCCGCCGGCGGCGCTCGCGCGCCCCCCAGTGGCCAAATAGCGGAGGCCGTATAATAACGGCCTCCCGGCATTTGACAACCACCTTGCGGCCGTATATTCTCGTACGGCGGGCGCGAGGTGGTTAAAATTCCTGTCCATACAAAAACCAAACCAAACTATTTAACGGTTTCCCAAAACCGTTAGACTGGCCGTGTACTTTGTTTTAGTTTTTTTGCAGTGGGGTGAACAAAAAAAGCAAACTGATTCTTCCATCCACAAAAATGAGATCAATGGAGGACCTGTCGCTGTTAGAATACACTGAGCAGCTGCAGGAACCGGTTGAGACTTCTGTCAAGCAAGGACGACCACACAGTGTATGGCCAGCTTTATATTTAAAGCAGAAGTAAACCCATCGATTTAACAGTTTCAAAAAACAGTTACATTCCCGGCATGCCGTGAATGCTAACTGTCCCATTGGTTGTGCTCTCAACCAAACTGTCAAACCATCCAATGGCTGGTGTCATAACTGATCACATGTGCAGCATCATGACAGTTGAAGATTAAACGTAGGCCAAGATGGCAGCTTCTTTGCCTGAAAATGATTAGGAGGGTTTACTTCCACTTTAAGGAATGCCGTGAAAAATGGACGGTTGCTTGTGATCTCAACTGAACTGTCAAGCCATCTATTGGCTGGTCATCATTACAGAACACACGTAGCACCGTGGCAACTGCAGATCAAACAGAGGCTACGGTGGCAACTTCTTGGCTGTAAAAGGTTTAGCTCCACTTGATGTCATAACTATAAACTGTAATGCTGCCGTTGTTTTATTATCATGTTTTATTTACATGGTTGAAATCTATGTAAAAGAAAAGAAAAAAGCCTTATGAGGAATATAGTATATTAGGGGGGACTTTGATCATTTTAAAACAGCTTATTTGCTCCTGGCTTCTTTCCACTCCTCTTTCCAGAATTGGTGTTTATGCTTGCATGGGAATCCCCAGGGCCTGCACAGATGTGCCGCAGATGTCTGCCAGGTTTTTGGATGGAAATCCAAAGATGACGGCACAGAAAAATGGGGGTGGGGACCACAATAGCAGTGGGGTAAAATACCAGTTTAAACGTCTCCCTGAACTTTGAAGGGGTCATGTATAAGTTCCAGTCCTCTGCATTGCTTTATTTCCATGGCACCCCCCCTCCTCCCTCACACCTCCCTGTTGGCCAGTAGAGCCACCCATCACATTAATGGGGAAGAGTGTGACTTTTTGAGGTCGGGGTCATGAATTTGCACTAATAGCATATCCCATGATTTGAGGCTCCCAGTGCACTTTGGAAATAAATGGCAGCAGGGTAATGGAGCCTGTTAATGCTAGCCATGGGACACGTTGGCAAATTTAAAGTGTACTCCCACCAATAATACTTTGTAAATTCCTTGCGAGTCATATCGCCATTGGGATTTTTTATTTTTTCATGGATTCCTCAGTATCTATATTTATTAAAGATTGGGGAGTCCATAAACTCTTTTTTTTTTTTTTTTTTTTTTTTCCTTTTCATTCATTCTTTTTTCTCAGAAGGTTGGTTTCTAGATAGCAGAAATGTTGATGAGCAGCACAGTGGTTAGCACTTCCGCCTGACAGCACTAGGGTTGTTGGTTTGAATGCCAACCACGGCACTACCTGCATGGAGTTTGCATGTTCTCCCTGTGCCTGCTTGGGTTTCCTCTGGGTGCTCCGTTTTTTCCCCACATGCCAAGGACATGCTGGCAGGTTTATTGGCTTCTGTCTTAATTGGCCCTAGTGTTTTGTATGAATACGAGTTGGGGACCTTAGATTGTAAGCTTCTTGACTGATGTGAATGTATAATACATATGTAAAGTGCTGTGTAAATTGACGGCACGATACAAGTACCTGAAATAAATGTTTAGCTGAATTTATTTTCTGCCAAATAATTTAGGAAAAAGTGTATTGGGTGTAATTTTTCCGTCTAGTCTCTAATAAATTTAAGCAGTTGGTTCATCTAGTTTTACTGTCACTTTGTTATATAAGCTTGCTTTTCAAACCTAACCATTTCAATGTATCTGTGGTGAGAACCGCAGTCTGCATTGTTGTGTGATATCCTTTAGGATAGTGCCCATTTTTAATTTTCTTGTTTTCTTCAAACACAATTTATGTGGATTGTATCTAGTGATTCTTTAAGACCTACTCAAAGACTTTTTATCGGATATCATTGTAAAATATAAATGGGAACTTTTTACTTTCATGAAAAAATTCTAGCCTAATGCAATTTTTTAAACATTTCGTTCAGTGCTAAATATAATTGCTTAAGTGAACATGTTCCATAGTGAACGTCATTTTGTTGGCAGCACACTTTTCTGCAATTTTCCAGCATTTTCAACTACTTTTAAGGACAGATAAGCTGCAATTTGTTATGATATTACTTCATTTAAATTCACTTTATGTGAACCAAAAATGCCTTTACAAACAGATATTGCCTAGTATTAATAGCAGTGACCCAATAGAGGCTGCCTTAGACCCCTTTCACACTGGAGCGTTTTGCAGGCGCTATAGCGTTAAAAATAGCGCCTGCAAACCGCCCTTAAACAATTTGTTGTCCCCTCAAAATAACTCAACATGCAACCATTAATGTGTAAACCGCTGGCAAAAAAGTGAGTACACCCCTAAGTGAAAATGTCCACATTGGACCTCCCCGGTGTCATGTGATTCGTTAGTGTTATAAGGTCTCAGGTGTGAATGGGGAGCAGGAGTGTTAAATTTGGTGTTATCGCTTTCACTCTCTCATACTGGTCACTGGAAGTTCAACATGGCACCTCATGGCAAAGAACTCTCTGAGGATTTGAAAAAGAATTGTTGCTCTACATGAAGATGGCCAAGGTTTTAAGAAGATTGCCAAGACCCTGAAATTTAGCTGCAGCACGGTGGCCAAGACCATACAGCGGTTTAACAGGACAGGTTCCACTCAGAATAGGCCTCGCCATGGTCGACCAAAGAAGTTGAGTGCATGTGCTCAGTGTCATATCCAGAGGTTGTCTTTGGGAAATGGACGTATGAGTGCTGCCAGCATTGCTGCAGAGGTTGAAGGGGTGGGGGGGTCAGCCTGTCGGTGCTCAGACCATACGCCACACACTGCATCAAATTGGTCTGCATGGCTGTCGTCCCAGAAGGAAGCCTCTTCTAAAGATGATGCACAAGAAAGCCAGCAAAATGTTTGCTGAAAGAAAGCAGACTAAGGACATGGATTCCTGGAACCATGTCCTGTGGTCTGATGAGAGCAAGATGAACTTATTTGGTTCAGATGGTGTCAAGCGTGTGTGGCAGCAACCAGGTGAGGAGTACAAAGACAAGTGTGTCTTGCCTACAGTCAAGCATAGTGGTGGGAGTGTCATGGTCTGGGGCTGCTTGAGTGGCGCCGGCACTGGGGAGCTACAGTTCATTGAGGGAACCATGAATGCCAACATGTACTGTGACATACTGAAGCAGAGCATGATCCTCTCCCTTCGGAGACTGGGCCGCAGGGAAGTATTATAACATAACCACAAACACACCTCCAAGACAACCACTGCCTTGCTAAAGAAGCTGAGTGTAAAGGTGATGGACTGGTCAAGCATGTCTCCAGACCTAAACTCTAATGAGAACTGTGGGTCATCCTCAAAGGGAAGGTGGAGCGGAGCGCAAGGTCTCTAACATCCACCAGCTCCGTGATGTTGTCATGAAGGAGTGGAAGAGGACTCAAGTGGAAACCTGTGAAGCTCTGGTGAACTCTATGCCCAAGAGGGTTAGGGCAGCGCTGGAAAATAATGGTGGCTACACAAAATATTGACACTTTGGGCCCAATTTGGACATTTTCACTTAAAGCTGTACTCACTTTTGTTGCCAGACATTAATGGCTGTGTGTTGAGTTATTTTGAGGGCACAGCAAATTTACACTGTTATCCAAGCTGTACACTCACTACATTGTAGCAAAGTAACATTTCTTCAGTGTTGTCACATGAAAAGATATAATAAAATATTTACAAAAATGTGAGGGGTGTACTCTTGTGAGATACTGTAGGATCCGACTTTGAGACTGAAAGTGGCAGGTCATGTGAACTGCCATGCATCTCTGAGACCCGTTCCAACTGACGCTACAGAAGTTTCTGCGACTTCAGAAAAGGTTCCTGCACTACTTTGATCCAACTTTGCACAGCTTCAATGTCGGAGTGTAAAAGTCTTATCAAAGTAATTGCAAAGTCGTAGTATCCAGTATCGCTGTGAGTGTAAGAAGCAGGCAATTTTAATTTGGGTTGTTCTTCAGGGGAAAGTTATGATGGTTTCAAGAATTACAGATTATATTATAAAGATACATTTAAAACAAAAATCATCTTTTTTTTTTTCTTTTTTTTTTTTTACTATTTTGGGTTGGTTTTCCTTTTGATAATTAACCACTTGCTTACTGGGCACTTAAACCCCCCTCCTGCCCAGACCAATTTTCAGCTTTCAGCGCTGACGCACTTTCAATGACAATTGCGCGGTCATACAACGCTGTACCCAAATTAAAGTTTTATTATTTTTTCTCCACAAATAGAGCTTTCTTTTGGTGGTATTTGATCACCTCTGCGGTTTTTATATTTTGTTAAAAAAAATAAAAAATACTGATATTTAAAAAAAAAAAATTATATATTTTTTATATATTGTTATAAAATTTTTCTCCTTCATTGATGTACGTTGATGAGGTGGCACTGATGGGCACCGATAAGGCGGCACTGGTGGGCACTGAGGTGGCATTGATGGGCGGCACTGATGGCTGCCAGTGATGGGCGCTGATCGACACTAGTAAGTTACTCTGATAGGCAGCACTGCTAGGTGACACTGATGAGGCACTGATTGGCACCACTGGTGGGCATTGATAGGTGGCACTTGTGGGCTTTGATAGGTGACACTGGTGGGCACTGTAGGCACTTGCAGGTGACAATGGCAGGGGGTACTGACTGCACAGAGGAGGCAGAATTGTCCCCTTCCTCTTCGGGACCGATGTCCCTTACACATAAGCCGGTGATCGGCTTTTTTTTCTCCTCACGCTGTCAGCGTGAGAAAAAAAAAAAGATTACCGGCTTTTGTTTACATCACGTGATCAGCTGTCATTGGCTGACAGCTTATCATGTGGTAAGGGGCCGGGACCGGCCCCTTACTCGGATCTGTGATCACCGAGTCTCAGTGACTCGGGTGATCACAGCGCGCGAAGGGGAGGACGTCTATTGACGGCCTCCCGGCAATTGGGGTCCGCGCTGTAGCCATCATTCGGCTATAGCGTGGGCGCCAAGTGGTTAAAAAAAAAAAGGTCAGGAGATTTCCATTACCATTTACCACCAAATGAAGCTTCTTGACTGCTGCACAATAGCTAGAGAAGGAATGAATTTCCGTGATCCTCATCGCTCCGAACTGGCCCAGGAGAACTTATATGTAGGTATGCAGACTAAGGCTGCATTCACACCTGAGCGTTTTGTAGCCTGAAGCTAAAATCCATTATTCTCTATGGAGATGGTTCACATCTCCACTCCAAAACGCCTGAAGCCGAAACAAGTTCCGGACCCTTTTTTGTCGCGCGAATCGGGCAGATTTGGGCATTTTAGGAGTCATAGAATCTAATGGAAACACTCGATTCAAGCGTCTAGCGCGACAACAAGCTTTTCTACGGGCTTCAAATTCGTGCGACAAAACGAATGGTGTGAATGCAGTCTTAGACTTTTGGCAAACAAGCCATGACCTCTTCCACACAGGTCAGACTTCCTGTCACAAGGCCCTCTGTTTCTCCCTGCTTCTCAGACGTTGGCTTTAACAGCATGGCTGTTTAAAACCCAGATTCTAAAGGAGAGGTTTATCACTGAGACAGGCATTTGCGCCTCGCTTTTTTTTTGTGGTGACTTTTTATTTTATTTTTTTATTGTAAGGTGCCTTTTCTTGGGTTACATGTAGACAAGCTGGTTCTAAGACCCAGGCTCTCCCCCCCCCCCCCCCCCCCCCCCAGGGTGGTCTCTTCCTTTTTACCTCTGTGAATGTCGTCCTTCCCTATGTCCAGCCAAGGAGATTTTACTCCACTTCTGGATATGGTCACAACAGTTAAGGTCTCTTTAGCTACAGGATATTCCTTTTAAATTGGGAGTAAACTCCCATGCATCAATGCTACCTATAGTTACTGTAAATATCTCCTAAACGTACACACTTTAGGAGATATTTACTTTAGATGCAGCCGGTGACGTCACCGGCGCATTCGCTCTGAAGGAACAGCATCCCCGTGCCGTTCCTTTAGAGTCCTGTGGCGTAAACAACTGTTCCCGCATGCATGCGCGGGACTAACGTCCTTGCAGCTTCAGCCACTCACACAGCCAGAGTCCATGAACCCGTAACATAGACTGGGTGAGGATGGAAGCGCCTTCGGTGACAGCACGCCGCTGGAGGGCTTTGTTCTAAGGTAAGCTTCACATAATGTGCTAATAGACGTTGCCTTGCATGTTTAAAAAATAAATAAAAAAGACAACAGTTTACTACTGCTTTAATAAGGAACAGCCTATTTTCACTTGCACAATTGTAAAGTTGCTCCAGGTAGCTCATTTCCAGGGCTTATGCCCTCAAGAACTTGGTTTCTCGCTTGCCCACAAGGGTCCCTTTTCACCAGATATTCTGTCTGTATTTCTTGGCACTTTCAGCCTCAAGCATCCCTTTGGCAAGTTTGTAGGACTGCCACCTGGTCTTCTGCTCATACTTTATCAAAGGCGTCCTGGGTGGCTCTTCAGGCCTCTGATGATAGACATTGGCCGCAAGGTGCTTCAAATGGTTATCTGTTTTTTTTGGGTCTATTGGCCTTGGTTTTGTTGTTACCCACCCCTCAGTTTGTTTGCGAACGTCCGGTGGTCTATGGACTTCCTGTCCTGTACGATTAAGATAATGGGGAATTTGACTTATCAATAATTTTCATATCTTAGAGTACAGATCCCTCCCTTTTATCTTCAATTTCTCCTTTTTGCTTGCCAAAAACTTGGGTCATTAGCTCTGGGAAAAGATGGCGTGTTTTCATTATTTTTCGCACTGCGATCTGCGAACCGATCTGGGGGTTTCATTAACCACTTCAATACAGGGCATTTTCACCCCCTTCCTGCCCAGACCAATTTTTAGTTTTCAGCACTGTCGCACTTTGAATGACAATTGCGCAGTAATGCAACACTGTACCCAAATAAAATTGTTATGTTTTTTTCCCCCACAAATAGAGCTTTCGTTTGGTGGTATTTGAACAAAAGAAGAGCGAAAAAACACTATTTTTTACTTTTTGATTTATTAAATATAATTTTTTTTTTTTAAACACTTTTTTTCCTTTGTTTAGGCCGATATGTATTTTACATATTTTTTGTAAAATAAATCACAATAAGCGTATATTGATTGGTTTGCGCAAACGTTATAGCGTCTACAAAATAGGGGACAGATTTATTGCATTTTCATTTATTTTTTTACTAGTAATGGCGGCGATCTGCGATTTTTTTTTTTTTTTTTCTTTTTCATTGTGACATTGCGACGGACATATCGGACACTTTTGACACATTTTTGGGACCATTCACATTTATACAGCGATTGGTGTATAAAACTGCACTGATTACTGTTTAAATGTGACTGGCAGGGAAGGGGTTAACACTAGGGGGCGGTCAAGGGGTTAAATATGTTCCCTAGGGAGTGATTCTAACTGTAGGGGGAGGAGACTCACAAGGGGAAGAGACCGATCTGTGTTCCTCTGTACTGGGAACAAACATTGGTCTCCTCACCTCTGACAGGACATGGATCTGTGTGTTTACACACACAGATCCACGGTCCTGCTGTAATCACGGGCAATCGTGGGTGCCCGTTGGACATCGCGGGCACGCGCACCGGGTTCTGAGCGATGCGGCGGGAGCACGCGCGCCCCCTAGACGGACGGGAAGTCCAGGACGTCATATGACGTCCACCCATCCTCCTGTGGACGTCAAATGTACATGGGCGGGTAATGAAGTAGTTAACTTTGTATTGACACCCGCAGCGGTTTGCAGAGGGCAGTGTGAACTGCCTGCGAGGGAAATGCGATGCGGGTACCAGTACTGGATTCGTGCTGGTTCCCGCATCGCTATAGTGTGAACCCAGGCTAAGTGTTTGAAGGAAGTGTCAATGGACCCTTAATGTTTCTTCTTGTAATATATTAAGTTCTGTGTATCGTGGTTTTTCTTATATTGAATTATACTGGTTTTTGGCAAACTTTATTTCTTTACTTATTTTTTGTTTTTGTTTTTATAGGTTATATTTTCCATATTTATTAACAAGCTCTTTAGTTAAAAAAAAAAAAATACACAGGCATTTTATCTTGCTCTGTTTGGAGAGCATGCTGGACTTGCTATTAAGAGCCCAGCTCTAGCTCTGCGCTGGATTGCTCCTACAAATAGTAAATCCAGAAGAGCACACTCCCCTACTAAGAGGGTTAGAAGTGTGCGTACATATAATCCAGTACACTCCTAACAGCTGACCCATTCAGAATTATAGGAGCTGAAGTAACAAAGGGACAGATGAAACCTTTGTGTGCACTAGCAATGGATAAATAAAAACATTACCTGCACTCCAGAAGTATTTAGATAACAGGGATATGAACTGTCATAGACTTGTAGTGAGAGTTTGGGCCTCAAAGGACCCCTCTATCAAGGCAGACAAGTTTTTTTAAGGCCTCATGCCCACGGACGTTTTTAAAAGCGAGCAGTAAATAGAGGTTGGACACCAGGAAAACAGGCGTTAAAAAACGCCAAATTTACCGCGTTTTTGATGCGCGTTAGTACGCGTTAGTACGCGTTTTTTAGCGTCAGCGTTTGTAAGCGTTTTTTAAAGAAAAACACATCTCAAGGCTATATTCACTCCCAAATTACCCACAATGCCACAGAAAACAAAGAAAACGTGTTACAGAGCTTTTGTCAGTGCCATTTTGTTAGGAGAGAGAGAGGAGAGAGCATTACACATCATTTAAAGCATTTTAGCATATTTCGGGAGTAATATGGATCCCGTCATGTTAAAAATTGATGAGGCAATCCTCCTGATCATCTTGCGGAGGCTGCGGAGAAGGAGACAGGAGGAGGAGAGAAGGAGGAGAACTCGGCAGTATTGGATGCATCCAATGGTATCCCATCGGGTGTCAACTGGCTACTTTGCCAACATTTTTTCTGAACTGCGGTTATATCCTTCAAAGTTCCAGAATTTCACAAGGATGTCAGTGCCGCGCTTTGATCATCTGTTGGAGAAGCTGAGGCCAAGGCTGACCAGGATGGACACAGTGATGCGGAGCTCTGTGTCACCGGAGGAACGGCTCCTAGTGACACTCAGGTAAGTGCAATACACATATGGGTTAGGGTAACGGAATACGGTTAGGGGTTAGGGTTAGGGGATAGGAAATAGGGTTAGGGGTTACGGTTAGGGGTTAGGGAATACGGTTAGGGGTTAGGAAATAGGGTTAGGTGTTACGGTTAGGGGATAGGGTTAGGGGATAGGGTTAGGGGTTACGGTTAGGGGATATGGTTAGGGGTTACGGTTAGGGGATAGGGTTAGGGGTTACGGTTAGGGGTTACGGTTAGGGGATAGGGTTAGGGTTAGGGGTTAGGAAATAGGGTTAGGGGATACGGTTAGGGGATAGGGTTAGGAGTTAGGGTTAGGGGTTAGGGGATAGGGTTAGGGGTTAGGAAATAGGGTTAGGTGTTACGGTTAGGGTTAGGGGTTACGGTTAGGGGATAGGGTTAGGGTTAGGGGTTAGGAAATACGGTTAGGGGTTACGGTTAGGGGATAGGGTTAGGGGTTACGGTTAGGGGTTAGGGAATACGGTTAGGGGATAGTGAATACGGTTAGGGGATAGGGTTAGGGGATAGGGTTAGGGGTTACGGTTAGGGGTTAGGGAATACGGTTAGGGGATAGGGTTAGGGTTAGGGGTTAGGAAATAGGGTTAGGGGTTACGGTTAGGGGATAGGGTTAGGGGTTAGGAAATAGGGTTAGGGGTTACGGTTAGGGGATAGGGTTAGGGGTTACGGTTAGGGGATAGGGTTAAGGGAAGGGTAAGTTTTTATTTTTATCAATAGTTTTTTTAATATGTGAAATTTTTATCTTATCTTAGGTTCCTTGCCACAGGACAAAGTTACGTGTCCCTACATCATTATTTTCTACTTGGCCTCACAACAGTGTCCAGGGTGATAAGGGAAACATGTGTGGCAATATGGGAGGAGTTACATGAGGAGGTAATGCCAGAGCCCACAGAAGAGATCTGGGAATCGGTGGTTGACACTTTTTGGGAGAAAACTCAGTTCCCAAATTGTATCGGTGCCCTTGATGGGAAACACATCAGGGTGAAGAAGCCTCCCCAGTCTGGATCATCATATTTCAATTATAAAAAATATTTTTCAGTGGTCCTCCTGGCATTGTCCGATGCCCATCTCAAATTTCTTTTTGTGGATGTGGGAGCATATGGAAGCCAAGGTGACGCCCGTATATTCTGGGAGTCGGCCTTCGGACGTCGTCTACATGAGGGACGACTCAATATCCCTGAAAGCAGGCCTCTACCCTGCACTGAGAAACCCAGCCTACCCTTAGTGATGGTGGCAGACGAGGCCTTTGGACTGGCTGAAAACCTCATGAGGCCATACAGTGGCTATGGTCTCAGCCATCGTCAAAAAATCTATAATTATCGGCTCAGCCGTGCACGCCGTGTCGTTAAATGTGCATTTGGGGTGTGCACGGCCAAATGGCGAGTTTTGCTCACAAGTATGCAACTGGATGTGGAGAACGCCATTAAAGTAGTCCTGGCATGCTGCGTTCTGCATAATTTTCTAAGGGACAGTGACAGCAGCAATGTTGAACCGGAGCCCAGTAACCAAACTCAGAGGGTACAATTTATGGACTTGCGGTCAACGGCACGTGTCATGGGCATTTGAAACCAATTTGCTGCATTTTTTGAATCCCCTGATGGAGAGGTGTCATGGCAGAATGATCATGTGTAATTTAAAAAAATGAAATTCAGATGCATTTAGATTCAGAAAAATTTGATACAAATATCGATCCTGGTAAATTTTCAATACAGATGTATACATCTTTACTTTCTTGTGTTAATTTTGGAAATAAATCATTTTAAAGATTGTTATTTTTCCATTTTGCAATGATTGTTCAACAAGTTTTGACTGTGCCTTCAGGCAAGCGTATGCTAAGCCCCTTTTGAGTGCTTTGCCCTCTGCCTTCGGGCAAGCGTATGCTAAGCCCGTAATGGGCTAGCATACGCTCGTCTGAAGGCAGAGGGCAAAGGAGTGCTGTTGTGTATCATATAAAACACCAATTGAACAATTTTTTTTCAAACAAAAAAGATATTTATTTAACAAAAGACATTGGTACATCACAACTGGTGATAGGTGGGGTTGGACAATGGATCACTAGGGGGATGTGGGGATTGGGGACGGGGCTGGCGTTCATTCCATAAGTCTTGTTGGTAGCGGGGTAAAGGATTGGAGGGGTAAACATGGGAGGTGGAAGGGGAAAAATCTGTTTGGGGGTGTGGCATTAAAAACGATGCCTGAGACGGGGTAGGTGGTGGCTGGCACTGTTGAGTGGGCTGATGATGAGAGGGGGGTGCTAGCACTGCTGAGGTCCTGGGGGCCATTGGGGGATCATGAGAAGGATGATATGTATATGTAGGTGCCACACGTCGCAATTTTTCCTGTCGGCATTGTATTGCCATACCGTGTATCCGAAACATAAAATCCTTCTCTTCTTCTCCCCCAATGTCCTCCAGGAGGTGATAAAGGGTACGGCAGAAGGAGGCGCGTGGGTTGCTTGGATCTAAAAAAACATCCACACTGCGCCTCTCCTGCCGCACTTCCTGCAGCAGTGCTAGCACCCTGTCATCTCCCTCAACAGTGCAGCCCCCCCTCGCCTGACGTCCACGGCCGCGAACACCGCCACGACCGCGTTGCTCCCCACAATCTTGACTGCCCGTTGCAGACATTTCCAATGCCCTGGATTCCTGCAAAAGAACAAATCATTTTACATTCACATGTACATGGACAGACAGACAATGAGATAGACAGGCAGACATAAGCACTTACCTCATCAGGGCACTCAACACTTCCCTCTTCCACAGTGTTGGGAGATGGATTGCCACTGCTGGGCCTGTCCACACTGTCCTCCTCTGCAGACACCTCACTGGCTGTTGAAAAATTAGATGTTGTCCTGCAGACAATGAAATAAAAGAATAAACTTAAAGTGATTGTAAACCCACTAATACAACATGCACCTACAGGTAAGCCTAGATTAAAGCCCCGTACACACGATCGGATAACCAATGGATTTTTGTGCGATGGATTTGATCATCGGAAATCCGATGAAGCTGACTTCCATCAGTCTTGCCCACACACCATCAGTCAAAAAAACGACCGTTCCAAACGCTGTGACGAAAAACACTCCGATGAGCCGAGAAAAATGAAGTTTAATGCTTCTGAGCATGCGTAGACTTGATTCTGAGCATGCGTGGGTTTTTGATCCGATGGACTTGCCCATAGACGATCGGAAATTCCCATCGTTTTTTTTTCAATCGGAAAATTTTAAAGCAAGTTCTATTTTTTCCATCCGATGGACAAAAGACCGATGGGTCCCATACACGATTGGTTGGTCTGATGGAAACCATCCATCGTACGGTTTTCATCAGTTAAACCGATCGTGTGTATGCGGCATAAGGCTTACCTGTAGGTACATGAAATATCTCTTTAACCTAAACGGTTAAGTAGATATTTGCTTTTAAAACCGGCGCCTCTGACGTCACGTGCATGCATCTGTCTGACGTCATCGCCGCTCTGGGGACAATCACAGCGCCGGAGCTGCGATAAACAGAATAGACGTCAAAGCGTCTAAGCAAGGTGGCGGTGGTGGAGATGTCCCAGCATCGCTGCTGGGGCTTCGATCTCAGGTAAGTCATTCATAATGAGCTAGTATGCTATGCATACTTGCTCATTATGGTTTTGTCTTGCAGGTTGGTTAGAAGAAAAATATAAAAGCTATGGACATAGGCAAATATATTATGAAAAAAAAAATAAAAAACTTACGGTCTGCTGCTGTTCCTCATGTTGTCGCGCAGGAACCGCAGCTCATTATGGTAAACATGCGGTTTTTTGCTCGGGGCTGCCATTCCGCTCCTCGCTGTCTTGACCCCCTCTGTTAGGTCCCTCCTCACGCGGTCTCTGAGTGACTTCCAGCGTTTCTGTAATATCTTCGCTAAAAAAAACGTGGAAAAAAAAGTAATAAAAATTATTTATTTTTTTCATGTGCCAGTGTGCTCGCACACAGAAGCGAACGCATACGCAACTCCCGCCCATATATGACATTGTTGTTCAGACCACACATGTGAGGTATCGCCCCGAACGTTAGAGCGAGATAAATAATTCTAGCCCTAGACCTCTGTAACTCAAAACATGTAACCAGTAGGATTTCTAAGTACGAAAGTTTGGCGCCATTCTACGAGCATGTGCAATTTGGAAGGGTGACATGTAAGTTAACTATTTACTAGGCTTAACATAAACTTTCAAATTAGGTAAAAAAAAAGAAAAAAATTTAAAAGCATGAAAATGTGATTTTCTTTAAAAAAAAAAAAAGGTTGATACATTTATGCGCAAATAACGTGTCAGATTACGCCATTGTATTCTCTAGGGTCTCTGCTAAAAAAAAAACATATATAATGTTTGGGGTTTCTATATAATTTACTATGACAAAAAAGAAGATTTTCATGTAGGAAAGAAATGTCAGAATTGGCCTGGATGGGAAGTAGTTAAAAACAGATCATGCATTCAAGGAAAAGACTTACTTATCTTCTTTCTTTCTCCATGTGAAGAGTCTTCCCAGCCAGGGGTGATGGCAGCACTGATGTCCTGCCATATGGACACTCTCCTTATGTGGTCACCTTGTTGCGGATGAGCCACATCCCACAGCTCAGGATGGGCCTGGACAGCAGTAATAAGCGGACGTTGACTCACAGCATGTGCCATCTTCCCTTCTTCACTTGTCCACAAGCACACGGCTGTGCAAAGGACTTCTGGGAAATAATATTATCCAGACAGGAATTTCCTGTCTTTACACTGTCCAATCATCTTTTTAGATAGAAAAATCCTGGAGCTGAAAAACGCGACCTCGGCGTTAGTGCGCGTTTTTGCACGTTTTTTGACGCTTCGCGGTTTTTTCTGCCTAACGTCGGCGCCGCGGAACGCACTGGTCCTGGGTTTTTTTTACAGCTTAAAAACTTCTATGCTATTTGCAGCTGAAAAACGCCTAGGTGGGCATGGAGCTATAGACTAACATGGACAGGCGTTTTTAAGCTGTAAAAAACGCTCAAAAACGTGGCTGAAAAAACGTCCGTGGGCATGAGGCCTAATAGTCAAGTAGTCCGAATCCTACATCCAAATATACTGGAAACTTTTATTATATATTTTTTTTAACGGTTTACAGGTTTAAGATTCTGTTTTCATGTTTATTACAGAAAAAAAAGCAGGACTTTTACTTTACTCGGTTTGCAGAGTTTGCTGGGCTTACTAATTAGAAAGCCCACCTCTATCTCTGCACTGGACTGCTCCTACAAGTAGTAAATCTAGATGAGCAGCTGCCTGTACTAAGAGGATTAAAAGTGCGTCCCTTCTGGCTTTTTCAGCTGTGTGTGATTCTGCTGTGCAGGTTGCAAGCTTGTAGCACAAGCTTTTCTGAGGATAGTAGTCAACCAGCTTTGTGACACTAGCTTTGTAAGTCCCCTCCTGCTGGATGAAATTATTTGATATAAAATATACAAAATTCCCTTATGCATGACCAAAAAAAAAAAAAAGCTAAAGTAAGTTAAGAAAATGTTTTGATAATAATAAAGAGAAAAGTGCTAAATGCACTGCATTCATTTTAGAATGTAGTTAAACTAGGAGGCAGCTTTTTTTGTGATGAAACAAGTCTTAATACATGCTACTGTGAAATGTTGAGTTTCTCAGATAATGTTTGGCCAATATGTGATCTCTTGTATTTTGCAGGTTGTAAGTTCGACAAATGGTGAGCTGAATACAGATGATCCCACAGCCGGACACTCAAATGCACCCATCACTGCCCCAGCAGAAGTTGAAGTCCTAGATGAAACAAAGTACGTTTTGCATCTGTTTAGTCATGCTGTCAAAACTTTCCATCTTTGACTGTTTTTCCATTGCATTAATATTTAGGTAGATTGCTGAAGTTGTTAACTATGGAACATCTGTCCAAACAAAAAAGCAGCTTTCTGCGTACAGCTCTGATTAGGGCCTAGGAGAATCTGAGCTAGGGGAAAAGACTTACTTGCTACTTTTAGTGTGCTGCTATGGTGCACTTTAAATGAGGTTAGCAATTTAGTGGGAGAAAATGACTTGCTTATAGAGCACTTTTGAGCTAGAACGGTCTTTGGTTGTGGTGGAGCAGGGCTGAGCTCTGTCTCCTGCCAAATTTATCGAAAGTTCTTTGGTCAAAGTAGAAACTGGAGGGTACAAAATAGTTTGTGTCTTGTGTCCTCTAGGGGATTCTCCATTAAAATATCAGAGCTCCCACGCCAATGTCCCACACAATTTCAGTTGCAGTCACTGTCTCACTCTATCCTAACTATGATGGCCAATATCCTTGTCATATTTCAGCACACCAGTGAGGAAGCAGGAGGAGGCCAAACCCTGCCTACACTTCAGGCAGAAGTGATGAGTCTGTTTTTGGCGACGGTGCTCTTTTTTTTTCAGATGCTGTCATTTTGCCCATTTAGTTCAAAGTGACAGTGTCTGCACATAGCCTATTCCACAGGCCTGTATGTTTACCCAACCTTGTTTCCTTCCCACCTTCAACTGCAGCATCCCCACCTGTCTAAGCTCAGGAGATGACTGATGTTGGAGATTAGACAGGGGGATCATATGAAAGTTTTGTGGATTGTGATTGGCGTTATCATCACCTGGACTAATTTTAATTTTTTTTGGTCTTTTATAAAGTTAAAGGGGAAGTACAGCCAAAGCTTGTTTGGCTGTACTTCTATGGATCACAGAAGTCCAGTTTTGTTGCACTCCTCTGACCCGTTTTCAGCAGAGAGCGGGCTGAAGTACACTCTTCTGACGTCAGTCGATCCAGGCTCAGGTGTCATTACGACCATGGAGACAGGATCCGCCCAGATCCCTGGACCGGAAACTGGCTCAGCCTCTCGGCGAGCCGCTGCAAGCCTGAGCCGGCTGCTCCTGCCCCCTCCACAGCTCAGCGCTCCAATGAGCGAGAAGGGGGCAGAGCAGAGAGCTGGTAACTGACAGCCACCAGCTTTCTGCTTGGGAAGCTGTTAAAATCGAGCGATCAGCGATGTTCGATCACTCGCTTCTCAGTGTTGGAGGCCCCAGGGGACAGACGCAGCATTGAACCAATCCTGTATCCACCTAGGTAAAAAAAAAAAAACCATACTTCTCTTTTAAGATTTAATCCAATATGCTGTTCAGAAAGTGCGTTTTATTGCAGCAAGAGTTTTTTTCACATTTCAACCAGGAATAAAGAATTACGGTCACTACGTGGAAAATGTTTCTCCCGAGTCTTTAGGAGGAAAAACTCCATAATATTCTAAAACTTCTGGGATTTTCACAACATGAAGAATATACACAGATCTCCCAGTCTGGATAGGAATCTCATATTGGATGTATTGGCGCCTTTAACTTTCTCAATTAGGCATTTCTCAATTAGGCACTTTTCCTTTAATTTCACCTGGTGATCTGGCCAGTAAGTTAATTTCAATTTTTTACCATTTTTTTTTTTTACATCTGTGATAACTATGCATTACTGCCCTGAAGAATACATCTAGACCCTATGGCCCCTTTCACACGTGCGGTTATGTTTTTAGACATCCGCTTGCCCAGCGGGGATCGCTCCGTTGATCCCCGCTGAGCCGGCGGATGACTAGTCCGTCTCTGCACACTGTACAGAAACGGACCAGTCAGAGCTCCACTTTATGGGGTGATCGGATGAAAATGGACAGTCTGTCCGTTTTCATCCGATCCGCCAGACGAATGAAAAATAGGGTTTGCATCCATCTGGATTTAGCGGGGCGGATCGGATGACAGCGGACATGTCACCGCTGACATCCGTCGCTCCATAGTGATGTATGGAGCGTCCGTCAGGCGGATCTGACGTGTGAAAGGGCCCTAAAACATAAATTTTCTATAAGCTGAGACCCAATAGTAATATGGAACATTTTATGTTGTGTATATTTGCACAGCTGTTTATCAAGCCTGTATTTCCAGTAAACAGTACATTAAACTTTATCTTAAAGTAGAACTATAGGAAAAACTTTTTTTTTTTTTTAGAAATCCCTGCAAATTAAAGCAATTGCTTGGTGTCCCTCAGGTCACCAGAACTAGTGTCCTCTAGCAGTTTTCTGGGGATAACCCATATTTGAGATTTTCTTTTTACTTTCATTTTAAATTATAGGGCTAAACAGGACAAAAAGAGGGGGTAAATCTACCTAAGAGGGACACAGACAGCAGTAAAAATTGGACAGGGGTTTGAACGTTCCCTCTCCACTCTAGCCCCCAAAAAAGTTTTGCCTTTAGTTATACTTTTAATGCACACAAACACAGTATAATATCTACTTTATTTTGTAAATTATAAAAGATTGTGTTGAGTAAATAGATACCAAACATGCAAGCTCAAGTAATGCGCTTGTTATAAACCTATCTTTGATGTGATGCATGTCATTGGCAAAGCAAAGGATTAAACAAGTCTATGTAGGTAAAAATATTCCATAGGCCGTGACAATAATTGAACATCAAGAAGTTAGCTGTTTATCGATTTTTAAATTTAGGGTTTTTGAATGGTGCAGTTAATGAGACCCTAGAGTATATATAAAACATTTGCTGCATGAATGTCCAAAGCATTCGTGCATGTTGAACAAAATGTGGCACTAATTATTGTAAGAGATTAATGCCTGTATCGTCAGCGCCATCTAATGACCAAAATGTGGTATAGTTTTCTCATTAAAGCGGAGTTGCACCCAAAAATGGAACTTCCGCTTTTTGGAATCCCCCCTCCGGTGTCACATTTGGCACCTTTCAGGGTGGAGGAGGGAGCAGATACCTGTGTAATACTTCCGGGCATAGATCACGCGTTAATCGCGGTGACCTACGCCACATCCAGTGCCTACTACCCCCCCCGCTGTCTTCTGGGAGACCCACAGGTCCCAGAAGACAGCAGGGACCAGTGGGATCGCGCAGTGCGACTCGCGCATGTGCAGTAGGGAACCAGGAAGAGAAGCCGCAAGGCTTCACTTCCTGATTCCCTTACCGAAGATGGCGGCGGCAGCACCCAAGAGCCGAGGGACAAATCGGCTTCGGGACCTTACATTGCGGGCGCCCTGGACAGGTAAGTGTCCATATATTAAAGGTCAGTAGCTGCTGCGGCACTCCGCTTTAAGGTGTTTCAGGAAACTATACCACATTTTGGCCACTAGATAGAGCTGAATATACAGGCATTACTCTCACAAAAATTTAAGTTGCCTTTTATTCAGCATGTGCAAATGCGTCTGACATTCATGCAAATTATTATTTATAATTAGGAATCCCCCTTCCCCCAAATGCTGCTGTGCTTATTTTGAACTGATCATGAGAGAGAATAGATAATTACCAAACTCGCCAGAAGGCTTTTTGGCTGGCAGCAGGCCCAAAATACGTCTTTTGCAGCCAGTGGCATCCAGGCGACTGTTGGAAACATAATTTGCTTTAGTGTTTTGTTATCTATTCTAGTTCCTATGGTTTGCTAAAGCTGTGTATTTAGATTTCATTGCATTTAAAAATATTGAAGACATTCACAGACTAAACAGATGGGCAGGTAGGTATTCATTATGATGTAGTCATGTAAATGTTGTACAAAAAAATCTAATGTGCAAGTATGCTTTTTGAATTTCTTTAAGTTTTTTTTTTGTTTTGTTTTGATTGAAGAGCATTTCAAACTTTAGACAACAACATACACAAATCTATGAAGTGCAGGTACTATGTGGCTTTGTCTGATTTTTCTCCTTTCTCCCTTGTGTTCTCCCCTTGCATAGCTGCCAGAAAGTGTTGAACATGTGGTGAGTTGTCCATATGCAGAGGCAGGCAGAACCAGCTCTGTCACTATAACAGTCATAACAGGCTTCTTTGGGTTGTTTCTAATATGGTGCCCTTGTAATTGTAATATTCCAACTTTTTGTAGAAATCAGCAGTATTTAGAACACACATTTTGTGTACATGCAAGGAGCTGTTTTGCCTGCCACAGTTTGTGTTTGTGTCAGTGGATTAGATTTTTGTGCACATATGCCTGCTTTTACACTCAGTTTGTTTCTATTACACCTTTATTTTATTCTGCTCTTTTGATCTGCCACATAAGTTAATATCTAGCTCAAACGTTTGTTTTTGCATGAGTACCGTTATATGTAGATTTTGCTGGATGGGGTAAACGGGAAAAGAGGATAATCAGTTCTACAACTTTGTATATAGATGGAGTAAAACTTCCTCTGCCGACATTTACCTATAGGTAAGCCCAAAATAAAACTTACCTATCGGTAGTGTAAAAATCTCCTATACGTGTACTGTTTAGGAGAGATTTACATTACATGCAGCCAGTGACATCACTGGCGCATGCGCTCTGAAGAAACAGCCATGGGTGCTGTGAATGGTGGCTCCCGCTCGGGAGTGACGTCATCGCGGCTCCGTTCACTCGCAGTGTCTGAGGCCACGAACCTGGAAGTAACTCCAGGAGAGATGTCAGCCGTCTCAGCGATGTGCAGCTGGAAGGCTTCATTCTAAGGTAAGTATTTAATAATGAGCTTGTATGCAATGCATACTAGCACATTATGCCTTTTGTCTCACGGGTTTTTTTTTTTTCTTTTAAGTTTACAACCTCTTTTTTAAGATGCCATAGCAATCTCTCAGACATGTAGTTTTTTTCTTCCTATGCTGGCCAAAGCATGACACCATGATCCACTTACCAGCTGAGTAGAACCGCTTTGTGACATTGCTTTTAACCACCTTCTGTCTATGTCAATTCTGACATTTCTCATACATGTAAAAATCAGCATTTTTCACTTGAAACTTATTTAGAACACACAAACATATTTATATTTATATATATATATATATATATATATATATATATATATATAGTTGAACCTCGGATTACGAGCATAATCCGTTTCAGGAATATGCTCGTAATCCAAAGTACTCGCATATCAAAGCGAGTTTTCCCATTGAAGTCAATGGAAACGAAAATAATTAGTTGCGGATTGACTTCAATGGGATGCAATACCGAATGCGACCAGAGGTGGGGAGCGCCGAAAAGGCCCGAGTACACGTCGGCTGACTTCGGCAAACATCGGAAAGGCACGGAAAAGGAGTATTTCGGTGTCTTTCCAAGCATTGCCGAACGGCGGCAATCATTGCTGTTCGGCTCCTGCGCCCCCGTACCTCAGACCAAATGCGGTACTGCAGGCCTATTTAGCTTGAATTCTGCTCGTCTTGCGAGTCAGAATTTGTTTTTTTTTAATTGCTTGTAAATCAAATTGCTCTCAAACCAAGTTACTCCTTAAACCGAGGTTCCACTGTGTGTGTGTGTGTGTGTTTGTTTGTGTGTGTGATTATATATATATATATATATATATATATATATATATATATATATATATATATATACATATATATATAATGTGTGTATATATAGCTTGGACTGGCTCTGTGACTTCAGCCAATGGGGCTTCAGTCCACTGTCAGCTGCAAATGAGTCGCAGGAGTGCAGAATCAACTGTACTCGTGATCCATAGAAGTATAGCCAAAAAATCTTTGGCCATTCTTCTCCTTTAATTTGTTCATTTGGTAACTTTAGATCCTGCCACTTAATTTTCACATTACAGTTGATATATTTTTTTGGTAACTGATAGGATCCAAGAGCAATTTTAAAACTTCCCACTGTACCATAATGGCAAACCCCTGCCATCAAAAATACCCCAAATCTAAGTGTGTGCATAAAATAAATATTAAAGCTGCTGTAAATAAAGTCAAGACATCATTAAGCACTTGAATTTTTCTTACGATATGCCAGAAAAAAACATTGTGCAATACAAAAATAATAATAATGTCCTTGATGTCAGTTCCAAAGCTGGCCATACATTGCTGTTTTTTTGTTTTTCCATCCGCATTCAGGTGAAAATCGAAAAATTAGAATATCATGCAAAAGTTCATTTAGTTCACTAATGCAACTTAAAAGATGAAACCAATATATGAGATAGACTCATTACATGCAAAGCAAGATGGTTCAAGCTGTGATTTGTCATAATTGTGATGATTATGGCTTACAGCTCATGAAAACCCCAAATCCTCAATCTCAGAAATTTTGAATATTGTGAAAAGGTGCAATATTCTAGGCTCAAAGTGTCCCACTCTAATAAGCTAATTAAGCCATAACGCCTGAAAAGGGTTCCTGAGCCTTTAAATTGTCTGGTTAGTAGGAATCACAATCATAGGAAAGACTGCTGACCTGACAGTTGTGCAGAAAACCATCATTGACACCCTCCATAAGGAGGGAAAGCCTCAAAAGGTAATTGCAAAAGAAGTTGGCTGTTCCCAAAGTGCTGTGTCAAAGCACATTAATAGAAAGTTATGTGGAAGGGAAAAGTGTGGAAGAAAAAGGTGCACAGGCAGCAGGGATGACCGCAGCCTGGAGAGGATTGTCAGGAAAAGGCCAATCAAAAGTGTTGGGGACTTTCACAAGGAGTGGGCTGAGGCTGGAAATCAGTGCATCAAGAGCCACCACACACAGACGGATCCTGGACATGGGCTTTGAATGTCGTATTCCTCTTGTCAAGCCACTCCTGAAAAACAAACAACGTCCAGAAGCGTCTTACCGGGGCTAAAGAAAAACAGACCCGGTCTGTTGTTCAGTGGTCCAAGGTCCTCTTTTGTGATGAGAGCAAATTTTGCATCTCATTTGGAAACCAAGGACCCAGAGTATGGAGGAAGAATGGAGAGGCACACACTGCAAGATGCTTGAAGTCCAGTGTGAAGATTCCACAGTCTGTGTTGATTTTGGGAGCCATGTCATCTGCTGGTGTTGGTCCACGGTGCTTCATTAAGTCCAGGGTCAACGCAGCCGGCTACCAGGAGATTTTGGATCACTTTATGCTTCCTTCTGCAGACGAGCTCTATGGAGATGCTGAGTTCATTTTCCAGCAGGACTTGGCATCTGCCCACACTGCCAAAAGCACCAAAATTTGGTTCAATGACCACGGGATTACTGTGCTTGTTTGGCCTAAAAACTTGCCTGACCTGAACCCCATAGAGAATCTATGGGGCATTGCCAAGAGAAAGATATGAGACTGAACAATGCAGAAGAGCTGAAGGCCGCTCTTGAAGCATCCTGGTCTTCCATAACACCTCAGCAGTGCCACAGGCTGATAGCTTCCATGCCACGCCGCATTGAGGCAGTAATTGCTGCAAAAGGGGTACAAACCAAGTACTGAGTACATATGCATGCTTATACTTTTCAGAGGTCCGATATTGTTCTATGTACAATCCTTGTTTTAATGATTGCATGTAATATTCTAATTTTCTGAGATTGTGGCTTTGGGTTTTTCATGAGCTGTAAGCCATTCAAAAGTGCGCCCCCGTTATCTCCCTAACGGTGACCATTCCACTTTCTGGTGCTCCCACTGTGCTCTCCATCCTTCAGAAAAATACACTCAATAGATCTGCTGGACGTAAGATTATCAGGGTTAAAACCCCACAATGCTTTAGATGGGGCTTCTGCTTTTTTGTAGCTCCAATCCTCAATGAATCATCAGATGTTTACCCACAAAAACAATAAATTCTCATAGCATATTACTATTAAAATTTAACAGTTAAAAAAAAAAGAAAAAAAAAGAAAAATACAATGTGCTTACATTACCAAAAATACTCAAAGCACCATGGTGATCAACATTAGAAGAAAAGTACTTTATCATCTAATGTGACCAGCACCATCACATACTGTCTTCCTTCCTGACTGTGAAACACAGATTTGCCACTGACTTTTTTTGCATTAGAAATTGACATAATTAGACATTAATAAGACACATTATGTGAATCTTTTTTTTTTTTGGTATTTACTTGCATATGAGTTGAGATTTTCAAGCGCTGTTTGTTAGATGTTTATTGAATATGTTAGAATAGGTTACAAAATAGTATAAGGTACAGAACTGTGACATCTCAAACACATGTGGGTACCAAGAAAAAAAGTCTCAGGGACTCAAGTAGGTAAAAGAAGCACCTTTTATAACCACAATATGATCAAATGGGCACATGCAATTTTTTTTTAGCAAAGTAACACTACACATAACATAACCTCACAATTCTCAGTAAAATATTCCATACCCATTGCTGCACAAAATAATAAAAAAAAGTAAACGGTTTTACTGTAGATTGCTTGACTATAAATCTAAATTTTAAAGCAGTAGTAAACCCTCCTCCGGTCCTATCCTAACTATGTACATATTCTTAAAGACATTTTAGTTCTACATCGATTGATCGCTACAGTAGGTGCGGCCGATATAGTGTCAATCTCGCCGCTTTTAGCGGCGATATTGACACCCTATGAGCTCCGTCGCGAGAGCCAGTGCCGTGCTGTCTCGTCATCGGGAAAGGAAAAATGTTCCTTTCACAATGAGCGACACGCATTGCCGATAGACGGGGATCCGACGTGGATTCCCGCCAATACCAGGCACTGCGTTTGGTATGAATCCTGAGCGGGAACTCCACGCCAATTTTTAAAGAAAAAACCGGTGTGGGTTCCCCCTCCAGGAGCATACCAGGCCCTTGGGTCTGGTCTGGATTTGAAGGGGAACCCTACGCCGAAAAAACGGCGTGGGGGTCCCCCTCGAAATCCAAACCAGACCCCTATCTGAGCACGCAACCTGGCAGGCCGCAGGGGAAGAGGGGGGAAGAGAGAGCGGCCCCCCCTCCCTCCTGAACCGTACCAGGCCGCATGCCCTCAACATGGGGGGGTTTGGTGCTCTGGGGCAGGGGGGCGACCTGCGGCCCCCCCCTCCCCAGAGCACCCTGCCCCCATGTTGATGAGGACAGGGCCTCTTCCCGACAACCCTGGCCGTTGGTTGTCGGGGTCTGCGGGCGGGGGGCTTATCAGAATCTGGGAGCCCCCTTTAATAAGGGGGCCCCCAGATCCCGGCCCCCCCACCCTACATTGTACCCCTACCCATTCACCTGGTGGAAAAAAATGGCAATAAAAACACAACACAGTTTTTTTAAAGAATTTTATTGCACAGCTCCGGGGGTCTCTTCCGTCTTCGGGGGTCTCCGGTGTCGTCGCTGCGCTCTCCGGTTCTTTCTTCTGCCGGACCACCGCTATCTTCTTCCAGCTCTTTTGCTAGTGGGGCCCGGTCTTCTCCGTCGCCTTCTTCTTCTCCCGCTCTCCGGTTCTTCTGGTATTGGCGGGAATCCACGTCGGATCCCCGCTCAATACAGTGCCGCGTCT
The DNA here is from genome assembly GCA_029206835.1 of Rana muscosa. Classification (NCBI taxonomy): domain Eukaryota; kingdom Metazoa; phylum Chordata; class Amphibia; order Anura; family Ranidae; genus Rana; species Rana muscosa. The sequence goes on along the minus strand of CM055116.1, from coordinate 1,002,775,071 downwards.
CCTCGCCATTGCAGCGAGCGCGACATGTGTCGCCACCCTGTCGCCGAGATGTCGGCACCCCTGTCGCCGAGAATCTCCGCAATAGGATCGCGATGAATATACAATGTCAGCGGCACCTACTGTATATAATAAATCACATTACTAGTCTTACCATATAAATTGTTTATTTTGTGAAGTGTCATTTCTGTAGTAAGCCCGTGCCATCTCTGTTGTGGTCTTCCGCGTCTTATACAGCGATAATTTCTGCCCACAGTTCCTTCCTATTTCAGAAATCTTGCGCGTGCGCACTGCGGTCACAATATTCAAGCCTCTTCTTCGTTTCCGGTTACTATGGAAACGAAGAAAAGCTTACACCAGGAAACTACTCGCATGCCTTCTGTCTCTTGTACTGTGTGACATTTAGGTCATGTGATGACCATCGTGACCTGGTGAGAAATGTGGCCGATGCGTCGCGGGATGTCGGGGCTGACGTCTACACGAAGAAATGACGCAGCCCCGGCATAAACATAAAATTTTCGCGGCAGAGGCTCAGCTTGCCGGATTGAACGGGGATCCGGCACATGCGCGGTAGACGTCGGCACCCGAGAATGCAGCGATAACTTCAGAACTATACAGGTAAAAAAAAAAGAAGACTATTTTGCAAACGATTTACAATAAATAAGGACATGGACTAATAAATGTAAAGTGAAATTTTGGAGTATACAACCGCTTTAAGCAAATTCTTTCACCTTTGCACTGGTAACAATATAAGGGAAATATCATTGTAATCTATAGGTGCCATACATTATGAATAATTTGTGTAAATAATATTAACATGTGTAGCAGATCAGAAATCTTTCTCGTCACTTCCTTTTATCCTAATCAAAAGCAATGCTCTCAACTTTTACTATGTTTTAGATCATTTATTCTTGTCCTATATTGTATATAAGAAAATTGTGGCTTTGATTGCTGCCACCATGATTTGTTAATTGGCCTTAATCCAAACTTGCCTTTTTTTTCCCATCAAAGGGGGCAACCTGTGTTTGTGATTTTTTTATTTTATTTTTTATTTTATTTTTTGATTCTCTTAACCACTTAAGCCCCGGACCATTTTTGCTGGTTAAAGACCAGGCCCCTTTTTGCGAATCGGCACCGCTTTAACTGACAATTGCGGGGTCGCGTGACGTGGCTCCCAAACAAAATTGACGTCCTTTTTTTCCACAAATAGAGCTTTCTTTTGGTGGTACTTGATCACATCTGCGGTTTTTATTTTTTTGCGCTATAAGCAAAAATAGAGCGACAATTTTGAAAAAAATGCAATATTTTTTACTTTTTGCTATAATATCCCCAAAAAATACATAAAAAAAACATTTTTTTTCCTCAGTTTAGGCTGATACGTATTCTTCTACATATTTTTGGTAAAAAAAATCGCAATCGCCGTTTGGTTTGCACAAAAGTTATAGCGTTTACAAAATAGGGGATAGTTTTATGGCATTTTTATTAATAATTTTTTTTTACTAGTAATGGCGGCGATCAGTGATTTTTTTCATAACTGCGACATTATGGCGGACACATCGGACACTTTTGACACATTCTGGGACCATTGTTATTTTTACAGCGATCAGTGCTATAAAAATGCACTGGTTACTGGAAAATTACACTGGCAGTGAAGGGGTTAACCACTAGGTGGCGCTGTAGGGGTTAAATGTTCCCTGCATTGTGTTTCTAACTGAGGGGGGGGGGGGGGTTGGGCTCTGTGTCACGACACTGATCTTCGCTCCGTGTACACGGAGCCAAGATCCGTGTCATTGTCACAAGGCAGAGCAGGGAGATGCTTGGTTGTTTACACAAACATCTCCCTGCTCTATACCTCCATGAGACGATCGCGGGGATCCCCGCGGTCCGACTCACGGGGATGGCATTTAAAGGGGACGTACAGGTACGTGATTATGCCTGTCCGTGCTATTCTGCCGACATATATATACAGTGGCTGGTCCTTAAGTGGTTAAAGAATAAAAATTGACCAAATGTGATTTTGCAATATTTGATGGTTTTCAGCAGTCACTTTATTTGTGGATTTTTTTGTCTAGTAAGTTGAGAGAGCTGCTAAGAATGATCACTTCTTCACTTCACAGCATATTCCATTTGTTATTGTTTTCACTGGTCACATGTGTGTTAAAGTCCACAATATTTCATTACACTTAAGATCTTTGTCTGAAACAATGCCGTTATTATCAGAGTAGGCCACACTTGCAAAAGACATTTCCATATGAAGAAGATTAAAGATGCACTAAATCCAGGAGCTAGATGCTTTAGTTCAATAGTTTACCACATTACATAGCTATAGAAGAAGTTAACCCTATAGCAGTTCAAATAACGTGTAAATTCATGTGTTTTTATCTTTGAAATTGTAACCTGGTTTGAAAATTGCACAGTATAAAATGGAATAGGAAAAACACTTATCTCAGTCCAGTTCACACAGATTTGTCTTCCTTCATCTTTGAAGCTAAACGTGTGAGCTGGTCTAATTTTTGAATGAAGGTTCTTTGTAGGCCTAGCAATCATAATGATCTTCTAAGACCATTTTCTACACCCATTTTAAAACCTGCAATTAACAATCACCTGCTTAATTTCAGTTGCAAGTACATTCATAAAGTTGTTTTGTTTTTTTTACGCAATATGCCTCTTTTAAACATTTAAAGAGCAAGTAAAGTCTTCCTTTTTATTTGTACCTACAGGTAAGCCTATAATGAGGCTTACCTGTAGGTACTGTAACTATCTCCTAAACTTTCACAGTTTAGGAGATTTTTACTATATACGCCAACGTCATCGGCGCATGCGCTCTGAAGAAATGGCCGCCTGTGCGGTTTCTTTAGGACCCTGTACCATGACCGGCAGCTCCGGCGCGTGATGTCATCACGGCTCTGTACAATCACAGCGCCGGAGCCCGCAAACCTGGAAGAAACACTGGGGAAAATGTCAGCCGTTTCAGCAGTGTGCGGACGCCACTGAGAGATTCGTTCTAAGTCAAGTATTTCATAATGAGTAAGTATGCGATGCATACTAGCTTATTATGCCTTTGTCTTACCCAGGTTTTTTTCTTTTTTTGACAGGGTTTACAACCTCTTTAATTACTAAGACTATAATAAAGGGGACCTTACTGAGGATTTATTATATGTTCCCCTATTCTATTGAAAGTCATGATGTAATTGTATAAAGTTTACTAAAAGTTGAAAGACTTTTTTTTTTTTTCTCATACATAAGAGAATTTATTCGTCTTTATAGGATAAGTTCACCTATAAAGCATTGCACCCAAGATCAGCAGTTAACTGGTGCAATTGCAGGCTGTTAGTACAGCTGTCTGTCTGTGCAGGAGGTACTGGCAGACAGTTACTGAGGGAAGGAAGACTCAAACTACAAGAGTGCTCATCAGTGCCCACGCAGTTCACTATGAACTACAAGTCACCTGCCGTGGTGGAAGACGAGACTTGTAGTTCATACATTCACAGATCACTGTGAATGTATGACCCAGCTGTGTGGGCGAAGCCCTGCACAGCTGCATTGTTTTTAAATTGTGACAGTGGGTACAGGGAGAAGATGTACTGCCTGCTTTCACAAGGGGGGGGGATTGGGAGTGCCAGCAGGTGCTCTTTAGTAACATGTTATACCCTAAATACAGGTGTAATGTGTTACTAAAGGTGAACTTATCCTTTAAATTATGATCAAGCAAATATTGAGCCATGGGTTCAAAATATGTATATGCTTCCAAGGAACCCCTTCAGTTTTTTGGACTTAAACCTTCTGTAGAGGAGCTTTACCAGTGCTTTCATTCTAATCCCTAATCATGCATTCCATTTCATGGATGGATGGATTGAGCCTTCTCAATGGTGATTTCAGTAGTGCATTAAAATATTTGTGGTTGGGAGCTCTCATGAGATCCTGACCAACCACTTATATAATGTTTCACCTCAAAAGAAAGTTCTTTATTCTGAGCTCAAATGTGGAGTGTTCAGGTGGTTGAGAAGCTTTAGTTTAGATCAGGGGTCTCCAAACTATGGCCCTCCAGTTGTCCAGGAACTACAATTCCCATCATGCCCAGTCATGTCTGTGAATGTCAGTTTTACAATGCCTCATGGGACATGTAGTTTTGCAACAGCTGGAGGGCCGTGGTTTTAAGATCCTTGGTTTAGATTACTTTTTTTTTTTATCACCCTTCCATTTAGACTGTTTTGGTTGTTCATTGCATACATGAAGTGCATGTGTGAATCTGAATCAGTTTGTAGCTTTCACTCAGTTTTGTATGCTAAAGAACATGTATGTGATGCATGCCCAGTCCTATTAATATAGAAGCCATTGTCTTGTTCTCGAAGATATTTATTTTTCATTATCCAAGTTTAATTTCCACTCTTTCTTTTTATAGGTGCTGTTGCTTTTTCAAGAGGAGGAAAAGGAAAACTATTCAGCGCCACAAATGACTCTGGAAAAGGGCAGACCATGGGGAATTACTCACTTGTTCATCTGCTGTCCTGTGATGACACAAAAACATCATCTCCACAATGACCATGTTTCGTTATTTTCTTACCCCCTTTTACAGCATCATGTTCCCATGCTTCTGTCTTACAACCATTTTATGATGTCCAACCTCTAGAAGCTTTAAAGTTTTGTCAAAATAGAATTCTTTACAGTAAATGGACCAATTGTGTGGTACAGACATAAGTTGCTGTTTTCAGCCAAATGCAGTTTTACCACCACTGGAAACTGCTAGCTGTTCATAGATGGATAAGTCGTCAACAAGCTTTTTCACATGCAAACGGTGGCTAAGGATTGTCTGCTAAAGCTTTAAAATAACACACTAAAAGCCTTCCCGTTGGAGATTTGCAGTTCAATATTGGCCGATATATACAGTATTACTGAAATGGTACTGTGTTAATCAGTAGTTAGCCTTACCTTTCTCTCTCATGGTTTAAAAGGTACAACCACTGCCCAGAGGTACACAGGACGAACCTGTCTGGACGTGACTGGGGATAATGTACAAATGCAGTCAGACACAGACTCCTAAGCAGTAAATATAATAGTTCTTTATGTTGTACCTCTCGCAGTGATGGAGAGAACTAGAAACAACACGGACTGTAGTCCTGAATGTACATGATGTAATTTGTGCTTCTTGGTAATGTGTTTTGGTAACACATAAAAAAAAAAAAAAAACACACTTAAAAAATATTATTCAACTGATGTAAGTTAACACTACATGAAGGAGTCGGAGGTTAGGAATTACTAAAATAAGCATATGGTAGCTGGAAGGCACTTTGCATACTGCTTGATGCAGAAAAGCATATTACTCCGTTTATTCAAAAATTTTCAATCTGTCATGTGATAGGTGTATAAAACCATTTTACTCTTCAGCACGAAGCAGCTGAGTTGATGGCTTCACTTGTCGTGTGTTTGCCTGCAGTTAGCTGATGCTTTCAGAATCGTTCTCAACCCAACTTTGTAGTAGAGCATGGTGGAAAGCATTGGCTGAACACTTCTTCATTATTTTCTTCTGGTTTCAGAGAAGTGTCTGCTTTTGTTTTGTTTTTTGGGTGGGGCGGAGTGATTTCTCAGTAACAAATTTGAGGTTTATCCATGACTTCAAAGTCAAGCAGTAATGTTCTGATCCAGAACCTTGTAGCTTCTGAGCAGTGAAGCCACGATAATTGTCTTTATTTGCATTTAACTGCATTAGGCCTGCATTTTCTTCTTTTTTTTTTTTTTTTTCTTTTTGTTTTCTTTTAAGGGAACTGGCTAGAACAAATTTTTGACCAAACTCTGGTTCATTCATGTCAAAGTATAAATCCAAAAGTCTCTTAGCTCAAACTTTTTTTTTTTTTTCTTGTCTGTCAGCACACGCTCTATGGCTAACTTATTTATTTTTTAAGTCTGGTTTGTGGTAACATAAATCATTGTTTATTGCAAATAGATAAATGCACATCTTTGAGTTCATTATTGCATTTACAGGGATTTTAATTGTCATTTGTAACTTATTTTGTTAACAACCAAGAGTGCAGTGCTTATTTTTGATGGTTTATGCGCTCATTTAAAAACGCTGAAAAAGTTATTGATGTGATGATGGTTGTTTTTTTTTTTTTTTTTCTTCCCCACGGTCGCTGTACATTTTTTTTATTTTATTTTTTCCATTGGTCAAATACATTATTTTCATCCCTCTGTCGATGACATAATCCGTACTGCAGTTCTCAGTCTGCCTTGTTTGTGTTACTGTCTTAATCTCAAGAATGATATATATATATATATATATATAAATACATATATATATTTTTTTTCGTTATGAAAGATGAGAGTTGTGGCCATTCTAATGTGAAATCACTTCTGTCTCTACAGTATTTGACCAAATTTTATTGCACCATATTGTAAATACATGCAGCAACTTGTGTTTCTTATATAATACACCTGTTTATTTTGTTTTCTTGTTAGATCTTTCTTTTTTGTGGAGAGAAGACGCTATTTGGCCTGTACAGTGTTTATATGATCTAAACTCATCACACATAACAAGAAAATGTGTATATTAATCCAATTGTGGACTTCAGATATTTAAAATACAAAACCCTTTATTTGCTGCAATGACCAGTATGTAGACATTTGCTTTTTAGCAATATTTAAGTGCTCCGTTTGCTGCCATGTAAAGGGGAGGCTCTCTTTGGCAGCAATAACTGGTCAATAATAGGTAATGCAGGTATGTTCAGGTTAAGCCAACAATGTTTTGCATTTATATGCTTTTTCCCTGTCTATACTAATGAAGTCAACATTGCCTGAATGTTAAAATAATGGAAAAAATCCCTGTTTAAAGTATGTAACTGAAATAAAAAATAAAGGTAGTTTTTTTAACTTGCCTTTTTTTTCTTTTTATGCTATTGCTTATGTATGAGCAGTGCTGTGGATTTTTTTTTTTATTATCACAAAGGAAAAAAAAATAAAACTGCTAAACCTGAACTATAAATCTATTATCACAATATGCAAAACTGTTAAAAGAAGCCTGTAAAGATAAAATATAAGACCAGCCATTATTTTTAATGGTGTGTACTCTGGGCCTGTCATCCTGTTTTAGGCTTCACTACCTTGTTGTCTGGTGTGTTACTTTTTAAAGTCTGAAGTGTCAATAGTTTATTTTTATCGATTAACAAAATGGAATGTAAATAAACAGAAGAGAAATCCAAATCCAATCATTATTGCATCAATTCTTCAAGGTACGCTTGCACACAGGTTTTGAAGGAACTCTGCAGGTAGGTTGTTTCAAACATCTTGGAGAACTAACTACAGATCTTCTGTGGATGTAGGGTGCCTCAAATCCTTTTTTATCTTCATGTAATCCCAGACAAACTTGATCTTGAGATCAGGGCTCTGTGGGGGCCAAACCATCACTTGGTTCTTTTTTTTTTTTGCATAAACATTTTATTTAATGTTTTTTGAAAATAGTACAATAAACACAAGAGAGAAATGCCACATACATTGTACAGTCATGTAAATAGCGAATCGATATATCAGAAAAACAAGTTAATCGCAATATCCACCAACTGCCCTCTCCATCTACTCTAGCCAAGTGTATGAATGCAACGTCATAGATGGCGCGCAAGGATGCCTATCATGATTTTCAGTCGTGTTGGTGTAATCGGATATTAATTGGCAGACTGGTGTAGATCTTGATATGAGCGTGAGCCTCGAAAGGTTGTCCAGGGCGTCCATATATCAGAGTATTTGGAAACTTTGTCGCAAGTGATATGGATCAGCTCCTCCATCTCAGCTATGCGGTCAATACGCTGGAGCCACTCCTTCAGTGAGGGAGGGTCTGTGGATCTCCAATGTACTGGGACACATAACCTTGCAGCATTGATCATATGCATAGCAACCGATTTGTAGTAGCAATAAACCGTAAAAAAATGCGCTCAGACAAAAATAAAAAACAAAAGTAGAAAACAAAGGCAGCAGCACTAGTGGGATAACACAAAACAAGGAACTAAAAAATGGAGCACTGCGCCAATAGGACAATTCACATTAAAGGATTGACATCCAGAGGCTGGTATGCCAAAAACAGTGCAAAATTGTCAACCAAACCAAAATTATCTCATATTGCAAAAAAGGTGGCCTGGATTCACAATAATGTCCACATTAAATGAATAAGAATATCAGAGTCCAAATATGTGCATTAACATTCAGAGGTTAGTATGCCGAACCAACACACAATTGGCAAACCAAACCCCAAAAGTCTATTTGATGTTGCACAAACTCAGACGGTATTATCCACATAGATAGTGTAGGATGATAGATATGCACAAAAATGAAATCCACTATGAAGCCAATTCAATAGACATCACCCGGTGATTCACAAAAAAACAGAAGGTGCCCACCACCATAATAGGTTGTCCGCTTACCAGAAGGCAAGCCCAAAAAGCAGACGGCTGTAACCCAGCCGCGGCCTTTGGCTTGCAAATGGAGACCCCAGGATTACACCTCTACATTACATTTCTACTTTATCTAATAAATTACCTTGCGGTATTACAGTATGGTCTGTGTCCCTTCCTCCCCTTGGTTTATCGCATTGGCCGTACGGACCTTGTGATCGGGTGGAACACAATCAAACTGACCTCCTGCCTCCTGGTGTCATCCTGGTTCCTGGTGTAATCCTGGTGTCTCCAAGTGCAAGCCAAAGGCCGCGGCTGGTTTACAGCCGACTGCTTTTTGGGCTTGCCTTCTGGTAAGCGGACAACCTATTACGGTGGTGGGCACCTTACGTTTTTTGTGAATCACCGGGTGATGTGCATTGAATTGGCTTCATAGTGGATTTCATTATCTGCATATCTTATCATCCTACACTATCTCTAGATAATACCGTCTGATTTTGTGCAACATCATATAGACTTTTGGGGTTTGGTTTGCCAATTGTGTGTTGGTTCGGCATACTAACCTCTGAATGTTAATGCACATATTTGGACTCTGATATTCTTATTCATATAATGTGGACATTATTGTGAATCTAGGCCACCTTTTTTGCAATATGAGACAATTTTGCACTGTTTTTGGCATACCAGCCTCTGGATGTCAATCCTTTAATGTGAATTGTCGTATTGCCGAAGCTCTCCATTTTTTAGTTCCTAGATTTGTAGTAGCGCTTTTTGGATATCTTGGCGTGATGTAGAAGGTACTGGGCTGGAGAAAAATCCAGTGGAAGCGATGAAACTGCCGGTATCCTATCGTGATCCTTGCGCCAATGAGATTGGATTATTGGGCACTACCACCAAATGTGTAGTAGAGTGCCTGTCTCTTTGCCACATCAACAACAATCAAGTACCGAGGGGGCAAATTTGTGAATCCGATCTGGGGTTCTATACAACCACGTCTTCAGTTTATACCCATTTTCTTGGGTTGACGTTCAAGGATCCTTTGTGGATATAAATGGATGCGCTCCCAGCTAGCCTCATTTAACTCGATCCCCAGTGCATTCTCCCAGAATGTGTGGTCAGTGCGGAAACGATCTGATGGCTTCTCAAACCGTGCAGCATAAAGCATTGAAATCGCATCATTTGGGGGGAAGATCGGAAGCATAGTGACTCAAACACTGGGAGATTTGGTGAAGCCCATTCTATGGGATGGACAATCCATGTAATGTTGGAGTTGTATGACCAGAAGGGAAAGGCCTTCGTGTTGGATAACTCAGCAAGCTCCTTGAGTCTCATGAATCGGCCTGTACAGAAAAAATGTTTAGCCAGCATCTCCCGCATACGGCCACTACAGAGGTACCAGCTTGGCCTGGAGGGAAGTCTGGTTTATTTCGCACTGGAGTGATCGGGCAGACTTTAGCGGATATTGCATGCTTGGCACCTGCTCTATCAAAGGCCTGGAGGGTGACTCCTATCGGGGTGAAAGTAAAGCTGTGCCAAGGCATGATCTTTAGGGAGCCAAGGAGTCTCCCGTAAAGCAGTGTTTGAGACCAGACGTTCCAGGTTCACCCATCTTTTACACTGGGCATGAACCCTCCAATCGACCATGCGGGCAAGGTGGGCCGCCCAGTTGTATCGTTGCAAGTCCGGAAGCCCAATCCCACCACAAGACTTTGGCATTATATGGCATTATGATGGACGCACGCCCAAACCATAAGATAGTGGGAGCGGCCCATTTTTATAGATCGCGACGCAAGGCTTGCAGTTCCACCAATAAGTTTCTGTTATAGAGTTCTGAGAGGTCTGCCGGGAGTTGTATACCTCATTAGGTGATAGTATCTGTTTCCATTGAAAAGGGAAGTTAGTCTGGCATTGCTCGGCTAGTTCCTTTTGGTAGTGAGATATTTAGTGCAAAAGACTTGGAATAGTTGATTTTCAGGTTGGACAAGAGCTTAAAGTGTTTGAGTACTTTCATGAGGTTAGGGAGTGACGTCAACGGAGAAGAAAGAAAGAGAGCAAAACATTGTCTACAAAAGCTGCAATCTTGTAATCCCGAGAATGTACACGTAAGCCCTTAATATCGGGGTGGGCTCGAATGCAACGGAGAAGGGGTTCTAGTGTAAGGATGTAAAGCAGGGAGGAAAGAAGGCATCCTTGTCTGGTCCCATTATGGATAGAGAAGGCGTCCGACAGAAGGCCATTAACCCTCACTCTAGCTCTGGGATTGGCATACAAAGAGAGGATGAAGGTTCTCATACGTGACCTGATCCCCAGAATACCCAGAACCGCCTCCATAAAGTCCCAGGACACCCTGTCGAATGCCTTCTCAGCCTCTATTGCAAGAAATAAACCCTCTTGTTGGCTAGATGTAAGCCAATTATGTAAATTCAAAGCTTTAATGGTGTTGTCCCTGGCTTCTCTGCCCGGGACAACTCTAAAGCCCTGTACACACGGCCGGGAATTCTGTCTGTTTGAAAACCGCCGGTTTTCCCGACGTGATTCCTGCCAAGCTTGCTTTGAAAAGCCATGTATACACACGGCCACACAAAAGACCCACCGTTCTTTTGAATGGCAAGAACACGGTGACGCCAAAGACTACAACGAGCCGTCTAAATTACGTTCTATGCTAATTTTTATTGAGCATGCAAGATTTATTTCCCATTCAGGTAATGTTACAGACGACCAGTTTTCTTGGCAGGAAACACTGCCGGGAATCCCGACGGAAAAAAATAAAGAACCTGCTCTCTATTTTCCCGTCGGGTTTCCTGCCGAGAAAACTGGTAGGGAGCATACACACGGCCGGGATTCCCGGCCAAAAGCTCTCCTGGCAGTTTTCCTGCCGGGAAAACCGGTCGTGTGTACAGGGCTTAAGGCTGCTTTCACACTGAGGCGCTTTGCAGGCTCTATACCGCTAAAAATGGCGCCTGCAAAGTGCCTTGAAAAAGCCTCTCCCTTTTCTCCAATGTGAAAGTGCGATGGCAGGATGTTTTAAAAAAAAAAAAGTCCTGCTCGCTGCATCTTTGAGGCACTGTAGGATCTGTGCAAAAACTACGGTAAAGCCCCCACCGCCTCAGTGTGAAAGCAGCCTTCGTTCTTTATGCTGAAGATCGTTCTTAATGACACTATTTTTGGGGTCATTATCCTGCTGCACGATAAATTTGGGGGCCAATCGCACTGCTCTCTGATGTTATGGCATGATGGCTAATTATCTGCCTGTATTTCTCAGCATTGAAAACACCATTGATCCTGACCAAACCTGCAAGTCCATTTGCAGACATGCAGTCCAAACTTGCAACAGTCCATAGCACCTGTTGCCATTTTTCAGCACTTCAGTTTTCGTGCATTGCATAGCCTTGTTTCCACGTATGGCTTTGGTCACAGTTCTACCATAAAGACCCTGTTTGGCCAGACTTCTCTGGACAGTAGATGGGTGTACCTGGGTCCCAATAGTTTCCACCAGTTCTTTGCTGATGGCACTGCTGGACATCATCTGATGTCAAAGGGAAGTAAGCATTCTGTGTCTCATTTGCTGCATTGTTTCCATGGCTGACGCTGTCTACGGTCCTCAATGTTGCCCATTTGGGATTTCAAGATGTGCTTTTCAATGCACAGTCTGCTTTGAAATCTTTGCCTGGGAGAGACCTTGCTGATGCAGTATAACTACCTTGTGGCTTGTTGCTGTGCTCAGTCTTGTCATGAACTGTGACAAACTGTTTTCTACAACCTCACCTTAGTAGTATAGTTTGGCTGTTTCTCATCCAGTTTTAAGCCTCCTACACAGCTGTATGTTTCAGTTAATGATCGTGTTTGAGGCCGGGTTCACACTTGTGCGACACGACAGCCGTCCTACTTTGGATCCGACTTGGCCCTGCGACATGAAGCCGACATACGTCCAACTTTCAATAAACGGGGATCCGACTTGGATCCCTGCCAATACCAGGCACTGTGTTTGGTATGAATCTTGAGGGGGAACTCCACGCCAAATTTTAAATAAAAAAACCGGCATGGGTTCCCCTCCAGGAGCATACCGGGCCCTGCGGTCTGGTATGGATTTTAAGGGGGACCCCCTAAGCCGAAAAAACGGCGTGGGGGTCCCCCTCAAAATCCAAACCAGACCCTTATCCGAGCACGCAACCTGGCAGGCCGCAGGAAAAGAGGGGCGGGGGACGAGAGTGCGGCCCCCCTCCCTCCTGAACCGTACCAGGCCACATGCCCTCAACATGGGGGGTTTGGGGCGGGGGGGCGACCTGCGGCCCCCCACCCCAAAGCACCCTGCCCCCATGTTGATGGGGACAAGGGCCTCTTCCCGACAACCCTGGCCGTTGGTTGTCGGGGTATGTGGACGGGGGGCTTATCGGAATCCGGGAGCCCCCTTTAATAGGGTGGTCGGGATCTGGGGGCCCATTATGTGAATGAGTATGGGGTACATCGTACCCCTACCCATTGTAACCTGGGGGACAGGTAGTAGGTACAAAAGCTCCCTGGGATGAGCAGGCACAGATACCAAGTCCATTGGATCAGTGAAAACACAGTGTTATTTATTGGTGCTATATACAAAGTCAATGACAGGTGCTGTACAGTGTGCTGAAAACAAACAGATGAAAAAATAGCTAAACAAAAGCCTAGCCGTGTCTCGGCTCTACCTATACAGTATTTACAGGCCCTCACTACCAGGCTGGACAAGCCTAGCGCTTGTCAGCTTCCACATCCAACAGAGTAACAAGTTTTACAAACCTTGCTCTCACAGACCAATGCTGTCTGTGTTTCCCAGGCTGAGCAAAGGCTGTCTGCTCAGGTGAGCTTTTAATTAACCTGGCTCAGATTCCTGAATGTATATGAGAGGAGCCTGGGAGATGTATAAACCCCGAATAGGACTTTCCCAGGCTCTCTCTGGGATGCTCTGCCACACCATTCACCTGGTGGAAAAAAATGTCAATAAAAAAACCACAGGTTTTTAAAGTAATTTATTACACAGCTCCGGGGGTCTTCTTCCGACTCCGGGGGTCGTCTCCCGACTCTGGGGGTCTGTTCCGACTTCGGGGGTCTCCGGTGTTGTCTCTGCGCTCAGTCACATGCTCCGGGTGGCCACATGCTCCCATGTTGTTACAGTCACATGCTCCGGGGCCACCCGGAGCTTGTGACTGTGACGTCATGAGAGGCCTATATAAATCGAAGCACACCGCACACTCGGCATTACAGCGGGAGGAAGCGACATGTCAACATCGAAGAGAAGAAGATGACGAAGAAGACCGGGCCCCGCTAGCAAAAGAGCTGGAAGAAGATAGCGGAGGCCCGGCAGAAGGAAGAAAGGACCGGAGAGCGCGGAGACGACACCGGAGACCCCTGGAGTCGTGAGAAGACCCCCGAAGTCGGAAGAGACCCCCGGAGTCGGAAGAAGACCCCCGGAGCTGTGTAATAAATTATTTTAAAAACCTGTTTTTTAATTGACATTTTTTCCACCAGGTGAATGGGTAGGGGTACGATTGTACCCCATACTCATTCACATGGGGTGGGGGGCCGGGCTCTGGGGGCCCCCTTATTAAAGGGGGCTCCCGGATTCCGATAAGCCCCCCGCCCGCATACCCCGACAACCAAAGGCCAGGGTTGTTGGGAAGAGGCCCTGTCCTCATCAACATGGGGGCAGGGTGCTTTGGGGTGGGGGGGGCGCAGGTCGCCCCCTGCCCCAAATCACCAAACCCCCCATGTTGAGGGCATGCGGCCTGGTACGGTTCAGGAGGAAGGGGGGGAGGGCGCTTTTTCGCCCCCCCTCTTTTCCTGCCGTCTGCTAGGTTGCGTGCTCGGATAAGGGTCTGGATTGGATTTTGAGGGGGACCCCCACGCCGTTTTTCGGCTTAGGGGGTTTCCCTTAAAATCCATACCAGACCGAAGGGCCTGGTATGCTCTTGGAGGGGGAACCCATGCCGGTTTTTATTTAAAATTTGGCGTGGAGTTCCCCCTCAAGATCACCAGAGCACAAGTCGCATGCCAAAGTCGGATCATGCAAGACTGCGGTCCGACTTTGATCCGACTTCAATGATAGTCAATTGGCTGAAGTAGGATCAAAGTCGGACCAAAGTAGTACAGCGAGCATCTACAAAGTCGGACCGACGTGTCAGACCAGTTAAGACGGCTCCCATAGGGGAACATTTATTTTCACACGTCATGCGACATGAGCTCCCAATGTCGGAGCGTTTGTCGGACAAGTGTGAACCCGGTCTGAACCTACATATGAAATTGATGATCATTAGAACCCGTTTGGTATAATCATACACGTGACTAATCCTATAAAGACCGTTAACTTGTGCAAGCGTAACAATTGATATTGGTTTGAAGCCAAGGGGTAGACACACTAAATATTGATTTTTTTCATCTGTTCACTCACTTTGCATTTTGTAAATTGAGAAAAATAAACATTTAAAATATATACTGTGTTTTAAAAAAAAAATCATACTTACTGTATATGTTGATCGTTTCCTGATGCGCCTATCCCCCTTAATCTCCTCGAGAGAATAAATTCTGTTCAGCTAATCTTTCCTTTTAGCTGAGCTATGTGCCTTTTATGCATTTGGTTGCCCTTATTTGCACTTCCTCCCGTTCACCAATATCCTTTTTGTGAACTGGCACCCAAAACTGAACTGCACATTCCAGATGAGGTTTTCCAAATGATTTGTACAGGGGCAAAATTATGTCTGTGTCTCTCTCTCTCATCTATACCTTGTGATACAAGTAAGTATTTTACTAGCATTAGAAAATGCAGCTTGGTGACAGGGTTTCAGTTTTGCTCCCGTGAAGCAAACAAACATCGCCTCAGAATGTGTACATCCCTATGCAACTGCATACCTTTTTAGGTGGGCTGTCAGGAGGCAGTAAAGCCACAGTAAACTGTCAGGGGTAAGACAGAATCGGATACATGTTTCTCCATCCTCTAGCCATCTATCCCATATCTTGGAATACTTTTGTGTGGAGCCCTTGTGGGTATAAATCAGCTTTTTGAATGGCAAATTGTCATTAACAGCCTTTTTCCACATCTGTAGAGTGGGGGGCAAATCCTGCATCCATCTCTGAGCGATCACTTTACGTGCTAAAAATGTTTCAAGGAGGAAAATTGTTTGATATTTATCTACCTCAACGTCAGGCAGTAGCCCCAGGATACACAACTTAGGGTCAAGTACCACAGGGGATCCCATATTGTCATGCAGAAAGTGGACAACCTGCGTCCAGTAAGTCTGAATACTTGGACAGCTCCAAATAAGATGGTAAAACCTGCCAAGCGTGGACTGACACAGACAACAGGTCGGATTGGATGTGTGTTGGAATTTGGCCATTCTCAGTGGTGTTAGGTAGGCTCTGAACAATGTAAAGTTGTGTCAGTCTATCTGACAGTTTAGGGGACGTAGTCTTGGTTCCGTCAAGTATTTCGTCCCAGTCTGCGTTTTCTATTGGGCCTACGTCCTGTTCCCAAGCCGTCTTAGCCTTTTGAGTAACGGCTACTGTACCCCGACGTCTGATGGTGTAGTACAGGTGCGAAATAAGCTTGGAGGGGTCACTCCCCAAAACAATATCTAGCACCGGTGGGGGTACCGTCTCTACCTCCAGAGATGTCAGCTGGGTTCGGAGTGCATGACGGAGCTGCAGGTATTTGAAAGCTAAGTGCTGTGGGAGCGAAAATTCCTCTCTAAGCGCCTGAAACTGTTTGAGCCCAGGGTTTGATAGGACTTGGTGTAAGTATATTATTCCGTGTCTGGCCCAGACCACCGAGTCGGGAATCCCTGCTAGTTCTGGCATATGGCCGTTAAGCCACAATGGGGTAGGAGAATAAAATTTCCCAACATTCTGTTTTTTAAGGGATGTTTTCCAAATCCGTTGGTGATGCATTAACATCCCCGAGTTATGCCTTAAGACCCGATTCTGTATTTGTTTCCCACGAAGGATAGCCTGAAGGGGCGTGTGCGTCGGGTGCCCGGGTTTATCGCAAACTAAAGACCTATAACTTTTCAGTTCCGAGGTATTGAAGTGGTATATATGAGAGAGCTGTGAGGCCAAGTAATAATCATGGAGGTCTGGGAGGGAAACACCTCCCATATCCATTGGATTCTTTAAAATGTGTCAAGCTAGCTTGTGTCTACCATTCCCCAAACAAATGAATTCAGAATAGCTTCCATTTGTTTGAAGATTTTTAAGGGAATGTATAGAGGGGCATGCCACACCATGTACAGAATTTTGGGCAAAATAATCATTTTTATAATATTCACGTGCCCCATCACCCCTAAGGGTAATCTAGCCCACGTCTGCTCCGATAGCCATCCATTGACAAAGATTCTCGCCTTGGGAGTCTGATATAGGAGTTGCACCCATTTTATGAAATGCGGTCCAAAGCCATAGTTATGTAGACATTCCCATAGGTAGGGCCACTCAACTAAATCAAAGGCTTTGGCCGTATCTAGCGCCACCACCACCCTGGTTCCTGAGTTATCATGCCGCGCCTGAATATTCATGTACAGTCTTCTAATGTTCATAGCAGTGTTCTTCCCCGGCATGAACCCTGTTTGGTCCATGTGAATAAGTGACAATATGGCAGCGTTTAACCACTTAACGACCGCTCACTGTATATGTACGTCGGCAGAATGGCACCGTCAGGCACAATCGCGTACAGTGTACGTGATTGCCTTTGTACAGTTGGGGGGTCCGATCGGACCCCCCTCTTATACAGTGAGCGGTCGGTATTCGTTGGGGAGCGATCCGACATGAGGGGGCGGCCTTTCGATTCCGGCCACCCCCCCAGCGATCGCTCCCGGCGAATGGAAATGCTCCCTCTGCTGTGTAATGTTTACACAGGCAGAGGAAGCAGGAGGAAGTGATGTCATCTCTCATGCGGCGCTCACATATACTGAGCGCCGTACAAGAGAAGACACACAGGTCAGTACACTAACACTACACTGACACCAGGACACATAGGCACACAAATCGCCCCCCCAGATCACCCCCCAGCCCCCAGTCACAGTGTCACTGATTGCAGTGACCATTTATTTACTGATCACTGCAATCAGTGACATTTGTGACTGTAAAAGTGTCACTACATTTAGTTTTAGGTCCAGTGTAGCCCCCTAACCCCCCCTAATAAAGGTTTAACCCCCTGATCACCCCCAGATAACCCTTTCACCCCCTAGCACCGCCGTCGCTAAGCGATCATTTTTCTGATCGCTGTCTTAGCGTCGGTGATGCAGATCGGTAGCCAGTATTTTTTTTTAGGTTTGCCGCAGGTTTTTATAGCGCCGGGTACCCCCATAAATTATCTAATAAAGGTTTAACCCCCTTGATCGCCCCCCAGGTAACCCTTTCACCCCCTATCACCACTGTCGCTAAGCGATCATTTTTCTGATCGCTGTCTTAGCGTCGGTGATGCAGATCGGTAGCCAGTAATTTTTTTTAGGTTCGTCGCAGGTTTTTATAGCGTCAGGTACCCCCATAAATTATCGAATAAAGGTTTAACTCCCTTGATCGCCCCCCAGGTAAACCTTTCACCCCCTATCACCACTGTCGCTAAGCGATCATTTTTCTGATCGCTGTCTTAGTGTCGTGATGCAGATCGGTAGCCAGTAATTTTTTTTAGGTTCGCCGCAGGTTTTTATAGCGTCAGGTACCCCCCCATATATTATCTAATAAAGGTTTTAACCCCCTAATTGCCCCTAGTTAACCCTTTCACCAGTGATCACCATATAAGTGTTACGGGTGACGCTGGTTAGTTAGTTTGCTTTTTATAGTGTCAGGGCACCCGCCGTATATATATCCCAATAAAGGTTTAACCCCCTGATCGCCCGGCGGGTGATATCAATTAGGTTTTAGCGTCAGAGAGGGTCTGCGTCACACCCCAGGCAGCGTCAGGTTAGTGCCAGTAACGCTAACACCCACGCGTGAAGCATACACCCCCTTAGTGGTATAGTATCTGATCAATATCTGATCAGATCTATACTAGCGTTCCCAGCAGTTTAGGGTTCCCAAAAACGCAGTGTTAGCGGGATCAGCCCAGATACCTGCTAGCACCTGCGTTTTGCCCCTCCGTCCAGCCCAGGCCACCCAAGTGCAGTATCGATCGATCACTGTCACTTACAAAACACAACACACATAACTGCAGCGTTCGCAGAGACAGGCCTGATCCCTGCGACTCCAGTGCTGTAGGAGGTGATTTCACCACCACAGTTAAAAAAAAAAAGCATATATGCCGAAGCATTGGGGCAGCAGGGGCGGAGGAGAGATTTTGCTCCTAATGCAGCGTACATACAGTCGAAATTCCGACGGAGGCTTGCCCGTGGAAAAGTCCGACCATGTGTGTGCGGCATAACTTTTTTGCGGGAGGATGCCCCCATGCTTCGGCATATATAAATGGTGCATGTATGCCCATCATTAGAAGTGGGTGGATGAAGGGCGGTATTCTAATGGTGGGCATACCCACCGATCAATCTCTTTTTTCGTTCAGCCAACTGGCTGCATGAAAAAAAAAGATTACAATACATGTCCAACAAGGACCAGCAACGTACTGGTATGTTGCTGGACTTTGAATGTTTATACCAGAATGATGCCTGCGGGTTTAGGTATCATCTTGGTATCATTCTTTTCAGCCAGCGGCCGGCTTTCATGTAAAAGCAATCCTAGTGGCTAATTAGCCTCTGGACTGCTTTTACAAGCAGTGGGAGGGAATGTCGTCGTCCCCCCCCCGGATATAAAAAGCGCCATTGGGAAATTGGGAAAGCATTTTATCACACCGATCTTGGTGTGGTCAGATGCTTTGAGGGCAGAGGAAAGATCTAGGGTCTAGAAGACCCCAGTTTTTTCAAAAAAGAGTACCTGTCACTACCTATTGCTATCATAGGGGATATTTACATTCCCTGAGATAACAATAAAAATGATAAAAAAAAATATGGAAGGAACAATTTAAAAATAAAATAAAAAAGCAAAATTAATAAAAAAAAAAAAAAAAAAAGCACCCCTGTCCTGCCCTGCTCTTGCCCAATGGCGAACGCAAGCGTCGGTCTGGCGTCATATGTAAACAGCAATTGCACCATTCATGTGAGGTATCACCGCGAAGGTCAGATCGAGGGCATTAATTTTAGCAGTAGACCTCCTCTGTAAATCTAACGGGGTAACCTGTAAAGGCTTTTAAAGGCTTTTAAAAATGTATGTAATTTGTCGCCAATGCGCGTTTGTGCGAAATTTTAAAGCATGTCGTGTTTGGTATCTATGTACTCGGCCTAAGATCATCTTTTTTATTTCATCAAACATTTGGGCAATATAGTGTGTTTTAGTGCATTAAAATTAAAAAAGTGTATTTTTTCCCCAAAAAATGCGTTTGAAAAATCGCAAATACTGTGTCGAGAAAAAAAAATGCAACACCCACCATTTTAATCTGTAGGGCCTTTGCTTTAAAAATATATATAATGTTTGGGGGTTCAACATAATTTTCTTGCAAAAAAATTTTTTTTTTCATATAAACAAAAAGTGTCAAAAAGGGCTTTGTCTTCAAGTGGATGTAAGCTTCCTAATGTGTATAAAATGCCAGAACAGTTCAAAACCCCCCCAAAT
Organism: Rana muscosa; assembly: GCA_029206835.1. Classification (NCBI taxonomy): domain Eukaryota; kingdom Metazoa; phylum Chordata; class Amphibia; order Anura; family Ranidae; genus Rana; species Rana muscosa. Next base: position 1,002,755,086 of record CM055116.1, on the reverse strand, counting down.
GACCCATTTTGGAAAGTAGACACCCCAAGCTATATACTGAGAGGCATGTCGAGTCCATGGAATATTTTATATGTTGACACAAGTTGCGGAAAAAATACAATTTTTTTTTTTTTTTGCACAAAGTTGTCACTAAATGATATATTGCTCAAACATGCCATGGGCATATGTGGAATTACACCCCAAAATACATTCTGCTGCTTCTCCTGAGTACGGGGGTACCACATGAATGAGACTTTTTGGGAGCCTAGCTGCGTACGGGACCCCAAAAACCAAGCACCGCCTTCAAGCTTTCTAAGGGTGTAAATTTTTGATTTCACTTCTCACTGCCTATCACAGTTTCGGAGGCCATGGAATGCCCAGATGGCACAAAACCCCCCCAAATGACGCCATTTTGGAAAGTAGACACCCCAAGCTATTTGCTGAGAGGTATTGTGAGTATTTTGCAGATCTCGCTTTTTGTCACAAAGTTTTTAAAATTGAAAAAAAAAAAAAATATATATATATTTTCTTTCTTCATTTTCAAAAACAAATGAGAGCTGTAAAATACTCACCATGCCTCTCAGCAAATAGCTTGGGGTGTCTACTTTCCAAAATGGGGTCATTTGGGGGGGGTTTGTGCTATTTTGGCATTTTATGGCCTTCGAAACTGTGATAGGTAGTGAGGAGTGAAATCAAAAATTTGTGCCTAGAAATCCTGAAGGCGGTGCTTGGTTTTTGGGGTCCCGTACGTGGCTAGGCTCCTAAAAAGTCCCACACGTGGTATTCCCGTACTCAGGAGAAGCAGCAAAATGTATTTTGGGGCGTAATTCCACATATAACCATGGCATGTGTGAGCAATATATCATTTAGTGACAACTTTTTGTAATTTTTTTATTTTTTTTCGTCATTATTCAATCACTTGAGACAAAAAAAAAATATTCAATGGGCGCAACATGCCTCTCAGCAATTTCCTTGGGATGTTTACTTTCCAAAATGGGGTCATTTGGGGGGGGGGGGGGGTTGTACTGCCCTGCCATTTTAGCACCTCAAGAAATGAGATAGGCAGTTATAAACTAAAAGCTGTGTAAATTCCAGAAAATGTACCCTAGTTTGTAGACGCTATAACTTTTGCGCAAACCAATAAATATACGCTTATTGACATTTTTTTTACTAAAGACATGTGGCTGAATACATTTTGGCCTAAATGTATGACTAAAATTGAGTTTATTCGATTTTTCTTATAACAAAAAGTAGAAAATATCATTTTTTTTTCGAAATTTTCGGTCTATTTCCATTTATATCGCAAAAAATTTAAATCGCAGAGGCAAGCAAATACCATTAAAAGAAAGCTCTATTTGTGGGAAGAAAAGGAAGCAAATTTCGTTTGGGTACAACATTGCATGTCTGCACAATTTACAGTTAAAGCAGCGCAGTGCAAAATTCTGAAATCACCTCTGGTCCTCTAGCTACCAAATGGTCCGGGGCTTAAGTGGTTAACCTAGCTGCTAATATTTTAACTAAGATTTTAATATCCACCTGCAGTAAAGAAATAGGCCGATAAGATTCAGGTTTGGGGAGTACTATAATTTGGGCTTCCTGCATAGATTTAGGGAGTACGTTTGTGTTAAATATAGATTGATACAGGGCCTTTAGCTTGGGAACAAGTATATCAGAGTAGGTAGCATAAAATTCCAAAGGGAGTCCATCCAGTCCTGGTGCTTTAGATTTGGCCAATTGGGCAATCGCCTCAGCAATATCATTTGTCGTAATCGGCGCATCTAATAGTTTAACCTGCTCTTGGTAAAGCCAAGGAAACTGAATGGTGGCCAAATAGGACTGCAGTTCCCCATGTGTGTATGTACTCTGAGATTTATAGAGGGTACTATAGAATTGCTGAAATTTAGCTGCAACTTGGCTCGGGTCAGTAATACTATGTCCATCAGGGTCACTAAGCGAAACCACAACTGGAGGCTTATCTAGATGAGCCAGATAGGCCAGCAGTTGCCCCGCTCTCTCCCCCTGCTCATAAACTCTCTGCCTGCAGAAAAAACCCAGCTGTTTAGCTTTCTCTGTGTGCAGTTGTGTAACCATACGGGACTGGAGTTTGACTCTGTTAAGATTTTCAGGGGTCGGACTGGCAGTATATGCGGCTTCTAAAACTCGAAGTTTGTCAGAGGTTAAATGGAGTATGGCCGTAGAATCACGTTTACGCCTATTTATTCTGGTGGATAATAGCCTGCGGGCATGCCCTTTACGGTCATCCCAGTGTGAGTTGAGGGTAGAAGGCCCCCGCAGTCTATCAAAAAAGAAGAGCAATTCTCTTGCTATGGAATCATGGTCTGTGATAACCGACAACCAATGGGGATTAAGTCTCCACAGTCGTGCTGGGGAGGCAACGCGAAGAGACACCGTCTGACAGGATCCGGGGGGGAAAACCCTGAACCTGTAACCCTAGGCAGCAGGGCCCTGGAAACAAGAATAAAATCAATCCTGGACATGGTGTTGTGGCTTGTTGAATGACATGTATATGCTCTGGTCGTGGGGTTATTATGTCTCCAGACGTCAATAAGGGCAAACTCCGTCAGTGTACGACATGGTCTAGTGTGTAATGGCTCGCCCGGTCCAGGGTCAGCTTGTACTGGGCGATCTAGTGTCGGGGTCATTGTATTGTTCAAGTCCCCCATCCACACCACTGGCAGCGAAGGGTACTGTGCCATGTAAGCAACGCCCTCCGTCACCACATCTTACCTGTAAGGAGGGGGAATGTAGCTAGCTAGAATCAATATAGGGGCACCCCCCACAGTGGCATGCATAAAGAGGTATCTGCCCTGCCGATCTGACACCACAGACACCAGTTCAAAAGGAGTAGATTTTGCAACCAGCACTGTAACCCCCCTAGACATGTTGGTATGAGTGCTATGGTATGCCCACCCCACCCCACCCATGGACGTTTCAAGGCTGCCTGTAAATGACCCGTGACATGCGTTTCTACCAAGGCGATGATATCTGCCTTCTGACCCTTGAGCTAGTTCAATACAGCCGTACGTTTGATTTTATCCCGCATTCCCCGCACATTCCATAGTAGGAATTTAACATCTGCCATACTGCTTAGAGCTATAATCTGTGTGCACGGAACTGCAGGGTATCATATCTATCAAAGTAGGGTCTCAGGCATCGTGCAAATAACTATACATTGTACAAGCAGTACACGTGTTGAATCGTGTCTACCAGTCAGATAACTAAACATACATGACTCATAAATGGTAAGTGCTCGTTTAAAATTATTCCAAGTAATTAACAAGTGCACAACGGTGCTAACATTCCCAATGCTCTGATCAAGGGATCAGGCATTTTCCTTCCCTCCCAGCTTCTCACCTCCCCAACTTGGTGGAAGCATGCAGTCCCTTGCAACCTTTATATGAATTCGCTTCCAGCCAACAACTTTAGCTGGAGGTACAGTACTTAAAAAATAGTGAGCAGAAAGGTACAAAATAATGAGAAAAAAATAGGGGTTGCAAACATAACGGGGGCGATTATTCACTGTGTAGCTCAAGATCAGGGCACTAAGCATGTCCTACGCGTCTCTTTTTGAGTGAGACTCGCGCTGCAAGGATACATAGTCGTCTTCGTGTACGAAAGTTCTTGGGGCCTTAGCCCTATGGTATCTCCATGAAAGTGCTGTGGGGGCAGTTAGAAGCATAGGGTGTTAGTCTCTGTGGTCCAAGCAGCTCCCGGCCAAGGGCCGAGTGTCCAGGAGTATCAACAAGCTGAGTCTTTTCTCCCCCACGGGAGCTTGAGGGTCGGGCCCCCTACCCCAAACAGGGGGGCCTCCAAACACATATCGTGTAATGCGTGGGTCAGGAAAATGGGGGGGGAAGAGGCAAATGGGAGGAGCTTGTGTGCAAATAAACAAAAAATGGTGAGATGAAACTACCCCCCCACAGCAGAGGGGACTCTTAGAAAAAGAGTAGGGCCTGCCATTATCTGGCAATGACAACAGAACTCCCAATACCAGGCCGTGTAACCGTTCATCCAGCCGGGCGTTCTCGTGATCCAGCCATTGTGCTGCCGCCCTCGGGTCCTCAAAAAATAGGGCTCTGCCATCCTCCTCCACTCTCAATCTGTCCGGGAACAACATGGCATATTTAAGGTGTACCACCCTGAGCCTCCTCTTAACATCTTGGAACTGTGCACGCTTTCTTTGGACTTCATTGGAGAAGTCAGGGAACACTGCGACATGGCCGTTTCCCAGGGCGATGTTGCCTTTCTCTCTAGATAACCAAAGGATTTTATCTGTCTCTGAAATTAAGAAACTTGGCGATAAAGGTCCTGGGGGGGGGGGGGGATCCCACAGGTAGAGGTTTAGCTAGGATGCGGTGCGCCCTTTCCACTACGAACATAACAGAAAAGGCCTCTCTTCCAAAATGTTGGATCAGGAGGGATTCCAAGTATTCAGCAGGGTTGGTACCTTCAGCCTTTTCAGGTAGGCCGATGAACCGGAGATTGCAGCGTCTCAAACGGTTCTCCATGTCATCCTGATGAGCGTGTAGCTGGCGGATCTGGCGTTGCAGGTCCTCCGTGGTGTGGCTCAGGGGGTGTAGGATGTCCTCTGCTGCTTCGATGCGTGTCTCGGCCTCTGTGACTCTGTCTTTTTACCTTAGATAGGTTTTGACCTCACCTATTTTGGCGGTAAGTGTCCCCTGCAGCGACGCAATGGCATCCAGGACCTTAGCTGTTTCTGCGCCCTGATGGACCGCCGCGGAGCACGTGCCGTTGCCTCCTTTGGCCTGCAGTTCTTGATCCTGATGGCGGTATTTTGCCAGCTTGTCCACCGCCTCAGAGGCCTTTTTCGGAGGAGACATGGTCGATTCCTGCTCCGGAATGTGGACGATCAGGCCGTCGCTGGGTGGAGCAAGATGTCCGCTGTTCCGGGAATTAGGCCAGAGCCAAGTACCGTCCCCCAAGGCAGATGCAGGACTCGTATGTATTGCTACAGTGGCCTCAAGCAGAGCAGAGTCCGTTCCAGGAGGTGACGTATCCCCGGACAGTCAGATAGGTAGGAAAGCTCACCTAGACCACCGCCGGGTGAAGCAAGATGGCTTCCGCTCCGAGTAGCAGGCCGAATCCGCGACCCGTCCTGAGGCAAAGGCAGGGTGTGAATGTGCAGCGTCCCCAGACCGTCCGGTTGCTGTTCCAGGAGGGGATGGGTACTGAGCTGCCGGGGAGGTCAGGAGATTATGCTGTAGACCACCGCCGGGTGGACCAAGATGGCCGCCGCTCCGGGAACTAGGCCGAAGCCGCGGCCTTTCCTAGGGCAAATGCGGGACCGGAGAGTCCCTCCTCGGAGGCCTCGGGCCGAGTTCTAGCGATCCGGCAGGCTCCAGGGACATCAAAAAAGGCAGAACAGGTCCCCGGATGCATAGGATGGCATCTGATGAGCAGGATACAGGCAGGATGGTCGTATAAGGAGTATGGGCAAGCGGAGCTCTCTCTAGATGCGACCTATTCCATTGCTCTCCAGGCCACGCCCTTTGTCTGCCTTTTAGATGTGGGAACCCCAGCAGTTACCTGTGAGGAGACAGCCCCATTGACATCAGGCAGGCAGTCTTGGCCAATCACTCGCATGTGATTGCTCCATGAGCGATTTACATGCAAGAGAATGTGATTAGTTGCAGGAGCAGGCACCCTCCCATTGCTTTCAATGTGGATGCCTCCAGCTAATCGCGAGAACACCCCACTGGTATTCTTGCATCTAATTGCAGGCAGGGTGTGAATGCTTAGTCTGGCCTGTTTTGCTTTAGGCTAGGCTCTTCCGTCTTCCTGTTTGTGACCTTTATTGGTTTTAGCTTCTGATGCTGTTTAGTTGATCTGCGTTTGCATTGGGTTCTTATCCTGTTTCTCTCGATTGGTGTTGGCTTCTGTTCTGTTTGTTTGTGCTGTTACCAGGGGCAACAAGATACAATCGATCCCTGTTGTTCAGCTCTGCACTGGTCTTTCTATTCTGGTTGTATAAAAGGAAAATAGATTTTGGTGCACAGAGATTATTTAGTCCAGCCAGCAATAAATGTCTAGTAAATGGATAATCAGGGTTAAGAAAAATCCCATGTCAATCATCCGTGGTAGAGGAGATATAATAAGGGTAGGTACTGGACCACCTGCAGCTGCTATCCTCAGAGTTGTGGCAGGCTCTGTATAAACCAATAGGAAAGAAAACAAAGGGTAAGGAAGCGCTAGCTAAGGGTAGTATCACAGTTAAAAGTTTTAATAACAATGGCCTGTAGAAGGAGCTAGATGCTCCGAGCACATAGCCTTGTTTTTACCTCTCGTCTGATTCTCCCGTCTTTCCTATTCCTGGTTGTATGCAGTTTTTCTGCTAGGTAACCCTTGGGTTACATACTGTAATTAGTAAAAAAAAAAAAAAAACATTTTCTAGGCCTCTGGCCAAGTCCTTGTTTCCCAGTGAGATTCCTTTTTTTCAGCTGGCTACCTGGTGTACTCCTATATCACCTGTCACTCATGCTTGTGTTCCCTGTTCAAGTTTTGGTTGTTCTGCCCTAGATTTCCACTATGCTCCTTTCATAAAGTTTCTTTACCCCAGAAGTTCACAAACCTCTTGAATCGGTATTGCTCGCTTGGTGATTTTTTTACCTACAGGTAAGCCTATAATAAGGCACCTGCACGGTTTAGGAGATATTCACCCTGCATGCAGCTGCTGACGTCGTGCCGGTCTCGTTGTTCTGACTGGATGTCATATGACGTTCTTCTGAACAAGCTGCTCATGCGTGCCCCTGGGAGGGCACACTGCATCTTCATTCACGTTAAAGAGCCTATGACGTAGGGTCTTTACCATGTGATCAGCTATGTCCAATCACAGTGTAAATAGGAAGTGCCGGTTATCAGTATCCCTCTACTCATGCTAACAGTGCATGAGTAGAGGAGAGCCGATAAGCGGCTTTCCTGATGGGGGGGGGGGGGTGCTTTAATGATCAGTGCAGCTGCCCCATTAGGGATTCCTGACGCTGACTTTCAGTGCATTCTCATCAGTGCCCATCACTGCATCCTATAAGTGCTTGTGTGCATTTGTAACAGAAACTAAAGCCGCGCGTACACACGATAGGTTTTTCCGATGAAAACAGTCCGATGGATTTCTTTTCATCGGACAAACCGATCGTGTATGGGCCCCATCTGTCTTTTTTCCATCGGTGTCAAAAAATAGAACGTTTTAAATTTTTCCGATGGATAAAAAACCGATAGCAAATTTCGATCGTCTATGGGCAAAAGTCCATCGGTTAAAAAACCCAAGCATGCTCAGAATCAAGTAGACACATGCTCAGAAGCATTGAACTTAATTTTTCTCGGCTCACATGATCGGATTTCCTATGGATTTTAAACCAATGGATTTTTCCATCGGAAATCCGATGAAGCTGACTTCCATCAGTCTTTCCTACACACCATCAGTCAAAAAACCGATCGTCCCAAACGCCGTGACGTAAAACACTCTGACGAGCCAAGAAAAATTAAGTTCTATGCTTCTGAGCATGCGTCGACTTGATTCTGAGCATGCGTGGGTTTTTTATCCGATGGAGTTCCCCACAGACGATAGTAATTTGCTATCGTTTTTTTTTTCCCATCGGATAAATTTAAAACGTTCTATTTTTTATGACGATTATTATGATAACCTCTGTGGCCCAGTTATAATATTTGATCAAAGACCTTGATGTTTTATGACTGTCTTATATGAAAAAACTTTTCTATATTAAAATATCTTTAGCTTTTTACTTCTGTCTACCGTGTGCCTTTAAAGTCCAACCCACTAGCTTTTAGCTGAAAAATGTGCATGTTCTATTTTTTAACACCGATGGAAAAAAGACTGATGGGGCCCATACATGATCGGTTTGTCGGATGAAAAAAGTCCATCGGTAAAACCGATCGTGTGTACAGGGCTTAAGTGGTGGTTAAATACCACCAAAAGAATCGGTCTCAAAAATTTTTTTAATTTGGGTACAGCAATTGCATGACTGCGCAATTGTCATTCAAAATGCGACAACGCTGAAAGCTGAAAATTGGCCTGGGCTGGAAGAGGGTGAAAGTACCCAGTATTGAAGCTGGTTAAAGGTGCTTCAAATGACACATTGTAGACTGGTAGAGTCATAACAATTTATTGAGTTATGTACAATAAAATAATAAGAGTAAAAACTGATAATATGGTCTAAATATTCTTCTTGCAAAGTGGTATGGATCTAAACTGTACCAACATGTTTCACCCAATGGGTCTTCTTGAGGGAATGAAATAACCACTTGAAGCGTTTTAAACTGCATGAAAATAGAAATATCACATAAATTGATCAATTACACCTGTAGCAACAGCTACGTCATGCTTACCAATCCACATGTCAATCTTCATCTAGGCAAAATAATCAATGGCCATACATTGAAAATAGATGAAACCACAGATTAGGGCCCAGCTCAAGGTTGTCTAGTGACTGCAGGAAGCACAAAGGGGCCTGGCTATGAAAGAAAAAAAATAATAACAAGCTTATGCTTTAAATGACCTTAAAGAGGAACTGCAGTCTGCTCACATAATTTGTAATAAAAACATATTTGCCATTCTGAAGCTTTCCTCCAATCACTTTGCATATTATTTTATAAATACTGTGATTCTGTACTTGCTAAATATGCTGCAGAAATCTCCCTCCACTGAGTCTGGCTGCATCCATTTTAACTGTGGGCAGCTGAAGCTTTTACCTGTTCACTTCCGGGATTTACACAGACACAGAGGCACAGATCCAGCTCTGCAGCTCATATTGGCCCTCTTATGACTCATCCCCCTCCCTTCCTGGCAAATTCTCACGAGAGAGAGAGAGCTGTGCATGATGTCATAAAGCAGGGGTCTTCAAACTACGGCCCTCCAGGTGTTCAGGAACTACAATTCCCATCATGCCTAGTCATGTCTGTAAATGTCAGAGTTTTGCAATGCCTCATGGGATTTATAGTTCCGCAACAGCTGGAGGGCCGTAGTTTGAGGATCCCTGTCATAAAGCCTAGGCCTTTTTTTTTTCTTAACCAGACAAGAAAGAGGGCTGTATAAGGTATTTACTGGCAGAATTTTTTTTTTACTATCCAAAGTTAAAACGAGGGCAGAGGATTTAATAGATGGAAAGATGAAAAAATTACTGAAGTTCTGCTATACAGTATTCCGCTATACAATATACAGTATTCATCAATTTGATGGTTTGTACTTACAAACTACAGTACACAGAAGAAACCACCAGAGGGTGCCCAGCTCACAGTATTAAATATGTTTCAGTAGTATTAAACTAGGAAAAATAATCAAATGTAAATTTTTATAAGGATTTCACCCAATACAGCAGAAATACCACACTTAACCTTTTGATACTTTTCCCTGATTGAAAGGGGGGGTGCCTGATGTGGGGTAATACTAAAGATTAAAATTTCCATAAAGCTGGCAGCCAACAACATAATGATTCAGAAACAAAGGATATCCCACCATTACGAGAATACTGGCCCTTTTACCCCCCCACTGGCGTCTGACGTCACCGGTGGGGTGTGGATGCTTAGTCAGGATCACGCATGCACCACTGGCTCACACCCAACCCTGCCCCAACTCCATAGTGGAACCACAGATACTGAGGCCTGGAAGTGAAACCAGGCAACACCACAGCACCGCCATGTGGCTGGAGGGGAGCACAGCAAACTGCAAAGGAACAACACAGGGTAGCCCGGCGCTCCCATTGGCCAAGAATGGAACAGCCACCGAGAGACCTCACAGAACAGCTGGGGAGAATGGCAGATCAGGGAAGGGCCTCACCGACTAAACGGCGCCACCAGCGGGCAGATACAGCGAGGGGGGAAAAAAGTATTTGATCCCCTGCTGATTTTGTATGTTTGCCCATTGACAAAAAAAAGATAAGTCTATAATTTTATTTAAATGGTGAGTGAGAGGATAACAACAACAAAAAATCCAGAAAAACGCATTTCAAAAAGTTATGAATTGATTTGCATTTTAATGAGTGAAATAAGTATTTATTTGACTCCTTCACAAAACATGACTTCGTACTTGATGACAAAACCCTTGTTGGCAATCAGAGGTCAGATGTTTCTTGTCGTTGACCATCATGTTTGCACACATTTTAGAAGGGATTTCTGTCCCACACCTCTTTGCAGATCAGTCATTAAAGTTTCGAGGCTGACGTTTGGTAACTCGAACCTTCAGCTCCCTCCACATATTTTCTATGAGATTAAGGTCTGGAGACTGGCTAGGTCATTCCAGGACCTTAATGTGCTTCTTCTTAAGCCACTCCTTTGCTGCCTTGGCCTTGTGCTTTGGGTTATTGTCATGCTGGAATACCCATCCACAACCAATTTTCAATGCCCTGGCTGAGGGAAGGAGGTTCTAACCCAAGATTTAACAATGCATGGTCCCATCCATTGTCCCTTTTGATGCAGTGAAGTTGACCTGTCCCCTTAGCAGAAAAACACCCCCAAAGCATAATGTTTCCACCTCAGTTTGACGGTGGGGATGGTGTTCTTGGGGTCATAGATAGCATTCATCCTCCTCCAAACACGGCAAGTTGAGTTGATGCCAAAGAGCTTGATTTTGGTCTCATCTGACCACAACACTTTTATCCAGTTCTCTTATGAATCATTCAGATTTTCATTAGCAAACTTCAGACTTGGCCTGTACATGTGCTTTCTTGAGCAGCGAGACCTTTTGGGTGCTGTAGGATTTCAATCCTTCACGGCGTAGTGTGTTACCAATTGTTTTCTTGGTGACTATGGTTCCTTGAGTCCATTGACAAGATCTCCCCCATGTAGTTCTGGGCTGGTTCCTCACCACTCTCATGATCATTAAAACTCCACGAGGTGAGATCTTGCATTGAGCCCCAGACCGAGGGAGATTGACACTTATATTGTGATTCTACCATTTGCGAATAATCGCACCAACTGTTGTCATCCTCTCACCAAGCTGCTTGCCAATGGTCCTGTAGCCCATTCCAGCCTTGTGTAGGTCTACAATCTTGTCCCTGACATCCTTGGACAGCTCTTTGGTCTTGGCCATGGTGGAGAGATTGGGATCTGATTGATTGCTTCTGTGGACAGGTGTCTTTTTTACAGGTAACAAGCTGAAATTAGGTGCACTCTCTTAAAGGGAGTGCTCCTAATGTCAGCTTGTTACCGGTATAAAAAACACCTGGGAGCCAGAAATCTTGCTGATTGGGAATCAAATGCTTATTTCACTTATTAAAATGCAAATCGGTTTACAACTTTTTTGACATGTGCTTTTTGTTCTGTTTCTGACTGTTAAAATAAACCTACCATTAAAATGATAGACTGATCATTTCTTTGTCAGTGGGCAAATGTACAAAATCATTAGGGGATCAAATACTTTTTTTTCCATCACTGTATAAGGAACTAAACAAAGCCCCATGTGTCTGTAGAATCACACCAACACAGGAGTCAAAAGCACACCATCTGGGGAATACACATCATAAATATATGCTGATCTATTAAAATGGGTAAATATTAGGGTAGCATATGTGGCTCAGCTGTAGGTTTACAATTGACTATATACAGTGCCTTGCGAAAGTATTCGGCCCCCTTGAACTTTTCATCCTTTTGCCACATTTCAGGCTTCAAACATAAAGATATAAAATTTTAATTTTTTGTGAAGAATCACCAACAAGTGGGACACAATTGTGAAGTGGAACGAAATCTATTGGATTTTTGAAACTTTTTTAACTAAGAAAAAAATGAAAAGTGGGGCGTGCAAAATTATTCGGCCCCCTTGCGTTAAAGGAGTAGTAAAGTTACATGTTTTTTCACCTTAATGCATCCTATGCATTAAGGTGAAAAAACATTCGACAATACAGCCCCCCCCGAGCCCCCGTTTTTCTTACCTGGCCCCTCGAAAGTCCCATGCTCGTCCCCGTCATCCTCTTCGTTTTTCAGCCTGGCCGCCGATTGGCTACACTGGATGGATTGAAAGCAGCGCAGCCATTGGCTGGCGCTGCTGTCAATCACATCCAATGACGCGGGGGGCGGGGCCGAGTGATACAGTCGGTGGCTATGGCCGCCGCTGTATCACGGGAGCGCGCCCGCAATCACTCCACACCATGCGAGCTCACTCGCATTATGGTGTGGAGTCCTTGCGGGGAGGAGCCAAGACAGCCGCCGAGGGACCCCAGAAGACCAGGATCGGGGCCACTGTGTGCAAAACGAGCTGCACAGTGGAGGTAAGTATAACATGTTTGTTATTTTTAGGCAAAAAAAAGGGAAGCTTTAGTGCTCCTTTAATACTTTGTAGAGCCACCTTTTGCTGCGATTACAGCTGCAAGTCGCTTGGGGTATGTCTCTATCAGTTTTGCACATCGAGAGACTGAAATTCTTGCCCATTCTTCCTTGCAAAACAGCTCGAGCTCAGTGAGGTTGGATGGAGAGCGTTTGTGAACAGCAGTTTTCAGCTCTTTCCACAGATTCTCGATTGGATTCAGGTCTGAACTTTGACTTGGCCATTCTAACACCTGGATACGTTTATTTGTGAACCATTCCTTTGTAGATTTTGCTGTATGTTTGGGATCATTGTCTTGTTGGAAGATAAATCTCCGTCCCAGTCTCAGGTCTTTTGCAGACTCCAACAGGTTTTCATCCAGAATGGTCCTGTATTTGGCTGCATCCATCTTCCCCTCAATTTTAACCATCTTCCCTGTCCCTGCTGAAGAAAAGCAGGCCCAAACCATGATGCTGCCACCACCATGTTTGACAGTGGGGATGGTGTGTTGAGGGTGATGAGCTGTGTTGCTTTTACGCCAAACATATCGTTTTGCATTGTGGCCAAAAAGTTGGATTTTGGTTTCATCGGACCAGAGCACCTTCTTCCACATGTTTGGTGTGTCTCCCAGGTGGCTTGTGGCAAACTTTAGACAAGACTTTTTATGGATATCTTTGAGAAATGGCTTTCTTTTTGCCACTCTTCCATAAAGGGCAGATTTGTGCAGTGTACGACTGATTGTTGTCCTGTGGACAGACTCTCCCACCTCAGCTGTAGTTCTCTGCAGTTCATCCAGAGTGATCATGGGCCTCTTGGCTGCATCTCTGATCAGTCTTCTCCTTGTCTGAGCTGAAAGTTTAGAGGGACAGCCAGGTCTTGGTAGATTTGCAGTGGTCTGATACTCCTTCCATTTCAAAATGATCGCTTGCACAGTGCTCCTTGGGATGTTTAAAGCTTGGGAAATCTTTTTGTATCCAAATCCGGCTTTAAACTTCTCCACAACAGTATTACGGACCTGCCTGGTGTGTTCCTTGGTCTTCATGATGCTCTCTGCGCTTTCAACAGAACCCTGAGACTATCACAGAGCAGTGCATTTATACAGAGACTTGATTACACACAGGTGGATTCTATTCATCACCATCAGTCATTTAGGACAACATTGGATCATTAAGAGATCCTCGCTGAACTTCTGGAGTGAGTTTGCTGCACTGAAAGTAAAGGGGCCGAATAATTTTGCACGCACCACTTTTCAGTTTTTTATTTGCTAAAAAAGTTTAAAATATCCAATAGATTTCGTTCCACTTCACAATTGTGTCCCACTTGTTGGTGATTCTTCACAAAAAATTAAAATTTTATATCTTTATGTTTGAAGCCTGAAATGTGGCAAAAGGATGAAAAGTTCAAGGGGGCCGAATACTTTCGCAAGGCACTGTATAACCATTACATTTTAACATCACAGTCAAACAAAACATCTAAGCATTAGCAAACAAAAGACCACCCGGGTAAGCCATGTAGTGTTGCCGACATTCCTAGTAAGTATAACAAAAATAAGTACCCCCCCCCCTGGTAGTGGGTCTTTAAGGGCAACTATTGAAAACTCAGATAAATGTAAAAATTACACTTTTTTTTAATACAAATATATAAAAAGGTGTATGCATCACCAATAAAACATATATTGTCAAACCACATATATGATGACTGTTGTAGCATTCATGGTCTTTCTTCTATGTGCCCAATGCATTTTGGGACAAAATAAGTCCCTTCATCAGGAGTATATATGCATAGAATAGAAGATCACAAAAAGATATTGCATTCTAAAAGAGAGCCTTAATATTAGTCAGGACATATGTTGGGAAAACAGACATGTAACTGAGATAGCAAAGTGTATATGAACATACCAACAAAACAGTCAGGCCGGGTTCACACCAATGCGAATTGAATGCGAGTTTCCCCACATTCAATTTGCATAGCAGGAGAATGTGACTGGCTCTCTATGGAGCCGGTTCACATATCTCCGCAGCGGGTCCGGTGCGGTGTGCCGGAAATACGTGTGCCTTTTTTGGTGCGTTTCAGGTTCGATTTCAGCCCAAAATTCGGGCTGAAATCTGACCTGAACCGGTGAACCAGCACGCACCGGACCCCTGCTGTGCGGCGACAGTGTGAACCCGGCCTAAAGGTTCAGCTATAGTCTAAAAACCGGAAGTTGCTGTGCCATATATGGAAGAGTCCTATTGACCCCAGGAGGGGTAAGAGAGTTGGAACACGTGGCCCCCAAGATTCCACACAAGGATCCCAGATGGACCCGCAATTGCCGTAATGGTGATGTGTTATGTATCAGCCAGTAACTGATAAGATGGTCTGTAGATATAAAAAAAAAAAAAGGTCTGTAGATATATATATATATATATATTTTTTTTAAAATCTACAGACCATCTTATCAGTTACTGGCTGATGCATAACACATCACCATTCCCGCAATTGCGGGTCTATCAGGGGTCCCTGTGTGGAAAATTGGGGGCCACGTGTTCCATCCGCCTTATCCCTCCTGGGGTCAATAGGACTCTCCCATATATGGCACAGCCACTTCCTGTTTTTAGGCTAAGGTGCTCACTTGTGCCCCCCCCCCCCGCCTGCCATGCTGCATGCTTGGATAAGGGTCTGGTGTGGATTTTGGGGGGACCCCCAGCCATTTTTTCGGGGAGAATTTTACATTGCTAACGTAGCATACACTTAAAGAGGAAGTAAACCCTGATGGGTTTTACTTCCTCTTAATTTCCCTGCTAAGGTAAAACATAATGGGCTACTATGCATCGCATAGTAGCCCATTATGTGTTACTTACCTGAATCATAAGCCTGCGATTTCCTCGCTGGCTGGAAGCGTCCATTCTTCACCCCTCTTCCTTCCGGGGGCGTAAACTCCGGCTCTGTGACTGGCCGGAGTCGCGTGACGTCACTCCCACGCATGCGTGCTGGAGCTGCCAGTCACGGCACGACCCCATCTAGAAACGGCACATCGCGGAAGACATCGCCGTATGAGGCAATTGTAAATATCTCCTAAACCGTGTAGGTTTAGGAGATATTTCAAGCACCTACAGGTAAGCCTTAATGTAGGCTTACCTGTAGGTGAAAGTGGTCTGTAAGGCTTTACAACCACTTTAAGATTAAGTTAAAGGGGGGTTCCACCCGCAATTTTTTTTTTTTTTAAATCAGCAGCTACAAACACTGTAGCTGCTAACTTTTAATAAGGACACTTACCTGTCCTACTCGCCCGCGATATCAGCCCCCCCCCCCCCCCAGGCCGATCCCTCGGCGCTGGCAGCTCCCGGCACCGCCATCCTCAGTAAGGGAAACAGGCAGTGAAGCCGTGCGGCTTCACTGCCCGTTTTCTACTGCGCATGCTTGAGCAGCGCGACGCTTTGTGAATGGGCCGGCTGCTCTCTGGGATACACACAGTTCCCAGAAGGCAGCACGCCCCATTCACAAGAAGACACCGAGTGTAGGACGAGGAAGAAGATCCACCACGGAGGATGAAGAGGCAGATTAGGGACTTCAGCATAGCAACCGCTATTTCTGGTAAGTAAAAAACATTTTTTTTTTATTTGTAGATTTTTGGGGAAATTTTTTTTTCAGGGTGGAACTCCACTTTAGGATATAGTTAAGATGATAATCCAACTTGGATGTGACTTTCATTCAAAACAATGGGCTGAAATCTCACCCAAGTCGGACCAAAGTAGCGCAGGAACAAGTCGGACCAGTTAAGATGGCTCTTATAGGGAGCCATTGATTTTGACATGTCATGTGACTTGTGCTCTCGAAAGTCGAAGTGCATGACGGACTAGTGTGAACCAGCCTTTAACCAGTTCCGGACCACCCACCGCACATATACTGTGTGGCAGGGCGGCCCGGCTGCGCGAACTGACATGCCTGTATTGTTGCTTGTGGGTAGGGGGCGTGCACCCCTGCGGCGATTGGATTCACTACAGAATTGATCGATCTGCAGGTCCAGGCAAATTATTTCTGGACCTGCTGATCGGTTCTGGCGAATGAAAGCCTCCTCTGTGTAATGTAAACACAGGCAGAGGAAGTGATGTCATCTCCCCTTCATGGAGCCCTTTTCAGTTCCAGCGAGCAAGGAGAAGACATCTACAGTGAGTACACAAAGCACTACACTGACACCAGTACACATAGGCACACTTTTAACCCTCTGATCGCCCCCTAGTTAACCCTTTCACTCCCTGTCAGTGTCACCAAGTGCAGTTTTCAGAGTCGTCACTGTACTGGTGTCACTTGTGACACTAAACAGCATTGGTGGTAGGCCCAGGTAGGTTTAGGGTACCCCCCATATATTTCACAATAAATATTTAACCCCTTGATCATCCCCAGCTAACCCTTTCACTTTGTCAGTGTCACTAGTATAGTGTACAGATATTTTTTCTGATCACTGTATTAATGTCACGGGTGACGCTAGTTAGCGGCAGCGTTGGTCTTGTATAGCGTCAGGGTACCCACCATATATTCCCTAATAAAGGTTTAACCCCTTGATCACCCCCAGTTAAATCTATCACTCCCTGCCCCTCCTTTTCTTGTTTTTAATCAATTCTCGACATATTGATTATACAGTAAGTGTGGCCTTGGTACTCATATCAATACATCATTTAGTATCTGTGTTTTTTTCTATACCCTCCCCCTCTGCTTTATGGGGCTGAATGTCAAGTTTGGCCAGACCTTCCCATTTTTTTTGTTTTCTTATTCTCTGTTTATATAGTGCCACTTTGTGAATATGATGTTATACACGCCCCCATGGTTGTTGGTTTGCTCCTTCCACCTGATTTGGTTACCCAGGTTGCTGGGCCTCTGGGTGATAGACAATTGGAATTTTTTATTACATTATTTTGTTATTGCTGTTATGTATATGTTTTTGTATAAAATATTCATATGATGCATATTTCTTTCATGCATAATAGGTGCCTTAAACGCTAAGTTCACTTATTTTTTCTTCTAAATTCCAGCTCCCCTATGCACCAATATAGCATTCATGTACTTTTTTTGCAAAAATATCAAAGCTTTCCAATAAATCTACAGACAGGTAACTTACTGTCCTACATCCATGATTCAAAACGTATCTATTGCTTCTGTCTTACGTCCTTACAGACTTTAGGACATGACACAGGAAGGAGTTGCCCAGCTAATCTCATTAGCACACACCCTGCATCATCCACCCTCCCACTCCCAGCTGCACGTTTTTTAAATGAAATGCAATCACCCTTCTCACTAAATACACAATCAGATTGCATAGTGTATGGCCATCTTTAAACAAGTACATAGAAGGGAGTGGACAGAAACACTCAGCTGTCAAGCTGTCAAGCCCCGTTCACATCTCTGCATAGCGGGAACTTGCATTCCCACATGTTTTTTTTTTTTTAAGCGAGGGGGGGGCGTTCTGGAGCATTTTCTCTCGTCACTTGTAGGGCAGCCCCTCCACATGAATGTGCTGCCCTACACGCAGCAATCGCCCCAAAGAAGCTTCAGAATTTTTTTTTAGAGCGGAGCTTGGTGCGGTTTTTTTACTGCGGTTTTTGCTGCAGCGCATTTCTGAAATGCAAGGAAACGCACAGATGTGAATGGAGCCTCATTGTTCTTGTGTTATCGCACCAATTTCACTTTCAGGCCCCATTCACATCTAGCATAGTGGGAGCGCACATTTTGTGTCTCGTTTCTCCTGTGACACGCATAGGGCAGACTGCTGATTGAAATGGGTTGTGCTATATATGGTTAATGGGACATTTTGGCGTTTTGTGGGTTGCGTGTTTTTTACTGTGCGTTTTGCAGCATTTGCCACTCGTTTTTTTCACGTGGCAAAATGTGTGTTTGCTTCTGTGTTTGGTGTGTTGTTAACAATTAATGGCACTGAAAGTGCCTAGTAATTTTAGATGTATAAAGGTGGCCAGGGCTTTTTTTCCCTCAGAGAATAGGTGCAGGAACTCCCCCCTTCTGAGTTGCCCCTTGTTTCTGCTCCCTACCCACCTCTGAGCATTGTCCCTTGGTTCCACCTCCTACCCACCTCCCAGTACCAACCCTTTTAGAGAATACAGAACCAAGTATCATCTTGTGCTACTAAGTGATTTGCACTGAATTTATTAATGATAACAAGTAAGACAGTAAAATAGAGTGCAGTAAGCAACAATAGACTCCAGCAGCAGTAGACCCCCCAGAAACTATAGACCTCAATCCAGCAACAATAGATCACCCACACAACAATAGACTTCCCCCCAGCAGCAATGGACCCCCTGCATCAAAATACCACCCCAGCAACAATAGACCCCCAGCAGCCGGAATTAATAGACCCTCCAGGAGCCAGCAACAATAGACCTCTCCCTCAACAGTAGATCCCTCCCAGCAACAATTGACCCCCCCAGCAACATAACACCCCCCATCACCAACAATAAAGCTACCCAGCAACAATAGACCTCCATACAAAAATAGATTCCCCAGCAGCCTGCATCAATAGACCCTCCAACACACCCCAGCACTCCTTGCTATTACATACATTCATTGCTAGAGGTGCCGGAACTGCGTTCCCCCTGGAAAAAAGCCCTGAAGGTGGCCATACACTATACAATCTGAATGCACAATATTCAGTTGTTTTTTTTTTTTTTTCAATAACTTGGTATTTTTTAGTTTATCAAAAAAATAAAAAATAAACCCAGTGGTTAAATACCACCAAAAGAAAGCTCTATTTGTGTGAAAATATTATATAAATTTCATTTGGGTACTAGGTTGCATGACCGAGCAATTGCCAGCTAAAGTAGCACAGTGATGAATCGCAAACAAATGCCCTGGTCATGAAGAGGGTTAAGGCCTTCTGGAGGAAAAGTGGTTAAACTGCTTTTTGTTGTCCCAGTAGTAAAGGTTAAAAGATCCTGTGCCTCTTACTGTATGACTAAGAAAAACTGATTTTTTACTTACCAGTCTTCAATGCAGGTACTCCTGCCTAATTATCAATTAATAAGAGAAAAAAAAAAACATTCAGGAGAGCACCATGTTCTTTTTTTTTTTATTTATAACTTATAACAGGAGTCGATCCACACGGACCCCCATAGTGAATAACAGACATATACATCCAAAATAAAATATGGCACAGCAGTACAGGGGTATCCCCTCGGAGCTCAGAACTCCTAGTGGTCGATCATATAATTAGATTCCCCAGTGGCGGGGTGAAGCTCCCACTGGTCTCCAGTGCATCCCTCCGCCGCCAACTTGAACATGTCCGTCAGAATACCGTTGACGTCAGAATGCCCGGGTCCTGTTGAGATCACCTCCCCTCTAGTTTTATCCAAATAGTATAGAAACAGGAGGTATAGAACCTCAGGTAGAGAAGAATTGGGTCGAACCCAGAAAAAAGGAAAAGGAAAGAAAAAGGGAGGAACATAGACAGCGATAGAAGGAGGGGGTAGGGAATTAGACAGGGAAGGGCAAGAGGGAAGGGTAGGGGGAGGAGGAGGGGTGGGGACCAGGTAGACATACATCTAGGTGATGGCGACTAACCTATCAGGATGTCGTGACCCCGGCGTGTCGCCTGTGCGTTGAGGGCTGGTTGCAAACGAGACACACCTCCGGGGGATGAATAGTCCGGGCACAGACTCATGTGGGCAACTCAATCCCTCTAAGGGTCTGCCCTTCGTCAGAATATTTAAAAATGTTCCATAACTGCCAGGTCCTGGAGTATGTCTCGCGTCTATGCTGGCTAGAGAGGATCAGGTCCTCCATTAGGCTGATGTCGTCAACTCTGCGGAGCCACTGAGCAATAGATGGGGGGATGTGGATTTCCAGTTGAGGGGTATGCAGGCCCTAGCTGCGTCCAGAAGGTGGCGGACCACCGATCTCTTATAGACTTTTGCAGGCATGTCAGTCACCTGCAAGAGGAAGTAGGCTGGCGTATCCGGCACGGTACGATCGGTAAACTCTTGGGTCACCCTCCTTACCTCCTCCCAAGATCTCCGCAGCCGTGGGCAGGACCAGAAGACATGCAGGAGGGTCCCCTCCTCTCTCCAACACCTCCAGCAACGGTCAGAAGTATCAGGGAACACTTTGTGTAGAAGGGAAGGGGTCCTATACCAGTGTGTGAGCAATTTGTAGTTCGCCTCCTGGATCCTAATGCAAAGAGACGACTTGTGAGTGAAACGGAGTATGTGCCGCTTCGTGTCATCGGAAAATTGGCAGCCGAGCTCCCGCTCCCACCTAGTAAGACAGGGGACCTGGAGGGGCCCCGGTGGCTCTATCAACTTGCCATAACACCACAAAAGCGTGTCCTGAATCCTACCCGACTCCGTACATAACTCCTCGAGAGGTGTAAGGGAGTGTGTTGAGTCGCTGGGCGGGGGCGGTATGGTCGAAAGGAAGTGGCTGAGCTGCATGGCTCTCATAAAATCTAGGCCGTACGAGCCTCTCGGATCCGACAGCTCTGCATACGACCTCCATCGCCCCTGTACACTAAAGTGGGACGCCTGGTGAAATCCCGCCTCTCTAAGTGCGAGAAATCTCCTGTCCTGCAGTCCCGGGGAGAACCGGGGGTGACCCAGCACCGGGCGCAGAGGGGAGACCGGGGACGAGAGCGAGGGTCGCTTCGGTAGGGATGAGCACACACCCAGGGTGTTGCCTATCAGGGGATGTCTTTTCAGTGTGGGTGGCAAATCCGGATGGCACCAGGGGGCTCTGTCTAGGGGTATGTCACTCTGCTCTTGTTCGATGCTTGTCCACAGTTTGGTGCCCCTATGTCTGCACCAATCCAGGAGCCGGCCGAGGTGGGTCGCCCTGTAGTATGCACGGATATCCGGCATTGCAAGGCCCCCATGTGATTTCGGGAGGCAGAGTAAAGTCCTGGTAAGGCGTGGGCGTTTCCCAGCCCAAAGGAACCTGGTGAAGGCCGCATGGACTTGCCTAAAATAGGTCCCAGGGATGGCTATCGGGAGGGCCTGTAGGAGGTATAGGAACTTAGGTAGTATTGACATTTTGAGGATGGCGCATCGGCCAAACCACGAATGGAGGCCGATGTCCCACCCGTCTAGCAGCTCCTGAACTGTCTTTAGTAAAGGGGGGAAATTTAATGCAAATAGTTTGGTTAATGTCATGGGTATGAATGTCCCCAGATATCTCAATGCCACGTCGGTCCACTTTACCTAAATCCGTCTTTAAGTTGGGCCGCCGCTATCCCCACGCCCATCGCCTCCGATTTGGTGAAGTTAATCTTAAGATTGGAGAGGGAGCCGAAAACCTCAAACTCTCTCAAAAGGTTCGGGAGGGATACCGTGGGGTTTGTGAGGGAGAACAGAAGATCATCGGCGTATGCCGACACCTTATACTGTGTCCCATTCTTTTCCACTCCCATGATATCCGGGTTCCGGCGTACGTGACAGAGAAAGGGCTCTAGCGTCAGGGCGAACAACAGAGGGGACAATGGGCAGCCCTGTCTGGTCCCATTCCGAATGGGGAACGCCTCTGACAAGACCCCGTTCACCCTCACCCTGGCCGTCGGTGCCGTATAGGCAGCAGTCACCCAGTTCAGCATCGTCTCCCCCAGCCCTATGTGTCTCAATGTCGCGAACAGGAATCCCCAGTGAACCCGGTCGAATGCCTTTTCGACGTCGGTACCGAGGAATATGCAAGGCGTCTTGCTTTGAATTGCAATATGTTATTGCAACAAGTTAAGGACTTTAATGGTATTATCCCTGGCCTCTCTAAACGGAACAAATCCCACTTGGTCTAGATGTATCATGCCAGGGAGGTATGTTTGCAGTCTAGTGGCCAAGATCTTAGTAAAGATCTTGAGATCTGCATTCAGCAGGGATATCGGGCGGTAACTTCCACATAGCCCCGGATCCTTTCCCTCCTTAGGTATCACCGAGATCTGGGCCAAAAGCGTGGAGTCGTGGAAACGCTTCCCTGATCCAACGTCATTGAAGAGATCTGCCATATGCTGGCCCAAGGAGGGCAGGAGGGCCCTGTAGTAGGCGGTGGTCAGACCGTCCGGGCCGGGGGCCTGGCCCGGTTTGGTATTCTTAAGTGCCACCTGGATTTCAGTCAGCGTAATGGGTTCCTCCAGTACAGACCGCGTCTCTACCGTAAGTGAGGGCATGAGGGACCGGTCCAAATATTCCCGCGTGGACTCCAGTATAGGTCTCGTGTCAGGTATGTTGTAAAGGGAGCGGTAAAAGGCCCCAAACTCTTGCGCAATAATTTGGGGAAGGCTAGCCTTCTGCCCAGTAGCGGTCTGAATGTGTGGTATGTAGGCAGCCGAACGCTGAGTCTGCAGCGTTCGGGCCAGTAGTCTCCCACATTTGTTGCCCGACTCATATGATTTCCTGCGGCATATCTGTATCGCCGCCTTCGCTTTAAATTGAAGAAGATCTTTTATCTGCGATCTGACTGTATCTAGGTCTAGACCCAATTGTTTGGATGGAGAGGCCTTATGGGCCACCTCCAGGGCCTTCAGCCTGGTGAGGAGCAAGTCAAGTTGCGCCGTCCGCTTGCGTTTGAGTCTGGAGCCGTGCCCTATCAAGGACCCCCGGATTACAGCTTTGTGGGCCTCCCACACCACCCCAGGGTCACTGTCGATCGTTTTGTTTGTGGAAAAATAAAATCCCAATTCCCTGACTAAGTCAGCCAGGACCACCGGGTCCTGGAGGAGGCTCTCATTCAGTCTCCACAGAGAACGTTGCCCCGTCGTTGTGGCGGATAGCGAGTACCGAAGCCCGACCGGTGCATGATCCGACCACGTGATGGATCCGATGTAAGTCTCCCGAATCGCGTGTAGCTGTCCATGGGGTATCAGAAAGTAGTCGATACGCGAGTAGGACTGGTGGGGTTGTGAGAAGAAGGTGAAATCCCGTACACCCGGGTGCATAAGGCGCCAGGCGTCAATCAGTTGGGCAGAGTGTAGCGCATTACCAATGCGCTTACGTATGTCTCGGGTGGTGGAGGATATCCCAGAGGAAGTGTCTTCAGACGGGATCAGTGGCATATTCAGGTCTCCCCCCACTATCAGTTGTCCCTCAGTGAAGCGCAGGAGGTGTTCCATGCGTCTCCTGATGATCCTGGCGTTCATTCGGGGCATAGAGATTGGCCAGAGTAATTTTCCTGTCCCCTAATATACCCTTCAAGTATAGGTAGCGGCCCTCCGCGTCAGTCAGTGAGTCTATAAGTTTCCATGGGACCTTGGCCGAGATAAGAATGGACACCCCTCTGGATTTAGCCCCTGTGTACTTAGAGTGGTAGACCATGGGGAAGTGTCTATTTTTAAGTATTGGGATGTTGTCCTCCCGGAAGTGTGTCTCCTGTACAAAAACTATATCCGCCCTCACGCGCCACATGTCCTGTAGCAACATCCGTCTCTTTTCCGGGGTATTAAGCCCCTTAGCATTAATAGACACAAAATGGATGTCCCCCATATTTAAATAGGGATAGGATCAGGGAGGGTATTGGGGGTAAGGGAGGGAGGGGGTAGGGGGGAGTGGGTGGGAGGTTGAAGTAGGACCAGAAAGTGGAAACGAGATGAGAGGGTAGCAGTACAGATAGAGAAAAGAAAGGAAGAGTACTCCCTATGAAACGAAGAAACAGAAAGTTAGGAAGCTGGCACTAGAAGGTGCCGCTGCTGAAGAGAAGCTAAATTAGCCCTAAAGGCTCGGGTGCTCCCCGGGACAGTCCCGGGATTGGAGCACAGTCCTAAACGGGGAAGTGGACAGGCAGAGCCAGAGTAAGAGCCCCCCGCCCTCTCCGCCCCCCCCCGGCAAACTATCAATGTAGGATAATTAGTAAACCAGTACAGCTACACAGGCAATACATAATGCATCACGTAAAACATATAGAGCAGAAAAAGTGCAAAACAGATCAACAACATTACAGACAGTGCAACACAGCTTGGGGCATAAGCCCCAAGCACCTCCCCGACCTACAGCAGCTTGACCTCCCCTCCGTCCGACCCCCTCCCAACAAAATGCCTGTCCCCAAGAGGCACAGCAACCGTCCGGTACATAGAGCCTGAATGAGTTTACATTGTGTTTCCTCTGTTAGTGCAAGAGTGGGAGCACCAGTACGCCGGGTTGTACAACAAGAGACCTCCATTGGGGTTACCCCCAGTAGCCATCCCCCACCCCCTCCCCCCGGGCAGTGCAGCAGGACAGGGACCCAAGACATACCCCCTCCCCCCCCAACCCGGATCACCCCCCCCGAAGCCATCCCACCCCCACCAGGCAGGACCCATGCCGCCAAAGTGAAATGGGATTGCCTGATACGTCTCTACTATGTGGATGTGGTGGAACTACAGCCACCCGGGGGGGAAATAACACACCTCAGGGGCGGGGGCAGGCGTCCGAATCCAAGTCAGTCTACCCCTCTCTCTCCCCTCCATGCAAAGTGTCTCGGGAGGGCCCGTGGTGAAGGCAGGGGACGGCAGCCATCCAGTGAGCCGTTGCACTATAGTTACAGATCCCGGTGCGGGGCAAGACAGGAGGGTGGTCGGGCGAGGCACCAAAGGGGGATCAAGGCCATTTAGCGAGCGGTGGTCAGGGTAGGGCGGCGCACGGCCTACTCACGTGCCTCTCCTCTGGATACAGATCGGCGTCTCCGTCTGCCTCTCTGCCGGTGGGGCGGCAGAGGACCGTGTTGTACCGCTGGTCCCGATCTGCCCATCTGGCGAGGGAGGATCTGGCGCCAATCTGGAACTGGGATTGGCAGCACTTCCAGGAATTGAAACAGGGCAGGGAGGTCAGCCATGGTCTGGAGGGTAAATGATCCAGAGTCTCTGCGAAACGTCACCGATAGTGGATATCCCAAGCGGTAGGTGATGTCCTTTTGTTTGGCCACATCCAGAACGGGGCGCAGCAGGGCTCTTCTCCGTAGGGTTGCCCTCGATAGATCCGGCAGAATCCGGATCCGTGCATCGCCTCTTTCCACATCTCCATGGTCCCAGGCCGCTCGCAGGATCGACTCTTTCTGCGCATATCTGCGGAGCCTACAGATCACGTCTCTTGGCCTATCCGGATCCAGGGACTTGGGGCCCAGGGCTCTGTGCGCTCTGTCTAAAATGACAGCCGCGTCGGGGTCTCTCAGCACCGTCCGGAACACCTCCGTCACTGCTGCCCCGACATCCTCCATTGACTCTGGGACACCTCTGAGCCGCAGATTGTTGCGACGGCTACGGTCCTCGATGTCTTCTAAGTGAAGCTGAAGATCGATCGCGGTGTCCCGGTGCTGGTCCCTCGAGCGCTCCAATTCCGAGACCCTATGCTCCAGGGAGGTCAGTGATGCCTCACCCGTTCCCACACGATCCGTCAAGGTGGATACCTCCCCTCTCACCTCCTGGATGTCCCGTCTGTGGGTCTCCTCCAGGCGAAGGATCAGGGCCTCTATAGCTGTCCGGGTCGGTAGGGCCTGCAGCATCTCCCGAATGTCCTGGTCCAGGATTGTTACTTCCGGAGCATGCGGGGGAGACATCCCGGCTCCCCGGGGTTCGGTTAACACGTCCTGAGGGCGGTCTGGAGTCCCAGAGGTCCCCGGTTCAGACGTCCCGAGACCAGGCGCCTGGGCCTTCTGCAGGCCTCCATGTGCAGAGCCACGCGCCGCCGCCACCGTCGCTCCGGGGGATGTTCCTGTGGGGTTAAAGAAATGTCGGATTTCTCCAGAAGTCTTGCCTGCCGGGGTCCCCCCTGTCACTGCTCATGTCCTGTGCCTTTTAGTCGGGCTCATACCGGTTTACGGCTGTGAATTTGCCGAGATGTAGGGGATCAGGCCGGGAGCTCAGGAATAGCACAACCTCACACAGCCATGTCCAGGCCATGCCCCCGCACCATGTTCTTTTTACACTGCTTTTGAAAGCTTAAATTGAGAAAAATAAATAACAATTACACTTCGTACCTCAGAGGCTCAACGCAGGACTTGCATATAAAACTATAGGAAAGCAAAAGGAGGAGAGAGAAGCACCAAGCCAATCCTTTAAACAGCTTAAGAATTTATTCAGTATACAAGTTTAAAACAACACTAAAAACTTGCGTGAAAAATGTTGGAGCACTTGCAGAGTGCTAGAGCGGGTGGGAACTTCCACATGCAGTGTCACAGGAGCACAGGAGGACCACCGGGAAGTCTCTATTGAGGGATCCACGTGCGCCGTGTGTTAGCCGCAGCTGGAGCCTCGGTAAGCCTCATGGAGACATCGGCTGTGTGTCTCTGGGTGGGATTGGTCCAGGGCTGCAAACTTTGGAGCCGCCCACACGCTGTCTGGCCAATCAGAACGTGTTTCAAATGCACGGCCTCGCCTTCTTCATCAGCTGATCCTCTAACAGTCACATCACATTTATATAGAGGATACAATTAACCCACTCTGAGCCACAATTAGTGGTGTATATTTATATATAAAACTATACCTTGGAGTGGGTAGGAGTGGCGCTTGTCAGCAGTGCATACCAATACTAGCAGTCATCCTGGATAGAAGCAGCAGGAGGGATTTGTGGTGTAAGCTAATGGACTGGAGATTGCAATGCCTGTGTGGGCTGCACCAGAAGCTGAGGAGGCTGAGCAGCTGTGACTGGATAGAAATGGCCCATGTATCACTGCAACACATTCCTGTGTTTCCTGCTGATCTGCCCCAATACAGCTATTTAGACTACCCAAGAAGATAAAGCTGGGTGAGAGCATCCTACTCATTGACAACTGGTGTGACTGTTCAGTGCACAGGGACACTGTCCCAGCATCTAGCTCTGCTTGCATGCCACACTCAGCGGCTCCCTGCAGTATTGGGGCCATGTTTTAAGAGGCCAGCCAAGAGCCTGTGGAGTGTTCATTAGCAAATATGAATATGTGTAAATCTGATGACATTTTTACCCAGTCATCTACAGATACAGCCACAATTGCTATGGAAAAAAAGCAGTTGCAAATGTCAAATAATTGAAGTCATCTAATTCCATAACTTAATGTTAATAACTTTGTAGGTCAACTTTTTAAATCCAGTACTTCACAATTATTCTGCTTGCTTAAATTATTTAACCTTTCGCATGATTATTTTGCACATGCAATCTGTGTATATATACCCTTAATATTAAGGAAAAATTAAAACTGTTTTATTTCTTGGATATTTTTTAACATTAAAGTGATTATAAACCTCATATAGTACATGAAATCTGAACAAAACACATTTCTGGTACAATAATTTTTATTGAGTAAGACAATACCAAAATACAGGCCTGATGCAAATAAAGGCAAAATGGTCCCGCACAGGGGAAAAAACATAAATTTTCATGTAAATACAAACACAAAACCCTTTTTCAAAATGTAAAGGCAAATAGTAGAAGAATCCAGCGACAGTGTCGGAAGTGGGAATGAACTCGGAGGTCCAAGAAATTGTGAGACTAACAGACAAATCAAAAGAAACAAACAAAACAAAACAAAAAAAAAGGGGGTGGAATAGGGAGGGAGAGGGTGAAGTGGGCAGAGCAAAAGTGAGAGCAAGGAAAGAGAGAAAGGAGATGTATAATTAGGCCAGAAGGGAGAAGGAGAAACAGTCAAAACAAGAATGGAAAAGGAGGAGGTGTAGACTTAGACAAAGAGAGTGTGGGGGCCTGCAGGTTGGGTAGTATATTAGAACGGTCCGGAATACCTGAGCTGACGGGGGGCAGGGTGGGGTGAGCATAAGACCACCATGGGTTCCACACTTTGAGGAACTTAGCATAGAAGTCATGAAGTACACTGGTCATCTTCTCATGTAGCATGAAGGTGGTCAAAATGCTCTTCACCTTTGCAATACCAACCAAGGGCTTCCGCCAAGCTCTAGCAATAGCCCGTTTTGCGGCAATGAAGAGGTAGGTGGCCAGCTTTTGTTGGTATGAGAAGAGGTCCAGGAGGGGGCAGTGGAGTAGTGCATGCCAGGTGTCTTTGTGGAAGGGTACATGAAAAAGAGTTGAAAGGAGGCCCTAGATCAGAATCCCACCAATCGTGGGCAGGACCACCAAAGGTGAATCTCGTCTCCGCATTGGCCACATCCCCATTGTACAATGGGTTCGAGGAAGCTATGCGGGTCAGAACCCAGTACCAGCAGAGGAGGACCTTATAGGCTGCCTCCATGGTGACCGTATTGAAAGAACATTTGGCGATGGATGACCAGGCCTTGCTCCAATCCTCTAATTCTATAGATATTGCCAAGTCCGAGACCGAGCCCCCCGCGGTCAAAGAAAAATAAATAGAGGAGATAGTGCCCCGGGTTCCAGGTGAGTTGAGGGCAGATACGTTCAAAGGTCGTCGTCTGAAATGGGAAGGAAGAGTTACAGCGGAGAGTTGAAATCCAGTGTCGAAGTTGTAGATAACTAAACCATTCCATGGGGAGTGCGTCGTGGGTCTCATGTATGGAAGCCCAAGATGGGAAGGTGTGTGATCCTAAAAAGTGGCGTACCTGTGAGTAGCCGTGGGCAGGCTATCAGGCAAAAGCCAGAGGCTGGTCTAGCCCCGGAGGAAAGAGGGGGTTATTCAGGAGAGGAAGAAGAGGAAAGAAATGTGGATATTAATTTGCCTAAATAGCGGACTGAGACCCAGAGACTCAAACTATGGGTCATGAAAGGGCTAAGAGAAGGGGGGCACGAGACTGATGGAAGCCATAAAAGGGCCAAGACTGGGAAAGGAGCACAGTTAGGGATTTCCAGAAGCACCCATAAAGGTATGTCCGATGTCGCATGTAACATTGTAAGCTGTGAGAGCTGTGCAGCTAGGTAGTACTTTGAAATGTTAGGAACATACAGCCCGCCTCTTAGTCTGTGGGCAAAGAGAGAAGTACGGACTACTCTGGGGCGTTTGTGGGCCCAAATCAAAGCTAAGATTTTATTCTGGAGTAAGCATAGGAAGAAGGCGGGTACTGGGACCGGCAAGGTGTTTAAGAAGTATAGGGTCTTATGGAGCACAGTCATTTAAACCACGTTGATGCGACCGATCCATGAAAGCTAAGGGAATCGCCAGGAGTCCATAAGGGTAGTGATAGCACGAAGGAGGGGATAATAGTGACAAAGAGAGAAGAGTAAGAAGGGGTCAATCGGACTCCCAGGTATTCTAGAGAGGGGCCAGCCCAGCGGTATGGGAAGGACGATTGTAGGTGAGAAACCATGGATCCGGGAGAGACGTTCAGGGCGGTTGTTTTCTGGGGGTCAATCTGTAAGTTTGGGAGTGTAGTGATGGGATTGGAGAGGGTCAGGAGAGCGTTGTCTGCGAATAGGTTTATCTTGTAGGACTCACCAGCGTAGGGAATCCCTGTAATGTTAGGGTCAGCACGGAGGGCCGCCGCCAGAGGTTCCAGGGCCAGGATAGAGGGGGCAGCCCTGACACATTCCTCGGAATATAGGAAAGGAAATGGAGGAGAAGCTCTCATAGCAGACTGACGCTGTAGGGGAGGAGTACAGGACTGAGAGCCTCAAGCTATACATGTTGGTGCTAACTTATAGCACACCTCAATGTAAGTGCGCATTGCCTCAATATGTCTGTTTATTCCTATTGGAACTAAACATATCTGCACTATGATTGTTATATGTTTTCTCCTGAGCTACATTGCCTGACTTATTTTAAAGTTAAAGGGATCACTTTAATCCATTTTGTTGACTGGAAAAATGTCATATTCACACAAGGCTTTTTAATATAAGGTTTTGGTGAGTGTGCATTCTTTATGCATAACTTGGGTGGAGCACTATTTGAAGGTTGTTAAGTGCTTTGAACATGGTAATTGGACTTTTTTTCCCCCCCTTTTCTTCTCTTTCGGAAGATATATTGAAGAAGCCTATTTGGACATTTTTCACAGATTTATATATATTTCTTGATATTTTTGGTGTTCCAGAGGAATTTGTCACATTAAAAATAGATGAAGATGTATTATGAGATAGCGCCATACCTTTTCTTTTATATACTTATTGTTTTGATTTATATATATTCACTAGTTTCTGACGCCACCACTTGTCACTGTTTTTTCCACAATAAAGTGCTAGTGCTTGAATTAAATCTTGGGCAATCTTCCAAATACTTGTGCTGATGTGTAATTCACTCCACTGCTATACATGCTTTAATCTCTAGGCCATGTCCCCCCCTCAAGTGCTCCTATGCTCACCAGAGCTTGTGGACTTTCACGTTATAAATCCTTGTTCTGCTCTGTCTCCCACTGCTTCTTCAATGTAGTGGCTGGGCTCAATACCAGATGCCACTTTCACCATGCAAAGTACAAACAGGGGCCACCATTGCGCAATTCCAATTTATTATAAAAGAACACAAATTGTTTAACACTCACTTAAAAAAGTTTGTATGTAACAGATAAGTACATCAAACCCAGAAGTGCTGCCATGGTGTGCGTGCCACAGGCTGGATGTGTTTATAAATTTTTGCATCAAAAACTGAAAAGGTTTTTTTTTTTAAGCTGACTAACTTAAAAATGTGCTGGGGTTTTTTTCTGTTGTATAATAGTTTTGAGGTCATGACACCACTCGAATTCCTTCACACCACTCATCAAACCACATCTTGATAGGGGAACAGTCATGTTGGAACAGAGATTTGCTTTCTCAAATCATTGCCACGATGTTGGAATAAAATTGTTTTTAATACTTTTCTTTGGAAATAACGGAACTCTATAATTGTGAGGGGGTGTCCAAATACTTTGGCTCCATAGCATAGGTGTGATGGTCAAGTGTCCACAAACCTTTGGTCATATAGGATATTACAGAAGGATTTTGACAAAAAAGGCAGCGTGGGTCTTTAAATGGCAAATGCCATTATTTTTGGTGAGAAAACGTAGGTTTAGGTCATAATAACGGTTGGGCAATATAGAGCTAGGAAACAATTGTGAATACTGGTTTAACAATGCGCTATCAGCACCAAGCAGCAATTAAAATGAAAAAATAAATAAATCTTGGGCTGCATAAAAAGGTAACAACATGTTTTACTAATATATTTTGCTGATGTATTCCTGCCTTTTTGTAAGTCACTTGCAAGACCACATCTAGAATATGGGTTGCAGTCTTGAACACCATGTTGTAAAAGGATTTAGGAGTTTTGAAGATGTTTCAGAGGCAACCAACTAAGTTTAATAAATGTTTGGACAATCTTACATAGAAAGATTAAAAAGTGTGTTTGGAAATTATCAAAAAAATAAACATTTTAAAAATAGCCGGATGACTTTCTCACAACTATTATTACTCGGTTATAATACTTTAAAGATAATCTTTCACAAAAAGAACAGAGTTTCCTACTAGCCCACTCCCAAATCACCTATTTTCTCTGTAGTTGTGGTTACCCCACCGCTCAGTTGCACCTTTGCAAGCAAATATCTGCCATTTTGGTATATGAAGGAACATGTGATCTTCTCTCAGGAAGCAGTGCTACAAGGCTTTTTTAAGCCTGGATCAAATGTCCCACCTTGTCCTGAGGAAACCAGTGTTTAGGGACAGACGAAACACATTGACAGTGGCATAACATCATCACATCTGGCCACTATGTCTCTATGTCCATAAAACCACCAAGCTGCCTGCTGCAGCGGACTGCTACATATCAGGAACTGGAGATTGATTATAAGCCTGTAAAGGGGATTGGCACCTGGAAGCCAACACTGGCACTCTGCATTGACCCTGCCTGGTCCAGGTGGAGTGAGGAGTATACCCACTATGGACATTTAGATTCAATACAGTGGATGAGAGAGACCCTGCTGGGGTACCATGTGATGTGCGGCAGGTACTACATGGAATTAAATATATGTTTATCCTGCCGCTGCCTCTTTCATTCTGCTGTTGCAGCTAATATGCGTGGCTTTGTTCATGTGTGCTCTTTGCTCTGCTGCAGACAGCAAGAATACCTTTAATTCCTTTTATTGTGGGGGCATGCACCTTGCTTCCCTGTGGTGATGCCCAGGTCCAGCAACCAATCACTAGGTTGGAGCATGCCCACACTTTTCCACTGACCCTCTGATGTAAGGGGGCACCTTTCCACTGACCACCGATGTAAGGGGTGGTTCTTCAGATATTTTCCAGACTTCTTGCCTTATTTTCTCGCTGCCCATTATTTATTTTCATGAACATTACAGAAAATTTTGTTTTATATCTGATCAATGTGTCAAATTAGCTAGGTGTGCCACTTAAAATGTCCCTCCAATATCCTTATTTTATCATGCTTCTAATGTGTACGGCAACTGAAAAAAATGCCTA
Organism: Rana muscosa; assembly: GCA_029206835.1. Classification (NCBI taxonomy): domain Eukaryota; kingdom Metazoa; phylum Chordata; class Amphibia; order Anura; family Ranidae; genus Rana; species Rana muscosa. The sequence goes on along the minus strand of CM055116.1, from coordinate 1,002,722,617 downwards.
TTTAACAACACCTTTTCCTATGAATTTTGATCCATTTTTGAATGCTCTGAGGTATCAAACAGTACAAATTGCAGGTGTGGTCAGAAAAAAAGTCTTAATGCCCCGTACACACGATCGTTTTTCATGCCGTTAAAAATGCCATTTTTAAAAATGGCCATTAAAAATGATCGTGTGTAGGCTCCAGAGCATTTTTAACGACGTGAAAAACGGCCATTAAAAATTCCGGACATGCTCTCTTTTTTCACGTCGTTTTTCATGTCGTTTTTTTTAACGACGTGAAAAACGATAGTGTGTATGCTTTCACGACGTGAAAAAAAACGCACATGCTCAGAAGCAACTATGAGACGGGAGCGCTCGTTTTGGTAAAGCTAATGTTGGAAATGGAGATGGCACATTCGTCACGGTCTAATTAATAGCATCGTTTTAATGCAGCGCATTCCGTTCTTCTTTTGACATTGAGAGTTTTATGCCAAACTTGTTTCTAAAGTAATTCCAAATTGCTCTAATGATTTTAAAATATTATTTATAAGCCGCACCTCCCTCCTAAATAATACTAATAATAATAAAATAAGTTAATTCTTCTTTTTTCTTTAAATTTTATATTATTTTTGGTTATTTTTTTTTGGCCTTTTTTTAAGTATTTTGGCTTAAATTATTCTTGTGTAAAGTTACCACAACAACCTTCCAAATGTGTCTCATTTGGCCTCAGGGAGGTTTGTGTCCCCTGATAATAACAATAATATAATTTGAGATGTCCCTGCCTGCTTCCTAGCAAGCTCTCTTTTGAAATACAAATCACATAGTCAAGTATTTAAAGGGCACTCAATTTTTTTTTATTTCAGAACATTAACAAATTAAAGTGGAAGGCAGCACTGGAGAGCCTGCTTGCATTTGTGCATCCCTTTGACCCCACAACAACCATACAAGATGTCCAAACCAAAATAGAGATTAGATCCCCCCAAAAAATGAGCCCAATCTTGTCTTGAGCTCCCAGAGGTCAGGAGCCACAGCAGATAAGTCCCATATGTCCCCAGTCTGTGGTACTACAGCAGGCATTATTTTCTTCTCTTCCTTGTAGCCTTCTCTCCAGCCTTCTCTGCAGCCTTGGTTGGTTTCTTCCTTGGAGGCTGGGGATCAGGAGGAGAGGTTGTGGCAGGAGGAGTAGTAGGAGGAGGAGGTGGAGGAGTAGGGACAACCTCCGTTATGTCCGTGTACCTAGTGAGTTCACCCAGCACGCCCTTATTGATGACTTTCAATAGCAGGGTCTCACTGTAAATTTTTTGCTGCAACTCCATTTGCCCTAGTTTGTGGGCCAGGACTGCGGCAAATCCCTCTTCAACAGAGGGTGCCTCTCTGAGGGCCGCTGTTGCCTCTCTGAGGAAGGCCCTGGTTTCCTCCTCCACCTGCCTACCTCTCCTTGGCCCTCGTGGTTTAACTACCAGGGGAGGCATCTGGGCTCTTGTGCTGGGCCCAGCCTCCTCCTGGGTGCCACTGGGCCCAGCCTCCTCCTGGGTGCCCCTGGGCCCTGCCTCCTCCTGGGTGCCACTGGGCCCAGCCTCCTCCTGATCCCCAACATCACCCTCTTCCTGGCTCTGCTCTGGCTGTAAAAAAAGAAAGGGACATTATTTATTTTGCCACATCGTCATTCACAGACATTGTTCACCTCTAGACATTGTTGAAATCAATGCCAAAAGTTATGTCCTTTTCATTGATTACGCATCCTGGTTTTGTTGTCTTGGACACATAAAATTAGCCCACTACTGTATCTTGCTCTTCACAAACTTTATTGGTAGAAGTGTACATACCTTTAACAATAATAACATCTATTTAAAATCTACAATTTTGTACGATAGAAATATAGATAGCAAAACTTTACCTGGCTCCATATCTCCAAATCTGCCTCCTCAAGGCCCTGATCTTGATCCTCAGAGGAAGCCAGAGCAGGGTTGACAGGAAGGCTGGAGGACTGGCTGCAGGGAAGGCTGGAGGGTTGGGTACAAGGAAGGCTGGATTGACCTCTGGGGGGAAGGGTGGAGAGAGATTCCCGCACTTCCAGCTGGTCATCCAGAAAAGCAAGCTTACTGTAGTACCACAGACTGGGTTTATAAACCTTATCTGCTGGTGCACCTGACCTCTGGGACCTCAGGACCATAGTCCTCTGGGTCCTGTATGTCCCTCTGATGGTCCCAATTTTGTTTTTGACATCTTGGAGAGTTGTTGTGGGTATCTTTGTTTGCACAAATGCAAGCAGGCTCTCCAGTGCTGCTTTCCTGGCGTCTTTATTTTTATTTCCGCCACTTTTGGTTTGCCATAATATAGGGAGCTCTTGCCATTTGTCGATGAACTCCCCCATGAAGTCTGGGTTTTTAAAAGTATTCATGATATCTGTAAAAGCGAGAAACCAAAATAAAAATATATTTCAGGCAACATTCCTCAACTGTGCATTGTCTACATATTTTGAGCACACAAATCTCCTCGTCTGATGAACCTCAAAAAGTAAAATTGTTAGGTACCTTGGTCACGACGTTCGTTGCTAACTCTCTCTCCCGAAAAATGAACGTATTTCCCAGACATGGATCTTCACTTTATATACACAGCGCGTGCGTGAAACTCCGCACGCTTTCCCCGCCCCTGACGTTCGATATTGTACTTTCCCCGCCCCTTCTCGCTCGTAGTGCTGAACAAAACATGGCGGAGACACAGGTGGCTGAGATTACCTCTACAGAGGATGAAATTACAGAGGAGCCCAAATCAAGACCCAGGAGATATAAGGCATCCAACATGTCATTCGAGGAAATGGTGGAGATGGTCGCCATTTTAAAGAAGGAGGATTATGATGCCAAGCATGGTCCGTATAAAAGGCCTAATCTGGTCAAGTCCAGAATTATGGGCAAAGTGGTCAAAAGTCTCCACCAAAAATTCGGGGTGTGCAGAACGAAGGAACAGCTCAGAAAACGATAGTCAGATCTGAAGTTGCGGGAGGCCGACCAATATAAAAGAATCAAGAAAGTTATATTAAAAAGTAAGTTGTTTTTTTTTGAGTTTCCATGGTACATATTATTTTCTTGTATTCTGTCGTGTATTTTTAACTTTCATATAGTACACTGAAAGATACCATCTTTTTTAGGTTCGTCCGCATAGTAAACGGACGTATTTTACCTCTTTCTCCGTACAGTTCCTCAAACGATGTTTTAGGATCATCCAGTGTGAACACCCATGTTTTTTTGTTTATTTGGGGGAGTACATTTGGGCCACACTTATTTTTGGTGTGCTAATCCAAAGGAGATTTGTTCATTTTGAAAAACGATATGCATGGTAATGTTAAAGGGAGTGAATGCTCAGCAGCTGATGAAACATCTGAACGCAGTAGTACAAGTGTGGGCCTAAAGCCAAAAAGCTTGATGGAGTCACACACAGGTGATCCAGTGTAGATACTTTGGGGTGTTACAATGTTTCAAATTTGTTCACAAAATGTATATGCTCTGTTTTGGCCTATGTATCCAATCATTTGTCCCGGTTGGCACAGGGGTTAAAAATTAAAATGGAGCATGCTTCAAAAGAATGATTAAAAAGTTTTTTTCCATGTTTCTTATTTTAGCAAAATTGAGTCGCTACTAATGAAACTATTCCTTTTATTTCAATCTCCCTAGGGATTCGAAAAGCTACCTCAGATGAGACGAGAATTGCAATACCTACAACAATACCCCCAGAACCCCAGGATGGAGAGGAATGTGATGTTGTGGAAGTTGAAAGTGGCACCACCACAGGTCAGAGAGAAACCAGACACATGCATGTTAAATAGATGTAGGCCTACATATTCTATCCTACATATTTCTTTTTACATTTAGGTGCAGTTCTGGCGGAAGACCCCAATAAGTTGTCACATCACAGTGCCCAGATCCTGATCCAATACCTGATGGTCTGCTGTCGTGACCTCGAAAAAATTAAGGGAGATTTGCGAGAGATCAGGGCAAATACAAAGCGGGTGGAGGAAAGGCTCCAAAATATCATGGCTGTGCTTGGGCGTGTCTAATGTTTTTACACCAAATAACGTTTTCCTTGCAGAGTTTTCTTTTTTTTTTGGTTGTTTTACCCTTTAATGACTAGCACATGTTTAGCTTTTTCAAAATTTGGAGAACTATAGTTTGTTTATGCATGGCTGGTCATGCGTTTTAATACACCTGAAATTAAGGGAACATCCACATTTCTATGGAAGTTGACCACCTAAACAAAAAAAATAAAGGTATTTTTACATAACAAATCATTGTGGCTTCATTATGTAAATGTGGTGCTGAGTGAACTAATCAATGTTTGGTGTTTACACTGACAATGAAGGCTAATTAAAAGATTTTTTAATCCACATGGCAAAACAAATGCACTAGGTAAACCTACCAGAAACATCAAACATTATACAATAAAAATGACAAACCAATCTTTACTTTTTTAAAAAGTTTTATTTTTTTGGTCTAAAATTATTAGAGATTGTCTGGCATTTCAATGGCCCCCCTACCCATAAAATAGTCCACATATTGGTTACGGACCTCACGTCCGGTTGGGGGGGCCAAGCCAGGACGGCCAGGTTCCAGGGCCACCAAAGTTTCTGCATTGATTAAAGAGGCCTCAGGCCCACTCAAAGATATATAACTCGTTGAATGCACCCTTAGGAAATTATGCAGCACACAGCACGTCATAACCACATGGTTCCATTTGTATGGGGCAAGGTGGATGGAGGTAAGGAAGAGGCGAAATCGGCTGGCCATGATCCCAAACGCATTTTCCACCACCCTTCTGGCTCTGGCCAGCCGATAATTGAAAACCCTCCTCTCAGGGGTGAGGGTGCGTTGCGGGAATGGCCTCATCAAATGGGGTCCCAGGCCAAACGCCTCATCCGCCACAAACACAAAAGGTAGTCCCTCCACATTCTGCTCCGCGGGTGGCAAGGCCAGCAGATCCAAAAGGAGCCGTTCTCCAAACTCCGTCTGGGCAAAAACTCCTCCATCAGACATCCTGCCATTCTTGCCAACGTCCACATAGAGGAACTCGTAGGTGGCCGACACCACTGCCATCATCACGACGCTGTGGAACCCCTTATAATTATAATAAAAGTATCCCGAATGGGGTGGTGGGACGACCCGAACATGTTTGCCGTCGATGGCTCCTCCACAGTTCGGAAAGTTCCATCGCTGGGCAAACTCGGAAGCCACATTCTGCCATTCATGTGGCGAAGAAGGGAACTGTGGAATTAAAGAAATAACAAATTAATACTTGGAGCCAGAAACATTGCAAGCTGATTTCATACACACATTCATGGCCAACATTGGTAGAAACTGTTAAAAACATAAAAAATTGGAAGCAAGCAAAAAAAAAAAAAAAAAAAAAATTATGGGGGGGAAGGGTTGAAGATGAGTTGGGAATATCACACATGAAGGCTGTAGCACTCTGTATTGAAGTTAACAAAAATGAAACATTCCTAGGCAAAATTTAGAGTGCGTTTTGGGTAAAGCACTACGATGGAACATATAATAAAAAACATGGAAATGACTAGGCAAGGTAGGTATGGCCCCAGGATAGCATGCTGGAGAGGTTAGGTAAGCCAAATTTACAGGTAGGCCTCAAACACCAAACTTTAAATAATAAAACATGGGGAGAAAGGGGACATTCCCTGCAGCTAAGAATCATGTGAATTAGGGACTGCAAATAAAGCAAATTAAAAATATCCCAAAATAAAAACCATACAATGTGAATTTTTGAAGAAGAACACTTACCTTAATATAGTCCTCCTGCAAAACTTGAAGGATGGCAGAACAAGTCTCTGGTATAATGATCCCCAGAGCCTGGGGGGATATGCCACTTAAGGTCCTGCAGGCTTCTCCCAGTAGCCAGGTATCGCAACGTGGCGATGAGCCTCTGCTCAGCACTGATGGCTTCCCGCATAACGGTGTCCTGCCTGGTAATATAGGGGGACACCAAAGCCAACAGCTGCTGAAATACGGGGTCAGACATCCTGAGAAAATTCCTGAAATCATCAGGATTATTCTCCCTGATCTCCCGCAACAAAGGCATGTGACAGAATTGGTGCCGCTGGAGCAACCAATTCTTGGTCCATGAACTCCTCCTGACCCTGCTCATGGCATGGAGTCGGGATACAGCATGAACCCCTGCACCAACTACAGCACGAACTCTACGACGAGTACGTAGCCGCAACATGGCTAGATAACGGTCGGCTGAACAGAACGTACTAGAAGAACGCACGGAAGAACAGCAAGGCCTATGAAGAACAAGCTGAAAAACACGAACGTGCAGAGCAGGCCGCACTGAATAAACAGATACGAACTGACTACAAGCAGTGCTAAACAGATACGAACCCACAGGCTCAATCTGAACTCCCGAAAACGATCTTCAAAGCACGAAGACTGAAAAGCGCGAATCGTCTCTCACCAAACTTTTACTAACACGCGGAAACACGGAATTAGCAAAAGCGTCCCAAAGGGTGGCGTCATTCGAACGGAACTTCCCCTTTATAGTGCCGTCGTACGTGTTGAACGTCACTGCGCTTTGCTTGATCGTTTTTTTTAATGATGGTGTGTACGCAAGGCAGGCTTGAGAGGAAACATGAAAAAAAACGAGGAGAAAAACGTCGGTTTAAAAAATGACATTAAAAACGATCGTGTGTACGGGGCATTAGTCTACCTTTATTAGAGCGTTATTGGATCCAGAGCTTCTGCTGTGTCCAAAGAAGATTTTTGTGAACTACATCTTCTGAAAATGAATGATCCCCATTGAAATCTATGATAAGTTAGTGTGGCTTGGTATTTGGGAAATACACTGAAAAAGCAGCTGTTAAATCACCCTTATCTTGAAATATTATTTGATATTGTATATTACATTAAATGAAAGCTATTCTCAGTCAGTGGAAACAGCTAGCAGAATACTAAACGGGAAGATTCTGCTTGGCAAAACAATCCTGCTCATGTCAGTGAGATGAACAAGGGCTCTCCATGCACAGAGATAAGCAGGGGCTCTCCATACACATTTTTTCTCTCCAAATTTCTCATATTTATAGATAACATCAGAATATATCGCATGAGTATAAGGCCCCTTTCACACTGGGGCGGGGGGTGCGGTGGCGGTATAGCGGCGCTATACCGTCGGAATTGCGGCGGTATTCGGCCACTAGCGGTGTAGTTTTAACCCCCGCTAGCGGCCGAAAAAGGGTTAATACCGCCGGCAATGCGCCTCTGCAGAGGCGCATTGCCGGTGGTATTACCGCGGTTTCCCACTGCTTTCATTCGCAAGGAGCGGTTTAGGAGCTGTAAACACACTGCTCCTCTCACCACTCCAAAGATGCTGCTAGCAGGACTTTTGGAGCGGTCCCGCCAGCGCATCGCCTCAGTGTGAAAGCCCTCGGGCTTTCACATTGAGACTGCAGGGCAGAAGTTTTTCTGGCGGTATTTAGGCGCTATTTTTAGCGCTAAAACGCCTGAAAAACTCCTCAGTGTGAAAGGGGTCTAAATGATGCATGACCTGATAGGATTATAGTGCAGGCTGTTGGATGCAAGTTTTACATTAGAGGTAATCTACTCTGGAAAAATTCAGTTTGAGCATGTATAGATTTCTGTGCTTTACTCTGTCTAATGCCGCGTACACACGATCATTATTCACGGCGGTTAAAAAACCGCCGTGAATAATGACATTAAAAACGAGGGAATGGCTTGTTCCCCACACACGGTCGTTTTTCACGTCATTTTTTCTCTTGACGAGAAAAACGACCGTCTGTGGGCTCCGCGGCAGTGTTTCCCTATGGGAAAACTGCCGCGGGAAACATGTAAAAAAAAACGACGAGAAAAATTAGAACATGTTCTAATTTTTCTCGTCGTTTTTAATGCCGTTTTTCTCGTAGAAAAAAACGGCAAAAAGCCCACGTTTTTCTCGTCGAAAGGAAAAAATTTAGTTTTTCTCTACGAGAAAAACGGCCGTGTGTACGCGGCATAAGAATCACTTTCAGATAAATAACGGCCATTTCTGTTACAATAAACTCTATAGTTTGCAATTGTGTTCTTCATTTTTCACCCTTTTTACTATTTCTTTTACAAAACAAAGATTAGGAAAAAATACTTTTAAATGCATAGTGCAAGTTAGGCGTTGGCCACTTGATGGCGACATTTCCTTTTGTTTGTTTGCCTGCTGTTACCAGCTCGCTTTTCTGCTTTAGCAAAAGATAATTTAGTGCAACTGAGATTTACACTGCAGCTAAAGATTAATAGCAATGCAAATGTATGTATAACCTCTTGAGATGCTCACCTCTCACCCTAATTAGTCCAGGCATTGATCCAGTGGGTAAAAAAATTATATCTATGAAAGCCAAATGCGTCACTGGTAAAAACTATTGTGTTGTTATACAACAATGAAGAATATCGCACAAGAATGAGCTGGGAAGAAAGCCCTGTGTCTAAGCAGAATGGTCACTGTCCTCATTTATTACATGGGCTGTATAAATTATTTCTGACCTTTTTCAAATATCCCAACAATTAAGAGATATGCATAAGCTCCCTGTTCCTTTGAAACATAAGAAGTGCATTTTGAAAGTGTTCACATCATTGTGTTATTTTAGCTGTGATTTATTCATGAGACATTTCTTGGAATGAATCCATTGATCAATACAAAGAGATGTGCGCCTTTCTAAAGGCTGGCAGAATGCAATTATGTTTTGAACTAGAGCCAATTTTTATGGGGGGGGGGGGGGGGTGAGGAGATACAATGTCTGCATGGGAAAAGGAGTTAAAGAAGCTCGTAAACGATTAGTATGCAGTTCTCATTAAGCATTGGAAGTTTTTTTTTTGTTCTATCCTCCACTTCTTTGCATATTGCTTTCCCATCTGACTCTCATTAGAAAAGCATCACGTGCAGTCTCAAATACCTTCTTGTTTTCTTTCTTCACAGCTCGCTATTGTTAATGTCAAAGATCCTTCCAGCAGCCTTTCAGTGTCACTATTACTTCAGCAGTCATCTTCACTTTTCATCCTGGGAAAGGTCTATTAATATGTTTATTGTATATCCATGTCAGTGCCTCTTCTGTCGACTGCTCTGTATTCCACAAGCTGCCTTTTATCCTACTGAAGGCAAGAAACTGTGGGGACAATAATGGTAAATGTATATATGTGTATCTATCTATCTATATAATATATACACACACAAAAATATATATATATATATAATGGATAAAATGTCAGGTTCCTGTGATGTAAAGAAATGAGACAAAGATAAATAATTTAAGGATTCTTTCCACCTTTAATGTGACCTATAAACTGTGCAACTCAATTGAAAAACAAACTAAAATCTTTTAGGGGGAAGTAAAAATAAAATAAAAAAATAATGTGGTTGCATAACTGGGGATGTAGCTGTGATTAGAGTTAAGCAATCACATTCAAACTCATGTTAGATTTGAGTCAGATTTGAGTCAGTACACACCTGCCATCATTTAAAGTGCCTCTGATTAACCCCAAATAAAGGTCAGCTGTTTTAGTAGGTCTTTCCTGACATTTTCTTAGTCGCATCCTACAGAAAAAACCATGGTCCGTGGAGAGCTTCCAAAGCATCAGAGGGATCTCATTGTTAAAAGGTATCAGATATACCATGGAACACCGCAAAGACAATCATCAAGTGGAGAAAACATGGCACAACAGTGAAATTACCAAGAACTGGACCTCCCTCCAAAATTGATGAAAAGACGAGAAAAAAAATGGTTAGGGAGGCTGCCAAGAGGCCTACAGCAACATTAAAGGAGCTGCAGGAATATCTGGCAAGTATTGGCTGTGTGGTACATGTGACAACCATCTCCCGTATTCTTCATATGTTTGATCTATGGGGTCAATTGGCAAGACAGAAGCCTTTTCTTACGAAGAAAAACATCCAAGCCCGGCTAAATTTTGCAAAAACACATCTGAAGTCTCCCAAAAGCATTTGGGAAAATGTGTTATGGTCTGATGAAACCAAGGTTGAACTTTTTGGCCATAATTCCAAAAGATATGTTTGGCGCAAAAACACTGCACATCACCAAAAGAACACCATGCCCACAGTAACGCATGGTGGGTGGCAGCATCATGCTTTGGAGGCTGTTTTTCTTCATCTGGAACAGGGGCCTTAGTCTAGGTAGAGGGAATTATGAACCTCTGATCCCTTTGTATTGTGACTGTACTGTCTTCCCTGATGTTGTAAAGCGCAAACTGTTGGCGCTATATAAATCCTGTATAATAATAATAATAATAATAATAATGAACGGTTCCAAATACCAGTCATTATTGACACAAAACCTCCAGGCTTCTGCTAGAAAGCTGAACATAAAGAGGAACCTCATCTTCCAGCACGACAACGACCCAAAGCATACATCCAAATCAACAAAGGAATGGCTTTACCAGAAGAAGATTAAAGTTTTAGAATGGCCCAGTCAGAGCCCAGACCTGAATCCCATTGATAATCTGTGGGGTGATCTGAAGAGGGCTGTGCACAGGAGATGTCCTCACAATCTGACAGATTTGGAGTGTTTTTGCAAAGAAGAGTGTGCAAATATTGCCAAGTCAAGATGTCCAATGCTGATAGACTTGTACCCAAAAAGACTGAGTGCTGTAATAAAGGTGTTTCAACAAAGTATTAGTTTAAGGGTGTGCACACCATATTTAATTTTTTTATATTTACTTTCCTCCACCTAAAAGATTTCAGTTTGTTCCACTGAGTTGTACAGTTTATAGGTCACATTAAAGGTGGGAAAAGTTCTGAAATTATTCATCTTTGTCTCATTTTTTTTTTACATCACAGAAACCTGACATTTTAACAGGGTGTGTAGACTTTTTATATCCACTGGATTTGTATGTGTGAATCAATGTATTCTGCCTTTATACTGCCATTCATTTGTGGTTCATATCTATTATCAAGCTGGCTAGTTATAGAACTATTTAAAATGGTTGTTACACACATGCCACCCCCTAGCTATGTAGAAATCCCTCACTAAAAGTGATTGTAAAGGACCACAGTTTATTTTTTAAAAATAACAAACATTTTACCTGCTCTGTGCAATGGTTTTGCATAGAGCAGCCCTGATTCTCCTTCTTGGGTACTCCAATGCTCCTGGCTCCCTCCTCCCCCCTCACTAACTGCCTCCATAGCAAGCGGCTCGCTATGAGACACGTGTGCATGCTCCCTCCCGAGCCCGCACTGTGGGTCTATTGATGCACAGAGTGTGACTCAACTGTGCCCCCTGCTCCTTCCTCACTGGCTGCTGTCTCTAAGCCAATAAGGAGGGAGAAAGCCTCTGAATCGAAAGTATCTGCAGGGGGGGACAGGAAGCTGCATGCAGAATGTTTTTTACCTTAATGCGAATGCATTAAGGTAAAAAACTTCCTGCCTTTAGAACCACTTGAAGTCTGGGTAAAGTTAGCTCTCAGCACCACAATCCTAGGCTTCCAGTGGTGCAGGGAGAAGGAAACGATGAGAAAGGGCATTGAGGAGACCAATCACCCATCAATGATCTAACTGGCTTGGGTTACTGGTGGTCTCAACAAGAAATGTTACTATTATAATACATTTCGCATTTGAATCTTTCCTCATGGTCCCGTATAGGCTTTAGAAATGTTCAATCTGAATGGTGAATTGGCCCAGCTTTATAACTCCCTCACCTCTGCTAAAGGGCATTTCTTTTTTCTATGAAAAACTCTTGTTTATCTTCTAAAACTACCACAGTACAAAAATGGGAACTTGACCTGGGCCACACTTATCCAGCAACCACTTGGCAAGCAGCCATTAAAACAACTTGTAAGGCCTCATGCACATAGGCCGTTTTGGAAACTCTCCCAAAAACCTTTCCTTCGGGCAGCAAAGTTTTGGCAGAAAAAACATCTTACACTTGTAAGTGTGTATAAAGCGTTTAGGCACATTTACAGGCATCAAGCACTTGGGCGTTAATTTGCTTCATTGACCATCACGCAAAATCACAAAACTTGTATTGACCATGAGCAGATGACGGTAAGCCCGCTCTTAGCGGGACTTCCATGAATTTCCTCCCAATACTGCCCCACGACTGTTCATCAGCACCCCTCGGTAGGTGCCACTCTACAGGTTACTATTTATCTCTTCCAGTACTTGGCAACCGAGCATGGGTGTCCCCCAATTTGGTGAGATGTTGTGACAACATTGTTAGACTTGTCCATTTCACTAATAATTCCAGACTCCTGTGGAACCGTGACATGGCATCTCGATTTCACACCTCACTTGACTTCTTCCGTCGTACCCAATTCATTGCCCATCTCCAATACCTTCTGGTCAATCCTCACACACTACCCCAGCCCACTCCCCTTGCACAGACCTGCCTAGATGGCCATTCTCAATCTCATTTCTGTGCCCTTATAACTGACTTGGACGATATGCCGGAACTCCCCTTCTTGCGTCAATGGGAATGGGATCTCAATACCTCTTCCCCACCAGTTCAGGGAGAGAATCCTTTTCTTTTCTCACAAAGCTTCTCTGGCCAACAGAGAGCAGGAGGGGGGCTATAGAATCCTTGCGCCATGGTATAGAACCCAAGCAAAATTTCACTGTATGTTTCCCCAGGTACCTAATATGTGTTGCCACTGTGGGGAGTCTGAAGGGACACTCCTTCATATCTTCTGGAACTGCTGGAAACTTGACACCTTTTGGGATGAGGTAGAAAATACCATCAAGGCCCTAACAGGAGTGACCCTTAACAAAAACCCAGTTTCTTACCTCCTGAAAGATACTCCTTTATGTAATAAGAAATTGAAAAATTCCCTACTTAAACACCTACTACCCACTGCAAAGGCTTGTATTCTGGCATTATGGAAAAGCCCAAGCCCCCTAACCATAGCCCATTTGAGCGTGAGGATAGGAGAAGATTCAGGAAATGGAGAACCTGAATTATTAGTTGTGTTCTGTAATGCCTGGTCTTACTTTATCATTTGAAGCTGTCATATTTTGTATCCTGTTTGATATTATGTTGTGGGATTCCTTGAACGCTAAATAAAGAATTTTTAAAAGATAATTCCACTTTTGTGTGAAAAAAATAGAAAAAATTAATAAAAATAATATAGCATACGCAATTGCCGCACAAGCCATTTTGCAATTGAATCTTATTAAAAATTACCTTTTGTTTTCAATCTGCAGAAATGTAACTTGTGTGATTGGCCTACTGATTTTCCCTAGAAGTCTGCACTAAGATACAAATAAAAATTTGGGTATCCTCCAGATCAAAAATTTCATTTTTGGAGATACTCCCTAAGGGTTAATTACTTCTAAAGGGATGCAGACCCTGCATTTTCTCATTAGAACACTGCAAGTACGTCAGCAAATACTTAGAAAGTCTCTCTGCAGACAACAAACAGCTTTTTGTTCAGAGCAGAAACTAGTAGGAATCTGCAACAAATTTTATTAAAATGTATATGCAGTACAGACCTTATTTCTACTTCTGCTATAAGCTTATGGTCACTTCAGTGACCATGAGCTTACAGTAAAACTGTTCAGCAGACGCTGCTGAACAAACTGATAGGTCTGATCAGTGGCTAATAAGTCACTGATCAGAGCCATTTACCTAAAATGTGACTGCTGCCGCCCCTCTGCCCTGTGTCTCCCACCCCTCCATCCACATAAAATGGCCATCTGCTTACATCTATAATGCCCCCTCTGCCTACTCTAATGCTCCCTCTCCCTGCCACTTCACTTGCACTGATCCCCCCCCCTCACAAACCGATCCCCTGCAGGCTGTACTTGTCGGCTTCCCTCCTCTGCCCTCCTGACAACTTTGGGAGCTACAGGACAGCTACAGAGGGATCTGTTTGGCCAAACAGATCCCCCCCGCGATCTGCGCTCGTGACGTCAACGTATTGCGGGGTGTGGGTGCTGCCGCGCACGCGCGCGACACTATGGCGTCCTGCTAGTTGCCACAGAGATGTCGGCAGAAGCCGGGGTTGACACCCTCCGGAATGCAGAGGGAGCCACGCCCAGTTGCCGTCACCTGACGGCAGCGACTGGGGGTTTTCCGGGGGAAAGGAGAGGGGATGGATGATCAGCAGCTGATGGAAATCATTCCATCTCATCTGCAACATAAAAAGTGCAGCCCCCAGCTGATCCTTATGAGATCGCTGGAAGGCTGTCTAACACATAGTCACACGGAAAACCTCTCCCAAGGGTAGGCAATGCAGATCACTGTGCAGGCTCTTAATTAATACATTTTTTATATGCTATATGCTAAACTTTTTCTACCTTTTAAGTAATTGGGATTCTTTAATTTTATTTAAAGCCCATCAGACACACAAACCTGAGAAGGTGTCATCTGTTGTAACACCTTGCTCATTATTGAGCGTATTGAACTGTTGAACCACTAAAGGTAAAAATAATAATTTCACCATTTGCACATTTCATATCACCCATTTGTTTAAAATGGTTATATACATGTATTTTTTGCTATAAGGTGTCACCATATTTCATTTTTATTTTGTCACACCATCGGTGTAATTTTGATCACTTCACCACATTTTTAGATACCACTATGTTGCTCACACACCCCCATTCATCTCCACTGTCGTTTAGAATTCTAATGCACTCACTCCCTTTCATTCACTCACATTTCACTTCATTATCCTTCACATTATTTCACTATCATATAATTAAATTTATCCAACAGTTGATTCTATTTGTGATTTTATAATAATATCTATGTGTTTAGGCATGTGCACATCCTGGCGACAGGCTGCTTGCAGGCATTGGTTAAGTGGTTAAACACCATTTATGTATAATTGATCAATTGGCATGGTCCTCTTTGATCAATTGATCCTAATACAATACAATAATTATATAATAATATTCATACACAGTCGCCAGATTATGTTAGTACAAGCACACACACATTGATTATTTTTAGGCCCTATAAGGCAAATAACCTCAGTTAAAAGATAATATAGTGTTATTTTGTATATATACTGTAAGGCCCTGCTAAATTGCTTTGTATACCTCCTTGGGTAGGTTATAATAAATTAATTACAAATATTTTTTAATATAGAAAATGACGGATCGTACCCTTTCCCCTAAAGGACCCCCCTCATCTCCCCTCTCCAACAATCCCCTCTTTTTTTCACCCAGCTTCACTAGGGGGTGACTCCTTGTAAGCTGGGTGGAGGTGGGGCTCTTCCTTGTGGGGGACCTGAGGCATGTGGAGACACCCCGGAATCGTCAGGGCTTGGTGCACATTTAGATGAGCAGCAATTCAGTCTGCCATGAAATAAAACGTTCTCGTCAAGGAACTGGTAAACACACTCAATCTTACACCAATGAAACATATTAAAATAATTATGTATTTACTGTCTGTATAACTTCTTTCTTTTTCCACATAGAACATATTACCCTGAAGAAGACCGTTAACCATAAATTTTGGTCGAAACACGTAGGGGTTTTATATGTGGAATTTCATATGAATTCACTGTTGTTCTAACTTTGAGTCTATGTGTTAATGTTCCTTTATTGATGAGTTATGTTCTTGATGTCACAGCCAGAAATTGCTTTTTATGACTCCCATGTAATTATGCCCCATTCCCTTTTGTTTTGATACTGTGATACATGAAATAAATATATTTTTACAGAAACCGTCTGTTACTTCTTTCATACACTATCCCGCTGCTTAAAAACCCCTTGAGGGATTGTCCATTTAACGCTGATCCAACCCTTCCTTCAGAGCCCCACACCCCTCTGTGAGACCTGGGCGCCCCCTCCCTGCAGCAGCTGGCCGGATCTCCCTCCTCCCCCTCACGCCAGCTGCAGCCCCTGCTAGTGCGGAAGATCGCTGTTTCCTTTCCTGAAAGAATACAGATAGAGATCAGTACTGATCGCTTCTGTATTCAATAATCACTGACACATAGTAAACTGTGTTAATTATTTGTCAGTTTGTGAATGAAATATAGTAAACACTGTTTACTACATTTCATTTTATGAATGAATAGGAGTTTCTATACAGACTCCTATCTCATTCATCTACAGTGCAACTAAGGCTGCAGAGAAAGTCCCTTTTTCTCTCCTAAAAAAAGACATTAAAGGTCTTTTTGGACCCCTGATGTCTCTTTAAAAAAACCCTCTCCCTCAAAAAAAGTAAAAGGAATATGAAATAGATGATAAAAATGTAAAAAAGAAAATTGCACCTGTACAAAAAAAAAATACGTTGTAAAAAAAAAATAATATAGAGACCTTTCACACAGACGGGCTCCATAAACTGGATCCACCTGCTCAGCGGGGGATCTGTCCGCTGATCCCCGGTGAGCAGACAGATGGCAGATCCATGTCCACCCCGCTATGCAGAGCGGACATGGACACAGCCCACTCTCCTCTATAGGGGCAGTCTGATGGAAACGGACCGCCTATCGGTTTCCATCCGACTGCCATCCGGTTTGATCCGCCAGACAGATGGAGAATAGATCCCTCATCTGTCTGTTTTTATAGGATCAAGTGGCGGCAGGTGTCAAAAAACACATGTCTGTTGACATCTGCCACTCCATAGAGGAGACTGGGGGGTCTGACCAGGTCACAGCACCCTGCCTCTGCCTATTGCAGCTTAAGGGAGGGAGGTTGGCAGGCGGCAGAAACACAGCTCAACTGCAGATTTTTGCTGCCCCCTAAGGCCTCGTTCACACAGGGCATACACAGGGTAAGGCCATGTTTAGCTGCGCTGGTATGCACAGGTGTTTTATGTATCCCTCATTCAGGCAGTCCTATTGATGTCAATTGGGACACAGCAGCTGCACAGGAATGCACAGGTGTTCTGCGCATTCCTCTGCAGGCAATCCCATTTATATCACAGCCACTGCTCCCAACTTGACATCCATGTAGATGTATGTCCCTAAGGTCGCACTGTCTGCGTTTGGGGCCATGCACCTACACCTGCATGAATGTCAGATCTTTGCAGCTGCTGCATCCCAATTGTTACGAATAGGTCTGCCTGCACAGGGATGCCCAGAATACCTGTGCATCCCTGTGCAAGTTAAACACAGCCCTAGATGGGCGTATACTTTAGAAAACCCCATGTGAACAAGGAAGGAATTTAGAAAGAGTTTTGTAAGTTATGTTGTGTGTGTGCAAATAGGTATTTCAGTGTTGTTTTCTTTTGTGAAAATAGCGATTTGATAAACATTTGCGCAAATATTGCATGGCCTTAAATATCAGTAGAACCTTCTTTTTATTCTACTGGTTACGTGCTTTCAGAAAATATATGGTTTAGGGGGTCTTTTACAAACCCTTAAAGCTGTAAGGGAAAAATGAAAACCTCCAGATTTTCAGAGAAATTTAGTTAGATTTTTTGCATACGTTCAATTCTCACCATTTTGAAAAAAGGCCCAATTTAAAATGTACAAATATTTGTTATTTTTTAACTCAATACAGGTTACGCTTTTATATTTAGTAGGAATTTAGCAGGAATTTAGTAAAAATTGCTATGTTTGTAACTGCTAGTAATGATTTTAGTGTTTTAGCAAAAATATTGTTTTCATAAACATTTGCGCAAATATTGCTGGGCCTTAAAAATCAGTAGCACCTTCTTTTTATACTACAGGTCATGTGCTTTCAGAAATATATGGTTTGGGGGGTCTTTTACAAACCCTGAAAGCTATAAGTAAAAAATGAAAACCTCCCAGATTTTTGGAGAAATCTTTGCGTATGTTCGATTTTCATCATTTTCAAAAAAGGTGAAATTTAACATTTACTAATATTTACCTGGAATTTTGTGAAATTTGCTGTGTTTTTATCTGCCAATAATGATTTTAGTGTATTTTCATCAAAAATATTGCTTTGATAAACATTTGCGCAAATATCGCGGGGCCTTAAATATCAGTAGAACATTCTTTTTATTCTACTGGTCATATGCTTTCAGAAAATATGTTTTTTTTTTACAAACTATGAAAGCTGTAAAAAAAGGCGAATAAAAGCAATGGAAAAAAATGATAAAATGGTCTGGCCAGCTGAGTTTAAAAGTGGTCTGGCAGTGAAAAGGTTAATCACCTAGAAGTATTACTGGCTGTTTAGTAATAATTTGCAAATTATTGTGACCCCTTCTGCTTTTGGCCTTGAAACACACATACACTCTTGAGAGCCTGAAGATGCTGCCCTGTCTTATATAAAGAAAACAATTCCTGTGCAGAGTGTATGCAATTTCACACTATCCCTTAAGCTGATCAGTCTGTTAAGGAATTAACAAATAACAGCCAGCTAATTATAGTCCCTTCTTTGGATTCCTTCTGGGTTTTTTTTGTGGTGAACTTCCAGAAAACAAAATTTGTAAGTGTAACCAAATCCTAAAATATACACTCCATTCAAACTAAAAATGTTGTCATTAAATGGACAGCCTACTTACTAAGCATCTCTGACTTTCTTTATTATTTTCATAATAATGGACCTGTGTGGACCTGTCTGCTTCCTAGCAGGGCCTTGTTTCTTCATAGCTAACGTAAGCCTATAAGTAGTGAAGAAGGCAGGGTTGGCATCCGTACCATGCCCTAATGATTCATATCATATTTACAAGAACAGCCCTGGTGTCCTAAAAATTCCTCTGGAGGGTTGCGTGGCAAAAGTAAACCCTTATGCCGCGTACACACAATCGTTTTTAATGACCAATTTAAAAAATTGCATTTTTAACGACGTGAAAAACGGTCGTGTGTACGCAGCATTAAGCTTGATGAAAATTTAAGAGCCCTGATCCAAAGAAGAATCAATCACCACTAACAAGTTTTGCAAAATAAATCTTTTGAATTTATAAGGCAAGATCTTTTTTGGAGTGTTGGTGCAAAAAATGGATAAACTGCTACATGAATTCAAAATGCTGGTATATCAGCTTTCCTGGTATGCCTTGAGTAAATTTGGCATTAAATAGACACTCTTAGGAAAGGGGAAAGAAGGAAAGGATCTTCATGTCTTGTTCCCGGCCAGTGCCTATAGATCAGTGACTAGGACAGGTTCATCCAGCGCCCAGGGCAAGGATGCAGAAATGTGCCCCTCTCTTAATGCTTTCCTAAGTTTACCAACTTGTGCCCATTTTTTGCCCCCTTGCTCCCAACTGCCCATGGTTGTCATGGAGTGTGCACTGTCCCTGCTTGATCAATCACTTGCTTTCTTGTAGTTAGAAGGTAGTTGCACATGCATGGTGTATTTTTGTGTCAGCTGTGGGCAGATGGGGTGGAGAGCGGGTATAGTAGAGCTCATTGTGACACCAGTAGCTTTCAGCGCAGACATGAAACCCCTGGTTGCTGACCACTGATCTGTAGCTTGCGTGGGGTGAGGGGGCGCCCTCCCCCACAGCTGTGCCCTGGGTGGCTGCCCCTCCTGCCCACCCTCTGTCCTGGCCCTGTCCATTCCCTACTCTGGACTACCTTTAAATTCTTTCAAGTGTCTGTAGCAATATTAAATCTGGTAAAACATTTCTTTGAGAAATTTGTCTCAACAGCAGACTTCAACAGCTTTTTAACCATTGGAGGTGGACATTATGGCAGGGTGCACCATCTCCTTCGCCTGCACTATGCCAATGCTACATATTATTAGAGCCTCTAAGTGGGTGATGGGAGGGGAACGACTACAATTTGGTCATCAATTACTGCCAAAACAAACCTATGTGGATGATGGAGCAACACTGACAACTGTACCTTGCAGATAGAGACTTCTGCAAAGACTTCATCAAAACATTACACAGGAGTGAATAAGGAACAAACCCAGTAAGTGCAGAAGCAAAGGTGAAGTTAGGGGTAAATATCGCATATTGATGCAACATCTGTCCCAACTTTTTTATAAATGCCAGTGAATAACTTGGGCCACTGGCATAATGCAATGACTTTCAGCAATCTGAAAAACTTAAAAAAAAACAAAAAGCCAATATGTATATTGATTGCATTATCAAGATCTTGCTGCCACGAAAAAATAAGCTGTGGTGCTTTTAATTTGACATACTCCCAAGCATCATGGCCTTTACCAGTGTATGAAACCTCCATTAACCACTTCCTGCCCACCCTGACATCCCTTTAACTGTGCCTAGAGGGGTGGAAGGTCTGCCTAACCATGTGACCACTGGGAATGGTTGTCACAGTGGTCATATGAACAGAAGTCGGTCCCACCAGGTCCTGATTATTAGTACAGACCGAGAATTGTCTGACAGCTTGATTTCTGTGCTGGAAGTGGGCAGTGAACGTGCTTTCAGCACAGAAACCTATGACACCCATGGGCACATATTTGCAGCATGTGAGCACTAAAGTTCACCCTCTTCCTCTTTGTTGCTGCACATATGCATTACATGCACAACAAAAGGTTAATAATGGCAACTCTCACTGAATCCGAAGATATGTTATTCAGACAGCAGCCCCCATGTCACAACCAGTGGCAAGTGGACTACAAATGAAACTATTCAGACTGCAAAATTTACTCTTAACTTCAGTAAAATAGTTGGGCATGGTCATAATGGAAGAGCTTCTCAGTGGCACAAGGCAACATCCGTGCAGAAAAGACTGTGGTGGAGGAGGTGCAAATGCATGAGGAGGCTGAGTGGCATGCCATTTTGTCTCAATGACCAAGCAGGGATATGATGGGCCAATGGGAGGGCCTGGATAAAAAGAAAATTAACTGGCATGACTCCTGGCTAATCTCGTTTTGTCATCAGAGCCACCTATAAAATCCTACCCAGAACCAAGGTGTTGAAGAAGCTTACAATCAAAAGATGCAAATGATAGAAATGAGATGCAGGAGTTTTGTTGCAATGTCTACAACCAGTTTTCTGAGGAATATGGGAGTGAGGGGTTGCATCCTTCAACAAACAATTCCTTAACAAAAGCAGCAGAATATAACAGCAATTGGATTTGTATTGAAAGGAAAAACAACTGGGCTATAAAGGGTGCCCACCATAAATACCCTTTTCACCACATAAGTGCTGACTTACCATGTGGATTAAAACATCCAATCTAGTGATGAGCCGAACACCCCCGGGTTCGGTTCGCACCAGAACCCGCGAACGGACCGAAAGTTCGAACGAACATTAGAACCCTATTAAATACAATGGATGCGAACGTTCGAATTCTAAAGTGCTAATTATAACAACTATTATGCATGTTATTGTCCTAAAAAGGGTTTGGGAACCCGGGTTCTGCACCAGGGGACATGTATCAATGCAAAAAGAAGTTTTAAAAACGGTCGTTTTTCGGGAGCAGTCATTTTAATGATGCATAAAGTGAAAAAAAAAAAGTCAAATATTCCTTTAAATATCGTACCTGGGGGGTGTCTAAAGTATGCCTGTGAAGTGCCACGTGTTTCCCGTGTTTAGAACTGTCCCTGCACAAAATGACACTTCTAAAGGAAAAAAAAGCCATTTAAAACTGCTTGCGGCTTTAATGTAATGTCTGGTCCCGGTAATATGGATGAAATTCTTTAAGAAAAATGGCATAGCTACCCCATGACCCCCCCCCTACCCCAGCCCATTACCAGCCCCTTTGGGTCTTGTATGGATATTAAGGGGAACCCCGCACATAAAATAAAAAAGGCCCTATATACTCTGAACAGCCCTATACAGGCGGTGCATACAAGACAGGGACTGTAGGTTTGTTCTTATGTAGAGTCTGTTTGTAATTTTGAACAGGTACATTGTTGAAGTGTAGCTCCAGACCAAAAATCTATTTTTAAACTTTTTGGAAAACATAGGTAAGGGTTATCACCCCTGTAACATTTGTTTTGCTGTCTGTGCCCCTGTTCAGAACATTTCACCTCACTTTCCGTCCCAATGACAACTCTTTTTGAAATGTGGTCTTTTTCTTGAAACAATGATTGCTGATAAAGCATCAGTACAGAGGAGACACCTTTCTCCCATATTTATTCTTACAGGAGAGAATTTTCCTTCCTAGTGGTAGATTTCCTCTCACTTCCTGTTGTCTTCTTGCGTTTGCAAGTAGGAGTCGTTTGTAAGTTGGATGTTTGAAAGTAGGGACCTGCCGTATATACTCTGCAGAAATAGGCCCCTTAGTTGTTGGTGTTGGCACAACACTGTAAGCACTCACAGTTACTCTTGGTTGGTGCTGGAACGCCCTGCTGTCAACTATTATATCAGGAATTTTAATTACATATAATTGTTGAACAGTGGTAGTAAAAATTGGGCCTTTGATGGTGGTGCTGGTGCCACAACACTGTAAGCCCTGACAGTTACTCTTGGTGGGTGCAGCAATGGGCCCTGCTGTGAATTATTAGATCAAGAATTGTAATTACATGCCCCTGTTGAACAGGGGCTGAAAAATTGGGCCTTAGGCACTGGTGGCACAACACTGCAACCCCTCACAGATACTGTACTTGGAGCACAGCAATGAGCCCTGTTGCAAAGTATTGCTTCAAAAATTGTAATGACACGCCCCTGTTAAACAGGGGCTGAAAAATTGGGCCTTAGGCACTGGCGGCACAACACTGCAACTCCTCACAGATACTGTACTTGGAGCACAGCAATGAGCCCTGTTGCAAAGTATTGCTTCAAAAATTGTAATGACACGCCACTGTTAAACAGGGGCTGAAAAATTGGGCCTTAGGCACTGGTGGCACAACACTGCAACTCCTCACAGATACTGTACTTGGAGCACAGCAATGAGCCCTGTTGCAAAGTATTGCTTCAAAAATTGTAATTACACGCCCCTGTTAAACAGGGGCTGAAAAATTGGGCGTTAGGCACTGGTGGCGGCACCCATAAACAAAAATGATCTTACAAGCTATCATCATCAATCGTATCATTGAGGACTCGGAGGAGGAGGATAGCCAGTCAACATAACAGCACAGGCACTCAGCATCAGCATCAGTCTTGAAGGGATGTGACATGTTAAAATCAATTAGTCTGTTATATCAGCATCAGGTGTGTGGTAGCTGGTGGTGATCCAAGACTGGTTCATCTTGATGAAAGTCAGTCGATCAACCGAGTCGGTGGACAGGCGCACCCTGTGATCCGTGACAAATCCTCCAGCAGCACTGAATGTGCGTTCCGAAAGAACGCTGGATGCAGGACAGGCCAGTAGCTCAATTGCATACTGTGCAAGCTCTGGCCAGTGATCCATCCTCAAGACCCAGTAAGCCAGAGGATTTTCGGTGGGGAAGGTGTCCAAGTCTGACCTTGCCCCTAGATATTCCTGCACCATGTTTATCAGACGCTGGCGATGGTTGCTGGAACCGATCATACTTTGGGGCTGCGGACTAAAGAATTGTCTGAACGCATCGGTCAGACGGCCACCTTCCCCACCGCTCCTTCTTTGACTGGCCGAAGCCTCAGCAACTCGTTGTCCAGGACCAGGAGTTTGCAACCTCCCAGTCTCTGGGAACGCGTTGCACAGACCTTTCTGCAAGGCCTCCCGGAGTTGTCTCATCCTCTGCTCCCTCTGCGACGGTAACATAAGGTCCGCAACCTTACCCTTGTACCGTGGATCAAGGAGAGTGGCCAGCCAGTAATGGTCCCTCTCCTTGATCCGAAGAATACGAGGATCCTTCCGCAGACTTTGCAGGATCAGGGAGGCCATGCAGCGTAGGTTTGCTGAGGCATTCGCTCCGGAGTCCTCTGGGTCACTAAGGACGACATGATCCGCAGCCACCTCCTCCCAGCCACGTACAAGTCCACTGGTTTCTTGGGACTGTAAATCATCCCTAAAAGACTGCTGCTGATGATGCTGAGTGCCAGCCTCCACCTCCATGCTGACACAATCCTCCTCCTCCTCCTCCTCCTCCTCCTCCTCTTCCTGTGCGATGGGTGGGACAGAAGGAACACTGTCTGGGTAAAGGGGGCCTTGAGAGGCAAGGAAGTCCTCCTCTTCCTGCCTCTGTTCTGCCTCAAGTGCCCTGTCCATTATTCCACGCAGCGTGTGCTCCAACAGGTGGACAAGAGGTACAGTGTCACTGATGCATGCACTGTCACTGCTCACCATCCTCGTGGCCTCCTCAAATGGTGCCAGGACAGTGCATGCATCCCTGATCATGCCCCACTGGCGTGGAGAAAAAAAAACCAAGCTCCCCTGACCCTGTCCTGGTGCCGTAGTCGCACAGGTACTCATTGATGGCCCTCTGCTGCGTGTGCAGCCGCTGCAGCATGGCCAACGTTGAGTTCCACCTGGTGGGCATGTCACATATAAGGCGGTTCTTGGGCAGGTTCAACTCCTTTTGCAGCTCAGCCAGGCGAGCACTGGCATTATAAGATCTGCGGAAATGCACACAGACTTTCCTGGCCTGCCTCAGGACATCCTGTAAGCCCGGGTACCTGCCCAAGAAGCGCTGCACCACCAGGTTAAGGACGTGAGCCACACAGGGCACATGGGTCAGTTGTCCCTGTCGGAGGGCGGAGAGGAGGTTGGTGCCATTGTCGCAAACCACCATTCCTGGCTTAAGCTGGCGTGGCGTCAACCACCTCTCGGCCTGGCCCTGCAGAGCAGACAGGACCTCTGCCCCAGTGTGGCTTCTGTCCCCCAAACACACCAGCGCAAGCACGGCATGGCATCTTTTTGCCTGCGTACTTGCGTAGCCCCGTGAACGGCTACGGAGCACCGCTGGTTCATAGGACAAACCACAGGAAGAGGCCATGGAGGAAGAAGAAGAGGAGGGGGTGGAGGAGAGAGGTGTGTCACAACCAGTAGTAGCATTTTGGAGGCGTGGCGGTGGGACAACCTCCAACACTACTGCACCTTGTCCTGAATCCTTCCCAGCTGCCAAAAGAGTGACCCAATGGGCCGTGAAAGAAAGGTAACGTCCCTGTCCATGCCTGCTGGACCATGAGTCAGCGGTAATATGCACCTTACCGCTGACCGCCCTGTCCAGCGAGGCCAAGACATTGCCTTCCACATGCCGGTAGAGAGCCGGAATAGCCTTCCGTGAGAAAAAGTGGCGTTTGGGAACCTGCCACTGAGGAACCGCACATTGCACAAACTCACGGAAGGGGGCCGAGTCTACCAACTGAAAAGGCAGCAGTTGAAGCGCTAGCAATTTAGCCAAGCTAGCATTCAACCGCTGGGCATGTGGATGGCTGGGAGTGAACTTCTTTCGACGGTCCAGCAGCTGGGGCAGGGAAATTTGCCTGCTAGAATCGGACGTCGGTGTACTGCTAGCAGAGTGGCCGCAAGTACTTGGCTGTGACACACCTAATTCTACACCTTCATTCCTCTCAGTGCATGTTTCAGAGAGGACTGAAGTTATAGTGGGGTTGGAGATCCCAGCTGATGCGGTGCAAGGAGAGGTCCGCTTTGTTCTTTGGTGTGGGTCTTTGAGGTAGGCTTGCCAACGAGCTGCATGGCAGGTCAACATATGTCTGGTCAGGCATGTGGTACCCAAGCGGCTGATGTTTTGGCCACGCGATATACGCTTGAGACATATGTTGCAAACAGCAGCTGTGCGATCTGATGCACTAGCCTCAAAAAAGGCCCACACCAAAGAACTTTTTGAATGACGGGCAGAGGCAGCGCCCTGCACAGGCGGAGCTCTGCGGTGTGATTCCGTCGGTGTACTGCCCTTACGCTGGCCACCAAAGGGCATCCTGCCTCGTTGGAGATGTGCCTCCTCCTCATCCTCCTCCTCCTCCTCTCTCCTATTAGGCACCCACGTGGAGTCAGTGACCTCATCATCCCCTCCCTCCTCATCACTGGAGCCAATCTGGCAGTATGCTGCAGCTGCTGGAACATGACTGCCAGATTGGTGTCCTTCTTGAGCATCCCCTCTGTCTGCTCTCACGCTACTGCCTTCCTCTAGCTGGGTTTCATCATCAGACCCTTCGAAACGCTGGGCATCCTCCTGGAGCATGTACCCAACACTGTGCTGAAACAGTTCGGGGGACTCCTCAGGAGGAGGACATGGTGGGTCTAGGGAAGGAGTGACTGATGATTTGTCTGACATTGATACCAGGGAAGACGACGCTTTGGCAGCTGCTTTTCCAGTACCCTGAGCCTGGGTGAGAGAGGATGAGGAGGAGGAGGAGGGCTTGGTCATCCACTCTACCAAGTCTTCGGCATGATGTGGCTCAACATGTCCAGCTGCCGAAAAGAAGGACAAGCGTGTCCCATGGCCATGTGCTGATGACAATGCACCGCGTCCACGACCAGCACTGTTGCCCCCAGACACAGAGCCTGCTTGCCCTCTTTTATTGCCTCCTGACTGTCTGCCTCTCCTTGTTTGCCTTCCAGACATTCTAATAGATGGCCTGCAGGGAGATGGGAAAAAAGCAATAAGGGCTACCTTCAGGTGTCCTTCTCTGTCCCTTGAAACAAGGACTTTCACAGTGAAAGAAACTGACACTCTCCCTACCTACAGTTTTCTGTCCCTAGAAAAAATATTTTTTTTAAGCACAATATAGCACAAGGACAATTCACTCACTGTCCTTAC
The DNA here is from genome assembly GCA_029206835.1 of Rana muscosa. Classification (NCBI taxonomy): domain Eukaryota; kingdom Metazoa; phylum Chordata; class Amphibia; order Anura; family Ranidae; genus Rana; species Rana muscosa. The sequence goes on along the minus strand of CM055116.1, from coordinate 1,002,696,229 downwards.
AGGTCCCTGGAAACAAGGACTTGCAGAGTGAAAGAAAAAAAACACTCTCCCTACCTACAGTTTTCTGTCCCTAGAAAAAATGTTTTTTTTAATCACAATATAGCACAAGGACAATTCACTCACTGTCCTTACAGGTCCCTGGAAACAAGGACTTGCAGAGTGAAATAAACTGACACTCTCCCTACCTACAGTTTTCTGTCCCTAGAATAAATGTTTTTTTTTAAGCACAATATAGCACAAGGACAATTCACTCACTGTCCTTACAGGTCCCTGGAAACAAGGACTTGCAGAGTGAAAGAAAAAAAACACTCTCCCTACCTACAGTTTTCTGTCCCTAGAAAAAATGTTTTTTTTAATCACAATATAGCACAGGGACAATTCACTCACTGTCCTTACAGGTCCCTGGAAACAAGGACTTGCAGAGTGAAAGAAAAAAAACACTCTCCCTACCTACAGTTTTCTGTCCCTAGAAAAAATGTTTTTTTTAATCACAATATAGCACAAGGACAATTCACTCACTGTCCTTCCAGGTCCCTGGAAACAAGGACTTGCAGAGTGAAAGAAACTGACACTGTCCCTACCTACAGTTTTCTGTCCCTAGAATAAATGTTTTTTTTAAGCACACTATAGCACAAGGACAATTCACTCACTGTCCTTACAGGTCCCTGGAAACAAGGACTTGCAGAGTGAAAGAAAAAAAACACTCTCCCTACCTACAGTTTTCTGTCCCTAGAAAAAATGTTTTTTTTAATCACAATATAGCACAAGGACAATTCACTCACTGTCCTTACAGGTCCCTGGAAACAAGGACTTGCAGAGTGAAAGAAAAAAAACACTCTCCCTACCTACAGTTTTCTGTCCCTAGAAAAAATGTTTTTTTTAATCACAATATAGCACAAGGACAATTCACTCACTGTCCTTACAGGTCCCTGGAAACAAGGACTTGCAGAGTGAAATAAACTGACACTCTCCCTACCTACAGTTTTCTGTCCCTAGAATAAATGTTTTTTTTAAGCACAATATAGCACAAGGAGAATTCACTCACTGTCCTTCCAGGTCCCTGGAAACAAGGACTTGCAGAGTGAAAGAAAAAAAACACTCTCCCTACCTACAGTTTTCTGTCCCTAGAAAAAATGTTTTTTTTAATCACAATATAGCACAAGGACAATTCACTCACTGTCCTTACAGGTCCCTGGAAACAAGGACTTGCAGAGTGAAAGAAACTGACACTCTCCCTACCTACAGTTTTCTGTCCCTAGAATAAATGTTTTTTTTAAGCACAATATAGCACAAGGACAATTCACTCACTGTCCTTACAGGTCCCTGGAAACAAGGACTTGCAGAGTGAAAGAAAAAAAACACTCTCCCTACCTACAGTTTTCTGTCCCTAGAAAAAATGTTTTTTTTAATCACAATATAGCACAAGGACAATTCACTCACTGTCCTTACAGGTCCCTGGAAACAAGGACTTGCAGAGTGAAAGAAAAAAAACACTCTCCCTACCTACAGTTTTCTGTCCCTAGAAAAAATGTTTTTTTTAATCACAATATAGCACAAGGACAATTCACTCACTGTCCTTCCAGGTCCCTGGAAACAAGGACTTGCAGAGTGAAAGAAACTGACACTGTCCCTACCTACAGTTTTCTGTCCCTAGAATAAATGTTTTTTTTAAGCACACTATAGCACAAGGACAATTCACTCACTGTCCTTACAGGTCCCTGGAAACAAGGACTTGCAGAGTGAAAGAAAAAAAACACTCTCCCTACCTACAGTTTTCTGTCCCTAGAAAAAATGTTTTTTTTAATCACAATATAGCACAAGGACAATTCACTCACTGTCCTTACAGGTCCCTGGAAACAAGGACTTGCAGAGTGAAAGAAAAAAAACACTCTCCCTACCTACAGTTTTCTGTCCCTAGAAAAAATGTTTTTTTTAATCACAATATAGCACAAGGACAATTCACTCACTGTCCTTACAGGTCCCTGGAAACAAGGACTTGCAGAGTGAAATAAACTGACACTCTCCCTACCTACAGTTTTCTGTCCCTAGAATAAATGTTTTTTTTAAGCACAATATAGCACAAGGACAATTCACTCACTGTCCTTACAGGTCCCTGGAAACAAGGACTTGCAGAGTGAAATAAACTGACACTCTCCCTACCTACAGTTTTCTGTCCCTAGAATAAATGTTTTTTTTAAGCACAATATAGCACAAGGACAATTCACTCACTGTCCTTCCAGGTCCCTGGAAACAAGGACTTGCAGAGTGAAAGAAAAAAAACACTCTCCCTACCTACAGTTTTCTGTCCCTAGAAAAAATGTTTTTTTTAATCACAATATAGCACAAGGACAATTCACTCACTGTCCTTACAGGTCCCTGGAAACAAGGACTTGCAGAGTGAAAGAAAAAAAACACTCTCCCTACCTACAGTTTTCTGTCCCTAGAAAAAATGTTTTTTTTAATCACAATATAGCACAAGGACAATTCACTCACTGTCCTTCCAGGTCCCTGGAAACAAGGACTTGCAGAGTGAAAGAAACTGACACTGTCCCTACCTACAGTTTTCTGTCCCTAGAATAAATGTTTTTTTTAAGCACACTATAGCACAAGGACAATTCACTCACTGTCCTTACAGGTCCCTGGAAACAAGGACTTGCAGAGTGAAAGAAAAAAAACACTCTCCCTACCTACAGTTTTCTGTCCCTAGAAAAAATGTTTTTTTTAATCACAATATAGCACAAGGACAATTCACTCACTGTCCTTACAGGTCCCTGGAAACAAGGACTTGCAGAGTGAAAGAAAAAAAACACTCTCCCTACCTACAGTTTTCTGTCCCTAGAAAAAATGTTTTTTTTAATCACAATATAGCACAAGGACAATTCACTCACTGTCCTTACAGGTCCCTGGAAACAAGGACTTGCAGAGTGAAATAAACTGACACTCTCCCTACCTACAGTTTTCTGTCCCTAGAATAAATGTTTTTTTTAAGCACAATATAGCACAAGGACAATTCACTCACTGTCCTTACAGGTCCCTGGAAACAAGGACTTGCAGAGTGAAATAAACTGACACTCTCCCTACCTACAGTTTTCTGTCCCTAGAAAAAATGTTTTTTTTAATCACAATATAGCACAAGGACAATTCACTCACTGTCCTTACAGGTCCCTGGAAACAAGGACTTGCAGAGTGAAATAAACTGACACTCTCCCTACCTACAGTTTTCTGTCCCTAGAATAAATGTTTTTTTTAAGCACAATATAGCACAAGGACAATTCACTCACTGTCCTTCCAGGTCCCTGGAAACAAGGACTTGCAGAGTGAAAGAAAAAAAACACTCTCCCTACCTACAGTTTTCTGTCCCTAGAAAAAATGTTTTTTTTAATCACAATATAGCACAAGGACAATTCACTCACTGTCCTTGCAGGTCCCTGGAAACAAGGACTTGCAGAGTGAAATAAACTGACACTCTCCCTACCTACAGTTTTCTGTCCCTAGAATAAATGTTTTTTTTAAGCACAATATAGCACAAGGACAATTCACTCACTGTCCTTACAGGTCCCTGGAAACAAGGACTTGCAGAGTGAAAGAAAAAAAACACTCTCCCTACCTACAGTTTTCTGTCCCTAGAAAAAATGTTTTTTTTAATCACAATATAGCACAAGGACAATTCACTCACTGTCCTTCCAGGTCCCTGGAAACAAGGACTTGCAGAGTGAAATAAACTGACACTCTCCCTACCTACAGTTTTCTGTCCCTAGAATAAATGTTTTTTTTAAGCACAATATAGCACAAGGACAATTCACTCACTGTCCTTAGAGGTCCCTGGAAACAAGGACTTGCAGAGTGAAAGAAAATAAACACTCTCCCTACCTACAGTTTTCTGTCCCTAGAAAAAATGTTTTTTTTTAAGCACAATATAGCACAAGGACAATTCACTCACTGTCCTTCCAGGTCCCTGGAAACAAGGACTTGCAGAGTGAAAGAAAAAAAACACTCTCCCTACCTACAGTTTTCTGTCCCTAGAAAAAATGTTTTTTTTAATCACAATATAGCACAAGGACAATTCACTCACTGTCCTTACAGGTCCCTGGAAACAAGGACTTGCAGAGTGAAAGAAACTGACACTCTCCCTACCTACAGTTTTCTGTCCCTAGAATAAATGTTTTTTTAAGCACAATATAGCACAAGGACAATTCACTCACTGTCCTTCCAGGTCCCTGGAAACAAGGACTTGCAGAGTGAAAGAAACTGACACTGTCCCTACCTACAGTTTTCTGTCCCTAGAATAAATGTTTTTTTTAAGCACACTATAGCACAAGCACAAAACACACTGACACTCTCCCTACCTATCCTTCTCTTTCCCTAAACTAAAGGAATCCAGGTTAAGCAAGAAAGAAATAACAGTCACTGTCCCTGCCTATGCTGCTCTATCCCTGCTCCGGAACACACTACACTAGGCCGCCGTGCTGGCGGCCTTTTATAGTGTGGGGCGTGTACTAAACACCCTCAGCAATAATTGGCCACAGGCATCCTGCCTGTGGCCAATCATTGCTCTCCTCGCTGCCGGTGCTGTGATTGGCCAAGCATGCGGGGTCACAGTGCATGCTTGGCCAATCACAGCGCCTGGATGACACTGCGATGGCATAGTGCATTGTGGGCCGTTCGCGTCACTCGAATTTGGCGCGAACGGCCCAAATCGTTCGATCTTCGTCGAACGATCGAACAGCCGATGTTCGAGTCGAACGTATGTTCGACTCGAACACGAAGCTCATCCCTAATCCAATCATATTAACTCTTCTATGCACATACTTCACCCACAGGTAATTTCAAGCCAATAGCAGAGTAGAGTGACCATTTTCTATGCTGTTCAAGTTGGATCTAGATGTACTGATAAAGAGTGGGAGAGCTGTAACTTTAAGCCTCTCTGCACCCAGCCTTAGTATACCTTGTGTGGGTATAGCATTTAAGTAATATTAAAGCCAGGCAGTCAACTAGGGGTAGGAGGAGGGATAACTTAAGACAGTTGCCCTGCAGGCAAAAAATATGCATCTGATTTTGTCCACAAGTGAAATCCCTACAGTTTCCAGTCTTTTAAATGTTTCTGAATGAGTCTGAATTTGTGGAAATAGAAAGCTACCGTGTTCCTTGATTTCCCCTCCTGCACGTCAGTTCCTGTGCACATCAGTTCCTGTTCAGTTCCCTATTTCACATGCATATTCTGGATGATTTATACAGGAGCCAAAAAACCTACCAGCTTGCCTTTGGAGTATGGAAGGAAGAAACACATGCAAGCACATGGAGAACAATGCAGATAATGTCCTATCTGGGATTCCAACCGAGTACCCCAGTGCTGCAATCAGAAGTTCTAACCCCAATGTATAAAGCTCATATTAAAGCAGAGTTCCACCCTCCAAAAAGTTTTTTTTTAAAGTCAGCAGCTACAAACACTGTAGCTACTGACATTTAATAAGGACACTTACCTGTCCAGGGAGCCCATCATGTCGGCCCCTCACGGCCGATCCATCCATGGACTCGGGTGCAGGGCGCCATTGTAACTAAGGGAAACCGGCAGTGGAGCCTTCAGGCTTCACAGCTGGTTTCCTACTGTGCATGCTTGAGTCGCGTGGCGCTTTCTGAAGGAGGACGGGCAGAGGCAGAGGCAGAAGAGGAAATAATGTACCTCGCTGTGGCGAGGCTGGGACTGAAGTTCACCTATTTAATGCATAAGAGGTAAGAAAAAAAAATGTATATCCAAAAAAGAGGAGTAGAGGGGTGGTCTTTAGTTTAAGATGTAAAGTTGTAAAGTTGGGTGGAACTCCGCTTTAAAGGCAAATTAACTTTTGACTGCAGCACTTTCCAGTACAGTACTTCCTGATTATCATCATCATTCACAAATGTATTTATTTTGTATTGGCTTACTCTAATAAATGTTAGATTTTGTTTGATAGGAAAAGTTTGTTTCATTAATATTATCCTATTATGTACTTACATTTTAAGATTTTTTTTTCAGTTTTAAGTACACTGTAAACCTTATGAAGTGGTCATCCAAACATATGGCTTCAATATACAGTATAATGGCTTAGATTTCTCTGAGAATCCAAAGCCTAGAAAATGCTCTATTTTTATATTGTGTATATGTGTAAATTATTCTCATTGCCTGTGCTGTTTTACAGCAAACTCTGTGACAGCAGTGGGATAAACAGAATGTCAGTGTGTCTTGTGTATGGCAGTTTTAAATCCCTGAAGTATGACCTGAGGTATATTTAACTGCGTATGCAAGAATTTGGTATGAATCTGCTTTTAAACACTATATTGACTTCTTTTATCCAGCTTTCCAGACAGGCTACTCCTGGCAGCAATGGCATTTGCTACAAAGACTAGAATGCCTGCTAAATTGTATTTATTGTTTTTTCCCCTTTTCATATGAATTTGTCTACAATTCAGACTTATATAACAATGTTCATTGCAGGATATATAAATTGTAAAGTAATATATGTACCCCTTCCATATTGTGCAGTCTTATTTACCATTTTGTCAGCCATGTTTATATTTTGTATTCAAAATACATTTCTAGCAAAATAAATTTTTAACTTTTGGATGCAGCATGGCAAGTTTAGAACCCTATAGCCTCGTACACACGACCGAGTTTCTCGTCGTAAAAAACACGTCGTTTTTTTCGACGAGATTCTTGTTAACCTTGACGAGTTTCTCGTCAAGCTTTCCATGCGTACACACTGACATTTCCCAATTTCCTCGTTGTTCTCCGCGGTCACGTCCAGCACGTACGATGGGACTATAAAGGGGAAGATCGATTTCCTTGGTGCCACCCCTTGGGCTGCTTTTGCTGATCTCGTGTTACCGCGTGTGAAGTAAAAGTTTGGGAAGAGACGATTCGCGCTTTTCAGTCTTCGTGCTTTTCAGTTTGTTTTCTGAGGTTCAGTTTGTGCTTGTGGGTTCGTATCTTGACTTTCAGGGCGTCTAGGCAGGTCGTGTCTGTTTTACAGTCCGTTCGTTTCTGATTTTCAGTTCATTATTCATAGGCCTTGCTGTTCTAAAGTGCGTTCTGTTCTGTACGTTCTGATAAGACGACCGTTTCCTAGCCATGTCGCCTGTACGTTCTCGTCGTCGAGTTCGTGCTGTGCGTGCGCTTGGTGTTGGTCTGCTTGTTTTGGACCAAGACCAGTCCATGAACGGTGTGAGGAGGAGTTCATGGACCAAGAATTGGTTGCTCCAGCGGGACCAATTCTGCCATATGCCTCTGTTGCGGGAGATCGTCGAGAATAATCCTGAGGACTACAGGAATTTTCTGCGGATGTCTGACCCCGTTTTTCAGGAACTGTTGGCTTTGGTGTCCCCCTATATTACCAGGCAGGACACCATTATGCGGGAAGCCATCAGTGCTGAGCAGAGGCTCATCGCCACGTTACGTTATCTGGCGACAGGGAGAAGTCTGCAGGACTTGAAGTTCACGACAGGCATCTCCCCCCAGGCTCTGGGCCTCATAATCCCAGACACCTGTTCTGCCATTATACAAGTCCTGCAGGAGGACTATATTAGGGTAAGTTTTCTCCATTAACATCACATTTTATGTATTTCATGTATGCTAATGTATTGTATTTCTTTCATCTTTCCCTAATTACCATGATTGTAATATGCTGAGAATGTCCCCTTTGTCCCCATGCATGCTGGAAGCTTTAGATTGCCCCTTTTTTCTCCTCCATGCATATTTCCCTTCACTAACCTTTCCAGCAGGGGCGCCTGTTGCTCCAAATGTTTGGGGGTCCAACCCCAATTTAGGAACTAAACTTCCTCCTTTTTTGCTCTTGTGCCTATTAAACGCCCCCAGTTGTCCCCTCCAATGCAGCCATTTTACCCCTTCCAATGCAGCCATTTTGCCCCTTCCAATGCAGCCATTTTGTTCCCAGCCCTGCACTTACCTTCTTCTGGTCAGCGCCATCCTTCTTCTGTCCTTGATGTCTTCTCCTTCCCTTGATGTTGCATCAGCCAATCATGTTACCATTAAACAGACTTGGTGAACATGATTGGCAGAGCAGCCTGTCAGTGTTTACCCAAGGAATGCTCCCCCCCCCTTCCCTCACCTATTTAACTTTTATGAAGACAATTACATCCCTCAGGCTGTAATGTGAAAGACTATTTGCCTCCCTGTTTCTGATATGCAATTTTCACCCCATAAATGCTGCAGTTATTCATATGTCGGTCGCTTAACAGGGGGCCATCCACCTGAATAGTGGGCGGCATTGACAATACATAGGTTAATGCAAGGCATGAACCTATGTATTGTTCTGAGTGACGGGCACAGGAGAGAGGGGGCAGTGCTCCAGCGCCCACTCTGGACGCACCGCCACTGCACTGCTATCCTGTGGCCAAACACATCTACCCCCCCCCAAAATATTTTATTAATGGACCATCAGAGGGGGTGATGAATATGAAACATGAGCCTTCCATTATACTTCTTAAAAACAGATTAATAAACAGAGAATTTGATTGATGTTGGCCTCTAATGTATTTTCTTATAATCTGCTTGTAATGTAAGATTTTAAAATTCTAATTTTCTTTCATCTTGTTTGACTCCCCAGCTTCCTTCCACGCCACAGGAATGGCAGACTGTGGCATCGGAGTTTGCCACGCGGTGGGACTTCCCCAACTGCGGTGGTGCCATAGACGGGAAGCACGTCCGCATCGTGCCTCCACCCCGTTCTGGGTCCTACTACTTCAATTACAAGGGGTTTCATAGCATTGTGCTGATGGCGGTGGTGTCAGCACGGTATGAATTCCTCTATGTTGATGTAGGGAAGAATGGCCGGATGTCCGATGGGGGATCCTTCATCCAGACGGAGTTTGCCCTCCGTCTCCAGAGTGACGACCTTGCATTGCCACCGGATGCAGGGAATGTTGAAGGACTCCCCTTTGTTTTTTTGGCTGATGAAGCCTTCGGACTCGGACCGCATTTTATGAGGCCATTTCCTCAGAGGACCCTGACCCCAGAGAAGAGGGTGTTCAATTACCGGCTGGCCAGGGGCCGAAGAGTCGTTGAAAATGCCTTCGGCATAATGGCCAGCCGGTTCCGCATTTTTATGACTTCCATCCACTTGGCGGAGTACAAAATAAACTATGTAGTTTTATGCTGCTGTGTGCTACACAACTTTCTCAGCAGAAAATCCACTTCTTATATGGCCTCAGTATTGCCTGAGGCTGGACTTTCATCTGCAAATCCCCTGCCGGGCCTTGAATCTGCCCGTCCTGGCTTGCCCCCCCAAAATGCCCGTGAGGTACGGGAGAAATATATGCAATACTTCACGGGTAGGGGGGCAATTCCTATGCCAGGCTATGCCTAAAGATTCATGGAGAACTAGCTAAATAAAAATCTGATTTAAAGTTTTAACTTTTGTTTGTTTCCTGTCTCCTAGTTTGTCTTAGTGCATTTGCAGTGCCAAGTGTATTTTCCTTTAGTAAATAACAACCATTTCACTATGTAACCTTAAAAAAAACACAAATAAGGTTAGAGCGTATTTGGAAAAGAAGCTACACGTTGTTTGTGTTCAAACATTTTACTCTGTGCACATTCACACACATGGTTATTTTTTTCTTTTTTTTTTTTTTGGCTGGCCACAAACCGGCAATTGTTTTCTTATGAAAATACAAAAACAACAGTTGCATTTCATAAATTACAACATTGGATACCTCTGAGCAATCTGAGACATTCACTTACACAAACTATGTCTCTATGTGCCCGTCCTAATATGGGGTCTTGCCCCCCCTTGCCCAGCCAAAAATTTAATATGCACACATTTTGGAGTAATTACCAATAGGGATTTTAGACTCCTGATCCCTATTGTCAACATGTGCTATCTGCCATCAGGGGTGATCAATGGACGTGTTTTGGGGGTGCAACCCCTTCCTCAGTTCACCTACTTTAGATACGAGGAAGGGGTTGCACCCCCAAAAGACGTACATGGATATCCCCTGATGGCAGATGGCACATGTTGACACACTGTGTGCATATTCAATTTTTGGCTGGTTTGATTGTCAAAAAGAGTTTAAAAGGTTGAAGAACAGTCATTCATGAAACAAAAATGGGGGTTTGGTTGCCTTATTCAATTCTCCCCAAAACATCTAGAATGTCTTTAAATGTTTGATCCATCACATGAATTCTTTGTTTAATTCTGTCCAGTTCTGTGCTACATTCCATCACTTGCTGTATTATTCGGAGGGCACTGTCAGCAGAGAAACGTGTACTATCCTTCACCACAACATTTACATCCCCTAAAAACAAAATAAAAAAGGTATTATAACTCTGCAGGCCTACATCTCTTACCTGAAGCTGTGGTGACAGATACTGACCTGTTGTGGTGACCAGTTCCACAACGTCATCCACCTCTCCTTCCTGCACTTCTCCTTCCTCCACCTCAACTTCCTCTACATCCTTCGGTTGTGGGTCTTTGGGAGTTTGGGGTTGTTGTGAAGCTGTGGGGTTCCTGTGCTCCCTGGAGTGTTCTCCTCCCAGTCTTCTCTCCCCTATGAGAATCAAACAAAAGGTCTATTTATCACACTGAAATTCTCTATGAAAATAAAAAACAGGCTAAATTGCTTGGAAGTGGGGTACAAGTGTGTGTTTGTGCGGAATTTAAAGATGAATGCATTATTTGTGACCAAGAATATGTTTAGTATTCACCTTTTGGATGTTAATTTTTAGACATGGAGGCACCACAAAAATTCACTGATGCACCTGTGTGGGACACCCCAAAAAAGGCGGTTCTGGTGGCACACACTATAGTGCTCCAAAGTACAGATGTGGTACCAGCTGCTGAGTGTCTTCTCCTTTACACTGATTAAAGTTTGCATTTCATTCTCTTTACAAACACATCATCTAGCCTAAAATTTAGGAACAACAATTTAAACAAAACAGGCAGATGTCTAATTACTTTTGTGGCTGTAAAATAAGCCAAAACAGCGGATAGTGGCCGAACGAAGTGTCTGTAACGTAACGAACGATTACTGTGCCAAACCAAGTTCAAACTAGGACATTTTGGAAGGGAGTCCAATATGAAAAAATAAAAAAAAGGAGCAACATGTAAGTTGAGAAAAACATTAATAGCAGAAAAGTGAACATTTTACTTACTTTTTCTCTTAATGCTCCTTAACTGCTCCGGCTCCCTCAGTTTGAGGTCTGACCACCTCTTTCTGAGCTGCTCATTTGAGCGTTTCACCCCAAAATTCTTCTTCAGACTCTTCACGACTTTCTTCATGATTTTGGCCTTCCTTCTATTTGGTTTGCTATACGGCCCATGCTTTGCGTCATAATCCGACTTTAGCAATATGTCCACCATCTCCGCCATCTCCGCATAAGACATATTAGATGCCTTGAATCTCCTCCTTGATCGTGACATTTCCTCAGTCTCCGGGCTTGTCTCCTCCTCGTTATTTGAGGAATTATCAGACACCTGCTGTAAATCCGCCATATGTCTGCGCGCCGAAAGAGAAGGGGCGGGGAAAAGATGTTAGTTAGAACGTCATGGGCGGGCGACGTGTGCGGAGCGACGTGTACGTATTTTAACGCATGCGTGGTGTATATATAGCAAACACACATGTGACTATACTACATTCGGTGTGCGGAGAGAGGAGTTCAAGTGACGGACGTGCGAACGAAGGTATGTGATTTTGTGACTTTGACAAATTGTTGGCCTATACTGTCTTGAGAATGTTGGAGGATATATATGGTGACTACGATTTTAAGGAGGTTAGACTGTGTGCCTCACATTAGTTATATATTATTTATTTTACTTGCAGATACAATATGAATGTCTTTATTAGCGACAAAGAATTCCTGGCGGAATTTATTGACCGGGTAAGGGAGCTGCCCGCTCTGTGGGAGACCAAAAACTCCATACACAAAAAAAAGGGGTGAGAAAAGCAGCGCTGGAGACCCTGCTCCCATTTGTGCATACCAAGGTGCCCACAGCCACAGCAAAACAGGTGGACACTAAAATTGGGAGCTTGAGAGGCACATACAGGACTGAACGCTCTAAGGTCCTGGCTTCTCAGAGGTCAGGAGCAGCAGCAGATGATGTGTATGTCCCCAATTTGTGGTACTACCGCAGGATGTCCTTTCTGGATGACCACATTGAGGCAAGGCCATCACTCTCCACTCTTCCCCCCAGACTTCCCTGCAGCCAACCTGAGCCTTCTCTGGAGCAAGAGGAGGCAGCCATCCTGGATGAACCTGATTTGGCCATCTGGAGCCAGGTATAGTATTTATAGAAAATGTATTGTGATAAACCTAATGTTTGACAAATACAGGATGAAATCAGCCAGGAGGAGGTTCTGGAAACTGTCAGGCAGGAGGAGGCAGGGCCCAGTGGCAGGCAGGAGGTGGCAGGGCCCAGTAGCAGCCAGGAGGTGGCAGGGCCCAGTAGCAGCCAGGAGGTGGCAGGGCAAAGGAGAAGCACCAGATCACAGGTGCCTCCCATCCGACTTCCCAAAAGAAGCAGGAGGGACAGGACCACCAGTGAGGCAGCAATGGCCCTTATTCGAGAGGCCCATGCCACCCTCAAGGAGCCCACATCCCCTGAAGAGGCCATTGCCGGCCTAGTGGAGGCAAAGTTCAAGGTGATGAGCATGGAGCAACGCCTCCTATGCGAGCCCCTGCTCATCACCTTGCTGAACAAGGGGGTGATGGAAAAAATTACCCCCAATACCGCAATTTGTGAGGTGGCACAACTGTCCCAACCTCAACCTCCTCCTCCACCTCCACCTTGTTCTTCTGCGCCACCCCCTTCTCCTCCACCTCCACCTTGTTCTTCTGCGCCACCCCCTTCTCCTCCACCTCCTCCTCCTCCTGACAGGAGTACCCCTCCAGTGGCCCAGCCTCCAGCCACACGAAGAAGGAAGGCTGCAGAGAAGGCTTCAGGGAAGGTTGCAGGGAAGGTTGCCAGGAAGACGAGGAAGTGATGGCCTTGCTTCATTGTGGTCGGACAGAAGGCAGCCTGTTGTAGTACCACAGACTTAGGACATATATATCACCTGCTGCTGTTCCTGACCTCTGGGAGGCCAGCATCAGATTGTGCTCAGAAATGTTGGCCTTCTCAAGCTCCCAATTTTAGTGTCCACACAGGGTTGATGTGTGCTCTTGGGTCCCTGGGATGCACAAATGGCAGCAGGTTCTCCAGCGCTGCCTTCTCTTTATTTTATTTTAAACATGAATAAATGTTATTTTTGTTTAAGTTCATACTTGACTATGTGTATTTTTCAAATTTTTAAATTTAGCTTTGGAGTAAGCAGAGACATTTGACAGCCAAAAAAAGGGACAGATAACAACCCCAAAAAAAGAATAACAATCTGATTTCCAAAAAAGAGGGTGTAAAATTTACCAACTATATATTAAAATATTCAATGGGAGATCACTATCAAAACATTGCCAAATTACAATTAACATCAGTTTGAAAAATATAAAACTGTAAAATATTCAGAAGACCTTGCACGATATAATACACATAAATCTTCTTAAGAGCAGCACGAAAAAGGTTAAAAAAAGATAGTCATAACTCTGTGTGAATATCAGCAGCAAAAGAAGTGCATTCGTTTTGATTAATGTAACATTCTAAAGAAGATTTCAATGCACAACATTTAAACGATGCAATAATTTAGAGCGTGACGAATGTGCTATCTCCATTACGAAGGCTTGATTTAGCAGAAGATGCGCTCCCGTCTCATACTTGCTTCTGAGCATGCGTGCTTTTGGAAGAGTCGTAAAAGCATACACACGAACCATTTTCTCGTCACAAAACAGGCCGACGAGAAACACGACGAGGAAATCTGGAATCCTGACGAGAAAATAGAGAGCAGGCTCTCTATTTTCTCGTCGAAATTCACGGCAATTTTCTTGTCGTAAAACCATACACACGAACGGTTTTCTCGAGAACAAAGCTCTCGCGGCACTTTTCTTGCCGGTTTTGGACGAGAAACTCGGTCGTGTGTACGAGGCTTATCAGTTTTTTTTGTTGTGCCTCCATTGGTGCAGTTTGTCAGTAAGTATGTAGAAAACCTCTTCAAAGGGCAGGAAAATTGCAATTGCAGCATTTTAATTGAGAATGGAAGTGTTAGAATGTATTTTTGGAAAATGTCTCTTGTTTAGTCATCAGAACTGGATGTGAGGGAAAAATTCCCCAAACAGGGCAGATACAGCAATGAAAGCCCATGGGTGTAATCAATGATTTCTACTCTATTCTAAGCATTTTACTGGTCAAATACTAAAAGGCACCAAGCACCAGTATCAGCAATGTAACCCTTGATGTAGTTAATTTGACATTTACTCCTAAAGCTGAACTTTGGGCACAAAAACCTTCATTTAAATAGTTTCCATAATAGCCGCAAAGCATATAACTTCACTTTTTGTGCATCAAATGCCTTTGCAAACCCAGCGATTCCATGTTAAAGCAGAAGTGTCATCATTACTGTGCTGTGCATTGTGCAAAGAGCAGAGCTTTAAAAGAAATCCAGTGGGCTCACCCACTACAGACTGTCTGTAGAAAGTAAAGAAGAGAAGGGGGGGGGTGTGGAGGGGTGGATACAGGACCATTTATTCCACAAGCAGTGACTGGTCTTTATTACTGGAAGAACTTGTGCAAAGGCAAATTTCACTGTGGATTACTGTACTTGAAGAAATACACAAGCATACCAAGATTCAAGTAAGAATACACATTCCTCTTGTAGTTAGACAATATTTGCTTATACAGGCAGTCCCCGGGTTACAAACCAGATAAATTCTGTAGGTTTGTTCTTAAGATGAATTTATTTTTAAGTGTAACTCCAGCCCAAAAAATAATTATTAAATTTTTTGGATAGCATAGGGAAGGGTTAACACCGCTGTAATGTCTGTTTTGCTGTCTGTGCCCCTTGTTCAGATTTCACCTCACAATTCTGTTCCTGTGACAATTGGATTTAGAAAATTTGGGGTTGTTGTGAAAACAAGGATTGGCGATAAAGCTTCAGTGGAGACACCTTTTTCCCATAATAACTCTTAAGCCCTGTACACACGATCGGTTTTACAGATGAAAACAGTCCGATGGACTATTTTCATCGGAAAAACCGATCATGTATGGGCCCCATCGGTCTTTTTTCCATCGGTGTTAAAAAATAGAACATGTTTTAAATTTATCCGATGGAAAAAAAAACGATAGCAAATTACTATCGTCTGTGGGGAACTCCATCGCATAAAAAACCTACGCATGCTCAGAATCAAGTCGACGCATGCTCAGAAGCATAGAACTTAATTTTTCTTGGCTCGTCGGAGTGTTTTAACCTCCCTAGCGGTAATCCAGAGTCAGGCTTGGGGTGATTTTTTTATGCTAAAATCGGTAACCCCGAGCCTTGACTCGGGCTGCATCGCAGTATCCAGGGGAAGTAACTTACCTTGTTCCCTGGATCCTGTGATGTCCTCCCGCAGTGTCTGTCGATCCTCACTGCCGAGTGCCGAGCTCCGTTCCCTGCGACATTGCGGCGCACGGGGGCGGAGTTCGGCGCCAAATTCAAAAAGGTAAACACATAGTATACATACAGTATACTGTAATCTTACTGATTACAGTACTGTATGTAATAATTACACATCTTCTTTGTCCCTAGTGGTCTGCCCAGTGTCCTGCATGCACTTTTATATAATAAAAACTGTTCTTTCTGCCTGGAAACTGGAGATTGTCCATAGCAACCAAAAAGTGTCCCTTTATGTCAAAAGTGGTTTTAGACCAGCTAAAAAATAGCGACAATAAATTAGAATCACTCGCAGAATTCAGCGATAGCGATTTGTGGGGAAATTCATCATCAAACAAAAAATGTAATGACAGCGACAATTCTGCAACTGAGCAAATTTCAGTGTTTTTGATTTGATTACATTATTGAATAATTTTTATTATAATTACATTACTATTTGTTATAATTATTTATAGTTATTTATAATATTATAATTTATGATTTTGTGTTTCAAACTTTATCATACCCGGGATGTCTACTAGACTCTTGTTTGGTCAGGTTTAAGTAAGTAATTTCTAAGAATCACAGGCCTACAATATAAGACACCAAATTTCCATGCAAAATAATTGTACCGCTTTTGGTACATAATTCCAGACAGAATCATACCGCCAGGGAGGTTAAGTCACGGCATTTGGGACGATCAGTTTTTTGACTGATGGTGTGTAGGCAAGACTGATGGAAGTCAGCTTCATCGGATTTCCAAAGGAAAAATCCATTGGTTTAAAATCCATAGGAAATCTGATCGTGTGTACAGGGCTTTACAGGAGTGAATTTCCCTTCCTAGGGGTAGATTTCCTCTCACTTCCTGTTGTCTCCTTCTGTTTGTAAGTAGGAGTCGTATGTAAGTCGGATGTTTGTAACTCAGGGACTGCCTGTACTGAAGTGTGTAAATCAGGCCTAACTATGGTCGGTCCAACATCAACAGAAAAATCTCTCCTGCTCGTGTGTGGAGGGCCTGTGTATAAATTGTTGTTCTTCCATTATGGGGTGCTAGTGAGAGGATACTGCACACCTTGCTGCCTTAGCCAACTAGGGGGAGTCCAAAGTACTAAAGAGAGAAAGAATAAAAGGTGCATGGCCTAGTGAATTATCCTTGGTAAAAAGTTTATTTAAAAAAAGAAGTAAGTATAGTGCTCACATTTTGTATCTGGAATAGGGATGAGCTCGGTGTTCGAGTCGAACATACGTTCGACTTGAACATCGGCTGTTCGATCATTTGACGAAGATTGAGCGATTTGGGCCGTTCGCGCCAAATTCGAGTGACGCAAACGCCCCACAATGCACTACGCCATCGCAGTGCAATCCAGGCGCTGTGATTGGCCAAGCATGCACTGTGACCCCGCATGCTTGGCCAATCACAGCGCCAGCAGTGAGGAGAGCCATAATTGGCCACAGGCAGGATGCCTGTGGCCAATTATAGCTCAGGGGGATTTAGTACACACCCCACACTATAAAAGGCCGCCAGCGCGGCGGCCTTGTGTAGTGTGTTCCGGTTCAGGGAGAGAGAAGGATAGGCATGGACAGTGTTAGTGCTATTTGTTCATTTAACTTGTGTGCAGGGAGAGAGAAGGATAGGCAGGGACAGTGTCAGTGATATTCTTTGCTAAACCTTGTGTGCAGGGAGAGAGAAGGATAGGCAGGGACAGTGTCAGTGATATTCTTTGCTAAACCTTGTGTGCAGGGAGAGAGAAGGATAGGCAGGGGACAGTGTCAGTGTCATTTTTGCTAAGCCTCCTGCACAGTATACACCTGAAGCTAGCCCTTATTGCTGAGTTTCCTGTTGTGTAACACAGGCAGGCATCTGCAGCACTTACAGCGGGCGTAGTGTGCCTCCTGCACATTATACACCTGAAGCTAGCCCTTATTGCTTGTGGTTTTTTTCTTTTGTGTTACACTAACAGGCATCTGCAGCACTTACAGCGGGCGTAGTGTGCTTCCTGCAAAATAGACACCTGAAGCTAGCCCTTATTGCTGTGTTTTCCTGTTGTGTAACACAGGCAGGCATCTGCAGCACTTACAGCGGGCGTAGTGTGCCTCCTGCACATTATACACCTGAAGCTAGCCCTTATTGCTCGTGTTTTTTTTATTTTGTGTTTTACTAACAGGCATCTGCAGCACTTACAGCGGGCGTAGTGTGCTTCCTGCAAAATAGACACCTGAAGCTAGCCCTTATTGCTGTGTTTTCCTGTTGTGTAACACAGGCAGGCATCTGCAGCACTTACAGCGGGCGTAGTGTGCCTCCTACACAGTATACACCTGAAGCTAGCCCTTATTGCTCGTGGGTTTTTTCTTTTGTGTTACACTAACAGGCATCTGCAGCACTTACAGCGGGCATAGTGCGCTTCCTGCAAAATATACACCTGAAGCTAGCCCTTATTGCTGTGTTTTCCTGTTGTGTAACACAGGCAGGCATCTGCATCACTTACAGCGAGCGTAGTGTGCCTCCTGCACATTATACACCTGAAGCTAGCCCTTATTGCTTGTGTTTTTTTTCTTTTGTGTTACACTAACAGGCATCTGCAGCACTTACAGCGGGCGTAGTGTGCTTCCTGCAAAATAGACACCTGAAGCTAGCCCTTATTGCTGTATTTTCCTGTTGTGTAACACAGGCAGGCATCTGCAGCACTTACAGCGGGCGTAGTGTGCCTCCTGCACAGTATACACCTGAAGCTACCCCTTATTGCTGGTTTTCCCATCTCCCTGCAGGCCATTAGAATGTCTGGAAGGCAAACAAGGAGAGGCAGACAGTCAGGAACCAATAAAAGAGGGCAAGCAGGCTCTGTGTCTAGAGAAAACAGTGCTGGTCGTGGACGCGGTGCATCGTCATCAGCACGTGGCCATGGGACACGCTTGTCCTTATTTTCGGCAGCTGGACGCGTTGAGCCGCATCATGCCGAAGACTTGGTAGAGTGGATGACCAAGCCCTCCTCATTCTCTCTCACCCAGGCTCAGGGTACTGGCAAAGCAGCTGCCAAAGCGTCCTCTTCCCTCGTATCAATGTCATCATCAGTCACTCCTTCCCTAGACCCACCGTGTCCTCCTGAGGAGTCCCCCAAACTGTTTGAGCACAGTGTTGGGTACATGCTCCAGGAGGATGCCCAGCATTTCGAAGGGTCTGATGATGATACCCAGCTAGAGAAAGGCAGTAGCGTGAGAGCAGAGAGAGGGGATGCTCAAGAAGGACAGCAATCTGGCAGTCATGTTCCAGCAGCTGCAGCATACTGCCAGAACAGAGGCAGGAAGAGGAGGACTTCCTTGCCTCTCAAGGCCCCCTTTACCCAGACAGTGTTCCTTCTGTCCCACCCATCACACAGGAAGAGGACGAGGAGGAGGAGGATTGTGTCAGCATGGAGGTGGAGCATGGCACTCAGCATCAACAGCAGCAGTCTTTTAGGGATGATTTACAGTCCCAACAAAGCCGTGGACTTGTACGTGGCTGGGAGGAGGTGGCTGCGGATCATGTCGTTCCTTAGTGACTCCCTGATCCTGCAAAGTCTGCGGAAGGATCCTCGTATTCTTCGGATCAAGGAGAGGGACCATTACTGGCTGGCCACTCTCCTTGATCCACGGTACAAGGGCAAGGTTGCGGACCTTATCTTGCTGTCGCAGAGGGAGCAGAGGATGAGACATCTCCGGGAGGCCTTGCAGAAAGGTCTGTGCAATGCGTTCCCAGAGACTGGGAGGTTACAAACTCCTGGTCCTGGACAACGAGTTGCTAAGGCTTTGGTCAGTAGCAGAAGGAGCGGTGGAGAAGGTGACCGTCTGACCGATGCGTTCAGACAATTTTTTAGTCCGCAGCCCCAAGGTATGATCGGTTCCAGCAACCATCGACAGCGTCTGATATACATGGTGCAGGAATACCTAGGGGCAAGGTCAGACTTGGACACCTTTCCCACTGAAAATCCTCTGGCTTACAGGGTGTTGAGGATGGATCACTGGCCAGAGCTTGCACAGTATGCAATTGAGCTACTGGCCTGTCCTGCATCCAGCGTTCTTTCGGAACGCACATTCAGTGCTGCTGGAGGCTTTGTCATGGATCACAGGGTGCGCCTGTCCACCGACTCGGTTGATCGACTGACCTTCATAAAGATGAACCAGTCTTGGATCACCACCAGCTACCAAGCACCTGAAGCTGATATAACAGAATAATTTATTTTCAAATGTCACATCCCTTCAAGACTGATGCTGATGCTGAGAGACTGTCCTGTTATGTTGACTGACTATCCTCCTCCTCCTCAATAATCCGATTCTTGATGATAGCTTGGAAGAACTTTTTTGTTTCTGGGTGCCGCCACCAGTGGCTAAGGCCCAATTTTTCAGCCCCTGTTTAACAGGGGCATGTAATTACAATTTTTGATGCAATGCTTTACAGCAGGGCTCATTCCTGCACTCCAACTAGAGTATCTGGGAGAGGTTGCAGTGTCGTAGCACCAGCACCAGTGCCTAAGGCCCAATTTTTCTGCCCCTGTTTAACAGGGGCGTGTAATTACAATTTTTGATGCAATACTTTGCAACAGGGCTCATTGCTGTGCTCCAAGTTCAGTATCTGTGAGGGGTTGCAGTGTTGTGGCACCAGTGCCTAAGGCCCAATTTTTCTGCCCATGTTTAACAGGGGCATGTAATTACAATTCTTGATCTAATAATTCACAGCAGGGCCCATTCATGCGCCCACCAAGAGTAACTGTGAGGGCTTACAGTGTTGTGACAACACCACCACCACCAAAGGCCCAATTTTTCAGCCCCTGTTCAACAGGGCCATGCAATTACAATTCTTGATCTAATAATTCACAGCAGGGCCCATTCATGCGCCCACCAAGAGTAACTGTGAGGGCTTACAGTGTTGTGGCACCAGCACCACCACCAAAGGCCCAATTTTTCCTACCACTGTTCAACAATGGCATGTTAATACAATTTCTGATATAATAGTTCACAGCAGGGCGTTCCAGCGCCCACCAAGAATAACTGTGAGGGCTCACAGTGTTGTGGCAACACCAACATGTAAGAGGCAAGTTTCAGCAGAGTATATACGGCAGGCCCCTACTTTCAAACATCCAACTTACAAACGACTCCTACTTGCAAACGGAAGGAGACAACAGGAAGTGAGAGGAAATCTACCCCTAGGAAGGGAAATTCTCTCCTGTAAGAGTTAATATGGGAAAAAAGGTGTCTCCTCTCTACTGATGCTTTATCACCAATCCTTGTTTCAATAAAAACCCCACTTTTCAAAAACATTTGTCATTGGGACGGAAAGTGAGGTGAAATGTTCTGAACATGGGGCACAGACAGCAAAACAAATGTTACAGGGGTGATAACCCTTCCCTATGTTTTCCAAAAAGCTTAAAAATAGATTTTTTGGCTGGAGCTACACTTAAACAATGTATGTGTTCAAAATTACAAACAGATTCTACTTAAGAACAAACCTACAGTCCCTGTCTTGTTTGCACCGCCTGCATAATGCTGTTCAGAGTATATAGGGCCTTTTTTATTTTGTGTGCGGGGTTCCCCTTAATATGCATACAAGACCCAAAGGGGCTGGTAATGGAGTGGGGTAGGGGGGGGGGTGCTGGTGGGGTAGCCCTGCCATTTTTCTCAAAGATTTTCATCCATATTACCTGGACCAGACATGGCATTAAAGCCGCAAGCACTTTTAAATGGCTTTTTTTCCTTTAGAAATGTCATTTTGTGCAGGGACAGTTCTAAACACGGGAAACACATGCCACTTCACAGGCATACTTTAGACACCCCCCAGGTACGATATTTAAAGGAATATTTCACTTTTTTTTTTCATTTATGCATCATTAAAATGACTGCTCCCGAAAAACGGCCGTTTTTAAAACTTCGTTTTGCATTGATACATGTCCCCTGGGGCAGAACCCGGGTCCCCAAACCCTTTTTAGGACAATAACATGCATATTAGTCATTATAATTAGCACTTTAGATTTCGAACGTTCGCGTCCATTGTATTTAATAGGGTTCTAACGTTCGCGCAAACTTTCGGTCCGTTCGAAGGTTCTGGTGCGAACCGAACCGGGGGGTGTTCAGCTCATCCCTAATCTGGAATAACACCACATCTAACTATGGTCGGTGTTTGGCAAAGATTTCAGATTTGAACCATTTATTTAAAATTTTCTCAGAGCAACACTCTATATAGAGTTCTTTTTATGTTGGGGGGGCTCAAGAGTAAAATAAAAAGCACTTGCATTGAAAGCTCCTGTAAAAATCTAGTGGTCGAATGGCAAAAGATCATTTAGTAAATACGGTAAGCAGATATATGAATTTTGTATAATGGATAGAAGGTATGGTCATATTCTGCCAGAGTGACAAAAGTGTTTTCAGAATATGGCAAAGGGAAACTTAGTATGTACCAAGAATGTGTGCACCGGATGGTAAAAAAAATAAATATATTTTCTGTTATCAATTATTATCTTTCAGCAATGTCTTATATTTTTTTACAGGTCTTTTTTTGAACATCAAACTTTTGCTGTATTAAATGAGTTGCTTTGTACAAACCAACATTAAGACAAGCCCTATTCACCTTAGAAACAGATGTGTATATTAAATATACTGTATATTTTTGTGTGTTATTGATTTGATACGATGAATTCGTCATATATAGTACATTGTATACATCAAGATTCATTTGCAGATCCTGATAAAAATGATAAACCGATGTTCCATATTTTCACTATATAATATACTGCATCGCAGTTGTTTTTGTCCATTGCTTATTGTGTTACATGATGCTGAACACTGCTAATTGGTATCATGTTTTCAGTTCTAGCTATCTCCAGCATGAGACGTGACTCTCCTTTTGAACCAGAAGTGTTCTGTTGCTATGGAAACTTGTAGTCTACCATTACAAAATACTGCACATGGATTTTTCAAAGAATATTAGCAATCATCTTACTGTCTCTAATGCTCTGTTATCCATCAGCCTAAATGGCATTCAGTTTACTTGATGACCTTTGCACAAGCACAGTTATATGGCATTTTTTTTAGTACAACATCTTTGCCTATACTGATAAAAATGAGGCCATTAATTGTAGGAATAACCAATTATCTTCTGTACACAAATAAAGCTTACTTTCCTAAGAATTCACATGCTCTGACTGGTAAATAAACTTGCATTAATTAAATTTGTTTTATTTTATATTTCTTTCATACCACCCATTGAAATATTGAGGACTTGAATCTTCTAACACATTAAAAAAAAATCTTCACAATAGCTGACTCAGAAATGATCTTAACCACTTGAAGACCAGCATGTTAAATTTCCTTCCTGTCCAGGCCAAATTTAATTTCCCAGCGCTGTGATACTTTGACAAAAAAACTGTCATGAAACACTGTAACCAAATAACTTTTATATTTTTTGAGACAGACACAGCATTCTTTTGGCTATATTTAATCACCAGTGGGTTTTCATTTTTTTTACAAAAAATTTGAAAAAAAAAACCTGTTTCCCTTTCTGTTATAAAACATTACAAATAAATAATCTTTCTTCATAAATATAGGCCAAATGTATTCTGCCACATCTCTGGTAAAAATACTGAACTATGTTTGTATATTTAGACTGTGTGAAATCTATCAAACCTGATGTTTTGACTGCCTATTGCATTTACAGAGGCCCTAAAATGCCAAGGCAATACAAAAACCCCAAAATGGCCCTTTTATGGAAGTAGACACCCAAAGGTATTTAGTGAGAGGCATTGATTATGTTCTAACTCCTGAGCTACTACAAGTGTTCACTCATTCTATATATTAAAATGCTGCTGCCAACACTATCGTGTTCCCACACCTTAAACCTACTTTCTTAAAAGTGCCTTATTGCCAGTGGATTAATAGCCTCCAATCTCCTCCTGCATTTTGTGGGCTTTAATAAGATCAACATTCAACGTTTCCCATCAGGGGCAATAGCTGTTATCGCCTCCTTTCTCCACTTGCCACCAGATATTGCTCAAAATGATTGTAATATCTGGCCCTTGGGCCTGGGAGACTTATGTGGACCTTCGATTAGTTTCCTTCGGTTTCTCAGTGGACATTCATTACCTACAAAAGTTATCTGTTCACGTACTCTCAGCCCATGTCTTTTCATAATGTTTGATATGCTTTACCCTGCGTGGGTGAATGGTTGTCATGTTGCCATGCTCATTACAATAACAATTATTGTACCAGGAAAAAAATAAATAAACGTAATACCATTCTTGTGCTTTCAATAAAAATAACTTTATTAAAAACGTTAAAATAAACTCATTTACGTGTGCGCTGTATCCATTGCACAACAGAATACATTATTTATGTGTGTGTGTGTATACATATATATATATATGTGTGTATATATATATATATATATATATATATATATATATATATATATATACATACACACAGTTGTGCTCATAAGTTTACATACCCTGGCAGAATGCATGATTTCTTGGCCATTTTTCAGAGAATATGAATGATAACACAAAAACCTTTCTTTCACTCATGGTTAGTGTTTGGCTGAAGCCATTTGTTATCAATCAACTGTGTTTACTCGTTTTAAATCATAACGGCAACAGAAACTACCCAAATGACCCTGATCAAAAGTTTACATACCCCTTTTCTCAATACTGTGTATTGCCCCCTTTAACATCAATGACAGCTTGAAGTCTTTTGTGGTATTTGTGGATAAGGCTCTTTATCTTCTCAGATGGTAAAGCTGCCCATTCCTCTTGGCAAAAAGCCTCCGGTTTCTGTAAATTCTTGGTCTTTCTTGTATGAAATGCACGTTTGAGATCTCCCCAGAGTGACTCAATGATATTGATATCAAGAGAGTGAGATGGCCACTCCAGAACCTTCACTTTATTCTGCTATAGCCAATGACAGGTCGACTTGGCCTTCTGTTTTGGATCATTATCATGTTGGAATGTCCAAGTACGGCCCATGAGCAGCTTCCTGGCTGATGAATGCAAATGTTCCTCCAGTATTTTTTGATAACATACTTCATTCATCTTGCCATCAATTTTGACAAAATTTCCTGTGCCTTTGTAGCTTACACATCCCTAAAACATCAGCGATCCACCTCCCACGTTTCACAGTAGGAATGGTGTACCTTTCATCATAGGCCTTGTTGACTCCTCTCCAAATGTAGCGTTTATGGTTGTGGCCAAAAAGCTAAATTTTGGTCTCATCACTCCAAATGACTTTGTGCCAGAAGGTTTGAGGCTTGTCTCTGTGCTATTTGGCATATTGTAAGCGGAATACTTTTGCATTTGCATACTTTGTGGCTGTAATTTTAGTTGGTCTACCTTACCGTGGTTTGGTTTCAACAGTACCCCTCATTTTCCACTTCTTGATTAGTTTGAACACTGCTTATTGGCATTCTCAATTCCTTGGATCTCTTTTTATATCCCTGTCCTGTTTTATACAGTTCAACTACCTTTTCCCACAGATCCTTTGATTTCTGGATTCTTTCCCAATGACTCAGAATCCAATGTCAGTGCAGCACTGGATGAAAGATGCAAGGGTCTGTCAGGAGTCCAGAAACTCATTGACCTTTTATACACACACATTAATTACAAGCAAACAGATCACAGGTGAGGATGGTTACCTTTAACCACTTCAGCCCCGGACCATTTTGGTGGTCAAAGACCAGGCCACTTTTTGCGATTCGGCACTGCGTCGTTTTAACTGACAATTACGTGGTAGTGCGATGTGGCTCCCAAACAAAATTTACGTCCTTTTTTTCCCACAAATAGAGCTTTCTTTTGATGGTATTTGATCACCTCTGCGGTTTTTATTTTTTGCGCTATGAACAAAAAAAGAGCAACAATTTTGAAAAAATAAATAATATTTTTAACTTTTTTGCTATAATAAATATGCCCCAAAAATATATTAAAAAAAAAGTTTTTTCCACAGTTTAGTCCGATACGTATTCTTCTGCATATTTTTGGTAAAAAAATCGCAATAAGCGTTTATTGATTGGTTTGCGCAAAAGTTATAGCTTCTACAAAATAGGGGACTGTTTTATATCATTTTTATAAAAAAAAATTTTTATACTAGTTATGGCGGCGATCAGCGATTTTTATCATGACTGCGACATTATGGCGGACACATCGGACACTTTTGACACCATTTTGGGACCATTGTTATTTTTACAGCGATCGGTGCTATAAAAACGCACTGATTACTGTAAAAATTACACTGGCAGTGAAGGGGTTAACCACTAGGTGGCGCTGCAGGGGTCAAGTGTTTCCTAGGGAGTGATTCTTACTGTTAGGGGGCGTGGCTACACGTGACACGTCACTGATGACCGTTCCCGATCACGGGGAACGGTCATCAGTGACAGTGTCGCTAGGCAGAATAGGGGAATGCCTTGTTTACAAAGGCATTCCCCTGTTCTGCCTTTGCCGACCGCAATCGCGGGCCGCCCGGGAACATCAAGTTCCCGGGACCCGCGGCCGCACTCGCCTGCTCGTGCCATTCTGTCGACGTACATCGGCGGTCAGCAAGTGGTTAATAGCCATTCAACTTGTGTGCATATTATCAGGCCAAAATCACCAGGGTATGTAAACTTTTGAGCAGGGTCATGTGGGTACTTTGTTGCCATTATGATTTAAAAAGAGTAAACACAGTTGATTGATAATAAATGGCTTCAGTCAAACACTAACCATGAGTGAAAGAAATGTTTTTGTGTTATTCATATTCTCAGAAAAATTGCCAAGAAATCATAAATTCTGCCAGGGTATGTAAATTTATGAGCACAACTGTGTATGTATGTATATATATATATATATATATATATATACTTACACACTGTATATTACTTTGCAAAGAATATCCAGTCATTCCCAAGGGAAAAAAAAAAAAAGATTTTTGCTTGTATATGACTGGTGTCAATTCAGCATTCAAGTCAGCATAGCTTCACTTTATTTACCTTATGTAAGTTATTTGAGCGAATAGCAAGGGAAATTTGTTTGTGTTAAAGGTATGATAAGTGACCTTAATAAGATAGGGGGTTGGGCAACTATCTGGCAGAGGAGGTTCAATATTGAGAAATATAAAGTTATGCGCTTGGGTGCCTAAAATACACATAAACATTACATTGGGGTTCCTGGAAGAATTAGGCACCTTTCACACTGAGGCGTTGCTATTTTACCACAATTTTTTACCGCGATAGCGTTAAAAATAGCGCTAACGCCTATGCGTTTTTACCGCGATTTTACTGCGTTAGCGCTATTTTTAGCTCTAACGTGGCAAAACGCATAGTCGCTAATGCCTATGCGTTTTTACCGCGGTACTCATTCATTTCAATGGGGATAGGCGTTTTTACAGCGCTATTTTATGCGCCCCAAAGATGCTCCAAAAATTCTGTTCAGGATTTTTTCCAACGCACAGCCAGCACAATGCCTCAGTGTGAAAGCCCTCAGGGCTTTTACATTGAGAATGCTGGGGCAGGATTATTTCAGGCATTTTTACAGCGCTATTTTTAGCGCTAAAACGCCTGAAAAACGCCTCAGTGTGAAAGGGGCCTTACTGATGAAGGATCTGGGGATGCTTGTAGATTAGATTTAGCAATACCATACAATGCCAAGCCACAGCTAACAAAGCTATCAAAATACTGCCATGCATTCAGGGCATGCATTCAAGAGATAAATCAATCATTCTACCCCTTTACAAACCACTGGTTTGGTCTCATCTTAAACATACAGTTAGTTCACTTTTAGTTATCAATCATCAGGAAGGATGTTGTTGAATTAGAAAGCGTTCATTGATGGGCAATAAAATGAATAAGAACAATAGGGAACCTCAGCTATGAGGATGGGTTACGTAGACTACAGTTATACAGGTGACTCCAGCAAAACACGTCAGGCCCTTCAGGTCTGGTATGGATTTTAAAAAGAACCCCACAAATAAAATACAAATAAAGTGGGGCCTAATATAGATGCTAGAGGGGAACCCTATGAAATAAAAAGTACAGAGCTCCCAACACATCTGATCCCACCACTTCCCTGTCACTGAATGAAATCCGAGTCACTGCCTCTAAAGTAATCTCAATTTCTGCTGCAGCTGGATGTTTAGCACAGCCAAACACCCATTCCTCAGCTGTTTTCTGAACCTTACAAACTGTGAACTAAAGCTGCAGCAGAGATCTCATATTATTTCCACTTCTAGTTGAATGTTCTTAACCTTTAATTTTAGACTATTTTCTCTTTTGGTCAAACTCTTAAGGCTTTTTTTTTTCTTAGGAACGAATGTTGAAGAATATTAAAAGCAAGTCAAGCTTATATTTTATACATATTACAAACATCACAGCTATTATTTGTGAGTTGTTCTTGAATGCGAAGATATTCACTAAGTGCATTTTTTAATGTATAGACTCCTAGATGTCAATTTACTAGCATTAGACTGTTATGCCAGTGAACTGCACATCATAGTCATATACTATTGTTTGTTTTAAATATTTTCACTCAGAATCGTACTGCTAATGGCAGGTTAAACTCAGGTAAGACCTCAGATCATCTCCAAATTCTGTACCTTCAGACCTCAGATCATCTCCAAATTCTGTACCTTCGGACCATCTCCAAATTCTGTACCTTCAGACCTCAGATCAGCCCCAAATATTTTACTTTCAGACCTCAGATCAGCTCATTTATGCACCTTAAGACCTCATATTCAGAGATGTAAAATTTATGGAAATTTTAAAGCCATGGGGAAAAAATGAAAATGTTGGAAGAACTGAAAAAAATTCAGTGTGGAGTGGTTTTACAATTTGAAAGTCATTTTGTTACACTGGGCAGGTTAAATACGGTGTATATACAGTAGTACCTTGGATTATAAGCATAATATGTTCCAGAAGCATGCTTCTAATACAAAACACTCGTATATCAAAGCGAGTTTCCCCATAGGAATCAATGGAAACACAAATAATTTGTTCCAGTGTCACTGCTAGTGTATGCAGTACCGCATATGCCCAGAGGTGGGGGGAGCGGGGCTCTGGAGACACTCGAAAACACTCAAGATGCTCAGAGACCACTCTGAGACTCTCAGGAAAGGAGTGTTTCCGAGCTGCTCTGAGCATCACCAGTGCCCCGCACCTCTTGCCACGTGCGGTACTGCACACCCCAGAGACTTGAATCATGCTCGTCTTGTGAAACAGCGCTCGCAAATCAAGTCGGGATTTAAAAAATAAAACTGCTCGTATTGCGAAACACTCATAAACCGTGTTACTAGCAATCCAAGATTTTGCTGTAAAAGTATTGTGCTTGAAATAAAAGTACTACTTATTCAGTAAATTTACTAAACTTGCTTTTTAAAACGTATTTTTTTTAAAAAAATAGAATAACAAGGACTGCATATCTTAAGAACATTTCAACTATACATGAGAACTGTAACCACCCCCCTTTCCCACATGTAAAAGCTTCCTGCCAATATGCATTTTCAGTTATTGGCAATGCTGATCCAGAAGCATATATTGCTCTATAAAGAGCTTGATAAATATTCTCCTTAATTCAGGTGTCATTTAAGCTACAGTATAAATGAAAGGATTGTGTATTTTTGGGAGGCCGTGGTTTACAACACTTCCTTACATGTTGCTGCTGAAGAAGAAACACTTTCTGATGATCCAGAAGCAGCAGAAAGAGTGTTTCTGGAAGGAGAACTGTGGAGCAAAAAGCTACTTGCACTTTTTATTATGGTCCCCATCATTTAATTCCATTGCATTTTTTATATCTTTATGGCACCTCTGGCATGCAAAGATGTGTTTTGTCATCTTTGTAGCATTTAAAAAAATATTTCTTCTCACAATATTTGCAAATGGCAGCTTTGCTCTCAGCAGAAATTGCTGAGTTTCCAAACTCTAGATCAGTGGTTCTCAACTCTTGTCCTCAGGACCCACTAACAGGCCAGATTTTAAGTATTACCTTGGTGAGATGCAGACTAGAATACTGCAATCCCTGAGCAGCAAATTATATCACCTGTGATGCATTTCAGGTATCTTGCAAACCTGGCCTGTTGGTGGGCCCTGAGGACTGGAGTTGAGAACCACTGCTCTAGTTGTTGGTCTCAACATTTTTTTTTTTTTTTTTAAATCAGAAAAAGTTTTTATTTTGTCTTTCACAGTACATGGTATATGTCATTCAGTATACAGTAAGAGAAAGGGGTAAGACATTTGACATTCCATAGTATGCTGTCGGTCAGTGAAAGGTTATGGTTCTGTTTGGTTCTGTTGGACCTTCTTGGCTCGAGCTGGACTCAGGATCTGTGGAATTGTCTCTCTGACCGGTCGGATATTCAAGACACCAATAAACAGTGAATGGGTATACAAGAATATATCATATATTGGCAATATGTCCTTTTTATGCACAGCAAGAAGCGTTGCCTCCCTCGTGTGAACCAATCAGCAATAAGCAAAAACATCATGAGTTAACCAAAAATAGATTCTAACAGGTTTAAGGCCTTTGCAGAAGTGGTCAGTTAACATACGTCAATTGCGGTCAAACGAAACATGTCCTGACATTTGGAACAGGAAGATAAGAAACACCATATGTCAGTGCGGTTCAACCTGGCAGTTAAAGCAGAAGAGAGATAAGCTTTTTCCCGGAAAAAGCTTAACCACAAAGTCACATTTCAACCTAAATATACATGCCTGTCAGTTAAAACAGAAGATAGGCTTAACCACAAAGTCACATCCTGCTTTACACTTCAGAAAAACATATTCTGTACTAATACATATATTTCAACATATATATTTAAGTAGAACTCTAATCATGAATATTAGTTCATATTGGTTCATACCTTACAACCCCTCCTTATGATCATGGCTTCAAGAATTGAAGCCCATAGATCATTAGATTATTCATTATACCATTTTTGTTTAGTATGTACCGTGGACATCATCAAGATTATTTCCTTAGAACCCTGTCTCTTTTTACTAGTGATCTTTCCAATTATCCAGACAATTAATTTAAATACTAAATATAACAGTGGAATGAAGATTAAAACCATTACTACTGTTATAGCCATTTGTCTGAGAAATGAGAGAATACCTGTGCCCCCGAATCCTCCCTCTCCAAAGGGGCTCCATGTTTTCGCGATATCCCTCGCCTCCTGTTGCAATTTATTTACCTCTTTCCTATGTTGGGCAATTACATCATAGTAGTCAGGAATCTCAACAGATGTGTTGTGGATCCAAGTGCAGCACTCATAGTCCTCCGTAACTTCACACAGGCCAGTGAGTGCAGCACTCATGCTTTCAATAGCAAGATCATGAAGTTCTAATTGTTTTCTGATTGCTCTAGTTTCAATGTTTAAACTAGTAATATCATCAGAATTCTTTATCAATAAATACATCATCTATAATATTTGTATAGTTATTAAGCCTTTTCATTAAATCTATCCCCCAACCTGTCCAGGAAGGGAACCAGGCCCAAGCCATATCTTTTTCAAAAAATAACTCCCTTTTATTTCGGTGTTTGAGGGGGTACCTAGGATGCATGCTAGCTTCAAGGAGGTGTGTTCCCTTGCTATCTCCTACTATGTCCATAATGGGGACTAGGGATGCAAGATAACACCATCCTTGGGGTTCAGTGGGGATCCAAGGGTGACAACTTTTTCCACAACAAATATAAATACTGTTTCCTAGAGCTAAAGGTCGTTTGTTGAATATTATCATCATTTCATCAGAAAAGCCAGAAAAGGTTAAACTTGACAATAATTTTCCTACTGTGGAAGTGGAACTGGAGTTAAGAAAGTTTATTAGAGTGGTGTTTAGGGCAGGTTCTGAAGTGTGAAAAAAAGGGCTTTCAATTGAAGTCATTGAAAAGTTAATTGTAGCTTGTTGGCACACTTCAGCTCCCTTTGTGGAGTTTCCCAACCTAAAACACCAGTCTGGGGAATGACTTCTACCAATAATTTGGAAAGTAAGGTTATTATCTGAAAACGTTCTTGTGACATTTGTAAGGACGACAGGTGGTGTGCCGTTTAGGAGAGGGGTGAAGTTTAGAGGTACTGCCATTAGGGGGATCCTAGCAGTGCTAGGATGGAGTTTACTACATATCCAACATTTTTTTATATCCTGGTTTTTGAGCATAAGCATATTTAAATTTAAGCAGCAGCATTTTACCACTAAAATTGTCTTCCATACTTCTTTTTGGTCTGTTAGAATTATCTGACCAACAGTGTCCTATGATTATGAGCATTAAAATAAACAATGTGGCCATTAAGGAAAAAAGAAAAAGTTTCCCCGAAGTGATCCCTCCTTTTGGACCATTAGTGTCTATGGGTATGGAACTCTGAGTTTCTTGTTTTTTATAGTCCACTAGGGAGTATTTTCCGGATCCTTTTCTGGAATACTCTCCAGAACAGAGGTCTTTGTTTTCTCCTTCACCTTCTTCCAGTTTCCCTTCGGAAATGTCTTTAGTCTGGATGCATGGATCCATTGTGGTCCTTGATCTGTAAGAACGGCTGTTCTGGCAACCTTCAGAATTTCAAATGGTCCATGGAAGATAGGGCCTGGTTGTTTCCGGACAGCAAGTTGTTTTATCAGTACTTTGTCTCCTGGGATATACGGATGTGTAGGCTCTGTGGAGAGAGGAGGGAAAGTGACAGCAACCTTGTCCTCTGTTTCACTAAGGCTACTTACCAGATGTTTCACGTACTCTTCCTGTAAAGAATAAAGATTAACCTCCTCTCCCTCATCAGGTTTCCTCTGTGCTGGCCTACCCATAAGTATTTCAAATGGTGACAATCCTGTTCTAGAATTAGGGGCTATCCTAATTTGAAACAAAACTGCTGGGAGGTAATCAATCCACCCTTTCATGGTTCCTCCTGTTGCCTTTTTAAGTTTATCCTTTATATTTCTGTTCATTCTTTCCACTATTCCTGCGCTTTGTGGATGATATGGAATATGTAATTTCCATTGAATGCCCAGGAGTTTTGCAAGATCCTGGGTAAGAGCAGCTATAAAAGCTGGACCTTGGTCTGACCAGATTTTGGCTGGTAACCCATACCTCGAAATCCAGTGATTTATTAGTGCTCTTGATGCTATATTGGCTGTCTCTCCTGTAGTTGGGATAGCCTCGACCCAAGAACTAAACTTGTCCACTATAACTAAAAGATATTTTATATTTCCTTTCTGTTTTGGCATATGTGTAAAGTCTATTTGTAGATCTTGGAAGGGGCCTATAGGGGGGGCAAGTTTCCATGTATACCCTGCTTCTTGCACTGTACATTGTTTTGTGCACAAGTAAGACATGAATCTATCAACTGGGCAATGAGGTGTGTTTCATTGACCGTGCTGAAAGACTGTCTGTACATTGTCAAAACTGTTTTTCTTCCTAGGTGACCTGGACCATGTAAGTAAGAAATCAAAAGAGGGGCAGCTGACTCTGGTATACCTATTACTCCCTCCTTGCTTGACCAGATGCCACTGGGCACGCTGGTCAAGTTCTGACCTTCCCAGAAAGCTATGTCCTCTCTTGATGCTTTGTCCTGTAACATTCTCACAGTATTTGGGAATTCTGGTGAACTGAAATCTGTAGCAAACAGTGTTAGATTGGGCTGGGCCCCGTGTGCCAAATTGGCTGCTGTTTTAGCAACTCTGTCTGCCAAGGCGTTGCCCTGAGCTTCTTTGGACTTGTCAAATGAATGTCCCTTTACTTTTATAACATTGATTTTTCTGGGCATCTGTAGGGCTGCGAGTAGGGTAAGAACAAATTCCTTATTGGCAATTTGTTTGTTGTCTGCAGTTTTAAATCCTCGTTTTTCCCAAATGAGTGCATAATCGAAAATTACGCCGAAAGCATATCTGCTGTCAATATATATATTTACATCTTTATCTTTAAATAGTTGACATGCTCTGGTGAGTGCATGGAGCTCAGCTTGTTGTGCTGAATTGGCCCCTAAAGGAGAAGCCTCAATCACAACATCAGGTAGCATCACTACTGCATAGCCTGTCTTATATGTGTTATCATTAGGCCTGGAACAACTGCCATCCACAAATACATCCAGGAAATCTGGGTTTGGTTTATCAGTTAAATCCACCCTTGGCAATGTTTGTTGAAGTAAATTGTCATTACAATTATGGTTTACTTTTGGTTCAGCATATGGAAGCTGCAATAGTGCGTGTAGCAATCGTATTGCGGGAGTGGTTTCTGAACAGGATTTTACTTCCAAATGTGTTGTATTCAGAAGTAAAATTTCATAACCACTGGACCTTTGGGCTGTCATATGCTGGGTATGCATATTTTGTAACAATTGTGCTACTGAATGTGTGGTATAGAGAATAGTGGGTGTGCCCAGAGTGATTTTAGAAGCTTCCTTAACTGCCATTGCATTTGCTGCAAGAGTTTGCAGGCATCCTGGCATTCCCTGTACCTGGAGTGGCAGTTTCTTTGATAGGTATGCCACTGGTCTTAAGTTTGTCCCATGGGGTTGGACCAATACTGCTGCAAACGTAGGCCCTCGCACCACACAGTAAAGTGAGAACGGTTTGTCATAGGAAGGGAGACCTAAAGCAGGAGCCTGCGAGAGGGAAGTCAGAAGAGCGAGGAAGGCCTCTTTCATATCCTCTGTATATTCAATTGTTTTAGGGGCACCCGCAGCTGTAGCTGGACGTAAAATGGAATCCCATAAAGAGCAGTCAGGTATCCACTGACGACAGTGCCTAAAGCACTTTGAGCCTAAAAAGGAAAGCAATGCAGCTTTGTCCTTTGGTGGGCCGAGACAGCGGAGAGCTTGAACTCCTGTCGGGGATATCAATCTGGTACCATCTGTGATAATACAGCCAAGATATTTAACTCTGTCCCTACACCACTGGATCTTTTTCCTAGACGCCAAGTGACCTTTTAGGGCGAGGTGATTCATCAGGCTTACTGTGTCCTTCTCACACTGTGCCCTGCCCTCACTACAAACAAGTAGGTCATCTACGTACAACAGGATTGTGGAGCCTTCAGAGGGCGTCCAATCGTCCATAGTTTTTTTTAAAACTATGCTAAAAGCCGCGGGGCTATCAATAAACCCTTGAGGGAGGCGTGTCCAGGTCAGCTGACCCCCTCCCCAGACAAATGCAAATAGGTGTTGGAATTGTGGATCAACATCAATACTAAAAAATGCATTTGAAAGATCCAGTACGGTGTAGCACTTGGAGTTTGCAGGTATATTGGTAAAAATTGAGGTAATATCAGATACCAATGAGGGCAGAGGAATCACACGCTTGTTTACCCCTCTCAGATCCTGAACCAACCTTCAGGTACCATCCGCTTTCCTAACTGGATTAATGGGAGTATTCCAGGGACTTTCAATTTCCCTGAGGATTCCCAACTTTTTATATTCCTCTATTTGGGGCTGTATTCCTTATACCTTTTCAGTAGACAATGGGTATTGTTTCTGATAATAGGGGAGTGTATTAGGCCACATAGTGGGCACATAAGGTGTACAGGGTATGTGTCCTACTTCCGTTTTAGTTCCTGCCCAGATGTCATGGTTTTCTAATGTGGCTGGCAGTGACATAAAGTAACCCAAAAGGTCTTTCCTTTTTGGCATAGTGAGGTCACATTTAGCCGATTTGGCTATGATGCCCCCTTGTTGGTCAAATTTTACAATAATTTGTAATGCAGACATTAAATCCCTTCCCATGAGGGACAGGGGATAGTCTGGTAGAACTGCAAAGGACATTTCAGTAAGGTAATTATCTTGCATGTCCGTTATTAGCAGTGGTGGTGTGATTTTGTGGTTGATGCTTGTCCCATTTATTCCCATAGAGCATCCCTCGGTGCATTCTTTACTTTCAAAGTGGGGGTCCTTAAGACACGAGGTTGATGCCCCTGTGTCTAGCAATAGTTTGACCACCCTGCCTTCTACTTTTAAAACCACTTGAGGCAGGGTTTTCCAGTGTGAGGAGAAAAAATGCATCACCAAGAATGGGTACTGCCCCGGGCATCCCTATTGGGGGTTTTCGTCCTGATATCCTGGCCAATGTACCTGTATCTCTTCTGTGGTGTTTCTGGGTGATCTTGTTTGGTATGGCTGCTGCTGTTGCCTATATTGGGGGTGTACTGGAACTGACTGGGATCTCTGTTGTGGCTGCTGTTGTTGTGTGTCATATCTTGGTCGGGGCGGATACTGAGATCTTGGTTGAGATCTCACTCTGTAGCCTCCCCTACCTCCCCTAGGGAAGTTATCCCTGGCTCCCTTTCTTTGGGGACATTCTGATTTCCGGTGGTTTGGATCCCCACAATTAAAACAACCCTGATCCTGATTATGGGGAGGATAATTCCTTCTAGGTATGGCTCCTGAACTTGGTCCACTAACCATAGCTATGTTTGGATTTTCTTCTGTAATAGAGGTGAACAACCCTCCTTTGGTGTTAAATACCCCTGAGGATGCCCTCTCCTTTATGTCAGCTATGAATCTATCTGAGGTCATTACCGCCCATTTTGTGTTTATCAGTTTGATTATTTGGGTGGCCCTTGGATCTCCATTATTTATGGCTGTGCTCACGAATAGTTGATCATTGTCTATTCCACAACTTTTACATAATTTATGTAATCTACTGACAAAGGTGTAGAAATCCTCTTCTGACTGTTGTTTGCAAGATATCAAATCATGCAACATAGTGGTGTTTTTTTATGCCTTGAGCCAAGCCTGTAACAATGAGTTCCAAAAAATATTCCAATCCTCCCTATCCTCATATAACTTTGCGTCCTTGGCCCATTGACCTATATTTATGTCAGCTTGGGAATCGGGGTCTACATTTTGAATTATGGTATTAAGATCTTCAGGAGACATTCTTGTTCCTGAACAGTATCTTTGCAGAAAGGTCACCGCCTGTCTGGGGTCCTTTCTTGGTTTGGGACATGTGTCTCTAATTTCCTTGACCGTACCCAATGGTAATGGTATTTGTACCTGTGTATCTCCCATTGTAATGAAAGGAAAAGCCAGACTAATTGGAGCTGTCAGATCATTTTCATCATCTGATGATGTGGGTGCCTGGTGTTGAAGGGGTAATACTGAAGCTACTCTGAAAATCCTTACTTAACCCATCTCCAGATATATATTCAGCCTTCTTTACTAGATTGGTTTCAGGGTAGCCTGAGTTTCAAAATCCACGTATTATCCCCTTTATCTCTTCTAATCTATCTCTACGTTCCTGTAACTCTCTTCTATCTCCTTCTATCACTTTTTCTTCATCTTCCTCTTTTTTAATACTCTGTTCTTCCTCCTTTACTAATTGACTTAAACGTTCCTGTATCTGTCTTCTATCTTCCCCCTCTCGTAACCAATTAGTTCACTTTTGTTTAGCTATGGTTAATACTCCTGCTATAACATTTGGATCTAACGAGGGGTATATTTTCTTTGGGACAAGGGATTCATCTTTTACCATAGCATATGGAGGGGGTTTTTCTTGATAAAAATTAGGGGGAACTGATGGACTTCCTATTGCGTCTTCTAATTGCTCTTTCTTTTCCATTTTTACACTTGTATATTTCTTTCTATATTCCTTCATACATTTTGCCCAAATCTTACAACATTTGGTCATGTAATCTTTGTCAAGGTCTTTTATGGGATAATTATACTGTTTATGTTGGCCACATATTCTGGTCACTTCCTCCCACTCTTCCTCGGAACATGGTCCGTATTCCCCCAAACATGGCACTTCTAACTGATGTGCTCTTTTTAGAACTAGTGACCAAAAAGGATCAGTATAATTTTTACCATAATTGACTTTAATGTAATCAATTGGAGAGGGTTGGTGCTGCTTACCTTCAGCTTCCTTTCCTGCTTGATTACCCATTTTAACAAACAATAATTTTTTTTTATTCTTATACTTTAAAATTAAAAAAATTCTGTCTTGCTTTCTCTATTTCGTTCCAGGGGCGGAAAATGTCCTCAAACTTATGACAATTTATAGATTTATGACAAGGAACCCAGTGTTCTCCTTTTTTAAATACAACCAGACACTGTATTTCTGCTACACTTAGTCCCTCGAACACCGGACTGGGGGGTAGTATGTTGTGTATATTAAACCTTAACATATGTTGTTTTGATCCCTGGAACATAGGACCCTTGCCAATTTTGACATGATACCCCCCTGGAACAATTGCCACTAATGACGTGGTCTTCCCTTTGTAAGCAAACAATAGACCAGTTTTACATTCAGGACAACAATATACAGTTGACATTTAAAAAAGTAACCCTTTTTGTGTACACCTTTAGATATAGAGTTTCCACAGATCCGTCCTATGTAGAGAAGAATTTAAGATTCTTTTTCAATCTAATAACCTGGTCTGGCCAACCTAGCGAGACCCTCTGTATCTATTCTAAATCTACCTTTCAATCTTAACAGAGTCCCAGAAAACTTGTAGTTTTCTCGAGAGTCTACTTTATGGTGAACCAATTGAAAAGGCAAGACTATTGTTCCCAATAATAATTAAAGGGGGTCTTACCTGTTCAATTGGATCATCCCACTTCTGACACCACTGAAAGGTTCTGGTTCTGTTTGGCTCTGTTGGACCTTCTTGGCTCAAGCTGGACTCAGGATCTGTGCAATTGTCTCTCTGACCGGTCGGATATTCAAGACACCAATAAACAGTGAATGGGTATACAAGAATATATCATATATTGGCAATATGTCCTTTTTATGCACAGCAAGAAGCGTTGCCTCCCTCGTGTGAACCATTTAGCAATAAGCAAAAACATCATGAGTTAACCAAAATAAAATTCTAACAGGTTTAAGGCCTTTGCAGAAGTGGTCAGTTAACATACGTCAATTGCGGTCAAACGAAACATGTCCTGACATTTGGAACAGGAAGATAAGAAACACCATATGTCAGTGCGGTTCAACCTGGCAGTTAAAGCAGAAGAGAGATAAGCTTTTTCCCGGAAAAAGCTTAACCACAAAGTCACATTTCAACCTAAATATACATGCCTGTCAGTTAAAACAGAAGATATGCTTAACCACAAAGTCACATCCTGTTTTACACTTCAGAAAAACATATTCTGTACTAATACATATATTTCAACATATATATTTAAGTAGAACTCTAATCATGAATATTAGTTCATATTGGTTCATACCTTACAGTCAGTACAACGTATGCAGAACCATGCAAATTTCAGTTACTAAAATAAAGCATATTAAAAGATGTACAAAAGAAATGAAACAAACAGTTAAACCTTTGTAAACCCTCAGGGCCCAGAGGGTATATAAAACATGAACAAACAAACCACCTCGACCCACCAAGGTCACCAATATCACCTGGGTTTTTATGCGACACAAGGCCCAGTCAGCCACTAGTTTGTGGTTCTCGTGTCACCTACCTTTGTAGGAGACTGTCTTTAATCAGCTGATGTGGTGCCAATCTCGGGACAGCCAACCAAGCCTGCCACATTGAGTAAAATTTACGTGGGACATTTCTATGTTGGTATGTTAATTTTTCTCTTATCAGTAATTTATTAACGTGTTCCACCCATTGCCCCCTGGTGGGCACCCTGGGGACGTTCCACAATTGTGCAATCAGCTTACGTGTAATGTACAGCAGTCGCAAAACCACTGTATGAGCAGAAGGAGTTAGAGTCTCCTCGTCCAGGGTGCCCAGCAGACACACAACTGGGTTGCGTGGAATAGTTACCATATAAACCTGAGATATCACGTCAAGAACCTCCTTCCGGTAGCAGAAAAGTTTGGAGCATTTCCAAAGCATGTGAATGAGGTCGCCGTGATCCCTCTCACATTTTGGACAGAGGGGGGTATCATGATTCCCCCCTTTGTAAAGCTGTACACAGGTCCTGTAGCAGATACAGATGGGACAGTTTTTGAGAGGCGGACACTGACACCAAAGAGGCAGAAGTGAGACAAAGATCCCATGTCTCCCCGTCTATGGCCCCTATATCCCCCCTCCCAGCCCAACGCTGTATCCTGGCCTAGGCCAACAAGGCCCAGGCCTAGGGCAGCACTTTGCAGGGGGCAGCACGGAAAGAGTCCCCACCGGCTTGTGCTACACTGTTAGTGTAACCGTAACGCAAGCTGTTTCTAATTTTGACTGTCCTATCAGCCTGGACCACAAACCTTCCTCACTGTGCTATATTTTCTGCTGCACTATTGGCATGGTTATATCTTAGTCCTCTCCATAAAATTATCAGAAATTTGTGCTTAAAGTAGAGCTATAGGCAACACTTTTTTTTTTCATTTTGGATAGAGTAAGGGAGGGTTATAGCCCCTGTCAGTTTATTTTTTACCATCCCTGTCCCAATGCAGAGATTTCCCTTCACTTCCTGCCCCATAGCCAAACAGGAAGTGAGAGGAAATCTATGCAAATTAAGGGAATCCATTGCCCCCCCTTCCCCAGGCCCAAAGAACTAGTGTCCCCACTCGAAAATTTCAGGGTGAATCTTAAACAGAAAGGGGTGTGGCTTGACATGAAGGGGTGGATCATATTTAAATTAGGGGGTGGACGAGTTTAGTCAGGCCTAGGGCAGCACAAAACCTAAATACACTACTGTCCCAGCCACGCCTACAAGGCAGACTGGAGGGATCCTGTATAGCATTAAGGATAATATTATAACATCTAGAGATCATTCCCTTTCTATCGCCTTCCATAAGGACCCCCTGTATCAGTATATGGTCAGTCAATTGGAGTGGAGCATATTTTGATTGTGTTTGTAGTGCGTGGCGCAGCTGCAAGTATTTAAAGAAGTTGGTACATGGTATATCAAACTCCGCTTGAACTTCCATAAAGGATTTGAGATTTGGTCCGTCATATAGTTGTGAGAAATAGCCTATTCCCGCTACCTCCCAGTTCCATTATTTCTCTTTTGTTCAGATTCCGACATAATGTGGTGTGGGTCAGAAAGCCCCGTATCACCAACATCTTTTTAATATATGACCATAAAGTCTTCAACAGCATCACAGTGGGGGCCTTAGGGTCTAAGTGCATGTATCCTGCTTCTAAACACTCAAGTGCAGAGACATTCTCGTCCGGCGTGACTAGGAGCCTGCGGATAGGATCTGTTAAGTCTACCATTCCCCAACCCCCTAGCTGTTGTAGCTGGGACACGAGGTAATAGGCTCTAGAATGCGGGACCACCATTCCCCCCTCCTCTTTACTATATTGTAGTGTTGATAGACTAATCCTAGCTATCTTTTTGCGCCATATCAGTTCCCGACATTGGGAGTCTATCCTGTCAAACCATCGTCGGGGAATCCAGATGGTCTCAACATTTTACTGAGAAGAGGAAAAGAAAAAACAATTTACTTACCAGACTATAGGGAAACATTATTGAGAATGATTTAGAGATTTTCCATATAAACAAATTTGTCAGCATTTTGGTTGCAGGTGCAGGAACAGTTGCTATTTCCCCATTAAGGTCTTCATGGTATATAGTTTAAATACCATGTCATAGAGCTATTATTTATCATTGTAAAAACAAAAAAAGGCGTAATTTTTTTTTTCACATTCAGACCTCCGATTGGCCCAAATTTAAGCACTTTCAGACCTATCAGTAGCAAATGCTGCAACTTTAGATCCCAGATCCTGCACCATCGAAAACACAGGGGTTTTACATGCATATTTGGTGCAGCTGGCAGTTCCACTAAGAGAAGAGAGGGTAGGCAGGCAAGCTTCTTTACATACAACTCACTGACGTTCACAGACACTGATGGCATACGCTGGAACTGAGGGGAGGGCTGACACTTGAAAGTCTAAGATGGGAGGGAGACAGGTTGTCCATGGGTGAAGATGGGCAGGTCTGGCTGTGTAATTGATAGCGTAACAAGTTGTCAATTTTTGCCTAAGGCAGCAGTGCAGATGGGTGCTACTGAAAGACATCTTGTGCCCTAGGTTGTTGACCCCATACTTTAAGTTAAAGAGTGCCTAAATTATCAATATACCACACCTTCCTGCACTTCAGTTTTAACTGCGAGACCTGGGAACATGTTCAATTTCCATGAACCTTATAAGCTGTCAACGGGCTTTGAGCTGGTTAAAGATATCAGTTTGAGAGCCTTCGTAGATCATTCTGATTTGACTGACCTGCAAATGGAAATGCAAAACCTGTTTGAAGTGCACATAAGCCTGTCAACAGCCTGTTCTAATTGTGCCACACTGTGGGAATGTTGCATGACATATCAGGCCAGTGATAACTTCATCTGTGGACTACAAATAAAATACGTAGCACCCACTGTCTTATTATTTGTTTGGTCTCACCCACAATATAAAGACCACATGAGCATTTTAACAAATAAACAGAGTGGCAGGTATGAGCGTTTAATGTCAATAGTTGCACATTT
The DNA here is from genome assembly GCA_029206835.1 of Rana muscosa. Classification (NCBI taxonomy): domain Eukaryota; kingdom Metazoa; phylum Chordata; class Amphibia; order Anura; family Ranidae; genus Rana; species Rana muscosa. The sequence goes on along the minus strand of CM055116.1, from coordinate 1,002,654,420 downwards.
GGTTACTTCTGCTTCCAGTTTAATATGACCTATCTGCATCCTTTGGACTTGTTTTTTTTTTACTCATTCTATAAACGCTGCAAGACACAGAGGAGGAGATGAGGGAGTAACACTTCCATCATCACCACAGTTTATTCATTGTGAAAAGATATTTTGAGCAGACTTGGTTACACCATACCCCTCATGTACATTTACCTTTTTAGGTCCTTAACAAATACCATAGTTATCGTGCACATGGTGCACAGGCATGATGAAGGGTACACATTTTAGACATCCACATTCAGATAAATTAATTTACATCAACGTTTTTCATACCTGACAGAGCTCTTATGTCATTGATGTGTTAAAATGACCATGTGATTTGTATTATGTGGGTGAAACCACACAAAAGATAGGTGGAACATAAATATTAATTGGAAGTACATAGATGGAGTTACTGCTGGCCCGAAACCTCAATTAGCATTCTCACAGTGTGGAACAATTAGCATTCATGACTGAACATGTTCCAGGTCTTACAGAGGTTGTGACAGAGTTGCAACTGAAGCACAGGGAGGTGCGCAGTGGCTTGCTAATCTAGGAACTTCACAACCTAAGGCAGCCTTTTTCAACCAGGGTGCCTTCAGGGGTTCCTTGACAAAATACCTAAAATGTTTCCAAAAATTGTATAAAAGCCACATGTTTTCATTGTTCACCATTACAAACTTCTAGCTGCAAGCGTCCTAATCACCAAGGATGTCATTGGTTGCTAAGGAGGACATTGGGTGCCTGCGCAGCATCCTTGTTTGCCCCTTCCTGCCCCTCTCCGTCAGCACTGGGGTCACAGCTGAGTAAGGGAGAGAAACTGAGGGAAATGTGAAACATTGTAATACTAGCCAGTTCCAGTGTGCAAAGGTGTATTTGCTTTGGAAGAATACAAAATCTCTAACGTTGGGTTTCCTACGTATGTGAATGTTGCTGTGTTATGTAAAACTATTTGTTTATTTATTTTTTACATTTTAGAATGGGGTGCATGAAAAAGGTTGAAAAACACAGACCTAAGGAATTAAATGTGTCCATTTATGTGTGTAACGTTTGTACATGATCATGGATTAATGATTATTTAACCACTTCCATACCGGGTCATTGTAAAATGACGCCGGCAGGAACCCTCTCCCTCCGGGTGGACGTCATATGACGTCCTGGGTTTGAGGGGGGATATCTAAATGATGCCTGCAGCTAGAGGCATCATTCAGATATCCTTGTCTTCAGCCAGCGATTCTGCGCACCATAAGAATGATCATAGCGGCGGTTCCGCTGCTTGATCGTTCTTATAGGCGGTGGGAGGGGACATCCCCCCTCCTGCCACCATCCGGTGCTTCTCCAGGCCCTCCCGTGCCATCGGGGGCCCGGAGAAAGAATCGCCCGGCGCCGGTGGTCACATGACGAGGAGCATAGAGATGACTGGTGACCAGATGGTCACCAGTCATCTCTATGAACGTCGGAGGCCCGGGCGCGATGTGATGACGTCACGCCCGGGTCCTCAGAAGTAAACAGTAAGCATGAGATCGGTAAAAAAAAATCACGATCTCATGCTTTCCAGCCTGGAGGAAAGATGTGGGGTCTTATTGAACCTGCATCTCTCCATAAAGAGGACCTGTCACACACATTGCTATTACAAGGGATGTTTACATTCCTTGTAATAGGAATAAAAGCGATAAAAAAAAAGAAGTGTAAAACAAAGTGTAAAAATAAAATAAAATAAGTAAAAAATAAATAAAAATAATAATTTTTTTTAAAACAACCCTGTCCCCAATAGCTCACGCTCAGAAGCGAACGCACACGTAAGTCCCGCCCACATATGTAAACGCCATTCAAACCACATATGTGAGGTATCGCCGCGTGCGTTAGAGCATGTGCAACAATTCTAGTACTAGACCTCCTCTGTAACTCTAACCTGGTAACCTGTAAAAATTTTCAAAGCGTCGCCTATGGAGATTTTTAAGTACCGAAGTTTGGCACCATTCCATGAGTGTGCGCAATTTTAAAGCGTGACATGTTAGGTATCTATTTACTCGACGTAACATAAGCTTTCATATTTTACAAAAAAATTGGGCTAACTTTACTGTTTTGTTATTTTTTAATTCATGAAACCATTTTTTTTCCCAAAAAAAGGCGTTTGAAAAATTATTGCGCAAATACCGTGCAAGATAAAAAGTTGCAACGACCGTCATTTTATTCCCTAGGATGTCTGCTAAAAAAAACATATATAATGTTTCAGGGTTCTGAGTAATTTTCTAGCAAAAGAATGATGATTTGTACATGTAGGAGAGAAGTGCCAGAATAGGCCCGGTATGGAAGTGGTATAAAAAGCCCTGTATGGAAAGGGTTAATTTTTCCTAGAGAAAGTTTGCTGCTTTGTAAAAGTGTGCCATGATCGCTGTAATTATGTTTCCTAATGCCACGTACACATGATTGGAAATTTCGACAACAAATTTGTGTTTTTTTTTCCGACGGAATGTTGGCTCAAACTTGTGTTACATACACACTGTCACACAAATCCTGTCGGAAATTCCGAACGTCAAGAACGCAGTGACGTACAAGACGTACGACGAGCCAAGATCAATGAAATTCAATAGGCAGTTCAGCTCTTCTGCTTGATTCTGAGCATGCGTGTTTTTTTGTGCGTTGGAATTGCATACAGACGATCGAAACTTCCGACAAGAACTTTTCTTGTCGGAAAAATTGAGAACCAGCTCTCAAATTTTTGTTGTCAGAAATTCCGACAGCAAATGTCCGATGGAGCCTACACATTTGTTGTTGGAATTTCTGATCGTGTGTACGCGACATAAGAGCGTGTTCATTTTAGCTACATTTGGTTACTATGAATACTTTTAGAACTTTAATGACAAATTTTTCAGGTTTGTTTAGTATTTAATGAGGTAATTGCATTATGACTGTTACATGTTCAAATTTGGGGAAAGGATTACTATGATTTCAAACTTTTATAACTTACTAACGTGATTGATTTTGGAAAAAAAAAACACATGAGGTGCTGAAGAGAAATACTGTTGATTTATTTGCTTACAGTGCCTTGAAAAAGGATTCATACCCCTTGAAATTTTCCACATTTGTTTCATGTTACAGCCAAAAAAAGTAAATGTATTTTACTGAGATTCTATGTAATAGACCAACACAAAAGTGGCACATAATTGTGAAGTGGAAGGAAAATGATAAATGGTTTTCAAAATACAAATAAATATGTGAAAAGAGTGGCGTGCATTTGTATTTAGCCCCCCCTGAGTCAATACTTTGTAGAACCACCTTTTGCTGCAAATACGGGTGCAAGTCTTTTTGGGATGTCTCTACCAGTTTTGCACATCTAAAGAGTGACATTTTTGCCCATTCTTCTTTGCAAAATAGCTAAAGCTCTGTCAGATAAAATGGAGAGCATCTGAACAGCAATTTTCAAGTCTTGCCACAGATTTTTAATTGAATTTAGGTCTGGACTTTGACTGGGCCATTCTAACACATGCATATGCTTTGATGTAAACCATTCCATTGTAGCTCTGGCTATATGTTTAGGGTCAATGTCCTGCTGGAAGGTGAACCTCCACCCCAGTCAAATCTTTTGCAAACTCTAACAGGTTTTCCTCTAAGATTGCCCTGTATTTTGGCTCCACCCATCTTCCCATCAACTCTGACTAGCTTCCCTGTCTCTGCTGAAGAAAAGCATCCCCACAACATGATGCTGCCACCACCATGTTTCACAGTGGGGATGGTGTGTTCAGGGTGATGTGCAGTGTTAGTTTTCCACCACACATAGCGTTTTGCTTTTAGGCCAAAAAGTTCCATTTTTGTCTCATCTGACCAGAGCACCTTCTTCCACATGTGTGCTGTGTCCCCCACATGGCTTCTCCCAAATTGAAAACGGGACTTCTTATAGCTTTCTTTCAATAATGGCTTTCTCCTTGCCACTCTTCCATACTCTTTCCATTTTCAGATGATGGATTGAACAGTTCTCCGTGGGATGTTCAAAGCTTGGGTTTTTTTTATAACCTAACCCTGCTTTAAACTTCTCCACAACTTTTTTCTTGACCTGTCTGGTATGTTCCTTGGCCTTCATGGTGTTATTTGTTCACTAAGGTCCTCTAACAAACCTCTGAGGGCTTCAGAGAACAGCTGTATTTATACTGAGATTAAATTACACACAGGTGGACGCGATTTATTAATTAGGTGACTTCTGAAGGCAATTGGTTCCACTAGATTTTAGTTAGGGGTATCAGAGTAAAGGGAGCTGAATACAAATGAATGCCACACTTTTTAGATATTTATTTGGAAAAAAAAATAAAAAACATTAATCATTTTCCTTCCACTTCACAATTTATATGCCACTTTTTGTTGGTCTATCACTTAAAATCCCAATAAAATACATTTATGTTTTTGGTTTTAACATGAAAAAATTTGGAAAATTTCAAGGGGTACGAATACTTTTCAAGGCACTGTATACATGACCTATGCATAAAAACAGACGGTATGTATACCAAGGAAGTGTGCTGCTTAACATGCATTAGTCCATTTATATATATATGTATACACACACAGTTGTGCTCATACGTTTACATACCCTGGCAGAATTTATGATTTCTTGGCCATTTTTCAGAGAATATGAATGATAACACAAAAAAAATGATTTTGCTCATGGTTAGTGTTTGGCTGAAGCTATTAATTATCAATCCACTGTGTTTACTCTTTTTAAATTATAATGGCAACAGAAACTATCCAAATTACCCTGATAAAAAGTTTACATACGCCAGTTTTTAATACCGTCTACCCTTAATACCCTTTAACATCAATGACAGCTTGAAAGTGTTTTGTGGTATTTGTGGATGAAGCTCTTTATCTTCTAAGATGGTAAAGCTGGCCATTCCTCTTGGCAAAAAGCCTCCAGTTCCTGTAAATTATTGGGATGCATGAACTGCACATTTGAGATCTCCCCAGTTTGGCTTAATGATATTGAGGTCAGGAGACTGAGATGACCATTCCTGAACCTTCACTTTATTCTGCTGTAGCCAATGACAGGTCGACTTGGCCTTATGTTTTGGATCATTGTCATGTTGGAATGTCCAAGTACGTCCCATGCGCAGCTTCCTGGCTGATGAATGCAAATGTTCCTCCAGTATTTTTTGATAGCATACTTCATTCATCTTGACATCAATTTTGACCAAATTTTATGTGCCCTTGTAGCTCACACAACCCCAAAACATCAGCGATCCACCTCTGCGTTTCACAGTAGGAATGGTGTACCTTTCATCACCGGCCTTGTTGACTCCTCTCCAAATGTAGCGATTATGGTTGTGGGCAAAAAGCTTAATTTTGGTCTCATCTCTCCAAATGACTTTGTGCCAGAAGGTTTAAGGCTTGTCTCTGTGCTGTCTGGCATATTATAAGCGGGATACTTTGTGGCATTTGCATGGTAATGACTTCCTTCTGGTGACTCGACCATGCAGCCCATCTTTCTTCAAGTGCCTCCTTATTGTGTATCTTGAAACAGCCACACCACATGTTTTCAGAGAGTCCTGTATTTCACCTGAAGTTATTTGTCTGTATTTCTTTGCATCTCGAACAATTTTCCTGGCAGTTGTGGCTGCAATTTTAGTTGGTCTACCTGACCGTGGTTTGGTTTCAACAGTACCCCTCATTTTCCACTTCTTGATTAAAGTTTGAAAACTGCTGATTGGCATTCTCCATTCCTTGGATATCTTTTTTATCCCTTTTTATAGTTCAACATTTTCCCGCAGATCCTTTGACAATTCTTTTGCTTTCCCCATGACTCAGAATCCAGAAACGTCAGTGCAGCACTAAATGAAAGATGCAAGGGTCTGTCAGGAGTCCAGAAACTCATTGACCTTTTATACACACACACTAATTATAAGCAAACATATCACAGGTGAGGATGGTTACCTTTAATAGCCATTCAAACCCCTGTGTGTCAACTTGTGTGCATGTTATCAGGCCAAAATCACCAGGGTATGTAAACTTTTGATCAGGGTCATTTAGGTAGTTTCTGTTGCCATTATGATTAAAAAGGGAAACACAGTTGATTGATAATAAATGGCTTCAGCCAAACACTAACCATACATGTAAGAAATGTTTTTGTGTTATCATTCATATTCTCTGAAAAATGGCCAAGAAATCATAAATTCTGCCAGGGTATGTAAACTTATGAACACAACTGTAAATACATACATATACAGTATCTCACAAAAGTGAGTTCACCCCTCACATTTTTGTAAATATTTTATTCTATCTTTTCATGTGACAGCACTGAAGAAATTACACTTTGCTACAATGTAAAGTAGTGAGTGTCCAGCTTGTATAACAGTGTAAATTTGCTGTCCCCTCAAAATAACTCAACACACATCCATTAATGCCTAAACCACTGGCAACAAAAGTGAGTATACCCCTAAGTGAAAATGTCCAAATTGTGCTCAAAGTGTCATTATTTTGTGTGGCCACCATTATTTTCCAGCACTGCCTCTTGGGCATGGAATTCACAAGAGCTTCACAGGTTGCCACTGGAGTCCTCTGCCACTCCTCCATGACGACATCACAGAGCTGGTGGATGTTAGAGACCTTGTGCTCCTCCACCTTCCATTTGAGGATACCCCACAAATGCTCAATAGGTTGTAGGTCTGGAGACATGCTTGGCCAGTCCATTACCTTTACCCTCAGCTTATTTAGCAATGCAGTGGTCGTCTTGTAGGTGTGTGTTGGGGTCGTTATCATATTGGAATACTGCCCTGCGATCCAGTCTCAGAAGGGAGGAGATCATGCTCTGCTTCAGTATGTCAAAGTACATGTTGGCATTCATGGTTCCCACAATGAACTGTAGCTCCGCAGTGCCGCCATGACACTCCCCACCACCTTGCTTGACTGGTTGCTACCACACACGCTTGATGCCATCTGAAGCAAATACGTTTATCTTGGTCTCATCAGACCACAGGACATGGTTCCAGTAATCCATGTCCTTAGTCTGCTTGTCTTCAGCAAACAGTTTGCGGGCAGACTAATTTAATGCAGTGTGCAACGTATGGTCTGAGCACTGACAGGCTGACCTCCCACCCCTTTAAACTCTGCAGCAACGCTGGGAGCACTCATACGTCTATTTCCCAAAGACAACCTCTGGATATGACGCTGAGCATGTGCACTCAACTTCTTTGGTAAACCATGGCGAGGCCTGTTCTGAGTGGAACCTGTCCTGTTAAAGGCTGTATGGTCTTGGCCACTGTGCTGCAGCTCAGTTTCAGGGTCTTGGCAATCTTCTTATAGCCTAGGCCATCTTTATGTAGAGCAACAATTATTTTTTTCATATCCTCAGGCCCCTTTTACACTGGGCGGGCATATGCGGTGACGGTATAGCGGCTTGATTTTCAGCGCCCTATACCGTTGTGTTTTACCGCGATATTCGGCCGCTAGCGGTGCGGTTTTAACTAGCTAGCGGCCGAAAAAGGGTTAATACCGCCCGCAAACCACAGCTACATCTGCTGTTTGCGGGCGGTATTACCGCGGTGTCCCATTGATTTCAATGGGAAGGAGCGGTATACACACCGCTCCTTCACCGCTCCAAAGATGCGGCTTGCAGGAGATTTTTTTGTCTCCTGCCAGCGCACCGCCTCAGTGTGACAGCCCTCAGGGCTTTCACATTGAGAATGCTGGGGCAGGAGTATTTCAGGCGTTATTTATGCGCTATTTTTAGCGCAAAAACGCCTGAAATACGCCTCAGTATGAAAGGGGCCTTAGAGAGTTCTTTGCCATGAGGTGCCATGTTGAAGTTCCAGTGACCAGTATGAGAGAGTGAGCGATAACACCAAACACACCTGCTCCCCATTCACACCTGAGACCTTGTAACAATGAGTCACATGACACTGGGGAGGGAAAATGGCTAATTGGGCCCAGTTTGGGGTATACTCAGTTTTGTTGCCAGCAGTTTAGACATTAATGGCTGTGTGTTGTTATTTTGAGGGGACAGCAAATTTACACTGTTATACAAGCTGTACACTCACTACTTTATATTGTAGCAACGTGGCATTTCTTCAGTGTTGTCATAAAAAGATATAATAAAATATTTTCAAAAATGTGAAGGGTGTACTTACTTATGTGAGATACTGTATGTATATGTAGCGGGGTGTTCCCCTTTAATGCAGAGAGACTACATTACCCAGAACCCCATTCGGGGTGTTTCACCGCAGAGACTCATGGGAGGGGTTATATAAGGAGGAGGCGCGGCTGCGCTCGGCCTCTTTGGGACACGAGACTTCTGTGACTGATCCTCCTGTGCGGATGTGCCGGAGTGCAGGGCCTGAAGCCTGAGGCCTTGCGCAGCACCAAAGAGCCTTCCACCCCACTGCGAGCCTGGGTGGCACCTGACATCGCTTACCTACAGCCTTAGTTGGATCGGGGACCCGATCGCTGGAGACACTGTGTGTGTGTGTGACACAGTCGGTGGAAGTTTTCCCCGGACAGGGACTGCGTCCGGATGGGTGAGAGGGCGTATGCCCAGACAATATACTGTTGTTACTAATGGGCCTATAGACTGCCGTGGCCCACAAGTTGTTTCTTATACTCTCATTAGAGAACCTCATTGGAGCTGAACTCAGAGTTTACATAGCAAAGTGTTTATTTCATCTCTACATTCCTATTGGATTACAAAAAGGGTATTCTGTTAATGTGCACCACCATTAAAGACCTGCCGGTGAAGAAAACCATCATCCCCTATAGACTAAGTTGTAGATATCTGAGCCAGGCCTGGTCAGCTAGTTGGTTAATTTGGTTACTGCGTCACAGGACGCCTAGATAACGGTCGCCCGCGCACCGCACCTTCACTGTTCATTCTAATTCATAGTGTGTTATTGCTGCAGGGCTCTGCAATTTATTATCTGTGAACTGTTACCACTGTTTAACCCTTCTTATCAAGAGCTTAAGTAAATCTTATACCCTTTTCATTGTTGTCTGGGTTTACTCATACAGTATAAGAATATATATACATTGCTGCCAATACTAACTGTGCCAATAGGGGGACGAGTACATTGCTGGGGGTTGGCGGAGCTGTTTTCAGGGCCCAAACTAAACTTGCGGCCTTCTTAAGTGAAGGTATCGCTACACGTGGGGGCTCGGGTCCGGGATCCTCATACAGCGGGTGAACGCCAGAAGTGCCGGCATGGACCCCATGGATCCACAAGCGATAGAAGAATGGTGCAAAGCCGTTAGGGCAGAGCCAAACAACTCAATAGTCATCAGCCTCCCAGGGGAGGAATGGAAGACTGAGGCGGTAGAGGAGTTGATGAAGTCAGTGTTCCCAGATCACACACCATGGGTGATAGATATAAAGGCAGACCCAGACACTTCATATCAGTATGCACTGGTGGAATACGGAGACGGGATATCAGAGGCTTGCAAGCGCAAGTGTGTAAAGACGCCAGATAATAGAACCTATAGGTTGGCGCCTGCTTTAACTATAAAGAAGGAACCATCACCGATGGGATCACCGCAGGCTGCGACCCGCGCCTCACCAGTGAAAGGAGTCGGGGTGACGCCCCCGGTGACACCCGCACCTGCCACTGTTATATCACTAGAATTGATAAAGGCGATAGGGGATCTGCTAATCAAATGTCAGAAGACAAGCACGGTGCATGTAGAGACTAGCTACCGGAGACTGAAAACATTCTCAGGGAAGCTCCCTGTCCCTGCAGGGGAAGAAGATTTTGATACCTGGGTGGAGCAGGCATTGCAGGCAGTAGAGGCATGGGAGGTGCCTGAAGCGCAGAAGAGGCAACGAGTGATAGAAAGCCTTAAAGGCGCAGCAGCAGAAGCAGTGAAGAGTTTTCGGTTTGGGAATGCAGATTGCACGGCTCAAGACTGTCTGGCCATTTTACAGGAAGAGTTTGGCCAAATGGAGAAGGTGACAGAGATGGTCTACCAATTTGAACACACTTTCCAACAGCCCAGGGAGAAACTGTCAGAATATGTTAGGAGACTAAACAGGTTGCTGTGCAAGATTGTGTTGAAGAAGGGAATGAGGCCCCAAGATACAGATGCGGCAAGAATGAAGCAGGTCTTAAAGGGAGCGTTACGCTCGGATCCAGTCTGGTTGCACCTGAAAACCTCGGGAGGAGGAAAGTTGCTGACTTATGCTGACTTGATAAAAATCATCAGAGATGAGGAGGCGCTACAACAGGACCAGCAAATGACTAAGGCAAATGTTGTCCCCGCACAGGTTCTAGTCAATCCAGTGATGACCCCTGAAAGAGACTCAGAGGTAGACACTTTAAAAGCACAAATGTCCAAGGTGTTAGAAATGTTGACCTCTCTGATGGCAAAAGACACAGAGGGTCCCAAGAGAGAAGTACCAAGGAAGGAATTATTCCCAATTGCCTCAGCACCCGCATCTTTACAAGAATGGGGAGATATAGTCTGCTTTAACTGTGGAGGAATTGGCCATATTGCAGCTACATGTTCCAGTCCCAAGAAGAAGAAGCTAGACAACCGCAAGCTGGTGGGAAACTCCAGAGGGCCCCGGTGAAGGAGTCAACCGGGTGCCCATCACCTTCAGTGAGCTCCAAGCTGAAAGCAAAACAGAAGGAAAGAGGAGATAAAACACCTCGGAGGAAACACGCCATTCCTCCACAGAGATACACCCAAGAGAAAGGGGGCAAGACCCCTCAGAAGAGGCACAGCACTCCCCAGAGGGGGTGTACACCTAAGAAAAATAATAGTATCCCTCAGCGGGTCTGTACACCCATCGAGAGGAGGGAAATTAATGCATACCACGCTCAAGAAAGATTAAAGTCCAAAGGGAACTGGATGAGAGAGAGTCCGAAGGGAAAGGGCCAGAAGAAGGCGACCCCTGCCAGGCCATATCCGGAGAGGCTAGTAGGCCCATCTCCTATAGTGCCCATTCAAGTGGAGGGAGTCTACACCAAAGCCATCTTGGATACTGGGGCACAAGTGACCCTGTTATACCGAGATTTCTACGAGAGGCACTTGAGTCACCTGCCCATCCAGAAGATAGAGGGACTAGAGATATGTGGGATTGGGACCCAGAATTTCCCCTACGATGGCTATTTGCCTGTCAAGATGATCTTTGACCCATCCATGGCTGGAAAAGCCGAAGTGTTTGACACTCTGGCGGTTGTGTGCCCCCGGCCGCCAGGAGCCAACAAGAGTTCCCTTATAATAGGGACGAACACGGACCTGGTCCGAAGACTTCTGACCCCTCTAGTGAAAGAGAAGGGGTCAGCGGCCACCAAGATCCACCCCATGCTGAAGACGGCTTATCAACGGCTGGTCCTAGAGCAGAAGACCCCTGGAGAGGGGTTTGGGAAGGTGTGGAGACTTGGAAGAGAAGGGATAGTGTTGCAGCCCGGTGAAGTAACCTGTCTCAGAGCCACTGTGAAGCTTACTTGGGAGCAGCCTGGACCCTTTGTCATGTTGGAGTCTGACCCAAGGGAAGAGTCCCCCGGCCTGGAAGTGATACCAGAAGTGATTCCGCTGAAGGCCCTGAAGAAGGCCCATTGCAGAGTTCCAGTGAGTGTTAGGAACAATACAGATGGCCCCATGGAAATCCCAGCCAGGATGCTGCTGGGCCAGGTGAGCCCTGCTGCCCCGGTCAACTTGTCGGAAGTAAAGGGGGCGGGTGAAGGAGGAGATGCTTGGGAGAAGCTATCCATGGAAAACCCGAACCTGCCCAGGGCTTGGAAGGAGAGAGCCAAGGCCCAGTTGACCAGATGGGAGAAGATCTTCTCCAGAGATGAGTTCGATGTGGGGTGTGCAAGGAGTGCCACCCATCGGATCCGCCTCCAAGAAGATAAGCCCTTCAGAGAGAGGGTCAGGCGGGTCCCACTAGCAGATCTGGAGGATCTAAGGGAGCAACTTGCAGAACTAAAAAGGACTGGTGTGATACGGGAGTCCAGAAGCCCCTATGCCTCCCCGATAGTGGTGGTCAGGAAGAAGAATGGATCGTTGAGGCTCTGTATCGACTACAGGACTCTTAACAGGAGAACCATACCCGACCAGTACACCACTCCGAGGATAGAGGATGCCCTACAGAGATTGTCTGGAGCCAAATGGTTCAGCGTCATGGATCTCAAGAGCGGGTACTATCAGATCCCTATGCACCCAGAAGACAAGGAGAAGACAGCTTTCATAACCCCAGTGGGATCCTTTGAATTCGACTGGATGCCCCAAGGTCTGTCTGGAGCCCCAGCTACTTTCCAACGTCTAATGGAGAAGACTGTAGGAGACATGAACCTTATTGAAGTCCTTGTATACCTGGACGATGTCATTGTCTTTGGAAGAACCCTGGAGGAACACAAGGAGAGGCTGGAAAAAGTCTTGAGGAGACTCAGTGAGGAGGGACTCAAGCTTTCGCCTGAGAAGTGTCGGTTCTACCAATCTTCTGTGAATTATCTGGGGCACATAGTGTCTGAAGAAGGGGTGGCCACAGACCCTGAGAAATTGGAGGTAGTTACCTCCTGGCCACGACCCACCACAGTAACAGAACTCAGGTCCTTCTTAGGGTTCTGCTCCTATTACAGGAGGTTTGTGGAAGGATTCGCCCAAATTGCTAGACCATTGAATGAACTGCTCAAGACTGAGGGAGAAGAGGACGACTCAGGACCCAGGAGGCCGGGAGAGTCAGTCGAAGATCAGTGGAACCAGAAATGTGAAGAGGCCTTCCAGGCATTGAAGAAGAGCCTAACCACTGCTCCTGTCTTGGCCTACGCAGACCCAACCAAACCCTATGAACTACACGTAGATGCTAGTCATGACGGTCTGGGAGGAGTACTTTATCAAGAACACGAGGGGCAACTACGGCCTGTTGCCTATGTGAGCAGGAGCTTAACCCCCTCTGAGAAAAACTACCCCACTCACAAGCTGGAGTTCCTGGCCCTTAAATGGGCGGTAGTAGACAAGCTCAAAGACTACCTGTATGGGGCAGAGTTCACTGTGAAGACCGACAACAACCCCCTGACCTACTTATTCACTACAGCAAAGCTGGACACCACTGGACACAGGTGGCTGGCCGCATTGTCTGGATTCAATTTCAGCCTAAAGTACAGACCAGGGATTGGGAATCGAGATGCAGACGCTCTGTCCAGGAGATCTCATGGTCCCAACAGTGACATGGAAGATTGGACTCAAGTGGCACCTGATGGGGTGCGGGCCCTTTGTCAAGGGGCCGAATTACAAGCCAGAGGAGGCTCAAGGGCGGAAGAGATAGGAGTTACCATGGTAGGAGTCCCCAAACAATACTGTGGAGTAACTCAGCTAGGGGAAGACCTTCTGCCAAAGTTGTCCAAGAAGGAACTAAGGTGTGACCAATTAGAAGATCCCATGGGGAAATTGGTTCTGGAAGCCCTGGAGAATCAGGATCCAAACAAACTCCTGAGTCACTCCTCAAAGGAAGCCCACCTGTTGAGGAAAGAGTGGGACAGGTTACAGGTACATCAGGGAGTGGTCTACCGAAGGGGCCCCTCTGATGACCTGGAAGATAAATGGCAATTGTTTCTTCCAGAAAAACATAGAGAGACTGTTCTGATTGCCCTACATGACAACCACGGCCATCTAGGGGCGAAGAGGACCTTTCAACTTGTCAGAAGTCGGTTCTATTGGCCCTGCATGAGGGCAGAAGTAGAAGAGTACTGCCACTCATGTGCACGTTGTATCCAGAGGAAGACTTTACCTCATCAAGCTGCCCCAATGGGCCATCTACAAAGTCAAGGCCCAATGGATCTGGTATGCATTGATTTTCTCTGCCTCGATCCCGACCTGAGTGGACTAGGAAATGTTCTGGTGATAACCGACCATTTCACCCGGTATGCCCAGGCTTTCCCAACCAAAGACCAGAAGGCCTCCACCGTAGCCAAGGTACTTATGGAGAAGTACTTTGTCCATTATGGGCTGCCACAGCGACTTCATTCAGATAAAGGAAGGGACTTTGAGAGTCGACTGATCCGGAAGCTCTTAGATTCGTTGGGAATCAAGAAGACTCGAACTACACCTTGCCACCCACAGGGAGATGCTCAGCCGGAGAGGTTTAACCGAACCTTGCTCAACATGTTGGGGACTCTGGAAAGTGAGAAAAAGCAACATTGGAGCAAACACATAGCAGCCATAGTACATGCTTACAACTGCACCACCAGTGATGCTACAGGTTACTCCCCATATCGACTTATGTTTGGGAGAGAAGCGAGACTACCTGTGGACTTGGCCTTTGGCACCTCTCTGGACCATTCCTCAGCCACATCCCACAAAGGATATGTGGACAGGCTCAGACACAGCCTGAAAGTGGCCTATGAACAAGCTCAAGCGGCCTCAGATCAAAAAGGAGCTCGAAACAAAAGAAACTTCGACTTGAAGGTCCGGATACAAGACCTGCAGCCCGGGGATAGAGTGCTGTTACGCAATCTGGGGGTCCCTGGAAAACATAAACTTGCAGACAGATGGAGATCTGAACCCTATGTCGTCTGTAGGAAGTTGCCGGGCCTACCTGTCTACAAGTTGAAGCCAGAAGGGAAGGTAGGCCCACTGAAGACTTGGCATCGAAACCACCTGCTCCCACTTGCTGAGGCAGTCAGGATACCCCTCGTGAGAGATTCTCCTGAACCGGTCTCTATTCTGGATACTCCCAGGCCAAACACTCGGTCGCAGACCTCTCGAGCTGTAGATGAAGAGGCCTCTCAACTTAGTGAAGATGAAGAAAGAGAGCTTGATTGGTTGTGGCCTTCCCCAACTTCAGGAACTTCTACTATAGATCTTCCACCCACTAAAGACACTCCAGATGGAACACTGAACCCAGAGGCCACAGAGTTCATCCCATCTAGTCCTTCATCGGATCACTGGGAAGATGCCCGTGATAGTTACTCAGAGGAAAAGGAGCCTGTGGCGCCAGAGCCAGAAGTCCCAAGAGAGCAAAGGGCTCGAAGAGTCATCCGTCCTCCTAAGAAGCTGACCTACCCACAAATGGGAAATAGTTCGGAGGACTCTGTTGTTACTGCTAGGAGAAGTGCTGAAAATCCAGATCCCTCCACTGTCCATTTGGTGGAGGGCAACCCCAACTCACTCTCTGGCACAGTTAGGCAGGCCACCCATGATAATGTGACCTGTGGGCAAGGGAGTTCTACCCCTCAGTTTTGGTGGGAATTCCCTATGCCAACTTCGTTTACAGAATTGTCTAGAGTTGTACATAGTCTTTGTTGAGGTTTATCTTTGGGGACCAAAGAGTTCAAGTGGGGGGAGTGTGTAGCGGGGTGTTCCCCTTTAATGCAGAGAGACTACATTACCCAGAACCCCATTCGGGGTGTTTCACCGCAGAGACTCATGGGAGGGGTTATATAAGGAGGAGGCGCGGCTGCGCTCGGCCTCTTTGGGACACGAGACTTCTGTGACTGATCCTCCTGTGCGGATGTGCCGGAGTGCAGGGCCTGAAGCCTGAGGCCTTGCGCAGCACCAAAGAGCCTTCCACCCCACTGCGAGCCTGGGTGGCACCTGACATTGCTTACCTACAGCCTTAGTTGGATCTGGGACCCGATCGCTGGAGACACTGTGTGTGTGTGACACAGTCGGTGGAAGTTTTCCCCGGACTGGGACCGCGTCCGGATGGGTGAGAGGGCGTATGCCCAGACAATATTCTGTTGTTACTAATGGGCCTATAGACTGCCGTGGCCCACAAGTTGTTTCTTATACTCTCATTAGAGAACCTCATCGGAGCTGAACTCAGAGTTTACATAGCAAAGTGTTTATTTCATCTCTACATTCCTATTGGATTACAAAAAGGGTATTCTGTTAATGTGCACCACCATTAAAGACCTGCCGGTGAAGAAAACCATCATCCCCTATAGACTAAGTTGTAGATATCTGAGCCAGGACTGGTCAGCTAGTTAGTTCATTTGGTTACTGCGTCACAGGACGCCTAGATAACGGTCGCCCGCGCGGCGCACCTTTACTGTTCATTCTAATTCATAGCGTGGTATTGCTGCAGGGCTCTGCAATTTATTATCTGTGAACTGTTACCACTGTTTAACCTTTCTTATCAAGAGCTTAAGTAAATCTTATACCCTTTTCATTGTTGTCTCGGTGTCTGGGTTTACTCATACAGTATAAGAATATATATACATTGCTGCCAATACTAACTGTGCCAGTAGGGGGTCGAGTACATTGCTGGGGGTTGGCGGATGTCAGGGAAATCCGTCCAACAACGCCAATCAGCGCCCAATGCGCACGCGCGGCGGAATGATGCTTCGGCGCGTGCGCGGGACGGCGCTTCTACGTTCTCGGGGTGCGCGCGCCGGCGCACCAATAGGAATCCAGGCGGGCCTATTTAAAGAGACCCAGTTGCACTGACAAGTTGCTGTTTTGTCAGCTTTCCTGTATACCCAAGACTCTGGAAAACTATCTTGAAAATCTCCTTGTGACCCGGACTGGCTTGATTCCTCTGATCTCTCTCCTGGACCTGACCCTCGGCTTGTTATACGGACTTCTGCCTTCTCCTGTGTTTGACCCTCGGCCTGTGACTCGGATCTGCTGCCTGTCTACAATCCTTGACCTCCTGCTTGTACCTTTTGGACTTCCGCGTTTCCTTTGAACTCCTGCCTGGTTCCCGGTATTCTCTGGACTTGTTACCTTTTACTGTGCTAGACCCCCAGCCGGGACTGTTACCTTGCAATTGCAACCCGGACTCAACCTGCACCGGCTTCCATTATCTCCTGCTGTTGAACTTTACCAATCCGGCTAGTTCCTGCTTGAAGCCTGTTTCTTCAGTCTACTCAGCACTACCGGACCGTCTACAAGTACCCACCACCTGCCGGTAGCCGGTGCCGCTTCTCGCCATCCACTCCCTGTCTCAACTCCAGGGGGTGGAGTGCGTCAAGTCGCAAAGGTGAACCACTCTCGGCATCTCGGCCTCGGTAAGTACATACCCTTACAGTACAAACCAGCCAGATGTCTGAGGCCGACAGGGTGCGTTCACCGTTCGAGACCCTATGTCAGCAAGTCACCGCACTAACCGATGCGGTTCAGAAATTACAAGAAGGTTATGTCCAAATGGATGGCCGCTTTCAGCTACTTACTGGAGCTACAGGACCAGCATCACCAGCTGCTACCGTTGCCAATGTTGCCTCCACGTCTCAAAATCAGGCAAATCCCACCGTAGTAATGGCTACCCCTGAACCCAGGGTCCCCCTGCCTGAGCGATTTTCTGGCGTCCGTAAGAAATATCGGGCTTTCAAAAACGCATGTTCTCTTTACTTCGCCCTTCAACCCAGGACTTTCTCTTCAGAAGTGGTAAAGGTGGGGTTCGTCATCTCCCTTCTAACCGACGAACCTCAGGCCTGGGCCCATGGCCTGATGGAGCAAAGCAGCCCCATACTAGATTCCGTGGACACCTTCTTCGAGAGTATGGCGCAGCTGTATGACGATTCTCAGCGATCAGCTACAGCTGAGTCTGTTCTCCACAGTTTAACCCAGGGGAGAAGGCCGGTGGAGGACTACACGGCAGAATTCCGGAAATGGTCAGCTGACACTGGCTGGAATGAGACGGCCCTTAAATACCAATATCGCCAAGGACTGTCTGAGGCTCTTAAAGACGAGCTGGCCAGGATTGGTGTTCCAACTACTCTGGAAGATTTGTTCCAGTCTGTCACTCAGCTTGACAGACGCCTGCGGGAGCGGCGTTCTGAGCGTTTCCAGACTACCCGTCCAAACTGGACTTTGCCCCGATCAGCTTCTGCCTATCCACCCATCCAAGTTCCTACAGCATCTTCTCCTCCCGAGCCTGAACCCATGCAGCTTGGTCTGGTTCGTCCTCCCCTTTCTCCTGAGGAAAAGCAGCGCAGGCGTCAGGCCAATCTGTGTCTTTACTGCGGGGGTACTGGCCATTTCCTTCGGAGCTGCCCAGTGAGACCTAGTAAGTGTACCCTCAAAGACACTTTGAACTACCAAGTTTCTGGCTTACCACAGACTTATGTCGTTCTTTATATTTCTCTACAGCTACCAACAGGAGCAACCCGCCTACCGGCGATTATTGATTCAGGAGCCTGCAGCTGCTTTCTGGACTCTTCACTTGCTTCCCAACTTCACTTTCCTCTGCAAACCAAGGACCGTTATCTTCAGGTTCGTCTGGCGGATGGATCCCTGCCTCGTTCAGGGGTAATTACGCAAGAAACAAAACCCGTCCTTGCTATCACGGATTCAGGCCACCAAGAATACCTTCGATTTGACCTCATCCCATCTCCCATGTTTCCCATCATCCTGGGCCTCCCCTGGTTACAAGCACATGAGCCTCATATAAACTGGGCCAAAAGGGAAGTTAACTTCACTTCTTCGTATTGTTCCCAACACTGTCTTTCCGCACTTCCAACTGTCTGTGCTACTTTAACCCCTCAACCGGATAACCTACCACATGTTCCATCAGCATACTTAGAATTCCAGGACGTCTTCGACAAACAGCAGGCCGACCGCCTACCTCCACATCGTCCCTACGATTGTCCCATTGACCTTCTGCCTGGCTCCAAAATTCCATTCGGCCGCATCTTTCCCTTGTCCGAATCTGAGTTGAAGGCCCTCAAGTCTTACATTGAGGAAAATCTGGAAAAGAAATTCATTCGCCCCTCTTCTTCCCCAGCCGGTGCCGGAATCTTTTTCGTTGAAAAGAAAGACGGGACTCTGAGGCCCTGCATCGACTATAGGGAATTAAATAAAATTACTATTAAAAATAGATACCCGCTTCCTCTCATCCCGGAGTTGTTCCAACGATTCCGATCAGCTCGGATCTTCTCTAAACTGGACCTTCGAGGGGCCTACAACCTCATCCGGATCAGGGCTGGAGACGAATGGAAGACGGCTTTTAGATCTAGGTTCGGTCATTTTGAATACTTGGTCATACCATTCGGGCTTTGCAACGCCCCAGCTACTTTCCAGCACCTGGTCAATGACATTTTCCGTGAACACCTGGACGACTTCCTAGTAGTCTACTTAGACGATATTCTTATTTTTTCGTCCTCCCTTGAACTGCACCGAATCCATGTCATCAAGGTCCTCACTATTCTCCGAGAACATAGACTTTACCTCAAGGCCGAGAAATGTGACTTTGAGAAAACCACTGTGCAATTTTTGGGATTTATTATTTCTACCAATGGGGTCGCAATGGACCCGCAGAAAGTCAAAGCTATCCAGGAATGGCCAGCCCCAACAGACAAGAAAGGGGTACAACGGTTTATAGGTTTCGCCAACTTCTACAGGAGGTTTATTGTGGGGTTCTCTTCTATTGTGGCACCTATAACCCAACTGACACGCCAGGGCTACCGCTTTCACTGGTCACCGGAAGCTCAGGATGCCTTCGATAAACTAAAAAATGCATTCACATCGGCACCTGTATTGAAGCATCCAGATCCGCTACTGCCGTTTACTCTGGAAGTAGATGCTTCAGAGTCAGCCACTGGGGCCATCCTCTCTCAACGGCAGGGCCCCAAATCCCTTCTTCATCCAGTAGCCTTTGCCTCTCGTAAACTAACTTCTCCGGAACGTAATTATGACGTCGGAGACCGGGAACTATTAGCTGTCAAATTCGCCCTGGAAGAATGGCGATACCTTCTGGAGGGAGCCCCTCACCCTGTCATGATATTCACAGATCATAAGAATCTAGAATATCTGAGAACAGCAAAACGTCTTCGACCCAGACAAGCCCGATGGGCCCTCTTCTTCACCAGGTTTAACTTTCATATCTCTTATAGGCCCGGTTCCAAGAACGTGAAGGCGGATACACTCTCTAGGATGTTTCCCGAGACCCCTCAAGCAGAGGAACCAAGTACCATCCTATCAGCACAAAACTTTCTGCTCATCCCACAGGCTGATCTACTAACCTCCATAAAAGCCGCCTCTAAGCATTGTCCTGACCAAGTAACCTCTTCCCTAGAGAAGCATAATGACTTGCTCTGGTCCCAAGGTAAAGTCTTCGTCCCTCTGGAAACAAGGCAACTGATTCTGAAAACTTTCCACGACCACAAACTAGCTGGTCACTTTGGAACCAAAAAAAACATGGAACTAATCTCTCGCTCCTTCTGGTGAACTGGTTGGAGACAAGATTGCAAGTCCTATGTTGCCTCCTGTACCCGTTGCCAACGGTATAAGGGACCCAAAACCAAGAGTTGGGGACTACTCAAACCTTTGCCTATCCCTGAACGTCCGTGGGCAGATGTGTCCATGGACTTCATTGTAGATCTACCGCCCTCTGGAGGTTTTACCACGATTCTGGTCGTAATTGACCGCCTCTCCAAAATGGCACACTTCGTGCCCATGATCGGTACCCCCTCTGCTGCAGATACAGCCAAAGCCTTCTTTCAGGAGATAATCAGGCTCCATGGGGTGCCTAAGAGCATCACCTCTGACAGAGGCGTTCAATTCACGTCGAAATTTTGGAAGGAACTTTGCAAATCTTTAGAAGTCAAGATTTGCCTATCATCGGCATATCACCCCTAGAGCAACGGACAGACAGAGAGAACCAATCAAACCCTAGAACAATATCTCCGTTGTTTTTGCTCAGCCTCACAAGACGATTGGTCCTCCCTATTATCCTACGCTGAATTTGCATATAACAACTCGGTGCATTCAGCCACCAGTCAAACTCCTTTTTGGGCCAACTTTGGCTTCCATCCTTCCTTCCTCCCTGATGACATTCCGGAGAGCTCTGTTCCTGCTGTTCAAGATCGGATAGCCTTTGTTCAATCTAATTTTCTGAGACTCCAGGAAATGATGCAAAACGCCCAGGAGTCTTACAAGAGACACTACGACAAGGGTAGGAAGGAAAATCCAGTCTTCAAAGTTGGGGAGGAAGTATGGCTCTCCGCCACCAACCTCAAATTGCCGATCCCTTCACGGAAATTGGGACCAAGATTTATAGGCCCTTTTAAAATCAAGCGAGTAATCAACCCTGTGGCCTTTGAATTGGCACTGCCCGACTCCTACAGGATACACCCGGTCTTCCACACGTCTCTGTTGAAACCAGTAGTCTCCAGCTCCTTCCCAGGAAGGGATGAGCCACCTCCTCCACCTGTGGAGGTTGATGGTGAAAATGAGTATGTGGTGGAATCTATCTTGGGCTGCAGGAAAAGAGGCAGGCAGTTACAGTATTTAATCAAATGGAAGGGGTATCCCCCAGAGGACAACTCTTGGGAACCATCTAGGAACCTACATGCTCCCCGCCTAATTAGAGTCTTTCACCAGGAACATCCCGAGTTGATGTCTAGTCTGGGCGTCCGGAGTCCGCCCCTAGGAGGGGGGCACTGTCAGGGAAATCCGTCCAACAACGCCAATCAGCGCCCAATGCGCACGCGCGGCGGAATGATGCTTCGGCGCATGCGCGTGCGCGGGACGGCGCTTCTACGTTCTCGGGTGCGCGCGCCGACGCAGCGGCGCGCGCGCATGCGCGGCGGCGCACCAATAGGAATCCAGGCGGGCCTATTTAAAGAGACCCAGTTGCACTGACAAGTTGCTGGTTTGTCAGCTTTCCTGTATACCCAAGACTCTGGAAAACTATCTTGAAAATCTCCTTGTGACCCGGACTGGCTTGATTCCTCTGATCTCTCTCCTGGACCTGACCCTCGGCTTGTTATACGGACTTCTGCCTTCTCCTGTGTTTGACCCTCGGCCTGTGACTCGGATCTGCTGCCTGTCTACAATCCTTGACCTCCTGCTTGTACCTTTTGGACTTCCGCGTTTCCTTTGAACTCCTGCCTGGTTCCCGGTATTCTCTGGACTTGTTACCTTTTACTGTGCTAGACCCCCAGCCGGGACTGTTACCTTGCAATTGCAACCCGGACTCAACCTGCACCGGCTTCCATTATCTCCTGCTGTTGAACTTTACCAATCCGGCTAGTTCCTGCTTGAAGCCTGTTTCTTCAGTCTACTCAGCACTACCGGACCGTCTACAAGTACCCACCACCTGCCGGTAGCCGGTGCCGCTTCTCGCCATCCACTCCCTGTCTCAACTCCAGGGGGTGGAGTGCGTCAAGTCGCAAAGGTGAACCACTCTCGGCATCTCGGCCTCGGTAAGTACATACCCTTACAGCGGAGCTGTTTTCAGGGCCCAAACTAAACTTGCGGCCTTCTTAAGTGAAGGTATCGCTACATATATATATATATATATATATATATATATATATATATATATATTCCTTGGTGTGTTATTGTTAATTTAAGAACAAAAGCATGAGTTTAGGTTTTCTTGCCCTTGGTGTATGCCTGGGCAAACCTTTAAAAAGAACCACTTTTGTGCCCTCTGCAGTACTTGAACTTTTTCCCAAGTTTTATGACTGAAGCCTCGTACACACGGCCGAGAATCTCGTCGTTAAAAACATGTAGTTTTTTTACGACGAGATCCTTGGACAAGAAACTTGTCCCGGCCGAGTGTACACACGCTCATTTCAAAGAGCCCGCGGTTCTTTGAATGGAGCGTACGCGGTGACGTCATAGAATACGACGAGCATGCGCTCGTCACATTCGATGCCGTCGCCGCCATCTTGGTTCACCCTACCTATGCCTAGGAAGCTACCGCGCATGCGTCGAAGTCATTTCGAGCATGCGCGGGCTTCCCGGCGAACAGGTAAGTGTACACACACTCAATTTTCTCGTCGAGAAACAGGCTGACGAGAATCTCGACGAGAAAATAGAGAGCAGGTTCTCTATTTTCTCGTCGAGATACTTGTCGCTTTTCTTGACGAGAAACCATACACACGAACAAATTTCTCGGCAAGAAATCTCTGCCAGCAAGTTTCTTGCTGGTTCTTGCCGAGAAACTCGGTCGTGTGTACGATGCTTTAAACAATTCTGTTTAAAGAAACGTATGAAATCTATTGAGTTTCTAACTTCCTGTTGTGGCCTGATTGCCTCTTCTGCACTGAATCCCAAGCTCTATTGTCAGCCTGGCCTCAGTTCTATATTATGCCTTTCCTCACCCTGCTCTGTCGCTCAGAGCACACATTGTGTTTAGGAAAAGGGCTCTTGGGAGATATAGTTCTGGAGGGCGGAAGGTGGGCACTCCTACATTGAAAGTACAATTACCTAGAGCACCCTTCTGCTAAGAATTCTACAGGCCTAGTGATATCACAGGGAGTAATAAAGGCTGTCGCTACAGAAATACGTTAAAAGAAAAATGGATCCTGCTACATGATTTAAACGGGGAGAGGAATACGTTTGGAGGTGTATTTGGGCCATGCCTATAGAAAACAAATTCTTTACGGTCCTTGAACACAAATGGTCATGCCTGAAATAAATAAATAATTTTAATTTATTTCGTTTTTTTCCTGTGCTCCCAGCATTAATAAACACCAAACGTGTATGTTGTTTCTCACAGTATAAAATTCCTTTAGAATTTTTGTTTCTGAGGCCTCGTACACACGACCGATTTTCTCGTCGTAAAAAACACGTCGTTTTTTTCGACGAGATTCTTGTTAAGCTTGTCGATTTTCTCGTCAAGCTTTCTATGCGTACACACTGTCATTTCCCAATTTCCTCGTGGTTCTCTGCGCTCACGTCCAGCACGTACGACGGCACTATAAAGGGGAAGATCTTTTTTCTTGGCGCCACCCCTTGGGCTGCTTTTGCTGATCTCGTGTTACCGCGTGTGAAGTAAAAGTTTGGGAAGAGACGATTCGCGCTTTTCAGTCTTCGTACTTTTCAGATCGTTTTCTGCCGTTCAGTTTGTGCTTGTGGGTTCGTATCTTGACTTTCAGGGCGTCTAGGCAGGTCGTATCTGTTTTACAGTGCGTTCTTGCCTGTTCGTTTCTGAATTTCAGTTCGTTATTCATAGGCCTTGCTGTTCTAAAGTGCGTTCTGTTCTGTACGTTCTGATTAGACGACCGTTTCCTAGCCATGTCGCCTGGACGTTCTCGTCGTCGAGTTCGTGCTGTGCGTGCGCTTGGTGTTGGTCTGCTTGTTTTGGACCAAGACCAGTCCATGAATGGTGTGAGGAGGAGTTCATGGACCAAGAATTGGTTGCTCCAGCGGGACCAATTCTGCCACATGCCTCTGCTGCGGGAGATCGTCGAGAATAATCCTGAGGACTACAGGAATTTTCTGAGGATGTCTGACCCCGTTTTTCAGGAACTGTTGGCTTTGGTGTCCCCCTATATTACCAGGAAGGACACCGTTATGCGGGAAGCCATCAGTGCTGAGCAGAGGCTCATCGCCACGTTGCGTTACCTGGCGACAGGGAGAAGTCTTCAGGACTTGAAGTTCACCACAGGCATCTCCCCCCAGGCTCTGGGCCTCATAATCCCAGACACCTGTTCTGCTATTATACAAGTCCTGCAGGAGGACTATATTAGGGTAAGTTTTCTCCCTTCACATCACATTTTATGTATTACATGTATGCTAATGTATTGTATTTCTTTCATCCTTTCCTAATTACCATGATTGTAATATGCTGAGAATGTCCCCTTTGTCCCCATGCATGCTGGAAGTTTTTAAATGCCCCTTTTTTATCCTCCCTAAATATTTCCCCTCACTAACTTTTCCAGCAGGGGCGCCTGTTGCTCCAAATGTTGGGGGGTTACAACCCCAATTTCGGAAATAAACTTCCTCCTTTTTTGCTCTGTTGCCTAATAAACGCCCCCAGTTGTCCCCTCCAATGCAGCCATTTAGTCCCCTCTATTGCAGCCAGTTTCCCCCCAGCCCTGCACTTACCTTCTTGTGGTCAGCGCCATCCTTCTTCTGTCCTTGATGTCTTCTCCTTCCCTTCATGTTGCATCAGCCAATCATGTTACCATTAAACAGACTTGGTGAACATGATTGCCAGAGCTGCCTGTCAGTGTTTACACAAGGAATGCCCCCTCCTTGCGTCCCCGATTTTTCTTTGAGGAAGCCAATTACATCCCTCAGGTTGTAATTTGCAAGACTTTTTTAATACCTGTTTCTGCTCTGCAATTTTAACCCCCTAAATGACGCAATTAATCATATGTCGGTCGCTTTACAAGAGGCCATCCACCTGAATAGTGTGCGGCATAGACAATACATAGGTTCATGCAACGCATGAACCTATGTATTGTTCTGAGTGATGGGCACAGGAGAGAGGGGACAGTGCTCCAGCGCCCACTCTGGACGCACCGCCACTGCAATGCTATCCTGTGGCCAAACACATCTCCCCCCCCCAAAATAATTTAGTAATGGCCCATCAGAGGGGGTGATGAATATGATAAATGAGCCTTCCATTATACTTTTTTTACACACCTTAATAAACGTATAATTAGATTGATGTTGGTCTCTAATTTTTTGGTCTTGAATTTGCTTGTAATGTATGCCTTTGTTTTTCTAATATTATTTCATCTTGTTTCACTCCACAGCTTCCTTCAACGCCACAGGAATGGCAGACTGTGGCATCGGAGTTTGCCACGCGGTGGGACTTCCCCAACTGCGGTGGTGCCATAGACGGGAAGCACGTCCGCATCGTGCCGCCACCCCGTTCTGGATCCTACTACTACAACTACAAGGGGTTTCATAGCATTGTGCTGATGGCGGTGGTGTCAGCACGGTATGAATTCCTCTATGTTGATGTAGGGAAGAATGGCTGGATGTCCGATGGGGGATCCTTCATCCAGACGGAGTTTGCCCTCCGTCTCCAGAGTGACGACCTTGCATTGCCACCGGATGCAGGGAATATTGAAGGACTCCCCTTTGTTTTCTTGGCTGATGAAGCCTTCGGACTCGGACGGCATCTTATGAGGCCATTTCCACAGAGGACCCTGACCCCAGAGAAGAGTGTGTTCAATTACCGGCTGGCCAGGGCCCGAAGAGTCGTTGAAAATGCCTTCGGCATAATGGCCAGCCGGTTCCGCCTTTTTATGACTTCCATCCACTTGGCGGACTACAAAATAAACTATGTAGTGTTATGCTGCTGTGTGCTACACAATTTTCTTTGCCGCAAAGCGAATTCATATATGGCCTCAGTTTTGCCAGAGGCTGGACTTTCCCCTGCAAATCCCCTTCCGGGCCTGGAATCTGCCCGTCTTGGCTTGCCCCCCCAAAATGCCCGTGTGGTTCGGGACAAATACATGGAGTATTTCACGGGTAGGGGGGCAATTCCTATGCCAGCCTATGTCTAAGTATCCCAATAAAAATCTTGTTTAAACCTTTAATTATTTGTTCTTTCCTGTCTCCTAGTTTGTCTTTGTGCATTTGTAGTGGCAAGTGTATTTTACTTTAGTAAATAACAACCAATTTCACTATGTTACCTTACAAAAGAACCAAATAAGCTTAGAGTGTATTATAAAAAGAAGCTACACGTTGTTTGTGGTCAAATATTTTACTCTCTGCACATTTTTTTTTGTTTTACTTTGGGGTTGGCCTGACCACAACCCGTCAAATTTTGGCTTATGAAAATACAAAAATACCACTTGCATTTCTAAAATGACAACATTGGATACCTCTGAGCAATCTGAGACATTCAGTTACACAAACTATGTCTCTATGTGCCCGTCCTAATATGGGGTCCTGCCACCCCTTGCCCAGCCAAAAATTCAATATGCACACATTTTTACTTTTTTGCAAATAGGAAGTTTACAATCCTGATCCCTATTGTCAACATGTGCTATCTGCCATCAGGGGTGATCAATGGATGTGTTTTGGGGGTGCATCCCCTTCCTCAGTTCACCGACTTTTGATACGAGGAAGGGGTTGCACCCACAAAAGACGTACATGGATATCCCCTGATGGCAGATAGCACATGTTCACACACTTTGTGCATATTCAATTTTTGGCTGCTTTGTTACTCAAAAAATTAGTAAAAATATAAAAACAAACATGTAAAAACAAATGTGTTTGGATGGCTTATTGAATTCTCCCCAAAACATCGAGAATGTCTTTAAATGTTTGTTCCATCACATGGATTCTTTGTTTAATTAGGTCCAGTTCCGTGCTACATTCCATCACTTGCTGGATGAGGCGGAGGGCACTGTCAGCAGAGAACGGTGTGCTATCCTTCACAACATTTCCATCCCCTAAAAACCATAAAAAAAATTAATAAAACTCTGCAGGCCTACCTCGCTTACCTTAAGCTGTGGTGTCAGATACTGACCTGTTGTGGTGACCAGATCCACAACGTCATCCACCTCTCCTTCCTGCACTTCTCCTTCCTCCACCTCAACTTCCTGCACATCTTTCGGTTGTGGATCTTTGGGAGTTTGGGGTTGCTTGGAAGTTGTGGGGTGCATGTGCTCCCTGGAGTGTCCTCCTCCCAGTCTTCTCTCCCCTATGAGAATAAAACCAAAGGTCTATTTATCACACTGTAAAAATCTCATTTTTAAACTTAAAACAGGCTAAATTGTTTGGAAGTGGGGTACAAGTGTGTGTTTGTGCGGAATTTAAAGAAAAATGCATTCTTTATGACCCCAAATATGTTTATTATTCACATTTGGATGTAATTTTTTGGACATGGAGGCACCACAAATAAACTCTGATGCACCTGTGTGGGACACCCAAAAAAGGCGGGTCTGGTGGCCCACACTATAGTGCTCCAAAGTACAGATGTGGAAGCAGCTGCTGAGTGTCCTCTCCTTTACACTGATTAAAGTTTGCATTTCATTCTCCTTACAAACACATCATCTAGACTTAAAAATTATCCACAATACTTGATCAAAAATGGCAGATGTCTAATTACTTTTGGGGGTCTTAAATAAGCCAAAACCACGGATAGTGGCCGAACGAAGTGTCGGTAACGTAACGAACGATTACTGTGCCCATATTATATGAACACTTGGTGTTGTATCATCTGTGCATCTTTTTAACCCCTGAAGACATCTTGCATTTATGGACTGTTTATAATATTAGTTTTTATTAGAAGTGTTTATTTGTGTTTGCGCTGCACTGCTGCTTATATAATAGATTACTGTGCCCAACCTAGTTCAAAATAATACATTTTGAAAGGGAGTCCAATATGCTTTAAAAAAAAAAAAAGTCAGTTTCTAAAAAGATTAATAGCAGAAAGGTCGTCATTTTACTTACTTTTAGCGAGCATCCTCTTTATGCTCCTCAACTGGTCTGGCTCCCTCAGTTTGAGGTCTGACCACCTCTTTCTGAGCTGCTCATTTGAGCGTTTCACCCCGAACTTCGCCCTCAGACTCTTCACAACTTTAGTGAGGATTTTGGCCTTCCTTCTATTTGGTTTGCTATACGGCCCATGCTTGGCATCATAATCAGCCTTGACCAAGATGTCCACCATCTCCGCCATCTCCGCCAAAGACATATTCGATGCCTTGAATCTCCTCCTTGATCGTGACGTGTCCTCGGTCTCCGGGCTTGTCTCCTCGCTAGTTGCGGAATTATCAGACACCTGCTGTAACTCCGCCATATCTGTCTGCGCGCCGAAAGAGAAGGGGCGGGGAAAAGATGTTAGTTAGAACGTCATGGGCGGGCGACGTGTGCGGAGCGACGTGTTCGAATTTGGACGCATGCGTGGTGTGTATATAGCAAACACACATGTGACTATAGTACGTTCGGTGTGCGGAGAGAGGAGTTTATGTGACGGACGTGCGAACGAAGGTATGTGATTTTGTGAGACTTGTTAAAATTGTTGGCCTATACTGTCTTGAGATTGTTTGAGGATATATATGGTGACTAGGATGTGAAGGAGGTTAGACTGTTTGCCTCACATTATTTAAATATAATTTATTTTACTTGCAGATACAATATGAATGTATTTATTAGCGACAAAGAGTTCCTGGCGGAATTTATTGACCGGGTAAGGGAGCTGCCGGCTCTGTGGGAGACCAAAAACCCCATCCATAAAAAAAAAGGGGTGAGAAAAGCAGCGCTGGAGAAGCTGCTCCCATTTGTGCATACCAAGGTGCCCACAGCCACAGCAAAACAAGTGGACACTAAAATTGGGAGCTTGAGAGGTACCTACAGGACTGAACGCTCTAAGGTGCTGGCTTCTCAGAGGTCAGGAGCAGCAGCAGATGATGTTTATGTCCCGGTTTTGTGGTACTACAGCAGGATGTCCTTCCTGGATGACCACATTGAGCCAAGGCCATCACTCTCCACTCTTCCCCCCAGACTTCCCTGCAGCCAACCTGAGCCTTCTCTGGAGCAAGAGGAGGCAGCCATCCTGGATGATCCTGATTTGGCCATCTGGAGCCAGGTATAGTATTAACTGAAAATGTAGTGGGATAAAATTAATGTTTCCCAAATATGTCAGGATGAGAAACATACATTATTTTGTATTCAACAAGTGAAATCATGATCTGTAGACATTATTCTGCACTTAATTGTGTGGTAAATAGTCAAGCTGATGTAGTGGTAAATTTAAAGCAAGGATTTATGCATTTACATTCTAATTGCTTCCATCAGGATTACAAAGTTTGATGCAAAGATTAAACCAACATATTAAACTATGTTTCTTTTTCATACACAGGATGAAATCAGCCAGGAGGAGGGTCTGGAAACTGTCAGGCAGGAGGAGGAAGGGCCCAGTGGCAGCCAGGAGGTGGCAGGGCCCAGTGGCAGCCAGGAGGTGGCAGGGCCCAGTGGCAGCCAGGAGGTGGCAGGGCCCAGTGGCAGACAGGAGGTGGCAGGGCCCAGTGGCAGACAGGAGGTGGCAGGGCAAAGGAGAAGCACCAGATCCCAGGTGCCTCCCATCAGGCTTCACAAAAGAGGCAGGAGGGACAGGACCACCAGTGAGGCAGCAATGGCCCTTATTAAAGAGGCCCATGCCACCCTCAAGGAGCCCACATCCCCTGAAGAGGCCATTGCCGGCCTAGTGGAGGCTAAGTTCAAGGTGATGAGCATGGAGCAACGCCTCCTATGCGAACCCCTGCTCATCACCTTGCTCAACAAGGGGGTGATGGAGCAAATTACCCCCAATACCGCCATATGTGAGGTGGCCCAACTGACCCAACCTCAACCTCCACCTCCACCTTCCTCTTCTGCCCCACCCCCTTCTGCTACCCCTCCACCTTCTGCCCCACCCCCTTCTGCTACACCTCCACCTTCTTCTTCTGCCCCACCCCCTTCTGCTACACCTCCACCTTCTGCCCCACCCCCTTCTGCTACACCTCCACCTTCTGCCCCACCCCCTTCTGCTACACCTCCACCTTCTTCTTCTGCCCCACCCCCTTCTGCTACACCTCCACCTCCTCCTCCTGACAGGAGTACCCCTCCAGTGGGCCAGCCTCCAGCTAAACGAAGAAGGAAGGCTTCAGTAAAGGCTGCAGGGAAGGTTGCCAGGAAGAAGAGGAAGTGATGGCCTTGCTTCATTGTGGTCGCACTGGTCGGACAGAAGGCAGCCTGTTGTAGTACCACACACTTGGGACATATATCTCACCTGCTGCTGTTCCTGACCTCTGGGAGGCCAGCATCAGATTGTGTTCTGAAATGTGGGCCTTCTCAAGCTCCCAATTTTAGTGTCCACACAGGGTTGCTGTGTGCTCTGGGGTCCCTGGGATGCACAAATGGCAGCAGCTTCTCCAGCGCTGCCTTCTCTTTATTTAATTTATAAACATGAATAAATGTGTTTTTTGTTTAAGTTCATACTTGACTATGTGTATTTTTAAATAAAAAAAAACAAGCTTTGGAGTAAGCAGATACATTTGACTGACAATAAAAGGCACAGATATCACCCCCCCCCCCAAAAGAATAACTAAATCTGATTAGCTCAAAAACATGGTGTGAAATTTTAAAAATATAGATTAGAAAATTAAATGGGAGATCGCTATCAAAACATTGAGAAATTATAATTAACATCATTTTGAAAAATCTAACCATTTAAATTATTCCTAAAAACTTGCACGATATAATACACATAAATCTTATAAAGAGCAGCATGAAAAAGGTTAAAAATAAGGCATAACTCTGTGTGAATATCAGCAGCAAAAGAAGGTCTCTCGTTTTGATTAATGTAACATTCTAACGAAGAATTCAATGCAGAACATTTAAACGATGAAATATTTATGAGCGTGACGAATGTGCTCTCTCCATTATGAAGGCTTGTTTTACCAGAAGATGCGCTCCCGTCTCATAGTTGCTTGTGAGCATGCGCGCTTTTGGAAGAGTCGTAAAAGCATACACACGAACCATTTTCTCGTCACAAAACAGGCCGACGAGAAACACGACGAGGAAATCTGGACTCCTGACGAGAAAATAGAGAGCAGGTTCTCTATTTTCTCGTCGAGATTCTCGTCAAGTTTCTCGTCGTAAAACCATACACACGAACGTTTTTCTAGACAAAAAAACTCTCGCGGCACTTTTCTTGACTGTTTACGACGAGAAAATCGGTCGTGTGTACGAGGCCTTACACAGTTTAAATTGAAGCTTTTCTTTCCCCTTCAGTTACTGTGCTGAATAGATTCTTCATTCAAAATGAGAGCAGCATCTTCAGCGGTTTAGATAATGCACTTCATCTGGTGGCCAGCGATGTTAACAATCACATCATATGCCAGCACTTACAGAAGATGAAAGGAGACCCTGGGGCACTACAACTGCAGTTTAGAATGCAAGTAAAATACATTTGGAGTGCAACGTTTTATCATCTTAGTCTATAAAATGGTAAATTATCTATACCATAGCTAAACTGAATGTGTTAAAATGCTTGACATGACCATTTAGAAATTACATTAGGATGAGGCTTAGACAATATTTAGTCAAACAAATCACTTTTAAAAAATTAACCGAATAAAATGCTGGAGGTAAAACAGGAAAAGTCTGTAACAGAAGAGGTCCAAATTTATTTGACAGCGCAGAAACCATGAATGGTCTGTTTGCTGTTTGGTGACCACTCTGTGAATGCAGATTCAGATAGAGAATGTGCACTAAGGCATACCGGTAACTTGAAATGAGACCACGTGATATTACCGTATATACTCGAGTATAAGCCAAAAATTTCAGCCCTTTTTTTGGGCTGAAAGTGCCCCCCTCGGCTTATATTTGAGTCAGTGTACCTGAAAATATTGAGAGGCTGCGGGCGTCTATCGTTTAAAACTCGCGGTCTCCTCCTGGTCCCTTCCGTGATAGGCGGAACTGTGTCTGCTGAGAAACGCCTATCACGAAGGTTCTCTCATCCTCACCCATCCCAGCAGACACTGTGTTCAGTGTTCCGCCAATCACGGACGCCTTTTCATCCTCGGACAAGAGGACGTCCGTGATTGGCGGAACACTGAACACAGTGTCTGTTGGGAAACTGAGTCCGAGGATGAGAGAACGTTCGTGATAGGCGGAACTGTGTCTGCTGAGAAACGCCTATCACGGAAGGGACCAGGAAGAGACCGCGAGTTTTAAACAATGAATAGACGCCCGCAGACTCTCAATTTCAGGTACACTGACAACGACACAGTGAGGATTGGCACAGTAAGGTGGCGGCAATGGGCAGAGTGAGGTTGGGCACAGTGACAATTGGCTTAGTGAGGTTGCAATGGGCACACTAAGGCGTGCAAATAGGCATTGTTGACCCTCTTCCACTTACAGTAGCTGCATTCTCACCCTCAGCTTATACTCGAGTCAGTACGTTTTCCCAGTTTTTTGTGGTAAAATTAGGTACCTCGGCTTATACTCTGGTCGGCTTATACTCGAGTATATAGGGTACATACTTTCATGTGGTCCCACATGTACAGTATTTTGTGTACATCTACTGTATAACTTTTTTTGTTCATTAGTTGTGAATAGCAATAAGCGGAGCGATCTAGGTGAAATAGATTTTGCTCTGAAATTACTGATCTCGATTTTGCCCACTAAACTGCTAAAAATATGAAATTTTATTTATGTGGAAGGATTTCTTCTTAGTATATTTATGGTAATTTTGTAGTCTTCATAGTTTTTTTTCTTTTTTGTGGTTATTTACTGTCACTTTGATGTTTTATAGGTTTTTTTTTTATTCCTGTAAAATTGAAATCCCATAAAGCTAACAAGGGAACATTTTTTGAACAGCTCTGCAGTAGGTGACAGTAGCTTCCCTAACCTTCAGGAACCAGATAAAGTCAATTGCAGTCTTAAAAAGCACCAAAACACATGCGCGGATGCCTGAGGGAGAAGTCGCATCCCCTTAGAGCTCCGCTCCCGGGTTAAACAAACCGGAGAACCGACCGCTGTTTTTCACCGCAAACGGCACCAGCTCCCGCAAATTCATACCAGGTACACTTTGGCGTATTGAGGATGGTCACGAGGGGGCCAAAAACGAAGTATAAGATTGGTATCTCTAAAGATACACCGGCCCGGCAGACATCCAAGATGGCGGCGCCTGGTACCTCACAGACTCGCACACAGCGGGTTCCTAAATCCCTGTCACACAATGTCAAAACTCTGGACACAGCTGGTGAGATTGATTCTGACTATGAAACACCTGAAAATGTTATTCAGTCTAATATGTTTAGACAATTTGAGAAAATGCTTCAGAAAGCTTTGAAACAAACTTCTGACCAGATAACAGAGAAGCTGACAAGGGAGATTAGGGAGCTGGGGCATAGAACAGCTGAATTGGAAATGCGGGTAGATGATATAGAAACTACCACACAGCATTATGATGCTACTATTGAACAGCTTAAGGATGAGAACTCTTTATTACAAAACCGTTTGGAAGACCAGGAGAATAGGGACCGTCGCTCCAACCTAAGAATCAGAGGTCTCCCTGAATCAATCATAGACTTACAGGGAACTATATGTGCACTGTTTCAGGAACTGTTACCAGGTATTTCACCTGAGAGATTGGAAATGGACAGAGTCCACAGGGCCCTAACTCAACGCAAACCCAATGGACCCCCTAGAGATATTATAGTTAAATTTCATTACTATAAAACAAAGGAGCAAATACTTGCTGCTGCTAGAGGTAAAAACACTCTTGAGTTCCAGGGCAATATCTATCAGCTCTTTACAGACCTCTCCCCTCTAACTGTTACTAAGAGGCGTTCTATGAAACTATTGCTGCAAGTACTTCAAAAGCACCAAATCATATACCACTGGGGGTTTCCATTCTCTCTCCGCTTTACATACTTGGAAACCAGATATACCTGTCGCACGTCCGATGAACTACGGTCAGCCTTAATTGATCTAGGCCTGATGGATCACACCAATTCTAAGGAGCAACCTCGTAGACGTGCGGCTTCTAGATCACCTCCAAATGAAACCGACCTGGACCCAAACCCCTCTGGTTATACCAGACAGAATCTTCATAAAAGAGGACGTTTTGATAGTCAGGCACCGATAAATGTCGACTCAATGGACTGATTGTTCACCTCTCATTAATCTTATCCATGTTTCTCCCCTTTTTGTAGGGTATTTGCCCCATTGCTTTATTCTGAAAAGCATTACACTATCTATGCTTGAAGAATTAGACTCCTGTTCTCCACATTTTTTATTTATTTTTTAGTGGTGTCTTGTTTCTGACAAATATGTCTATTTCTTTAATCTATATGCACATTATATATGCATATTAATTTGTACTTATGAAATATAAATCTAGGTTTTTATTTAGGGTTTTAGTCAGCCAGAAGATTTATATTTCATTTACATTTTTGAGTCAAGTGTTTTTAGGGGTTTTTTTTGTGTTTGTCCCCTTTCTGACAAATATGTCTACTTAGTAATTTATATGCATATTATATTGTACCTATGAAATATAAATTTAGGTATTTATTTATTGTTTTAGTCAGCCAGAAGGTCTATATTACATTTACATTTTTGAGACAAGTGTTTGTTTTTTTTTTTGTTTTTTTGTCCCCTTTCTGACAAATATGTCTACTTAGTAATTTATATGCATATTATATTGTACTTCTGAAATAGGAATTTAGGCATTTATTTATTGTTTTAGTCAGCCAGAAGGTCTATATTACATTTACATTTTTGAGACAAGTGTTTTTTTTTTTTTTTTTATATGTAATATAAATTTATGTATTTAATTTATGTTTTTGTCAGCCAGAAAGCTAAAATTTCATTATTGCTTCTTGAGACGAGTGTTTCTTGTCTTCTTTATTTGTCTCCTTATAGACAAATAAGTTTATTTCCTTGACTTATATGGTCATTGATATAGATAGACTATCCTCTTCCCTCCCCCTCCCCCCTTTTTTTTTTTTTCCTCTCTCTTCCCTTTCCTCTATATTTGCGAGCTTGTTTATTAATTATTTCGCTTGCGTTGACGGTTTGCTTCACAAGTCTTAAGATTAATATTTTCTAGCCTCCTTATGGACGCATTCATCTAGAAATTGACTCAACATACTTCCCAAAGTTGGTATGCTTCCTTTCTCTCTCTTTCTTGTTTATTGCGTCTCCAGTCTTCTTGATAGAGAATTATATAAGTTTACTATTATAATACTTAAGTGTTCTCCGGCGTTGTTTTTCCCTCCGGAACTCCTTGCGGCCCCCTACGTACCCCCTGACTCCTGCTACTATTATGCAGGAGTCGGTCGGTGACCATGGAACCCCTCGGAGATTTTTTGTTATCTCTCCGAGATGTTCCTGCGCCCTACTAGTACATCATTATTTTATGACACTAATTGCAGTCATTAGGGCTTCCTATTTATTTGGTTTCTTCTTTATTCTTTCTTTTCTGTCTTTCCTTTCTTCTCCTCTTCTGTCTCCCTTGGTGGCGGTTCAAACTCATAATATGGGTTTCATTAACCCTTATATAAAACTTACCCTTACTATGTCATGGCCCCCATAAACATTTTGTCCTTAAATGTACAAGGCTTCAACGTTCCACAAAAAAGAACTAAAGCTCTACGTTCCTTTTCAGCTAGAAAAGCTCACATCATTTTCCTTCAAGAAACGCACTTTATCAATAACGCCTCTCCTAAATTTCTTTCCTCCTCCTACCCTCAATTCTACGCAGCATCAGCTACAACTAAGCAACGTGGGTCCCTGATTGGATTCCACCGTTCTACACCATTTACCCTTAATACACAAATATGTGACCCTGAGGGTAGATATGTTTTATTAACAGGCTTTATTGCTGATACTGAAGTCACATTAGTTTCGTATTACGCCCCAAATAAACGTCCTGAAGCTTTTCTATCACATCTTTTCCAACTAATCGAATCACATAAATTTGAAACAATAATATTATGTGGCGACTCCAATACTACCATCTATCCCTTCTTGGATAAATCCCCGTCATCTCCTAACTCTCCTATCCATAAACGGTCCTTCCAATCTCTACTTACTTCTTTTAATTTTGTTGATACCTGGCGGGAACTTAACCCAACTTCCAGAAATTTTACACATTATTCTTATCCACACAAATCCTTTTCACGAATAGACCATATTTTCCTCCCCTCTAGTATGCTCCCTGAAGTAATATCCTCTAATATAATCCCATTTCCATGGACAGACCATTGTGCGGTCACTGCTACAATTACCTCTCCAATACCTAGGTCACATGACACCACTTGGTGTATTAACGACTCCATCCTAACTCACCCCTCACACCGTTCAGATATTGAACTGGCTCTTAATGATTATATCTCATTTAATGACACTACTGATGTCTCTGCCCTTACATTATGGGAAGCCCATAAAGCTGTCATTCGGGGCAGCTTGATACAAAAGGCGAGATCTATTAAAAGAGATCGCAAGATTCTGTTCACCAAACTTGAAGCAAATTTTAACGCTTGTCATTTGGCTCATCAAGCTACCCCGAATGCAAACACTAACACTAAATTGGAAAGGGCCCGGCTTGAGTTGGATCTTTTTCTGACAGATTCGGCAGACAAACTCTTACGCAAGCGGCAACATACCCTATACCTCGAAGCCAATAAGCCCGATACCCCAATGGCCCGCAGCCTCAAGTCTATTGATCGTTCACAAACTGCATTCCGACTTAGAACCTCCAGAGATGCATACACTAGTAACCCATTAAAGATCTTGGAAATCTTTCAATCTAAATTAGCTAAGCTCTATGACCCTGGCTTAATCTTTGATAAAAACAAAGCAGACACTTTATTCTCAGATGTTACACTTCCCACAATGACACCAGAACAGTGTGAATATTTGGAGAGTCCCATAACGGCCTTGGAAGTTAAAGCTGCTATTAAAGAATTGAAGCCTCACAAGAGACCGGGCCCCGATGGGTTTTCTGCACTATACTACAAACAATTTGATTCGATTTTAACGCCTCTATTGACTAGAGCCTTCAATTCTTTGTTAGCTGGTCATTCGTTTAAAACCGAAACACTAACTTCCATCATAGCAATGATTCCCAAACCTAAATCTGACACTACCTCTTGGTCTAATTACCGCCCCATATCTCTTTTAAATCTAGACATTAAGTTATTAGCTAAGATCTTGGCAACTAGATTAAATAGCATTATAGGTAAACTTATCCATCGTGACCAAACTGGCTTCATGCCCTTGCGTCAAGCAGGGGATAATGTCAGAAGAGCACTTTTATTAATTCATGCCGCCAAAAAAAGACGTATCCCAACTTGCCTTATATCATTAGAT
This sequence comes from Rana muscosa, assembly GCA_029206835.1. NCBI lineage: Eukaryota > Metazoa > Chordata > Amphibia > Anura > Ranidae > Rana > Rana muscosa. Next base: position 1,002,616,983 of record CM055116.1, on the reverse strand, counting down.
ATTAGGAAGGCGTTCGACTCAATCAGCTGGCCATATCTACAATATACTCTTCAAAAATTGGGTTTTGGGGAAAATTTCTTAACTTGGGTCTCCTCACTATACAGCACTCTGAAAGCTTATATTAAATATATGGGCTACAAATCAGCTATGATAGATATTAGGAGAGGTACTAGACAGGGTTGCCCCCTATCCCGTTTGCTTTTTGCCCTACTTATTGAACCCTTAGCATGTATTATTAGAAATAATCCTAATATCAAAGGTGTAGAATTAGGTGGACATCACCACAAATTGAGTCTTTTTGCAGATGACATCCTGATTTTTTTATCCCATCCCCATGTCTCAGCCCCAAATCTAGTAAATACTTTGGACAAGTTTGCAAAGATTTCTGGATTGTGTGTTAATCATGCCAAATCTAATGCCCTTAATATTTCCCTTTCGCCATCTGAGTTACAACAAGCTCAAACGTCTTTACCTTTCAATTGGGAATTGCACCATATTTCATATCTTGGAGTCCAACTCACTTCTTCTATATCCGACTTATTTTCAGCTAACTACTTACCCTTATTGAAGTCAACTACTAATCTGATGAAACAATGGTCTTCTCTTCCTTTATCTTGGATTGGGAGGATTAACGCTACTAAGATGTCAATCTTACCAAAGTTCCTTTACCTATTCCGAGTTCTCCCCATACATATACCTCCTTACTTCTTGAGGCTCACTCAAAAGAGAGTGATGTCTTTTATATGGGGCTCTACAAAACCCCGTATACCCAGATCGACTCTTTATCTTGATAAATTGAAAGGTGGTCTGGGAATTCCTAACTTTTCCTCATACTACTTTGCTGCTCAGCTAGCACAACTCCCCAAATACCATTCTACAACAGAATCCCCTCTATGGGTAGCGATTGAATCAGTGGATATTGACCCCATTTCTGTGAATAATTTGCTCTGGTTAGCTCCTAAAGATAGACTAAACTTATCTAACCCTGTAACCAAACATTCTATAGCTATCTGGGACAAATATAGATCCACAAAAAGCCTACAATCCACTCATAACCCTCTACTCTCTTTTCTTCGAAATCCCTCATTTTACCCCGCCTGGAAATTCCCCCTATCATTTGCAGCCTGGTCCAAAAGAAACCTACTTCAATTTCACAATCTAGTTTCCTCCAATGATATTCTTACGTTCCCAACATTATGTGATTTATACAAACTCCCCATGAAGGAGCTCTTCCGCTATCTACAAATTAAGAACTTTTATACACCCCTCGTTGATACGGGATCCCCTCTTACCCAAATGAGTCAATTTGAACGTATCTGTAACAGTGATCCCCATACTAGAGGATTAATATCACTTTTGTATAAACGCATCAATTCCACATCCGACGATACTTTACCATCCTATGCGACTAAATGGGCACATGACATGGATAGAACATTTAGTAAAAGTGACTGGGATAATATATGGTCAGCTACTAAGCATTCCTCGCCAAACTGTTTTGCGTTGGAAACAAATTATAAGGTCCTTTCTCGATGGTACCTGGTTCCGGCCAGGATTGCCAAATTTGCCCCCTTGTACCCAAATTTATGTTTCAGAGGCTGTTCTGAACCGGGCACGCAGTTCCATATTTGGTGGCAATGTCCAATCGTTCAATCCTTCTGGAGTAAAATATTTAACATGGCCTCTACGGCCTTGGAAATACCAATCCCGCCAGACCCGGCACTGGCTCTCCTCAACCTCAAACCTCCTGAATTGAATAAATCACAATTCAAATTACTACTACATCTCACCACGGCGGCTAAACAATCTATAGCTAAGGCCTGGAAAACCCAAACTTTAGTTGTGGCTGAAACTACACATAGAATTAACAGAGCCCTTATCTTTTCCAAAATGTCTGCTATTGAAGATAACAACATTCCTACATACAATAAAATATGGAAACCATGGATTAAACACTTCTTACCCCCAGATTTTGATCAATTATTGTTGATGCCTCTTTGAAATACTTTAATATTTATCTATTAATATAATATTTAAACGGGGCCTTGATCTGACTGGACCGCCACCCGGGGAGACAACCTTCACCTTTTTCTCTATTTTTCTATACCCATACCTTCTTTTCTATATATTTTACTTTTCTCCCATATTTCTTCTTCTTCTCTCTTACTTCTTCTGTCTTTCTGTTCTGGTTAGTTTTGTTACTTGTGTAATACGGATTTTATACACATGCGATGTCCATTGCATGACTTATATATATACCTTTTAAGTTTCACTTTATCAATCACTAATATCTTTGTGTCTTAAAGATTTGTTAGGAAGGTCTCCACTAAACAATTGAGGTATGACAACGTTCATCTGGTGTATCCTTCTGGATAACCCAGCATATTCTCTCATACTTAATCGAGCCCCCATCTGCTCACAGCTTGCTCCCTTCGGGGGTGAGTGGATGGTCTGGAGGCATGATATTCTATCCTGAATATTGCTTATTTTCATTGCTCTAATCTTTTATACCTCTATTTGTATTGATATAATTGTTAATGAGGTTTATCCTCTATTACCTTTCTTTCAATATGTATTTTTAGTGATTGCTGTATTTATTTACAATTCTATTCTTGATCAGAATGTAATGTTCATTATATTTGCTATTTACTTGTAAAATCTAATAAAAATATTAAACAAGAAAAAAAAAAAGCACCAAAACACATTTTAGTTTTGCTTGAAAGTGTATATAGTCTATAATATTGACACAGATAATCCTATCTTTTTGCTAAAAGGCTGAAATTGCAGAATTCTTAACAAAAAAACTTGGATAAATGCTACCCTGGGTCAGAAGCCATTTGTTAGCATTAACAAGAAAATGGGTCTGCACACAAAGGACTGGCAAGAGCATCAGGAATTTAGACTTTATTGGGATGAAGTAATAGTACAGTTTACATGCGCAGATAAATTGATTGAATGACTGTTTACATTACATTTAAAAGTGAACATTAACCACTTAAGCCCCGGACCATTTTGTAGCTAAAGGACCAGGCCCCTTTTTGTGATTCGGCACTGCGTCGCTTTAACTGACAATTGCGCGGTCGTGCGACGTGACTCCCAAACAAAATTGGCGTCCTTTTTTTCCCACAAATAGAGCTTTCTTTTGGTGGTATTTGATCACCCCTGATAGTTTTTATTTTTTGCGCTATAAACAAAAATTGAGTGACAATTTTTTAAAAAATGCAATATTTTTTACTTTTTGCTATAATAAATATCCCCAAAAAATATATAAATTTTTTTTTTTTCCTCAGTTTAGGCCGATACGTATTCTTCTACATATTTTTGGTAAAAAAAAATCGCAATAAGCGTTTATTGATCGGTTTGCGCAAAAGTTATAGCGTCTACAAAATAGTGGATAGTTTTATGGCATTTTTATTAATATTTTTTTTTTTACTAGAAATGGCGGCGATCAGAGATTTTTATCGTGACTGCGACATTATGGCGGACACATCGGACACTTTTGACACTATTTTGGGACCAGTGCCAGCGTCAGTGCTATAAAAATGCACTGATTACTGTGAAAATGACACTGGCAGTGAAGGGGGTTAACCTGTAGGGGGCGCTAAAGGGGTTAAGTGTGACCTAATGTGTGATTCTTACTGTAGGGGGGCATGGCTTGGCGTGTGACGTCACTGATCGTCATTCCCTATGACGGAACAGATGATCAGTGACACTCTCACTAGGAAGCACGGGGAGAGGTTTGTTTACACTTACCTCTCCCTGTTCTTCAGCTCTGTGACCCGATCGCAGGACACCGGCGGCGATCGGGTGCGCGGGTCTCGCAGGCGCGATCACGGAGCTCCCGACCGGGTCGCAAACGTGCCGCCGACAGCGCGCTCGCGACCCACGGCTCGCATTTTAAAGGGGACGTACCTGTACGCCCATATGAGCAGCCGTGCCATTCTGCCGACGTACATCGGCGTGCGGCGGTCGGCAAGCGGTTAAATATATTGCAGTTTACCATTTCTTAGATGTGATGGCTGCATTCATTTCTTTTAAGGCTTTCTTTCTTCTATTTTTATCTGGTGATCCAGCTAGTAGGTCTGTTGTTTTTTAAAAGAGCAAGTTCCATTGCAGATTGTATTGATTACAGGATAGAGACAAGCCATTTAACTCTAGCAGGGGGGGCTTACAATGATCGGCTTTTATTTATGTAAATGTATTTGTTTTATTTATATATCCCACAAGGAAATAAACTGTTTGCTGTAACTGCTTATTAAGTATTAGCTGGAGTTTGGCTTCAATATGTTTGTGTATTTAAATCTGGTAGTACATTTAACACTACCCTCGACTGATGCTGCTGTCCAAATGTGCCTCCTGTGCTCCTTCATCCAGAGTGGGGGCACTGTAATACACAAAGTTTGTTAAGGTTCAGATCACCAGGTCAAAACATAGGTAGGTAAAAGGCAAAGAAAACAAATGCAGCCACCACATCTAAACCTAAGCTGCAATATATTACATTTTAGATTATGGGTTTATTACTACTTTAACCATTAACTCCAATGCATTTCACAGACATGGCAAACTTTTCAGAACGTTAATAACTCCCCAGCAAAACCAAACACTTGCTTATTTTTTGCTAGGTCTAGCAATAACATTTGATAGGCTAGATGAGACCTACATAACCACACAACATACTATTAAAAAAAAAATATATATATATATATATATATATATATATATATAATTCTCCAAAATATATCAGTTTTATGTTTCTCTTTTATTCTCCCCTTCCCCCAAAGCAGGGGCGTAACTAGAAATCACAGGGCCCCATAGCAAAATGTTGTATGCGGCCCCCCCCCTCAAACAGCCCCCCCCTACAAAAAAAAAGAACTAATGCCATTGAACAACATATTAATACACTCATGTGGCACAGTACCCAGGCAACAGCTTATATTAATTTCGAATAACAAAACAAAAATTTGCCAAAAAAATCTACAGATTACATTCAGTACATTATAGTGTAAGTAAATTCAAGTGGGGAAAGAAATATGCGGCACAGCGAAAAGTGGGCATGGTATAAGCGTAATATTGGGCGTGGCTTAAATGGGCGTGACTCAAAGGGGTGTGGTTAGAGTCTGAGATGAACGAAGGATGGAGGGAGAAACAAAGGAAGAAAGAGAGAGAGAGAGAGAAAGGAAAAAAAGAGGAATGGAGGGGCAGCAGGCCCAGATCCTACACCACAATAGAAATATGTGTATTCTAGAAAGTTTAACAATCAGCAGATAAAGATACTCCAAACACCTGGTGTTAGCGCTTCAATCATCCCGGCACCATGGTTGTTATGGTGTCAGGATAATTGAAGCGCATTATTTCTATTATTACATTGTAATATAAAATGAAATCATTCAACTCACCATAATGCTGAATCAGTGGGAGCTCTGATGTCACTGTCCCCAGCCAGCGGAGTGCTTCCTTACATCTCAGGTGTCACTTTCCCCAGCCAGCGGAGTGCTTCCTTACATCTCAGGTGTCACTTTCCCCAGCCAGCGGAGTGCTTCCTTACATCTCAGGTGTCACTTTCCCCAGCCAGCGGAGTGCTTCCTTACATCTCAGGTGTCACTTTCCCCAGCCAGCGGAGTGCTTCCTTACATATCAGGTGTCACTGTCCCCAGCCAGCGGAGTGCTTCCTTACATCTCAGGTGTCACTGTCCCCAGCCAGCGGAGTGCTTCCTTACATCTCCGGTGTCACTGTCCCCAGCCAGTGGAGTGCTTCCTTACATCTCCGGTGTCACTGTCCCCAGCCAGTGGAGTGCTTCCTTACATCTCAGGTGTCACTGTCCCCAGTGGAGTGCTTCCTTACATCTCAGGTGTCACTGTCCCCAGCCAGCGGAGTGCTTCCTTACATCTCAGGTGTCACTGTCCCCAGCGGAGTGCTTCCTTACATCTCAGGTGTCACCGTCCGCAGCCAGCCAAGCGCTTCCTTACATCTCAGGTGTCACTTTTCCCAGCCAGCCAAGCGCTTCCTTACATCTCAGGTGTCACTGTCCCCAGCCAGCGGAGTGCTTCCTTACATCTCCGGTGTCACTGTCCCCAGCCAGCGGAGTGCTTCCTTACATCTCAGGTGTCACTGTCCCCAGCCAGCGGAGTGCTTCCTTACATCTCAGGTGTCACTTTCCCCAGCCAGCGGAGTGCTTCCTTACATCTCCGGTGTCACTTTCCCCAGCCAGCGGAGTGCTTCCTTACATATCAGGTGTCACTGTCCCCAGCCAGCGGAGTGCTTCCTTACATCTCAGGTGTCACTGTCCCCAGCCAGCGGAGTGCTTCCTTACATCTCCGGTGTCACTGTCCCCAGCCAGTGGAGTGCTTCCTTACATCTCCGGTGTCACTGTCCCCAGCCAGTGGAGTGCTTCCTTACATCTCAGGTGTCACTGTCCCCAGTGGAGTGCTTCCTTACATCTCAGGTGTCACTGTCCCCAGCCAGCGGAGTGCTTCCTTACATCTCAGGTGTCACTGTCCCCAGCGGAGTGCTTCCTTACATCTCAGGTGTCACCGTCCGCAGCCAGCCAAGCGCTTCCTTACATCTCAGGTGTCACTTTTCCCAGCCAGCCAAGCGCTTCCTTACATCTCAGGTGTCACTGTCCCCAGCCAGCGGAGTGCTTCCTTACATCTCCGGTGTCACTGTCCCCAGCCAGCGGAGTGCTTCCTTACATCTCAGGTGTCACTGTCCCCAGCCAGCGGAGTGCTTCCTTACATCTCCGGTGTCACTGTCCCCAGCCAGTGGAGTGCTTCCTTACATCTCCGGTGTCACTGTCCACAGCCAGTGGAGTGCTTCCTTACATCTCCGGTGTCACTGTCCCCAGCCAGCAGAGTGCTTCCTTACATCTCAGGTGTCACTGTCCCCAGGGAGTGCTTCCTTACATCTCCGGTGTCACTGTCCCCAGCCAGTGGAGTGCTTCCTTACATCTCCGGTGTCACTGTCCCCAGCCAGTGGAGTGCTTCCTTACATCTCAGGTGTCACTGTCCCCAGGGAGTGCTTCCTTACATCTCCGGTGTCACTGTCCCCAGCCAGCGGAGTGCTTCCTTACATCTCAGGTGTCACTGTCCCCAGCCAGTGGAGTGCTTCCTTACATCTCCGGTGTCACTGTCCCCAGCCAGCGGAGTGCTTCCTTACATCTCAGGTGTCACTGTCCCCAGCCAGCGGAGTGCTTCCTTACATCTTAGGTGTCACTGTCCCCAGCCAGCGGAGTGCTTCCTTACATCTCAGGTGTCCCCCCCCCCCATTGGAGACCTTCTATATCCCAGCAGTGGTGTCTCCGCCGCCATTACTGAAGGCCGAGGGGGAACAAAATAGACCGGGGGCTGGGGTGGGCGTAGGGTTGCCACCTTTTCTCCAGGCCAAACCCGAACACTTTAGCGACGCACAGTATTTTTTTCCTGTAGTATACACTATAGGGTTGTAAAAGATCTGGGACACCTTTGGGTGTCCCAAGGAGAGTTGTAATGTGGCGCATACAGCGCACCACAGCGAAGAGTGGGTGTGGCCAAATTGTGTTAACAGTGGAAGGGGCATTGTTACAGAAAACAAAAGCGTTCTTTCTCCATAAAATAATCTTTCTTTGCTGTGCCACAAGTAAGTGTCTCACAGGCATGTATAAACCTCAGCATAATCATTTAAATAAAAAAAACTCTTCTAGTACATATGATTTTGTGTACATTGAAAATAATCAGAGAGCTAACTTTTTATCTGAGCCGACCTTAGTTAACCACTTCCTGCCCGGCCTATAGCAGAATGACGGCCGGGAAGTGGTTCTGTTATCCTGACTGGACGTCATACGTCGTCCAGCAGGACATCATGCCGGGGCGCAGTGCGGCAATTGCAAGTGACACACCGCATCTCCGATCGTGGTAAGGAGCCTGTCAGTGCCCATCACAGCTGCCTGTCAGTGCTCATCAGTGTCAACTCATCAGTGAAGGAGAAAACAAAATTTTATAACCGAAACGATGAAAAACGTAAAAAACAAAAAAATTTGGTCTTTTTTTAGTTTGTTTAGAAAAAAATAAAAACCCCAGTGGTGAACAAATACCACCAAAAGAAAGCTCTATTTGTGGGAAGAAAATTGTCATGGGCAGGAGTGAAAGTGCCTGGTATTGAAGTGTTTAAAATAGTCAGGGACTGCTTAGCAACCAGCTACTGTTAAGACAATGGACACTTTGGTGAGAGAAGTATGTAATGTTCAATATAGTGCAATGTGGTATAGTGTATAGCAATGCGGTACAATGTATTTGTGTGAATAGCGTATGATGCAGCACAATGTACAGATGTGAATATTGTGCGTTACAGTACAATGCTTAGGTATGAGAACTATGTGAAGCGACACGCTGTGCTGTCAGAATTTACACAGATTGGATGCAATGCGTTGTAGGCATGCTTGCGCTACATGGAGTTGCTGACTACAGAAACACACTGGCACTACCACACATAGCTGTCATATGACTTGTGAACTCCTATGGAGAACGTGCAATAAAAGGCAGAAGATAAGTAAACTTCATAGAATAATCCATGTAGAGATCTGGGCTATGACCTCATACAGCCCCCATATGACAGGTCACACAGCTCAGACTATACTAAGGACAAGTCAGGGGAAGTGTGGGCAGAGGAGACCTGGACAGTGACAGAGGACAGCCCAGAGACCCCCCCCCCCCCCCCCCAGCAGGACACATGTCTGTACTACTCCTGACACCTGGAGAGAATTGAATAATGAAGAGCCCCTCCTCACCCCATTGACACTACACACTGTCCCACTAATAGACACACGGAGCTATACACTATGGAGATACACTATCAGATCATCTCTCCCCTACCTCCAGAGCTGAGCCAGCACCACCGTCTGTGTTACTGATAAAGAAGAGTGTAACCTGAGTTGGCCGGAGGTGTCCTCACTGTGCTTTCAGAGACACAGCACTGCCTCCGCTCTCCACTGGGGGCACTACATCCTCTCCTCTATAGGCAGCAATGGTGAAAGTCGCAATTCGGTTTTAATGATTTGTTCGGTTTTGAGATGAACTCAAAACCGGACACAGGATTCAAATCCCGTACTGTCCGGGTCAAAACCGTACAGGTGGCAACCCTAGGTGGGCAGCGCCGCAGCTCAATTTCTATTGTAGCCAGTCGGCAGGCTCCCTTCTTGTTTATAACTTTTCTGGTCTTCTAGAAAATGGCGGCCGGCGGAGACATTATCTCCGCCGGCCGCGGACTTCTAGCGGCGGGTGGCAAAAAATCGTGAAAAAGGGTCATATCTATTGGCAACTCGGGCCCCACTCGGCTGCGGGCCCCATAGCGCCCGCGTGGGTCGCTATGGCGGTAGTTCCGCCACTGCCCCAAAGACTAAAATTAATGGGGTTGTGTTGGTTTAAGTTGCTTTTGCATTCATGTTCTTTTTTTGTAAATTTTAAGTAAATATGTTCATGTGCATGATTGCTGACCTCCTTAAAGGGTAAGTTCACCTTTGTTAATTTTTTTAATTTTTTTTTCTAAATTCCAGTTTCCCTATGCACCAATTTAGCATTCATATACTTTTTTGCAAAAATATCAAAGCTTTCCATTAAATCTACAGTCACTTACTTTTCTTGTCCTAATCCACATTTCCAGATGTGTTTATTAGTAATGTCTTCTTCCTGATCAGACTATAGGTCATGACACAAGAAGGAGTTGACCAGCTGACCTCATTAGCATATACCTTGCATCATCCACCCACCCATTCCCAGGTACACGTTTTTTAAATATATTTAATCAATCAGTGATCACCCTTCTCACTAAATACACAATATACAATCAGATTGCATAGTGTATGGCCATTTTTATATACCTAAAATGACTAGTTGCACTTTCAGTGCCATTAATTATTAACGGCACACCGGAACACAGAATCAAACACACATTTGGTCATGTTTTTTCACACGAGGGGCAAATGCTGCAAAACACACAGTAAATAACACACAACCCACAAAACGCCAAAATGTCCCATAAGCCACATGTAGTGCAGCCAATTGAAATCAACAGGCTGCCCTATGCGTGTCACAGGAAAAACGAGACACAAAATGTGCTGCTCGATGTGAATGGGACATGAACGTGAAATTGTTGCGATGACACAAAAACAACAAGGTTCCATTCACATCTGTGCCTTTCCTTGCATTTTAGAAATACGCTGCACCAAAAATCGCAGTAAAAAACGCACCAAGCTCCACTCTAAAAAAAAAGTCATATAAGCTTATTTGGGGCAATTGCTGTGTGTAGGGCAGCCCATTCATATGGATGGGCTGCCCTATGTGCGATGAGTGGAAATGCTCCAAAACGCCCCCCCCCCTTTGCTAAAACCCCCCCAAAGAAACGCATGTGGGAATGCAAGTTCTGGTAATGCAGAGATGTGAACGGGGCTTGACAGCTGAGTGTTTGTCCACTCCCTCCTATGTACTTGTATAAAGATGGCCATACACTAGTGATGAGCCGAACACCCCCGGGTTCGGTTCGCACCAGAACCCGCGAACGGACCGGAAGTTCGAACGAACATTAGAACCCTATTAAATACAATGGATGCGAACGTTCGAATTCTAAAGTGCTAATTATAACAACTATTATGCATGTTATTGTCCTAAAAAGGGTTTGGGAACCCGGGTTCTGCACCAGGGGACATGTATCAATGCAAAAAGAAGTTTTAAAAACGGTCGTTTTTCGGGAGCAGTCATTTTAATGATGCATAAAGTGAAAAAAAAAAAGTCAAATATTCCTTTAAATATCGTACCTGGGGGGTGTCTAAAGTATGCCTGTGAAGTGCCACGTGTTTCCCGTGTTTAGAACTGTCCCTGCACAAAATGACACTTCTAAAGGAAAAAAAAGCCATTTAAAACTGCTTGCGGCTTTAATGTAATGTCTGGTCCCGGTAATATGGATGAAATTCTTTAAGAAAAATGGCATAGCTACCCCATGACCCCCCCCCCCCTACCCCAGCCCATTACCAGCCCCTTTGGGTCTTGTATGGATATTAAGGGGAACCCCGCACATAAAATAAAAAAGGCCCTATATACTCTGAACAGCCGTATACAGGCGGTGCATACAAGACAGGGACTGTAGGTTTGTTCTTATGTAGAATCTGTTTGTAATTTTGAACAGGTACATTGTTGAAGTGTAGCTCCAGCCCAAAAATCTATTTTTAAACTTTTTGGAAAACATAGGTAAGGGTTATCACCCCTGTAACATTTGTTTTGCTGTCTGTGCCCCTGTTCAGAACATTTCACCTCACTTTCCGTCCCAATGACAACTGTTTTTGAAATGTGGTGTTTTTCTTGAAACAAGGATTGCTGATAAAGCATCAGTACAGAGGAGACACCTTTCTCCCATATTTATTCTTACAGGAGAGAATTTTCCTTCCTAGTGGTAGATTTCCTCTCACTTCCTGTTGTCTTCTTGCGTTTGCAAGTAGGAGTCGTTTGTAAGTTGGATGTTTGAAAGTAGGGACCTGCCGTATATACTCTGCAGAAATAGGCCCCTTAGTTGTTGGTGTTGGCACAACACTGTAAGCACTCACAGTTACTCTTGGTTGGTGCTGGAACGCCCTGCTGTCAACTATTATATCAGGAATTTTAATTACATATAATTGTTGAACAGTGGTAGTAAAAATTGGGCCTTTGATGGTGGTGCTGGTGCCACAACACTGTAAGCCCTGACAGTTACTCTTGGTGGGTGCAGCAATGGGCCCTGCTGTGAATTATTAGATCAAGAATTGTAATTACATGCCCCTGTTGAACAGGGGCTGAAAAATTGGGCCTTAGGCACTGGTGGCACAACACTGCAACCCCTCACAGATACTGTACTTGGAGCACAGCAATGAGCCCTGTTGCAAAGTATTGCTTCAAAAATTGTAATGACACGCCCCTGTTAAACAGGGGCTGAAAAATTGGGCCTTAGGCACTGGTGGCACAACACTGCAACTCCTCACAGATACTGTACTTGGAGCACAGCAATGAGCCCTGTTGCAAAGTATTGCTTCAAAAATTGTAATTACACGCCCCTGTTAAACAGGGGCTGAAAAATTGGGCGTTAGGCACTGGTGGCGGCACCCATAAACAAAAATGATCTTCCAAGCTATCATCATCAATCGTATCATTGAGGACTCGGAGGAGGAGGATAGCCAGTCAACATAACAGCACAGGCACTCAGCATCAGCATCAGTCTTGAAGGGATGTGACATTTTAAAATCAATTAGTCTGTTATATCAGCATCAGGTGTGTGGTAGCTGGTGGTGATCCAAGACTGGTTCATCTTGATGAAAGTCAGTCGATCAACCGAGTCGGTGGACAGGCGCACCCTGTGATCCGTGACAAATCCTCCAGCAGCACTGAATGTGCGTTCCGAAAGAACGCTGGATGCAGGACAGGCCAGTAGCTCAATTGCATACTGTGCAAGCTCTGGCCAGTGATCCATCCTCAAGACCCAGTAAGCCAGAGGATTTTCGGTGGGGAAGGTGTCCAAGTCTGACCTTGCCCCTAGATATTCCTGCACCATGTTTATCAGACGCTGGCGATGGTTGCTGGAACCAATCATACTTTGGGGCTGCGGACTAAAGAATTGTCTGAACGCATCGGTCAGACGGCCACCTTCCCCACCGCTCCTTCTTTGACTGGCCGAAGCCTCAGCAACTCGTTGTCCAGGACCAGGAGTTTGCAACCTCCCAGTCTCTGGGAACGCGTTGCACAGACCTTTCTGCAAGGCCTCCCGGAGTTGTCTCATCCTCTGCTCCCTCTGCGACGGTAACATAAGGTCCGCAACCTTACCCTTGTACCGTGGATCAAGGAGAGTGGCCAGCCAGTAATGGTCCCTCTCCTTGATCCGAAGAATACGAGGATCCTTCCGCAGACTTTGCAGGATCAGGGAGGCCATGCAGCGTAGGTTTGCTGAGGCATTCGCTCCGGAGTCCTCTGGGTCACTAAGGACGACATGATCCGCAGCCACCTCCTCCCAGCCACGTACAAGTCCACTGGTTTCTTGGGACTGTAAATCATCCCTAAAAGACTGCTGCTGATGATGCTGAGTGCCAGCCTCCACCTCCATGCTGACACAATCCTCCTCCTCCTCCTCCTCCTCCTCTTCCTGTGCGATGGGTGGGACAGAAGGAACACTGTCTGGGTAAAGGGGGCCTTGAGAGGCAAGGAAGTCCTCCTCTTCCTGCCTCTGTTCTGCCTCAAGTGCCCTGTCCATTATTCCACGCAGCGTGTGCTCCAACAGGTGGACAAGAGGTACAGTGTCACTGATGCATGCACTGTCACTGCTCACCATCCTCGTGGCCTCCTCAAATGGTGCCAGGACAGTGCATGCATCCCTGATCATGCCCCACTGGCGTGGAGAAAAAAAACCAAGCTCCCCTGACCCTGTCCTGGTGCCGTAGTCGCACAGGTACTCATTGATGGCCCTCTGCTGCGTGTGCAGCCGCTGCAGCATGGCCAACGTTGAGTTCCACCTGGTGGGCATGTCACATATAAGGCGGTTCTTGGGCAGGTTCAACTCCTTTTGCAGCTCAGCCAGGCGAGCACTGGCATTATAAGATCTGCGGAAATGCACACAGACTTTCCTGGCCTGCCTCAGGACATCCTGTAAGCCCGGGTACCTGCCCAAGAACCGCTGCACCACCAGGTTAAGGACGTGAGCCACACAGGGCACATGGGTCAGTTGTCCCTGTCGGAGGGCGGAGAGGAGGTTGGTGCCATTGTCGCAAACCACCATTCCTGGCTTAAGCTGGCGTGGCGTCAACCACCTCTCGGCCTGGCCCTGCAGAGCAGACAGGACCTCTGCCCCAGTGTGGCTTCTGTCCCCCAAACACACCAGCGCAAGCACGGCATGGCATCTTTTTGCCTGCGTACTTGCGTAGCCCCGTGAACGGCTACGGAGCACCGCTGGTTCATAGGACAAACCACAGGAAGAGGCCATGGAGGAAGAAGAAGAGGAGGGGGTGGAGGAGAGAGGTGTGTCACAACCAGTAGTAGCATTTTGGAGGCGTGGCGGTGGGACAACCTCCAACACTACTGCACCTTGTCCTGAATCCTTCCCAGCTGCCAAAAGAGTGACCCAATGGGCCGTGAAAGAAAGGTAACGTCCCTGTCCATGCCTGCTGGACCATGAGTCAGCGGTAATATGCACCTTACCGCTGACCGCCCTGTCCAGCGAGGCCAAGACATTGCCTTCCACATGCCGGTAGAGAGCCGGAATAGCCTTCCGTGAGAAAAAGTGGCGTTTGGGAACCTGCCACTGAGGAACCGCACATTGCACAAACTCACGGAAGGGGGCCGAGTCTACCAACTGAAAAGGCAGCAGTTGAAGCGCTAGCAATTTAGCCAAGCTAGCATTCAACCGCTGGGCATGTGGATGGCTGGGAGTGAACTTCTTTCGACGGTCCAGCAGCTGGGGCAGGGAAATTTGCCTGCTAGAATCGGACGTCGGTGTACTGCTAGCAGAGTGGGCGCAAGTACTTGGCTGTGACACACCTAATTCTACACCTTCATTCCTCTCAGTGCATGTTTCAGAGAGGACTGAAGTTATAGTGGGGTTGGAGATCCCAGCTGATGCGGTGCAAGGAGAGGTCCGCTTTGTTCTTTGGTGTGGGTCTTTGAGGTAGGCTTGCCAACGAGCTGCATGGCAGGTCAACATATGTCTGGTCAGGCATGTGGTACCCAAGCGGCTGATGTTTTGGCCACGCGATATACGCTTGAGACATATGTTGCAAACAGCAGCTGTGCGATCTGATGCACTAGCCTCAAAAAAGGCCCACACCAAAGAACTTTTTGAATGACGGGCAGAGGCAGCGCCCTGCACAGGCGGAGCTCTGCGGTGTGATTCCGTCGGTGTACTGCCCTTACGCTGGCCACCAAAGGGCATCCTGCCTCGTTGGAGATGTGCCTCCTCCACATCCTCCTCCTCCTCCTCTCTCCTATTAGGCACCCACGTGGAGTCATTGACCTCATCATCCCCTCCCTCCTCATCACTGGAGCCAATCTGGCAGTATGCTGCAGCTGCTGGAACATGACTGCCAGATTGGTGTCCTTCTTCAGCATCCCCTCTGTCTGCTCTCACGCTACTGCCTTCCTCTAGCTGGGTTTCATCATCAGACCCTTCGAAACGCTGGGCATCCTCCTGGAGCATGTACCCAACACTGTGCTGAAACAGTTCGGGGGACTCCTCAGGAGGAGGACATGGTGGGTCTAGGGAAGGAGTGACTGATGATTTGTCTGACATTGATACCAGGGAAGACGACGCTTTGGCAGCTGCTTTTCCAGTACCCTGAGCCTGGGTGAGAGAGGATGAGGAGGAGGAGGAGGGCTTGGTCATCCACTCTACCAAGTCTTCGGCATGATGTGGCTCAACATGTCCAGCTGCCGAAAAGAAGGACAAGCGTGTCCCATGGCCATGTGCTGATGACAATGCACCGCGTCCACGACCAGCACTGTTGCCCCCAGACACAGAGCCTGCTTGCCCTCTTTTATTGCCTCCTGACTGTCTGCCTCTCCTTGTTTGCCTTCCAGACATTCTAATAGATGGCCTGCAGGGAGATGGGAAAAAAGCAATAAGGGCTACCTTCAGGTGTCCTTCTCTGTCCCTGGAAACAAGGACTTGCAGAGTGAAAGAAAAAAAACACTCTCCCTACCTACAGTTTTCTGTCCCTAGAAAAAAATGTTTTTTTTAATCACAATATAGCAAAAGGACAATTCACTCACTGTCCTTCCAGGTCCCTGGAAACAAGGACTTGCAGAGTGAAAGAAACTGACACTGTCCCTACCTAGAGTTTTCTGTCCCTGGAATAAATGTTTTTTTCAGCACAATATAGCACAAGGACAATTAACTCACTGTCCTTACAGGTCCCTGGAAACAAGGACTTGCAGAGTGAAAGAAAAAAAATACTCTCCCTACCTACAGTTTTCTGTCCCTAGAAAAAAATGTTTTTTTTAATCACAATATAGCAAAAGGACAATTCACTCACTGTCCTTCCAGGTCCCTGGAAACAAGGACTTGCAGAGTGAAAGAAACTGACACTGTCCCTACCTAGTGTTTTCTGTCCCTAGAATAAATGTTTTTTTTAATCACAATATAGCACAAGGAAAATTAACTCACTGTCCTTACAGGTCCCTGGAAACAAGGACTTGCAGAGTGAAAGAAAAAAAACACTCTCCCTACCTACAGTTTTCTGTCCCTAGAAAAAAATGTTTTTTTTAATCACAATATAGCAAAAGGACAATTCACTCACTGTCCTTCCAGGTCCCTGGAAACAAGAACTTGCAGAGTGAAAGAAACTGACACTGTCCCTACCTAGAGTTTTCTGTCCCTGGAATAAATGTTTTTTTCAGCACAATATAGCACAAGGACAATTAACTCACTGTCCTTACAGGTCCCTGGAAACAAGGACTTGCAGAGTGAAAGAAACTGACACTGTCCCTACCTAGAGTTTTCTGTCCCTAGAATAAATGTTTTTTTTAATCACAATATAGCAAAAGGACAATTCACTCACTGTCCTTCCAGGTCCCTGGAAACAAGGACTTGCAGAGTGAAAGAAACTGACACTGTCCCTACCTAGAGTTTTCTGTCCCTGGAATAAATGTTTTTTTCAGCACAATATAGCACAAGGACAATTAACTCACTGTCCTTACAGGTCCCTGGAAACAAGGACTTGCAGAGTGAAAGAAAAAAAATACTCTCCCTACCTACAGTTTTCTGTCCCTAGAAAAAAATGTTTTTTTTAATCACAATATAGCAAAAGGACAATTCACTCACTGTCCTTCCAGGTCCCTGGAAACAAGGACTTGCAGAGTGAAAGAAACTGACACTGTCCCTACCTAGAGTTTTCTGTCCCTAGAATAAATGTTTTTTTTAATCACAATATAGCAAAAGGACAATTCACTCACTGTCCTTCCAGGTCCCTGGAAACAAGGACTTGCAGAGTGAAAGAAACTGACACTGTCCCTACCTAGAGTTTTCTGTCCCTAGAATAAATGTTTTTTTTAATCACAATATAGCAAAAGGACAATTCACTCACTGTCCTTCCAGGTCCCTGGAAACAAGGACTTGCAGAGTGAAAGAAACTGACACTGTCCCTACCTAGAGTTTTCTGTCCCTAGAATAAATGTTTTTTTTAATCACAATATAGCAAAAGGACAATTCACTCACTGTCCTTCCAGGTCCCTGGAAACAAGGACTTGCAGAGTGAAAGAAACTGACACTGTCCCTACCTAGAGTTTTCTGTCCCTAGAATAAATGTTTTTTTTAATCACAATATAGCACAAGGAAAATTAACTCACTGTCCTTACAGGTCCCTGGAAACAAGGACTTGCAGAGTGAAAGAAAAAAAACACTCTCCCTACCTACAGTTTTCTGTCCCTAGAAAAAAATGTTTTTTTTAATCACAATATAGCAAAAGGACAATTCACTCACTGTCCTTCCAGGTCCCTGGAAACAAGGACTTGCAGAGTGAAAGAAACTGACACTGTCCCTACCTAGAGTTTTCTGTCCCTGGAATAAATGTTTTTTTCAGCACAATATAGCACAAGGACAATTAACTCACTGTCCTTACAGGTCCCTGGAAACAAGGACTTGCAGAGTGAAAGAAACTGACACTGTCCCTACCTAGAGTTTTCTGTCCCTGGAATAAATGTTTTTTTCAGCACAATATAGCACAAGGACAATTAACTCACTGTCCTTACAGGTCCCTGGAAACAAGGACTTGCAGAGTGAAAGAAAAAAAATACTCTCCCTACCTACAGTTTTCTGTCCCTAGAAAAAAATGTTTTTTTTAATCACAATATAGCAAAAGGACAATTCACTCACTGTCCTTCCAGGTCCCTGGAAACAAGGACTTGCAGAGTGAAAGAAACTGACACTGTCCCTACCTAGAGTTTTCTGTCCCTAGAATAAATGTTTTTTTTAATCACAATATAGCAAAAGGACAATTCACTCACTGTCCTTCCAGGTCCCTGGAAACAAGGACTTGCAGAGTGAAAGAAACTGACACTGTCCCTACCTAGAGTTTTCTGTCCCTAGAATAAATGTTTTTTTTAATCACAATATAGCAAAAGGACAATTCACTCACTGTCCTTCCAGGTCCCTGGAAACAAGGACTTGCAGAGTGAAAGAAACTGACACTGTCCCTACCTAGAGTTTTCTGTCCCTAGAATAAATGTTTTTTTTAATCACAATATAGCAAAAGGACAATTCACTCACTGTCCTTCCAGGTCCCTGGAAACAAGGACTTGCAGAGTGAAAGAAACTGACACTGTCCCTACCTAGAGTTTTCTGTCCCTAGAATAAATGTTTTTTTTAATCACAATATAGCAAAAGGACAATTCACTCACTGTCCTTCCAGGTCCCTGGAAACAAGGACTTGCAGAGTGAAAGAAACTGACACTGTCCCTACCTAGAGTTTTCTGTCCCTAGAATAAATGTTTTTTTTAATCACAATATAGCAAAAGGACAATTCACTCACTGTCCTTCCAGGTCCCTGGAAACAAGGACTTGCAGAGTGAAAGAAACTGACACTGTCCCTACCTAGAGTTTTCTGTCCCTAGAATAAATGTTTTTTTTAATCACAATATAGCACAAGGAAAATTAACTCACTGTCCTTACAGGTCCCTGGAAACAAGGACTTGCAGAGTGAAAGAAAAAAAACACTCTCCCTACCTACAGTTTTCTGTCCCTAGAAAAAAATGTTTTTTTTAATCACAATATAGCAAAAGGACAATTCACTCACTGTCCTTCCAGGTCCCTGGAAACAAGGACTTGCAGAGTGAAAGAAACTGACACTGTCCCTACCTAGAGTTTTCTGTCCCTGGAATAAATGTTTTTTTCAGCACAATATAGCACAAGGACAATTAACTCACTGTCCTTACAGGTCCCTGGAAACAAGGACTTGCAGAGTGAAAGAAAAAAAATACTCTCCCTACCTACAGTTTTCTGTCCCTAGAAAAAAATGTTTTTTTTAATCACAATATAGCAAAAGGACAATTCACTCACTGTCCTTCCAGGTCCCTGGAAACAAGGACTTGCAGAGTGAAAGAAACTGACACTGTCCCTACCTAGAGTTTTCTGTCCCTAGAATAAATGTTTTTTTTAATCACAATATAGCAAAAGGACAATTCACTCACTGTCCTTCCAGGTCCCTGGAAACAAGGACTTGCAGAGTGAAAGAAACTGACACTGTCCCTACCTAGAGTTTTCTGTCCCTAGAATAAATGTTTTTTTTAATCACAATATAGCAAAAGGACAATTCACTCACTGTCCTTCCAGGTCCCTGGAAACAAGGACTTGCAGAGTGAAAGAAACTGACACTGTCCCTACCTAGAGTTTTCTGTCCCTAGAATAAATGTTTTTTTTAATCACAATATAGCAAAAGGACAATTCACTCACTGTCCTTCCAGGTCCCTGGAAACAAGGACTTGCAGAGTGAAAGAAACTGACACTGTCCCTACCTAGAGTTTTCTGTCCCTAGAATAAATGTTTTTTTTTAAGCACACTATAGCAGAAGCACAAAACACACTGACACTCTCCCTACCTATCCTTCTCTTTCCCTAAACTAAAGGAATCCAGGTTAAGCAAGAAAGAAATAACAGTCACTGTCCCTGCCTATGCTACTCTATCCCTGCTCCGGAACACACTACACTAGGCCGCCGTGCTGGCGGCCTTTTATAGTGTGGGGCGTGTACTAAACACCCTCAGCAATAATTGGCCACAGGCATCCTGCCTGTGGCCAATCATTGCTCTCCTCGCTGCCGGCGCTGTGATTGGCCAAGCATGCGGGGTCACAGTGCATGCTTGGCCAATCACAGCGCCTGGATGACACTGCGATGGCGTAGTGCATTGTGGGCCGTTCGCGTCACTCGAATTTGGCGCGAACGGCCCAAATCGTTCGATCTTCGTCGAACGATCGAACAGCCAATGTTCGAGTCGAACGTATGTTCGACTCGAACACGAAGCTCATCCCTACCATACACTAAGCAATCTGATTGTATATTGTGTATTTATAGAGAAGGGTGATCACGGATTGATTGCATTTCATTTAAAAAAAACGTGCACCTGGGAATGGGTGGGTGGATGATGCAGGGTGTGTGCTAAAAAGGTCAGCTGGTCAACTCCTTCCTGTGTCATGACCTAAAGTCTGATCAGGAAGAAGACATTACTAATGGAAACGTCTGGAAACGGGTTAGGACAAAAAAAGTAAGTGACTGTAGATTTAATGGAAAGCTTTGATATTTTTGCAAAAAAGTATATGAAAGATATATTGGTACATAGGGGAGCTGGAATTTAGGAAAAAAAAAGTGTACAAAGGCGAACTTACCTTTTACCTAGGTTCACACTAAAGCCCTGTACACACGATCGGATATCCTATGGATTCTAATCCGATGTTTTTTTCCATCGGAAACCCGATGAAACTGTCTTCCATCAGTCTTGTCCACACACCATCAGTCAAAAAACGGACCGTTTCAAACGCGGTGACGTAAAACACTCCGATGAGCCGAGAAAAATTAGGTTCAATGCTTCTGAGCATGCGTCGACTTGATTCTGAGCATGCGTGGGTTTTTTATCCGATGGAGTTCCACACAGACGATCGGATTTTGCTATCATTTTTTTCCCCATCAGATAAATTTAAAACAAGTTCTGTTTTTTCACACTGATGGAAAAAAGACCGATGGGGCCCATACACGATCGGTTCGTCCGATGAAAACAGTCCATCGGACTGTTTTCATCGGTAAAACCGATCGTGTGTACACAGCTTTATGCGGTATAAACAGACACTTAAATCGGAGTTCTGTCTAAAAAAATTAAAAGTCAGCAGCTACAAATACTGCAGCTACTGACTTTTAAAATAAGGACACTTACCTGTCCAAGGTGCCCGCGATGTCCTCACCCAAAGCTGACCCATCCCTCATCTCTGGGTGGAGGCGCTGGCATTGCTAGTAAGGGAACCAGGAAGTAAAGCCTTGTGGCTTCACAGCCTGGTTCCCTACTGCGCATGCACGAGTCACGCTGCACGTTCTGAGTGGTCCCTGCTGTCTTCTTCGACCTGTGTGTCTCCCAGAAGACAGAGGGGGGGGGGACAGAGGAGGGGCCGGACATGGCGATCTTTAATCAGAAGTGGGAGCAAATACCTGTATTACACAGGTATCTGCTCCCCCCTCCCCCCTGAAAGGTGCCAAATGTGACACCGGAGAGGGGGAGGAATCTGGACAGCGGAAGTTCCATTTTTGGTTGGAATTCCACTTTAACTGCTTCCCGACCACCGCACGCACTTATACGTCGACAGAATGGCACTCCTGGGCAAAAGGACGTACCTGTAAGTCCCCTTTAAGGAAGTGGCATTGTGGACGCACGCGAGCCCCGTGAGCCGGACCGCGGGTCCCGAAGATTTGATCGCCGCGAGTATACCCGCAATCGTCTCACGGTGAGGAAGAACAGGGAGATGCTGATGTAAACAAGCATCTCCCCGCTCTGCCTAGTGACAATGACAGTGATCACAGTTTCCTGTAATCGGAAGTGTGATCACTGTCTTTTCACACACAGCCCATCCCCCCTACAGTAAGAAGCACTCCCTAGGGCACACTTAACCCCTACAGTGCCACCTAGTGGTTAACCCCTTCACTGTCAGTGTCATTTTCACAGTAATCAGTGCATTTTTATAGCACTGATCGCTGTTAAAATGACAATGGTCACAAAAATGTGTCAAAAGTGTCCGATGTGTCCGCCATAATGTCGCAGTCACGATAAAAATCGCTGATCGCCGCCATTACTAGTAAAAAAAAAAAAATATTAAACTGAGGAAAAAATTTTTTTTTATATATTTTTGGGGGATATTTATTATAGCAAAAAGTAAAAAATTTTTTTTCAAAATTGTCGCTCTATTTTTGTTTATAGCTAGAGTTGAGCGGACACCTGGATGTTCGGGTTCGACGGGTTCGGCCGAACTTCGGAAAAAAGTTCGGGTTCGGGACTGAACTTTAACCCGAACCCGAACCCCATTGAAGTCAATGGGGACCCGGACTTCTAAGGACTAAAAAGGCTCTAAAAAAGTAATGGAAAGGGCTAGAGGGCTGCAAATGGCAGCAAAATGTTGTTAAGAGCATGGCAAGTGCTCTGCAAACAAATGTGGATAGGGAAATAACTTAAAATAACATAAAAAAATAAAAAATAAAAAAATATGCTGGAGGCCCCCTTTTCAGCAGAAGAGGTACGGGAAGTCATTAAGAGCCTCAGAAACTCAACGGCACGATGCCACACATATGGTGGGAATGCCCCAGAATACGCCCTTTCTGGAATAAATTATTCAATTTAATGGATAAGCTAGTGGGAAAATAAAATACTTTGAAATAAAAATGTAGCGGGGTGCTAAATTTAAGGGAAGTGTTTGAGTGGTAAATAGGCTCAAACACCCTAATTCTGTAGGATTCATGGACCATTTTGTCCTCGGGGGACAGTATTGGTGTGCAGTTCCCTGCGGCCTACAGGTGGCGCTGCCATGGTAGGCTAGGGTTGAACCGCCAATACAGTGCTGTGCCTTTTGTGTCCCCTCTTGGCAGTAGTACAGCGGGGCGGGGAACCTGCTGTGCATGCCGGGAGAGCATATAAAAGGGGCAGACCTTTGGCCTGGGGGCTGATGTCCAGTGGGGTCCACGCCCAGGTGCCTTCGGCCTGTGTGCATGTGTTCCTGTTCCATCTCGGGTACCTTTTAGCCCGGGGTGAGGTACTATCCTGGAGTTCCTGCTGCCCTGGGTATGGAGGCCTAGGTGCGGGAGTAAATCCTGGAGTCCAGAGCCTTCGTCTGGAGTCCGCTAAGGGTCGAGGAGTCTTAGGGTGCTGCCTCGTGTAGGGGACCATGTTCCAGGGAAGGGAGGATCATTCTGATGGACCGATGCGGGAGTCACGGTGAAGGAAGGGTCTGTTGACTCCCTGGAGAGATGTCTTCCCCTTGATATGGGCTAGGTATGTATAACACACTGCAAAATATTTTTTGTGGCCCTAAATGGTGTTTTTTGGAAGACCACAACACACCCACAGTACGTAACCGCTGAATCGCACAGCTACAGAACTGCAGAAAATGCTATTAAAAAAAAAATTAGTTTTTTTAGTATAGCACAGTAGAAGACAAATATATAGAAATGGTTTATTTCACACGCCTCCACATATGTATAACACACTGCTAAATATTTTTTGTGGCCCTAAATGGGTCATTTTGCAAGCGTACATTAAAGTGCAAATTTTTTAAAATATTTTTTTGCCCTAAACGGGTCTTTTTTTGCACGAGCAAAATAAAATGCAAATTTTTAATTTTTTTTGCACTTAATGGGTCTTTGGAAAAGAGCACAATAAAGTGCCTTTTTTTTTTTTGCCCTAAATGGATCTTTTTCAAAGAGCAGAATACACCCACAGTATGGAAATGGTGTATCTCTCAACGTAATATATGCAGTCCTGGTGCACTGAGCTTGCAGATAAAAGGTAGATTTTCTCTGACACTGGGCTCATGGCAGTGTAAAAAGACTGCAGTGCAACACAAACAGGTAAACCTATGCAGATCGCTGAGTTATATCTCTGAATCTGGACTCCTATTCCTATATAATAAATCTCTCTCCCTGAAAGCACCAACAGGAACCTGGCCCTACACTACACTGTCTCTCTATCTTTTCCCTCAGATTCCAGAATCAGGACTAACTCATGTATTTTTCAATCTCTCCCTAAAAGCAACAGCAGCAGACAAGATCCTCTCCCTATCTATTCTGAAGCAGAGTGACGTGTGTGCTTTGTGCCTCTAGCTTATATAGAAGCTGGGTCACATGTTGCACTGACCAATCACAGCCATGCCATTAGTAGGCATGGCTATGATGGCTTCTAAGGGCACACCAGCTAATCAAAAGGTGATTGGCTGCCCCCTGAAGCATTTCTAACTGCGCCATTAGATTGCTGAACCCGAACCCGGACTTTCGCACAAAGTCCGGGTTCGGGTTCGGGTTCGGGAAAAAGCTAAAGTTCGGTACGGACCAGAACTTTACAGTTCGGGTTCGCTCAACCCTATTTATAGCGCAAAAAATAAAAAACGCATAGGTGATAAAATACCACCAAAAGTAAGCTCTATTGGTGGGGAAAAAAGGACGTCAATTTTGTTTGGGAGCCACGTCGCACGACCGCGCAATTGTCAGTTAAAGCGACGCAGTGCCGAATCGCAAAAAGTGGCCCAGTCTTTGACCAGCAAAATGGTCTGGGGCTTAAGTGGTTAAAGTACAACTAAAGGTAGCATGCTTTTTAGTAAGCCCTTATATAAACACCAGACCCTTACCCAAGCATGTAAGCTGGCAGCCCACAGGAAAAGGGGGGAACGAGAGAGCACCTCCCCTCCTAAACCGTACCAGTCCACATGCCCTCAACATGGGGAGGGTGCTTTGGGGTCCCCATGTTGAGGGCATGTGGCCTGGTACGGTTCAGGAGGGGGGGTGCACACTTTCTCATTCTCCCCCTTTTTCCTGTGGCCTGCCAGGTTGCATGCTCAGATAATGGTCTGGTATGGATTTTGGGAGGGACCCCCACACCATTTAAAAAAAATAAAAATTGGCGTGGAGTTCCCCTTAATATCCATACCAGACCCGAAAGGACTGGGGGGGACGCCATTTTTTTCAAAAAAAATTCAATGTATTGCCGGGATTCGGCTCATCCCCATTGTTTACATATTGCTACAGTTTATAAAAATCTATATTTTAAGTAAACAACACATTAAAGTTTATTTTAGTGCTCATAAACATAACTTCCATTTTTTGTAAACTGTAAACGATTTTTCTGTGTTATTAACTGATGCCAAATAGGGATGAGCTTCGTGTTCGAGTCGAACATACGTTCGACTCGAACATCGGCTGTTCGATCGTTCGACGAAGATCGAACGATTTGGGCCGTTCGCGCCAAATTCGAGTGACGCGAACGGCCCACAATGCACTACGCCATCGCAGTGTCATCCAGGCGCTGTGATTGGCCAAGCATGCACTGTGACCCCGCATGCTTGGCCAATCACAGCGCCGGCAGCGAGGAGAGCAATGATTGGCCACAGGCAGGATGCCTGTGGCCAATTATTGCTGAGGGTGTTTAGTACACGCCCCACACTATAAAAGGCCGCCAGCACGGCGGCCTAGTGTAGTGTGTTCCGGAGCAGGGAAAGAGCAGCATAGGCAGGGACAGTGACATTTATTTCTTTCTTGCTTAACCTGGATTCCTTTAGTTTAGGGAAAGAGAAGGATAGGTAGGGAGAGTGTCAGTGTGTTTTACTGTTCGAGTCCTTGTTTCTAGGGACAGGGAAGGACAGTGAGTGAATTCTCCTTGTGCTATAGTGTGCTTTAAAAAAACATTTTTTCTAGGGACAGAAAACTCTAGGTAGGGAGAGTGTCAGTTTCTTTCACTGTGCAAGTCCTTGTTTCTAGGGACAGGGAAGGACAGTGAGTGAATTCTCCTTGTGCTATAGTGTGCTTTAAAAAAACATTTTTTCTAGGGACAGAAAACTCTAGGTAGGGAGAGTGTCAGTTTCTTTCACTGTGCAAGTCCTTGTTTCTAGGGACAGGGAAGGACAGTGAGTGAATTCTCCTTGTGCTATAGTGTGCTTTTAAAAAAAAAATTTTCTAGGGACAGAAAACTCTAGGTAGGGAGAGTGTCAGTTTCTTTCACTGTGCAAGTCCTTGTTTCTAGGGACAGGGAAGGACAGTGAGTGAATTCTCCTTGTGCTATAGTGTGCTTTAAAAAAACATTTTTTCTAGGGACAGAAAACTCTAGGTAGGGAGAGTGTCAGTTTCTTTCACTGTGCAAGTCCTTGTTTCTAGGGACAGGGAAGGACAGTGAGTGAATTCTCCTTGTGCTATAGTGTGCTTTAAAAAAACATTTTTTCTAGGGACAGAAAACTCTAGGTAGGGAGAGTGTCAGTTTCTTTCACTGTGCAAGTCCTTGTTTCTAGGGACAGGGAAGGACAGTGAGTGAATTCTCCTTGTGCTATAGTGTGCTTTAAAAAAACATTTTTTCTAGGGACAGAAAACTCTAGGTAGGGAGAGTGTCAGTTTCTTTCACTGTGCAAGTCCTTGTTTCTAGGGACAGGGAAGGACAGTGAGTGAATTCTCCTTGTGCTATAGTGTGCTTTAAAAAAACATTTTTTCTAGGGACAGAAAACTCTAGGTAGGGAGAGTGTCAGTTTCTTTCACTGTGCGAGTCCTTGTTTCTAGGGACAAAGAAGGAAAGTGAGGGGAATTCTCCTTGTGCTATAGTGTGCTAAAGCATTCCTCATCAACCATCTTTGAAATCCTTGTTTTTTGGACAGTCAGGGAAATTGTCGTTGTGCTATTCTGTGCAAAAGCAATCATCCTCAACCATATTTAGAAATCCTTAAGTAAAGGGACAGAGAAGGACACCTGAAGGTAGCCCTTATTGCTTTTTTCCCATCTCCCTGCAGGCCATCTATTAGAATGTCTGGAAGGCAAACAAGGAGAGGCAGACAGTCAGGAGGCAATAAAAGAGGGCAAGCAGGCTCTGTGTCTGGGGGCAACAGTGCTGGTCGTGGACGCGGTGCATTGTCATCAGCACATGGCCATGGGACACGCTTGTCCTTCTTTTCGGCAGCTGGACATGTTGAGCCACATCATGCCGAAGACTTGGTAGAGTGGATGACCAAGCCCTCCTCCTCCTCCTCATCCTCTCTCACCCAGGCTCAGGGTACTGGCAAAGCAGCTGCCAAAGCGTCCTCTTCCCTGGTATCAATGTCAGACTCATCATCAGTCACTCCTTCCCTAGACCCACCATGTCCTCCTCCTGAGGAGTCCCCCGAACTGTTTGAGCACAGTGTTGGGTACATGCTCCAGGAGGATGCCCAGCGTTTCGAAGGGTCTGATGATGAAACCCAGCTACAGGAAGGCAGTAGCGTGAGAGCAGACAGAGGGGATGCTCAAGAAGGACACCAATCTGGCAGTCATGTTCCAGCAGCTGCAGCATACTGCCAGATTGGCTCCAGTGATGAGGAGGGAGGGGATGATGAGGTCACTGACTCCACGTGGGTGCCTAATAGGAGAGAGGAGGAGGAGGAGGATGAGGAGGAGGCACATCTCCAACGAGGCAGGATGCCCTTTGGTGGCCAGCGTAAGGGCAGTACACCGACGGAATCACACCGCAGAGCTCCGCCTGTGCAGGGCGCTGCCTCTGCCCGTCATTCAAAAAGTTCCTTGGTGTGGGCCTTTTTTGAGGCTAGTGCATCAGATCGCACAGCTGCTGTTTGCAACATATGTCTCAAGCGTATATCGCGTGGCCAAAACATCAGCCGCTTGGGTACCACATGCCTGACCAGACATATGTTGACCTGCCATGCAGCTCGTTGGCAAGCCTACCTCAAAGACCCACACCAAAGAACAAAGCGGACCTCTCCTTGCACCGCATCAGCTGGGATCTCCAACCCCACTATAACTTCAGTCCTCTCTGAAACATGCACTGAGAGGAATGAAGGTGTAGAATTAGGTGTGTCACAGCCAAGTACTTGCGGCCACTCTGCTAGCAGTACACCGACGTCCGATTCTAGCAGGCAAATTTCCCTGCCCCAGCTGCTGGACCGTCGAAAGAAGTTCACTCCCAGCCATCCACATGCCCAGCGGTTGAATGCTAGCTTGGCTAAATTGCTAGCGCTTCAACTGCTGCCTTTTCAGTTGGTAGACTCGGCCCCCTTCCGTGAGTTTGTGCAATGTGCGGTTCCTCAGTGGCAGGTTCCCAAACACCACTTTTTCTCACGGAAGGCTATTCCGGCTCTCTATCGGCATGTGGAAGGCAATGTCTTGGCCTCGCTGGACAGGGCGGTCAGCGGTAAGGTGCATATTACCGCTGACTCATGGTCCAGCAGGCATGGACAGGGACGTTACCTTTCTTTCACGGCCCATTGGGTCACTCTTTTGGCAGCTGGGAAGGATGCAGGACAAGGTGCAGTAGTGTTGGAGGTTGTCCCACCGCCACGCCTCCAAAATGCTACTACTGGTTGTGACACACCTCTCTCCTCCACCCCCTCCTCTTCTTCTTCCTCCATGGCCTCTTCCTGTGGTTTGTCCTATGAACCAGCGGTGCTCCGTAGCCGTTCACGGGGCTACGCAAGTACGCAGGCAAAAAGATGCCATGCCGTGCTTGCGCTGGTGTGTTTGGGGGACAGAAGCCACACTGGGGCAGAGGTCCTGTCTGCTCTGCAGGGCCAGGCCGAGAGGTGGTTGACGCCACGCCAGCTTAAGCCAGGAATGGTGGTTTGCGACAATGGCACCAACCTCCTCTCCGCCCTTCGACAGGGACAACTGACCCATGTGCCCTGTGTGGCTCACGTCCTTAACCTGGTGGTGCAGCGGTTCTTGGGCAGGTACCCAGGCTTACAGGATGTCCTGAGGCAGGCCAGGAAAGTCTGTGTGCATTTCCGCAGATCTTATAATGCCAGTGCTCGCCTGGCTGAGCTGCAAAAGGAGTTGAACCTGCCCAAGAACCGCCTTATATGTGACATGCCCACCAGGTGGAACTCAACGTTGGCCATGCTGCAGCGGCTGCACACGCAGCAGAGGGCCATCAATGAGTACCTGTGCGACTACGGCACCAGGACAGGGTCAGGGGAGCTTGGTTTTTTTTCTCCACGCCAGTGGGGCATGATCAGGGATGCATGCACTGTCCTGGCACCATTTGAGGAGGCCACGAGGATGGTGAGCAGTGACAGTGCATGCATCAGTGACACTGTACCTCTTGTCCACCTGTTGGAGCACACGCTGCGTGGAATAATGGACAGGGCACTTGAGGCAGAACAGAGGCAGGAAGAGGAGGACTTCCTTGCCTCTCAAGGCCCCCTTTACCCAGACAGTGTTCCTTCTGTCCCACCCATCGCACAGGAAGAGGAGGAGGAGGAGGAGGAGGAGGAGGAGGAGGATTGTGTCAGCATGGAGGTGGAGGCTGGCACTCAGCATCATCAGCAGCAGTCTTTTAGGGATGATTTACAGTCCCAAGAAACCAGTGGACTTGTACGTGGCTGGGAGGAGGTGACTGCGGATCATGTCGTCCTTAGTGACCCAGAGGACTCCGGAGCGAATGCCTCAGCAAACCTACGCTGCATGGCCTCCCTGATCCTGCAAAGTCTGCGGAAGGATCCTCGTATTCTTCGGATCAAGGAGAGGGACCATTACTGGCTGGCCACTCTCCTTGATCCACGGTACAAGGGTAAGGTTGCGGACCTTATGTTACCGTCGCAGAGGGAGCAGAGGATGAGACAACTCCGGGAGGCCTTGCAGAAAGGTCTGTGCAACGCGTTCCCAGAGACTGGGAGGTTACAAACTCCTGGTCCTGGACAACGAGTTGCTGAGGCTTCGGCCAGTCAAAGAAGGAGCGGTGGGGAAGGTGGCCGTCTGACCGATGCGTTCAGACAATTCTTTAGTCCGCAGCCCCAAAGTATGATCGGTTCCAGCAACCATCGCCAGCGTCTGATAAACATGGTGCAGGAATATCTAGGGGCAAGGTCAGACTTGGACACCTTCCCCACCGAAAATCCTCTGGCTTACTGGGTCTTGAGGATGGATCACTGGCCAGAGCTTGCACAGTATGCAATTGAGCTACTGGCCTGTCCTGCATCCAGCGTTCTTTCGGAACGCACATTCAGTGCTGCTGGAGGATTTGTCACGGATCACAGGGTGCGCCTGTCCACCGACTCGGTTGATCGACTGACTTTCATCAAGATGAACCAGTCTTGGATCACCACCAGCTACCACACACCTGATGCTGATATAAAAGACTAATTGATTTTAACATGTCACATCCCTTCAAGACTGATGCTGATGCTGAGTGCCTGTGCTGTTATGTTGACTGGCTATCCTCCTCCTCCGAGTCCTCAATGATACGATTGATGATGATAGCTTGGAAGATCATTTTTGTTTATGGGTGCCGCCACCAGTGGCTAAGGCCCAATTTTTCAGCCCCTGTTTTACAGGGGCGTGTAATTACAATTTTTTTAGCAATAATTTGCCATAGGGCTCATTGCTGTGCTCCAAGTACAGTATCTGTGAGGGGTTGGAGTGTTGTGGCACCAGTGCCTAAGGCCCAATTTTTCAGCCCCTGTTTAACAGGGGCGTGTCATTACAATTTTTGAAGCAATACTTTGCAACAGGGCTCATTGCTGTGCTCCAAGTACAGTATCTGTGAGGGGTTGTAGTGTTGTGCCACCAGTGCCTAAGGCCCAATTTTTCAGCCCCTGTTTAACAGGGGCGTGTCATTACAATTTTTGAAGCAATACTTTGCAACAGGGCTCATTGCTGTGCTCCAAGTACAGTATCTGTGAGGGGTTGTAGTGTTGTGCCACCAGTGCCTAAGGCCCAATTTTTCAGCCCCTGTTCAACAGGGGCATGCAATTACAATTCTTGATGTAATAATTCACAGCAGGGCCCATTGCTGCACCCACCAAGAGTAACTCTGAGGGCTTACAGTGTTGTGGCAACGCCACCACCACCACCACCACGAAAGGCCCAATTTTTCAGCCCCTGTTCAAAAGGGGCATGTAATTACAATTCTTGATCTAATAATTCACAGCAGGGCCCATTCCTGCACCCACCAAGAGTAACTCTGAGGGCTTACAGTGTTGTGGCAACACCACCACCACCACCACGAAAGGCCCAATTTTTCAGCCCCTGTTCAACAGGGGCATGCAATTACAATTCTTGATCTAATAATTCACAGCAGGGCCCATTGCTGCACCCACCAAGAGTAACTGTCAGGGCTTACAGTGTTGTGGCACCAGCACCACCATCAAAGCCCCAATTTTTACTACCACTGTTCAACAATTATATGTAATTAAAATTCCTGATATAATAGTTGACAGCAGGGCGTTCCAGCACCAACCAAGAGTAACTGTGAGTGCTTACAGTGTTGTGCCAACACCAACAACTAAGGGGCCTATTTCTGCAGAGTATATACGGCAGGTCCCTACTTTCAAACATCCAACTTACAAACGACTCCTACTTGCAAACGCAAGAAGACAACAGGAAGTGAGAGGAAATCTACCCCTAGGAAGGAAAATTCTCTCCTGTAAGAATAAATATGGGAGAAAGGTGTCTCCTCTGTACTGATGCTTTATCAGCAATCCTTGTTTCAAGAAAAACACCACATTTCAAAAACAGTTGACATTGGGACGGAAAGTGAGGTGAAATGTTCTGAACAGGGGCACAGACAGCAAAACAAATGTTACAGGGGTGATAACCCTTACCTATGTTTTCCAAAAAGTTTAAAAATAGATTTTTGGGCTGGAGCTACACTTCAACAATGTACCTGTTCAAAATTACAAACAGATTCTACATAAGAACAAACCTACAGTCCCTGTCTTGTATGCACCGCCTGTATACGGCTGTTCAGAGTATATAGGGCCTTTTTTATTTTATGTGCGGGGTTCCCCTTAATATCCATACAAGACCCAAAGGGGCTGGTAATGGGCTGGGGTAGGGGGGGGGGGTCATGGGGTAGCTATACCATTTTTCTTAAAGATTTTCATCCATATTACCGGGACCAGACATTACATTAAAGCCGCAAGCAGTTTTAAATGGCTTTTTTTTCCTTTAGAAGTGTCATTTTGTGCAGGGACAGTTCTAAACACGGGAAACACGTGGCACTTCACAGGCATACTTTAGACACCCCCCAGGTACGATATTTAAAGGAATATTTGACTCTTTTTTTTTCACTTTATGCATCATTAAAATGACTGCTCCCGAAAAACGACCGTTTTTAAAACTTCTTTTTGCATTGATACATGTCCCCTGGTGCAGAACCCGGGTTCCCAAACCCTTTTTAGGACAATAACATGCATAATAGTTGTTATAATTAGCACTTTAGAATTCGAACGTTCGCATCCATTGTATTTAATAGGGTTCTAATGTTCGTACGAACTTTCGGTCCGTTCGCGGGTTCTGGTGCGAACCGAACCCGGGGGTGTTCGGCTCATCACTAATGCCAAATATGTCAAGCTATAAAATGGCATAATTCTGTGAAACCGCATTATACTTTGAAAATCTTTTAGAGCTCATTAATTTGGAGTTAACCAAAAAATAATGGCCCTAAATGTATTTCTGACTCTGCATGCATGGCAGTACCTAATATTGTATGCATTTGTGTTCATGTGTGCCTGGGGGCATGGGGCTTTTAATTTTTTGGGTGGGTTTAATATTTTTTTTTTAAACTTATTTTTTTTCTATTATAAGTTTGAGCTTGATATGCCTTTTGTCAGACTTAAAAAAAATAATCTTTATCAAAAAAATTATCTTTATCAAAAATGAAAAACATGTAAAGAAACTAGAATTGAAAACAGTACTTTTGTTTGGGGGAAATGTCTCTTTATCTGACATACAATCTATGCTACAATGTTGTGCAGAGGGGCAGTGGAAGAATACACCATAGTTACATAGTTAGTCCGGTTGAAAAAAGACACAAGTCCATCCAGTTCAACCATAAAAAAAAAAAAGAATAATATCATACAATCCCATATACCTAATTCTATACCCACAGTTGATCCAGAGGAAGGCAAAAAACCCCAGCAGAGCATGATCCAGTTTGCTACAGCAGGGGAAAAAAATCCTTCCTGATCCCCTGAGAGGCAATCGGATATTCCCTGGATCATCTTTACCTATAAATGTTAGTACCCAGTTATATTATGTACATTTAAGAAAGAATCCAGGCTTTTCTTAAAGCAATCTACTGAGCTGGCCAGAACCACCTCTGCAGGGAGTCTATTCCACATTTTCACAGCTCTTACTGTGAAGAAACCTTTCCGTATTTGGAGGTGAAATCTCTTTTCCTCTAGACGTAAAGAGTGCCCCCTTGTCCTTTGTGTTGACTGTAAAGTGAATAACACCAAGTTCACTATATGGACCCCTTATATATTTGTACATGTTGTTCATATCCCCCCTTAATCTCCTCTTCTCAAGAGCGAATAATTTCAGTTCCTCTAATATTTCCTCATAGCTGAGCTACTCCATGCCTCTAATCAGTTTGGTTGCCCTTCTCTGCACTTTCTCCGGTTCCCCAATATCCTTTTTGAGAACTGGGGCCCAAAACTGAACTGCATATTCCAGATGAGGTCTTACTAATGATTTGTACAGGGGCAAAATTATATCTCTCTCTCTCTGGAGTCCATACCTCTCTTAATACAAGAAATGACTTTGCTCGCTTTGGAAACCGCAGCTTGGCATTGCATGCTATTATTGAGCTTATGATCTACCAAAACCCCCAGATCCTTCTCCACTACGGATCCCCCCAGTTGTACTCCCCCTAGTATGTATGATGCATTCATATTCTTAGCCCCCAAGTGCATAACTTTACATTTATCAACATTAAATCTCATCTGCCACATAGTCGCCCAATTAGACAGGGCATTGAGGTCGGCTTGTAAATTGGCGATATCCTGTAAGGACGTTATTCCACTGCATAGCTTGGTGTCATCTGCAAAGACAGAAATGTTACTTTTGATCTCAGACCCAATATCATTTATAAAGATATTAAAAGTAAGGGTCCCAACACTGAACCTTGGGGTACACCACTGATAACCTTAGACCATTCAGAGTAAGAGTCATTAACCACTACTCTCTGAATTCTGTCTTTTAGCCAGTTTTCTATCAATTTACAAACTGATATTTCCAAGCCTGTAGACTTTACCTTGCACATGAGCCGCGTGTGGGGAACTGTATCAAACGCTTTTGCAAAATCCAAGTATACCACGTCCACCGCCACCCCTCTGTCCAAGGTTTTACTTACCTCTTCATAAAAAGAAATCAGGTTTGCCTGACAACTTCTGTCTTTCATGAATCCATGCTGTCTGCTGCTTAACCACTTAAGCCCCGGACCATTATGCAGGTTAAGGACCAGAGGTGTTTTCAGAATTTGGCACTCCGCTGCTTTAACTGGAAATTGTGCAGACATGCAATGTTGTACCCAAACAAAATTTGCGTCCTTTTCTTCCCACAAATAGAGATTTCTTTTAATGGTATTTGATTGCCTCTGCGATTTTTTTTTTTGCGATATAAACGGAAAAAGACTGAACATTTTGAAAAAAAATGATATTTTCTACTTTTTGTTATAATAAAAATCGAATAAACTCAATTTTAGTCATACATTTAGGCCAAAATGTATTCAGCCACATGTCTTTAGTAAAAAAAATGTCAATAAGCGTATATTTATTGGTTTGCGCAAAAGTTATAGCGTCTACAAACTAGGGTACATTTTCTGAAATTTACACAGCTTTTAATTTATGACTGCCTATCTCAATTCTTGAGGCGCTAAAATGGGAGGGCAGTACAAAACCCCCCCAAATGACCCAATTTTTGACAGAAGACACCCCAAGGAAATTGCTGAGAGGCATGTTGAGCCCATTGAGTATTTTTTTTTTTGTCCCAAGTGATTGAATAATGACTAAAAAAAAAAAAAATTACAAAAAGTTGTCACTAAATGATATATTGCTCACACATGCCATGGTTATATGTGGAATTGCACCCCAAAATAAATTTTACTGCTTCTCCTGAGTACGGGGATACCACATGTGTGGGACTTTTTGGGAGCCTAGCCGCGTATGGGCCCCCAAAAACCAAGCACCGCCTTCAGGATTTCTAAGGGCGCAAATTTTTGATTTCACTCCTCACTACCTATCACAGTTTCAAAGGCCATAAAATGCCAAAATGCACAAAACCCCCCAAAATGACCGCATTTTAGAAAGTAGACACACAAAGGAAATTGCTGAGAGGCATGATGAGCCCATTGAATGTTTTTTTTTTGTCCCAAGTGATTGAATAATGACAAAAAATATATAAACAATTACAAAAAGTTGTCACTAAATGATATATTGCTTACGCATGCCATGGTTATATGTGGAATTTCACCCCAAAATACATTTTGCTGCTTCTCCTGAGTACGGGGATACCACATGTGTGGGACTTTTTAGGAGCCTAGCCGCGTACGGGACCCCGAAAACCAAGCACCGCCTTAAGGATTTCTAAGGGCACAAATTTTTGATTTCACTCCTTACTACCTATCACGGTTTCGAAGGCCATAAAATGCCAAAATAGCACAAAACCACCCCAAATGACCCCAAAGCAGACACCCCAAGCTATTTTCTGAGAGGCATGGTGAGTATTTTACAGCTCTCATTTGTTTTTGAAAATGAAGAAAGAAAATAATTTTTTTTTTTCAATTTTCAAAACTTTGTGACAAAAAGCGAGATCTGCAAAATACTCACCATACCTCTCAGCAAATAGCTTGGGGTGTCTACTTTCCAAAATGGGGTCATTTGGGGGGGGGGTTTGTGCCATCTGGGCATTCCATAGCCTCCGAAACTGTGATAGGCAGTGAGCCTTGGCCTCCGCAACATTTCCAGAATACGCCCCTTTTTAACTAATGACACCACTAAGCTTCTAATTCACTCCCTGGTCATCTCTCGCCTCGACTACTGCAACTCCCTCCTCATTGGATTACCTTTACATAGACTATCCCCCCTTCAGTCCATCATGAATGCTGCTGCAAGACTCATACACCTTACCAACCATTCAGTGTCCTCCACCCCTCTCTGCCAATCCCTCCACTGGCACCCACTCACCCAACGAATAAAATTCAAAGTACTAACAATAATTTACAAAGCCACCCACAACTTGGCCCCCAGCTACATCCCTAACCTAGTCCCAAAATACCAACCAAGACACTCTCTTCGGTCCTCCCAAGACCTTCTGCTTTCTAGCTCCCTTGTCACCTCCTCCCATGCTCGCCTCCAGGATTTCTCCAGAGCTGCTCCCATCCTTTGGAACTCCCTACCCCAATCTGTCCGACTGTCCCCTAATCTATCCATATTTAGACGATCCCTGAAAACTTTAAAGAAGCCTATCCTGCTTCTAACTAACTTGTACTTCCTCCATCAGCTCATCCCCCACAGCTATTACCTTTTGTATCAATTGACCCTCCCTTTTTAGATTGTAAGCTCTAATGAGCAGGGCCCTCTGATTCCTCTTGTACCAAATTGTAATGTAACTGTATTGTCTGCCTTTATTTTGTAAAGCGCTGCGCAAACTGTTGGCACTATATAAACCCTGTATAATAATAATAATAATAATAAAAGGAGTGAAATCAAAAATTTATACCCTTAGAAAGCCTGAAGGCGGTGCTTGGTTTTTGGGGTCCCGTACGTGGCTAGGCTCCCAAAAAGTCTCACACATGTGGTATCCCCGTACTCAGGAGAAGCAACAGAATGTATTTTGGGGGGAAATTCCACATATGCCCATGGCATGTTTGAGCAATATATCATTTAGTGACAACTTTGTGCAAAAAAAAATAAAAAATTTATTTTTTCCGCAACTTGTGTCAACATATAAAATATTCCATGGACTCGACATGCCTCTCAGTATATAGCTTGGGGTGTCTGCAATCCAAAATGGGGTCATTTGGGGGGGTTTTGAACTGTCCTGGCATTTTATACACAACATTAGGAAGCTTACATCCACTCTTCTAACCACTTGAAGACAAAGCCCTTTCTGACACTTTTTGTTTACATGAAAACATATTTTTTTTTGCAAGAAAATTATGTTGAACCCCCAAACATTATATATATTTTTAAAGCAAAGGCCCTACAGATTAAAATGGTGGGTGTTGCATTTTTTTTTTCTACACAGTATTCGCGCAGCGATTTTTCAAACGCATTTTTTGGGGAAAAAATACACAATTTTTTATTTTAATGCACTAAAACACACTATATTGCCCAAATGTTTGATGAAATAAAAAAGATGATCTTAGTCCGAGTACATAGATACCAAACACGACATGCTTTAAAATTTCGCACAAACGCGCAGTGGCGACAAACTACATACATTTTTAAAAGCCTTTAAAAGCCTTTACAGGGTACCACGTTAGATTTACAGAGGAGGTCTACTGCTAAAATGACTGCCCTCGATCTGACCTTCGCGGTGATACTTCACATGCATGATGCAATTGCTGTTTACATATGACGCCAGACCGACGCTTGCGTTCGCTATTGCGCAAGAGCAGGGCGGGACAGGGGTGCTTTTTTTATTTTTTTATTATTAATTTTGCTTTTTTATTTTATTTTTAAACTGTTCTTTCCATATTTTTTTTTATCATTTTTATTGTTATCTCAGGGAATGTAAATATCCCCTATGATAGCAATAGGTAGTGACAGGTACACTTTTTTTAAAAAAACTGGGGTCTATTGGACCCTAGATCTTTCCTCTGCCCTCAAAGAATCTGACCACACCAAGATCGGTGTGATAAAATGCTTTCCCAATTTCCCAATGGTGCTTTTTATATCCGGGGGGGGACATTCCCTCCCACTGCTTGTAAAAGCAGTCCAGAGGCTAATTATCTGCTAGGATTGCTTTTACATGAAAGTCGGCCGCTGGCTGAAAAGAATGATACAAAGATGATACCTAAACCCGCAGGCATCAATCTGGTATAACCAAAGTCCAGCAACATACCAGTACGTTGCTAGTCCTTGTTGGACATGTATTGTAATCTTTTTTTTCATGCAGCCTGTTGGCTGAACGAAAAAAAGAGATTGATCGGTAGGTATGCCCACCATTAGAATACCTCCCTTCATTCACCCACTTCTAACGATGGGCATACATGCACCATTTATATATGCCGAAGCATGGGGGCATCCTCCTGCAAAAGTTATGCCGCACACACATGGTCGGACTTTTCCACGGGCATGCCTCAGTCGGAATTTTGACCGTATGTACGCGGCATTAGGAGCAAAACCGCTCCTCCGCCCCTGCTGCCCCCCTGCTTTGGCATATATGCTCTTTTTTTTTTAACTGTGGTGGTGAAATCACCTCCTACAGCACTGGAGTCGCAGGGATCAGGCCTGTCTCTGCGAACGCTGCAGTTATGTGTGTTGTGTTTTGTAAGTGACAGTGATTGATCGATACTGCACTTGGGTGGCCTGGGCTGGACGGAGGGGCAAAACGCAGGTGCTAGCAGGTATCTGTGCTGATCCCGCTAACACTGCGTTTTTGGGAACCCTAAATTGCTGGGGACGCTAGTATAGATCTGATCAGATCAGATATTGATCTGTTCAGATACTATACCACTAAGGGAGGTGTATGCTTCACGCGTGGGTGTTAGCGTTACTGGCACTAACCTGACGCTGCCTGGGGCGACGCAGACCCTCTCTGACGCTAAAACCTAATTGATATCACCCGCCGGGCGATCAGGGGGTTAAACCTTTATTGGGTTATATACGGCGGGTGCCCTGACACTATAAAAAGCAAACTAACTAACCAGCATCACCGTAACACTTATATGGTGATCACTGGTGAAAGGGTTAACTAGGGGCAACCAGGAGTTTAAACCTTTATTAGGTAATATATGGGGGTACCCGACGCTATAAAAACCTGCGGCGAACCTAAAAAAATAACTGGCTACCTATCGGCATCACCGACACTAAGACAGCGATCAGAAAAACGATCGCTTAGTGACACTGGCAAAAGGGGGTGAAAGGGTTACCTGGGGGGGGCGATCAAGGGGTTAAACCTTTATTAGGTAATATATGGGGTTACCCGATGCTATAAAAACCTGCGGCGAACCTAAAAAAAATAACTGGCTACCTATCGGCATCACCGACACTAAAACAGCGATCAGAAAAACGATCGCTTAGTGACGGCGGTGCTAGGGGGTGAAAGGGTTACCTGGGGGGCGATCAAGGGGTTAAACCTTTATTAGGGGGGGT
The DNA here is from genome assembly GCA_029206835.1 of Rana muscosa. Classification (NCBI taxonomy): domain Eukaryota; kingdom Metazoa; phylum Chordata; class Amphibia; order Anura; family Ranidae; genus Rana; species Rana muscosa. The sequence continues at coordinate 1,002,578,215 of CM055116.1, read as the reverse complement.
TAGGGGGCTACACTGGACCTAAAACTAACTACCCTGACACTTTTACAGTCACAAATGTCACTGATTGCAGTGATCAGTAAATAAATGGTCACTGCAATCAGTGACACTGTGACTGGGGGCTGGGGGGTGATCTGGGCGGTGATCTGGGGGTGTCTGGGGGGGCCTGGGGGGGCGATCATGTGCCTATGTCTGCTGGTGTTAGTGTAGTGTTTGTGCACTAACCTCTGTGTCTTCTCTCATGCGGCGCTCGGTATATGTGAGCGCCGCATGAGGGATGACATCACTTTCTCCTGCCTGTGTAAACATTACACAGGCAGAGGAAGCTTTTCATTTGCCGGGAGCGATCGCGAGGGGGTGGCCAGAATCGAATGGCGGCCCCCTCATCACGGATCGCTCCCGAAGCGATATCGGCCACTCACTGTACCGGAGGGGGGTCCAATTGGACCCCCCACCCATACGAAGGCAGGCACATATAGGTACGTGATTGTGCCTGTACGTGCCATTCTGCCGACGTATATTTACAGTGGGCGGTCGTTAAGTGGTTAAAATATTTTTTTCCAGCAAGAACTCATCTATGTGGTCTTTTATTAATCTCTTCAGTATCTTCCCAACTATAGAAGTTAAACTAACAGGTCTATAGTTACTTGGAAAAATACTTTGTTCCCTTTTTAAATATAGGCACCACATTGGTCCTGCGCCAATCCAGTGGTACTATTCCTGTCATTAATGAGTCCCTAAAAATTAGATACAATGGCTTTGAAATTACAGAGCTCAATTCTTTTAGGATCCGTGGGTGTATGCCATTTGGTCCAGGTGCTTTATCCACCTTTATTCTGTCTAAATATTTCTGGACCATATCACTTTTGAGCCATTGTGGATTTGGTGCTGTGTCACTACCACCCCCATTTTGGATATGAGCTCCCCCATGCTCCTTTTTATACACAGAGCTGAAGAAAGTATTTACTAAATTAGCCTTCTCTTTGTCCCCAGTCACCCACTCTAGATTATTTTGTAAAGGGCCTACATGCTCAGACTTTACCTTTTTACTATTAATATATTTGAATAATTTTTTGAGGTTTGTCCTACTATCTTTTGCAATCTGTCGTTCATTTTGAATTTTAGCATCCTTGATTTTTACATATCCTGTTATATTCTTTGTAACATTTAAATGACACTAGGGTTCCCTCATTTTTATATTTTTTTAAATCTCTTTTCTTGTAGTTTATAGCTTTTTTAACTTTGGCCGTGAACCTCATAGGTTTTATTTTTAGCCTTTTAAACTTATTGCCCATGGGAATATACTTTGCAGTGAGTTCACAAACAGTCTTTTTGAAGAATTCCCATTTCTGTTCTGTGCCCATTGATGCCAATATTCCCTCCCAGTCTAAGTCCTGGAGAGCAGCCCTCATCCTTGGAAAATTTGCTCTCTTGAAATTAAGTGTTTTTATCTTTCCTGTATGTGATTTTTGCTTACAGCTAACATCAAATGAAATCATGTTATGGTCACAGTTACCCAGGTGTTCCTTTTATCTCAGTGGTTCTCAACTCCTGCCCTCAGGGCCCACTAACAGGCCAGGTTTGCAAGATAACTGCAATACATCACAGGTGATATAATTTGCTGCTCAGTGATTGCAGTATTCTAGGCTGCATCTCTCCAAGGTAATACTTAAAATCTGGCCTGTTAGTGGGTCCTGAGGACAGGAGTTGAGAACCACTGCTTTATCTGAACATTAGTAATACGCTCTGCATGGTTTGAGATTACCAGGTCCAACAGAGCATCATTCCTAGTTGGGGCCTCAATAAACTGGACCATAAAATTGTCCTGCAATAGGTTTATACATTTTTGCCCTTTAACTGTCCCAGCAGTGCCATTACTCCAGTCAATTTCTGGGTAGTTAAAATCCCCCATTATTATCACCGTCACAGTCCTTGCAGCCCTTTCCATCTGTGCAAAGAGCTGAGTCTCCACCTCCTCATAAACATTGGGTGGTCTATAACAAACTCCAATGATTAACTTTAAACTACGCACATCTGTATGCAGTTCCACCCATAATGCTTCAGACTCATCCCACTCTCCATACACCAGGTCCTCTTTCACACTCGCTTTGAGATCACTTCTCACGTAGAGACAGACCCCTCCACCTTTCCTTTTTACCCTGTCTTTCCGAAAGAGTGCATAGCCAGGAATTTTAATAGCCCAGTCATGTGAGGAATGAAGCCAAGTTTCAGCAATACAGATTACATCATAGCTCTCCTCATGCACCAGAGCTTTCAACTCACCAATTTTGCTTGGCAGACTTCTGGCATTGGTGAACAAACACTTTAATGCATTAATATATTTTGACCGGTCACATACTATCCTCTTGGGTGTTCCGAGATTGCAACTAGGACTTGCTACTATACTTACCTTGGGTTTGTGTGCTTTGGTTACCCTACCACTAATGCCCCTAATACTACCCTCTGGAATATGTTCCATGCTGACTCTCACTATCTCTGGACCCTCCCCCCCGTCGCCTAGTTTAAAAACCCCTCTAACTTTTTGGCCATCCTTATTTCCAGCTGATCTGCACCCTCCTCATTTAGGTGCAATCCGTCCCTTCTATAGTACTGGTTATCGACTGAGAAGTCGGCCCAGTCCTCCAGGAACCCAAACCCCTCCTTACTACACCAGCTCTTCAGCCACTTGTTAACTTCCCTAATCTCCCTCTGCCTTTCTGGTGTGGCTCGATGTACCGGTAGTACTCCTGAGAATACTACCTTGGAGGTCCTGTTCCTCAATTTATCTCCCAAGTCCCTAAAATCGTTCTTTAAGACACTCCATCTGCCTCTTACTTTGTCATTGGTGCCAACGTGCACCGTCCACCAGATTCGTGATGTGCCGAACCTGAGCGCCCGGTAGACAACATACAGTTCGGTGCTTCAGGTCTTTGTTACAGATTACCCTTTCTGTCCTTCTAAGAATTGAGTCCCCTTTATGGCCAGGGCATTTTTTGCTGCTCAGCACTGTGCAACTTTACCTGGCAATTGCACGGTCATGCAACACTGTACGCTATATATATATATATATATATATATATATATATATATATATATCCTTTTTTTCAGTTGGTGGTATTTAATCACCACTTGGTTTTTTAATGTTTGCTATATAAACTAAAAAATACAGAAAATTCTGAAAAAAACCCCACCTTTTTCTTATTCTGTCATAAAATGTTGCAAACAAATCATCTTTCTTCATAAATTTAGGCCAAAATGTTTTCAATGTTTTTTTAGTCTGCAGCTTTTTACCTAGTGAACCTGTTAAGGTCATTCTTCAAGTTCTATTATAAGGTAGCAGCATTCTGTTACTGTCTCCAAATTTTGATTCTGTATTATCACCCTGCCACACACTTTTCCAATGGACAAAGGATCAAAAACTTTTTTAGCACACATTATGTAGGCATGCTCCACTATCAGGAAATCCCTCCTTGAAAAATGCCATTGCTGCAGTGCATGTAGACCACTGAGAGAACACATTGATTATTGCTAGTGACTATAACAACCGCTAGCAATAATCACATGTAAAATCCGAAAGGCTGGTTGAACTCAAGTTGATTGATCAACTTGGTTACATTCAGCCTGCCCATACATGGTTTGAATCTCAGCAAGTTCCTGCTGCTTGAGATTTGAATCGTCTTCTTGCTTAAAGCTGGCCACGCATGTTAAGATTCCTTAACATGCCCCAAGTGCTGAACAAGAGAAATCTCCTAATTTCCCCAAAATAAACAGCGCAGATTGAATCTGCAGTACTTGCTATTGTATTCTGACAGCTGCCTGCATCTGTATGGATCGACTGGAATTCGATCCATTTTTGGCCAGTTTAAATGTAGTTCAGTTAGGGTTTAGATCAAGGACTGTGCTGGCTTCATGCTAAGAATGGTTTGATCATTAAAATGACAATGGACAATAAAGAAAGATTTCTCAGTCCTGCAAATTTAAATGTTGAATGTATTGTAAGATCTAACTAATTGAGAATTGTCCATGCTCTCAGTCCATGTACTATATAATCCAAGTACATGCAACAAAGAGGGTTGACTGTACTCCAGTCCTCAGATAAATGCAAGCTTTATTGGATAAAATCCAAATTAAATGTACACAACAAGGACAAGACATGAGCTGACATACAAATGTTAACACGTTTCACACAGATTGCGCCTAGTCATAACACAATACACCTGTGTAGCAAGTTAATTTATATAACAGCAGTCTCAATTAACTCAATTAAAAATGAAACCAGGTGTAAGTTCTGTCTACCCGTATAATACTTACTATGACTATGTGACTTGATGTGGTGCCAGCTATATCTACATCGTATCTGTTACTCTTTCGCTTTAAGCCGATAGTGCATCCATTATTGGCTTTCAGCCTTGTTGCCCTTTTTGGTGGTTTTTGCTTTTCTGCTCCCTTAAGTGTTTGTTCTTTTTGGTCTGTCTTCCAGTTTTTCCTTGTGCTACCATCTAGGTTTATAAAATAAAACAGACATTTAATATGGGGATTTACCAAAGTATTTATGCTACTAACATTTTCAATAATATCCGAGAGGTAACTGGTGGTTTATTTACACATATATATACATATATGTAGTTATGTGTTATTTATATAAATTGTGCTTACATTTTTCTGTATTGTGCTTTACAGTTTGTATTTTATTTCTGCATTTTTTCTATTTTGTTTTAACCACTTACAGACCAGAAGATTTGCCTGCTTAATGACCTGGCCATTTTTCGTGATACGGCACTGCGTCACTTTAACTGACAATTGCGCAGTCATGTGATGCTGTACCCAAACAAAATTTACGCTGACTCTTAAAGGGGACGACGTACCCATACGGGGTTTGCGGGAACGTGACACTTTGCCGACGTATATCGGCGTGTGCGGTTAATGTAGAATGTTGGTCTATAGATTTTTATACGAGCAGACAGAACTTACACCTGGTTACATTCAATTGATTTAATTGAAACTGTTGCTTAATTGCTGTCATTTAAATGAACTTTCTACACAGGTGTATTGTGTTATGACTAAGCGCAATCTGAGTGAAATACATTAACATTTGTATGTCATCTCGTGTATTCGGTTTGTGGTGTACATTTTATTTGGAATTTATCCAATAAAGCTTGGACTGGAGTGCGGTCAGTCCTCTTTATTGCATGTGCCTGGATCATGCAGTTCACGGACTGAACCGGCAACCTGCTCCTTTGGATAGGGGATTCAGGAGGTTATCTCGCCTAGAGCGGTGAGTGTTTGTGTTCAGTCCATGTACCAACCACATGTGTTAGAGTTTCCTATATACTTTTATTCACACCAAAGCCACTTAACAATTACCTTACCTTAACAGGGGTGGTTTTAGCATCACATGGTGTAACGACACCCCCCAATATGAAAGGGGTTAACGCCGTTTAGAATATTCCCTCTCTGAACACACAACCACTATCGACCCTCCACAGCCAGGCGACCACTTCCCATAGGATTCATCCTTCCAGAGATACGAGACAACGCTCTGTATTTCAAGTTCCAAAACAGGGAATGACTTTATTTTCAAAACACATGGTAACACATTTCTCTTCAAAACCCTTCCCTCCCATCCTTGGGGAACAGGGCGGGTTAAACTGTCCAATGACAATGGTGATACAGGTCAGGTGTGTTCAAACTTCTCCTTCAGTAAACAGTCTTAGCAGGAGGGGTGATTCCCCCCCCCCTCCTCACAGAAGACACTTCAACATCCCATAATATGCAGCCAGACGGTCGACCAGCTCCAATCCACATCGTCACAGTAGCAGACTTAATTCATAATAGACAATAGAATGCAATCACACCTCATCACAGCAAGGATTACACAACCCCCAACCACAGTACACACCCAATCTAGATACAATGTATAAACAGCATTGAATGTGGCTATCATAGGTCATAGTGGGGTTTTTCCATTCACCCTGTGCCCAGAGTGACCCCCTGTCACACACTCACAGATTATAGTGGGGGTTTTCATTTACCCTGTGCCCCTAAGGGAGACACAGGGTGGTTGACACATAAGAGGCATTGGGGAAGCTGAAGCAAGGGTATCCCATACTGTCCAAGAGATTCTGGGTTCCCCGGGCGCTCCCGTTACACATGGATACAAAGAAAATATTCAGGTCTTGACTATTTTAGTTACCCATCTTGGGCTGTTCAGGTTCTCTGCCTGTACGGTCACCATCTTTATTTTAAAACAGTCAAGAGTCACACTGTCCTTACCATCAGATGTCTAGTAAGAGCACCTGTCTAGACAGGCCTGGTCACATCGTCTGTTTATTGACACACATGCTGCATTTGCAAGTACCTGCACAGAAGTACAGACTAAAGCCAGCCATACATGGATCGAAATGAGAACAGTTCTGCAGAGACTGACCGAATTATGTTCCATGTATGGGCAGGCTGATTCTAGCCAAGTCGATCGATCAACTTGGGTACAGCCAGCATGCCTGATTTTTCTACATACGGTTACTGCCAGTGACTTTAATCGCTAGCAGTAACCATTGTATTCTGTCAGTCTGGCAGAATACAATAGTGCTGCGGGAGGAAATAAAATTGTATGATCTATGGCCAGCCTAATTGGAAATGTTCTCATTAGTGGGTAAGACGCATCTGTTTCCAATTAGTCTCCTCCCTGATCCTTTAGTGACCCCTTCTCTGCCGAAACAAACGTTTTCCCCTGTTACTTACTTACCCTTAGGGATGAGCTTGGTGTTCGAGTCGAACATACGTTCGACTCGAACATCGGCTGTTCGATCGTTCGTCGAAGATCGAACGATTTGGGCCGTTCGCGCCTAATTCGAGTGACGCGAATGGCCCACAATGCAATACGCCATCGCAGTGTCATCCAGGCGCTGTGATTGGCCAAGCATGCACTGTGACCCCGCATGCTTGGCCAATCACAGCGCCGGCAGCGAGGAGAGCAATGATTGGCCACAGGCAGGATGCCTGTGGCCAATTATTGCTGAGGGTGTTTAGTACACGCCCCACACTATAAAAGGCCGCCAGCACGGCGGCCTAGTGTAGTGTGTTCCGGAGCAGGGAGAGAGAAGCATAGGCAGGGACAGTGACATTTTTTTTTCTTGCTTAACCTGGATTCCTTTAGTTTAGGGAAAGAGAAGGATAGGTAGGGAGAGTGTCAGTGTGTTTTACTGTGCGAATCCTTGTTTCTAGGGACAGGGAAGGACAGTGAGGGAAATTCTCCTTGTGCTATAGTGTGCTAAAGCATTGATCATCAACCATCTTTAAAAAATCATTTTTTCTAGGGACAGAAAACTATAGGTAGGGAGAGTGTCAGTGTGTTTTACTGTGATAATCCTTGTTTCTAGGGACAGGGAAGGACAGTGAGGGAAATTCTCCTTGTGCTATAGTGTGCTAAAGCATTGATCATCAACCATCTTTAAAAAAACATTTTTTCTAGGGACAGAAAACTATAGGTAGGAAGAGTGTCAGTTTCTTTCACTGTGATAATCCTTGTTTCTAGGGACAGGGAAGGACAGTGAGGGAAATTCTCCTTGTGCTATAGTGTGCTAAAGCATTGATCATCAACCATCTTTAAAAAAAACATTTTTTCTAGGGACAGAAAACTATAGGTAGGGAGAGTGTCAGTTTCTTTCACTGTGATAATCCTTGTTTCTAGGGACAGGTGAAGGACAGTGAGGGAAATTCTCCTTGTGCTATAGTGTGCTAAAGCATTGATCATCAACCATCTTTAAAAAAACATTTTTTCTAGGGACAGAAAACTATAGGTAGGAAGAGTGTCAGTTTCTTTCACTGTGCTAATCCTTGTTTCTAGGGACAGGGAAGGACAGTGAGGGAAATTCTCCTTGTGCTATAGTGTGCTAAAGCATTGATCATCAACCATCTTTAAAAAAAAAAAAATTTCTAGGGACAGAAAACTATAGGTAGGAAGAGTGTCAGTTTCTTTCACTGTGATAATCCTTGTTTCTAGGGACAGGGAAGGACAGTGAGGGAAATTCTACTTGTGCTATAGTGTGCTAAAGCATTGATCATCAATCAGCTTTAAAAAAACATTTTTTTCTAGGGACAGAAAACTATAGGTAGGAAGAGTGTCAGTTTCTTTCACTGTGATAATCCTTGTTTCTAGGGACAGGGAAGGACAGTGAGGGAAATTCTACTTGTGCTATAGTGTGCTAAAGCATTGATCATCAATCAGCTTTAAAAAAACATTTTTTCTAGGGACAGAAAACTATAGGTAGGAAGAGTGTCAGTTTCTTTCACTGTGATAATCCTTGTTTCTAGGGACAGGGAAGGACAGTGAGGGAAATTCTCCTTGTGCTATAGTGTGCTAAAGCATTGATCATCAACCGTCTTTAAAAAAACATTTTTTCTAGGGACAGAAAACTATAGGTAGGAAGAGTGTCAGTTTCTTTCACTGTGATAATCCTTGTTTCTAGGGACAGGGAAGGACAGTGAGGGAAATTCTCCTTGTGCTATAGTGTGCTAAAGCATTGATCATCAACCGTCTTTAAAAAAACATTTTTTCTAGGGACAGAAAACTATAGGTAGGAAGAGTGTCAGTTTCTTTCACTGTGATAATCCTTGTTTCTAGGGACAGGGAAGGACAGTGAGGGAAATTCTCCTTGTGCTATAGTGTGCTAAAGCATTGATCATCAACCGTCTTTAAAAAAACATTTTTTCTAGGGACAGAAAACTATAGGTAGGAAGAGTGTCAGTTTCTTTCACTGTGATAATCCTTGTTTCTAGGGACAGGGAAGGACAGTGAGGGAAATTCTACTTGTGCTATAGTGTGCTAAAGCATTGATCATCAACCGTCTTTAAAAAAACATTTTTTCTAGGGACAGAAAACTATAGGTAGGAAGAGTGTCAGTTTCTTTCACTGTGATAATCCTTGTTTCTAGGGACAGGGAAGGACAGTGAGGGAAATTCTCCTTGTGCTATAGTGTGCTAAAGCATTGATCATCAACCATCTTTGAAATCCTTGTTTTTGGACAGTCAGGGAAATTGTCGTTGTGCTATTCTGTGCGAAAGCAATCATCCTCAACCATATTTAGAAATCCTTAAGTAAAGGGACAGAGAAGGACACCTGAAGGTAGCCCTTATTGCTTTTTTCCCATCTCCCTGCAGGCCATCTATTAGAATGTCTGGAAGGCAAACAAGGAGAGGCAGACAGTCAGGAGGCAATAAAAGAGGGCAAGCAGGCTCTGTGTCTGGGGGCAACAGTGCTGGTCGTGGACGCGGTGCATTGTCATCAGCACATGGCCATGGGACACGCTTGTCCTTCTTTTCGGCAGCTGGACATGTTGAGCCACATCATGCCAAAGACTTGGTAGAGTGGATGACCAAGCCCTCCTCCTCCTCCTCATCCTCTCTCACCCAGGCTCAGGGTACTGGCAAAGCAGCTGCCAAAGCGTCCTCTTCCCTGGTATCAATGTCAGACTCATCATCAGTCACTCCTTCCCTAGACCCACCATGTCCTCCTCCTGAGGAGTCCCCCGAACTGTTTGAGCACAGTGTTGGGTACATGCTCCAGGAGGATGCCCAGCGTTTCGAAGGGTCTGATGATGAAACCCAGCTACAGGAAGGCAGTAGCGTGAGAGCAGACAGAGGGGATGCTCAAGAAGGACACCAATCTGGCAGTCATGTTCCAGCAGCTGCAGCATACTGCCAGATTGGCTCCAGTGATGAGGAGGGAGGGGATGATGAGGTCACTGACTCCACGTGGGTGCCTAATAGGAGAGAGGAGGAGGAGGAGGATGAGGAGGAGGAGGCACATCTCCAATGAGGCAGGATGCCCTTTGGTGGCCAGCGTAAGGGCAGTACACCGACGGAATCACACCGCAGAGCTCTGCCTGTGCAGGGCGCTGCCTCTGCCCGTCATTCCAAAAGTTCTTTGGTGTGGGCCTTTTTTGAGGCTAGTGCATCAGATCGCACAGCTGCTGTTTGCAACATATGTCTCAAGCGTATATCGCGTGGCCAAAACATCAGCCGCTTGGGTACCACATGCCTGATCAGACATATGTTGACCTGCCATGCAGCTCGTTGGCAAGCCTACCTCAAAGACCCACACCAAAGAACAAAGCGGACCTCTCCTTGCACCGCATCAGCTGGGATCTCCAACCCCACTATAACTTCAGTCCTGTCTGAAACATGCACTGAGAGGAATGAAGGTGTAGAATTAGGTGTGTCACAACCAAGTAGTTGCGGCCACTCTGCTAGCAGTACACCGACGTCCGATTCTAGCAGGCAAATTTCCCTGCCCCAGCTGCTGGACCGTCGAAAGAAGTTCACTCCCAGCCATCCACATGCCCAGCGGTTGAATGCTAGCTTGGCTAAATTGCTAGCGCTTCAACTGCTGCCTTTTCAGTTGGTAGACTCGGCCCCCTTCCGTGAGTTTGTGCAATGTGCGGTTCCTCAGTGGCAGGTTCCCAAACGCCACTTTTTCTCACGGAAGGCTATTCCGGCTCTCTACCGGCATGTGGAAGGCAATGTCTTGGCCTCGCTGGACAGGGCGGTCAGCGGTAAGGTGCATATTACCGCTGACTCATGGTCCAGCAGGCATGGACAGGGACGTTACCTTTCTTTCACGGCCCATTGGGTCACTCTTTTGGCAGCTGGGAAGGATGCAGGACAAGGTGCAGTAGTGTTGGAGGTTGTTCCACCGCCACGCCTCCAAAATGCTACTACTGGTTGTGACACACCTCTCTCCTCCACCCCCTCCTCTTCTTCTTCCTCCATGGCCTCTTCCTGTGCTTTGTCCTCTGAACCAGCGGTGCTCCGTAGCCGTTCAAGGGGCTACGCAAGTACGCAGGCAAAAAGATGCCATGCCGTGCTTGCGCTGGTGTGTTTGGGGGACAGAAGCCACACTGGGGCAGAGGTCCTGTCTGCTCTGCAGGGCCAGGCCGAGAGGTGGTTGACGCCACGCCAGCTTAAGCCAGGAATGGTGGTTTGCGACAATGGCACCAACCTCCTCTCCGCCCTCCGACAGGGACAACGGACCCATGTGCCCTGTGTGACTCACGTCCTTAACCTGGTGGTGCAGCGGTTCTTGGGCAGGTACCCGGGCTTACAGGATGTCCTGAGGCAGGCCAGGAAAGTCTGTGTGCATTTCCGCAGATCTTATAATGCCAGTGCTCGCCTGGCTGAGCTGCAAAAGGAGTTGAACCTGCCCAAGAACCGCCTTATATGTGACATGCCCACCAGGTGGAACTCAACGTTGGCCATGCTGCAGCGGCTGCACACGCAGCAGAGGGCCATCAATGAGTACCTGTGCGACTACGGCACCAGGACAGGGTCAGGGGAGCTTGTTTTTTTTTCTCCACGCCAGTGGGGCATGATCAGGGATGCATGCACTGTCCTGGCACCATTTGAGGAGGCCACGAGGATGGTGAGCAGTGACAGTGCATGCATCAGTGACACTGTACCTCTTGTCCACCTGTTGGAGCACACGCTGCGTGGAATAATGGACAGGGCACTTGAGGCAGAACAGAGGCAGGAAGAGGAGGACTTCCTTGCCTCTCAAGGCCCCCTTTACCCAGACAGTGTTCCTTCTGTCCCACCCATCGCACAGGAAGAGGAGGAGGAGGAGGAGGAGGAGGAGGAGGATTGTGTCAGCATGGAGGTGGAGGCTGGCACTCAGCATCATCAGCAGCAGTCTTTTAGGGATGATTTACAGTCCCAAGAAACCAGTGGACTTGTACGTGGCTGGGAGGAGGTGGCTGCGGATCATGTCGTCCTTAGTGACCCAGAGGACTCCGGACCGAATGCCTCAGCAAACCTACGCTGCATGGCCTCCCTGATCCTGCAAAGTCTGCGGAAGGATCCTCGTATTCTTCGGATCAAGGAGAGGGACCATTACTGGCTGGCCACTCTCCTTGATCCACGGTACAAGGGTAAGGTTGCGGACCTTATGTTACCGTCGCAGAGGGAGCAGAGGATGAGACAACTCCGGGAGGCCTTGCAGAAAGGTCTGTGCAACGCGTTCCCAGAGACTGGGAGGTTACAAACTCCTGGTCCTGGACAACGAGTTGCTGAGGCTTCAGCCAGTCAAAGAAGGAGCGGTGGGGAAGGTGGCCGTCTGACCGATGCGTTTAGACAATTCTTTAGTCCGCAGCCCCAAAGTATGATCGGTTCCAGCAACCATCGCCAGCGTCTGATAAACATGGTGCAGGAATATCTAGGGGCAAGGTCAGACTTGGACACCTTCCCCACCGAAAATCCTCTGGCTTACTGGGTCTTGAGGATGGATCACTGGCCAGAGCTTGCACAGTATGCAATTGAGCTACTGGCCTGTCCTGCATCCAGCGTTCTTTCGGAACGCACATTCAGTGCTGCTGGAGGATTTGTCACGGATCACAGGGTGCGCCTGTCCACCGACTCGGTTGATCGACTGACTTTCATCAAGATGAACTAGTCTTGGATCACCACCAGCTACCACACACCTGATGCTGATATAACAGACTAATTGATTTTAACATGTCACATCCCTTCAAGACTGATGCTGAGTGCCTGTGCTGTTATGTTGACTGGCTATCCTCCTCCTCCGAGTCCTCAATGATACGATTGATGATGATAGCTTGGAAGATCATTTTTGTTTATGGGTGCCGCCACCAGTGGCTAAGGCCCAATTTTTCAGCCCCTGTTTAACAGGGGCGTGTAATTACAATTTTTTTAGCAATAATTTGCCATAGGGCTCATTGCTGTGCTCCAAGTACAGTATCTGTGAGGGGTTGGAGTGTTGTGCCACCAGTGCCTAAGGCCCAATTGCACAACCCGGGTTCCCAAACCCTTTTTAGGACAATAACATGCATAATAGTTGTTATAATTAGCACTTTAGAATTCGAACGTTCGCATCCATCGTATTTAATAGGGTTCTAATGTTCGTACGAACTTTCGGTCCGTTCGCGGGTTCTGGTGCGAACCGAACCCGGGGGTGTTCGGCTCATCACTAGTAGGGACCTGCCGTATATACTCTGCAGAAATAGGCCCCTTAGTTGTTGGTGTTGGCACAACACTGTAAGCACTCACAGTTACTCTTGGTTGGTGCTGGAACGCCCTGCTGTCAACTATTATATCAGGAATTTTAATTACATATAATTGTTGAACAGTGGTAGTAAAAATTGGGCCTTTGATGGTGGTGCTGGTGCCACAACACTGTAAGCCCTGACAGTTACTCTTGGTGGGTGCAGCAATGGGCCCTGCTGTGAATTATTAGATCAAGAATTGTAATTGCATGCCCCTGTTGAACAGGGGCTGAAAAATTGGGCCTTTCGTGGTGGTGGTGGTGGTGGTGGTGTTGCCACAACACTGTAAGCCCTCAGAGTTACTCTTGGTGGGTGCAGGAATGGGCCCTGCTGTGAATTATTAGATCAAGAATTGTAATTACATGCCCCTTTTGAACAGGGGCTGAAAAATTGGGCCTTTCGTGGTGGTGGTGGTGGTGGCGTTGCCACAACACTGTAAGCCCTCAGAGTTACTCTTGGTGGGTGCAGGAATGGGCCCTGCTGTGAATTATTAGATCAAGAATTGTAATTACATGCCCCTTTTGAACAGGGGCTGAAAAATTGGGCCTTTCGTGGTGGTGGTGGTGGTGGCGTTGCCACAACACTGTAAGCCCTCAGAGTTACTCTTGGTGGGTGCAGCAATGGGCCCTGCTGTGAATTATTAGATCAAGAATTGTAATTACATGCCCCTGTTGAACAGGGGCTGAAAAATTGGGCCTTTCGTGGTGGTGGTGGTGTTGCCACAACACTGTAAGCCCTCAGAGTTACTCTTGGTGGGTGCAGGAATGGGCCCTGCTGTGAATTATTAGATCAAGAATTGTAATTACATGCCCCTTTTGAACAGGGGCTGAAAAATTGGGCTTTTCGTGGTGGTGGTGGTGGTGGCGTTGCCACAACACTGTAAGCCCTCAGAGTTACTCTTGGTGGGTGCAGGAATGGGCCCTGCTGTGAATTATTAGATCAAGAATTGTAATTACATGCCCCTTTTGAACAGGGGCTGAAAAATTGGGCCTTTCGTGGTGGTGGTGGTGGTGGCATTGCCACAACACTGTAAGCCCTCAGAGTTACTCTTGGTGGGTGCAGCAATGGGCCCTGCTGTGAATTATTAGATCAAGAATTGTAATTACATGCCCCTTTTGAACAGGGGCTGAAAAATTGGGCCTTTCGTGGTGGTGGTGGTGGTGGCGTTGCCACAACACTGTAAGCCCTCAGAGTTACTCTTGGTGGGTGCAGCAATGGGCCCTGCTGTGAATTATTAGATCAAGAATTGTAATTACATGCCCCTGTTGAACAGGGGCTGAAAAATTGGGCCTTTCGTGGTGGTGGTGGTGTTGCCACAACACTGTAAGCCCTCAGAGTTACTCTTGGTGGGTGCAGGAATGGGCCCTGCTGTGAATTATTAGATCAAGAATTGTAATTACATGCCCCTTTTGAACAGGGGCTGAAAAATTGGGCTTTTCGTGGTGGTGGTGGTGGTGGCGTTGCCACAACACTGTAAGCCCTCAGAGTTACTCTTGGTGGGTGCAGGAATGGGCCCTGCTGTGAATTATTAGATCAAGAATTGTAATTACATGCCCCTTTTGAACAGGGGCTGAAAAATTGGGCCTTTCGTGGTGGTGGTGGTGGTGGCGTTGCCACAACACTGTAAGCCCTCAGAGTTACTCTTGGTGGGTGCAGGAATGGGCCCTGCTGTGAATTATTAGATCAAGAATTGTAATTACATGCCCCTGTTGAACAGGGGCTGAAAAATTGGGCCTTAGGCACTGGTGGCACAACACTACAACCCCTCACAGATACTGTACTTGGAGCACAGCAATGAGCCCTGTTGCAAAGTATTGCTTCAAAAATTGTAATGACACGCCCCTGTTAAACAGGGGCTTGAAAAATTCTGCCTTAGGCACTGGTGCCACAACACTCCAACCCCTCACAGATACTGTACTTGGAGCACAGCAATGAGCCCTATGGCAAATTATTGCTAAAAAAATTGTAATTACACGCCCCTGTAAAACAGGGGCTGAAAAATTGGGCCTTAGCCACTGGTGGCGGCACCCATAAACAAAAATGATCTTCCAAGCTATCATCATCAATCGTATCATTGAGGACTCGGAGGAGGAGGATAGCCAGTCAACATAACAGCACAGGCACTCAGCATCAGCATCAGTCTTGAAGGGATGTGACATGTTAAAATCAATTAGTCTGTTATATCAGCATCAGGTGTGTGGTAGCTGGTGGTGATCCAAGACTGGTTCATCTTGATGAAAGTCAGTCGATCAACCGAGTCGGTGGACAGGCGCACCCTGTGATCCGTGACAAATCCTCCAGCAGCACTGACTGTGCGTTCCGAAAGAACGCTGGATGCAGGACAGGCCAGTAGCTCAATTGCATACTGTGCAAGCTCTGGCCAGTGATCCATCCTCAAGACCCAGTAAGCCAGAGGATTTTCGGTGGGGAAGGTGTCCAAGTCTGACCTTGCCCCTAGATATTCCTGCACCATGTTTATCAGACGCTGGTGATGGTTGCTGGAACCGATCATACTTTGGGGCTGCGGACTAAAGAATTGTCTGAACGCATCGGTCAGACGGCCACCTTCCCCACCGCTCCTTCTTTGACTGGCCGAAGCCTCAGCAACTCGTTGTCCAGGACCAGGAGTTTGTAACCTCCCAGTCTTTGGGAACGCGTTGCACAGACCTTTCTGCAAGGCCTCCCGGAGTTGTCTCATCCTCTGCTCCCTCTGCGACGGTAACATAAGGTCCGCAACCTTACCCTTGTACCGTGGATCAAGGAGAGTGGCCAGCCAGTAATGGTCCCTCTCCTTGATCCGAAGAATACGAGGATCCTTCCGCAGACTTTGCAGGATCAGGGAGGCCATGCAGCGTAGGTTTGCTGAGGCATTCGCTCCGGAGTCCTCTGGGTCACTAAGGATGACATGATCCGCAGCCACCTCCTCCCAGCCACGTACAAGTCCACTGGTTTCTTGGGACTGTAAATCATCCCTAAAAGACTGCTGCTGATGATGCTGAGTGCCAGCCTCCACCTCCATGCTGACACAATCCTCCTCCTCCTCCTCCTCCTCCTCCTCCTCCTCGTCCTCTTCCTGTGCGATGGGTGGGACAGAAGGAACACTGTCTGGGTAAAGGGGGCCTTGAGAGGCAAGGAAGTCCTCCTCTTCCTGCCTCTGTTCTGCCTCAAGTGCCCTGTCCATTATTCCACGCAGCGTGTGCTCCAACAGGTGGACAAGAGGTACAGTGTCACTGATGCATGCACTGTCACTGCTCACCATCCTCGTGGCCTCCTCAAATGGTGCCAGGACAGTGCATGCATCCCTGATCATGCCCCACTGGCGTGGAGAAAAAAAACCAAGCTCCCCTGACCCTGTCCTGGTGCCGTAGTCGCACAGGTACTCATTGATGGCCCTCTGCTGCGTGTGCAGCCGCTGCAGCATGGCCAACGTTGAGTTCCACCTGGTGGGCATGTCACATATAAGGCGGTTCTTGGGCAGGTTCAACTCCTTTTGCAGCTCAGCCAGGCGAGCACTGGCATTATAAGATCTGTGGAAATGCACACAGACTTTCCTGGCCTGCCTCAGGACATCCTGTAAGCCCGGGTACCTGCCCAAGAACCGCTGCACCACCAGGTTAAGGACGTGAGCCACACAGGGCACATGGGTCAGTTGTCCCTGTCGGAGGGCGGAGAGGAGGTTGGTGCCATTGTCGCAAACCACCATTCCTGGCTTAAGCTGGCGTGGCGTCAACCACCTCTCGGCCTGGCCCTGCAGAGCAGACAGGACCTCTGCCCCAGTGTGGCTTCTGTCCCCCAAACACACCAGCGCAAGCACGGCATGGCATCTTTTTGCCTGCGTACTTGCGTAGCCCCTTGAACGGCTACGGAGCACCGCTGGTTCATAGGACAAACCACAGGAAGAGGCCATGGAGGAAGAAGAAGAGGAGGGGGTGGAGGAGAGAGGTGTGTCACAACCAGTAGTAGCATTTTGGAGGCGTGGCGGTGGAACAACCTCCAACACTACTGCACCTTGTCCTGCATCCTTCCCAGCTGCCAAAAGAGTGACCCAATGGGCCGTGAAAGAAAGGTAACGTCCCTGTCCATGCCTGCTGGACCATGAGTCAGCGGTAATATGCACCTTACCGCTGACCGCCCTGTCCAGCGAGGCCAAGACATTGCCTTCCACATGCCGGTAGAGAGCCGGAATAGCCTTCCATGAGAAAAAGTGGCGTTTGGGAACCTGCCACTGAGGAACCGCACATTGCACAAACTCACGGAAGGGGGCCGAGTCTACCAACTGAAAAGGCAGCAGTTGAAGCGCTAGCAATTTAGCCAAGCTAGCATTCAACCACTGGGCATGTGGATGGCTGGGAGTGAACTTCTTTCGACGGTCCAGCAGCTGGGGCAGGGAAATTTGCCTGCTAGAATCGGACGTCGGTGTACTGCTAGCAGAGTGGCCGCAAGTACTTGGCTGTGACACACCTAATTCTACACCTTCATTCCTCTCAGTGCATGTTTCAGAGAGGACTGAAGTTATAGTGGGGTTGGAGATCCCAGCTGATGCGGTGCAAGGAGAGGTCCGCTTTGTTCTTTGGTGTGGGTCTTTGAGGTAGGCTTGCCAACGAGCTGCATGGCAGGTCAACATATGTCTGGTCAGGCATGTGGTACCCAAGCGGCTGATGTTTTGGCCACGCGATATACGCTTGAGACATATGTTGCAAACAGCAGCTGTGCGATCTGATGCACTAGCCTCAAAAAAGGCCCACACCAAAGAACTTTTTGAATGACGGGCAGAGGCAGCGCCCTGCACAGGCGGAGCTCTGCGGTGTGATTTCGTCGGTGTACTGCCCTTACGCTGGCCACCAAAGGGCATCCTGCCTCGTTGGAGATGTGCCTCCTCCTCATCCTCCTCCTCCTCCTCTCTCCTATTAGGCACCCACGTGGAGTCAGTGACCTCATCATCCCCTCCCTCCTCATCACTGGAGCCAATCTGGCAGTATGCTGCAGCTGCTGGAACATGACTGCCAGATTGGTGTCCTTCTTGAGCATCCCCTCTGTCTGCTCTCACGCTACTGCCTTCCTGTAGCTGGGTTTCATCATCAGACCCTTTGAAACGCTGGGCATCCTCCTGGAGCATGTACCCAACACTGTGCTCAAACAGTTCGGGGGACTCCTCAGGAGGAGGACATGGTGGGTCTAGGGAAGGAGTGACTGATGATGAGTCTGACATTGATACCAGGGAAGAGGACGCTTTGGCAGCTGCTTTGCCAGTACCCTGAGCCTGGGTGAGAGAGGATGAGGAGGAGGAGGAGGGCTTGGTCATCCACTCTACCAAGTCTTCGGCATGATGTGGCTCAACATGTCCAGCTGCCGAAAAGAAGGACAAGCGTGTCCCATGGCCATGTGCTGATGACAATGCACCGCGTCCACGACCAGCACTGTTGCCCCCAGACACAGAGCCTGCTTGCCCTCTTTTATTGCCTCCTGACTGTCTGCCTCTCCTTGTTTGCCTTCCAGACATTCTAATAGATGGCCTGCAGGGAGATGGGAAAAAAGCAATAAGGGCTACCTTCAGGTGACCTTCTCTGTCCCTTTACTTAAGGATTTCTAAATATGGTTGAGGATGATTGCTTTTGCACAGAATAGCACAACGACAATTTCCCTGACTGTCCAAAAAACAAGGATTTCAAAGATGGTTGATGAGGAATGCTTTAGCACACTATAGCACAAGGAGAATTTCCCTCACTGTCCTTCCCTGTCCCTAGAAACAAGGATTATCACAGTGAAAGAAACTGACACTCTTCCTACCTATAGTTTTCTGTCCCTAGAAAAAATGTTTTTTTAAAGCACACTATAGCACAAGGAGAATTTCCCTCACTGTCCTTCCCTGTCCCTAGAAACAAGGATTATCACAGTGAAAGAAACTGACACTCTTCCTACCTATAGTTTTCTGTCCCTAGAAAAAATGTTTTTTTAAAGCACACTATAGCACAAGGAGAATTTCCCTCACTGTCCTTCCCTGTCCCTAGAAACAAGGATTATCACAGTGAAAGAAACTGACACTCTTCCTACCTATAGTTTTCTGTCCCTAGAAAAAAATGTTTTTTTAAAGCACACTATAGCACAAGGAGAATTTCCCTCACTGTCCTTCCCTGTCCCTAGAAACAAGGATTATCACAGTGAAAGAAACTGACACTCTTCCTACCTATAGTTTTCTGTCCCTAGAAAAAATGTTTTTTTAAAGCACACTATAGCACAAGGAGAATTTCCCTCACTGTCCTTCCCTGTCCCTAGAAACAAGGATTATCACAGTGAAAGAAACTGACACTCTTCCTACCTATAGTTTTCTGTCCCTAGAAAAAATGTTTTTTTAAAGCACACTATAGCAGAAGGAGAATTTCCCTCACTGTCCTTCCCTGTCCCTAGAAACAAGGATTATCACAGTGAAAGAAACTGACACTCTTCCTACCTATAGTTTTCTGTCCCTAGAAAAAATGTTTTTTTAAAGCACACTATAGCACAAGGAGAATTTCCCTCACTGTCCTTCCCTGTCCCTAGAAACAAGGATTATCACAGTGAAAGAAACTGACACTCTTCCTACCTATAGTTTTCTGTCCCTAGAAAAAAATGTTTTTTTAAAGCACACTATAGCACAAGGAGAATTTCCCTCACTGTCCTTCCCTGTCCCTAGAAACAAGGATTATCACAGTGAAAGAAACTGACACTCTTCCTACCTATAGTTTTCTGTCCCTAGAAAAAATGTTTTTTTAAAGCACACTATAGCACAAGGAGAATTTCCCTCACTGTCCTTCCCTGTCCCTAGAAACAAGGATTCGCACAGTGAAATAAACTGACACTCTTCCTACCTATAGTTTTCTGTCCCTAGAAAAAATGTTTTTTTAAAGCACACTATAGCACAAGGAGAATTTCCCTCACTGTCCTTCCCTGTCCCTAGAAACAAGGATTCGCACAGTAAAACACACTGACACTCTCCCTACCTATAGTTTTCTGTCCCTAGAAAAAATGTTTTTTTAAAGCACACTATAGCACAAGGAGAATTTCCCTCACTGTCCTTCCCTGTCCCTAGAAACAAGGATTATCACAGTGAAAGAAACTGACACTCTTCCTACCTATAGTTTTCTGTCCCTAGAAAAAATGTTTTTTTAAAGCACACTATAGCACAAGGAGAATTTCCCTCACTGTCCTTCCCTGTCCCTAGAAACAAGGATTATCACAGTGAAAGAAACTGACACTCTTCCTACCTATAGTTTTCTGTCCCTAGAAAAAATGTTTTTTTAAAGCACACTATAGCACAAGGAGAATTTCCCTCACTGTCCTTCCCTGTCCCTAGAAACAAGGATTCGCACAGTAAAACACACTGACACTCTCCCTACCTATAGTTTTCTGTCCCTAGAAAAAATGTTTTTTTAAAGCACACTATAGCACAAGGAGAATTTCCCTCACTGTCCTTCCCTGTCCCTAGAAACAAGGATTATCACAGTGAAAGAAACTGACACTCTTCCTACCTATAGTTTTCTGTCCCTAGAAAAAATGTTTTTTTAAAGCACACTATAGCACAAGGAGAATTTCCCTCACTGTCCTTCCCTGTCCCTAGAAACAAGGATTATCACAGTGAAAGAAACTGACACTCTTCCTACCTATAGTTTTCTGTCCCTAGAAAAAATGTTTTTTTAAACCACACTATAGCACAAGGAGAATTTCCCTTACTGTCCTTCCCTGTCCCTAGAAACAAGGATTATCACAGTGAAAGAAACTGACACTCTTCCTACCTATAGTTTTCTGTCCCTAGAAAAAATGTTTTTTTAAAGCACACTATAGCACAAGGAGAATTTCCCTCACTGTCCTTCCCTGTCCCTAGAAACAAGGATTATCACAGTGAAAGAAACTGACACTCTTCCTACCTATAGTTTTCTGTCCCTAGAAAAAATGTTTTTTTAAAGCACACTATAGCACAAGGAGAATTTCCCTCACTGTCCTTCCCTGTCCCTAGAAACAAGGATTCGCACAGTAAAACACACTGACACTCTCCCTACCTATCCTTCTCTTTCCCTAAACTAAAGGAATCCAGGTTAAGCAAGAAAAAATAAATGTCACTGTCCCTGCCTATGCTTCTCTTTCCCTGCTCCGGAACACACTACACTAGGCCGCCGTGCTGGCGGCCTTTTATAGTGTGGGGCGTGTACTAAACACCCTCAGCAATAATTGGCCACAGGCATCCTGCCTGTGGCCAATCATTGCTCTCCTCGCTGCCGGCGCTGTGATTGGCCAAGCATGCGGGGTCACAGTGCATGCTTGGCCAATCACAGCGCCTGGATGACACTGCGATGGCGTAGTGCATTGTGGGCCGTTCGCGTCACTCGAATTAGGCGCGAACGGCCCAAATCGTTCGATCTTCGTCGAACGATCGAACAGCCGATGTTCGAGTCGAACGTATGTTCGACTCGAACACCGAGCTCATCCCTAGTCCCTACTTTCAAACATCCAACTTACAAACGACTCCTACTTGCAAACGCAAGAAGACAACAGGAAGTGAGAGGAAATCTACCCCTTGGAAGGAAAATTCTCTCCTGTAAGAATTAATATGGGAGAAAGGTGTCTCCTCTGTACTGATGCTTTATCACCAATCCTTGTTTCAAGAAAAACACCACATTTCAAAAACAGTTGTCATTGGGACGGAAAGTGAGGTGAAATGTTCTGAACAGGGGCACAGACAGCAAAACAAATGTTACAGGGGTGATAACCCTTACCTATGTTTTCCAAAAAGTTTAAAAATAGATTTTTGGGCTGGAGCTACACTTAAACAATGTACCTGTTCAAAATTACAAACAGATTCTACATAAGAACAAACCTACAGTCCCTGTCTTGTATGCACCGCCTGTATACGGCTGTTCAGAGTATATAGGGCCTTTTTTATTTTATGTGCGGGGTTCCCCTTAATATCCATACAAGACCCAAAGGGGCTGGTAATGGGCTGGGGTGGGGGGGGGGGGGGTCATGGGGTAGCTATGCCATTTTTCTTAAAGATTTTCATCCATATTACCGGGACCAGACATTACATTAAAGCCGCAAGCAGTTTTAAATGGCTTTTTTTTCCTTTAGAAGTGTCATTTTGTGCAGGGACAGTTCTAAACACGGGAAACACGTGGCACTTCACAGGCATACTTTAGACACCCCCCAGGTACGATATTTAAAGGAATATTTGACTTTTTTTTTTCACTTTATGCATCATTAAAATGACTGCTCCCGAAAAACGACCGTTTTTAAAACTTATTTTTGCATTGATACATGTCCCCTGGTGCAGAACCCGGGTTCCCAAACCCTTTTTAGGACAATAACATGCATAATAGTCATTATAATTAGCACTTTAGAATTCGAACGTTCGCATCCATTGTATTTAATAGGGTTCTAATGTTCGTACGAACTTTCGGTCCGTTCGCGGGTTCTGGTGCGAACCGAACCCGGGGGTGTTCGGCTCATCACTACTTACCCTATCTTTACAATGAGAGACAATGGTGGATTATTTTGTCTCCTATCAATATTGAGTTATTTTGGCTATATTTGGATAAATAAACCTTTCTTTATTCTTACAATAGTGATAAGGGTGATGCTATTGTGTTATGCACATACATATGAGCAGATGTATTACACAAGCATACATGTCTTTGAGTACATTTAAGGCTGAATGCAGAGATAAACCATCTAGTTGTCAGGGCTGAGCTCAGCCCTTCCTTCTCTGTGCTGGCAGCTCAGCTGTCAGCTAATTGCCAGCTCCCATCTCTCCACAGTGATCCACCTGTTGATGATCCTGCTCTTCAGCTCTGCCTACTCAAAGACTTCCAATTCATTTGCTCTTTGCCTTCGCCTGTGTCAACATCACAAGAGACTTTCTCCTGCATTCCTGTTGAAGACCTGCTTGACTGTCGTTCCCTCTGGCTACAGATTCTGCTTGCTGTACTACTACATTTATCACTGGCTCTTGGACATTGGCTTGGCCGACTACCCGATCCGATTACTGAACTCTGGCTATGTTTTGACTATGCTTACTCTGTTTACCTTTTTATTTTTATTATTATTATAAGTGTGATTTAACTGTACTTCTGTCTCGGTCTGATTCATGGTTTCTGATAGTAGGCGAAGGCCATGAATTCAGAAGATGCAGCCAATCCACTTGTTAATAATATTTTTTCCAGATTGGATGACCTGGATCACCGCATGGATCAGTTTGCCACGGCGATACAGACGCTCCTGAGTTGCACGGCTTGTCTAGAGTCTCCCACTGTGGCTGCTCCGGTAGTTTCTGTGCAGGCACCCGCCTCAAGTATTTCCTCTTTAAAAGGTATGTCTGGTTCCGCTACGCTTCCCCAGCGATTTTGGGGCGAT
The DNA here is from genome assembly GCA_029206835.1 of Rana muscosa. NCBI lineage: Eukaryota > Metazoa > Chordata > Amphibia > Anura > Ranidae > Rana > Rana muscosa. The sequence goes on along the minus strand of CM055116.1, from coordinate 1,002,554,783 downwards.
CCAGTTCAGTGCAGAGGGTTTCTCAACCAGGTTGAGATATACTTTAAGATGCTGCCCCAGGCGTTTCCCACAGACAGAAGCAAAGTGGGTTTTGTAATATCTTTGCTTTCTGAGAGAGCCTTGGCCTGGGCAAACCCCCTATGGGAGACGCAAAAACCCGTGGTCCTGAGTTACCCAGAATTTGTGGCTTCCTTCAAAAGGGTATTTGACGTTCCCGCATGCTCCGCTTCTGCTGCCAAGTGCCTCATGTCCATCAAATAGAGTACGAGGACGGTTGCCGATTACGCCATTGAATTCCGTACTCTGGCAGCAGAGGTTGCTTGGAATAATGAGGCCCTTGTGGCTGCTTTTTCTCATAGTCTCTCGGATAACATCAAGGATGAGATAGCAGCCCTAGATATACCCACTGAGCTGGAGAAGTTGATCACATTTGCCATCCTCATTGACTCCAGACTCAGAGAGAGACTCTCTCTTAAGAAGTGCTCGCGGAAGCCTCCTGTACATTTGTCTCCGAGCTTTGCAGTCTCACCCTTGCCTCCCTCACCTCCCATGCCTCCTGGTACCGAGCCGGTCTGTGAAGTTGAACCCATGCACTTGGGCTTCACGTGACTCTCTGCGGACGAGAGAGCCCTTAGGAGGAGGGAGAGATTGTGCCATTATTGTGGCCAGGCTGGTCACTTTTTGAAGACTCATCCTACCCGTCCAGGGAACGCCCAAACCTTGAGGTCCTGTCATGGACAGACCTTAGGTGGCGTTTTTTCTTATACGGTTTCCTAGAAGGATAAGCCCCTGGTTTTGGTTACCCTGTCGTGGGCTGAGTCGTCCGTTGAGATACAGGCTCTAATTGACTCAGGGGCTGCGTGCCTGTTCATTGATGCTGCCTTTGTATCGAAGCACTCGATTCCGCTGCAGCTGCGTGACACTCCACTTGCCATTGAGGCTCTTGACGGGAGACCTCTACAGCCTGCCCATGTGACTCATGAGACTGTTCCATTGTCCATGGCCGTAGGGGCTCTTCACCATGAGATAATCCAGTTCCCAGTTATTTTCTCACCTAAGTTTCCGCTGGTTATTGGTTATCCTTGGTTACAGAGGCACAACCCCTCTTTTGATTGGCTCCGTGCTGAGGTTCTGTCCTGGTCTCCACAATACAGTAAGAGATGCTTCCAGAAGGTAACCAACGATTTTAGCGATGTCTTTGACAAAGGTCAAGCCGGTACTTTGCCTCCACACCGGTCGTATGATTGCGCAATTGACCTTTAACCTGGTGCCATAACCCCTCGTGGCCGGGTTTACCCTTTGTCGGTCTTGGAGGATAAGGCCATGGAGGAGTATGTTGCAGATGCACTCTCTCGAGGTTTCATCCACAAATTGTCTACTCCTGCTGGTGCTGGTTTCTTTTTTGGTGAACTGAGACCTTGCATTGACTATAGGGGTCTCAATCGTCTCACCATTAAGAATGCCTATCCGATTCCGTTGATTAAGGAATTATTTGACCGCCTCAAGGGAGCATAGTTTTTCACGAAGCTTGATTTGAAAGGGGCATACAATTTCGTGAGGATTAAGGAGGGCGACGAATGGAAAACTGCCTTAATACCAGAACAGGTCATTATGAGTATCTCGTAATGCCTTTTGGCCTCTGTAATGCTCCGGCAGTTTTCCAGGAGTTTATTAACAATGTCCTCCGAGATTTGTTGCAGTTATGTGTGGTGGTCTATCTCGATGATATCCTCATATTTTCCAAGTCCCTGGAGAGCCACCACACAGATGTCTGTCGAGTGCTTCAGAAACTAAGAGAGAACAATCTCTATTGTAAGCTGGAGAAGTGTGAATTCCATCAGGAACAGGTCAAAATCCTGGGTTATGTAATTTCCACGGCTGGTTTTTCGATGGACCCAGAGAAACTTTCTGCTGTTCTACAGTGGCCTCGACCTGTGGGTTTACGTCCTCTGCAGCGATTTCTTGGCTTTTCCAACTATTATCGGAAGTTTATTCATAACTTCTCGTCTCTGGTCAAGCCCCTGACTGATATGACCAGAAAGAACGGTAACCCATAGAGTTGGTCTCCAGAGTCCATTAAGGCTTTTGAGAGTCTTAAGGCTGCCTTTGTTTCTGCTCCTGTGTTGGCACATCCTGATCCTATGTTGCCTTTTATCCTTGAAGTTGATGCTTCTGAGACTGGAGTTGGCGCCCTTCTGTCTCAACCTCCTAGCTCTGACAGCGCTATGCATCTGTGTGGCTACTTTTCCAAGAAATTGTCACCTGCGGAGTGCAATTACGAGATTGGTGAAAGAGAGCTGTTGGCGATCATTTTAGCCCTGAAAGAATGGAGACATCTCCTCGATGGTACCACTGTGCCGTTTCTCATTCTTACTGACCATAAAAATCTCACATTCTTGTCTGAAGCTAAGCGTCTCTCTCCCAGAAGGGCACGATGGGCTCTTTTCTTGTCGAGTTTTAATTACATTGTCTGATTCTTACCCGGTACTAAGAATGTAAGGGCTGACGCCTTGTCACGACACTTTTCCTCCACTTCCAAGATGGAGATGGTTCCAGTTCCTGTGATTCCTCCTGATCATATTTTGGCTACGGTTCGCACCAGTCTCACTTCTCCTTTGGGAGACAAAATTCTTGCTGCTCAGGTCGATACCCCTCCTGAGAAACCTTGTGACTGCTGCTTTGTTCACAAGAGTCTCCGTACTGCCGTGCTCCAGACTGCTGACCACCCTGGGAAGAATCAACTCTTTTGGGCCATTTCCCAACAATTCTGGTGGCCTAGTCTACTTGCTGATTTAACCGCCTTCGGTAGCTACCTGTTCCGTGTGTGTGCTCAGAGTAAGACTCCACAACACCTTCCAGTGGGCCTCCTACAACCCATACCCAATGGAGAGAGGCCCTGGACCCACCTGTCTATGGATTTCATTGTGGAGTTACCCAACTCCCAGGGCAACACAGTTATCCTAATGGTGGTAGACCGGTTCTCGAAAATGTCTCACTGTATTCCACTTAAGAAGTTGCCTACGTCTAAGGAACTGGCTTCCATTTTTGCTTGGGAGATCTTTCGCTTACATGGCCTACCCAAGGTCATTGTCTCTGACAGGGGAAGTCAGTTTGTGTCCCGGTTCTGGGGAGCCTTTTGTGCACAGTTGGGAATTCAGCTTGCCTTCTCTTATGCATATCACCCGCAGTCTAATGGGGCTGCAGAACGAGCCAATCAGTCCTTGGAGCAATTCCTGCGTTGCTATATTTCTGACCATCACAACAACTGGTGAGACTTCTTACCTTGGGCGGAGTTTGCTCACAATAGCGCTCTGAATTCTGCTTCCCGTTTGTCCCTGTTTTTGGTGAGCTATGGTTTCCAACCTTCCATGTTGCCTGACTCATTTGTTTCTCAGCGTATTCCTGCATTAGAGGAACATCTCCGCGGTCTTCGTTCCACTTGGGTACAAGTCCAGGAGGCTTTGCAACAAGCCAACGAGAGGTACAGACTCCATGCTGACCGCAGACGCCTGCCTGCGCCTTCCTACCAGGTCGGGGACAGGGTCTGGCTGTCATCTCACAACCTCCGACTTCATGTTCCTTCTCTGAAGTTCGCACCTCAATTTATTGGGCCTTTCCGTATCCTTCGCAGGATAAACCCAGTGGCTTACGCATTGGACCTTCCTTCCAGTATGCGTATCTCTAATGTGTTTCATGTTTTCTTATTGAAACCTTTGGTCTGCAACCGTTTTACCACCTCGGTGCCACGTCCTCACCCTATACAGGTTGAGAACCATGAGGAGTATGAAGTACAGTCCATTGTTGACTCCCGTAGGTTCAGTACCTAGTGCATTGGAAGGGGTACGGTCCGGAGGAACGCTCTTGGGTCCCATCCTCGGACGTGCATGCCCCTCTCCTCATCCGTGATTTCCATAGACATTTTCCCCTTAAGCCCGGTGGTCCTCTGAGGGGGAGAGATCATTGAGGAGGGGGTACTGTCAGGGCAAGGCTCAGGCCTTCCTTCTCTGTGCTGGCAGCTCAGCTGTCAGCTAATTGCCAGCTCCCATCTCTCCACAGTGATCCATCTGTTGATGATCCTGCTCGTCAGCTCTGCCTACTTAAAGACTTCCAGTTCATTTGCTCTTTGCCTTCGTCTGTGTTAACATCACAAGAGACTTTCTCCTGTGTTCCTGTTGAAGACCTTCTTGACTGTCGTTCCCTCTGGCTGCAGATTCTGCTTTCTGTAGTAGCTAGCTCTTGGACATTGGCTTGGCCGACTACCCGATCCGGTTACTGAACTCTGGCTATGTTTTGACTACGCTTACTCTGTTTACCTTTTTATTTTTATTATTAAACAAGTGTGATTTAACTGTGCTTCTGTCTCGGTCTGATTCATGTTTTCTGACACTAGTACAGCAAAAAAGTAATTCAGGAAGACAAAGAACAGAAAAACTGGCGAGCTATATATTTTTTTATTTACATATTGTGACAGCAGGAAGGTAAAGTCACCTGGTTGCATCCAGGGGGGTAGATATATTTCGCCCAGATTCAGGCTTTACGCTGACTTATACAGCTAGGTGGAGAGTTGTATAAGCCCAGCTGAGACTAGTGGGCTCATTGATGACTCATACCTCTAGGGAGAGGGCTGGGCGTCGTGCAGACAGGGAGTTGATGAGGCCAGCTGAAGCTTGTCAGCTCATTTAGGCCTCTATAAAAAACTCCCAGATTCATTAGATGTTAGCTCATGCCTGGACCCAGACCTGTGTGGACTGTCTAGGGAGAGTGAACCCCTGTGCGGTGAGACAAAGCCTGTGTGGCTATTTGCTTGGACATTTAAAACCAGGGACTAGGACAGCACTAGGCTGATCCCAGTCGTTAGTTAGGAAACCTGTAAGTTTAGTCAGAGGTCAAGTTGACCAGGATTTATTTTGTTTATGTTTTTTTTGCCTTGCTGTGTTTTTGTCACTGTAAATAGAAAATAAACCGCACCTTTTTGATTTTGAAAACCACAACCTCCGTCTGCTGGGCCTGTTTTGGGTGGGGAGCCCATCCCGGGGGTCACACATACCCGCTGCCGAGCTAGCCCCCTCACAGTTGGTGGAGAACCAGTGGCAGTTTTTTTTTAAGCCAGCATGGAGGAGATACTGAAACAGCTGGCTCTAGCAAATGCCAATCAACAGCAGACAAATGCAGGTTTGCAAAGGAGCCTTGCAGCCCAGCAGCAAGCTCATCAACAGAGCCTTGCAACTTTACAACAGAGTCTGGAGGCTCAGCAACAAGCCCAACAGCAATCTGAGGCCCGCTTCATAGACCTGTTGCAGAAGCAAGAGCAGAGACTACAACAACAGATGGAAGCAGTAATGCAGCAACGTCCGCAGACCAGTGAGGAAAGCCGTCCCACTAATACCGCGTCCTTTGGGGTGAGTCGTTTATTGACAAAAATGACTGGAGAGGATGATCCAGAGGTATTTTTGACCACATTTGAAAGGACCGCTGAAAGAGAAAAGTGGCCTGAGGAGCAGTGGGCTGGACTAGTGGCTCCTCTGTTAACTGGTGAATCGCAGAAAGCTTACTATGACCTAGAGCCTAACCAAGCAAAAGACTATGTGATGCTAAAAGCTGAAATATTGGCAAGGCTGGGTGTCACCCTGGCTGTCCGGGCTCAGCGTGTGCATAACTGGACTTTCCAGCTTGGAAAACCCCCCAGGTCTCAAATGTATGATCTCATTCACCTGAGCAGAAAGTGGCTACAGCCAGAGACTTTGTCCGCACCAAAGATTGTGGAACGTGTTGTAATGGATCGGTTTTTGAGAGCTCTTCCTACTGCCATCCAAAAGTGGGTAAGCCATGGAGACCCAGAGACGGCCGATGGTCTTGTGGATCGTGTGGAGAAATACTTGGCTACAGAGAACCTGACGGCCTCTTCCAGAGACACTCGGACTTTCCACCCTAAGACCAGACCATCCCCAGGGGCGGATAAGAGGATTCCAAGGGGTGAGGGTGGAGAGAGTGAGAGGGTGGGAGCTCTACCCCAAGTTTGGCGAGAACAGCCTGGGAAATCAGCGGCTCAAGAGGCCGCAAGAAGGATCGTTTGCTACCGCTGCCGGCAAGCGGGACATATTGCAGCAAATTGCCCGGTTGTGGAGGAACCCATGCAGTGTGACTTTCTGACGGGCAGACGTCAGTCGCTGTGTGCGACAGTCGCATGCACTGCCATTCGGGGAACTGAGAAACATTTATGCAAAATGTGTATTAATGGTAGAAATGTTGTGGTATTGCTGGATTCAGGTAGCCTTGTGACCCTGATAAAGGCTGAGTTAGTTAAAACAGAGGTCTCTGGGAATAGCAAGGTAGCCGTTATTTGTGTGCATGGGGACACCCGAGAGTATCCAGTGACTACGGTGTGTTTCGAGACCCCCAAAGGTACCCTCTCTCATCCAGTGGGCTTAGTATCTCAGTTACCGCATGACGCCATTGTGGGAAGGGATTTTCCGAAGTTCTGGGAACTGTGGGATGATCCTGAGCCCCCCACTGGTGCCCCTATGTACCAGGAATGTGATAGCCAGAACTCCCCTGAGAGTGGTGAGGACTCTCCGGAATTTCCCTTGTCAGTATTGGCAGGGGAGACTCAAGAAACTGGAGAGGAGCCCACCTCCTCAGACGAAAACCTACCGTCTGTGGAGTTTTCTGATCTTGAGGTTCACAGGGAAAACTTTGCCACAGAACAGTTGAAAGACCCCGCCCTAATAAAGGCACGGGAAAACGTAGTGAAAATAGATGGCGAGTTAGTGAACCCAGATAATACTGGCACTTACCCATACTTCAGCGTAGAGAAGGACCTACTGTATCGGGTGGCAAAAAGGGCAGAAGAAACCGTTGAGCAGCTTGTGGTGCCCAAACCTTACAGGAAGTTGGTGTTGGAGTTGGCCCATGGGCACATTCTTGGAGGTCATCTGGGGACAGAGAAAACCCGAGAGAGGGTATTACAGAGATTCTATTGGCCTGGGGTGATGAAGGACATAGAAAATTATTGTTCCTCCTGCCCTGTGTGTCAGAGGTCGGCCCCGATGCCACATTTCCGTAGCCCGCTGGTCCCTCTACCCATCATTGAGGTCCCGTTTGAGAGAATCGCAATGGATTTGGTAGGTCCTATAATCAAGTCCGCTAGGGGGCACCAGTACATATTGGTTATAATGGACTATGCCACCCGTTATCCAGAAGCGATCCCTCTCAGAAATACCTCGGCCAAAACCATAGCCAAAGAGCTATCTCTTGTTTTTAGCCGGGTGGGTATTTGTAAAGAACTGCTTACGGACCAAGGTACACCCTTTATGTCCCGGGTTATGAAAGAGCTGTGTAAATTGTTCAAAGTGACGCAATTGCGTACATCTGTGTATCACCCCCAAACCGATGGGCTGGTTGAAAGATTCAACAAAACCCTAAAACAAATGTTGAAGAAAGTGGTGGATAGAGATGGAAGGGATTGGGACTGTCTACTTCCTTATTTGATGTTTGCTATTAGGGAGGTGCCCCAATCCTCTACGGGATTCTCCCCCTTTGAGTTACTGTATGGGAGACACCCAAGAGGGCTGTTGGATATTGCCAAGGAAACTTGGGAAAGTGAGAGTTCTCCCCACAGGAGTGTGATTGAGCATGTCGCCCTGATGCAAGATCGAATTGCACAGGTAATGCCCATCGTGAAGGAACATTTGGCCCAAGCGCAGTTGGCACAGCAGAGAGTGTACAACCGTGGAGCCAAGACCCGTACCTTTTCCCCGGGGGATAGGATATTGGTACTTGTCCCTACGGTTGAAAGTAAATTCCTTGCCAAATGGCAAGGCCCCTACGAGATAATGGAAAAAGTGAGCGAAGTGAATTACAAGGTCAGACAACCAGGAAGGCGAAAGCCCGAACAGATCTATCACGTTAATCTGTTGAAAGCCTGGAGGGATAGAGAGTCCCTAGTCGCAGACACTTGGTCACCAGCTCAAACTGGTTGCGTGATTCCTGAGGTTGGAATCGCAGCCACCTTGTCACAACCCCAACAACAGGAGGTTAAGGAGTTTGTACTTCGCAACAAGGAGGTATTCTCTGAGCTGCCGGGACAAACATCTGGGGTAGAGCATGACATTATTACCCCGCCCGGTGAAAGGGTGAAGTTAAAACCCTATCGGATCCCAGAGGCCCGACGGGAGGCAATACGGGAGGAAGTACAGAGAATGCTGAACTTAGGGGTGATAGAGGAGTCCCAAAGTGATTGGTCTAGTCCCATTGTGTTGGTGCCTAAACCGGATGGGAGCTGGCGATTTTGTAACGATTTTCGTCAGTTGAACAAAGTTACAAAATTTGACACCTACCCCATGCCACGTATAGATGAGTTGATCGACCGGCTGGGAACAGCCCGATACATGACGACTCTTGACCTCACAAAAGGGTATTGGCAAATCCCCCTGGCCAAGTCGGCCAAAGAGAAAACCGCATTTGTAACCCCAGACGGGGCGTTCCAATATAAAAGAATGCCGTTCGGGTTACAGAATGCGCCGGCCACATTCCAGCGGAAAATGGACCAGATGCTGAGGCCCCATCGGAAGTATGCTGCGGCTTACCTGGATGACATAATTGTCCATAGCACAGATTGGGCCTCACATCTGCCAAAAGTGCAAGCAGTCCTGGACTCTGTTCGGGAAGCAGGGTTTACGGCTAACCCCAAGAAGTGTACCATTGGGCAGGAGGAGGCCAAATATCTTGGGTACACCATTGGGAGGGGAGTAATAAAACCCCAACTCAACAAAGTCGAGGCCATCCAGAGTTGGCCACGTCCCAACAGCAAGAAGCAGGTACGAGCCTTTCTGGGAATCGCTGGGTATTATCGGCGATTCATTCCCCACTTTGCTTCTAAGGCTGTGCCCCTAACCAACCTGACGAAGGGGAAAGGGTCGGTCATGATTAAATGGACCCCCGAGGCTGAGGCAGCATTCCAATTCTTGAAACAAGCCTTATGTAGCCAGCCAGTGTTGTACTCACCCGACTTCTCTAGAGACTTTGTCGTACAAAGTGATGCGTCAGATGTGGGGTTAGGAGCAGTATTGTCCCAGGTCTGGAACGGGGAAGAGCACCCAGTCATTTACCTCAGCAGGAAGTTGAAGTCCCATGAGGTAAATTACGCCACCGTTGAAAAGGAGTGTTTAGCGGTGAAGTGGGCTCTAGATTCCCTTCGGTACTACCTGCTAGGTAGGCACTTTGACATGGTTACGGATCACGCTCCGTTAAAGTGGATGGCTCAAAACAAGGAAACAAATAGAAGAGTGAATAGGTGGTTCCTGGCCCTCCAGGAATTCAACTTCACAGTAAAGCATCGCCCTGGCGTTCAAATGGGGAATGTGGATGCTTTGTCTCGAGTACATGAATGCCTGATTGCTGGTGTTCCAACCCCGAGGTTAAAACAAGAGGGGGGGGTATGTGACAGCAGGAAGGTAAAGTCACCTGGTTGCATCCAGGGGGGTAGATATATTTCGCCCAGATTCAGGCTTTACGCTGACTTATACAGCTAGGTGGAGAGTTGTATAAGCCCAGCTGAGACTAGTGGGCTCATTGATGACTCATACCTCTAGGGAGAGGGCTGGGCGTCGTGCAGACAGGGAGTTGATGAGGCCAGCTGAAGCTTGTCAGCTCATTTAGGCCTCTATAAAAAACTCCCAGATTCATTAGATGTTAGCTCATGCCTGGACCCAGACCTGTGTGGACTGTCTAGGGAGAGTGAACCCCTGTGCGGTGAGACAAAGCCTGTGTGGCTATTTGCTTGGACATTTAAAACCAGGGACTAGGACAGCACTAGGCTGATCCCAGTCGTTAGTTAGGAAACCTGTAAGTTTAGTCAGAGGTCAAGTTGACCAGGATTTATTTTGTTTATGTTTTTTTTGCCTTGCTGTGTTTTTGTCACTGTAAATAGAAAATAAACCGCACCTTTTTGATTTTGAAAACCACAACCTCCGTCTGCTGGGCCTGTTTTGGGTGGGGAGCCCATCCCGGGGGTCACACATACCCGCTGCCGAGCTAGCCCCCTCACAATATCTTAAAAAAACAGTAGCATTCCTTGAAAGCGAAAATCTAGTAAACAATTGTATGCATTTATTATCTTTTTGTAGACTCCATATGTTCAATTTTTTCCCTCTTTACTCCTCCATTTATCCTGTGTATGTATGTATATATATATATATATATATATATATATATATATATATATATATATATATATATATATAAATCTCATGCATTACTCTTCTTTGGAACAAACTTAAGGCTAATTAGCTGCTAATATTTTAAATCAAGCCTTGCCTGGCCATATAATATTGAAGAGTTTATGCAAAGTATTACACAATTTAAAAGAAATATCATCAGTTTGCACATTGTTCTTTAAAGGAAAATAAATCATGTACCTTTTCTGCCATGCAGAACTGGGAAAGCTATTTCTCATGAAATAAATGATGTAGGGTTTTAAAGATACTGTTCATCACAAACACATGATGCTATAGTGGAAAAGATGTATTTATGCCGAAGACAGTTTTGGGTAACATAATTACCATATGCTTAGAGTAAAATATATTATCATGGTTGGTAAAATATCTACCATATGTTTAAAGTAAAATATGATATTATGAATCTATTTCTAAGTAATTTCTATATATGTTTTATAAAAGAATTCAGTATCATTTTACATGTCACCAGAGACAGTAGCATTATCCTTAGACCAAAAGCTCGTAAATTCCTGGGCCTCTTGTTGCCCTTTTTTTCCTCTAGATCTTTTAAAGTAGGAGTGCGTATACACATCATATCATTAACAAGCGTTACTCCAAATTTAAATGTTGTTAACCTTGAGCATCTTTCTGAATAGCTGTTTTTACATAATACCCCCTGAGTAATGCTTGGGGTTAGCACAAAGGAAGCCAGATCGTCATAGAATAGCAGCGGGAGGATCGGTGACCATCCATTCATCAATCCTCCCACTTTATGTGACATTTTTTCATACCAATAAGGTACATTGTCAGCCCATTGAAGATGAATGGGTCAATGAAATCAAGGCACCTTAGCACACATTAATAAACTGCATTAACAGAGGGGTGTTAACAAACATGGCGTGAAGGGCACTAAAGGATCTTAAGGTACTCGTGTAATACATCTGAGTATTCCACTACAAGAATCATGTTTAGGTTAAAGGAGTAGTAAAGTTACATGTTTTTTCACCTTAATGCATCCTATGCATTAAGGTGAAAAAACATTCGACAATACCGCCCCCCCCCCGAGCCCCCGTTTTTCTTACCTGGCCCCTCGAAAGTCCCATGCTCGTCCCCGTCATCCTCTTCGTTTTTCAGCCTGGCCGCCGATTGGCTACACTGCATGGATTGAAAGCAGCGCAGCCATTGGCTGGCGCTGCTGTCAATCACATCCAATGACGCGGGGGGCGGGGGGCGGGGCCGAGTGATACAGTCGGCGGCTATGGCCGCCGCTGTATCACGGGAGCGCGCCCGCAATCACTCCACACCATGCGAGCTCACTCGCATTATGGTGTGGAGTCCTTGCGGGGAGGAGCCAAGACAGCCGCCGAGGGACCCCAGAAGACCAGGATCGGGGCCACTGTGTGCAAAACGAGCTGCACAGTGGAGGTAAGTATAACATGTTTGTTATTTTTAGGCAAAAAAAAGGGAAGCTTTAGTGCTCCTTTAAGTTCACACCTATGCGTTAATAATTTGCAAAAGTGCACATAGAAGGGCTTTCTTAAATCGATGAAAGTGCATAAAAATGTGTCAACGTTAAACCGCACTATAATGAGAAAACATAGGCAGAAACTGAGCCTTAAAGGAGAAGTTTGGGATTTCTAAATAAAAAATAACCCTTTAAGCCTCTTTGCTAAGATATATATATATATATATATATATATATATATATATATATATATATATTATGTGACAGCAGGAAGGTAAAGTCACCTGGTTGCATCCAGGGGGGTAGATATATTTCGCCCAGATTCAGGCTTTACGCCGACTTATACAACTAGGTGGAGAGTTGTATAAGCCCAGCTAAGGCTAGTGGGCTCATGGATGACTCATACCTCTAGGGAGAGGGCTGGGCGTCGTACAGACAGGGAGTTGATGAGGCCAGCTGAAGCTTGTCAGCTCATTTAGGCCTCTATAAGAACTCCCAGCTTCATTAGATGTTAGCTCATGCCTGGAACCAGACCTGTGTGGACTGTCTAGGGAGAGTGAACCCCTGTGCGGTGAGAAAAAGCCTGTGTGGCTATTTGCTTGGACATTTAAAACCAGGGACTTAGGGACTAGGACAGCACTAGGCTGATCCCAGTTGTTAGTTAGGAAACCTGTATGTTTAGTCAGAGGTCAAGTTGACCAGGATTTATTTTGTTTATATGTTTCTTTTGGCTTTGCTGTGTTTTGTCACTGTAAATAGAAAATAAACCGCACCTTTTTTTTGATTTTGAAAACCACAACCTCCGTTTGCTGGGCCTGTTTTTGTGTGGGGAGCCCATCCCGGGGGTCACACACACCCGCTGCCGAGCTAACCCCCTCACAATATATATATATATATTATTATACCCACACTTAACTAAGCCCAACTATTAACTATTTGAACAAACCCAGCTGCTGCTCTAAAAATGTACCCCCTGTACATTTAAATATAAAGTGAAAAGAGCAGCACTACCTATGCAAAATATAAATGTCTAATTTGTCTACTAAAACTCATTGCTCATCTCAATGTGGACAATATAAATACACTATATTACCAAAAGTATTGGGACACCTGCTTTTAAACGCACATGAACTTTAATAGCATCCCAGTCTTAATCCGTAGGGTTCAATATTGGGTTCGCCCACTCTTTGCAGCTATAACCGCTTCAACTCTTCTGGGAAGGCTGTCCACAAGGTTTAGGAGTGTGTCTATGGGAATGTTTGACCATTCTTCCAGAAGAGCATTTGTGAGATCAGGCACTGATATGGACAAGAAAGGCTGGCTCGCAGTCTCAGCTCTAATTCATCCCAAAGGTGTTCAATCGAGTTGAGGTTCCTTGGGGTACAAAATCTAATTTCAGGAATCTCTTCCACATATTATTTTTGCTTGCGACCTGCATCTGTCTCCTTAGAGGTTAAAGGACTTACATCGGGACATCAGCAGTTCCTGTGTTTTATGGTAGGTAAGGAGCACTACCAATTTTCATCTTTGCATTTCAGCCTAGCCATGGCTCCTCGGGTGTTCAATAAAACAATGGAGCTAGTCTTAGCCACTTGGAGGCAGAGAGTAATGCTAATTGTGGGATACCCTGACAATGACCTATAGTGGGCAGGACCTCATTTGGAGCTAGAATCCAATCTATCCATCACCACAATTTGGAGAACTTTGGATGGATCTGGAACCTACAGAAATCCTTGCTGATTCTGTCATTTTACCTGGAATACTTGGGACTGAACTTGAATACCAGTCAGGTCAAGGTGCTTCTTCTGAAGGAAAGAAACTTGAAAGCTAAAGCTTTAGACTTGCCTCAGATGTGTCCTCACAAGCAAGCATCCCTTCACTAATGTATGCAAGTGCTGGGTGTCATGGTAGCCCTCTTAGAGGCGACCCCTTATGCAACATTTCACCAGGACATTGCAGCATGAAATCCTGTTGAATTGGAACAAATCATCTCTGCACAGACTCTAGCACAGCTAAAGGACATTGCTGTGACCTCACCTTTTTATAGTGAGGGGCATGGCTTATCCAAAGGCCCCCTTATTGGCCCTGCTAAACCAGCTAAAGTTCAAATGCTAGGCAGTGCATTATGGCTACACAGAATTATGTCTGGTGAATTCCCACATTTAGTTTAATGGCATTGCAGATCTCAAGCACACATGGTTCACCTCATACCCATGGTGATGGTGAACCCAGACCTTATCCCTACCTATAAGATGTCCAGCACTGCTTTGATCTCAGACCCAGCAGAAACCAATGGGACCTTGATAGACCTTTCTACAGTCCAGAGAAGTCTTATCTAAAGTCGTCTTTATGAAACAGGAGCAACCAAAACTGTTTCTCTGAAATGGAAATAAAGTTTAATAACCTGATAATGCATGAAAACACAAGCACTGGGCTGCAGGAAAATGGCAGCAGATTGTTTGGACTGATGAGTCAAAATGTTTAATTGTTGGCTCTAACAGGCGACAGTTTGTTTACCAAGGGACTGAAGAACTGAACTTGAATGACTGGCTGAAGGCCAACAGTAAAGTACAGTGGAGATGTGAAGTTCCTTGATTAATAAACACTATTATTTTAATTCTGGGTTTTATGTGTATATAGACATTTTGTGCAACAGAAGCTTTGTTTTGTGTCATAGCAGATAATGGATTTACTACTACCTTGCTGCTGGTTCTACCATTCCCCACCACCACAAAAGTTTTTTTCATACTTAGTGCTTTACCTTTTAAAGCAAACGGTTTAATAAACACTATGTCCAGCTTTCTTTCTTTATGGTTTGGGTGTATGGAGATAAGTGTAAGAGAATAAGGGTTCTAATCTCAGGATCACCAGATAACGAGTGAAACGGCATAAAAAAAAAAACCCCAGAGAGGGACAAAAGCACATATAGGCCATTGGTTGGCCTTCTCCCCCAGGTGTGGACACATCAGATGAGGGGATTATCACTAATAAATATGGATGACTGGAGCGCATAGTGGTGAACACTAATTAAGGAAGCAGTCGTTTGGATATGTGAACACAAGCCTGTGTTTTATGAAAGATTCAGCATATGCAACGGAATTCATACCCAAGGACACTTTATGGACTGATGCATTGTTTGTTTTGTTTTGTTGCTATGTAAACAGATTTAAAGGGACACTAGCACAATAACATTTGGGAGCGCAGCACCTCTTTTGAATATGATTATCCTGGCAGGTCGTCATATGGCATCCTTACAGGATCGCAGCTGATGGGCCAAGCTCTGGCGTGATCTGTCATCACCTGTGTCTGATGATCAGTGTTCCAGCCCACTGCTGGTACCATGTGATTGCTGTGACCAATTACAGCTGATCACACTGACAATTGTACACAATGAATGGCTTTAATTGTGTACTAGTTTGTTGATCTCTGTGATTAGTCACAGTAATCACATGGTACAGATAGGGCCAATTACAGCCCATCTGTACTATGTGATTTGCTGTGGCTAATCACAATAGTAAACACTGAATGAATAGTTTTCATACAGACAAAAATGGTTGCATAGAACAGTAAAATTCACTGTTAATTGCTATCAGTGTGTTTAAAAAAAAGAATCATGATCACTTCTGCAGAGTAACACTGTATTGAACTTATCACTGTATGAAAATGAAATAAATAAAAAAATATGAAAAAAGTATATTTAGCTGTACTGCACTGGTGTCAGTATGTTATGAAGAAATTTATTTATTAATTTCCAAAAAACTGTGACAAATATTACAACTTCAAAAAACTTGCCATGCCTCTTACTAAATACCTTGGACTGTCTACTTTTCAAAAAGGGGTAATTTGGTGGATAGTTGTACTGTCCTGGCATTTTCGGGCCTCAAGAAATGATAGGTCGTTAGTACATCAGGATTGATGAATTTTCAGATATATAAAAACCATAGTTTGTGGACACTCTAGCTTTTCTACAGACAAAAAAATATAATACTGATTTGGGTTATTTTCACCAAAGAAATGTAGCAGTATACATTTTGGCCTAAATTTATGAAGAATTATTATATATTTGCAGAATGTTATAACAGAAACATAGAAAACGCGTTTTTTTTTCCAAAATGTTTTGCTTTTAGCAAACAATAAAAAAAAAAACAGTGGTGATTAAATAGCACCAAAAGAAAGACCAATTTGTGTGAAAAAAAAAGATAAAAATGTTATATGGATACAGTGTTGCGTGCAATTGCCATTCAAAGTGTGACACTAAAATCTGAAAATTAGCCTGGGCAGGAATGGGGGGGATAGTAATTTATATTTAACATATTAGGTTGTTTGAAGAAAACACTTTGGGTTTTGACTTCAAATAACTGGGTCAAATGTTAGTATTTTTATAAAGACAGTTACAAAATAAATGCTGTCTATAGTAAACCACATTAAATTGAGTGCTTTACTTTCTATCACAAATCCCAGGAGGCCTCAGGGTACTCTACTGCACATACATCATGGTGCATCATCAGGGAGACAGCTGTCTCTTCCTGGTTGTTGCAGACAGACCCTCTGATCACATACAGTGGCACATGCACATCATCAGGTAGTTTAAAGTAGGAAAGTAAAGTTGGTCTCTGCCTACCAATGATGTCAGAGAAGATGGCAGCACAGGACCAGGTGTGAAGCAGTGAGTCTCTACAGAATGTTTCAGGATCACTGGGCATGTGAGTAATGCAGCAAAAAATGTAAGTGGAGAAACAAGGGAGGGGGTATGAGTGAAGTTCCTCCATAATGTCTGAAACCAACAAGGCTTAGTTTTAAAATTAAAGTGAGGTTCCACCCACATTTTTTTTTAAAAGGCACCCGTTCTACTGGTATTAATCAAATTCTCTAAAAGATGTTCTTACTAAATCTGCCGTTGTATTACATGTTTACTTTTTTTTCTAACCTTTGTCTTCTCTGTGCTGCGCGGTTCCATCTTGATTGTGGGCATGTGGAGCCCACTAGTGCTCTTTTCCTGGATATGGTGCTGCTGGCTACCCAGCATACACCTCCCGATCTCATGCATGCGCATTACACACAGGGCGTGGCGCGGGGAATGTCTCGGGTTTCCATCACAACGGGCGGCCAACTCACTCCTGGGAATGATGACACACATCTCCCAGAAGCAGAGGCGCCACAGGAATTGACGTACACCGCCGCGGCCCCGAAGGAGGAAGAATATTCAAGACACCCTAGCAGCACGCTACATAGAGTAAGAAAAAAAAATTATCATCCAAATGTTATTCAACTTGCTGGACTGTACCCATTGAGACAAAGTCTTAAATTATGAGTGTAACTCCGCTTTAATTTTACAGAAAAAACAACTTTGAACCTTGTAATATTGTCTTTAATCAATGCATTTTGTTTCTCTGCAATAAACCAATCTAGACGGTGGGAATGATTTGTGTTTTCCTCCAGCTACTACATGTTCCTCACATTGGATCACTTGACACAAAGTATACACATTTGTTTGTGATGAGCATTTTTAGTAACAAGTTTAGATCTGTTTGAAGTACATGGAAATAAAACACTTCCAATTCGATCAATGTCATTGCAATTTTAAATTATAATTTACTTACCCTTTGTTTACAATTCAAACACTGCCTTTTATTTTTCCCTGAGCTGTCAGCTGTAAAGATTTGGTCTGCTTCTATGGAGCTGTTTGACACATGGTGCAAAATATCCCCTGGGGTGAAATCATGCAGCTTGCAGAAGAGAAAGCATCAAGTCAATAATTCTTTAGTAAATGAATCCATTGTCACTTCCCTACAGTGCCAATGGCTTCCTCACTAAAATAAGCATGATGGGAAAGACGAAATTAGGCTTTTTTATTGCTTTCACACTCAGTGAATAAAAATGCAAAAACATGTTTATGCAGTTCCATCATTGACTCTTGCCTCTCCTCCCCAGGGTGGTAATGTATTATGATTTTATTATTGATCAGCAGGAAAGTGTGGGGAAAATCACCAGCAAGCAATATTTATACAATTTCATATAGTAATTCCATTCTGTTCATAGTGGACTATAAGAGATGTACGTACATGTTTTAATAATTTATGCTATTATTCAACTTTTTTACTTTTCTCAAAAATCTTTATTAAACAACACCAGCTTGTGTAATTAAATAGGAACAAAGATTGACATTTGTGTTACAATATTTGTTTTCTTTATATCTATTCCTTGGTATTTGTGTTTATCAAACTTTTTTTTTTTACAAAACATGAAAAATGTACTGAAAGAGCACATTTTGTTACTGGCAATCTAAAACATCACAAAAACGAAAACAACGTATATTTAAAACTGTATAAACAATATGTAAATGTTAACAAATCTCAACCATTAACTTTTCTGGCTTTACAATTAAAAAATCAAAACAGCATGCCTTGGCTTATTAAATGAAGATTGCTTCCTGTGCTTCTTTTTTTAATATTGCCCCCTTCCTTTCTATTTAGCAGCTGGGCATAGCATATCTCCCCAGATATTGATACATATAATGATAATTTTTGCTGTGCTATTATAAAAATATTTTTACATTTAAAAAAATGCAATAAAATAACACAATATAAACCACACAAGTGTGTACAACACAATGTTTGTTTTAATCCATAAATCAGTGTTCCAAAATCTATATGTGAGTCCAAGTCAGTTTGATACTCAAGACATTCATGGAAATTCTACTGTGACAAAAAAAAAAAAAAAACTTTCCACCACAAGTGGTAGCACTATAAAATATTAAATAATAATTAAAGAAGGGGTTCTTCCACTGTTCATGCATGTTGAAACTATAATGCACCTCTTTTGTTTTCTTTTAACCCCAATATGCAGAACACTCACCAGAGCTGTTGACCCTTTATAGAATGGGACCGCAATCGCTTATCGGTCCTATGATATCCTAACAGATAAGTGATTGCAGACCCATTCTATAAAGGGTCAGCAGCGCTAGTGAATATTCTACACATTGGAGTTTGTAGAGCACAAAGGATGTGCATTATGGTGCCAGCACACGAGTAGTGAAAGAAACATGCTCAAAAAGGAAATTTGTGCAAAAATGCCTGTACATATGCACATAAAATCACCTAAAAATAATCAAGGATGCTCAGCTCAAATGTAAATTAGGTCTAAAAATTGAAATGGCTTAAAGGATAATGATTAAACAGAACCTGTTCCTTTGGGGAGGGAGGAGAGATGGCAAAGCTAGAGGGTCTGGAGAGAGGAGATAGAGGGGGTTGGGGGGGGGGGTGATACTTTATTCTTTTAAGCACTCTGACTGAAGCCCCGTACACACGATCGGTTTGACTGATGAAAACCGTCCGATGGATGGTTTTCATCAGACCAACCGATCGTGTATGGTACCCATCGGTCTTTTTTCCATCGGTTTTAAAAAATAGAACTTGTTTTAAAATTTTCCGATGGATCAAAAACCGATGGTAATTTCCGATCGTCTATGGGCAAGTCCATCGGTTAAAAAACCCACGCATGCTCAGACTGAATTAGGAGACGGGAGCGCTCGTTCTGGTAAAACTAGCGTTCCTAATGGAGAGAGCACATTCATCATTCTGCAAGTTATTGCTTCGTTTAATGCAGCGCATGTTTTTTTTGCTTTAGAACGGTGTTCAAAATGTCATTTTTGCTGCAGATCTTTATCACGAGTTCTGACAAACGTATGTTTTTCTTCTTTCTTGTGATCTTAGGAATAATTAGTTTAATTCTTAAAGGCCGACCTCACAAATTACACCAAACTTTTTTTTTTTGGTATTTAAATTTGTTGTGCATTTTTTGGTATGTCAATTTCTCACAACAACATTTTTTATTTTATCGTTTCCTCATGGAGGTTGGTGTCCCTTGTTATTAATTACACATTGTATTTATGAAATGTTATTGCTACTCCAAAAAAAAACACATCAGGCATGTATGTTGGCTGAAATCAAATTTCCATTTATTTAGGAAAAAAAGCAAACAAAAAACGAAGGGCAACTATTCCGAAATTAGCAGAAAATATCAAGTCATTAGATCCCAAATGCAGACATGACTATGATGAATAATAAAATCAACAACAGCATGAAATCAGGAGCAGCAGCCAAAGACATACATCATCCCAAGCTGTGGTACTCCATCACCCTGCAACTTCTGGAAGAGCAGCTCGAGGCCAGAGAATCACCTCCTGCTCTTCGCTGTAGCCTTCCTTCCACGCTTCCCTGCAGCGTTCTCTCCACGTCCCCGTCCACGCACCCTTGCAGGCTGGGCCACTGTGGGTGGTGAAGTGGCAGGAGGAGGAGGAGAAGGAGGAGAGGGATTGGCCTGATGTGACAGATGGGTGGCCTCAGTCAGCTGCCTCCTCGTCCCCATGTGTACGGCCATGTATATAAGGTTCTCACAGAGGGCCCGTTGTCCCGCCTCTATTTGGAGCAACTTATCTGCCAGGTAACTACTGAAACCCTCCGTAGGGTTGAGGGGGGCCCTCATGATGGCAGCAGCCTCACGAATCATCTTTAGTGACTCCTCCTCCACTTGTGTCATCCGCCGATGTTTTGGCGGTCTGACGTGGAGGGGAGCCACTTGGGAGACTGTACTGCCACTAGGCCTGGGGACCTGCTGAGTCCCACTTGGCCCTGCCTCCTCCTGCCTGCCACACTCCTGAGCCTCTTCCTCCTGGCTTGCCTCATTCTGTTTATAAAGAAAAAAAAAATAATTGTATTATTTGGGGAATCTATCACACACAATTTGGATATCATGACTGGTGCATATTTTTTTTTTGGGGGGGATGTTATCATTTTGGGCTAATCCAACCATTTCATCACAATATTACTTAGTGGACAATAATTATGTGCTAAAATACTATACCTGGTTGAAGATGCGAAGATCTGGCTCTTTAAGTTCAGGAGGCTCCTCCTCCGCCTCTGCAGGAGTGGAGGGAAGGGTGGAAGGAACGCTGGAGGGAAGGGTGGAAGGAAGGGTTGAGGGAAGGCTGGAAATAGATTCCCTGGCCTCGATCTGGTCATCCAGAAATTGAAGATGTTTGTAGTACCACAGCTTGGGCTGTACTACATCGTCGGCTGCTGCTCCTGATCTCTTCGACTCGCGCACTTCCTTGTATTTTTTTTATAGGAATTACGCAGGTTGTTGATTTTATAAATTGATCATAGTGTAGTCTGCATCTGGGATCCATGGCTTCATATCCTCTGCTAATTTGCAAATAGTTGCCCGACGTACATCACTCTTGTGGTACGCTGGGTGTTTCAGTTCCCACAGGTTGCGCTGTTCCTTATATTTGTCTATAAAAATCAGCATCACCTCCGGCTCACGTAGTTTACGCATCTTTTGTGATCAGCAAGTAAAAAAACAAGGAAAAAAAAAAGACAGATCAGATTTGATTCTCCTCAACTTATCAAATATTGGCCTTTACAATCATGAACCATTATAGGCCACTGCAGGCCCGAGTTCCCTTCTTACCTTAGTTGAGTTTGTTTGTTCACTTCCGGTCGTCCTTACTCCGTGCATCCCTAATAACTTCTTTCCCCTTTTTATACCCTGCGCATGCGTGTAACTCCGCCCTCGTCACCCGCCCATGACGGACTTTTTCTGCATTTCCCCGCCCCTTAACGATAGGCGCACAGTGTGAGACGGCGACATGTCGCAGACACAGGTGGCTTCTTTAGTAGAAATTACCGACGAGGAAAGCCCGGAGGCGGAAACGTCCCGATCCAGTAAAAAAAGACACAAGGCGACTAATATGTCTTTTGCTGAGATGGCGGAGATGGTGGACATTCTGCGGAGGAAGGATTACGACGGCAAGCATGGCCCATACGACACCCCTAATCTCCGGAAGTCACAAATTATGGACAAAGTGGCGAAGACTCTCTATAAAAAATATGGGGTCAGGAGATCCAAGGAACAACTCCGTAAAAGGTGGTCTGACCTAAAGCTGAGGGAGCCGGAGCAGTATAGGAAGCTTCTAAAAAGCATAGAAAAAAGGAAGTTTTTTTTTACTGTGTTCTTTCACATTGTAATATGTATTCTTCCATGTTTTGCACCATGTGCTTGGCTTGACTGGTTTCACATTTTAAAATGTCAACTTTTATGTTAAGTTGAGAGTCCACTTATTTGGTAAATGTATGGTAAAAAAAACTTGCTGCTCTTCCCCCAAACATGTTTGGCACATATCCACGTAAACTACATGTGGGCATGCCTCATTTTACTTAAACAATGTTTATCTACACATTGTTGGCTAGATGATGTGTTGTAAGTAAAACTAGAATGTGAATGAAAGGCTAAACTGTATTCTGGGTAAAGGAGATGACACTCCAGCAGTTGTGTACTCAGCTTTTTTTTCTGGATCAAGATACTATAGTCTGGGCCACATGACCAAATTTATAAACGGTGTCACACACAGGTGGTCCAGTGGATACCTTGGTGGTTATCCAAGTGTATTTGTGAGTGTCCTCAAAAATAACATGTTGCTTTGTAGAGTTCGCAAGATCTCATATGTTCATCTTGGAACTCAGGGCCAAATATCAATTGTACCCCACTTCAAAACAATGAATCCATTTTCAGGCCTAAAATGTCTGTGTGCTAAAGGATACATTATTTTTGACATTCCCATAGGGGAGAGGAGACTGGGAGGACACCATGCTCAGGAGACGAGGAACCAAACACCACAGAAACTCCCCGAAGATCACAAAGCAGACCAAGATCAGCATGTTCAGGAAGCGGAGGTGGAGGAAGCGGAGGTGGAGGAAGGGGAGGTGGAGGAAGGAGAGGTGGAGGAAGGAGAGGTGGAGGAAGGAGAGGTGGAGCTTATCAGCACAACAGGTCAGTGTCTGTCACCACAACTTCAAGGTAAATACAAATGTAGGCCTGCATAGTTCAATTTTTTTTTTTTTTTAGGGACTGAACGTGGGGGTGTGTCAGGAAGTCCAAATCCTCCATTCTCGAGTGCCAGTGCCAAAATAATCATTCAGGAAATCATGGAATGCAGTAGCAAAATGGACATTATGAGAAAGAGAATGAATGTGATTGAGCAAAAATATAAAAACATTATAGATATTTTGGGGAGAATAGTGTGAACTCCCCCCCCCCTGTTTTTGTGTTTTGTTATGCGTCACAAATTTGCAATGTGATTTCCACCAGCCCAAATGTGAAGATGCAAACAGTGACTCAACATGTGCAATCCGCCGTCACAGGATATCTATGTCCCTGTTTTGGGGGTGCAACCTCTTCCTCCCTATTCAAGTAGGTGAGAGGAAGGGTTTTCCCCCCCAAAGCACGTCCATTGATCCTCCATGATGGCAGATAGCACATGTTTACCTTAGCCATGGGATCATGTTGAAGATACCCATTTGAGCCCCAAAAAGAAAGTGTGGTTCTTCACATTTGGGATGGATCAGGGGTGACATTACCCCATCTCATGTTTGTCTTTTTCACTGTGTTATTTTTTTACTTTTTCCCCAAAAATTGGGGGGGATTTTGACCCATGCAGGTTTCTGCAAAAAAAGCCGGCCAAAAAAAAAAGGCTTAATATCGAAAACCACCAAAAAATGTGGTGCTAAAAATAAAAACATTCGGGGAGTCTAAAAAAGGTGTGGCTTGTTCTTTCTATGCTCAATAGCAGTTCTGAAGATGCAAAAACAAGGTTTTTACCTGTGAGAATTGAGGCCATTTACTAAGGACAAATACACTTGGCACTACTAGAACCTGGGAGACACATAAACCCAAAATACAAGAATGACAACACAAGTTTGTAGTAAATATAATTTTTATTTTATTTTAAAAATGGTATAAAAGGTCAGATGTGGTCTGGCATTGCGATGGCCCCCCTACCCGTGAAGTACTCTACGTATTTCTGACGTACTTCACGGGCACTTTGGGGGGCCAAGCCAGTACGGGCAGTGTTGAGGCCGGTCAGAATGGTCATTTCGGATGGACCGGCCTCAGGCCCAACTGATGACACATAGGTAGAAGAGAATTGTCTTAGAAAGTTGTGCAATATGCAGCAGCAGTACACAATGTTGTTCAGTTTATATTCCGCCAAATGTATAGCTGTCTGAAACAGGCGGAACTGGCTGGCCATTATCCCGAAGGCATTCTCCACAACTCTCCGGGCTCTGGCCAGCCGGTAATTAAAAACCCTCCTCTCCGGGGTGAGGGTGCGTTGGGGAAACGGCCGCATGAGGTGTGGTCCAAGTCCAAAAGCTTCATCCGCGATGAAAACGAACGGTAGTCCTTCCACGTTGTCTGCATCTGGAGGCAGTGCAAGACCCCCAGCCTGCAGACGGTGAGCGAACTCCGTCTCTGCGAATACTCCGCCATCGGACATCCGGCCGTTCTTCCCCACGTCCACATACAGTAACTCGTACTGTGCCGACACCACCGCCATTAACACTATGCTATTAAAACCTTTATAGTTGAAATAGTATGACCCCGAATGGGGTGGCGGCACTATGTGGACGTGCTTCCCATCAATTGCCCCTCCGCAGTTGTGGAAGTCCCACCGCTGGGCAAATTGATCTGCCACAGTCAGCCATTCCTGTGGTGTGCTAGGGAACTGTGGAGTCAAACAAAAAGAAGACATTAGTACGGTTTATGTTTACAGTGCAAGCAGATTACACACAAAGACATTGTTGACATCATTCTAACATTATTATTTAAGGGAGTATTTCCTACCAATAAACAAAGGCCCACTTAGCAGATGCCTCACCCCCGCTGAGTGGACATTCTAAAATAATCTAAGGGGGGGGGGCTTGAGGTGATTGTGGGGATCCAAATAAAGGCTCTACCACTCTGCTGATCTTGATTGAGAACAGGGATAAGCCGAACACCCCCCTGTTCGGTTCGCACCAGAACCTGCGAACAGACAGAATGTTCGCGCGACCTTTAGAACCCTATTAAATACAATGGACTCCAACATTCGAAATCTAAAGTGCTAATTATAAAGGCTAATATGCAAGTTATTGTCCTAAAAAGTGTTTGGGGACCTGAGTCCTGCCCCAGGGGACATGTATCAATGCAAAAAAAGGTTTAAAAAATAGACGTTTTTACGGGAGCGGTGATTTTAATAATGCTTAAAATAAAAAAATAAAAGTGAAATATTCCTTTAAATTTCGTACCTGGGGGGTGTGTATGATATGCATGTAAAGTGGCGCATGTTTCCCGTGCTTAGAACTGTCCCTGCACAAAGTGTCATTTTTGAAGGAAAAAAAGTCATTTAAAACTCACTCGCGGCTATTAATGAATTGTCGGCTTTTATCAATACATAGAATAGTCATTGATAAAAAAAAAAAAAAAAGCGTGGGAGTTCCCCCAAATTCAATTACCAGGCCCTTTAGGTCTGGAATGGATATTAAGGGGAACCCCGCCGCAAATTTAAAAAAAATGGCGTGGGGTTCCCCCTAAATATCCATACCAGGCCCTTCAGATCTGGCATGGATTTTAAGGGGAACTCCACCCCAAATTTAAAAAAAAATGGCGTGGAGTCCCCCCAAAAATCCATACCAGACCCTTATCCGAGCACGTAACCTGGCCGGCCGCAGGGGAAGAGGGGGGGACGAGAGAGCGGCCCCCCCTCCCTCCTGAACCATACCAGGCCACATGCCCTCAACATGGGGAGGATGTCCCCATGTTGATGGGGACAAGGGCCTCATCCCCACAACCCTTGCCCGGTGGTTGTGGGGGTCTGCGGGCGGGGGGCTTATCGGAATCTGGAAGACGCCTTTAACAAAGGGGACCCCCAGATCCCGCCCCCCCTATGTGAATTGGTAAGGGGTACATTGTACCCCTACCATTTCACAAAGAAAGCGTAAATTTTTTTTAAAAAAACCACACAAACACCTTGAAAAAGTCCTTTATTAAAAAAAACCAAAAAAACATTCCGGCGATGAAATCCAGTGTCCCGTGGCGATCCGATGTCCAGCGCTGTCCGTCATTGGTGTTGCCTGAGCGGACCTGATGGGGAACTTCCTCCTCAGTGTTTTAAATGTATAGACCCGCCCCTTCTAAAGTTCCCCATCAGGTCCGCTCAGCGGACCAGATGCGGAACATGAGAAGGGGCGAGTCTATACATGTATTACCAAAGTGAGAGAAGTTCCCCATCAGGTCCGCCCCCTCGGTATGTCGGACCCGCCTACGTCATTGGCTTGAGCGGGGAACTTCCTTCACTGTGTAATTTAAATTTACACAGTGAAGGAAGTTCCCCGCTCAGGCCAATGACGTAGGCGGGGTCCGACATACCGAGGGGGCGGACCTGATGGGGAACTTCTCTCACTTTGGTAATACATGTATAGACCCGCCCCTTCTCATGTTCTGCATCTGGTCCGCTGAGCGGACCTGATGGGGAACTTTAGAAGGGGCGGGTCTATACATTTAAAACACTGAGGAGGAAGTGCCCATCAGGTCCGCTCAGGCAAAACCAATGACGGACGGCGCTGGACATCGGGATCGCCGCGGGACACTGGATTTCATCGCTGGAATGTTTTTGTTTTTTTCAATAAATGACTTTTTCAAGGTGTTTGTGTGTTTTTTTTAAAAAAAAATTTATGCTTTCTTCGTGAAATGGTAGGGGTACAATGTACCCCTTACCAATTCACATAGGGGGGGCCGGGATCTGGGGGTCCCCTTTGTTAAAGGGGTCTTCCAGATTCCGATAAGCCCCCTGCCCGCAGACCCCCACAACCACCGGGCAAGGGTTGTGGGGATGAGGCCCTTGTCCCCATCAACATGGGGACATCCTCCCCATGTTGAGGGCATATGGCCTGGTACGGTTCAGGAGGGAGGGGGGGCCGCTCTCTCGTCCCCCCCTCTTCCCCTGCGGCCGGCCAGGTTACGTGCTCGGATAAGGGTCTGGTATGGATTTTTGGGGGGACTCCACGCCATTTTTTTTTAAATTTGGGGTGGAGTTCCCCTTAAAATCCATGCCAGATCTCAAGAGCCTGGTATGGATATTTGGGGGAACCCCACGCCATTTCTTTTCAAATTTGCGGCGGGGTTCCCCTTAATATCCATTCCAGACCTGAAGGGCCTGGTAATTGAATTTGGGGGAACCCCCACGCTTTTTTTTAATTTTTTTTATCAATGACTTTTGTATGTATTGCCGGGAGCCGACAATTCATTAATAGCCGCGAGTGAGTTTTAAATGACTTTTTTTCCTTCAAAAATGACACTTTGTGCAGGGACAGTTCTAAACACGGGAAACATGCGCCACTTTACATGCATATCATACACACCCCCCAGGTACGAAATTTAAAGGAATATTTCACTTTTATTGTTTCACTTTAAGCATTATTAAAATCACTGCTCCCGAAAAAACTTCTGTTTTTTAAAAAAAAAATTTGCATTGATACATGTCCCCTGGGGCAGGACCCGGGTCCCCAAACACTTTTTAGGACAATAACTTGCATATTAGGCTTTATAATTAGCACTTTAGATTTCTCCCATAGACTTTTCGAATTTGCCGCGAACACCCCAATTTGTTCGCTGTTCGGCGAACAGGCGAACAGGCAATGTTCGAGTCGAACATGAGTTCGACTCGAACTCGAAGCTCATCCCTAATTGAGAACTAAAACTATTTTTACATTTTTAGGGGGGGGGGAGGGAGGGTTGTCAAACTACGAGGGCACTGACCCCAAAAATTTTAAAAGGAAAATAGAAGGCTAGCTGGGTTTGGGCCCAGGATAGCATGCTGGAGAGGTTAGTGAAGGGAAATAGGCATGTAGGGCCCAAAAAAGGCCTTTACAGGTAAAAACATGCATGGTGAAAATGGGGACATTACCAGGATATTACAAACAGGCAAATTTGGGAAGGAGGATAAAAATGTAGAACATTATTAAACAATCCAAACATATAATGTGATGTTAAAGGAGCAAAGTTACCTTCATATAGTCCTTCTGCAGGACCTGAATAATGGCCGAACACGTCTCAGGGATAATGATCCCGAGAGCCTGGGGGGGAGATGCCTGTTGTGAACTTGAGGTCCTGCAAGCTTCTCCCAGTCGCCAGGTATCTCAACATGGCAATAAGCCTCTGCTCGGCAGTGATGGCCTGGCGCATCACAGTGTCCTGCCTCGTTATATAGGGGGACAGCAAATCCAACAGACGGTGAAAAACGGGGTCCGTCATCCTAAGATAATTCCTGAAATCATCAGGATTATTCTCATGGATTTCCCGCAGCAGAGGCATATGAGAGAATTAGTCCATGAACTCCTCCTCACCCTGTTCACAGACTGAACTCGGGTTACAGTGTTAACTGCAACACCAAGTCCAAACCCAGCACGAGCTCGAGAACGAGAACGCACTTCAAACATGGTCTTAAACCGGTCGGCTGGTCAGAACGAACTCAAACAGAACGCACCGTGGAACAGCAAGGCCTGAGAAGAACGACCTGAAAAACAGAAAACGAACGGCCAAGAAGGCACTGCAAGGCAGTAACGACCTGACTGCACGCACTGAAGAACAAATACGAACCCACAAGCACAAACTGAACACCAGGAAACGATCTGCAAAGCACGGAGACTGAAAAGCGCGAATCGGCTCTCACCAAACTTTTACTAACACGCGGTAACACGAAATCAGCAAAATCAGCCCAAGGAGTGGCACCATTAGATTTGTTCGGCCCTTTTATAGCGCCGTCGTACGTGTTGTGCGTGCCCTCGTTTTCTTGCCGTCGGTTTTTTGACTGATGGTGTGTGGCAAAGACTGATGAAAAACAGTTTCATCGGATTTCCGATGGACAAATCCATCGGACGAAAATCCATAGGTTATCCGATCGTGTGTACAGGGCTTTACTGTAAATGTAATTTATTAAAGAATGAACTAATGAACAAAAATTTGACACATTATAAACATATTCTTCTGTAAGGCCAGGGTGGCTTAAGGATGCACCCCAAGGAGATGATGGCTAAAACCAAAATAGGTTATAGAAAGTTCTAATCTGAAGCAAGGATAAGTACTGTTTTGGGGACTTTTTAAATGGAAGGAGGTATAGAAAGGAATTTTATATTTAAAAATAAATAAATAGTGGAGTTAGGCTTTAGTTGTATAATCACATGCATACATTTAGCTCACAGCTCAGCAACGTTCCCGACCTAAAATCATGGTAACTGAAAGGTTCTGTTCTGTTCTGTTGGACCCTCTTGGCTCGAGCCAGACTCAGGATCTGTGGAAGTAACTCTGTGACCGGTCAGATATTCAAGACACCATACACAGTGAATGGATATACAAGAATATATTGGTTTATTGGCAACATATCTCTTTTATGCATAACAAGGAAAGTTGCCTCCCTCGTATGAACCAATCAGCAATAAGCAAAAACATCATGAGTTAAACAAAAATAGACTCTAACAGGTTTTAGGCTTTTGCAGAAGTAGTCATTTAAAAATAAGAATATCATGCGTCTTTGCGGTCAAACTAAACATGTGTCTGATATTTGGAACAGGAAGATAAGGACTTTAGGCGTTATTGCGGTTACTCTAAACATATGACTGACAATTGAAACAGGAAGATAAGAACGTAAGGAGGCATTGTGGTCACTCTAAACATATGACTGACAGTTATGGAAAAGAAAGATAAGAACATTTTCTCAGAACAGGCTTAACCACAAAGTCACATCCTGCTTACACATATTTTTCAGAGAAACATATTCTGTCTCAATAATATACCTTACAACATATACACCTAAGAAGAATTTCTTATCCTGAATATATTGGTTCATGATTTTCTCATACCTTACAACCCCTTCTTTTGATCATGGCTTCAAGAATTGAAGCCCATAGATCATTAGATTATTTATTATACCATTTTTGTTTAGTATGTACCATGGACATCATCAAGATTGTTTCCTTAGAACCCTGTCTCTTTTTACTAGTGATCTTTCCAATTACCTCTGACAATTAATTTAAATACTAAATATAACAGTAGAATGAAGATTAACACCATTACTACTGTTATAGCCATTTGTCTGAGAAATGAAAGAATACCTGTGCCCCCGAATCCTCCCTCTCCAAAGGGGCTCCATGTTTTTGCGATATCCCTCGCCTCCTGTTGCAATTTATTTACCTCTTTCCTATGTTGGGCAATTACATCATAGTAATCAGGAATCTCAACAGATGTGTTGTGGATCCAAGTGCAGCACTCATAGTCCTCCGTAACTTCACACAGGCCAGTGAGTGCAGCACTCATGCTTTCAATAGCAAGATCATGAAGTTCTAATTGTTTTCTGATTGCTCTAGTTTCAATGTTTAAACTAGTAATATCATCAGAATTCTTCACCAATACATCATCTATAATATTTGTATAATTATTAAGCCTTTTCATTAAATCTATCCCCCAACCTGTCCAGGAAGGGAACCAGGCCCAAGCCATATCTTTTTTGAAAAATAACTCCCTTTTATTTCGGTGTTTGAGGGGGTACCTAGGATGCATGCTAGCTTCAAGGAGGTGTGTTCCCTTGCTATCTCCTACTATGTCCATAATGGGGACTAGGGATGCAAGATAACACTATCCTTGGGGTTCAGTGGGGATCCAAGGGTGACAACTTTTTCCACAACAAATATAAATACTGTTTCCTAGAGCTAAAGGTCGTTTGTTGAATATTGTCATCATTTCATCAGAAAAACCAGAAAAGGTTAAACTTGACAATAATTCTCCTACTGTGGAAGTGGAACTGGAGTTAAGAAAGTTTATTAGAGTGGTGATAAGGGCAGGTTCTGAAGTGTGAAAGAAAGGGCTTTCAATTGAAGTCATTGAAAAGTTAATTGTAGCTTGTTGGCACACTTTAGCTCCCTTTGTGGAGTTTCCCAACCTAAAACACCAGTCTGGGGTATGACTTCTACCAATAATTTGGAAAATAAGGGTATTATCTGAAAGCGTTCTTGTGACATTTGTAAGGATGACAGGTGGTGTGCCGTTTAGGAGAGGGGTGAAGTTTAGAGGTACTGCCATTAGGGGGATCCTAGCAGTGCTAGGATGGAGTTTACTACATATCCAACATTTTTCATATCCTGATTTTTGAGCATAAGCATATTTAAATTTAAGCAGCAGCATTTTACCACTAAAATTGTCTTCCATACTTCTTTTTGGTCTGTTAGAATTATCTGACCAACAGTGTCCTATGATTATGAGCATTAAAATAAACAATGTGATCATTAAGGAAAAAAGAAAGTTTCCCCGAAGTGATCCCTCCTTTTGGACCATTAGTGTCTATGGGTATGGAACTCTGAGTTTCTTGTTTTTTATGGTCCACTAGGGAGTATTTTCCGGATCCTTTTCTGGAATACTCTCCAGAACAGAGGTCTTTGTCTTCTCCTTCACCTTCTTCCAGTTTCCCTTCGGAAATGTCTTTAGTCTGGATGCATGGATCCATTGTGGCCCTTGATCTGTAAGAACAGCTGTTCTGGCAATCTTCAGAATTTCAAATGGTCCTTGGAAGATAGGGCCTGGTTGTTTCTGGACAGCAAGTTGTTTTATCAGTACTTTGTCTCCTGGGATATACAAATGTGTAGGCTCTGTGGAGAGAGGAGGGAAAGTGACAGCAACCTTGTCCTCTGTTTCACTAAGGCTACTTACCAGATGTTTCACGTACTCTTCCTGTAAAGAATAAAGATTAACCTCCTCTCCCTCATCAGGTTTCCTCTGTGCTGGCCTACCCATAAGTATTTCAAATGGTGACAATCCTGTTCTAGAATTAGGGGCTGTCCTAATTTGAAACAAAATATTTTGGCTGGTAACCTATACCTCGAAATCCAGTGATTTATTAGTGCTCTTGACGCTATTTTGGCTGTCTCTCCTGTAGTTGAGATAGCCTAGACCCAAGAACTAAACTTGTCCACTATAACTAAAAGATATTTTATATTTCCTTTCTGTTTTGGCATATGTGTAAAGTCTATTTGTAGATCTTGGAGGGGGCCTATGGGGGGGCAAGTTTCCATGTATACCCTGCTTCTTACA
Organism: Rana muscosa; assembly: GCA_029206835.1. NCBI lineage: Eukaryota > Metazoa > Chordata > Amphibia > Anura > Ranidae > Rana > Rana muscosa. Next base: position 1,002,523,151 of record CM055116.1, on the reverse strand, counting down.
CTGTACATTGTTTTGTGCACAAGTAAGACATGAGTCTATCAACTGGGCAACGAGGTGTGTATCATTGACCGTGCTGAAAGACTGTCTGTACATTGTCAAAACTGTTTTCCTTCCTAGGTGACCTGGACCATGTAAGTAAGAAATCAAAAGAGGGGCAGCTGACTCTGGTGTACCTATTACTCCCTCCTTGCTTGACCAGGTGCCACTTGGCACGCTGGTCAAGTTCTGACCTTCCCAGAAAGCTATGTCCTCTCTTGATGCTTTGTCCTGTAACATTCTCACAGTATTTGGGAATTCTGGTGAACTGAAATCTGTAGCAAACAGTGTTAGATTGGGCTGGGCCCCGTGTGCCGAATCGGCTGCTGTCTTAGCAACTCTGTCTGCCAAGGCGTTGCCCTGAGCTTCTTTGGACTTGTCAAATAAATGTCCCTTTACTTTTATAACATTGATTTTTCTGGGCATCTGTAGGGCTGCGAGTAGGGTAAGAACAAATTCCTTATTGGCAATTTGTTTGTTGTCTGCAGTTTTAAACCTTCTTTTTTCCCAGATGAGTCCGAAATCGAAAATTACACCAAAGGCATATCTGCTGTCAGTATATATATTTACATCTTTATCTTTAAATAGTTGACATGCTCTGGCGAGTGCATGGAGCTCAGCTTGTTGTGCTGAATTGGCCCCTAAAGGAGAAGCCTCAACCACAACATCAGGTAGCATCACCACTGCATAGCCTGTCTTATATGTGTTATCATTAGGCCTGGAACAACTGCCATCCACAAATACATCCAGGAAATCTGGGTTTGGTTTATCAGTTAAATCCACCCTTGGCAATGTTTGTTGAAGTAAATTGTCATTACAATTATGGTTTACTTCTGGTTCAGTATATGGAAGCTGCAATGGTGCGTGTAGCAATCGTATTGCGGAAGTAGTTTCTGAAGAGGATTTTACTTCCAAATGTGTTGTATTCAGAAGTATAATTTCATACCCACTGGACCTTTGGGCTGTCATATGCTGGGTATGCATATTTTGTAACAATTGTGCTACTGAATGTGTGGTATAGAGAATAGTGGGTGTGCCCAGAGTGATTTTAGAAGCTTCCTTAACTGCCATTGCATTTGCTGCAAGAGTTTGCAGGCATCCTGGCATTCCCTGTACCTGGAGTGGCAGTTTCTTTGATAGGTATGCCACTGGTCTTAAGTTTGTCCCATGGGGTTGGGCCAATACTGCTGCAAACGTAGGCCCTCGCACCACACAGTAAAGTGAGAACGGCTTATCATAGGAAGGGAGACCTAAAGCAGGAGCCCGTGAGAGGGAAGTCAGAAGAGCGAGGAAGGCCTCTTTCATATCCTCTGTATATTCAATTGTTTTAGGGGCACCCGCAGCTCTAGCTGGATGTAAAATGGAATCCCAAAAAGAACAGTCAGGTATCCACTGTCGACAGTAAACGATTGAGCCTAAAAAGGAAAGCAATGCGGCTTTGTCCTTTGGTGGGCCGAGACAGCGGAGAGCTTGAACTCGTGTCGGGGATATCAATCTGGTCCCATCTGTGATAATACAGCCGAGATATTCAACTCTGTCCCTACACCACTGGATCTTTTTTCTAGACGCCAAGTGACCTTTTAGGGTGAGGTGATTCATCAGGCTTACTGTGTCCTTCTCACACTGTGCCCTGCTCTCACTACAAACAAGTAGGTCATCTACGTACTGCAGGATTGTGAAGCCTTCAGAGGGCGTCCAATCGTCCATAGTTTTTTTCAAAACTATGCTAAAAGCCGCCGGACTATCAATAAACCATTGAGGGAGGCGTGTCCAGGTCAGCTGACCCCCTCCCCAGACAAATGCAAATAGGTGTTGGCATTGTGGATCAACATCAATACTAAAAAATGCATTTGAAAGATCCAATACGGTGTAGCACTTGGAGTTTGCAGGTATATTGGTAAAAATTGAGGTAATATCAGATACCAATGGGGGCAGAGGAATTACACTCTTGTTTATCCCTCTCAGATCCTGAACCAACCTCCAGGTACCATCCGCTTTCCTAACTGGATTAATGGAAGTATTCCAGGGACTTACAATTTCCCTGAGGATTTCCAACTTTTTATATTCCTCTATTTGGGGCTGTATTCCCGATACCTTTTCAGTAGACAATGGTATTGTTTCTGATCAGGGATGAGCCGAACACCCCCCTGTTCGGTTCGCACCAGAACCTGCGAACAGACAGAATGTTCGCGCAAACTTTAGAACCCTATTAAATACAATGGACTCCAACGTTCGAAATCGAAAGTGCTAATTATAAAGGCTAATATGCAAGTTATTGTCCTAAAAAGTGTTTGGGGACCTGGGTCCTGCCCCAGGGGACATGTATCAATGCAAAAAAAGGTTTAAAAAATAGACGTTTTTACGGGAGCGGTGATTTTAATAATGCTTAAAATTAAAAAATAAAAGTGAAATATTCCTTTAAATTTCGTACCTGGGGGGTGTGTATGATATGCATGTAAAGTGGCGCATGTTTCCCGTGCTTAGAACTGTCCCTGCACAAAGTGTCATTTTTGAAGGAAAAAAAGTCATTTAAAACTCACTCTATTAATGAATTGTCGGCTCCCGGCAATCCATACAAAAGTCATTGATAAAAAAATAAAAAAAAGCGTGGGGGTTCCCCCAAATTCAATTACCAGGCCCTTCAGGTCTGGAATGGGTATTAAGGGGAATTTAAATTACACAGTGAAGGAAGTTCCCCGCTCAAGCCAATGACGTAGGCGGGTCCGACATACCGAGGGGGCGGACCTGATGGGGAGCTTCTCTCACTTTGGTAATACATGTATAGACCCGCCCCTTCTCATGTTCTGCATCTGGTCCGCTGAGCGGACCTGATGGGGAACTTTAGAAGGGGCGGGTCTATACATTTAAAACACTGAGGAGGAAGTTCCCCATCAGGTCCGCTCAGGCAAAACCAATGACGGACAGCGCTGGACATCGGATCGCCGCGGGACACTGGATTTCATCGCTGGAATGTTTTTATTTTTTTAATAAAGGACTTTTTCAAGGTGTTTGTGTGTCTTTTTTTACATTTTTTTACGCTCTCTTCATGAAATGGTAGGGGTACAATGTATATTTTACTTTTATTTTTTAATTTTAAGCATTATTAAAATCACCGCTCCCGTAAAAACGTCTATTTTTTAAACCTTTTTTTGCATTGATACATGTCCCCTGGGGCAGGACCCAGGTCCCCAAACACTTTTTAGGACAATAACTTGCATATTAGCCTTTATAATTAGCACTTTAGATTTCGAACATTGGAGTCCATTGTATTTAATAGGGTTCTAAAGTTCGCTGCGAACATTCTGTCTGTTCGCAGGTTCTGGTGCGAACCGAACAGGGGGGTGTTCGGCTCATCCCTGATCAGAAACAATACCATTGTCTACTGAAAAGGTATCGGGAATACAGCCCCAAATAGAGGAATATAAAAAGTTGGAAATCCTCAGGGAAATTGTAAGTCCCTGGAATACTTCCATTAATCCAGTTAGGAAAGCGGATGGTACCTGGAGGTAGGTACAGGATCTGAGAGGGATAAACAAGAGTGTAATTCCTCTGCCCCCAATGTTATCTGATATTACCTCAATTTTTACCAATATACCTGCAAACTCCAAGTGCTACACCGTATTGGATCTTTCAAATGAATATTTCACGTTTATTGTTTCACTTTAAGCATTATTAAAATCACTGCTCCCGAAAAAACTGCAGTTTTAAAAAAAAATTGCATTGATACATGTCCCCTGGGGCAGGACCCGGGTCCCCAAACACTTTTTAGGACAATAACTTGCATATTAGGCTTTATAATTAGCACTTTAGATTTCTCCCATAGACTTTTCGAATTTGCCGCGAACACCCCAATTTGTTCGCTGTTCGGCGAACAGGCGAACAGGCAATGTTCGAGTCGAACATGAGTTCGACTCGAACTCGAAGCTCATCCCTATTTCTGATAATAGGGGAGTGTATTAGGCCGCATAGTGGGCACATAAGGTGTACAGGGTATGTGTCCTACTTCCGTTTTAGTTCCTGCCCAGATAGTCATGGTTTTCTAATATGGCTGGCAGTGACATAAAGTAATCCAAAAGGTCTTTCCTTTTTGGCATAGTGAGGTCACATTTAGCCGATTTGGCTATAATGCCCCCTTGTTGGTCAAATTTTACAATAATTTGTAATGCAGACATTAAATCCCTTCCCATGAGGGACAGGGGGCAGTCTGGTAGAACTGCAAAGGACATTTCAGTAAGGTAATTATCTTGCATGTCCGTTATTAGTAGTGGCGGTGTGACGCTTGTCCCATTTATTCCCATAGAGCATCCCTTCACTTTCAAAGTGAGGGTCTTTAACACACAAGGTTGATGCCCCTGTGTCTAACAAAAATTTGACCACCCTGCCTTCTACTTTTAAAACCACTTGAGGCAGGGTTTTCCAGTGTGAGGAGAAAAATGCATCACCAAGGATGGGTATTGCCCCGGGCATCCCTATTGGAGGTTTTTGTCCTGATATCCTGGCCAATGTACCTGTATCTCTTCTATGGTGTTTCTGGGTGATCTTGTTTGGTATGGCTGCTGCTGTTGCCTATATTGGGGGTGTACTGGAACTGACTGGGATCTCTGTTGTGGCTGCTGTTGTTGTGTGTCATATCTTGGTCGGGGCAGATACTGAGATCTTGTTTGAGATCTCACTCTGTAGCCTCCCCTACCACTCCTAGGAAAGTTATCCCTGGCTCCCTTTCTCTGGGGACATTCTGATTTCCAGTGGTTTGGATCCCCACAATTAAAACAACCCTGATCCTGATTATGGAGAGGATAATTCCTTCTAGGTATGGCTCCTGAACTTGGTCCACTGACCATAGCTATGTTTGGATTTTCTTCTGTAATAGAGGTGAACAATCCTCCTTTGGTGTTAAATACCCCTGAGGATGCCCTCCTTTATGTCAGCTATGAATCCATCTGAGGTCATTACCGCCCATTTTGAGTTTATCAGTTTGATTATTTGGGTAGCCCTTGGATCTCCATTATTTATGGCTGTACTCACGAATAATTGATCATTGTCTATTCCACAATTTTTATATAATTTATGTAATCTACTGACAAAGGTGTAGAAATCCTCTCCTGACTGTTGTTTGCAAGATATCAAATCATGCAACATAGTGGTGTTTTTATATGCCTTGAGCCAAGCCTGTAACAATGTGTTCCAAAAAATATTCCAATCCTCCCCATCCTCATATAACTTTGCGTCCTTGGCCCATTGACCTATATTTATGTCAGCTTGGGAATCGGGGTCTACATTTTTAATTATGGTATTAAGATCTTCAGGAGGCATTCTTGTTCCTGAACAGTATCTTTGCAGAAAGGTCACTGCCTGTCTGGGGTCCTTTCTTGGTTTGGGACATGTGTCTCTAATTTCCTTGACCGTACCCAATGGTAATGGTATTTGTACCTGTGTATCTCCCATTGTAATGAAAGGAAAAGCCAGACTAATTGGAGCTGTCAGATCATTTTCATCATCTGATGATGTGGATGCCTGGTGTTGCGAGGTTATACTGAAGCTACTCTGAAAATCCTTACTTAACCCATCTCCAGATATATAATCAGCCTTCTTCACTAGATTGGTTTCTGGGTAGCCCGAGTTTCTAAATCCACGTATTATCCCCTTTATTTCTCCTAATCTATCTTTACGTTCCTGTAACTCTCTTCTATCTCCTTCTATCACTTTTTCTTCATCTTCCTCTTTTTTAATACACTGTTCTTCCTCCTTTACTAATTGACTTAAACGTTCCTGTATCTGTCTTCTATCTTCCCCCTCTCGTAACCAATTAGTTCCCTTTTGTTTAGCTATGGTTAATACTCCTGCTATAACATTTGGATCTAACGAGGGGTATATTTTCTTTGGGACAAGGGATTCATCTTTTACCATAGCATATGGAGGTGGTTTTTCTTGATAAAAATTAGGGGGAGCTGATGGACTTCCTATTGCGTCTTCTAATTGCTCTTTCTTTTCCATTTTTACACTTGTATATTTCTTTCTATATTCCTTCATACCTTTTGCCCAAATCTTACAACATTTAGTCATGTAATCTTTGTCAAAGTCTTTTATGGGATAATTATACTGTTTATGTTGGCCACATATTCTGGTTACTTCCTCCCACTCTTCCTCGGAACATGGTCCGTATTCACTTAACCCCGACACCTCAAATCGGTGTGCTCTTTTTAAAACTAGTGACCAAAAAGGATCAGTATAATTTTTCCCATAATTGACTTTAATGTAATCAATCGGAGAGGGTTGGTGCTGCTTACCTTCATCATCACTTTTTCCCGACTGATTACCCATTTTAAAAAACAATACTATTTTATTCTTATACTTTAAAATTAAAAAAATTCTGTCTTGCTTTCTCTATTTCGTTCCAGGGGCGGAAAATGTCCTCAACCTTATGACAATTTATAGATTTATGACAAGGAACCCAATGTTCTCCTTTTTTAAATACAACCAGACACTGTATTTCTGCTACACTTAATCCCTCGAACACCGGACTGGGGGGTAGTATGTTGTGTATATTTAACCTTAACATATGTTGTTTTGATCCCTGGAACATAGGACCCTTGCCAGTTTTGACATGATACCTCCCTGGAACAATTGCCACTAATGATGTGGTCTTCCCTTTGTAAGCAAACAATAAACCAGTTTTACATTCAGGACAACAATATACAGTTGACATTTAAAAAAGTAACCCTTTTTGTGTACACCTTTAGATATAGAGTTTCCACAGATCCGTCCTATGTAGAGAAGAATTTAAGATTCTTCCTCAATCTTATAACCTGGTCTGGCCAACCTAGCGAGACCCTCTGTATCTATTCTAAATCTACCTTACAATCTTAACAGAGTCCCAGAAAACTTGTAGTTTTCTCGAGAGTCTACTTTATGGTGAACCAATTGACAAGGCAAGACTATTGTTCCCAATAATAATTAAAGGGGGTCTTACCTGTTCAATTGGATCACCCCACTTCTGGTACCACTGAAAGGTTCTGTTCTGTTCTGTTGGACCCTCTTGGCTCGAGCTGGACTCAGGATCTGTGGAAGTAACTCTGTGACCGGTCAGATATTCAAGACACCATACACAGTGAATGGATATACAAGAATATATTGGTTTATTGGCAACATATCTCTTTTATGCATAACAAGGAAAGTTGCCTCCCTCATATGAACCAATCAGCAATAAGCAAAAACATCATGAGTTAAACAAAAATAGACTCTAACAGGTTTTAGGCTTTTGCAGAAGTAGTCATTTAAAAATAAGAATATCATGCGTCATTGCGGTCAAACTAAACATGTGTCTGATATTTGGAACAGGAAGATAAGGACTTTAGGCGTTATTGCGGTTACTCTAAACATATAACTGACAATTGAAATAGGAAGATAAGAACGTAAGGGGGCATTGTGGTCACTCTAAACATATGACTGACAGTTATGGAAAAGAAAGATAAGAACATTTTCTCAGAAGAGGCTTAACCACAAAGTCACATCCTGCTTACACATATTTTTCAGAGAAACATATTCTGTCTCAACATATTCTGTCTCAATAATATACCTTACAACATATACACCTAAGAAGAATTTCTTATCCTGAATATATTGATTCATGATTTTCTCATACCTTACAGTAACACCACACACTTATATGATTGTCAACTAAAGGACTAAATGGCTGCTGAAGTTCAGCTTTGTACAGCATTTCCCCTCTATACTGTATGTCTGCTGGCTGGATAAGGAAGACGAAGCAGCACATTACTGACATTATCCCTGTGCTCTCCTATCCAGTAACCATGAAGAGTGTTAGACCGACAACCAATGTACAAAGCAATTGAGTCCCAATTACCGTAGCTCACAGTGCTGCAGAGTGTAAGAGATGTAAGTTACATTACAATAATTGTAATTAAAAAATAAATTTGATTATTTTTAATGAATACATGCATGGATTAAATGATGCTCATTTAATGATTGTCCGGAGTTAATCTTTAAAGTAGTAGTAAACTGAAAAAAAAGTTCCCAAAAAATTGGGCCCCTGCAGGCTAATAGCATAATGTGCTAGTATGCCATGCATACTAGCACATTATGAAAGACTTACCTTAAAATGAAGCCCTCCAGCGCTTTCATCTTCACCCGGTCTTCAACCCGTTTTTTGCAGACTTCGACTGCTTGGCCAAGCCGCGATGATGTCGTTCCCGTGCATGCGTGCGGGAGTCACGGCTGCTGTAAGGTTCACTCAATGGACAGCACCCGGTCTTCCTTCCAGGTTCACGGTCTTCGACTGTTTGACTGACCAAGCCGCGATGACATCACTTTAACCACTTAAGCCCCGGACCAATACGCAGCATAAAGACCAGGCCCCTTTTTGCGATTCGGCACTGTGTCGCTTTAACTGACAATTGCGCGGTCATGCGACGTGGCTCCCAAACAAATAGAGCTTTCTTTTGGTGGTATTTGATCACCTCTGCGGTTTTTATTTTTTGCGCTATAAACAAAAATAGAGCGACAATTTTGAAAAAAATTAAATTTTTTACTTTTTGCTATAATAAATATCCCCAAAAAATATATAAAAAAACATATTTTTTCCTCAGTTTAGGCCGATACGTATTCTTCTACATATTTTTGGTAAAAAAAATCGCAATCTGCATTTATTGATTGGTTTGCACAAAAATTATAGCAGAAACGGGTACATACCCAATAGTAACTGCCACCATCCAAAATGGAAAGCTAATATTCCTAATGGGCAGCTACTAAGAATCAGACGAAACTGCCACAAAGAAGAAGACTTTGATAGGCAAGCAGAGATCATAATGAACAGATTCAAAGAGAAGGGGTACCAGGATCACCACCTGCAGAAACTCAAAGAAAAGGTAAAAAAGGTGGATAGAAAAACTCTATTAACAAAGAAAACCAAAACACCAATCACCAATGATGAGAAAATAGCATTTATTACTGAGTACAGTAACCAATACCCCCAAGTGAAACATATTGTCAAAAAATACTGGCCCATTTTGATGGAAGATAGAATACTCTCTAAAGTAATTCCGAGGAAACCCACCTTCATTTACAGGAAAGCTCCTACGTTGAGGAACAAGCTTGTACATAATGTCATAGATGCTCCCTCTCCAATCCAGCTCTGTCCAGAACTTAACGGGTTCTATAAATGCCAACGCTGCTTACCCTGCAGAAAAAGTAGACCACGGCCTAGGCGGAAAACTATGTTTACATCACATGCCTACAACAAAGAATATAAAATAAGAGAACTTATTACATGCAACAGCACGCATGTCACAAATGTGATAGAATGTCCTTGCCACCTGCAATATGTGTGGCGAACCACCAGACCACTAAAAGTGAGGATTCGAGAACATATTGCTAATATAAAGAAAGGATTCCCCAAGCACAGTCTGTCGAGACACTTTGATGAAGTACATCAAAGAGACGCGTCTGGAATGGTCTTTTACGGAATAGACATTATAAAACATCATTGGAGGGGTGGTAATAAGCTAATTCAAGAATCCCAAAATGAAACGAGGTGGATACATAGGTTGGGGTCCCTTGTTCCTAGGGGCCTTAACCTAGATATCGACCTTAACTGTTTTCTCTCTATTTTTTAATCATTTTTGTGAAATTAACTCATTACGCTAAGCTACACTTTGGCATTTGGGGTAAGGGACATACATGATCCATACAGCCTATACATAGACGGGCAAAATATTAACATACCAGATGAATACCTGTGTAAACATAAATTTTAGAATACAACAGATGTGGGGGAAACAATACTCACTGAAAATCAAACCAATAGAGGAGATCAGAATAACCCATCCCTGGTGATCAAAATAACCCATCCCCGTTGACCCCCAAATGACAAAAGGGACGGGGGAGGGATCATTATGGGTGTAGAGTATGAAGGCAAAACAGGGAGTTGGTAATGGAGTACAAGCGTAGTAACATATTCTAATGAACAGACTACAAGCCCATACACAAAAGGTGGGACTATTCAAGTATAGGAGTTTATGGTGATAAGCACACATATAGGATGATTATAAGTACAGTAATAACAAAATATGATGATAGGAGGGGGACCCTATACCTGAATCTAAGGAATCATACAAAGATAATGTAAAATCACACTAGATTATTAATGGAATAAAAATCCAAAGAGGGATATTGGGGATAATGTGGTAGGGATAAAACCCCCACCTTTTTTTTTTTTTGCTCAAGTAAATAACATGTATATAATTAGTAAAGCAAAGATCTATATATGTATGTAATAAGATCTTAACTTAACCACTTGCTTACTGGGCACATAAACCCCCTTCCTGCCCAGGCGAAATTTCAGCTTTCGGCACTGCGTCGCTTTGAATGACAATTGCGCGGTCGTGCAACGTGGCTTCCAAACAAAATTGACGTCCTTTTTTTCCCACAAATAGAGCTTTCTTTTGGTGGTATTTGATCACCTCTGCCGTTTTTATTTTTTGCGCTATAAACAAAAAAAGAGCGACGATTTTGAAAAAAAACCACAATATTTATTACTTTTTGCTATAATAAATATCCCAATTTTTTTTTTAAAAAAAAAATTTTTCTCAGTTTAGTCCGATACGTATTCTTCGACATATTTTTGGTCAAAAAAAATCGCAATAAGCGTTTATTGATTGGTTTGCGCAAAAGTTATAGCGTCTACAAAATAGGGGATAGTTTTATAGCATTTTTATTAATATTTTTTTTTACTAGTAATGGTGGCGATCAGCGATTTTTATCGTGACTGCGACATTATGGCGGACACATCGGACACTTTTGACACCATTTTGGGACCATTCACATTTATACAGCAAACAGTGCTATAAAAATGCACTGATTACTGTATAAATGTGACTGGCAGGGAAGGGGTTAACACTAGGGGGCGAGGAAGGGGTTAACTATGTTCCCTATTTGTGATTCTTACTGTGGGGGGAGGGGACTGACTGGGGGAGGAGACCGATCTGTGTCCCTATGTACAAGGGACACAGCATCGGTCTCCTCTCTCCCTGACAGGACATGGATCTCTGTGTTTACACACAGAGATCCACGTCCTGCTTCTGTAACTGCCGATCGAATGTACCTGGCGGACATCGCGGCCGCCAGGCACGCTCCTCGGCATCACGTGATGCGCGCCGCACAGCTGTTCCCCGCCGCGCGCCCTCGGCGGGATGTAAACAGAGAAGGACGTCCTGGGGACGTCCTCTCTGCACTTGAGAGCCGCGCTACAGCCATCTTTCGGCTATAGTGCGCGTCTCAAGTGGTTAATGGAGTCTGTTTTAACAAGGAAAAATAGATGCAATAACAGTATTTTGGAAATAATCAATATAAGCAAGCACTTGCATAGCAACAACAAACTGCGAATCCACCACTAGATGGAGCTAAGTAACACATACGTGAGTGGTCACACACTCCACACATAGTAAATTGGACAAGGCAGGCACGCCCTGAAGGGGCGGAGTTAAGGTGCTAGTGCTTGCTTATAGACGTTGGATATGAAGGGATGTTATTACCTTTAATAACGACAATACGTCGAAACGCGTCAGTGGACCATCCAGATACGTCCACGTCACGTCCGGTTAGCGAGGCTCGAGCGGTGGAACACACGCCAAAGCTGAAGCTCACAGCACCTGTTGGACGTGACTTTCATGGGACTTGGTTGGATATGGTATACTGTTTGTAGATAGAATAGCCTGACACCTGGCGGTTTACAACCAAAAGGGAGTGAACCTAGGAAGGTTCACAGGCCTTCTTTATTTTTATGTTACTTTTAATTTACTTTTAATAAAAAGCGATTTTACGCTATGGAAGCCATGTTCTGTGGTTTATTTCTGAGGATCTGAATGGTGGAGGAGGAGTGAGCAGACGTGGAACATAAGGAGCAGAGGAAAATTGCTGGGGATACCCGATGAGCCTGTGACCCCTGCAGGGGTATGTCAATCTGGTGAGTGGGGACCCTTATGAGGGGGAGCACTAAAAGTCACCTCTTTCTTTACCTGCAAGTTGGAGGATTCCTCTTGGCAATACATAATCACCAAAGTCACTGAATAACGTATGAAGGACACTTGAACTTTCCATTGTCAGCGTATGAATTCTGGTTGTGTCATTTATCACATTTCTTTAAAGTTTGAGCAACCATTTGGACTGAGGAACTATAGGGGAATTAACCCTTACCATCAAAGTGGCTGACCATTATATGACCATTGTGAATCACTTTCAGTGGTTGAGTTAATGGGCTAACCTACAGGGGAATTAACTGGATATCTGGCAGCTCCTACTTGGGGCAGTGACCAGGGACTACAACTGGAATTTACTGTTTTTTCTAATGTGAATCATCTAATTTTTTTGGCACAGGATCATATTGAGAATACACAGCACGCTAAAGGGGCAAACTTTATGAATTAGGATAAGGATTTTTACACGGAACGGACACAATTTATTAATTATTTATTTTATCATTTATTTCACATTTTGTTCTTTCACTCAGTATTGTTTTTGTTTTCACATTTTGATTCATCTTTTTCACAGCACGTTTATGTGCAATGTATGTGATATGTTACACATCCAATTAAGTATTATACACACTGGTATAGTAGAAGTAGAGGATAACTTAAAAGGATAACACTTTACAAGCACATTAGTTATAATCATCACAGGGCACCAAGAGTGTGAGGAATCATATATAAGTTGAGGATCATAACACAAAGCTAATACAGAAACTGGTATTATAAGCACGCAATTATACACAGTCCTAACCTTACCACAGAATACCCCACAGGGGCCTAGCAGTTGGATATGAGGAGGGAACACATATCCAACAAAAACCTATTTAACAGAAGGCAGATAGAATCCCCAGATCACAAGGCAGCGCCATTTAACCCCAATTTCTCCAATACATTCACAATAGTAATTAGTCTTGTGACCGATTACACAAAAGGGGGGGCAGCAGCCTAATAGAGTCCAATTAGCGCGGAATATCATCACAAGCAAAAATTATAGCGTTTACAAAATAGGGGATAGTTTTAAGGCATTTTTATTAATTATTTTTTTTTTTTACTAGTAATGGCGGCGATCAGTGATTTTTTTGTGACTGCAACATTATGGCGGACACATCGAACACTTTTGACACATTTTTGGGACCATTGTAATTTTTACAGCGACCAGTGCAATAAAAATGCACTGGTTACTGTAAAAATGACATTGGCAGTGAAGGGGTTAACCACGAGGGGCGCTGGAGGGGTTAAGTGTGCCTAGGGGCATGTTTCTAACTGAGGGGGGGCGTGGCTACTAGTGACACGTCACCGATCTCCGCTATGATTACACAGCGGAGATCGCTGAGATTGTCAGTAGGGGAGCGGGGATATGTTGTGTTTACACTAACATCTCCCCGCTCCATGCCTCCGTGAGACGATCGCGGGGATGCCCGTAGCGATCGAGTCCGCGTGACCCGCGGTCCGACTCACAGGAAGGCAGGGTGGTCGCAAGCGCGCCGCCGCGCGCACGACCCCGGCGTTGGCAGTTAAAGGGCCACGTACAGGTACGTGATTGTGCCTGTACGAGCCATTCTGCCGATGTATATATACAGTGAGGGGTCCTTAAGTGGTTAATGTAAAAATAAAAATCTGTGCTATTTCACCTAAAGACAACAAGCTGCAACTTAAAAGTGATATACACACCAACAGAATTAATAAACAAATATCACTTTCATGCATGCACGCGGGAGTCACGGCCACGGCACGGCGCTCTCAATGAACGACATGCCATCCATTGAGAGCGCAGTGCAAATACGCAAGTGACGTCACCAGGTGTACATTTTAAAGCTATTTACTGTACCTACAGCCTTATTATAGGCGTACCTGTAGGTACAAGTAAGCCATGGGGGATTTACTACCACTTTACTATTTTAAGATTGAGTTACCAGGTGGTCACAGATAATGTGGTCCTTTGGTGTCACTAGCAGGTGTTAGGAGGCTATCCCTGAGGTGCTGACTCTAGAGGTGTGTGTTTTCCAGTAGAACTGGTAATGGTGTGGGTGGAATTGCAGCCTACAAGATTACTTTGCTATTCACAGCAGATAGGACCAAAGTGGATTGCCAAAGAGTTGGGCAGAAACATGGTTAAGGTGGGCTGGTAGGACCGATACACAAAAAACAAACAGGACAGGGTTGCCAGCAAAAAAAAAAAATAGTCAAAGAATAAGCTAAAGGTCAGTAGGTAGTACATAAAAAGTGAAAAAAATGTCCAATACTAATGTACCATTACTAATGGCACACAAATTTATCAGATGTCAGTGAATATGCCTGACAAATACAGAATGTAAAAGCTAGAAGCACATGTAACGTTCAAAGCCAGTTAGCCACCAAAGACATATATCAGGCATTGACTCACAAGTTTATGTACACACACCTTCGCTGGCAGTGAGCCATATTTAATTCTTGTGCTGATTAACCTCGTGTTGAGTCTGCAGCTTGGCCACAGTACAGTGATAAATGGCTGCTTAAACTCAACATTATTACATTATGTAACAAGTCTACTTTTTTTCCTTTTAATAGCTGGAATCCTAATATTTGAGGCTGATTGATGATTATTGTCAACAATAAACATAAGTTGACAAATGTCGCCATCTACGAAAACACTGTTAGTGGTACTGTTACACACCACATGCATAACAAATAGATGATAGCATTGGCACTATATGAAGCACAGGAGACAGAATCAGGAAACTCTCTCCCTAATGAGGGGGTGTGTAAATTAAGATTCAGATTATGTCAAATCATCTATTTGCATATTTTAGTTCTTCTGCTATGAAGAAGAGTTATGTGGTGCAAATGATGAAAATCATTAATTGTTGCACTAATACAGATTGGGCCTGTTACTATACTTTCAGCAAGTTAGCTTCTTCAGAGGCCTACCAGTAAGGGGGACTTCTGCAGCTTCCAGTCCTTAAACCAAGGGTAGGCAACCCCGGCCCTCCAGCTGTGGTGAAACTACAAGTCCCATGAGACATTGTAAGACCCTGATAATCACAGGCATGACTCCTAGAAGCAGAGCCATGATGGGATTTGTAGTTTCACCACAGCTGGAGTGCCGAGGTTGCCTACCCCTGCCTTAAACCATAAAGCCAGGCAAAGAGAGAATTCACAGCATCATCCTCTCAAAGGCAGGACATGTGCTAAATATTTGATAACTCTCCAGTATGCATTAGGGATGTGCTTAAGGTTCAGTCCGAACCCAATTCATTGACCACATATGGTGATTTGATGGGAGTTAAGCAATGGGACCAGATGTGTTGATATGTGGCATTCTTTCGGCAGGATGGCAAGTGTTGGGCATTGAACAAACAATATTTGTGGTTGATCCATCAGCACCACATCCCCAATCAAATCTAACAAAAAATAAATAAAAGTATATGGAACTTTTGAGGTACTCTCTCACCCTCAGGAAAAAAGATTTTTCTTATACACAATTTTACATAAAGCTCATCAACTTTTATTACAAAGAATTAAAACAAGGGACTACACCCGTAAAATCAATCAATGGGGTTATCTCACAAAGAATATTCAGCACAGTGAACCCCAAAACACCTTCCTAATTCAAGATATTCTGTATAACATACGGTAGTACTTATATATTGAATTGAGTGATAGAAAAGGAAGGTGTCATCTCCCAACTCATTTCACCAGATGGGCTCCTTCAGGGTTTCAGATGGGGTGCACTGTTGATGTAAAAACATATTGTATAGTGCATACAAATAATTGATTTTATAGTAGTCTACATGATGTGCAAAATTAGAAAATAAAAAAACTATACTGTACATACATTTTACCAGTATTGCCAATCATCTTTGTTTTCATAGTACTATAAGATCAAATTTGTATTTCTCACTCTGTGAATATTGAATACCATATTGTTGGAATAATGATTTTCCAGATATACATAGAAGTTCCCTGAGGAAGCAGACATACTCTGCGAAACACGTTGGGACAGAATATCTGGAATTCTGTATATTCTATTAGGCTGCTCAACATGATGGATGTTTTACCATTGTTGGAATGTTTGCAAACAAATAGCTGCATGTTCATTTGATCAAACAACTCTTTGTATATGTTGTGTATAATAAAGTTGTAAATCTTTTTAAATAAGCGTTGTAAGGTATAAGAAGATCATGAACCAATATTCATGGTTAGAGTTCTCCTCAAATAAAAATATATTTTACAGAAAATGTTTCTCTGACATGAGTGTGAACAAGATGTGACTTTTTGTGGTTAGGCCTTTTCCGGGAAAAAGTTTATCTCACTTCTGCTTTTTAACTGACAGATTGACCACACTGACATCTGGCGTTTCTTATCTTCCTGTTTCAAATGTCAGAACATGTCTAGTTTGACCACAATTGACATATGTTAACTGACCGCTTTTGCAGAAGTCAAAAAACCTGTTAGAATTTATTTTTGTCAAACTCATGAGGTTTTTGCTTATTGCTGATAGGTCCATAGGAGGGAGGCAACTTTTCTCGCTGTGTATAAAAAAGGACATGTAACCATTAAAACACATATTCTAGTATACCTATTCACTGTTTATTGGTGTCTTGAATATCCGACCGGTCAGAGAGACTTCCACAGATCCTGAGTCCAGCTCGAGCCAAGAAGGTCCAACAGAACCAAACAGAACCAGAACCTTTCAGTGGTACCAGAAGTGGGGTGATCCAATTGAACAGGTAAGACCCCCTTTAATTATTATTGGGAACAACAGTCTTGCCTTGTCAATTGGTTCACCATAAAGTAGACTCTCGAGAAAACTACAAGTTTTCTGGGACTCTGTTAAGATTGAAAGGTAGATTTAGAATAGATACAGAGGGTCTCGCTAGGTTGGCCAGACCAGGTTATTAGATTGAGGAAGAATCTTAAATTCTTCTCTACATAGGATGGATCTGTGGAAACTCTATATCTAAAGGTGTACACAAAAAGGGTTACCTTTTTAAATGTCAACTGTATATTGTTGTCCTGAATGTAAAACTGGTTTATTGTTTGCTTATAAAGGGAAGACCACGTCATTAGTGGCAATTGTTCCAGGTGGGTATCATGTCAAAATTGGCAAGGGTCCTATGTTCCAGGGATCAAAACAACATATGTTAAGGTTTAATATACACAACATACTACCCCCCAGTCCGGTGTTCGAGGGACTAAGTGTAGCAGAAATACAGTGTCTGGTTGTATTTAAAAAAGGAGAACACTGGGTTCCTTGTCATAAATCTATAAATTGTCATAAGTTTAAGGACATTTTCCGCCCCTGGAACGAAATAGAGAAAGCAAGACAGAAATTTTTTAGTTTTAAAGTATAAGTATTATTGTTTGCTATAATGGGCAATCAAGCAGGAAAGGAAGCTGAAGGTAAGCAGCACCAACCCTCTCCGATTGATTACATTAAAGTCAATTATGGGAAAAATTATACTGATCCTTTTTGGTCACTAGTTTTAAAAAGAGCACATCAGTTAGAAGTGCCATGTTTGGGGGAATACGGACCATGTTCCGAGGAAGAGTGGCAGGAAGTAACCAGAATATGTGGCCAACATAAACAGTATAATTATCCCATAAAAGACCTTGACAAAGATTACATGACTAAATGTTTTAAGATTTGGGCAAAGGGTATGAAGGAATATAGAAAGAAATATACAAGTGTAAAAATGGAAAAGAAAGAGCAATTAGAAGACGCAATAGGAAGTCCATCAGCTCCCCCTAATTTTTATCAAGAAAAACCCCCTCCATATGCTATGGTAAAAGATGAATCCCTTGTCCCAAAGAAAATATACCCCTCGTTAGATCCAAATGTTATAGCAGGAGTATTAACCATAGCTAAACAAAAGGGAACTAATTGGTTACGAGAGGGGGAAGATAGAAGACAGATACAGGAACGTTTAAGTCAATTAGTAAAGGAGGAAGAACAGTGTATTAAAAAAGAGGAAGATGAAGAAAAAGTGATAGAAGGAGAGCTGAGAGAGTTACAGGAACGTAGAGATAGATTAGGAGAAATAAAGGGGATAATACGTGGACTTAGAAACTCGGGCTACCCAGAAACCAATCTAGTGAAGAAGGCTGATTATATATCTGGAGATGGGTTAAGTAAGGATTTTCAGAGTAGCTTAAGTATGACCCCTCAACGCCAGGCACCCACACCATCAGATGATGAAGAGGATCAGACAGCTCCAATTAGTCGGGTTTTTCCTTTCATTACAATGGGAGATACACAGGTGCAAATACCATTACCATTGGGTACGGTCAAGGAAATTAGAGACACATGTCCCAAACCAAGAAAGGACCCCAGACAGGCGGTGACCTTTCTGCAAAGATACTGTTCAGGAACAAGAATGTCTCCTGAAGATCTTAATACCATACTTCAAAATGTAGACCCCGATTCCCAAGCTGACATAAATATAGGTCAATGGGCCAAGGATGCAAAGTTATATGAGGCTGGGGAGGATTGGAATATTTTTTGGAACTCATTGTTACAGGCTTGGCTCAAGGCATATAAAAACACCACTATGTTGCATGATTTGATATCTTGCAAACAACAGTCAGGAGAGGATTTCTACACCTTTGTCACTAGATTACATAAATTATATAAAAGTTGTGGAATAGACAATGATCAACTATTCGTGAGTACAGCCATAAATAATGGAGATCCAAGGGCCACCCAAATAATCAAACTGATAGACACAAAATGGGCGGTAATGACCTCAGATAGATTCATAGCTGACATAAAGGAGAGGGCATCCTCAGGGGTATTTAACACTAAAGGAGGATTGTTCACCTCTATTACAGAAGAAAATCCAAACATAGCTATGGTCAGTGGACCAAGTTCAGGAGCCATACCTAGAAGGAATTATTCTCCCCATAATCAGGATCAGGGTTGTTTTAATTGTGGGGATCCAAACCACTGGAAATCAGAATGTCCCCAAAGAAAGGGAGCCAGGGATAACTTCCCTAGGGGAGGTAGGGGAGGCTACAGAGTGAGATCTCAACCAAGATCTCAGTATCCGCCCAGACCAAGATATGACACACAACAACAGCAGCCACAACAGAGATCCCAGTCAGTTCCAGTACACCCCCAATATAGGCAACAGCAGCAGCCATACCAAACAAGATCACCCAGAAACACCACAGAAGAGATACAGGTACATTGGCCAGGATATCAGGACGAAAACCCCCAATAGGGATGCCCGGGGCAGTACCCATCCTTGGTGATGCATTTTTTCTCCTCACACTGGAAAACCCTGCCTCAAGTGGTTTTAAAAGTAGAAGGCAGGGTGGTCAAATTTCTGTTAGACACAGGGGCGTCGACCTCGTGTCTTAAGGACCCCCACTTTGAAAGTAAAGAATGCACCGAGGGATGCTCTATGGGAATAAATGGGACAAGCGTCAACCACAAAATCATACCGCCACTGCTAGTAACGGACATGCAAGATAATTACCTTACTGAAATGTCCTTTGCAGTTCTACCAGACTGTCCCCTGTCCCTTATGGGAAGGGATTTAATGTCTGCATTACAAATAATTGTAAAATTTGACCAACAAGGGGGCATCATAGCCAAATCGGCTAAATGTGACCTCACTATGCCAAAAAGGAAAGACCTTTTGGGTTACTTTATGTCACTGCCAGCCACATTAGAAAACCATGACATCTGGGCAGGAACTAAAACGGAAGTAGGACACATACCCTATACACCTTATGTGCCCACTATGCGGCCTAATACACTCCCCTATTATCAGAAACTATACCCATTGTCTACTGAAAAGGTATCGGGAATACAGCCCCAAATAGAGGAATATAAAAAGTTGGGAATCCTCAGGGAAATTGTCAGTCCCTGGAATACTCCCATTAATCCAGTTAGGAAAGCGGATGGTACCTGGAGGTTGGTTCAGGATCTGAGAGGGGTAAACAAGCGTGTGATTCCTCTTCCCCCATTGGTATCTGATATTACCTCAATTTTTACCAATATACCTGCAAACTCCAAGTGCTACACCGTATTGGATCCTTCAAATGCATTTTTTAGTATTGATGTTGATCCACAATTCCAACACCTA
This sequence comes from Rana muscosa, assembly GCA_029206835.1. Lineage (NCBI taxonomy): Eukaryota > Metazoa > Chordata > Amphibia > Anura > Ranidae > Rana > Rana muscosa. Next base: position 1,002,503,002 of record CM055116.1, on the reverse strand, counting down.
TTTGCATTTGTCTGTGGAGGGGGTCAGCTGACCTGGACACGCCTCCCTCAAGGGTTTATTGATAGCCCCGCGGCTTTTAGCATAGTTTTGAAAAAAACTATGGACGATTGGACGCCCTCTGAAGGCTCCACAATCCTGTTGTACGTAGATGACCTACTTGTTTGTAGTGAGAGCAGGGCACAGTGTGAGAAGGACACAGTAAGCCTGATGAATCACCTCGCCCTAAAAGGTCACTTGGCGTCTAGGAAAAAGATCCAGTGGTGTAGGGACAGAGTTAAATATCTTGGCTGTATTATCACAGATGGGACCAGATTGATATCCCCGGCACGAGTCCAAGCTCTCCGCTGTCTCGGCCCACCAAAGGACAAAGCTGCATTGCTTTCCTTTTTAGGCTCAATCGTCTACTGTCGACAGTGGATACCTGACTGTTCTTTTTGGGATTCCATTTTACGTCCAGCTACAGCTGCGGGTGCCCCTAAAACAATTGAATATACAGAGGATATGAAAGAGGCCTTCCTCGCTCTTCTGACTTCCGTCTCGCGGGCTCCTGCTTTAGGTCTCCCTTCGTATGACAAATCGTTCTCACTTTACTGTGTGGTGCGAGGGCCTTCGTTTGCAGCAGTATTGGCCCAACCCCATGGGACAAACTTAAGACCAGTGGCATACCTATCAAAGAAACTGCCACTCCAGGTACAGGGAATGCCAGGATGCCTGCAAACTCTTGCAGCAAATGCAATGGCAGTTAAGGAAGCTTCTAAAATCACTCTGGGCACACCCACTATTCTCTATACCACACATTCAGTAACACAATTGTTACAAAATATGCATACCCAGCATATGACAGCCCAAAGGTCCAGTGGGTATGAAATTATACTTCTGAATACAACACATTTGGAAATAAAATCTTGTTCAGAAACTACTCCTGCAGTACGATTGCTACACGCACTATTGCAGCTTCCATATACTGAACCAGAAGTAAACCATAATTGTAATGACAATTTACTTCAACAAACATTGCCAAGGGTGGATTTAACTGATAAACCAAACCCAGATTTCCTGGATGTATTTGTGGATGGCAGTTGTTCCAGGCCTAGTGATAACACATATAAGACAGGCTATACAGTAGTGATGCTACCTGATGTTGTGGTTGAGGCTTCTCCTTTAGGGGCCAATTCAGCACAACAAGCTGAGCTCCATGCACTCACCAGAGCATGTCAACTATTTAAAGATAAAGATGTAAATATATATACTGAAAGCAGATATGCTTTTGGCGTAATTTTCAATTATGGACTCATTTGGAAAAAACGAGGGTTTAAAACTGCAGACAACAAACAAATTGGCAATAAGGAATTTGTTCTTGCCTTACTCACAGCCCTACAGATGCCCAGAAAAATCAATGTTATAAAAGTAAAGGGACATTCATTTGACAAGTCCAAAGAAGCTCAGGGCAATGCCTTGGCAGACAGAGTTGCTAAAATAGCAGCCGATTCGGCACACAAGGCCCAGCCCAATCTAACACTGTTTGCCACAGATTTCAGTTCACCAGAATTCCCAAATACTGTGAGAATGTTACAGGTCAAAGCATCAAGAGAGGACATAGCTTTCTGGGAAGGTCAGAACTTGACCAGCGTGCCAAGTGGCATCTGGTCAAGCAAGGAGGGAGTAATAGGTATACCAGAGTCAGCTGCCCCTCTTTTGATTTCTTACTTACATGGTCCAGGTCACCTAGGAAGGAAAACAGTTTTGACAATGTACAGACAGTCTTTCAGCACGGTCAATGATACACACCTCGTTGCCCAGTTGATAGACTCATGTCTTACTTGTGCACAAAACAATGTACAGTGCAAGAAGCAGGGTATACATGGAAACTTGCCCCCCCCCCCCTATAGGCCCCCTCCAAGATCTACAAATAGACTTTACACATATGCCAAAACAGAAAGGAAATATAAAATATCTTTTAGTTATAGTGGACAAGTTTAGTTCTTGGGTCGAGGCTATCCCAACTACAGGAGAGACAGCCAAAATAGCATCAAGAGCACTAATAAATCACTGGATTTCGAGGTATGGGTTACCAGCCAAAATCTGGTCAGACCAAGGCCCAGCTTTTACAGCTGCTCTTACCCAGGATCTTGCAAAACTCCTGGGCATTCAATGGAAATTACATATTCCATATCATCCACAAAGCGCAGGAATAGTGGAAAGAATGAACAGAAATATAAAGGATAAACTTAAAAAGGCAACAGGAGGAACCATGAAAGGGTGGATTGATTATCTCCCAGCAGTTTTGTTTCAAATTAGGACAGCCCCTAATTCTAGAACAGGATTGTCACCATTTGAAATACTTATGGGTAGGCCAGCACAGAGGAAACCTGATGAGGGAGAGGAGTTTAATCTTTATTCTTTACAGGAAGAGTACGTGAAACATCTGGTAAGTAGCCTTAGTGAAACAGAGGACAAGGTTGCTGTCACTTTCCCTCCTCTCTCCACAGAGCCTACACATCCGTATATCCCAGGAGACAAAGTATTGATAAAACAACTTGCCGTCCGGAAACAACCAGGCCCTATCTTCCAAGGACCATTTGAAATTCTGAAGGTTGCCAGAACAGCCGTTCTTACAGATCAAGGACCACAATGGATCCATGCATCCAGACTAAAGACATTTCCGAAGGGAAACTGGAAGAAGGTGAAGGAGAAGACAAAGACCTCTGTTCTGGAGAGTATTCCAGAAAAGGATCCGGAAAATACTCCCTAGTGGACCATAAAAAACAAGAAACTCAGAGTTCCATACCCATAGACACTAATGGTCAAAAAGGAGGGGTCACTTCGGCAAAACTTTTTATTTTTTCCTTAATGATTACATTGTTTATTTTAATGCTCATAATCGTAGGACACTGTTGGTCAGATAATTCTAACAGACCAAAAAGAAGTATGGAAGACAATTTTAGTGGTAAAATGCTGCTGCTTAAATTTAAGTATGCTTATGCTCAAAAATCAGGATATGAAAAATGTTGGATATGTAGTAAACTCCATCCTAGCACTGCTAGGATCCCCCTAATGGCAGTACCTCTAAACTTCACCCCTCTCCTAAATGGCACACCACCTGTCGTCCTTACAAATGTCGCAAGAACGCTTTCAGATAATAACCTTACTTTCCAAATTATTGGTAGAAGTCATTCCCCAGACTGGTGTTTTAGGTTGGGAAACTCCACAAAGGGAGCTAAAGTGTGCCAACAAGCTACAATTAACTTTTCAATGACTTCAATTGAAAGCCCTTTCTTTCATACTTCAGAACCTGCCCTAAACTCCACTCTAATAAACTCTCTTAACTCCAGTTCCACTTCCACAGTAGGAAAATTATTGTCAAGTTTAACCTTCTCTGGTTTTTCTGATGAAATGATGACAATATTTAACAAACGACCTTTAGCTCTAGGAGACAGTATTTATATTTGTTGTGGAAAAAGCTGTTACCCTTGGATCCCCACTGAACCCCAAGGATGGTGTTATCTTGCATCCCTAGTCCCCATTATGGACATAGTAGGAGATAGCAAGGGAACACACCTCCTTGAAGCTAGCATGCATCCTAGGTACCCCCTCAAACACAGAAATAAAAGGGAGTTATTTTTCGAAAAAAAGATATGGCTTGGGCCTGGTTCCCTTCCTGGACAGGTTGGGGGATAGATTTAATGAAAAGGCTTAATAATTATACAAATATTATAGATGATGTATTAGTAAAGAACTCTGATGATTACTAGTAGTGATGAGCCGAACACCCCCGGGTTCGGTTCGCACCAGAACCCGCGAACGGACCGAAAGTTCGTACGAACATTAGAACCCTATTAAATACAATGGATGCGAACGTTCGAATTCTAAAGTGCTAATTATAACAAGTATTATGCATGTTATTGTCCTAAAAAGGGTTTGGGAACCCGGGTTCTGCACCAGGGGACATGTATCAATGCAAAAAGAAGTTTTAAAAACGGTCGTTTTTCGGGAGCAGTCATTTTAATGATGCATAAAGTGAAAAAAAAAGTCAAATATTCCTTTAAATATCGTACCTGGGGGGTGTCTAAAGTATGCCTGTGAAGTGCCACGTGTTTCCCGTGTTTAGAACTGTCCCTGCACAAAATGACACTTCTAAAGGAAAAAAAAGCCATTCAAAACTGCTTGCGGCTTTAATGTAATGTCTGGTCCCGGTAATATGGATGAAAATCTTTAAGAAAAATGGCATAGCTACCCCATGACCCCCCCCCTACCCCAGCCCATTACCAGCCCCTTTGGGTCTTGTATGGATATTAAGGGGAACCCCGCACATAAAATAAAAAAGGCCCTATATACTCTGAACAGCCGTATACAGGCGGTGCATACAAGACAGGGGTTGTAGGTTTGTTCTTATGTAGAATCTGTTTGTAATTTTGAACAGGTACATTGTTTAAGTGTAGCTCCAGCCAAAAAATCTATTTTTAAGCTTTTTGGAAAACATAGGGAAGGGTTATCACCCCTGTAACATTTGTTTTGCTGTCTGTGCAGTGTGCACCTGTTCAGAACAGTTCACCTCACTTTCCGTCCTAATGACAAATGTGTTTTGAAAATTTGGGGTTTTTATTGAAGCAAGAATTGGTGATAAAGCATCAGTGGAGAGGAGACACTTTTTTCCCATATTAACTCTCACAGGAGAAAATTTCCCTTCCTAGGGGTAGATTTCCTCTCACTTCCTGTTGTCTTCTTGCGTTTGCAAGTAGGAGTCGTTTGTAAGTTGGATGTTTGAAAGTAGGGACCTGCCGTATATACTCTGCAGAAATAGGCCCCTTAGTTGTTGGTGTTGGCACAACACTGTAAGCACTCACAGTTACTCTTGGTTGGTGCTGGAACGCCCTGCTGTCAACTATTATATCAGGAATTTTAATTACATATAATTGTTGAACAGTGGTAGTAAAAATTGGGCCTTTGATGGTGGTGCTGGTGCCACAACACTGTAAGCCCTGACAGTTACTCTTGGTGGGTGCAGCAATGGGCCTTGCTGTGAATTATTAGATCAAGAATTGTAATTGCATGCCCCTGTTGAACAGGGGCTGAAAAATTGGGCCTTTCGTGGTGGTGGTGGTGGTGGTGGTGTTGCCACAACACTGTAAGCCCTCAGAGTTACTCTTGGTGGGTGCAGCAATGGGCCCTGCTGTGAATTATTAGATCAAGAATTGTAATTACATGCCCCTTTTGAACAGGGGCTGAAAAATTGGGCCTTTCGTGGTGGTGGTGGTGGCGTTGCCACAACACTGTAAGCCCTCAGAGTTACTCTTGGTGGGTGCAGCAATGGGCCCTGCTGTGAATTATTAGATCAAGAATTGTAATTGCATGCCCCTGTTGAACAGGGGCTGAAAAATTGGGCCTTAGGCACTGGTGGCACAACACTACAACCCCTCACAGATACTGTACTTGGAGCACAGCAATGAGCCCTGTTGCAAAGTATTGCTTCAAAAATTGTAATGACACGCCCCTGTTAAACAGGGGCTGAAAAATTGGGCCGTAGGCACTGGTGGCACAACACTACAACCCCTCACAGATACTGTACTTGGAGCACAGCAATGAGCCCTGTTGCAAAGTATTGCTTCAAAAATTGTAATGACACGCCCCTTTTAAACAGGGGCTGAAAAATTGGGCCTTAGGCACTGGTGGCACAACACTACAACCCCTCACAGATACTGTACTTGGAGCACAGCAATGAGCCCTGTTGCAAAGTATTGCTTCAAAAATTGTAATGACACGCCCCTTTTAAACAGGGGCTGAAAAATTGGGCCTTAGGCACTGGTGCCACAACACTCCAACCCCTCACAGATACTGTACTTGGAGCACAGCAATGAGCCCTATGGCAAATTATTGCTAAATATATTGTAATTACACGCCCCTGTAAAACAGGGGCTGAAAAATTGGGCCTTAGCCACTGGTGGCGGCACCCATAAACAAAAATGATCTTCCAAGCTATCATCATCAATCGTATCATTGAGGACTCGGAGGAGGAGGATAGCCAGTCAACATAACAGCACAGGCACTCAGCATCAGCATCAGTCTTGAAGGGATGTGACATGTTAAAATCAATTAGTCTGTTATATCAGCATCAGGTGTGTGGTAGCTGGTGGTGATCCAAGACTGGTTCATCTTGATGAAAGTCAGTCGATCAACCGAGTCGGTGGACAGGCGCACCCTGTGATCCGTGACAAATCCTCCAGCAGCACTGAATGTGCGTTCCGAAAGAACGCTGGATGCAGGACAGGCCAGTAGCTCAATTGCATACTGTGCAAGCTCTGGCCAGTGATCCATCCTCAAGACCCAGTAAGCCAGAGGATTTTCGGTGGGGAAGGTGTCCAAGTCTGACCTTGCCCCTAGATATTCCTGCACCATGTTTATCAGACGCTGGCGATGGTTGCTGGAACTGATCATACTTTGGGGCTGCGGACTAAAGAATTGTCTGAACGCATCGGTCAGACGGCCACCTTCCCCACCGCTCCTTCTTTGACTGGCCGAAGCCTCAGCAACTCGTTGTCCAGGACCAGGAGTTTGTAACCTCCCAGTCTCTGGGAACGCGTTGCACAGACCTTTCTGCAAGGCCTCCCGGAGTTGTCTCATCCTCTGCTCCCTCTGCGACGGTAACATAAGGTCCGCAACCTTACCCTTGTACCGTGGATCAAGGAGAGTGGCCAGCCAGTAATGGTCCCTCTCCTTGATCCGAAGAATACGAGGATCCTTCCGCAGACTTTGCAGGATCAGGGAGGCCATGCAGCGTAGGTTAGCTGAGGCATTCGGTCCGGAGTCCTCTGGGTCACTAAGGACGACATGATCCGCAGCCACCTCCTCCCAGCCACGTACAAGTCCACTGGTTTCTTGGGACTGTAAATCATCCCTAAAAGACTGCTGCTGATGATGCTGAGTGCCAGCCTCCACCTCCATGCTGACACAATCCTCCTCCTCCTCCTCCTCCTCTTCCTGTGCGATGGGTGGGACAGAAGGAACACTGTCTGGGTAAAGGGGGCCTTGAGAGGCAAGGAAGTCCTCCTCTTCCTGCCTCTGTTCTGCCTCAAGTGCCCTGTCCATTATTCCACGCAGCGTGTGCTCCAACAGGTGGACAAGAGGTACAGTGTCACTGATGCATGCACTGTCACTGCTCACCATCCTCGTGGCCTCCTCAAATGGTGCCAGGACAGTGCATGCATCCCTGATCATGCCCCACTGGCGTGGAGAAAAAAAACCAAGCTCCCCTGACCCTGTCCTGGTGCCGTAGTTGCACAGGTACTCATTGATGGCCCTCTGCTGCGTGTGCAGCCGCTGCAGCATGGCCAACGTTGAGTTCCACCTGGTGGGCATGTCACATATAAGGCGGTTCTTGGGCAGGTTCAACTCCTTTTGCAGCTCAGCCAGGCGAGCACTGGCATTATAAGATCTGCGGAAATGCACACAGACTTTCCTGGCCTGCCTCAGGACATCCTGTAAGCCCGGGTACCTGCCCAAGAACCGCTGCACCACCAGGTTAAGGACGTGAGCCACACAGGGCACATGGGTCAGTTGTCCCTGTCGGAGGGCGGAGAGGAGGTTGGTGCCATTGTCGCAAACCACCATTCCTGGCTTAAGCTGGCGTGGCGTCAACCACCTCTCGGCCTGGCCCTGCAGAGCAGACAGGACCTCTGCCCCAGTGTGGCTTCTGTCCCCCAAACACACCAGCGCAAGCACGGCATGGCATCTTTTTGCCTGCGTACTTGCGTAGCCCCGTGAACGGCTACGGAGCACCGCTGGTTCATAGGACAAACCACAGGAAGAGGCCATGGAGGAAGAAGAAGAGGAGGGGGTGGAGGAGAGAGGTGTGTCACAACCAGTAGTAGCATTTTGGAGGCGTGGCGGTGGAACAACCTCCAACACTACTGCACCTTGTCCTGCATCCTTCCCAGCTGCCAAAAGAGTGACCCAATGGGCCGTGAAAGAAAGGTAACGTCCCTGTCCATGCCTGCTGGACCATGAGTCAGCGGTAATATGCACCTTACCGCTGACCGCCCTGTCCAGCGAGGCCAAGACATTGCCTTCCACATGCCGGTAGAGAGCCGGAATAGCCTTCCGTGAGAAAAAGTGAGGAGGTTGGTGCCATTGTCGCAAACCACCATTCCTGGCTTAAGCTGGCGTGGCGTCAACCACCTCTCGGCCTGCCCCTGCAGAGCAGACAGAACCTCTGCCCCAGTGTGGCTCCTGTCCCCCAAACACACCAGCGCAAGCAAGGCATGGCATCTTTTTGCCTGCGTACTTGCGTAGCCCCTTGAACGCCTACGGAGCACCACTGGTTCAGAGGACAAAGCACAGGAAGAGGCCATGGAGGAAGAAGAAGAGGAGGGGGTGTGTCACAACCAGTAGTAGCATTTTGGAGGCGTGGCGGCGGAACAACCTCCAACACTACTGCACCTTGTCCTGCATCCTTCCCAGCTGCCAAAAGAGTGACCCAATGGGCCGTGAAAGAAAGGTAACGTCCCTGTCCATGCCTGCTGGACCATGAGTCAGCGGTAATATGCACCTTACCGCTGACCGCCCTGTCCAGCGAGGCCAAGACATTGCCTTCCACATGCCGGTAGAGAGCCGGAATAGCCTTCCGTGAGAAAAAGTGGCGTTTGGGAACCTGCCACTGAGGAACCGCACATTGCACAAACTCACGGAAGGGGGCCGAGTCTACCAACTGAAAAGGCAGCAGTTGAAGCGCTAGCAATTTAGCCAAGCTAGCATTCAACCGCTGGGCATGTGGATGGCTGGGAGTGAACTTCTTTCGACGGTCCAGCAGCTGGGGCAGGGAAATTTGCCTGCTAGAATCGGACGTCGGTGTACTGCTAGCAGAGTGGCCGCAACTACTTGGCTGTGACACACCTAATTCTACACCTTCATTCCTCTCAGTGCATGTTTCAGAGAGGACTGAAGTTATAGTGGGGTTGGAGATCCCAGCTGATGCGGTGCAAGGAGAGGTCCGCTTTGTTCTTTGGTGTGGGTCTTTGAGGTAGGCTTGCCAACGAGCTGCATGGCAGGTCAACATATGTCTGGTCAGGCATGTGGTACCCAAGCGGCTGATGTTTTGGCCACGCGATATACGCTTGAGACATATGTTGCAAACAGCAGCTGTGCGATCTGATGCACTAGCCTCAAAAAAGGCCCACACCAAGGAACTTTTTGAATGACGGGCAGAGGCAGCGCCCTGCACAGGCGGAGCTCTGCGGTGTGATTCCGTCGGTGTACTGCCCTTACGCTGGCCACCAAAGGGCATCCTGCCTCGTTGGAGATGTGCCTCCTCCTCATCCTCCTCCTCCTCCTCTCTCCTATTAGGCAACCACGTGGAGTCAGTGACCTCATCATCCCCTCCCTCCTCATCACTGGAGCCAATCTGGCAGTATGCTGCAGCTGCTGGAACATGACTGCCAGATTGGTGTCCTTCTTGAGCATCCCCTCTGTCTGCTCTCACGCTACTGCCTTCCTGCAGCTGGGTTTCATCATCAGACCCTTCGAAACGCTGGGCATCCTCCTGGAGCATGTACCCAACACTGTGCTCAAACAGTTCGGGGGACTCCTCAGGAGGAGGACATGGTGGGTCTAGGGAAGGAGTGACTGATGATGAGTCTGACATTGATACCAGGGAAGAGGACGCTTTGGCAGCTGCTTTGCCAGTACCCTGAGCCTGGGTGAGAGAGGATGAGGAGGAGGGCTTGGTCATCCACTCTACCAAGTCTTTGGCATGATGTGGCTCAACATGTCCAGCTGCCGAAAAGAAGGACAAGCGTGTCCCATGGCCATGTGCTGATGACAATGCACCGCGTCCACGACCAGCACTGTTGCCCCCAGACACAGAGCCTGCTTGCCCTCTTTTATTGCCTCCTGACTGTCTGCCTCTCCTTGTTTGCCTTCCAGACATTCTAATAGATGGCCTGCAGGGAGATGGGAAAAAAGCAATAAGGGCTACCTTCAGGTGTCCTTCTCTGTCCCTTTACTTAAGGATTTCTAAATATGGTTGAGGATGATTGCTTTTGCACAGAATAGCACAACGACAATTTCCCTGACTGTCCAAAAAACAAGGATTTCAAAGATGGTTGATGAGGAATGCTTTAGCACACTATAGCACAAGGAGAATTCCCCTCACTTTCCTTCTTTGTCACTAGAAACAAGGACTCGCACAGTGAAAGAAACTGACACTCTCCCTACCTAGAGTTTTCTGTCCCTAGAAAAAATGTTTTTTTAAAGCACACTATAGCACAAGGAGAATTCCCCTCACTTTCCTTCTTTGTCCCTAGAAACAAGGACTCGCACAGTGAAAGAAACTGACACTCTCTCTACCTAGAGTTTTCTGTCCCTAGAAAAAATGTTTTTTTAAAGCACACTATAGCACAAGGAGAATTCCCCTCACTTTCCTTCTTTGTCCCTAGAAACAAGGACTCGCACAGTGAAAGAAACTGACACTCTCCCTACCTAGAGTTTTCTGTCCCTAGAAAAAATGTTTTTTTAAAGCACACTATAGCACAAGGAGAATTCCCCTCACTTTCCTTCTTTGTCCCTAGAAACAAGGACTCGCACAGTGAAAGAAACTGACACTCTCCCTACCTAGAGTTTTCTGTCCCTAGAAAAAATGTTTTTTTAAAGCACACTATAGCACAAGGAGAATTCCCCTCACTTTCCTTCTTTGTCCCTAGAAACAAGGACTCGCACAGTGAAATAAACTGACACTCTCCCTACCTAGAGTTTTCTGTCCCTAGAAAAAATGTTTTTTTAAAGCACACTATAGCACAAGGAGAATTCCCCTCACTTTCCTTCTTTGTCCCTAGAAACAAGGACTCGCACAGTGAAAGAAACTGACACTCTCCCTACCTAGAGTTTTCTGTCCCTAGAAAAAATGTTTTTTTAAAGCACACTATAGCACAAGGAGAATTCCCCTCACTTTCCTTCTTTGTCCCTAGAAACAAGGACTCGCACAGTGAAAGAAACTGACACTCTCCCTACCTAGAGTTTTCTGTCCCTAGAAAAAATGTTTTTTTAAAGCACACTATAGCACAAGGAGAATTCCCCTCACTTTCCTTCTTTGTCCCTAGAAACAAGGACTCGCACAGTGAAAGAAACTGACACTCTCCCTACCTAGAGTTTTCTGTCCCTAGAAAAAATGTTTTTTTAAAGCACACTATAGCACAAGGAGAATTCCCCTCACTTTCCTTCTTTGTCCCTAGAAACAAGGACTCGCACAGTGAAAGAAACTGACACTCTCCCTACCTAGAGTTTTCTGTCCCTAGAAAAAATGTTTTTTTAAAGCACACTATAGCACAAGGAGAATTCCCCTCACTTTCCTTCTTTGTCCCTAGAAACAAGGACTCGCACAGTGAAAGAAACTGACACTCTCCCTACCTAGAGTTTTCTGTCCCTAGAAAAAATGTTTTTTTAAAGCACACTATAGCACAAGGAGAATTCCCCTCACTTTCCTTCTTTGTCCCTAGAAACAAGGACTCGCACAGTGAAAGAAACTGACACTCTCCCTACCTAGAGTTTTCTGTCCCTAGAAAAAATGTTTTTTTAAAGCACACTATAGCACAAGGAGAATTCCCCTCACTTTCCTTCTTTGTCCCTAGAAACAAGGACTCGCACAGTGAAAGAAACTGACACTCTCCCTACCTAGAGTTTTCTGTCCCTAGAAAAAATGTTTTTTTAAAGCACACTATAGCACAAGGAGAATTCCCCTCACTTTCCTTCTTTGTCCCTAGAAACAAGGACTCGCACAGTGAAAGAAACTGACACTCTCCCTACCTAGAGTTTTCTGTCCCTAGAAAAAATGTTTTTTTAAAGCACACTATAGCACAAGGAGAATTCCCCTCACTTTCCTTCTTTGTCCCTAGAAACAAGGACTCGCACAGTGAAAGAAACTGACACTCTCCCTACCTAGAGTTTTCTGTCCCTAGAAAAAATGTTTTTTTAAAGCACACTATAGCACAAGGAGAATTCCCCTCACTTTCCTTCTTTGTCCCTAGAAACAAGGACTCGCACAGTGAAAGAAACTGACACTCTCCCTACCTAGAGTTTTCTGTCCCTAGAAAAAATGTTTTTTTAAAGCACACTATAGCACAAGGAGAATTCCCCTCACTTTCCTTCTTTGTCCCTAGAAACAAGGACTCGCACAGTGAAAGAAACTGACACTCTCCCTACCTAGAGTTTTCTGTCCCTAGAAAAAATTTTTTTTAAAGCACACTATAGCACAAGGAGAATTCCCCTCACTTTCCTTCTTTGTCCCTAGAAACAAGGACTCGCACAGTGAAAGAAACTGACACTCTCCCTACCTAGAGTTTTCTGTCCCTAGAAAAAATGTTTTTTTAAAGCACACTATAGCACAAGGAGAATTCCCCTCACTTTCCTTCTTTGTCCCTAGAAACAAGGACTCGCACAGTGAAAGAAACTGACACTCTCCCTACCTAGAGTTTTCTGTCCCTAGAAAAAATGTTTTTTTAAAGCACACTATAGCACAAGGAGAATTCCCCTCACTTTCCTTCTTTGTCCCTAGAAACAAGGACTCGCACAGTGAAAGAAACTGACACTCTCCCTACCTAGAGTTTTCTGTCCCTAGAAAAAATGTTTTTTTAAAGCACACTATAGCACAAGGAGAATTCCCCTCACTTTCCTTCTTTGTCCCTAGAAACAAGGACTCGCACAGTGAAAGAAACTGACACTCTCCCTACCTAGAGTTTTCTGTCCCTAGAAAAAATGTTTTTTTAAAGCACACTATAGCACAAGGAGAATTCCCCTCACTTTCCTTCTTTGTCCCTAGAAACAAGGACTCGCACAGTGAAAGAAACTGACACTCTCCCTACCTAGAGTTTTGTGTCCCTAGAAAAAATGTTTTTTTAAAGCACACTATAGCACAAGGAGAATTCCCCTCACTTTCCTTCTTTGTCCCTAGAAACAAGGACTCGCACAGTGAAAGAAACTGACACTCTCCCTACCTAGAGTTTTCTGTCCCTAGAAAAAATGTTTTTTTAAAGCACACTATAGCACAAGGAGAATTCCCCTCACTTTCCTTCTTTGTCCCTAGAAACAAGGATTCGCACAGTAAAACACACTGACACTCTCCCTACCTATCCTTCTCTTTCCCTAAACTAAAGGAATCCAGGTTAAGCAAGAAAGAAATAAATGTCACTGTCCCTGCCTATGCTTGTCTTTCCCTGCTCTGGAACACACTACACTAGGCCGCCGTGCTGGCGGCCTTTTATAGTGTGGGGCGTGTACTAAACACCCTCAGCAATAATTGGCCACAGGCATCCTGCCTGTGGCCAATCATTGCTCTCCTCGCTGCCGGCGCTGTGATTGGCCAAGCATGCGGGGTCACAGTGCATGCTTGGCCAATCACAGCGCCTGGATGACACTGCGATGGCGTAGTGCATTGTGGGCCGTTCGCGTCACTCGAATTTGGCGCGAACGGCCCAAATCGTTCGATCTTCGTCGAACGATCGAACAGCCGATGTTCGAGTCGAACGTATGTTCGACTCGAACACGAAGCTCATCCCTAATTACTAGTTTAAACATTGAAACTAGAGCAATCAGAAAACAATTAGAACTTCATGATCTTGCTATTGAAATCATGAGTGCTGCACTCACTGGCCTGTGTGAAGTTACGGAGGATTATGAGTGCTGCACTTGGATCCACAACACATCTGTTGAGATTCCTGATTACTATGATGTAATTGCCCAACATAGGAAAGAGGTAAATAAATTGCAACAGGAGGCGAGGGATATCGCGAAAACATGGAGCCCCTTTGGAGAGGGAGGATTCGGGGGCACAGGTATTTTCTCATTTCTCAGACAAATGGCTATAACAGTAGTAATGGTGTTAATCTTCATTCTACTGTTATAATTAGTATTTAAGTTAATTGTCTGGACAATTGGAAAGATCACTAGTAAAAAGAAACAGGGTTCTAAGGAAACAATCTTGATGATGTCCACGGTACATACTAAACGAAAATGGTATAATGAATAATCCAATGATCGATGGGCTTCAATTCTTGAAGCCATGATCATAAGGAGGGGTTGTAAGGTATAAGAAGATCATGAACCAATATTCATGGTTAGAGTTCTCCTCAAATAAAAATATATTTTACAGAAAATGTTTCTCTGACATGAGTGTGAACAAGATGTGACTTTTTGTGGTTAGGCCTTTTCCGGGAAAAAGTTTATCTCACTTCTGCTTTTAACTGACAGATTGACCACACTGACATCTGGCGTTTCTTATCTTCCTGTTTCAAATGTCAGAACATGTCTAGTTTGACCACAATTGACGTATGTTAACTGACCGCTTTTGCAGAAGTCAAAAAACCTGTTAGAATTTATTTTTGTCTAACTCATGAGGTTTTTGCTTATTGCTGATAGGTCCATAGGAGGGAGGCAACTTTTCTCGCTGTGTATAAAAAAGGACATGTAACCATTAAAACACATATTCTAGTATACCTATTCACTGTTTATTGGTGTCTTGAATATCCGACCGGTCAGAGAGACTTCCACAGATCCTGAGTCCAGCTCGAGCCAAGAAGGTCCAACAGAACCAAACAGAACCAGAACCTTTCAAGCGTGGCTTTGTGTTTTCTCACTGACAACTCCACAACCCTTAAAGTCCCATATACTGTAGTAGGGGGTTCATTCCCTCCCCACGCGTTTTTGTTTCCTATTACAATTGGGGATGTGGCTGTGGATAAGTTTCCCATGAGCTTGTATATATTTATATGCAGTATTGCTGACCATTCCAAAACCACACGACTATATAGGAGCGGAACAGTCAGATGGAGGCAGGACAAAGGCACAATGTTAGGGCCCCCCTGGGAGAGCCAGAGGACACCATTGGAGGGGGGATGAAAGAGCAAGGTAATCACCCCAATGCACCGTATAATCCATAAACCAAACAGCAAGCAGAGGTGTATGAGTAAACACTGTCAATATTGATAATAAGGTATATGGGCAATCTCGCGCTTTAAATCAATGCCTCTAAATAACAGCTGCTAACCCCAGATTTCAAAATTTAAATAGATCTCGAAACAAACATTGGTAAATTAATACATACACCCCGTGCATGTATGGTGGGGGCGCTACCCACAGTGCTGAATACAAAACTGTGATAACAAAAATGTAAAAACCTACTTAGTGCACCTATCAATATAAGTGTAAATTAGGAAATATTAAAATAATGAATTAGTACCACCAACCCAAATAGCAATCGATTAACTGCTAGCTCAAGCTGCTTGAACTAAGCTAGGTGGTGATGAAAAAACACCTATGTGAGTTGACACACCTAATGTTTGGTGTCAAATTCAAACAAAGAAACAACAAAAAAACACACACAATGACATGAGTGTCCTTAGTATTGTCCAAAAAAATATAGTGAACGATGACAGTCCAACAATTCATAACATTCAGTGGTTTGATGAAACTTGAATATACTTGATCCAAAATCAGAAATATACTTGATGTGATAGCCTTCACCAGCTTAATGTGTAACACCCAATAGTGCTCAAAGAAGATTGGCCGCTTACCAGATCATGTTGACTCATTTAATTAAAGTGGAAGTAAACCCTCCTATCATTTTCAGGCAAGGAAGCTGCCATCTTGGCCTCTGTTTAATCTTCAACTGCCATGATGCTGCACATGTGATCAGTTATTAGACCAGCCATTGGATGGTTTGACAGTTTGGTTGAGAGCACAACCAATGTGACAGTTGGCATTCCCGGCATGCCGGGAATGTAACTGCTTTTTGAAACTGTTAAATCGATGGGTTTACTTCCGCTTTAAAAAGGAGTCAATATCGCTTGTTGCAAGTAACACTTGCTAGTATGGATAGAGAGGTCATAGATGGAACTGAGAATCCCTGCCTCCTGGAGGCTCTATTAAGTGTTTGCAGGACACAAAAGAGAGAAAAACGGCAAAATAGTGTAATCCCGTTTAATAAAAAGTAGTATAAAAAAATGGACAGACAAATGCCCCCTTACTTGAATAGTGCCACAGACCCGGCACTGAGGCTGAATGGCTTAGACAAGCGGGGAACGATGAGTCTGAGCAGAGGAGCGATCCGGCGTGCGTTGCAGCTTCTACCAGGAGAGAACCAGCGGGACCGGAAGTGACATCAGAGACGTAGCCTAGCGTCGCCTCGACAGCTGTTTCGTAATGCACGTCATCAGGTATATTCAAGTTTCATCAAACCACTGAATGTTATGAATTGTTGGACTGTCATCGTTCACTATATTTTTTTGGACAATACTAAGGACACTCATGTCATTGTGTGTGTTTTTTTGTTGTTTCTTTGTTTGAATTTGACACCAAACATTAGGTGTGTCTACTTACATAGGTGTTTTTTCATCACCACCTAGCTTAGTTCAAGCAGCTTGAGCTAGCAGTTAATCGATTGCTATTTGGGTTGGTGGTACTAATTCATTATTTTAATATTTCCTAATTTACACTTATATTGATAGGTGCACTAAGTAGGTTTTTACATTTTTGTTATCACAGTTTTGTATTCAGCACTGTGGGTAGCGCCCCCACCATACATGCACGGGGTGTATGTATTAATTTACCAATATTGATAATAAAAAATTAATTTGTGCCAGGGCAATGGGTGGGGAACATACATCCCACACAAAAAGAGTTGGGGATTGTGATTTACATCACGGGACAATGTGAAAGATAATGGATGTACTGTACATCATTTTTTTTTTTATTATTTATTAAAGGACTGTGTAAAAATGTTTTTCTTTTTTTACAGTTTGTTTTCCTTTTCTGTGAATTAGTAGGACTATTCTATAAATATGCTACTCTTTCACATGGGGGCCCCTTATTGTATGGATTTTTGGGTGGGACCTCACATGTTTTTTTTTGCATTTGTGTTTTCCCTTAAAGTTTATGTATAACCTAAAGGGCCTGGTAGGAATTAGGCAGGCAACCCATGCTGTTTTATTTTTGCTTGTGGGGGTCTAGTAACATCTATGGAAAATAAATAAATTGCGCTAATTAAGTCCAATAAAAAGTAGGTGATTAATCCAGTGTTTTCACAGATGAAGATATGATCGATATAAACACCCAGTGACTCAATCACAGGAAAGTGCACCGTCACCGTGTAGAGAACATGCTTAACAGATAGTAAGCCAAGTAAGCAGATAGATTTAACCCAGCCCAGGCCTTTTAGTTTTGCAGGAAGACACAGAACTGCGATATAGATGTTGATAAATCTCGCAAGTCTCCAAGCACAGGTTAACGTTGACTCCACAGATGGTGATTAATTATCAACCCGGAAAGGAAAAAATATATATACCATAGCATAATATTGTCAAAATGAATTGATGTACAGTATATAAGATTGCACTTACAGTGTAATAACCAAAAATTGCGTTGACAAAACACCCAGTGAGTGAATCACGATCAAGTGCACCGCCACCACACAGAGAGCCTGCTTACCAGATAACAAGCCAAAAGATTCAGATATCTCTAAGCCAATTAATCCTCAGCTGGAAACAGGCATGGAACTAGTGGATGGATGGAGAGAAAACTCCCGGCAGACAACCATGTACTTCGTATGTCCCATGGGTATTAGTTGATATCAGCCCAAAGAGAAGATACTGTAAGATTATTGGGGGTCTTTATTGATCTTCATTACATTTCAGCTTTCATAAGTTTTAGCAATACCAAGTCAATATGTAAGTAGAGTAAGTATATTTGTATTTTTGCAATAAGATATTGATATTGAGTTAGCTAATGTCAGACTCTCTGATGTTCACACTTACAGCTATTTTTGTAGAACTTGTTAATAATGACAGGATATAAGACTAGTAGTGGTCAAGCTACTTTTTCACAGACTTCAAGATCTGGCTCGACGCCCAGCTTCTATGATCAGAACTTAGCACATGACCTTTTTGTAACTAGGCAGAATACATTGTAAGGCTATTGATAGGAATGCACTGTAACTGTAACTAAGTTTTTTGCAATATCTTCTGTTAAACTTGTGTTTGTGGTTTAGTGGGAGGAGTCTCCTTGTGTTGTAGGATAAGTATGTTGAACTCTGAATACAGCTTTGTAATTTTTGAACCACCATCTTTGCGTGTGTCTGAATTACCTGACCGGTCATAGAGCGCATCCATACACCCAATGGTCCGGCCTAGGCTCTAAGGGATAGAAGTGGTCTAACGCGCTACCTTACAACTGGTGCCCCGTGTGAGGACAATCGCTTAGCAGGTAAGTGGAACTTTGTGAAAGAAATTTTGCAAAGCTAATTTCACTTACTCTGTTACGATTGATTTTGAATATTTTAGTTGTATTTAAGTTGTCTCGAGGATTGCTAGGCTGGCTTCCTGGGACATAGAGGAGCGCAAAGGTTAGACAGATAGGAAGTCCGGACAGGTGTCGTCCTGACTATAAACTAAGGAGTCCGGCAGGTGTTGTCCTGACTATAAACTAAGGAGTCCGACCAGGTGTTGGCCTGACTATAAACTATTATAGTATAATATAGGTTAGGAACATTATAGGGTAGCAAATATTGCTCTCGGGTTTAGAAGGACGGGTGTATGGAGCTCTAAGTTTTAATTATCCCAATTGTTTTATGGGTAATTTTTGATAAGGATATATGCATATATGTACATTATTGCGTCTTCTGTTGGTTGTATTCTTTTATATAGATCTGATGTTGGGAATCATACAGTTTCTCTAATCAATTGTTTCATGCATGTTAAAGTGTTAATTCATATAAAGTGCTAAAGTTAATGGTAGGTTAAAGTATTAAGACTGTTAAGATTGTTGATTGAATTTTGTGACACATACTTGCCACAATGGATGCCCCAGAACTGCCCTGAGTGTTTAACTGGTGTCCTGTTCATATTTCATGGACGGGTACACACACTATTGGCCACAGTCCCTGGGGGATACAAGAATAAGGTTGGGAAAGGTCCTTATTTTCCAGAAGGAGGGACCCCAAAATTTTGGGTTCTGAGATATAATCTACATAACCACAACCAGAACGGGAGGTTTGCAGAAGGTTTGACTCCGTGGCAAATACAGTCTCTCTGTCATCAAAATAGAGAGGTTTATACTATTTGCCCCAAATCAGTCAGAATTTGTGGTTATAAGGCACTCTATTTGGCATAATGGGAAACAAACAGGGAAAGGATGGCTTTGAAGGTGAGCACGGCCAACCCTCCCCATATGATTTTGCAAGGGGTACCTTAGCCCCTAATGTTGTTGAACCAATTTTTGAACATTGATACTACAGAGATCACAATGTTTGCAAATATCTGGTTTAGGGCCAGCAGGGTCATGTAGTGAGGAGGATTGGAAGGAAGTACAGAAAATATGTGGGATACATGATAAAAATAATTATCCTGAAGGGAAATGGGATTAGAATTATATGAGTAAATGTAAAAAGTGGAAAAGGGCTATGATGGAGTACCAGGAAAGATATCCCCCTAAATATTCCTAAAACAAGAAAGACAGGACAAAATAGATAGAGAAAATTAAAGGATAAGAAACGGAAGAAGAAATATTAAAGGGACAGAGAGAACAAGTATCTCAGTTAGCCAAGCAAGTGGATGAGGCTAAGAAAGAAGTCCAAAGGAAAAAGAAGGAGCTAGAGAAACGGCAAAAGGAAGAACAGACCTTAAACATTTTACAGTTAACTGAACAGGAAGGACAGACTCCCTCAAATCCCATGGGAGACACCCCAGTCCATATCCCACTCCCCCTCGGGACGTTAAGGGATATCAAAGATCTTTGCCCAAAGCCCCGCAAACACCCCAGAGAGAGGCAGCTCTGTTTTTACAGAGACATGAATGCCGATGACTGTGAAATAATAATACAGACAGTGGATCCAGATCCAACCTGCGATGTAGAAGTTAAAACATTATTTGCTGATAATGACCCCTTTTAAAAGGCAAATGGATGGGAATCGTTTTGAGCAGCAGTAGCAGCTGTTTGGCAGAAAATTTACAAAAGAGAAAGCGCTTTGCGGATAATGTGCACTGCAAAGCAGGGACCGGGAGAGAACTTTTATTAATTTTGTAAATGGGTATACCAGTTATACAAAGATACAGGAATAGAAAACCCTGAACTGTATGTGAGCACAGTCATGTCCGGGGGAGATCCTAAAACAACACAGTTGCTGAAACTAATTAACCCCGACTGGTCAAATCTAAAAACCTGATGCCTTTCTGGAAGACATTAAAAAAGCGTGCATCCTCAGGCTTATTCACCACAAAAGGAGGGGTATTTCCCTCATTTAACCCCGAACAGATAGAAAGCCCGCAATTAGCTGCTGCACAAATGGTTGTCCCTTATACACAACAAGTTCCCCAACAATTCCAACAAGCACCATACCAGTCATATCCCCAGGATTTTCGGCAGGGTTGTTTCACATGCGGGGACATGGGACATTGGAAGTCAGAATGCCCCCCTAGGAGAGGAACAAGTAGGGGAGCTAACCGCAGGGGTAATATGGGAAGAGGCAGATTGCCCGTTGGTACAGTTCATGACCAACATCTTTTTGAAATGAGTTTTGCCGTTCTGACTGACTGTCCGCTTCCTATGGGAAGAGACTTAATGTCGAGCTTAAACATACAGATCAAATTCACAAAGGATGGAGGCCTGCTGGCTACATCAGAAATCTGTGATTTGTCTAATCCAAAAAGACAGGATTTTAGAGGGTACTTTATGTTACTACCAGCACACCTTGAAGCACACCCTATATGGGCACTGCATACATTGTACACCATACAAGCCCATAATTGGGGAAGGAGCAGTAGTACATTACCAAAAACAATATCCCCTGTCAGAGGGAAACATTGCAGGCATAGCACCACAAATAGAGCAATATACAGCAGAAGGAATACTGAAACACACAATCAGTCCCTGGAACACCCCCATTCACCCAGTCAAAGCCAGTGGTGAATGGCGCTTTGTACAGGACCTAAGGGCCCTGAACAAAGCACCTTTTGTTGCGGATATTGCTACAATATTTTGTGAGATACTGGCAACGTCCAAGATCTACACGGTCATTGATTTAAGTATTGCATTCTCTTCCATACCTGTTGCAGAGGAAGCCCAAAAATACTTTGAACCTGGGCTAGGCTCCCGCAAGGCTTTACGGACAGTCCTGCAGCGTGCTCCATGGTCTTGAATCGATCTTTGAGTGATTGGGTACCAAAAGAAGTGTTGCTTCAGTATGTGGACCTATTGCTGTGTAATGAAAATGAGGTCAGTTGTGCGGAGGACTCAGAGCACCTACTAACTCTCCTCACCTCGAAAGGTCACTTGGTGTCTCGGAAAGGGATCCAGTGGTGCAGGTCGCAGGTTGAGTACTTGGGGTGTATAATCCGAACCAAACATTTGGTGTCACCAGCTCGAGTCAAGGCACTGTCCTCCTGGAGTCCACCAAGAGACAAGTCAGCGCATCTCTCTTTCCTAGGGTCCATAATATACTGCAGGCAGTGGATACCTGATTGCTCTTATTATGATTCTATCCTAAGGTCTGCTACCCTGCAGGATGCCCCAAAGTTTATTAATTGGACAACAGAGAGGGTTAAGGCTTTCACAGCATTAATCAGCTCTCTAAGGCAAGCCCCTGCATTGGGACTTAAAGAGTACGCGGGCCATTTTCATTGAACTGTGTGGTATCTGGACCTACGGTTGCAGTGGTCCTAGCACAATCACATGGGAATTCTCTGAGACCTGTTTAATACATCTCAAGGAAACTTCCAATTCAAGTTCAAGGTATGCCACATTGCTTACATTGCTTACAGGCCGTAGCAGCCTGTGCAATGGCAGAGGCAAGAGGTTTCAGAGGTGGTCCTGGGACATGACCTGACACATGACCTCGCACTGTATACCACACATACAGTTACAAACATGAATACACAACACATGACAGCACAAAGGTCCAGCGGCTATGAGATTATATTGCTCAACACTCACAATCTCACCATAAAATCATGTTCAGAAACCTCACAGCCCATTAGGTTTTTACATTCAGGAACACGATTGCACTGAGGTACTTGCAGAAACTACCCTCCCCAGACCAGACCTCACAGATGTTCTGTATCCAAATGCGGAAAATGTTTATGTAGATGGCAGCTGCTCCCGACCTGATGACAAAACTTACCAAACTGGTTATGCCATTGTTCAATTGCCAGATGTAATGATTGAAGCCAAATCTCTGAATGCTAGTTCAGCCCAGATTGCATAACTCATTGCTCTAACTAGAGTTTGTCAGATTTTTGAAGGAAAAGATGTAAACATTTACACTGACAGCAGATATGGGGCCATGGGTTGACAAAAGATCCTAATGGACTTTGGTCAACCAAGGAGGGAATAATAGGAATCCCTATGGCTGCAGCACCCCTCTTACTGTCATATTTACACGGACCAGGACACATAGGCCCGCAAGCTATTCTAACATTGTATAATGAAACTTTTTGCACAAAAAGGGTGCACCATATGATAGAATCCCTAGTAGAATCTTGCCTGACCTGTGCACAGAATAATGTGCAAGGAAAGAAACACGGGTTACATGGACATTTGGCGCCCCCTACAGGTCATTTACATGATTTACAAATAGATTACACACAATTTAAAATATCTTTTGGTTATAGTTGACAGATTTACAGGATGGGTAGAAGAGGACAGGAGAGACAGCTAGATTACAGCTAGAGTACTAATAAATCAGTGGATCTGTAGGTTTGACCTTCCGGCCACTATATGGTCAGATCAAGGTCCAGCATTTACCTCGGCCTTAGTAAAGGAGCTAGTAAAAATTCTAGGCATCCAATGGAAGCTGCACATTCCCTACCACCCACAGAGTTCAGGAGTAGTGGAAAGAATGAACAGAACCATAAAAGACAAATTGAAAAAAGCAACAGGTGGTACAATATAAAAAAACTGGTTAGATTACTTGCCAACGGTCTTATACCAAATCAGGACTACCCCTCCATAGCAGAACGGGAATATCTCCTTTTGAGATATTGATGGGTAGGCCAGCACAAATGAGAAAAGGAGGGACAGAAGGGATAGGGACAGGTGAGGATAACATATTTTCCTTACAGGAAGAGTACGTGAAACATTTGGTAAGTAGTCTTACTGAAAAATATGAACAAGTGGCTGTCACCTTTCCTCCTTTCTCCACAGAACCAACACATCCTTTCTTCCCGGGTGACAAAGTGTTTGTCAAGCAGCTTGCAGTAAGAAAACACACGAGACCAGTCTATCAAGGACCATTCCGAATTGAGAAGGTTACCAGGACTGCTGTACTCACCGACCAAGGCCCACAATGGATCCATGCCTCAAGACTAAAAAAGGGCCCATCGATGCCACAGACTCCGGACAGCTCTCCACCAGGAAAGAGGGAATCGAAACCTCAGGAGAAACTGGACTCCCAGAACTCCATTGCCCCTTGCCCCCAATCCCTTCAATAGAAGACAGTGAATATTGCAACCTAGTGGCCCTCCCAGAATATGACTACTCCCAAACCTCCCCTCAACACCCCCGAAAGAGACTGGAGCTTCATTAAACCTTGCGATACCCCCATTCCCGCAACCCCCCCAAACTCTAGAGTGTCTAAAAATACATTGCCAATTTACTATACCAGAAGCCCCCAGAGAAAAGAATAAGGTCGCAATGTTATGGTTTCTTGTTCTCTCATGTATTGCCCTCGTTACTATAATAGTTATGTGGAGTTGCTATGTTCACCAGTCATGCGGGATGGATTCCCAAGGAGGGTCAGCTCAAAGATATAACCACACTAGACCAAAAAGGGAATTATTCTTAGAAAAGGACAGGAGCTGGGCTTGGTTTCCCTCCAGGACAGGATGGGGAATTGATATGATGAAAAGGATAAATAATTACACAGGAATTATTAATGAGATAATGGAAAAGAATTCTGATGACATTACTAGCTTAAACATTGAGACTAGAGCAATTAGAAAGCAGTTAGAACTCCATGATTTTGCTATTGAATCCATGAGTGCTGCACTCACAGGATTGTGTGAGGTCACTGAGGATTATGAATGTTGCACATGGAATCACAATACATCTGTAGAGATACCTGATTATTATGACATTATTGCACAACACAGAAATGAGGTAAATAAATTACAACAAGAAGCAAGGGACATTGCCAGGACCTGGGATCCTCTTAGAGGGGAGGGATTCGGCCTCCAAGGAATATTTTCCTGGATGAAAGATATAGCTGTATACGGTATATACAGATATAGATTATTCCTCCATCTGGATGGCAATGTTCGTTACTACACACAGATGGTATAATGATCACGGCAGATAGAATTTTTTATCTGCCTTGATCAAAGGAGGGTTTGTAAGATTATTGGGGGTCTTTATTGATCTTCATTACATTTCAGCTTTCATAAGTTTTAGCAATACCAAGTCAATATGTAAGTACAGTAAGTATATTTGTATTTTTGCAATAAGATATTGATATTGAGTTAGCTAATGTCAGACTCTCTGATGTTCACACTTACAGCTATTTTTGTAGAACTTGTTAATAATGACAGGATATAAGACTAGTAGTGGTCAAGCTACTTTTTCACAGACTTCAAGATCTGGCTCGACGCCCAGCTTCTATGATCAGAACTTAGCACATGACCTTTTTGTAACTAGGCAGAATACACTGTAAGGCTATTGATAGGAATGCACTGTAACTGTAACTAAGTTTTTTGCAATATCTTCTGTTAAACTTGTGTTTGTGGTTTAGTGGGAGGAGTCTCCTTGTGTTGTAGGATAAGTATGCTGAACTCTGAATACAGCTTTGTAATTTTTGAACCACCATCTTTGCGTGTGTCTGAATTACCTGACCGGTCATAGAGCGCATCCATACACCCAATGGTCCGGCCTAGGCACTAAGGGATAGAAGTGGTCTAACGCGCTACCTTACAGATACAATAGACCATAGTGTAATAACATCTAAACTTGGTTTATTGATTAATAAAAAGTTGCACTTACAAACAGACGATAAATCTTGAATAAAATTTTGAAGCCGGCCGGCTACAATACAAATCTCCCATCCTCAACGAGACGGCGTGGTGACGTCAGCACGTACCTCCTGAGACATCTGTACCAGACCCTCATCTAGGATAAGGCTCTGAAATAGATGAATAGAATCCCTGGCTACTTTGTTTACAAACAGAACAAAGTGGCTGGGAGCAGAGTTGGGGAGAGAGAACATTTGAAAATATTTCTTGGTGCACATGCGTGCTACCATATAAGCGCATACTATTCAAAAGTGATAATGTGCATATAAAAGATTTAAATACATGAAAATACTTTTACATTAATATTCATGTGTAAAGTGCAAACACTGTATATCATAGCCTTCAAAGAAACCCTATAAGTTCATATAGTCACAGAAAAAATGAGTGTTACTACACATTAACAGATAAAATTGTGCAAGAAGATAAATGCAAATTATTACCAATACTTAAAATACTAACCTTTATCAGTAAAGATCCCAAAAAGTCCATATATCAACACCAAAGTGCTTGTGTAGTGGACGGTTGGCAGCTCTCGCTGGGAGCTGTCATTTTGTGGCAAATTAACCACCTGCCGACTGCTCACAGTAAATATACTGAGATCGGGCTGCAGGTATAGGCACAGTCACATACATGTACGTGACCAGCCTTCCTCCAGGTTTGGGGCACAAATGCACTCTCACCACCCTGTGCTGTGATTGGACACAGCACGAGATTGGCAGCAGATTGCAGTCAATCATTTTGGCTGAAACCTGCTAATCACACAGAGTTCTGTGTTTACAAAGACGCAGAGCTTTGTGTACATACGAACAGTAGAATGCACATTTGA
The DNA here is from genome assembly GCA_029206835.1 of Rana muscosa. Taxonomy (NCBI): domain Eukaryota; kingdom Metazoa; phylum Chordata; class Amphibia; order Anura; family Ranidae; genus Rana; species Rana muscosa. The sequence goes on along the minus strand of CM055116.1, from coordinate 1,002,477,148 downwards.
GAGAATAAAGGTAAAGAATTATAAAAGCATGGGCAAAAAAAGTAAAAGAAAGAAAAAACTGAAATGTGGAGAAAAAGAATAAAGAGATAAAAAAGCATGAGGCGTTCTCTCTGTTACACTGCATAATCACTGCATCCAGTTTTGGCATATGGACCATTATGGCCTTAATGTAGATTAAGAGCTGCTTTACATTGTCAATGAAATTGCATCACTAATTTCAATAGTGTTTATTAAAAATTTTACAGTACAAAAGCAATAAAAAAACCAAATACAAAACAAAGATCTCGGGTTTTCATGAGGCAGTATACAGCAATCCTGAGAGTCATATAATAAGTATTTTGATTTACTTGAGGAAGCATCACTAATTTAAATATAAATAATATGATTGGTTCCTCTGCATTTGGCTGAATCAGAAAATCTTTATCATCCATGCACGTCAAGACAATCTTTTTAGGCATTTCTGTCTGCAGCCACCAGACCCTTCATATGTCATTGATTGTCTCGAGCCATTCAGGTAGGAAGGGAACCCTACTAGGCTTCCAGTATCTAGGAATCAGTTGATGAGCAACATAAATGAAGAATCTTATTATGGAGCCTTTTGCTAGTGTTAGAAATTGTGGAATCAGTGCAAGGAGTGTAATGCGGCGTACACACGATCGTTTTTCATGCCATTTTTTAAACCAACGTTTTTCTCGTCGTTTTTTTTCATGTTTCCTCTCAAGCCTGTCTTGCGTACACACGATCATTTTAAAAAACGTTCAAGCAAAGCGCAGTGACGTACAACACGTACGACAGCACTATAAAGGGGAAGTTCCGTTCGGATGGTGCCACCCTTCATGTTAGTAGAGTTTGTTGAGCGACGATTCGCGCTTTTCAGCCTTGTGCTTTTCAGTCCGTTACAGTGTGACGAATGTGCTATCTCCATTACGAACGCTAGTTTTACCAGAACGAGCGCTCCCGTCTCATACTTGATTCTGAGCATGCGCGGTTTTTTTCACCTCGTAAAAGCATACACACTATCGTTTTTCACATCGTTAAAAAAAACAACATGAAAAGCAACGTGAAAAAATAGAGCATGTTCGAAATTTTTAATGCCCGTTTTTCACGTCGTTAAAAATGCTCTGGAGCATACACACGATCAGTTTTAATGCCCATTTTTAAAAATGGCATTTTTAACGGCATGAAAAACAATCATGTGTATGGGGCATAAGACAATGATTAGGTCCCAAAATGTTTTAATTGGCGTGCATTCCCATCAGATATGTAGGGTAGTGCCAGGATCAGAATGACATCTCTAACAGATACCAGAGTGTGTAAGATACATTTAGAGGGTGTTGGGTACCGCCTTGACAATATTAAAAAAAAATTGCTCCTGGACTACACAAGACATAAAGAGTTTATGGGTATATGTAAGGGATTGTCCTAAATCAGTAGTCCACTTAGTAGTAAAAGGTGGCAGGCTGGAGGTAAGGAATATAGCATGGAGATCGTGTATTAAGGCAGCAAGAAGGAGACACAAAGCTGTCCAAAGTTTGTCAGAGATCTATATACTGTATGATGGTGCTTCGAGGCATAGGTCTATAGTAACTCTGTAATTGTATAGGAAAGCCAAAACCCCTTTAAAAAAAGGAGTGTAGTCTTGTGTCTGGAAGAAGGTAAATAGTGATTTTTTTTATGTAATTGTGGCCAGTAAAAATGTGTTAGTATGTAAGCCAGTGTTAAAATTTGCATTATCTAGTAAGTAAGAAGGCCTGATACAGGCGGTCCCCTAGTTACAAAAATTTGACTTAAAAACGACTCCTACTTACAAACGGAGGGAGACAACAGGAAGTGAGAGAAAATCTACCCCTAGGAAGGGAAATTCTCTCCTGTAAGAGTTATTATGGGAAAAAGGTGTCTCCACTGATGCTTTATCACCAAGGCTTGTTTCCACAACAACTTAACATTTTCAAAATCCAATTGTCATTGGGACAGAAAGTGAGGTGAAATCTTCTGAACAGGGGCACAGACAGCAAAACAAATGTTACAGGGGTGTTAACCCTTCCCTATGCTATCCAAAAAGCTTAAAAATTGTTTTTTTGGTCTGGAGCTACACTTAAGAAATTTACCCGTTCCAACTTACAAACAGATTCAACTTAAGAACAAGACTACAGTCCCTATCTTGTTTGTAACCTGGGGACCGCCTGTACTTGAGAGATTGAGAAGAGTCATAGATTGATGCCAACACCGAAGAGTGTTATAAAAAAACAAAGGCCACATATTTTGAGTGCCAAGATTAGCAAATGAGACCAAAGCCACAGCCTTAAGATGTAAGGCAGAGGTATCTGGTTCTTGTTGGACCCATTGCTTATTTCTCTTCTGATGGGTCAAGTCAACTAAATGCGGGAGAAATTTGTAACCCTATTGTCTCCTAGCATGTCTCTTAAGTTGGCTAGTCCTGTCCCCCCACATTCCTTTTTTCGAATTAGAATCTTATAGTTGAGTCTAGGCTTAGAGTACTTTTAGACAAATTAGAAGATAAGTCTATTGGTTGGTTTGAAATAAATATAAACATTTTTGGGAGAATTTCCATTTTTAACACATTAATGTGTCAGAATAATGACAATGGTAGAGGGTTCCATGTCTTAATATCTGACTTTGTCTTCAGTAAAAAAGGTAAGTAATTCAATTAGAGAGTTAAAAGCTGTCAAAATTTTGACTTCTAATAAAATTTTAATGCCACGGATTGGCATTTAAAATGAAAAGTTGCTGCCAAATGTGATATTTCTGTTTGAGGCAATGAGATATTACATATTTCAGATTTGGACAAGTTGAACTTGAAATTACTGAATTGGTCAAACAGTCAAATCTCCTTTAGAAGAGATGGAATACTAACCCTGGGGCAGGTAATATAGAGAAGAACATCTGCATATAGAGCTAATTTATATTCTTTGCTTCCTACTCTAATACCCTGAATGGAGGGATTAATATGACTGGCTTCTACTAAATGTTCCATGGTAATTGCATAAAGAAGGAGCGATAACGGGCAAACATGCCTAGTACCGTCAAAATTTGGGAGGGGAGCTGATAGAGAACCGTTATTTCTAATCTGTGCTGATGACAGAGCTGGATGGGGAAAAAGGTCACCTGTAGTCTGTTTAGTGTTTTGCAAAGTAGTTTTCTGTGGAATTTTGCTGAAGTGCAGAGCAGAAGTGCAAAACTTAATGTAAGAAAACACTTTATTCAAGAAGATCTATTGCCAGTGTCACCCAGCCTGCCCCATATAGATGGTCTACATTTATACTGACATGAGTAATGAAGGACGTTGCAGTAGCTGCAAGTTGAAGGAATAGAGATCCTCTTTAGTCACCCAAAAAAATAAGCCCCATAGAGGATCAGGCAGCTAAAAACAAGCTCATCAGCCAAAGAACACTAAACAGTGGCTAGCCTATGGTGAGGGTGAAGGGGCACTGCAGGGTAAGCAGCTGTGCTTCAAAACACTCAAGGCCAGCAGGGAAGAGAAAAGAAAAAGAAGAAAGGGAGGAGTGGAGGGGAGGTGGGGTTAGGGGAGGAAGGGAGGGGAATTGGGCAGGAGAAGGCAAAGGAAGGGGAGAATATAGAGAGGAAGCAAAAAAAAGGTATAATAGTGGCGAGAGACAAGAGCTTGCATCAGAATGAAAACATGTTAGTAAAGCACTGATAAACATTTATGTGTGAGAGCATCTACTGGGTCAGCATGCTAACATATCAAGCATGAGATGACAGAAAATCATTGTGACCTGAGACAGAAAAATGCACAGTTATTGACAATAGTGTCTAAGGTCATATGGTTTCTCCAGAAAACATATGGCTCCAAGTCTCTAAAAACTTACCGTATATATTCGAGTATAAGCCGAGTTTTTCAGCACATTTTTTGGTGCTGAAAATGCCCCCCTCGGCTTATACTCGAGTCACCTTTTTGCGACTGATCTCCTGGACTTTGGGGACCCAGCACCGGCCGGCCGTAGGTCCCCTGGACCCCAAACTTGGCCGGGGAGCACTGATTTTTCAAAGCCGGGCACCCCTTCCATAGACTCCCATGGTAAACGGTAATTTCTCTGGTGAATTTGGGGACCCGGTACCGTCTGGTCATAGGTCCCCTGGACCCGAATCTTGGCACACATGTAGCCCCATTTCTTCTCTATAAGTGTGCAACGTTTTTTGTCTGGGGGACCTTCGGCCGAGGAGCACCGATTTTTCAAAGCCGGGCACCCCTTCCATAGACTCCCATGTTAAATGTCAGTCTAGTCATGGACACAGTGAGGCATGGGCACAGTGAGGCATGGACACAGTGAGGCATGGACACAGTGAGGCATGGACACAGTGAGGCAAAGTGAGGCATGAAGATGGACACCCTAGGCTTATACTCAAGTCAATACGTTTTCCCATTTTTTTGTGGTAAAATTAGGTGCCTCGGCTTATATTCGGGTTGGCTTATACTCGAGTATATACGGTATATGTGAGACAACTTTCAAAAACTGTTGATATGAACAATAAAATGGTCCAAGAACCATCACAATTATTGGAAGGAAGCATATTATAAAGGTTCTTACAGTTAGAGGAATGTCTACTGAACCTCAGAGGCAATACGACAGACAAAGATAAAGTGTACATACAGGCATGTCTAAAACATGGTGCTAATTTAATATGAGAGTTATAAGACACCAAGAAAGTTCAGATAATGTCACTTTGTCAAATGCAAGATGAATCAATGGTTAAAGAAGATATCCCAGGAGAGAAAATAATCATGTCACAAAACCAGTGGCAAACAGGGGGTTTAGAAAACTGTTTGAAAAAATCCAACGGGCCAGATATCCTATTTAGCCATACATGGTCAACTCTCTTCCCTGGGATCTAACACCTGCCACTCTCGAATGTTGCAGTATGTAGATGAAACCTACAGGAGTATATAGATATCACTAGCAGGATGATAAATAGACAAATGTATCTATAAGAACATCCATTTGTTAGACATATATATCCTATTCCTTATGACAGATGTCACATACGGTATGGCTGAGCAGGTGGGGAAAGATTTGTAAGTATGAGATTCTACAAGAAGGGAAATAGAAGTAAAGAAGGGAAATGTATAAAGGGAGGGTATAGTAGGGTAGTAAGGAAAGGAGGAGGAGGTACATAGCAAAAAAAGGAGAAGAGGGAACCCAAAGAAGAATAGAAAGCAAATAAAAGAAGGTGAGAGTAAAGAAGATGGATAGACAAATATAGGGGATTGCTTTGAATATACAGTATATGCACTAAATCAGCAGGAAGAAGGAAACCTAGCATATGACAGTTAGTAGTGGAAAAGGCATAACCAACATAGAACATATACGGTATGTAAGTGTAGCGGCCTCCACTCTCCCCTCTTTTTCTCAGCTCGCTTCTCTCTTGTCTAGGGGTACCTTATGAGGACAGAGTGCGGGGTCACCACGCCAAGCCTCCACCACAGATGTCTGTGTAGTGTAAGCAAAGTTCTTGTTTTACCTTCGGGTCGGTGTTCTGCACCTGGAACCTCCAAAGAGAGTTACCTTGAACAAAGTCTGCCAGAAAACGAGCCCCACACCATTAAAGTCCAACACTCCTTTATTCTTCTCAATGCAAAAGTGAACACAATCAGTTGGACCCCTTAGAGAACAGAACAGACAAGGAGGTGTGGATGCGAGTAGGCCCAGACACAATGAACTCTCCACTTTCCTTCCTGAAAGTGGGTTGCGGTCTCCTAGCGAAGGGGGATTTCCTTCCAGGCGGTCTCCAATGGAAGGCTCACCTGTCACCGGCAATATGCTGCACCGGGTCTTCAAGCAAGTGTCTCCCACCGGTCCATTATGCCCTCCGGATTCGGGTACCCTCTCCCAGGGTCCCCTAGGATCTCCTTCTCTCGCGGAACTCAGTGTTGGGCACTGAGCTCCAGACCTCCATCCGAGTACCTCACCCCAGGCTAAAGGTGCCTGGGATGGAACACGACCTCCGAACGTCCTCTAGGCCTAGGCCGCCTAGAGGACCGACACGAACCACGCGCCCACAGGCTGAAGGTGCCTGGGACTCGACCCCATGACCAAGATAGCAGGCCCCTTTATACCCTCTCCCAGCAAGCACGGCGGGTTCCCCGCACCACCATACCGGTGCCGAGGGAGGACAAAAAGGGAGCACAGCACACAGCAATGGTTCAACCCCAGCCCAAGGCGACAGCGCCACCCGTGGGGCTGCAGGGAACTGCACATCACTGGTGTCTCTGCCAGTTTTAAATACACAGAAAGTGTATACCCGCTACACTCTCCCCCTGGTAATTTGACACTGGTCCCCAGTGTCTGGAGCAAACTATGCCCTCAACGGCTGGCATAGCCCAGTCCAGAAAACGACTACAAATTGTACAAAATACAATTTTTGAAAACTTGGTCAACTGAAGCAATTGTGTCTGAGCCTTACATGAAAGGGAAGGGAAACAACAACATTTTAACCATAACTTTAGAATCACATATTCACATTACACTTTTTTCCCACCCATCCTGACTTATGCCCCGTACACACGATCGTTTTTCATGCCGTTAAAACTGCAATTTTAAAAAATGGCCCTGAAAAATGATCGTGTGTATGCTCCAGAGCATTTTTAACGACGTGAAAAACGGCCATTAAAAATTCCGGACATGCTCTCTTTTTTCACGTCGTTTTTTTTAACGGCGTGAAAAACGATAGTGTGTATGCTTTAACGACGTGAAAAAAAACGCGCATGCTCAGAATCAAGTAAGAGACGGGAGCGCTCGTTCTGGTAAAACTAGCGTTCGTAATGGAGATAGCACATTCATTACACAGTAACGGACTGAAAAGCGCAAATCGTCGCTCAACAAACTTTACTAACATGAAGGGTGGCGCCATTCGAACGGAACTTCCCCTTTATAGTGCCGTCGTACGTGTTGAACGTCACTGCGCTTTGCTTGATCGTTTTTTTTAATGATGGTGTGTACGCAAGGCAGGCTTGAGAGGAAACATGAAAAAAAACGAGGAGAAAAACGTTGGTTTAAAAAATGACATTAAAAACGATCGTGTGTACGGGGCATAAGACCCACCCCATACTCAGTGGTCTTGATGAGACGCTCTCCTGCAGAGGGAAAAAAAGAAAATTAACATACATAAACCCTGACACATGTATTCGTGTAAGAGGAAAGAAACTTCTTTGTGAAGAAATCCCCTTTCTCCAAAGAGTGAGTGTGTGAAAAGTGTTAACGATGCGCAACACGCCACCTGGTGACAACGTTGTGGTAACTGCACTCGTGGAACTTTCCTTCTTCTTTTGAGCCCTATCTACCCAAGAGTCCATGATCTCTTGTTGGAAAATTGAAGAACAAAACAGGAACAGTCCTTCATTGCTCTGGGCAACAGGGACAACAAACCCCAGAAAGTTCAGCAGCATAAGAAACATGAACGGAGTCTCTTTCCTCCTACAGATAGAAGCGGGGATGCGGCAGAACAAGTGGCTTCAAGTGCTGATCCATGGTCTCCAGATGATACTCAACATCCTCCCCTTCCTTCCGCCGGACCAGCACTTTGTCCTCGTGGATGTGCCGTCCCAACATCCATTCTGCCTTGCAATCTTTAAAACGCTGAGAGGCCTTGGGGGAGCATGCCAGGTACCTGCGGGCGTGTGGAACCTGAAGGTGGGTCCACACAAAGTCATTGTACCAGCGCTCCCGGCACACTTCCACCTCATACAGCAACTCCTTGGACAAGTATGGATACTCCCATCCGTACTCAGCAGCAACCTTCTGGCCAAATAGGCGTTGTAGTCTCGCAGTCCCGCAAAAACAGTCTCTTCTCCCCGGCATTAGGTGCAGGTGGCACCGGGAAAGCAAGAGTAGGCTGGGGACGGACCCCTCCTCAGGCGCTGGTGCCTCCACCCAGGGTGTACTATCCCCTGTAGACATGGGTGGGTCCCTGGTTCCACGGGACGAGGCGAGAGGTACTTTGTCCCAGCCCTTCTAAACAAACAGTTCGTCTATGGCGACATCGTCTCCCAAATCGGAGAGCGACTCTAGGTCGGAGGTGTCACACTCCTCCGCGGGCAGGTAGCCTGTAGTGGAGACTGAATTGCTACCTCCCATGGACACACAGGGTTGTGGATCCCCGACACCTCCGCCCACACACCAAGTCCCTCCGCCTGGCTTACCTCTGCCTTTTCTATAGGCAGGACGTCCGGAACTCTTCTTACCGGATTCATCCGGGCCGGGCGTAGGCAGGCAAGATGGTCCACCGCAACCGCTGGACGGGGCTACCATACCGGTCTTTCTCGGTGGACGCTGTGAGACAGTGGTGACCGAGTCAGCATCCTCGGATTTCTCCCGTTGAGTAGTCGCGACCTCCTCCGCGGTCGCTGCAGTGCGCGCAGGGATGGCTGTCAAAGCAGTGATTCCTCCTCTCTGAGTGGTGCTGCCTGCAACACGGCCGGGGTAAATGGTTCTCGGCTTCTCAACCGCTGGATCCACTTCAAATAGAAACTCCCTACAGGCCTCGCATCGCCCGAATGGCTTCAGATGACACACCAGTCCCGAGCAGCCGGGACAAATCACAACCAAGGCCTCAACGTCCATGCATGAATACAGGGCGAATCGTCCCCTTGGCTTTAGCCGAATCCCTGTATCGGTCACCGGAGCAGCAGTAGAAAAAACGTGGTAGAAGGATGAAGTGGAACCCACGCTGTTTGTCCGAACATGGTGACTTGCTGTTGGTCCATCACGCACTGCAAAGTTTTGCGCCAACGTCCCACGTGTAGTCCTTCACACGTATTGGACTCCTCCCCTTTGCTCCAGTTCGCAGGCTTTTCTTCTTTTTTCTTTCCGAGTCACGCCCACGACGTGTAGTCCTTCACACGGCTGAGCTCCCCCCTTTTCTCGCTCTTCTGCGCGGGCCTTTCCCTTCACTGGGTCATGTCCACGACTTTGAGCAGGGATGCACTTTGGCCAATAAATTGGCCCACCTACTCGAAACTCCTCCCGGCAGACACGTTCAATTCCGTAGTAACACGAACACCATACCGGACCCGAGCCCCCACGTGTAGCGGCCTCCACTCTCCCCTCTTTTTCTCAGTTTGCTTCTCTCTTGTCTAGGGGTACCTTATGAGGAGAGAGTGCGGGGTCACCACGCCAAGCCTCCACCACAGATGTCTGTGTAGTGTAAGCAAAGTTCTTGTTTTACCTTCGGGTCGGTGTTCTGCACCTGGAACCTCCAAAGAGAGTTGCCTTGAACAATGTCTGCCAGAAAACGAGCCCCACACCATTAAAGTCCAACACTCCTTTATTCTTCTCAATGCAAAAGTGAACACAATCAGTTGGACCCCTTAGAGAACAGAACAGACAAGGAGGTGTGGATGCGAGTAGGCCCAGACACAATGAACTCTCCACTTTCCTTCCTGAAAGTGGGTTGCGGTATCCTAGCGAAGGGGGATTTCCTTCCAGGCGGTCTCCAATGGAAGGCTCACCTGTCACCGGCAATATGCTGCACCGGGTCTTCAAGCAAGTGTCTCACACCGGTCCATTACGCCCTCCAGATTCGGGTACCCTCTCCCAGGGTCCCCTAGGATCTCCTTCCCTTGCGGAACTCAGTGTTGGGAACTGAGCTCCAGACCTCCATCCGATTACCTCACCCCAGGCTAAAGGTGCCTGGGATGGAACACGACCTCCGAACATCCTCTAGGCCTAGGACGCCTAGAGTACCGACACGAACCACGCGCCCACAGGCTGAAGGTGCCTGGGACTCGACCCCGTGACCAAGATGGCCGGCCCCTTTATACCCTCTCCCAGCAAGCACGGCGGGTTTCCCGCCCCACCATACCGCTGTCGAGGGAGGACAAAAAGGGAGCACAGCACACAGCCCACCCGTGGGGCTGCAGGGAACTGCACATCACTGTTGTCTCTGCCAGTTTTAAATACACAGAAAGTGTATACTCGCTACATAAGGAAATACTTAATAACCACTGGGGGGGACAGTATAAGAACTGATGCCAGTAATTGTTAATAATCCATCTGTCTGTAACCTCTGTCGATGGTTGTCCAAAGGTTGAATGTAACAGGCTCCATGTACCATAGGAACATAAGTTCTTCAACATAGCAGAATCAGGAGTGACTGGATTCTGAGCAAATTGGAAGTCCCAGAGTCCAATATCTGAAAAGAAATCCTGCATATCCACAGTTAATCAAAATAGTAAAGACATATTAGGTCAGGATCCTGTAGGTTGCATGGAAGAGTCGTGCAAAATACTATCACCTAATAGTGATGTCGCGAACATAAAATTTTCCGTTCGCGAACTGCCGCAAATGTTCGCGAACGGGCGAACCGCCATAGACTTCAATAGGCAGGCGAATTTTAAAACCCACAGGGACTCTTTCTGGCCACAATAGTGATGGAAAAGTTGTTTCAAGGGGACTAACACCTGGACTGTGGCATGCCGGAGGGGGATCCATGGCAAAACTCCCATGGAAAATTACGTAGTTGACGCAGAGTCGGGTTTTAATCCATAAAGGGCATAAATCACCTAACATTCCTAATGTGTTTGGAATAACGTGCTTTAAAACATCAGGTATGATGTTGTATCGATCAGGTAGTGTAAGGGTTACGCCCGCTTCACAGTGACAGACCAAACTCGGACAGACCAAACTCCCCGTTTAACGCACCGCAAACAACTGCAAACAGTCCATTTGCACAACCGCAAGGCTTTAATGATCACCTTAGATGATCACAAAGAAAATTTATGTTTTTTCTATGCAAAATTATCAAGCCGATCGCTTTTGGTCTGTTCACAATGAAGCAACGACCTTACCATCTGGGGTGTGCCAACAACGCCATTGCCAACACACTCATAGAGGTGGTCGCTTCATTGTGATACGCAAGCCCCTTCACCACAACAAGGTAATGATCACGAAGGGGAATTGACACAGGTATGTGTTTTTTTGTTTGTTTTTTTTTGCAGCCACAGTGCAGCACCAGAGGCCAGAAAAATTAGGCATGTACACATGCCTGTAAAATTAGGTATTGTTGCAGCCGCTGCTGTAGCAGCGGCCAGAAAAAATTATGTTTTTCAGGCAGAAAGTGCCCTAAAACATTGCGGCTTGTGGACCATTTTTAGCCCAAGGCAGCTCATCTCATCAGGCCTTTTTTAGTCAAATGTATCGCCCACTGTCAGTCCCTTCGGGATCCATGCCTCATTCATCTTAATAAAGGTGAGGTAATCTAGACTTTTTTGACCTAGGCGACTTCTCTTCTCAGTGACAATACCTCCTGCTGCACTGAAGGTCCTTTCTGAAAGGACACTTGAAGCGGGGCAGGCCAGAAGTTCTATCGCAAATTGAGATAGCTCAGGCCACAGGTCAAGCCTGCACACCCAGTAGTCAAGGGGTTCATCGCTCCTCAGAGTGTCGATATCTGCAGTTAAGGCGAGGTAGTCTGCTACCTGTCGGTCGAGTCGTTCTCTGAGGGTGGACCCCGAAGGGCTGTGGCGATGCGTAGGACTTAAAAAGCTCTGCATGTCCTCCATCAACAATACGTCTGTAAAGCGTCCTGTCCTTGCCGGCATGGTCGTGGTAGGAGGAGGATTACTTTCACCTCTTCCCCTGTTAGATTCCCGTTGTGCTGTGACATCACCCTTATAGGCTGTGTAAAGCATACTTTTTAATTTATTTTGGAACTGCTGCATCCTTTCCGTCTTCCTGTAATTCGGTAACATTTCTGGCACTTTCTGCTTATACCGGGGGTCTAGTAGCGTGGCCACCCAATACAGGTCGTTCTCCTTCAGCCTTTTTATACGAGGGTCCCTCAACAGGCACGATAGCATGAAAGACCCCATTTGCACAAGGTTGGATGCCGAGCTACTCATGTCCTGTTCCTCGTCCTCACTGATCTCACTGAAGGTCTGTTCTTCCCCCCAGCCACGTACAACACCACGGGTACCAGATAGGTGACAACGAGCACCCTGGGATGCCTGCTGTGGTTGGTCTTCCTCCTCCTCCTCAAAGCCACATTCCTCCTCTGACTCCTCTTCCTCAGACTCCTCTTCCAGCGTTGCCGCAGGTCCAGCAAGCGATGCTGATAAGGCTGTTTCTGGTGGTGGTGATGGTGACCACAACTCTTCCTCTTCCTCTTCACGCTCATCTACGGCCTGATCCAGCACTCTTCGCAGGGCACGCTCCAGGAAGAAAACAAATGGGATGATGTCGCTGATGGTGCCTTCAGTGCGACTGACTAGGTTTGTCACCTCCTCAAAAGGACGCATGAGCCTACAGGCATTGCGCATGAGCGTCCAGTAACGTGGCAAAAAAATTCCCAGCTGCGCAGAGGCTGTCCTAGCACCCCGGTCATACAAATACTCGTTGACGGCTTTTTCTTGTTGGAGCAGGCGGTCGAACATTAGGAGTGTTGAATTCCAACGTGTCGGGCTGTCGCAAATCAAGCGCCTCACTGGCATGTTGTTTCGCCGCTGGATATCTGAAAAGTGCGCCATGGCTGTGTAGGAACGCCTGAAATGGCCACACACCTTCCTGGCCTGCTTGAGGACATCCTGTAAGTCTGGGTACTTATGCACAAAGCGTTGTACAATCAGATTTAACACATGTGCCATGCACGGCACATGTGTCAACTTGCCCAAATTCAATGCCGCCAACAAATTGCTTCCGTTGTCACACACCACTTTGCCGATCTCCAGTTGGTGCGGAGTCAGCCACTGATCCACCTGTGCGTTCAGGGCGGACAGGAGTGCTGGTCCGGTGTGACTCTCTGCTTTCAGGCAAGTCAACCCCAAGACAGCGTGACACTGTCGTATCCGGGATGTGGAATAGCCCCTGGGGAGCTGGGGGGGTGCTGTTGATGTGGAGCAAGACGCAGCAGCAGAAGAGGACTCAGCCGAGGAGGTTATCGAAGAGGATGGAGTAGGAGGAGTAGAGGAGGTGACAGCAGGCCTGCCTGCAAGTCGTGGTGGTGTCACCACCAACTCCTCTGCAGAGCCACGCATTACATGCTTGGCAGCCGTCAGCAGGTTTACCCAATGAGCAGTGTAGGTGATATACCTGCCCTGACCGTGCTTTGCAGACCAGGTATCAGTGGTCAGATGGACCCTTGCCCCAACACTGTGTGCCAGACATGCCATGACTTCCTTTTGCACAATAGAGTACAGGTTGGGGATTGCCTTTTGTGAAAAGAAATTTCGGCCGGGTACCTTCCACTGCGGTGTCCCAATAGCTACAAATTTTTTGAAGGCCTCAGACTCCACCAGCTTGTATGGTAAAAGCTGGCGGGCTAAGAGTTCCGACAAGCCAGCTGTCAGACGCCGGGCAAGGGGGTGACTCTGTGACATTGGCTTCTTACGCTCAAACATGTCCTTGACAGACACCTGACTGTGGGCAGATGAGCAGGAACTGCTCAAGGCGAGAGCCGTAGTGTCAGATGGTTGAGAGGGGGCAAGGAGGACAGCAGTGGTTGACGTGGCTGAAGATGCTGGACCAGGAGGAGGATGGTGGCTTTGAGCTTGTGTGCTGCTTGTACTCGTCATCATGTGTTGATCCCATAGGCGTTTGTGATGTGAGATCATGTGCCTTCGCAAAGCAGTTGTACCTAGGTGGGTGTTGGATTTCCCACGACTCAGTTTCTTTTGGCACAGGTTGCAAATGGCATCGCTGTTATCAGAGGCAGACACACAAAAAAAATGCCACACTGCTGAGCTTTGCAATGGCGGCATTCTGGTGGTGGCAACAGCATGCGTTGATTGGCGTGCTGTCTGGCTGACCCCGGGTGCCGATACATGCTGTCTGACTGTGCCACTAGCTCCTTGCGACGACCTACCCCTCCTTCCAACTCGTCTCCTCCTCCTCTCTGTCTCCCCATCTGAACTTTCCCCCTGTTCTTCTTCTCTTCGAGCGGGCACCCACGTGACATCCACATCGTCATCATCAACCGCTTCACTTGTATCTGACAACTCAGCAAAGGAAGCAGCAGCGGGTACAACATCATCATCATCACACCGTACATCCATGTGTGTAATGCTGACTGACTGAGACATATCCCTTTTATCTACATCCTCTGGCAATAATGTTTGCGCATCACTCATTTCTTCCAACTCATGTGTAAATAACTCCTCTGACAGATCAAGTGAAGCAACTGTGGTGCTAGTGTTGGTGGTGGCGGCAGGCGGGCGAGTGGGAACTTGAGAGGTGCCCAAAGCTGAGCTGGAGAAGGATGGTGCGTCAAGGTTCCGAGCGGAAGCTGTAGAAGATTGGCTGTCCTGTGTTAGCCAGTCAACTATGTCCTCAGAACTTTTCGAGTTCAGGGTACGTGGCCCCTGAACACTGGGCATTATTCTTGGGCCAAAGGGAATCACAGCACCACGACCACGACAGCCCCTGCGGGGTGGCCTGCCTCTGCCTGTCATTTTTTTTAGATTAGTTTAGTTGTACTATGCGTGCAAGCTACTGTGACACCAGATATGAGTGGCACTGTGCACTGGCAGAAGTTGGCACAGTAGACACTGTAGGTCTGACACACACGCTGGCAGGCAACTGACTGCTCATCTACTGCAGTCAAAACTGTTGTGTTTTTTTTATGTAAGCTACTGTGCCGGGGAAAAAAAACAAGCAGACTGGTGTTTTACCAGCCCTAAAAAGGGCTTTTTGGGGTGCTGTCAGGACGCTGTGCTTACAGCAGAGATCAGATGAGTCTTTCAGGAGTGGAGTAAACACTGAATACACTTGCCTATAGCTTTCCCTATAAAATCAGCAGCAGCTAAACTGTCCCTCCTCTGGCTAACACTGTAGCTTAAGTTCAGACTGAATCTAAAATAGATGCTGTCCAGGAAAAAAAAAAAGCAGACTGGTGTTTTACCAGCCCTAAAAAGGGCTTTTTGGGGTGCTGTCAGGACGCTGTGCTTACAGCAGAGATCAGATGAGTCTTTCAGGAGTGGAGTGAACACTGAATACACTGGCCTAGCCTAGCTTTCCCTATAAAATCAGCAGCAGCTAAACTGTCCCTCCTCTGGCTAACACTGTAGCTTAAGTTCAGACTGAATCTAAAATAGATGCTGTCCAGAAAAAAAAAACAAGCAGACTGGTGTTTTACCAGCCCTAAAAAGGGCTTTTTGGGGTGCTGTCAGGACGCTGTGCTTACAGCAGAGATCAGATGAGTCTTTCAGGAGTGGAGTGAACACTGAATACACTTGCCTATAGCTTTCCCTATAAAATCAGCAGCAGCTAAACTGTCCCTCCTCTGGCTAACACTGTAGCTTAAGTTCAGACTGAATCTAAAATAGATGCTGTCCAGGAAAAAAAAAAGAAGCAGACTGGTGTTTTACCAGCCCTAAAAAGGGCTTTTTGGGGTGCTGTCAGGACGCTGTGCTTACAGCAGAGATCAGATGAGTCTTTCAGGAGTGGAGTGAACACTGAATACACTTGCCTATAGCTTTCCCTATAAAATCAGCAGCAGCTAAACTGTCCCTCCTCTGGCTAACACTGCAGCTTAAAGGGGTTGCTCCACCGGAAAAAAAAAATTAAAAGCCAGCAGCTACAGCTACAGCAGCTGCTGGCTTTTAATATTTGGACACTTACCTGTCCTGGAGTCCAGCGACATCCGCAGCAGAGGACGAGCGACCGCTCGTCGCTCTGCTGCTCCCTCCGCCATCCTCGCTGAGGGAACCAGGAAGTGAAGCCCTGCGGCTTCATGCCCGGTTCCCTACGGCGCATGCGCGAGTCGCGCTGCGCCGTTCTGATTGGTGCTCCTGTGTTCTGGGAGCCGAGTGTCTCCCAGAACACCAAGGGAAGTCTGCGGGAAGTGACGTAACTCCCGCAGATTCCCGGAGACAGGACTCCCGGATGTGGGTGAAAATACCTGTCTTAGACAGGTATCTTCACCCCCCTCCCCCCTGAAAGGTGTCAATTGTGACACCGGAGGGGGGGAGGGTTCCAAATAGCAAAAGTTGCTATTTAGGGTGGAGCTCCACTTTAAGTACAGACTGAATCTAAAATAGATGCTGTCCAGGAAAAAACAAAAAAGCAGACCGGTGTTTTACCAGCCCTAAAAAGGGCTTTTTGGGGTGCTGTCAGGACGCTGTGCTTACAGCACAGATCAGATGAGTCTTTCAGGAGTGGAGTGAACACTGAATACACTGGCCTAGCCTAGCTTTCCCTATAAAATCAGCAGCAGCTAAACTGTCCCTCCTCTGGCTAACACTGTAGCTTAAGTTCAGACTGAATCTAAAATAGATGCTGTCCAGAAAAAAAAACAAGCAGACTGGTGTTTTACCAGCCCTAAAAAGGGCTTTTTGGGGTGCTGTCAGGACGCTGTGCTTACAGCAGAGATCAGATGAGTCTTTCAGGAGTGGAGTGAACACTGAATACACTTGCCTATAGCTTTCCCTATAAAATCAGCAGCAGCTAAACTGTCCCTCCTCTGGCTAACACTGTAGCTTAAGTACAGACTGAATCTAAAATAGATGCTGTCCAGGAAAAAAAAAAAAAGCAGACTGGTGTTTTACCAGCCCTAAAAAGGGCTTTTTGGGGTGCTGTCAGGACGCTGTGCTTACAGCAGAGATCAGATGAGTCTTTCAGGAGTGGAGTGAACACTGAATACACTGGCCTAGCCTAGCTTTCCCTATAAAATCAGCAGCAGCTAAACTGTCCCTCCTCTGGCTAACACTGTAGCTTAAGTTCAGACTGAATCTAAAATAGATGCTGTCCAGAAAAAAAAACAAGCAGACTGGTGTTTTACCAGCCCTAAAAAGGGCTTTTTGGGGTGCTGTCAGGACGCTGTGCTTACAGCACAGATCAGATGAGTCTTTCAGGAGTGGAGTGAACACTGAATACACTGGCCTAGCCTAGCTTTCCCTATAAAATCAGCAGCAGCTAAACTGTCCCTCCTCTGGCTAACACTGTAGCTTAAGTTCAGACTGAATCTAAAATAGATGCTGTCCAGAAAAAAAAACAAGCAGACTGGTGTTTTACCAGCCCTAAAAAGGGCTTTTTGGGGTGCTGTCAGGACGCTGTGCTTACAGCAGAGATCAGATGAGTCTTTCAGGAGTGGAGTGAACACTGAATACACTTGCCTATAGCTTTCCCTATAAAATCAGCAGCAGCTAAACTGTCCCTCCTCTGGCTAACACTGTAGCTTAAGTACAGACTGAATCTAAAATAGATGCTGTCCAGGAAAAAACAAAAAAGCAGACTGGTGTTTTACCAGCCCTAAAAAGGGCTTTTTGGGGTGCTGTCAGGACGCTGTGCTTACAGCAGAGATCAGATGAGTCTTTCAGGAGTGGAGTGAACACTGAATACACTGGCCTAGCCTAGCTTTCCCTATAAAATCAGCAGCAGCTAAACTGTCCCTCCTCTGGCTAACACTGTAGCTTAAGTTCAGACTGAATCTAAAATAGATGCTGTCCAGAAAAAAAAACAAGCAGACTGGTGTTTTACCAGCCCTAAAAAGGGCTTTTTGGGCTGCTGTCAGGACACTGTGCTTACAGCAGAGATCAGATGAGTCTTTCAGGAGTGGAGTGAACACTGAATACACTGGCCTAGCCTAGCTTTCCCTATAAAATCAGCAGCAGCTAAACTGTCCCTCCTCTGGCTAACACTGTAGCTTAAGTTCAGACTGAATCTAAAATAGATGCTGTCCAGGAAAAAACAAAAAAGCAGACTGGTGTTTTACCAGCCCTAAAAAGGGCTTTTTGGGGTGCTGTCAGGACGCTGTGCTTACAGCAGAGATCAGATGAGTCTTTCAGGAGTGGAGTGAACACTGAATACACTGGCCTAGCCTAGCTTTCCCTATAAAATCAGCAGCAGCTAAACTGTCCCTCCTCTGGCTAACACTGTAGCTTAAGTTCAGACTGAATCTAAAATAGATGCTGTCCAGAAAAAAAAACAAGCAGACTGGTGTTTTACCAGCCCTAAAAAGGTCTTTTTGGGGTGCTGTCAGGACGCTGTGCTTACAGCAGAGATCAGATGAGTCTTTCAGGAGTGGAGTGAACACTGAATACACTTGCCTATAGCTTTCCCTATAAAATCAGCAGCAGCTAAACTGTCCCTCCTCTGGCTAACACTGCAGCTTAAGTACAGACTGAATCTAAAATAGATGCTGTCCAGGAAAAAAAAAAAGCAGACTGGTGTTTTACCAGCCCTAAAAAGGGCTTTTTGGGGTGCTGTCAGGACGCTGTGCTTACAGCAGAGATCAGATGAGTCTTTCAGGAGTGGAGTGAACACTGAATACACTTGCCTATAGCTTTCCCTATAAAATCAGCAGCAGCTAAACTGTCCCTCCTCTGGCTAACACTGCAGCTTAAGTACAGACTGAATCTAAAATAGATGCTGTCCAGGAAAAAAAAAAAAGCAGACTGGTGTTTTACCAGCCCTAAAAAGGGCTTTTTGGGGTGCTGTCAGGACGCTGTGCTTACAGCAGAGATCAGATGAGTCTTTCAGGAGTGGAGTGAACACTGAATACACTTGCCTAGCCTAGCTTTCCCTATAAAATAAGCAGCAGCTAAACTGTCCCTCCTCTCGCTAAGACTGCAGCTTGAGAATGAATCTAAAATGGATGCTGTCCAGGAGGTGGGAGGGTCTGGGAGGGAGGGTATGCTGCTGATTGGCTGGAATGTGTCTGCTGACTGTGAGGTACAGGGTCAAAGTTTGCTCAATGATAATGAATAGGGGGCGGACCGAACATCGCATATGTTCGCCGGCCGCGGCGAACGCGAACAAGCTATGTTCGCCGGGAACTGTTCGCCGGCGAATAGTTCTGTACATCTCTATCACCTAATAAGTAATGGTCAGGTGAAACTCACTGATAGTATATGCAGAAGTAAACTTAACTGTGCTAAACTAAATCAGCCACAAATAAAAGGTGCAGAAAATTTGAAAAACAGCCTAACAAACGGGTTAGAAATTTATTGGATGTTGGTTAAACAAACAACCAGCGGATCAAGCCAGTTCTAAAGACCTGAATAGAAGAAAAAGCAAATACGGGAATGAGTAAGATCAGGTTAAGTTTTGTTCTCACTGCCAAACGTGACCTGCCAGATGAACATTTGTGCCATCTTTTGTAGGGCGGGAAAGCAGGGAACAGTGGTAAAGGGCCAGTCTAGAAGCTTGATTTGTGAAAGCTGAAATGTGCCCAACAGCTTGGGTAGGTCTCTCATATGGCAAAACATTGCGGATTTTCCTCCTTTTAGTAGCTATGAGCTGAAAGAGGTATATTTTATTGAACTCCCTGAGATTTCAGTGCCTTCAACAGCAGTTTAAGCATATGGTATACTTGTAGAGTGCACCTGGATAGATCAGCTAGGATCTGCATAGGGGAACCATTGAACTGGATTTCATTAGATGCTTGGGTTGCAGATATAATAACCTATTTAACAGAATAGAAATGAATGTGACAGATAACATCCTGAAGCTTACCTAAGTCTGTAGTACAAGGTCCCAGAGCACAGTGGGCACGGTCAACCTCTATTGCTCTCCTTGTCTTGGTTAAAGGGGTTGTAAAAGTTTGTTTTTTATTTTCTAAATAGGTTCCTTTAAGCTAGTGCATTGTTGGTTCACTTACTCTTTCCTTCGATTTCCCTTCTAAATGTTTTTTTTCTTTGTCTGAATTTCTCAGTTCCTGCTTCTCCTCAGTAAACTTCACACCATTATCCGAGCGGTGTTTAGTCAGCCAGAACAGCTTACTGAACAGCTTACTGAGGAGGAACAGGAAGTGAGAAATTCAGACAAAGTAAACAAAGAAAAAAAAATTAAGAAGGGAAATCGAAGGAAAAGGTAAGTGAACCAACAATGCACTAGCTTAAAGGAACCTATTTAGAAAATAAAAAACAAACCTTTACAACCCCTTTAAGAAGTTGATTAAAAACAGAATGGAGCATTGGAGTCAGGTCTTTGTTACACCGACTCTAGGATACCCTGTACTCTAATATTGTTGCGGCGTGACCGATTTTCTTCATCTAGTTAGTAAATGAGTTCATGTAGCTAGGTGGTATGATCATTGAGTATCTGATGGTGTGGTCTAGATGATCTATAACATCCTCTTTAGCAGTTTCTAGGTCCACTATACAGGACCCCCCTATATGGGACACTTCAGTGTTGAGTACAGCAATCTCAGCCATGTATACTGTTTACTAGGGATGAGCCGAACACCCCCAGGTTCGGTTCGCACCAGAACCTTCGAACGGACCGAAAGTTCGCGCGAATTTTCGAACCCTATTCGTTATAATGGACGCGAACGTTCAAAATCAAAATTGCTAATTACAACGGCCAATATGCATGTTAATGTTATAAAACAGGTTTGGGGACCCGGGTCCTGCCCCAGGGGACATATATCAATGCAAAAAGAAATTTTAAAAACTAAAGTTTTTTCAGGAGCAGTCATTTTAATGATGCATAAAGTGAAAAAAAAAAAGTGAAATTTTCCTTTAAATATGGTACCTGGGGGGTGTCTAAAGTATGCCTGTGAAGTGGCATGTGTTTCCCGTGTTTAGAACTGTCCTTGCACAAAATGACATTTGTAAAGGAAAAAAAGAAGCCATTTAAAACCACTTGCGGCTTTAATGTCATGTCTTGTCCTGGCCGCCATATGGCTGAAAATCCTTGAGAAAAATGGCATGGCTACCCCATCACCCCCCCCCCCACCCCAGCCCCTTTGGGTCTTGTATGGATACTAAGGGGGACCCCGCACCCAAAATAAAACCCTATACCTACAACCCTATATACTCTGAACAGCAGTATATAGGTGGTGCAAACAAGACATGGACTGTAGGTTTGTTCTTAAGTAGAATCTGAACAGGTACATTATGAAGTGTAGCTACATCCCAAAAAAATCAATTTTTAAGCTTTTTGGAGAACATAGGGAGGGGTTATCACCCCTGTAACATTTGCTGTCTTTGCACATCTGTTCAGAACATGTCACCTCACTTTCCGTCCCAATGACAAATGTTTTTGGAAAAGTGGGGTTTTAATTGAAACAAGGATTGGTGATAAAGCATCAGTAGAGAGGAGATACCTTTTTCCCAAATTAAATCTAACAGGATAGAATTTTCCTTCCTAGGGGTAGATTTCCTCTCACTTCCTGTTTTCTCTTGCCGTTTGCAAGTAGGAGTCGTTTGTAAGTTGGATGTTTGAAAGTAGGGGCCTGCCGTATATACTCTGCAGAAATTTGCCCTATTAGATGTTGGTGTAGCCACAAGACTGGTGGGCACAGGAATGGGCCCTGCTGTGAGTTAATAGATCAAGATTTGTACTTGCATGCACCTGTTGAACCGGGCAGAAAAATTGGGCCTTTGGTGGTGGTGGTGGTGGTGGTGGACGGTGTTGCCACAAGACTGTAAGCCCTCACAGTTACTCTTGGTGGGTGCAGGAATGGGCCCTGCTGTGAGTTATTAGATCAAGATTTGTAATTGCATGCACCTGTTGAACAGGGCAGAAAAATTGGGCCTTTGGTGGTGGTGGTGGTGGTGGACGGTGTTGCCACAAGACTGTAGGCCCTCATAGTTACTCTTGGTGGGCGCAGGAATGGGCCCTGCTGTGAACTATTAGATCAAGATTTGTAATTACACGCCCCTGTTAAACAGGGGCTGAAAAATTGTGCCTTAGGCATTGGTGCTGGTGCCACAACACTGCAACCCCTCACAGATACTGTACTTGGAGCACAGCAGTCACACCTGTTGCGAAGCATCTTTTTAAAAAATTGTAATTACACGCCCCTGTTATACAGGGGCTGAAAAATTGTGCCTTAGGCACTGGTGCTGGTGCCACAACACTGCAACCCCTCACAGATACTGTACTCTGAGCACAGCAATGAGACCTGTTGCAAAGCATTGCCTAAAAATTGTAATTACACGCCCCAACAGGGGCTGAAAAATTGTGCCTTAGGCACTGGTGCTGGTGCCACAACACTGCAACCCCTCACAGATACTGTACTCTGAGCACAGCAGTCACACCTGTTGCGAAGCATCTTTTTAAAAAAATTTAATTACACGCCCCTGTTATACAGGGGCTGAAAAATTGTGCCTTAGGCACTGGTGCTGGTGCCACAACACTGCAACCCCTCACAGATACTGTACTCTGAGCACAGCAATGAGACCTGTTGCAAAGCATTGCCTAAAAATTGTAATTACACGCCCCAACAGGGGCTGAAAAATTGTGCCTTGGGCACTGGTGCTGGTGCCACAACACTGCAACCCCTCACAGATACTGTACTCTGAGCACAGCAGTCACACCTGTTGCGAAGCATCTTTTTAAAAAATTGTAATTACACGCCCCTGTTATACAGGGGCTGAAAAATTGTGCCTTAGGCACTGGTGTGGTGGCATGGATCATTGAGGAGGAGGAAGAGGATAGTCAGTGAACATAACAGGACAGTCACTCAGCATCAGCATAGGCAGTCTTGAAGGGATGTGACATTATAAATTATTCCGTTATATCCGCTTCAGGTGTCTGGTAGCTGGTGGTGATCCAAGACTGATTCATTTTTATGAAGGTCAGTCGATCAACCGAGTCGGTGGACAGGCGCACCCTATGATCGGTGACAAATCCTCCAGCAGCACTGAATGTGCGTTCGGAAAGAACGCTGGATGCAGGACAGGCCAGTAGCTCAATTGCATACTGTGCAAGCTCTGGCCAGTGATCCATCCTCATGACCCAGTAAGCCAGAGGATTTTCGGTGGGAAAGGTGTCCAAGTCTGACCTTGCCCCTAGGTATTCCTGCACCATGTATATCAGACGCTGGCGATGGTTGCTGGAACCGATCATACCTTGGGGCTGCGGACTAAAAAATTGTCTGAACGCATCGGTCAGACGTCCACCTTCCCCACCGCTCCTTCTGCTACTGACCGAAGCCTCAGCAACTTGTCGTCCAGGACCAGGAGTTTGTAACCTCCCAGTTTCTGGGAACGCGTTGCACAGACCTTTCTGCAAGGCCTCCCTGAGATGTCTCATCCTCTGCTCCCTCTGCGACGGCAAGATAAGGTCCGCAACCTTACCCTTGTACCGTGGATCAAGGAGAGTGGCCAGCCAGTAATGGTCACTCTCCTTGATCCGAAGAACACGAGGATCCTTCCGCAGGCTTTGCAGGATCAGGGAGGCCATGCAGCATAGGTTAGCTGAGGCATTCGGTCCGGAGTCTTCTGGGTCACTGAGGATGACATGATCGCCAGCCACCTCCTCCCAGCCACGTACAAGTCCACTGGTTTGTTGGGACTGTACATCATCCCTAAAAGACTGCTGCTGCTGATGCTGAGTGCCAGGCTCCACCTCCATGCTCACACAATCCTCCTCCTCCTCCTCCTCCTCTTCCTGTGTGATGGGTGGGACAGAAGGAACATTGTCTGGATAAAGGGGGCCTTGAGAGACAAGGAAGTCCTCCTCTTCCTGCCTCTGTTCTGCCTCAAGTGCCCTGTCCATTATCCCACGCAGCGTATGCTCCAACAGGTGGACAAGAGGTACAGTGTCACTGATGCATGCACTGTCACTGCTCACCATCCTCGTGGCCTCCTCAAATGGTGAGAGGACAGTGCATGCATCCCTGATCATGCTCCACTGGCGTGGGGAAAAAAAGCCAAGCTCCCCTGACCCTGTCCTGGTGCCGTAGTCGCAAAGGTACTCATTGATGGCCCTCTGCTGCGTGTGCAGTCGCTGCAGCATGGCCAACGTTGAGTTCCACCTGGTGGGCATGTCACATATTAGGCGGTTCTTGGGCAGGTTCAGCTCCTTTTGCAGCTCAGTCAGCCGAGCACTGGCATTATAAGATCGGCGGAAATGCACACAGACTTTCCTGGCCTGCCTCAGGACATCCTGTAAGCCTGGGAACCTGCCCAAGAACCGCTGCACCACCAGGTTGAGGACGTGAGCCATACAGGGCACATGGGTGAGCTGCCCCTGTCGCAGGGCGGAGAGGAGGTTGGTGCCATTATCAGAAACGACCATTCCTGGCTTAAGCTGGCGTGGCGTCAACCACCTCTCGGCCTGCCCCTGCAGAGCTGCCAGAACCTCTGGCCCAGTGTGGCTCCTGTCCCCCAAACACACCAGCGCAAGCACGGCATGGCATCTTTTTGCCTGCGTACTCGCGTAGCCCCTTGTACGCCTACGGAGCACCGCTGGTTCCGAGGACAGAGCACTCGAAGAGGACATGGAGGAAGAAGAAGAGGAGGGGGTGGAGGAGAGAGGTGTGTCACAACCAGTAGTAGCATTTTGGAGGCGTGGTGGCGGAACAACCTCCAACACTACTGCACCTTGTCCTGCATCCCTCCCAGCTACCAATAGAGTGACCCAATGGGCCGTGAAAGAAAGATAACGTCCCTGTCCATGCCTGCTGGACCATGAGTCAGCGGTAATATGCACCTTACCGCTGACCGCCCTGTCCAGCGAGGCATGGACATTGCCTTCCACATGCCAGTAGAGAGACGGAATCGCCTTCCGTGAGAAAAAGTGGCGTTTGGGAACCTGCCACTGAGGAACCGCACATTGAACAAACTCACGGAAGGGGGCCGAGTCTATCAACTGAAAAGGCAGCAGTTGAAGTGCTAGCAATTTAGCCAAGCTAGCATTCAACCGCTGGGCATGTGGATGGCTGGGAGTATACTTCTTTCGACGGTCCAGCAGCTGGGGCAGGGAAATTTGCCTGCTACAATCGGACGTCGGTGTACTGCAAGTACTTGGTTGTGACACACCTAATTCTACACCTTCAGTCCTCTCAGAGCAGCTTTCAGAGAGGACTGAAGATATAGTGGGGATGGAGATCCCAGCTGATGAGGAGCAAGGAGAGGTCCGCTTTGTTCTTTGGTGTGGGTCTTTTATGTGTGCTTGCCAACGAGCTGCATGGCAGGTCGACATATGTCTGCTCATGCTTGTGGTGCCCAAGCGGCTGATGTTTTGGCCACGCGAGATACGCTTGAGACAAATATTGCAAATAGCAGTGGTGCGATCTGATGCACTCGTCTCAAAAAAGGCCCACACCAAAGAACTTTTGTGATAACGTGCAGAGGCAGCGCCCTGCACAGGCGGAGCTCTGCGGTGTGGTACAGTTGCTGTGCTGGCCTCTAGCTGGCCTCCAGGGGGCATCCTGCCTCGTTGGACATGTGACGCTGCATCCTCCTCCTCCTCCTCCTCCTCTCTCCCTTCAGGCACCCACGTGGAGTCAGTGACCTCATCATCCCCTCCCTCTTCACCACTAGAGCAAACCTGGCAGTAAGCTGCAGCTGGTGGAACACTACTGCCAGATTGCTGTCCTTCAGCATCCCCTCTCTCTGCGCGCACACTACTGACTTCCTCAAGCTGGGTATCATCATCCGAGCCTTCGAATCGTTGGGCATCCTCCTGGAGCATGTACCCAACACTGTGCTCAAACAGTTCGGGGGACTCCTCAGGAGGACATGGTGGGTCTAGGGAAGGGGTGGCTGATGATGCCATTGAGTACGCGTTGGCAGCTGCTCTGCCAGTACCCTGAGCCTGGGTGAGAGAGGATGAGGAGGGCTTGGTCATCCATTCTACCAAGCCTTCGGCATGATGCGGCTCCACATGTCCAGCTGCCGAAAACAAAGACAAGCGTGTCCCATGGCCACGTGCTGATGACGATGCACGACCACGTCCACGGCCAGCACTGTTGTCTCTAGAAACAGAGCCTGCCTGCCCTGTGTTCTTGCCTCGGCACGCTCTGCCTCTCCTTGGCGGTCTTCCAGCCATTGTAGTCGGTAGTGTATATAGTATAAAAAATAGAACTCCTATGTGTGCTCACAACACACTGTAGGTCCTATGGGTGCTGACACTAACACACTATAGGTACTATGTGTGCTGCTGACAAGAAAATATAGGAGCTCTGTTTGCTGCCACTAACACACTAGAAGTCCTATGGGTGCTGCTGAGAAGAAAATATAGGAGCTCTGTTTGCTGCCACTAACACACTAGAAGTCCTATGGGTGCTGCTGAGAAGAAAATATAGGAGCTCTGTTTGCTGCCACTAACACACTAGAAGTCCTATGGGTGCTGCTGAGAAGAAAATATAGGAGCTCTGTTTGCTGCCACTAACACACTAGAAGTCCTATGGGTGCTGCTGAGAAGAAAATATAGGAGCTCTGTGTGATGCCACTAACACACTAGAAGTCCTATGGGTGCTGCTGAGAAGAAAATATAGGAGCTCTGTTTGCTGCCACTAACACACTAGAAGTCCTATGGGTGCTGCTGAGAAGAAAATATAGGAGCTCTGTTTGCTGCCACTAACACACTAGAAGTCCTATGGGTGCTGCTGAGAAGAAAATATAGGAGCTCTGTGTGATGCCACTAACACACTAGAAGTCCTATGGGTGCTGCTGAGATGAAAATATAGGAACTCTGTGTGATGCCACTAACACATTAGAAGTCCTATGGGTGCTGCTGAGAAGAAAATATAGGAGCTCTGTTTGCTGCCACTAACACACTAGAAGTCCTATGGGTGCTGCTGAGAAGAAAATATAGGAGCTCTGTGTGATGCCACTAACACACTAGAAGTCCTATGGGTGCTGCTGAGAAGAAAATATAGGAGCTCTGTTTGCTGCCACTAACACACTAGAAGTCCTATGGGTGCTGCTGAGAAGAAAATATAGGAGCTCTGTTTGCTGCCACTAACACACTAGAAGTCCTATGGGTGCTGCTGAGAAGAAAATATAGGAGCTCTGTTTGCTGCCACTAACACACTAGAAGTCCTATGGGTGCTGCTGAGAAGAAAATATAGGAGCTCTGTTTGCTGCCACTAACACACTAGAAGTCCTATGGGTGCTGCTGAGAAGAAAATATAGGAGCTCTGTTTGCTGCCACTAACACACTAGAAGTCCTATGGGTGCTGCTGAGAAGAAAATATAGGAGCTCTGTGTGATGCCACTAACACACTAGAAGTCCTATGGGTGCTGCTGAGAAGAAAATATAGGAGCTCTGTTTGCTGCCACTAACACACTAGAAGTCCTATGGGTGCTGCTGAGAAGAAAATATAGGAGCTCTGTTTGCTGCCACTAACACACTAGAAGTCCTATGGGTGCTGCTGAGAAGAAAATATAGGAGCTCTGTGTGATGCCACTAACACACTAGAAGTCCTATGGGTGCTGCTGAGATGAAAATATAGGAACTCTGTGTGATGCCACTAACACATTAGAAGTCCTATGGGTGCTGCTGAGAAGAAAATATAGGAGCTCTGTTTGCTGCCACTAACACACTAGAAGTCCTATGGGTGCTGCTGAGAAGAAAATATAGGAGCTCTGTGTGATGCCACTAACACACTAGAAGTCCTATGGGTGCTGCTGAGAAGAAAATATAGGAGCTCTGTTTGCTGCCACTAACACACTAGAAGTCCTATGGGTGCTGCTGAGAAGAAAATATAGGAGCTCTGTTTGCTGCCACTAACACACTAGAAGTCCTATGGGTGCTGCTGAGAAGAAAATATAGGAGCTCTGTTTGCTGCCACTAACACACTAGAAGTCCTATGGGTGCTGCTGAGAAGAAAATATAGGAGCTCTGTTTGCTGCCACTAACACACTAGAAGTCCTATGGGTGCTGCTGAGAAGAAAATATAGGAGCTCTGTTTGCTGCCACTAACACACTAGAAGTCCTATGGGTGCTGCTGAGAAGAAAATATAGGAGCTCTGTGTGATGCCACTAACACACTAGAAGTCCTATGGGTGCTGCTGAGAAGAAAATATAGGAGCTCTGTTTGCTGCCACTAACACACTAGAAGTCCTATGGGTGCTGTTGGGGTGCAATGCTGTGCTAACAGCACTGCGGTTGGTACTACTGCAATACTGTACTAACAGTAAGCACGCACCAGACTAATCCCCAGCAGCAGCTAATAACACACTAACTGTGCAATCAGCAGCAATGAACGATCAATGACTTAGGTAGCAATGGTTTAGCAAAGAAATAGCCAATGGTTTAGCAAAGAAGAGCAAATCTTTCAGTATCAAGCAAAGACAGAATCAGCAGACTAATCTCTCCTAAAGCCGGAACTCATGTGACCGGGGCCGATGGCGTGGCGGCCTTTTAAATGGTGGGGCGTGTACTAAAGCCCCTGAGCTGTAATTGGCTACAGCCGTCCTGCCTGTAGCCAATTATTGCTCTCCGAGTTTCGGGCGCTGTGATTGGCCAAGCATGCGGGGTCACAGTGCATGCTTGGCCAATCATCAGCCAGCAATGCACTGCGCCGGCCGCAATGCATCGCGGGGCCGCTCGCATCACACGAATGTGATGCGAACGGCCCAAATAGTTCTGGGCTCGACGAGCGAGCGAACGCCCGATGCTCGATTCGAACATGGGTTCGAATCGAGCACCGGGCCCATCCCTACTGTTTACAGCCTTGTGATGTAGCGCTACAAGTTTTTTCCCCATGGCAGAAGCAAGGTGTTCTGGCTGTGATGCAGCTGCAAGCTTGGACAGTGCAAATGCAGAAGCAGAGTCCATAGAATCTTAGTAATCTTTTGCTTAGAAACGGATTCCTTGTGATTTTTTTTTTATAGGCTTGTTAAATATACATTTCTTGGACATTCAGTCAAGTAGATATAATTTTCCAGCTTACCCTAATATTATGCTTCCATTATAGCTCATACTGATGAGATGTGACAAGTGCATCTTTCTAAACTGGGTAAAATTTTCAAGTATGTTAACATTGGAAGAGGCACTAAACTGATTACATTTGACATTTATCAGAGTTAAAGGGTCATTGTGCCCAAAAGTAATTTTTGATATTTTACCAAAGAATTTTAAGTAAACTGCCTAATGGTTTCTCCTTACTTTAGGGCACTCCAATGGTTAAATCTTGAAACTCCCATGACTTGCACACCTGGTATGAATTAGGGGAGAACCCCATATCATTTTATCTTTTTTTGTGTGTGTGAGCCCTTCATTAACATTTATATGAGACCTTCATCTAGGACAATGGTCTCCAAACTGCGGCCTGGCCCTTGGGGCACTTTCCCTTCCACTGACACCAGCAATAGGTCAATATTTCTGCTACTGACATCAACAATGGGGCACTATTCCTCCCACTGACATTAATGATGGGACACTATTCCTCTCACTGACACCAATGATGGGGCTCTATTCCTCCCACTGACACCAATGATACATTGTTTACTCCCACTGATGCCATGACAATTTCTACTCCCAATAGCCACAGTCTGGCCCCCTATTTGTCTGGAAGACAGTAAATGGCCCTTTGTTTAGAAAGTTTGGAGACCCCTGATCTAGGATAAGTGTCTGATTTAGATGAAGAGAAGTCCTGACTACTTTGTTTACAAACAGAACAAAGTGGCCAGGAGCGCCAGCAATTTAAACACATAATAGGATGTATACATTGCACAACTATGCCACTTCATGGATATGGTCAAGGCGTTCCACAGTCACGTTATTTAAAGGAGTTTTGCACTCTTAATGTTTCATTTTAAGCATTACCAAATTCACTGCACCCATCTAAATACATTGTTTTCGGGGCATGTCCTCTAGGGCAATGTCCAGACCTCCATGCCATTTGTTTGACAATTCCTTGCCTATTAGCCTAGAAAAAGTCCAGAACTGTTAAACATTCCGCTCCCATTGACTTTAGTGGGGTTTGGATTTGGCACCCAAACTATGCTCACTGAACCCTGCTTGAAGCGAATCCAGGTGCATTCAGGTCATTACTAATATTTACATAGGCCATGCTGGACCAAAATAAGTATACATATTTCTTTATGTTTAAGGACATGTTTATGTGAAATTATGCTATTCTTTTTTGACTCTATGCCTCTTTTTATATAAGCAAAGTATTTTAAGGCCTTTAGAAGCTGCAGATTAGCTTCACTGATGCATTTTGCTTGTGATATTCAAAGACACCAATATCTTTTCTCATTGTTGAAATCATTTTATATCAGCTTGTATGTTTATGTACTTGGAGCGCTTAAATCCATACATTTATCCATATCAGACCTCATCTGCATGTAGCTGTCTAAAAAGTTAGTATGAGAAGATCATTTTGGATCCCATGACATCATTGACCAAATATGGTCATGTTCACATATGGTAAATGATGTCACCCAGGAGACCCCGTCACTTTGTTTATAACAGCTGTCATCCACTGAACAGACATGTGTTGATGTGTTTTTCTCTTTTGTTGTGTAGGTGGGTGTCAGGCATTGTGATAAATGTGGGTCTACATCACTGCATGTGATTGAGGATAGATGTGCATCGTGTGGCATTTTTTTATTTTTATTGTAGGACTTGTCAAAAACTTATTTGGGGAATCCCCAGGCATCAACCTCAAAACCAAGATTTAACACTGGGTTAATGAAAAGAAAAAAAAAAACTGCATGTGTGTACCAGGCTTAAGAGATACTCTGGATTATCTTGCTCTGAGTGAAATTGTTATGGCTAAATAATAATACTGTCTTCTGAAAATTCACAGAGTTTTCGATGTCTAGAAGGTTACATAGGTGGGTTTGGCTGGTATAAACCTCCCTGGCGGTATTCCCGAGTCTAGCTCGGGGTGGAATTTCAGTACCATTAGCGGTAACCCCGAGCCAGACTCGGGATTGCATCGCAGTATCCAGGGAACCTTACCTTGTCCCCTGAATCTTGCGATGTCTCCCCGCTGTGTGTGTGAGCTGTCTCCTCGCTCGATTCACACAGTGCCTGAGTGCCGCCGAGCTCCGTTCCCTGCGACGTTGCAGCGCACGGGGGCGGAGGTCAGCGCCAAATAAAAAAAAAAGTAAAAACACAATACACATACAGTATACTGTAATCATACTGATTACAGTATTGTATCAAATAATTACACATCCCCTTTGTCCCTCCCTAGTGGTCTGTCCAGTGTCCTGTATGCACTTTTATATTATAAATACAGTTTTTTCTGCCTGGAAACTGGAGATTGTCCATAGCAACCAAAAAGTGTCCCTTTATGTCAAAAGTGGTTTTAGACCAGCTAGAAAACAGCGATAATAAATTAGAATCACTTGCAGAATTGAGCGATAGCGATTTGTGGGGAAATTCGTCATCAAACACTAAATCTAATGACAGCGACAATTCTGCAACTGAGCAAATTTCAGTGTTTTTGATTTGATTACATTATTGAATAATTTTTTATATTATTATTTGTTATAATTATTTATAGTTATTTATTATATTATAATTTATGATTTTGTGTTTCAAACTTTATCATACCCGGGATGTCTACTAGACTCTTGTTTGGACAGATTTAAGTGAGTTATTTCTAAGAATTACAGGCCTACAATATAAAACGCCAAATTTCCATGCAAAATAATTCTACCGCTTTCAGCATCAAAAATCTGACATAATCATACCGCCAGGGAGGTTAATGAAGGGTATGTTATGTGTTAATCAGATACTTTGCATAAATGATCAAAATGGTGTAAAATGATCATGAAATGGTGGTCTGAATTCTTCTGCATGAACTCACTCAGAGAAAAAGTCCAACTGTTACAAAATTTACCATCGCACATGGAAGGCTTACTTTGCCTGGTGCGAGGACAGGTGGCTGATTTCCAGTGAATACTTTATCACTTGTAATTTGGCCTTTCTTCAGTCTAGTCTTGATCAGCATCTACCACTAAGTACTGTCAAGAGTCAGGTTTCCGCCTTATCGATTATCTTTCAGAAACCTCCTGCCTCACATTCCCTAGTTGCAAATTTTCTTCACAAGGTTGCCTATATAATCCCCCAATTTAACCTTCTGTGTCATCTTGGAATTTCAACTTGGTGCTATTTATACTTTATGGACCCCTTTTGAACCGATTATTTTTGCTGTACACTGCTTCGATATGGTCAGGGCTGTCTGGGTATACTTTCAGGAACAGCCTATGATCACAAAACTGAGTTCCTCTTCATTCTAACTGTTGCCAGGTGGAAAAGACAACTTATTTCCAGGGCCTACGCCATTAAGGCAAATGTTCCAGCCTTTCTCATCAAAGCTCATTTCATAAGGACTATTATCTGAGCGTTTTCAGATTTGTTAACCCATGTGATTTTTATGGGCCTGTTGGCAGCTCTGTTTGTAATGTTGTTGCCCATCCCTTAGCTGATGACTTGGGGACATCCCATGGCCAATGCCAATACATATCTTGTGTCCTGTACTGTATGATTAAGAGGATAGGAATTTTGACTTGCCTGTAAATTCCTGATCTTGGAGTACAGTACAGGATGCAGGCCCCTCTCCTCTGTTAGTTTATTTTACTTCTTATTGCTTTCTTGAAAACTGAAGTCTCAAGCCTCGTACACACGACCGGTTTTCTCGTCAAGAAATGACAAGAAAACTGCCGGGAGAGCTTTCTTGCTGAGAAAACCGGCCGTGTGTACGAGGCTTTCAAGTTTCTCATCAGGAAAACTGGAAAAAATCTCGACGAGAAAAATAGAGAACCTGCTCTCTATTTTCTCGTCGGGATTCTCGTCGGCCTATTTCCCGACGAGAAACCCGAGAGGGTGTACACTTACCTGTCGCCGTGGAAACCTGCGCATGCTCGAAATGACTTTGATGCATGCGCGGTAGCTTCCTAGGCATAGGTAGGGTGAAGCAAGATGGCGGCGACAGCATTGAATGTGACGAGCGCACGCTCGTCGTAGTCGATAACGTCACCGCGTTCGTGCCATTCAAAAGAACGGCGGTTCTTTTGAATTGTACGTGTGTACACTCAGCCGGGACAAGATTCTTGTTCAAGAATCTCGTCAGGAAAAACTACGTGTTTTTTCCTGACGAGATTCTCGTCCGTGTGTACGAGGCTTCACAGAGTGGACAGATTTATATGTGTACGAGGAGAAGTTTTTTTGCCAGTGTCCAATCACCTGTGGGTAGCCTTCAAATACCCCTCTCTGGTCTTTGAATACAAGTCCTCGATCTTGTATTGCACTCCAAGATAATGATTTTCCAGGTCAGTCAAAAATATTATTTTCTGTTATGTGCATGTAATATAGGTGTGCTTGCTGGTATATTTCCTGGGTATGTAAGGTATAGATGCTTGGCACACTGTATTTCAAGTGCTTGTAGACAACTAATGCAAGAGGCATTAGGTCTTTCCCTGAAATTTCCATCTTACTTCCTATGTATCAAATTCTTCATTGACACTACTCACCTGTTAGTCACCTGTTAGTCACAAAGGTGCCCAGCAAGCCCTTTAATTTAGCAAAAAATAAAAAAACGTACAGGTGCTGTTACTTAATTTGCATTGGTGATAAAGAGCCAACCTCTCTTTTTTGCTTTTACGTGGGGATGTGACTTTTTCCTTCTTTCTCGGTTTGGATGTTTCTTCCTGCCTGTCATTTTACATGGTAATGACATTTTTTCTTAATGAATTTATGAAAATCAGCAGTACAAACTGTTGAAAGCCAGCAATTGATGTGAAATGCAATGCAAGAAAGTAGCCTTTAAAATATTTGATGGCTTCTGTGTTTCAGATGTTCAGATTGTTAGAAATCAGATGGTTACTTTGAACACATTTATCATTAGCCCCATAAGCATTTTTCTTCAGTTTTCTGAAGTCTTCTGAGTGAAATGATCACATACTTAGCATGAAGCACACCAATAAAGAAACACTGAGCCTTTGATGGCTTGTTATACCTGTCTATTCATTTGATAAACATTGTTGTTGCGCAAATTTAATTACGTTTTCACAGTAACATTCATACCAAAGCAATTAACAGGAAATCCCAAGGATAGAGTGAAAATAGAAATGTGACGTGGCGTTGTGAAATCATAGCTGTAGCAATTCATGTTTGTTTTCCTACTTCGCTACAGGCTACCTGATGGCATATGAAATATGAGTTCTAAAAAGTGAGCACTGTTCTCTGTATCATATCTGTACTGTAGGTTATTAGATGTGTTAAGTTTTACATAAAATGCAGGTTAGCCTGTCATGGAGGAAGAATAGGTACTGTCATTGGCCAGGCTCCTGAAAATGTTAGCTGAGGGAGTAGATCAACCAGTAGATATAGTGGTCTAAAATATAGATTTTCGACGAAAAAAGATAGTCTTTCTCAGTTGTCATTTTTGGAAATGCATTAAGCTGTAGGAGCTGTATGTCTTTTAAGTAATAGATGCTTCTTGATCTTTACATGCAGGTAAACTCTAACAATCAATTTTGCTTATTTATTCCCTTTTGAGCAATACCATATATATTTTCATATACCATTGAACAATTACATTACAATTACATCAAACAATTATATATAGCATCAAGAGTGTGTTGTATCTGCTAAATAAGTGCAAATAATACCAGTTTGTCCAGCCAGAAATTCAGTGCTGTCCTATGCACTCTGCCTACTTTACATCTGTGAACTAGAGAGCACATCCTTCTAATAAAATTGCTGACAACACTGCCCTTATGTAGGGACAAAACACTGAGTAAGCATTGCCACCCTAGAACAGAATTTAAAATATGTTGCTTTGCAATAGTAAAGTGCAGCGCTACAGAAAATAAATGCATAAACATATAGAAAATTATGTATGGTCAGCTGTAATTCATCAATTTAAATATATAACAATCACCCTATCTTGTGCAAATGAGCAAAATATCAGTGCAATATATTGGTGCAATTAACAATGCAATATATATATATACTGTATATACCTATAATCATCTGCAGAAATCATGCGCAAATACACAATAACGTGCAATCACTAAAGGGGTTGTAAAGTCAAGAGGTTGCATTAAGATAAAAAGCCTTCTGTGTGCAGCAGCCCCCCTCAGTCCCACTAATACTTACCTGAGCCCCATCTCTGTCCAGCGATGTCCATGTGTGTCTCGGCCCTCTCTGACTCTTCTTCCTTATTGGCTGAGACAAAGCAGTGGCACCATTGGCTCCCACTGCTGTCAATTAAAGTTAGTTAGCCAATCAGGAGAGAGAGGGGGCAGGGCCGAATGACAGCTCTGTGTCTGAATGGACACACAGAGCTGCAGCTCGGCTTGGATCTCCCTATAGCAAGCTGCTTGCTGTGGGGGCATTCAACAGGAGGGAGGGGCCAGGATCACAGAAGAGGGACCCGAGAAGAGGAGGATCAGGGCTGCTCTGTGCAAATCCACTGCACAGAACATGTTATTTTTATAGTAAAAAAATGAGACTTTGCAATGACTTTAGGTGCAGAAATCAATGTGCTGCAAAATTGCTAACGTGCAAAAAATTCTCACAAAGAGTGTAAACCAAATGTACAGACCTGTCAGAGTATGCATTGAGTGTTCAAATTACAATGTTCCACCCACAATTAAAATATATAGCAGTTAACCGTCACAATATAGCAGATGAGGTAAGGGGTAGCCCCCTTTGCATGTGATAATCCCTATAGAATGTTATTCGGCTTGAGAATCCACATGTTACACATCACCCATATGCACATTCAAGGCTTACCGGAGTTATATGACTCCCTAATACAGAGTGGTTATATATAGCTTTGTGTGTCACAAAAAGGGCCTCCTGCTTTTTAAAAGCATATGCTAGGTTCCCCAGGTAGGCAAGGTATGTATTGGCAATAATGAATCTCCAGATCAACCATCCACACCACTTTTTCAAAATCAGGAGGACCGGCAAGCCATATTGCATAATAGAATATAAAACACAGCTCCCATAGTGTAAACCCACATAAAAAAGGGAATTTTATTATACAAATGCTCTTACGATAACTTACAGAGCATACAGCATGTATCCTGTCAAAAAGCTTCTCTATACCAGTAACAAAAATGGCCACGACTGGGCACATCTGGGGTAGCATGTATCCTGGCTCCACCCTATGCGTTTCGTCACATATGACATCATTTCTTTTTCGCCCTAGCGTGGATTAATATCTATTTCAAAAGTATGTTACTGGTAGGATCACCAGGCCAAACTAAAAGAAAAAAGTTCAGCAAAAGTAAAACTAATGCTGTCCCTATATCTAAGGACTAGTCAGCAGCAATATATTACACTTTTATCTTTTATCCTTCAGTTTAGATACACATTGGCAATTTATATACATTGTAATGACAAATTGCCTATTTTCCAGTTCTGAAGGAATAAATTCCATTAGATACTAGCAGAGCTGTTATTGTTAAGGGGGTGTTGAGACTTCTAATAAAAAAAAAAAAGGCTTCCCTGACCTTTGCTGTGCTTTATTGAGTTGCTGTCAATCACTTTGACACATGGTGACACAAAAGCTTAACTCAGGAGCCTGAGAGCTTATAAATTGCATATTATCAGGTGTACCAATGTAAAAAAAAAACACTAAAAACAAAAGAACTGATCCTCAGATATTGTTTACCAGAACGCTTGTTTACATAGATAGAATTTCATCTCATTTCTTCTGTATGAGGGGTCATTTGGTCACTTGAAACACTAACATGCCTAGAATATAATAATATATTACATTTGCCACTAAAGCTATGCTTCTCCAACATGTTTCTATATAAAAGAAATAAACCATTGTGTGCTTTTCTGCTTTTAAACAGGTTATTATAATCAGTTGAAAGTAAACAAAATAGCCCTGCAAAAGTTAAATACTCATTATGTCTAGAGGTAGAGGAATACGGGGAAACCCTCACCTTATTCCTCACTCCAACAGGGTCCTTCTAGTGCTGCAACTGGCTCCCTACAGCTGCCTCTGGAAGCTGAGACTGGCCACAGTCACACTTCAGCCTCCTTATCATACAATACGGGGTTAATGTCTCTGTATTATATGATTCCAAGGCTCCGCACACAGAGTTGAGGTTTGACAAAGGAAGGGAGACAGGTAAGTATAACAGCCAGCCAGCACCACATTTAACCCCTTTAGTGGGTGTGGGGGGCACTGCAAGGTTTAATTTTTGATATTCTATTGTATCATGGTCTACTGTAATGCAGTCTTTGGACAACTCTGCCTATTAGGCTTGCAATGCCAAATTTTTATTTTTACATGTGGCCTGGATGACAGTAGATTGTTCAGGTGACCCATATATCATCCTATAACAGTTGCTTAGCATGATGTGGAATACACCATCTGACAAATTTGTGTACTTTATTTAAAAAATTGTTAGTATGCAAAGGATGAAGTTCACCTGCGAACAGCAGATCGTGGGTGCAATGCTAGGCTCTTGCAGAGTGCAGACTCTTATGCCACGTACACACGATCGGAATTTCCGACAACAAATGTTCGATGTAAGCTTTTGGTCAGATATTCCGACCGTGTGTAGGCTCCATCGGACATTTGCTGTCGGAATTTCCGACACAAATGTTTGAGAGCAGGTTCTCAATTTTTCCAATGGCAAAAGTTATTGTTGGAAATTCCGATCGTGTGCTGCCATTTTCTGACGCACAAAGGTGCGGAACAAATTCGACGCATACTCAGAATCATTGTAATCCATTTTTCTCAGCTCCTCGTAGTATTGTACGTCTCCGCGTTCTTGACCATCGGAATTTCCGAGCAACATTTGTGCGACCGTGTGTAGGCAAGACAAGTTTGAGCCAACATCCGTCGGAAAAAAAAACACGGTTTTGTTGTCGGAAATTCCGATCGTGTGTACATTAGGATAGCTGTATGCCCGTATCTCCAATATGGGCAGTTACATGAGGGCAGGAAGTTCAATGAACTATGAGAGTGCTCACCAGCACCCTCACCATTCATTGAAAACTACAAGCCATCAGCAACACCTACTGATGGTACTTGTAATCTATTCATTCACAAGGAACTATGGCCGTGCTGTTTTCAAATTGTGATAGCGGGTGCAGGGAGAGGATCACCCACAAACTGTCACAGGGAGGGGTGCTATGCTGAACATGTTACATTTTACACCCTTACAGATGTGCCATGTAACATGTTTAGAAAGATTAACTTAGCCTTTAATCACACATGCATGTAGAATTTCCAACTCCAACCCAAACATAATTTTTATGGACATGGAAAACAGCTCTGTCATATTTTTATTGCTGCCTGTGACCCCATATTGTTGGCATTTCATATCACTTCCTGTCCGTTCTCTTGGTAGCAGGACAAAAAAAAAGGGTCACCAGGACAGATAGTCACAGACAGCATCTATAATCTGACATTTTTTGACGATGTGGGTAACTACAGATCATGGGGACCCATAGAATAACCTTAATGAGTCCCCCAGAGACCTCCAAACTGTCATAGATCCAAACATAAAGTATGTCTGATCAGGGATAGGCAGCAGGACTGCTGGCAGCATAGTCAGAACACTAATAGGTACCAGTGGTCTTGGCGGAGGTTTTCAGTGAAGAGGGGGACAGCAGTTTATTGAACTAACCTTCTTTTGCGTGTCAACTACTCTGTTCTCGGTAACTGACCAGTCTTTTTCAGTATCCCAAGAGCATTCCAAGTCCTCCCACCACAGCAAATAGAGGGTCTAGTAGTAAGCTAAAAAAAAACAAAAAATAAGAATTGATGTAGCAGTACTAGTGGAAATCACAACAATTTATATTATGACATAATTGTTCGTACTCCTGAACACAATTACTCTTAGCCCTAATATCAACATCTTTAAACTGTACAGTATGTGTGTTTTTGAAGAACTATAAGCAATCTTGTCATATTTTACCTGAGGGGACACCCAGATTTTTAACAGTCTAAAGCCCCGTACACACGGTCGGATTGTTGGTCCAACTTGCTCAAAATGAAGTTTGTTGGACAAAAGTCCGACTGTGTGTACGGGGCTTAAGGAAGGCTGTGTTGGTCATACAGTGTTTCAGTGCTGGCCAGGATGACCAGCAGCTCTGAAAGTTATAAATCTTCACTACTAAGACAACTAAACACATTTTCAAATGTACTGTGCAATGTGTAAAGGGGGGTCTGTGACTAGCAACAATGATACTAATGTCTTACTGATGTCAGCTATTCTTGATTGGAAATGTCACAAAGAGAACAAGGTTGGTTTTAACAGCAACCACTGCAAACCCTAATAATAAAATACTGAATTTGTATAGTACTGAATATTTACATGCACACAGATTTTCTATGCTTAATTTGTCTCAAGAGCCCCCCCCCCTCCATATCCCAGGCCCCATAGCAGCTTCATGGACTGTTATGGCTATATTTACATCATGGTTATAACCACTGCCCATTTCACTTCAATTGGTACAGGACTTTAAAGCGGTTGTAAAGATTATTTACTCTTTCGTTCATTGACTGACACAGCTTCCTATTGACAAGTGGGTATTATCCGTTATTTAGGAGTGACTAGGCAGAAAAAAAATCGTAAAAAGTGTTGCATCACACCTTCTACAGTACCGCCCAGGGGGCGGACCCTCTGGGTATATCCCCTTTCTCTGCATCTCGCAGATAATTTTTTTTCTGTCTAGCAAGGAGAAGGATATGGCTCCCTTCGGGCCCATTGATCCGGGGGGGATTTTTTTCTACATTTTGGTTTTTTGTTTCCTGCGATCTTTGATCACCTGCCGACTGGGTGACAGGCTGGATCCTCGATCCTTGTAGTCCCTCCAGTTTCGGCCATCGAGTGTGTGCCGACCCTAGCTACGCGCTGGGTTTTCCACGACATGCATGTCGCTCTACTGGTGGCCGGTGAGCCTACTCTCCAGGGCTTGCATCGGACCGCTCAGCTTCGGCTGACCTTACGGTCGAGTCGCAGTAGCCTGGCCGGTGAGCTTACGCTCCAGGGCTTGCATCGGACCGCTCAGCTTGGGCTGACCTTACGGCCGAGTCGCAGTAGCCTGTCCGATGAGCTGGCGCTCCAGGGCATGCATATGATTGTTCCCTAGGGTTCAATCACAGCATGCCTAGCCGACAGTCACCTCCGTGCGTGGATGATGATCTGTCCGGAATGTCTTCCAGCATGATCCGTGCAGGAAAGGTAACTAGCTCCCCTGCTTCGGCAGGGTGACTTGGCTAGACATTCCTGGAGAGATCAAGTATGTGTTTGTGGCCCCTTTCTTTCCTCTATCCCTGCCTTCCCTCCTCCCTGGGCTCTGAGCTAAGGTTGCTGGGTGCTGGGAGTCACCTGGGGGGCTCCATCTGGAGCGGGGCTGCGCTGTAGCTGTGTTTTAAAAGATGTAATTTTGCTTACCTGTGTATGCCTTTCTCCCTCCATGCTGTCGGCGGCCATTTTGGGGTGGCCCATGCCTGTTTGGCCTCTAGTGACTGTCCGGCGGCCATTTTCTTGTGGTTCGCGCCAATATGTAAATATCGCCGCTCGGCGGCCATTTTCTTGTGGTTCGCACCCGCTTTGGCCTCTATCGACTGCTCGGCAGCCATGTTTCCTATGGTTCACACCTGTATGTATATACCGCCGCTCAGCGGCCATATTTTTGTAGCCCACGGCCACTTTTGCCTCTACTGACGGCTCGGCGGCCATTTTCTTAGAGGCCACATTGTTTTAATACAGCCGATTGGCGGGCATTTTGCGGTAGTCTCCGGCCTCTAGGGTGCATTTCACTGGCGCAAATTCACACAGGGAACGCTGATAAGAATCAGACTGACACAGGCAGCGGGGGGATAGCATCACAGGCGGAGCACACGGCAGCAATAGCGGTACCGTTCCAAGGGTGGTGAGTCCTCTGGGAGACCCTGCATCTCTGTATCAGCTAGGAGAGTGGCCTATTGATACCTTGCCTGGAGTCCCTGTGGGTGTCAGTGCGTGGGTCAGCATGGCGTCTGAAGCAAACGTTTTTTCCCCTGAAACACCTGAGTAGGCAGCTGGTGCCCCTGACGTATCTGTGGACGCTATGTCGGTAATCCTAGAGGCTTTTGTTGCCAGGGTGGAAGCGGCACACGGGAACACGGGGGGTAGTAAATGTCCCCGTCCCCTGCAATCATCCGGGGATAATTCTGATGCAGAACCAGGATCATCTATGGCTCATGGCCCGGATTCTGATGCATCAGAGACTGCAGACCGTGACCGACCGGACAGTGAGAATGACTCCAAGTCCAGGTCAGTACGCGAAAAGGCCTTATTACTGCAGTGCGGGATAAGCTAAAATTGGAGAATGCTGCAGAAGCAGCAGAGACACCGGTCCCCTTTGGGTTTTGTAGACCTACCCGCACTGTTAAGGTGTTTCCTTGTGTGTCTTATTTTGATAAGCTCTTATACAAGGAGTGGGAAAACCCACTAAGGGTTTTTACATCCCCAAAGAATTTTGCGGTACGGTACCCCTTTGAGGAGAGTTTCCTGAAAAAATGGACCTCTCCCCCGATAGTGGACCCTCCGGTGTCCAGACTTAATAAAGCTACCCCATTTTCAGTGGAAGGGGCTCCTGTTTTCAAGGACCCTGTGGATAAGAAGGCTGAAGCACTCACTCGCTACCTATACACAGTGGTAGGCTCAGCGGTGCGCCCGGCATTGGCTGGGGCCTTAGTGTCTCAGACTCTTACTGAATTGGCAAAATTGCTACTCCAGGGGTTAAAGGAGCGAGATGCTCCTCCTAATGAGATAACTTTGGCCGACCAGTTGGTACAGGGCCTTAAGTTTGTCTGCGAGTCAGACATGGATACTATTCCCTTGCTGTCTAAAGCTTCAGTTTATGCGGTAGCATTACGCCGCCTAATCTGGCTAAAGGGCTGGTCTGCGGACCAGGCTTCCAAGAAGGCCCTGTTGGATCTGCCCTTTAAGGGTGACAGACTTTTTGAGGCCTCTCTGGATGACATCATCAAGGATACCACAGGAGGTAAGAGCACATTGCTTCCTCAAACCAAGAAGGGTAAGGGGCCAGGCCAGGGGCAAGGACCCTCCTTTACTGCACGCAAGCGTTTTTTTCGTCCGCCCAGGGCGACAGGGAAAAGACCCCAGGCCAACAAAGCGCCTGCTCAAGGACAAAAACGTCCTTGGTCCCGCAACCCCAACAAGCCTGCGGACAAATCTGCGTCCGCGTGAAGGTCCGCCCCCACCTAGCTCTCGGGTGGGGGGACGTCTTTGTGAATTCGCGACTCAGTGGACATCTCTGATCTCCGACCGGTGGGTTTGTAAAGTTATCTCCTCAGGCTACAAGATAGAGTTTCTCTCTTGTCCACCGTACAGATTCTTTCCCTCCAACCTCCAGCGACAGCCGACCCGTCGGGAGGCCCTGTATGGGGCGGTTCAGGGTCTGCTGGAACTTGGGGTGGTCATTCCAGTTCCAGAGCAGGAACAATTTCAGGGCTTTTACTCAAATCTGTTCATAGTGCCAAAGAAGGATGGTGTTCGTCCAATCTTGGATGTCAGGGCCCTCAATTGCTTTGTGAAGGTACAAAGATTCCGGGTGGAGTCGGTTCGTTCTGTAGTCACCGCTCTCCATCCAGGGGACTTTCTACCTACATGTTCCCATATACTCCAGACACCAGAGGTTTCTGCGATTCGCAATCGGGGAGGACCACTATCAGTTTGTGGCTCTCCCGTTTGGCCTTGCTTCGGCACCCAGGACATTCACCAAGGTGCTCGCCCCGATTCTGGCCCTTCTAAGACAGCGGGGCATTGCTATCATGGGCTACTTGGACGACCTTCTTCTGAGGGCCGCTTCAAGCTCAGAATTAGAGGTAAGCGTGTCCATAACCTGTCAGACTCACCAAGACTGTGGTTGGGTGCTAAACACGCAAAAGTCAGTATTGATGCCGACTCAATGCCTAGTGTATCCAGGGTTGATTCTGTATTCTTCAGAGGCAAGAGTATTCCTCCCAGTGGAAAAATTGCAGACCCTTCGGGCTGCAGTGCGGCAGCTGACACCCAAGAGTTTGTCGTCACTCCGTTTTTGCATGCGAGTTTTGGGCCTCATGGTAGCCTCCTTCGAGGCGGTCCCATATGCTCAATATCACACTCGGGTGTTACAGAAAGATTCTGTCCAGATAGAACAGATGCTCATCAGCTCTGGATTATCAGATCCGGGTAAGCCACCTAGTCAGGACATCCCTGGTATGGTGGCTGACATCACCGGCTCTGCTGGACGGGAAGTCATTCCTTCCTGTTCATTGGATAGTGATCACGACGGACGCCAGCCTTACAGGTTGGGGAGAGTCTGGGGTGTTCAGTCGATGCAAGGTCGCTGGACCCCGGAGGAATCCCGCCTGCCGATCAATGTCCTGGAACTCTGGGCTATCAGGCTGTGCCTCTTCAAATGGTCTCAGAGGCTGCAAGGGCGTCCGGTCAGGATCCAGTCAGACAACGCCACAGCAGTGGCATATGTCAATCATCAAGGAGGAACAAGAAGTTCAGCTGCAGCATCAGAGGTCGCTTGCATCCTGAGGTGGGCAGAAAG
The DNA here is from genome assembly GCA_029206835.1 of Rana muscosa. Classification (NCBI taxonomy): domain Eukaryota; kingdom Metazoa; phylum Chordata; class Amphibia; order Anura; family Ranidae; genus Rana; species Rana muscosa. Next base: position 1,002,434,000 of record CM055116.1, on the reverse strand, counting down.
GAGCGTACCGGCACTGTCGGCCATGTACATTCCGGGTGTGGAGAACTGGCAGGCGGACTACCTAAGTCGCCAAATGCTGGACCAGGGAGAATGGTCCTTACACCCGGAGGTGATCCAGCTCCTCTGCCAAAGATGGGGCACGCCAGACGTAGATCTTCTGGCGCCCCGACTCAATCGGGAGGTATTGAGGTTTGTGGCCCGGTCAAAGGACCCATGGGCAGACGCAACGGACGCATTGGTAGCATCGTGGGGTCAGTATCGGCTAATCTATGCCTTCCCTCCCATGAGGCTCCTTCCTCATCTGCTTCGCAGAGTGGAGGCAAAGGGAATTCCAATGATCCTGATCGCTCCAGATTCGCCTCTGCGTTCTTGGTACGCCGATCTAGTACGTCTGGTAGCAGACGTATCCTGGCGCCTACCACTACGGAAGGACCTGCTATCGCAAGGTCCCATACTCCATCCTGTTTTACAGTCACTGGCTTTAATGGCATGGCTATTGAGAACCAGGTACTGAGAGACCGGGGCCTGTCAGATTCGGTAATCTCTACAATGAGAAGTGCTCGGAATCCGTCCTCTAGGAGGGTTTATCATCGCACTTGGAAGGCCTACATTTCCATGTGTGAGGAAATGAAATGACATTCGCGTACTTATTTGGTCTCCCGTATCCTGCTGTTTCTACAGCGTGGGGTGGACCAAAGGCTTGCCCTAAGTACGATTAAGGGACAGATATCTGCCCTGGCTGTCTTTTTTCAGCGACCCCTGGCGGCTCACTCTCTCGTGAGTACTATTGTGCAGGGGGTTCGGCATATGGCTCCTCCGGTCCGTCCCCCGCTACCTCCGTGAGACTTGAACCTGGTCCTCTCGGTGCTTCAGAAGTCAACGTTTGAGAATATTAGGGAGATTCCCTTGTTGACACGTTCTCAGAAAGTGGTCTTTTTGGTGGCTGTTACGTCAGTTAGACGAGTTTCTGAGCTGGCAGCCTTGTCATCCAAGGCTCCCTATTTGATCTTCCACAAGGATAAGGTGGTGCTGCGGCCGCTGCAGTCGTTTCGGCTTTTCATCTCAATTAAGAGATTGTACTTCCATCCTTGTGTCCTCATCCGTCGAATCCTAAGGAGTCGGCGTTGCATTCCTTGGGCGTTGTCCGAGCTTTGAGAGTATACCTATCTGCTACTGCTTCGTTCCGGAAGTCAGACTCACTGTTTGTTTCGGTGGCTGGTCCCAAGACGGGCCTAGCAGTCTCGTCAGCCACCATCTCGAGGTGGATCCGACAGATAGTAATCCAGGCTTACGCCTTAAAGGGTCAAGCGTCCCCCTTTCCTGTCACAGCGCATTCGACCAGGGCAATAGGTGCCTCTTGGGCTTTCCGACATCAAGCGTCGGTTTCCCAATTATGTAAAGCGGCGACTTGGTCGTCCGCTCACACTTTTACTAAATTCTACAAGGTTGATGTTGGTGCATCTTCGGATGCCTCTTTCGATCGCAAAGTTTTGCAGGCGGCTGTTTAGATTTGCAACTCCTCTGCTGGAGAAGTGCTGTTTTGTTTTGGGGTGAAGTTTACTTTTATGCTGTTACCATCCCTTGTTTTTTTTTACACTGCTTTGGGACGTCCCACTTGTCAATAGGAAGCTGTGTCAGTCCATGAACGAAAGAGTAAATAGGATTTTTTACTCACCGTATAATCCTTTTCTCTGAGTTCATGGATTGACACAGCACCCACCCCTCCTTTTTTGTTAAGTTTGTACTGCTTTTTGACGAACTGATCTGCGAGATGCAGAGAGAGGGGATATACCCAGAGGGTCCGCCCCCTGGGCGGTACTTTAGAAGGTGTGATGCAACACTTTTTACAAGTTTTTTTCTGCCTAGTCACTCCTAAATAACGGATAATACCCACTTGTCAATCGGAAGCTGTGTCAGTCCATGAACTCAGAGAAAAGGATTTTACGGTGAGTAAAAAATCCTCCTTTTTTCCCCTGAAAATAATAAATATATTTTTGCACAGAACGGCCCTAAACTACCTTTTCTGCTGTCCCCTGCTGGTGATCTTGGCTCCTCCTCTTCTCCTAATGCCCCCATAGCAAGTCACTTACTATGGGGGCACTTGTACAGGCTCAATCCCAAGCAGGGATGTGTGCGTCCATAGATACACCGAGCCTGGCTTGGCCCTACCCCCTGCTCCCTCCTCACATGATTTGACTGACATCAGCAGGAGCCAAAAAAACATTTTGCCTTTATAACCACTTTAAATGTTATGACTAAAACATTTGCCGTGTACTAAATGAACACACACACACACAGGTCAATTCACTAAAAGATAAATACCGTATGATTTTTTGCCTTTTATAAGGTGTTTATATCAATTCACTAAAACCATGCTCTATTTACCGAAATAATTTATATTTAAATATAAATTATGCTTTGAGATATTTAGCAGATAAATGTACTGTTACTTTTCTATGCTGTTTTATCACAGATTTTTTCCACAGGCTAACACTGCACCAGAGGGAGATTGTATATTGCAATGTGCCTTCAATCACAGAACAATCTGCCTCTAGTGCAATGCTACAAATTATTTACATTCCTGAGCTAAGGGCATAACTTTAGCAAACTAATTCATTGCCAGTGCAGAGTTTTTATTATTATTATTTTGTACATTGTTAAAATATTGAATGCCTACCCCATGAGATAAATAACAAATGTATTTTTTTATGAATTGACTTTGTGATAAATACTGCACAAAAATTTTGATAATGAATATTTATTGAATTTGTGGCATTTACCAAAAATCTAATAATTTACCTTGTTGAATTGACTATTCTATTTAATAATACAAAAAGAAAACCTAGAAACATTGCATGTGATAGCCATTGAGGAATTGACCCCACAGTAAGATATATCGGGAGAAATAATAAAGGGTGTCTAATGCCTTGTACACAATATGGGATTTCCGATGGAATAAAATCCGATGGACTTGTTTCATCGGAAATTCCGATCGTGTGTGGGCCCCATCTGACTTTTTTCCATCGGAGTAAAAAATAGAACATGTTTTTAATTTTTCCGATGAAAAAAAATCCGATGGGAAATTCCAATCGTCTGTGTTGAATACTATCGGAAAAAAATCCACGCATGCTCAGAATCAAGTCGACGCATGCTCGAAAGCATTGAACTTCATTTTTCTCGGCTCGTCGTAGTGTTTTACGTCACCGCGTTTTGGACGGTCGGAATTTAGTCTGACAGTGTGTATGCAAGGCTTACCTTGATTCCTGTGTGTTGGACATCCGATCAGCTGGTGGAGCGAGGAGAGATCCCTTGGGATAAGGAGCAGGTGGATATCCTCGGTGCCGGCAGGCAGATGCACACGCTCTTGAGACCTCTGTAATCCGAGGTCCCATCGATCTGGTAAGCGGCTTTAAGATTATTCCCTACTGTCGAATGTATATGGAATAAGAACTACATCGGATAATTCCTTACCCATATGAAGATTGGTGGAGCTGATTATTTAAAATTTAAAACATTTAAATATACAACTTCTTTTTGGGACACTTTTTATACACATTCGTTAAATGAATATTGTTTGGAGATTCCTTATAATAGAAGATTCTCTACATTAACCCCTTTTTTTCACTATATATATTTATTTTTCACTTGATGCTTTAAATAATTTTTTCCTGTTCGCAGGATTGTTGTTTTAATTCATGGTGATTGCGCACTTGTTTCTTTTTGCATATGTTTGTTGAGCTTTAGTATTTTTTAGCTTTTTACTTGTAGCAGCATCACAGTTTTTTCTTTGATCAAGTATTTATTAATTTTTCTCAATATTATTTGGTTTAGCGCAGGTTTTTTCCCAATATATATATAGTGTGTATGCAAGACTGATGGAAGTCAGCTTCATCAGAATTCCGACGGAAAATTACATCAGATTTTATTCCATCGGAAATCCGATCGTGTGTACAAGGCATTAGATACCCTTCAGAATTCTGTTGGGCCACGTGCACTGAAATTATGGCTGAGGAGTGGCTGAGCAGTTTTTCAAGTGGGATGGTTGGTGTCTGATGAGGAACTTATGCCCCATACACACGATCGTTTTTCTTGCCATTTTTTTTCTTGCCGTTTTTCACGTCGTTTTATTTCATGTTTCCTCTCAAGCCTGTCTTGCGTACACACGATCATTTAAAAAAACGATCAAGCAAAGCGCAGTGACGTACAACACGTACGACGGCACTATAAAGGGGAAGTTCCGTTCGAATGGCGCCACCCTTCATGTTAGTAAAGTTTGTTGAGCGACGATTCGCTCTTTTCAGTCTCGTGCTTTTCAGTCAGTGACTGCGTGACGAATGTGCTATCTCCATTACGAACGCTAGTTTTACCAGAACGAGCGCTCCTGTCTCATACTTGATTCTGAGTATGCGCGTTTTTTTTCACGTCGTTAAAGCATACACACTATCGTTTTTCACGTCGTTAAAAAAAACGACATGAAAAACGACGTGAAAAAAGAGAGCATGTTCGAAATTTTTAATGGCCGTTTTTCACGTCGTTAAAAATGCTCTGGAGCCTACACACGATCATTTTTAATGGCCATTTTTTTTAATGGCATTTTTAACGGCATGAAAAACGATCGTGTGTATGGGGCATTAGACAATGGTGTAGCAGTGGGTGGATCCCTGGCCACTATTTGGTCCAATTGCTTTCAAATCCACCCACTAACATGCACTGCCAATCAAAAACAAGGCAAACCTGATTGGGAACTAGCCTATCAGTTACCCATCAGGCTCCATCCACCAAACAGTAGCTTCATCTGTGGGGACAAGTTCTCCATCAGGTATGCTTCCTTTGAGCTCCTCATTTCCCAAATATGGGTATTGTCATCTTTGGGTAATGGCATCACCAGTATCTCTGGGCCCCTTTGTCTAAATTCAGCTATTGGGCCAGTAAATCTTCCGGCTGATATCTGAATGGGGCTGGGGATACATCCATGATAGCTTCTCAGCTTATATATACACTATATTACCAAAAGTATTGGGACACCTGCCTTTACGCGCATATGAAATTTAAGGGCATCCCAGTCTTAGTCCGTAGGGTTCAATATTGAGTTGGCCCACCCTTTGCAGCTATAACAGCTTAAACTGTTCTGGGAAGGCTGTCCACAAGGTTTAGAATTGTGTCTATGGGAATTTTTAACCATTCTTCCAGGAGCGCATTTGTGAGATCAGGCATTGATGTGGACGAGAAGGGCTGACTCGCAGTCTCCACTCTAATTCTTCCCAAAGGTGTTCTATCGGGTTGAGGTCAGGACTCTGTGCAGGCCAGTCAAGTTCCTCCACCCCAAACTCACTCATCCATGTCTTTATGGACCTTGCTTTGTGCACTGGTCCAAATCATTTGGTGGAGGGGGGATCATGGCGTGGGGTTGTTTTTCAGGGGTTGGGCTTTGCCCCTTAGTTCCAGTGAAGGGACCTCTTAGGGCGTCACCATGCCAAGACATTTTGGACAATTTTATCCTCTCAACTTTGTGGGAACAGTTTTGGGATGGCCCCTTCCTGTTCCAACTTGACTGCGCAACAGTGGACTAACAACGTCCATAAAGACATAGATAAGTGAGTTTGGGGTGGAGGAACTTGACAGGCCTGCACCAAGTCCTGACCTCAACCTGATAGAATACCTTTGGGATGAATTAGAGTGGAGACTGCGAGCCAGGGCTTCTCATCCACATCAGTGCCTGACCTCACAAATGCGCTTCTAGAAGAATGGTCAAACATTCCCATAGACACATTCCTAAACCTTGTGGACGGCCTTCCCAGAAGAGTTGAAGCTGTTATAGCTCTAAAGGGTGGGCCGACATAATATGGAACCCTAAGAAATAAGACTGGGATGCTAATAAAGTTCATGTGCATATAAAGGCAGGCTTCCTAATACTTTTGGTAATATAGTGTATGTCCCATTGTTTAAGAGTCTGTCACTGCCATTGTGACAGGTTTCTAAAGTGGCAGTAGTTAGAACTACCTGAATTTGGCATACGCGTTGATAATGTTAGCACAACTGGTGCAAATGCTTTCCTGAATTATTGATGCTATGATGAAGGCTTAGGCCAAAAGGAGTAAGCCTTTTGGATGAAGTTACTGCTATGATGTTACAATAAAGTTTTCTATGGAGAAGCTATCGAGTTCCCGGCTTGTACTCGTTAAGCTTTCCTGAATTAGGCTGGTAGTTTAAATGAAACCATGGCCAGAAAAGTGTTGCTAATGCTTTGAGTTCCCCTGATTTATTAAACTTGGAATTCATTATCGTGATCCTGTTTTCTTCCAGAGTTTCCTGTTTCTATATGTATCCCTTTTTATTACTGCTAATGCTCTTTACATGCTATGTAAAAGTTTTTTGCTAGATCAGCCTTATTCAACTGGGGTGCCTTCAGGTTTCTTCAGGGGTGCCTTGGCAAAATGCTTAAAAATTGCTCAAAAATTTTACACAAACCAGTGGGTGGATCAAGCCTGCCTTTTAGTTACACAAAGGCACATGTTTTTATTGTTCAGCATTAGGCTGGGTTCACAGTAATGCGAATTGGATAAGGGTTTACCCACATCCAATTTGCATTACAGGAGATTGGGTCTGGCTCTCAATGGAGCTGGTTCACACATCTCCGTGATGGCTGCGGAGCGGATTGCACAGGGGTCCTGTGCGTCTTTGGCTCAGTTTCAGGTCCGAATTCGGGCAAAATTGTGGGCCTGATTTGTCCCTGAAATGGAGAACAGGGACGCACCAGACCCCTGCTGTAAGCCGCATCCGTATTAGGTGTGAACCCAGCCTTACAACCTCCTAGCTGCTGGCATCCTAACAATCAAAGATGTCATTGGTAAATAAGGAGGCACCTGCACAGCATCCGTTTGCCTCTCCTCTACCCTTTTCCTTCAGCACTGGGATCAGGGCCGTCTTTAATATTGATTGGGCCCTGGGCAAACATTTTCTTGGGGCCCCCCCTACATTTGAGACATACAAAAAAAATTTGTCTCAAAATCAGTTTACTGCAGCAGATCACACAGCGATTGAAATTGGTTGCCAGAGATTACAGCCTATCCTTACCGCTCACTGATTGGTTGCGAGAGATTACAGCAGATCACTACTGTTCTCTGATTGGTTGCTACAGGTTACTGCACACCATTACTGCTCACTGATTGGGTTTCTAGAGGTTACTGCACAGTGCACACCCTTACCGCTCACTGGTTGAGTTGCAAGAGGTTACTGTACACCATTACTGCTCACTGATTGGGTTTCTAGAAGTTACTGCACACCATTACTGCTCACTGATTGTGTTACTATAGGTTACTGCACACCATTACCGCTCACTGATTGGGTTGCTATAGGTTACTGCACACCATCACGGCTCACTGATTGGGTTGCTAGAAGTTAGTGCACACATCTCCGCTCACTGATTGGGTTGCTAGAAATTAGTGCACACATCACCGCTAACTGATTGGGTTGCTAGAAGTTAGTGCACACATCACCGCTCACTGATTGGGTTGCAGAAGTTACTGCACACTATTACTGCTCACTGATTGTGTTGCTATAGGTTATTGCACACCATCACTACTCACCCATTGGTTACTAGAAGTTACTGCACACTGATTTCTGTAACTGTCACCGCCCAGCCTCTCCTCCTTGTCCAATCAGGAAACGCTTTGTATTCATTCAAAAAAGTGCAAGGCGTCCTTTGAATGGCGCTCGTGCCAAGCGACTGATCTGAGACCCATAAGATAATTAGGATCCACCCACAGGGATCAGCCAAGCTGGACCAATGAAAGTACCAATGTAAGTGCAATACACATTATACCATGAGTTCAACTTTAACTGTATTTTGAGTAGAGGGTGAATAGCATGGGGCCATGGCATGTATAGTTATACCAACCTTTTCTGTCTGGATGAAGAGTCAGAGCTGTCCAGTTCCTCTGCCAGTCTCCTTCCTTCTCTGCAAGTTTTTAACAGCAGTCAGAAAATTATTGTAAGCTCTTCTGATCTGAATTCCCTTTGTAGTGTATCACAATACATTTTCTATCAATCGCAATGCTGTAGCAGCCCCTGTATGTCCTCACATTGTACAGTGCTAGCTTGATGGCAACCAGCGTGGGCAGGCACCAGGCAGGCAGCACTCCACTCTGCGCCACAGTCTAACACTCCTCTTCCGCTCCTCAGATCAGGTACACCGTGCACAGTGTACGCATTGCAAGGGGCATGGCCAGAACATCAGTGGAGCTCAAGGCACCACCCACCCGCGGCCCTCTCCTCTATCAAAAAAATACAGCACTGGCACTGACTGCTGCACTGTGCGCGTGCCGCCGCTGATGACAGTAACCGACTGTCTGCCTGGCTGTGTGTTGAGATTTTCAGCGCCGATTTGCGGGCAGCACACGGGCTTAATGGCAAGCTCTGCTTGGGGCCCCAAAAAGTGACAGGGCCCTGGGCAGAAGCCCCGTTTGCCATGCGGTAAAGACGGCCCTGACTGGGATCACATTAGCTGAGTGAGAGAGACAGAATGATGGAGAAGAGAAACATTGGCATACTAGTCAGTACCAGTGTGCAAAGGTGTGTTTGCTTTGGAAGAATAAATCACTAGGGATGAGCTTGGTGTTCGAGTCGAACATAGGTTTGACTCGAACATCGGCTGTTCGCGCGTTCGGTGAACAACGAACGATTTGGGCCGTTCGCGCCAAATTCGAGTGACGCGAACGGCCCACAATACACTGCGCCATCGCAGTGTAATCCCGGCGCTGTGATTGGCCAAGCATGCACTGTGACCCTGCATGCTTGGCCAATCACAGCGCCGGCAGCGAGGAGAGCAATGATTGGCCACAGGCAGGATGCCTGTGGCCAATTATAGCTGAGGGGGTTTAGTACACGCCCCACACTATAAAAGGCCGCCAGCGCAGTGGCCTTGTGTAGTGTGTTCCGGAGCAGGGAAAGTGAAGGATAGGCAGGGACAGTGTCAAATCTTGTCAAATCTATTCTTTGCTAAACCTTGTGTGTAGGGACAGAGAAGGATAGGCAGGGAGAGTGTCAGTGTCATATTCTTTGCCAAACCTTGTGTGTAGGGAGAGAGAAGGATAGGCAGGGAGAGTGTCAGTGTCATATACTTTGATAAACCTTGTGTGCAGGGAGAGAGAAGGATAGGCAGGGGACAGTGTCAGTGTCATATTCTTTGCTAAACCTTGTGTGCAGGGAGAGAGAAGGATAGGCAGGGAGAGTGTCAGTGTCATATACTTTGATAAACCTTGTGTGCAGGGAGAGAGAAGGATAGGCAGGGGACAGTGTCAGTGTCATTGTTGCTAAGCCTCCTGCACATTATACACCTTAACATAGCCTGTATTTCTGCTTTTTCCTGGTGTGTTACACCAACAGGATTTTGCGGCACTTACAGCGGGCGGAGTGTACCTCCTGACCATATTACACCTTAACTTAGCCTGTATTGCTGCTTTTTCCTGGTGTGTTACACCAACAGGATTTTGCGGCACTTACAGCGGGCGGAGTGTGCCTCCTGACCATATTACACCTTAACTTAGCCTGTATTGCTGCTTTTTCCTGGTGTGTTACACCAACAGGATTTTGCGGCACTTACAGCGGGCGGAGTGTGCCTCCTGACCATATTACACCTTAACTTAGCCTGTATTGCTGTTTTTTCCTGGTGTGTTACACCAACAGGATTTTGCGGCACTTACAGCGGGCGGAGTGTGCCTCCTGACCATATTACACCTTAACTTAGCCTGTATTGCTGCTTTTCCCATTTCCCTGCAGGCCATTAGAATGTCTGGAAGGCAAACAAGGAGAGGCAGACAGTCAGGAGCCAATAAAAGAGGGCAAGCAGGCTCTGTGTCTAGAGACAACAGTGCTGGTCGTGGACGCGGTGCATCGCCATCAGCACGTGGCCATGGGACACGCTTGTCCTTCTTTTCGGCAGCTGGACGCGTTGAGCCGCATCATGCTGAAGACTTGGTAGAGTGGATGACCAAGCCCTCCTCATCCTCCTCATCCTCTCTCACCCAGGCTCAGGGTACTGGCAAAGCAGCTGCCAAAGCGTCCTCTTCCCTGGTATCAATGTCATCATCAGTCACTCCTTCCCTAGACCAACCATGTCCTCCTGAGGAGTCCCCCGAACTGTTTGAGCACAGTGTTGGGTACATGCTCCAGGAGGATGCCCAGCGTTTCGAAGGGTCTGATGATGATGCCCAGCTAGAGGAAGGCAGTAGCGTGAGAGCAGAGAGAGGGAATGCTCAAGAAGGACACCAATCTGGCAGTCATGTTCCAGCAGCTGCAGCATACTGCCAGATTGGCTCCAGTGATGAGGAGGGAGGGGATGATGAGGTCACTGACTCCACGTGGGTGCCTAATAGGAGAGAGGAGGAGGAGGAGGATGAGGAGGAGGCACATCTCCAACGAGGCAGGATGCCCTCGGGGGGCCAGCATAAGGGCAGCACACCAACGGAATCACACCGCAGAGCTCCGCCTGTGCAGGGCGCTGCCTCTGCCCGTTATTCAAAAAGTTCTTTGGTGTGGGCCTTTTTTGAGTCGAGTGCATCAGATCGCACAGCTGCTGTTTGCAACATATGTCTCAAGCGTATATCGCGTGGGCAAAACATCACCCGCTTGGGCACCACATGCTTGACCAGACATATGTTGACCTGCCATGCAGCTCGCTGGCAAGCCTACCTTAAAGACCCACACCAAAGAACAAAGCTGACCTCTTCTTGCACCGCATCAGCTGGGATCTCCAACCCCACTATACCTTCAGTCCTCTCTGAAACCTGCTCTGAGAGGAATGAAGGTGTAGAATTAGGTGTGTCACAGCCAAGTACTTGCGGGCACTCTGCTAGCAGTACACCGACGTCCGATTCTAGCAGACAAATTTCCCTGCCCCAGCTGCTGGACCGTCGAAAGAAGTTCACTCCCAGCCATCCACATGCCCAGCGGTTGAATGCTAGCTTGGCTAAATTGCTAGCGCTTCAACTGCTGCCTTTTCAGTTGGTAGACTCAGCCCCCTTCCGTGAGTTTGTGCAATGTGCGGTTCCTCAGTGGCAGGTTCCTAAACGCCACTTTTTCTCACGGAAGGCTATTCCGGCTCTCTACCGGCATGTGGAAGGCAATGTCTTGGCCTCGCTGGACAGGGCAGTCAGCGGTAAGGTGCATATTACCGCTGACTCATGGTCCAGCAGGCATGGACAGGGACGTTACCTTTCTTTCACGGCCCATTGGGTCACTCTTTTGGCAGCTGGGAAGGATGCAGGACAAGGTGCAGTAGTGTTGGAGGTTGTTCCACCGCCACGCCTCCAAAATGCTACTACTGGTTGTGACACACCTCTGTCCTCCACCCCCTCCTCTTCTTCTTCCTCCGTGGCCTCTTCCTGTGCTTTGTCCTCGGAAACCAACGGTGCTCCGTAGGCGTTCAAGGGGCTACGCAAGTACGCAGGCAAAAAGATGCCATGCCGTGCTTGCGCTGGTGTGTTTGGGGGACAGGAGCCACACTGGGGCAGAGGTTCTGTCTGCTCTGCAGGGGCAGGCCGAGAGGTGGTTGACGCCACGCCAGCTTAAGCCAGGAATGGTAGTTTGCGACAATGGCACCAACCTCCTCTCCGCTCTCCGACAGGGACAACTGACCCATGTGCCCTGTGTGGCTCACGTCCTTAACCTGGTGGTGCAGCGGTTCTTGGGCAGGTACCCAGGCTTACAGGATGTCCTGAGGCAGGCCAGGAAAGTCTGTGTGTATTTCCGCAGATTTTATAATGCCAGTGCTCGCCTGGCTGAGCTGCAAAAGGAGTTGAACCTGCCCAAGAACCGCCTTATATGTGACATGCCCACCAGGTGGAACTCATCGTTGGCCATGCTGCAGCGGCTGCACACCCAGCAGAGGGCCATCAATGAGTACCGGTGCGACTACGGCACCAGGACAGGGTCAGGGGAGCTCTGTTTTTTTTCACCACGCCAGTGGGGCATGATCAGGGATGCATGCACTGTCCTGGCACCATTTGAGGGGGCCACGAGGATGGTGAGCAGTGAAAGTGCATGCATCAGTGACACTGTACTTCTTGTCCACCTGTTGGAACATACGCTGCGTGGAATAATGGACAGGGCACTTGAGGCAGAACAGAGGCAGGAAGAGGAGGACTTCCTTGCCTCTCAAGGCCCCCTTTACCCAGACAGTGTTCCTTCTGTCCCACCCATCGCACAGGAAGAAGAGGAGGAGGAGGAGGAGGAGGAGGATTGTGTCAGCATGGAGGTGGAGCCTGGCACTCAGCATCATCAGCAGCAGTCTTTTAGGGATGATTTACAGTCCCAAGAAACCAGTGGACTTGTACATGGCTGGGAGGAGGTGGCTGCGGATCATGTCGTCCTTAGTGACCCAGAGGACTCCGGACCGAATGCCTCAGCTAACCTACGCTGCATGGCCTCCCTGATCCTGCAAAGTCTGCGGAAGGATCCTCGTATTCTTCGGATCAAGGAGAGGGACCATTACTGGCTGGCCACTCTCCTTGATCCACGGTACAAGGGTAAGGTTGCGGACCTTATCTTAACGTCGCAGAGGGAGCAGAGGATGAGACAACTCCGGGAGGCCTTGCAGAAAGGTCTGTGCAACGCGTTCCCAGAGACTGGGAGGTTACAAACTCCTGGTCCTGGACAACGAGTTGCTGAGGCTTCGGTCAGTCAAAGAAGGAGCGGTGGGGAAGGTGGCCGTCTGACCGAAGCGTTCAGACAATTCTTTAGTCCGCAGCCCCAAGGTATGATTGGTTCCAGCAACCATCGGCAGCGTCTGATATACATGGTGCAGGAATACCTAGGGGCAAGGTCAGACTTGGACACCTTCCCCACCGAAAATCCTCTGGCTTACTGGGTCTTGAGGATGGATCACTGGCCAGAGCTTGCACAGTATGCAATTGAGCTACTGGCCTGTCCTGCATCCAGCGTTCTTTCAGAACGCACAGTCAGTGCTGCTGGAGGATTTGTCACGGATCACAGGGTGCACCTGTCCACCGACTCTGTTGATCGACTGACCTTCATAAAGATGAACCAGTCTTGGATCACCACCAGCTACCAAACACCTGAAGCTGATATAACAGACTCATTTATTTTCAAATGTCACATCCCTTCAAGACTGATGCTGATGCTGAGAGACTGTCCTGTTATGTTGACTGACTATCCTCCTCCTCCTCAATGATCCGATTGACGATGATAGCTTGGAAGAACATTTTTGTTTCTGGGTGCCGCCACCAGTGGCTAAGGCCCAATTTTTCAGCCCCTGTTTAACAGGGGTGTGTTATTACAATTTTTTATGCAATGCTTTGCAGCAGGGCTCATTCCTGCACTCCAACTAGAGTATCTGGGAGTGGTTGCAGTCTCGTGGCACCAGCACCATTGTCTAAGGCCCAATTTTTCAGCCCCTGTTTAACAGGGGCATGTAATTACAATTTTTGATGCAATACTTTGCAACAGGGCTCATTGCTGTGCTCCAAGTACAGTATCTGTGAGGGGTTGCAGTGTTGTGGCACCAGTGGCTAAGGCCCAATTTTTCAGCCCCTGTTTAACAGGGGCATGTAATTACAATTTTTGATCTAATAATTCACAGCAGGACCCATTCCTGCGCCCACCAAGACTAACTGTGAGGCCTTACAGTGTTGTGTCAACACCACCAACACCACCACCACCACCACCACCACCAAAGGCCCAATTTTTCAGCCCCTGTTCAACAGGGGCATGCAATTACAATTCTTGATCTAATAATTCACAGCAGGGCCCATTCATGCGCCCACCAAGAGTAACTGTGAGGGCTCACAATGTTGTGGCAACACCAACATGTAAGGGGCAAATTTCAGCTGAGTATATACGGCAGGCCCCTACTTTCAAACATCCAACTTACAAACGACTCCTCCTTGCAAACGGAAGGATACAACAGGAAGTGAGAGGAAATCTACCCCTAGGAAGGCAAATTCTCTCCTGTAAGAGTTAATATGGGAAAAAAAGTGTCTCCTCTCCACTGATGCTTTATCACCAATTCTTGTTTCAATAAAAACCCCAAATTTTCAAAAAACATTTGTCATTAGGACGGAAAGTGAGGTGAACTGTTCTGAACAGGTGCACACTGCACAGACAGCAAAACAAATGTTACAGGGGTGATAACCCTTCCCTATGTTTTCCAAAAAGCTTAAAAATAGATTTTTTGCCTGGAGCTACACTTAAACAATGTACCTGTTCAAAATTACAGACAGATTCTACATAAGAACAAACCTACAGTCCCTGTCTTGTATGCACCGCCTGTATACGGCTGTTCAGAGTATATAGGGCCTTTTTTATTTTGTGTGCGGGGTTCCCCTTAATATCCATACAAGACCCAAAGGGGCTGCTAATGGGCTGGGGTAGGGGGGGGGTGTGTTATCGGGTAGCTATGCCATTTTTCTTAAAGATTTTCATCCATATTACCGGGACCAGACATTACATTAAAGCCGCAAGCAGTTTTAAATGGCTTTTTTTCCTTTAGAAATGTAATTTTGTGCAGGGACAGTTCTAAACACGGGAAACACGTGGCACTTCACAGGCATACTTTAGACACCCCCCAGGTACGATATTTAAAGGAATATTTGACTTTTTTTTTTCACTTTATGCATCATTAAAATGACTGCTCCAGAAAAACTGCCGTTTTTAAAACTTCTTTTTGCATTGATACATGTCCCCTGGTGCAGAACCCGGGTTCCCAAACCCTTTTTAGGACAATAACATGCATAATAGTCGTTATAATTAGCACTTTAGATTTCGAACGTTCGCATCCATTGTATTTAATAGGGTTCTAAAGTTCGTGCAAACTTTCGGTCCGTTCGCGGGTTCTGGTGCGAACCGAACCCGGGGGTGTTCGGCTCATCACTATAAATCACCTCTAATGTTGAGTATACTTCTTGTGCAGATGTTTCTGCCTTATGTAAAACGATTACTTTAGCATGTTAGAATGGGGTGCCTCAAGATTGTGCATATTTGAAAGGGTGCCTTGACTGAAAAAGGGTTGAGAAACACTGTGCTAGATCTTAGCTGGCAAATGTGATGTCTACTATAAAAATGAATGCTATGGTGTCTCGTGTGGAACCCAGACCCATAAATGTGGCCTAATCGCAGACGACATGCTGCTCTTCATAACTTCCCCCATTACATCTCTCCCCAACCTCTGCAAAACACTAAAAGATTTCACAAAGGCTTTAGGCCTTAGAGTAAATTACGCCAAGTCCCACGCCCTCAACATCTCACTTAAACCTGACACAGTAGTATCACTACAGAGCGATTTTGGGTGGAAGGACTCCTCCATAGAGTACTTGGGGATCAATCTTACCGCTAAAATAGAACATCTATATTCTGCAAACTTTCCACCTACTTATAAGAAGCTTGAGTCGGACCTGAAAAATTGGGCTAAGGGCGAACTATCCTGGCTAGGTAGAATACATGCCATAAATATTACATTCCTTCCCCGACTGCTATATTTGTTTAGAGCTATCCCGATTAACATTAGGAAACATCACCTGGAATCCCTTCATAGGAAAGTGACCCAGTTCATTTGGGGGGGGGCAGGGCATAGGTTACCCCGCAATACGCTCTTCAGACTAAAAAAGAAGGGGGGGGCTGAGTCTACCAAGACTGCTTTGGTATTTCCAGGCGGCACGACTTGCCCAACTCTCTACGGTGTACTCCAAATTAGAAAAACTGGACTGGATACAAATAGAGAGACAAGCTGCCCCCACATACACCCTAGATTTCTTACTATGGGTCCCTTCCAGGGACCGACCCCCCATACTCTCTCCTGTCCTCTCACAATCCCTCTCCCTATAGGACAGGCTGAAAACCGAGACTTCTCTAACCTCTGAATGCCATCCCTTAGCCCACATCTTCAACAGCCCAGACTTTACCCCAGGTAGAGACATCAAATCCTTCCAATGGTGGTTGGACAAGGGGTTGTATCGAATTGAACATTTTTTTTACGGCCTCGGGACCAATAACTCTGAAATTCTGTGCGCGACAGTTGGAGATCCCAACCTCGGAACACTTCAGGTTTAGCCAGTTACAGCACTTTCTTCACAAAATTTGGAAGGGGAAACCCATTCCACCGTGCTTCACAGCTTACGAGTTAAGGTGTGGACAGGCCACAGAACAGAGGGGTTGAATCTCTGTTATCTATCAGTCACTTGCCCAGCGGGTCTGCAAAGCCCCATTTATGACGGCTTGGGAAAATAATCTCCAAATACAATGGGATCTGGAAACATGGTTGTCCTCCTTTTCTAGAACCTACAAGGGGATAAGGAATATTTCCCTAAATTAGGCCAACCTCAAAGTGATGACCAGATGGTACCTCACCCCCGCCAAATTAGCACTCATGTATCCCTCCGCGGACCCACTCTGCTTCAGAGGCTGCGAAATGGTGGGATCTATGGCCCACATCTGGTGGGAATGTCCCAAAATTAGACCTTTCTGGAAAAAAAAATTCAACTTAATCCTAAAAGTGACAGACCTCCAGATCCCAAGAACCCCTGCTCTCCTTAACGCTTTCATCCCCAAGACTCACAAATTCACCCGCAATTTAATCCACTTCATTTTGTTAGGTGCCAAGCGGATGATAGCTAAGACTTGGAAAAATCTCCTGGATCATGTCCCAGGAAAAATTGACTAGCATTTTGCTTGATTCTAAAGATCGGTTTGAATCCACCTGGGAGCCCTGGGCCCATCATATGGGCATTGCCCTCCGCCCGGGGATTCCGGCATAACAAACACACAGTTACTCTGCATGGCCTGTTCGCGTCCTGCCGATTGGCTCTTCTTCTTACTCTCATCCCTTTTCTGTTCTGTTTCCCAGTCCCTCCTCCTCTAAGTATGTAATTTGGACCCCACTACAACCAAAGTGAACTTGTAGTCTAGTTACCTTATGGTAATTAGGTCAAGGGGCCCCCTTCTCGAGGTATATAGGCTAGGTACCTAAAACACCTTTGCAATTAAAAAGCTCATGGACAGCCCATGATAACGGTCACCCTCCGGGTTCCTGGGGGTGCCTGTCCTGGCACAGCATAATCCCATTCGGGGTGCTGGGGCGGTCTCCTCTGGATCCCGGTTCTGTTTTAGTAATGGCATGAGTTTTCGGTCATGATAAGGGTACCAGGCTAAGATTATTAGCCTTATTGTGTCTGTTGTGTTTTTCTCTTCTCCTTTTAGTGAGAGTTGTTTATTGCCTCGTGAATATTTTGTATTGCATGTTTGTCTTTCTGTAAACAAATAAAAATGTTGAAAGTAAAAAAATGAATGCTATTCGGAGCTCCGTGGTTATTTTGACAGTTATACCTATATGATGTTTCAAAATGAAAATTTCACTTCTGAGACAGTATATGGTAAACCATGTCCCCTTAGGTTTCGGAAATGTAGGACTTCCCTGCTGTAACGTTGCTGTTTTTCACTGACCTTCTCTCAATAAATAGAACACTTTTTTTTGAGAATATGAATTGAAGTAGTAGGGGATTAGTGGCTTTTTATTTGGCTAAATTTGTGACATGAACGAGTATTTACCACAATATTTTTTTTTTCCTTAAATCCTTTATTTGTTTACAACTACTCTATTAAATTGCTGTACAAATGGTTAGAGATCATTACACTTTTACAGAAAACTTTTCTTTCCCCATTTCAAGCAATCTAAACATGCAGATATTTTGTTGCATATCTATATTGTTTTATTATGCAATATAGTGATCTTCTGATTTATACTAACAGTAAAGCCATGTACACACGATAGGTTTTACAGATTAAAACAGTCCGATGGACTGTTTTCATCGGAAAAACCGATCGTGTATGGGCCCCATCGGTCTTTTTTCCATCGGTGTTTAAAAATAGAACATGTTTTAAAGTTATTTGATGGTTAAAAAAACGATAGCAAATTACTATCGTCTGTGTGGCACTCCATCGGATAAAAAACCCACACATGCTCAGAATCAAGTCGATGCATGCTCAGAAGCATTGAACCTAATTTTTCTCAGCTCATCGGAGTGTTTTACGTCACCGCGTTTGAAACGGTCGGTTTTTTGACTGATGGTGTGTGGGCAAGACTGATGGAAGACAGTTTCATCGATTTTCCGATGGAAAAAAACATTGGATTAGAATCCATAGGATATCCGATTGTGTGTACACGGCTTAAGACTTAATAAAATATGTCCTAATCCTTTGAATACTACAGAAAATGACAAAATCACTACAAAAGGCCGAAGTGATTACTGTGAAATGACCTGCAGTGCTTTCTTGGTAATCTCCAAAATAAAGCATTGACCAGTTATGAACTATGATGTGATATACACACTGCTGACAGTTCAATCACAGCACAGCAACAATACCGAATTCTTTATATTTAAAGTGCTGATACTGTTTTCCTTCCAAATGACAGCGCTGACAGATGGGCTAGAAGCTTCATAGAAATCAGAACAAGACGATGGAGAAAAGGACTGCTGGAAGCTCTCCTCCATGCAGCCAGCTGAACATGATGAATAGACTGTGATTATATGTGACAGGTATTAATATGACCATTCATTTACCAGAGAACACCTGCAGTACACTTTAATAAATGGTAGAGGATGAAGAGATTATATGACAGCAAGGGGAAGCTGCGTTACCGGCATATTAAAGGTGAAAGGTTAAATATCATAAACTGACATAAAACAAATAATGTAATAAAATATTTGCCTTTAGAAAAAAAAAAAAGTGTGTTGGTGCTCCATTGGTAATTCATTTCCTCAGTAACAGAACACAAGTAAATGAGTATTGTTTTTATAGAGAGTTGATTGATTAACTGTGCTGAAGCTTATAACTTGTTACAGTTAATCGTGCATCATAGTTGTGTTTCAGTCAGTGGTTTAAGGTACTTAAATAATCATGAAAGCACATGCTGCAATATAAATAAAACAAGTGCTTGGTGATACCCCAGGAAAATGCATGAAACAGATGAACAGATTTTACTGCTCAAACATTTTCGAAAAAAAGAAATGAAATGCATAAAAGGAGGAATATAATATGAAAATCCGTTTGCCCATAAAATCGCTCCTGTCTGCTGGCCAGAGGGTCGGTCCTTTTTGGCCTTCTCCTATAACGAACATTGCCTTTTTCTTCCTGGATGAATTACCGTATTTTTTGCTCCATAAGACACATCTAGGTTTTAGAGGAGAAAAACAAGTAAAAAAATATTCTGAACCAAATGGTGTACTAAAATATTTACCAGTGCCCATGAAATGCAGCCTGACCAGTGCCAATAAAATGCAGCCTTACCAGACTCATGAAATGCAGCCTGACCTGTGCCATTGAAATGCAGCTTTACCAGTGCCATAAAATGCAGCCTGACCTGTGCCATAAAATACAGCCTTACCAGTGCCATAAAATCCAGCCTAACCAGTGCCATAAAATGCAGCCTTACCAGTGCAATAAAATGCAGCCTGACCTGTGCTATAAAATTCAGCCTGACCTGTGCCATAAAATTCAGCCTGACCTGTGGCATTGAAATGCAGCCTTACCGGTGCCATAAAATGCAGTGTTACCAGTGCTGTAAAATGCAGCGTTACCAGTGCCATAAAATGCAGCCTGACCTGTGCCATAAAATACAGCCTTACCAGTGCCATAAAATGAAGCCTTACCAGTGCAATAAAATGCAGCTTGACCTTTGCCATTGAAATGCAGCCTTACCAGTGCCATAAAATGCAGCCTGACCTGTGCCATAAAATACAGCCTGACCTGTGCCATAAAATACAGCCTTACCAGTGCCATAAAATGCAGCCTTACCAGTGCAATAAAATGCAGCTTGACCTTTGCCATTGAAATGCAGCCTTACCAGTGCCATAAAATGCAGCCTTGCCAGTGCCCTAAAATGCAGCGTTACCAGTGCCATATAATGCAGCCTGACCTGTGCCATAAAATGCAGCCTTACCAGTGCTTTAAAATGCAGCCTGACCTGTGCCATAAAATGCAGCCTTACCAGTGCCATAAAATGCAGCCTTACCAGTGCCATAAAATGCAGCCTTACCAGTGCCATAAAATGCAGCCTGACCTGTGCCATAAAATGCAGCCTTACCAGTGCCATAAAATGCAGCCTTACCAGTGCCATAAAATGCAGCCTTACCTGTCCCATGAAATGCAGCCTGACCACCTTTGCACAGACTGGCATTTCCATGTGAGGACGTCATCATATCCGATCCGCCTTTCACTCAGACAGAAGACAGAGCAGCCCAAGCGATGGCCACGGTCGTACTCCTTTCGCTCTATAAGACGCAGAGACATTCCCCCCCCCCATTTTTTGGGGTGGAAAAAGTGCATATTATGGAGCGAAAAATACAGTATTTGCAACATTTCTATTGCTTATTGATGGTGCAGCTGGTGTAAAGAACTACCTATCTCGGATAACCTATTAATAAAATAGGTAAATAAAAATGGTATAGTTATATTAGCTAATCAGAAAAACCCAGCACCCACTAAAAATTTTTGTAAAGTGTCATTTTATTTCAAACTTGACATGAGATAACAGGCCACTGCAACACATTTCAGAGCCTGTGTCCTTTTTTGAGCAGCAGAGCACCAGAAAAATACATAGGTGCTTATGAGTCATGCAGCTAATTGGTTTTCACTCCTAAAAAATGGGACATGGAATATCAGATACAAATTACTGTCTGAACTGCATTGCAGCTGTCGTGGCAAAACCTGGTTACAGATTACTTTGGCATAGCAAAACATATACTGTAAGTCAATGCATGCAACTCATTTTGTAACAGTTACTAAAATGTATACAGTTACAGTATAGTTATAAAGGGCACACAAATATAAGACTAGGGATGGGCCGAACAAACCCCTATTCGGTTCGCACTCGAACTTTCGAACACCGTGAAAGTTCGGACCTGAATAACGAACCCCTATAAAGTTAATGGGACTAGAAAGTTAAATATCAAAAGTGCCCATTTTGAAGGCTTAAATGCAAGTAATTGGGCATACAATGGTTATAGGGGTCCGGGTCCTGCCCTGGGGGACATGTATCAATAAAACAAAAGTTTGTGAAAAACTTCATTTTTAAATGAGCAGTGATTTTTTGATTTTTAAAGTGAAAGCCTAAAAATGAAAAATTCCTTCCAATATAGTGCCTGGGGAGTCCCCTTAGTCGAATTGTAAAGTGGCAGATCTGTACCATGTCTAGAATCTGCTGCAGCAATAATTGAATTTATAAAGCCAAAAAATTTACATTTTCCTGTAAGCTGCCTTTATTTTGCTCAGCAACAGCTGGGGAGCCAGTGTGTATGATGAGGCCACAATGTAGTGCACTGGAAACAAGAATAGAGATTTTTTGGATACATTCTGGTGTCACTTTGACTTTGGATAGAAGTAACGGGTGCGTTAAAATTGGTCTCTGGGTGTCGTGGCGCCTTCCCACAGTAACCCTATAGAGATAACCTTGATGAAAGCAAGAATTTGCCTTGCTGTAAAAAATTGCAATGATATGCACCTGTCAAACGGGTGCTTTAAAATTGGTCTTTGGGTGTAGTGGCGCCTTCCCACTGTAACCCTATAGAGGTAATCTTGATGAAAGCAAGTGTAGCGCCCTGCTACTTTTGAACAGGGGCTATTCTGTAAATTTAGTATTATCTGAGCTGTAAATAGCTCAGAGTGATTATTTAAAGTGTTGGTTTCTGTTCCAGCTTTGGCTGTGTTGTGCGCATTTCCCACTGTTGCCAGTAGGTGTCACTGTTGTCACAGGCCAGTGTGAGAAATACAGCCAGCTAAAGTGCATTGGATATTCTTTCCCCAGAAACAGTCCAATCAGGAGCTTCTTTGTAGCTGGGCATGCTGGGGAAGGATATTTAAGGGGCAGTGCCATGTCCTTCGGGGTCCTTCTTGCCTCATGGCCCTCCAGGCCTGAGGCTATGCTGCTGTGTTTGCTGCAAGTAGGCCCAGAAGGTGGTCCTGTGCTGTCTTGCCTGTGGGAAGAAGCCACTAAAACTGAGAAGATTCCAGGGGAGGACCCTACTGGAGAGGACCAAGCTGAAGGCTGGTATCTCAGGAAGGGCCTGGTGACTCGTTTGGAGGATGCACTCAAGTTAACCGACCTCATAGTACTGCCGGATGGCTTAAAGGTTCAGGTACTGTGCAGCTGACCTAACTAAGAGACTACTGGCTAAACAATCCTGTGGCAGAGGATTATCCAGGAGTTTCCACTTATCACTCAAGTCTGTGGCAGAGACTTTGTCCGTGCTTCATACCGGCTGCTAGGTTGGTGTGAGAGGCCTATCCGGTTGTCGCAAGATCCAGTGACAGAAGCTGTTGTCCTCTGGATTCAAGAACCGCATTAGTGATCTGCAAAACCAAGGTATCTGAACTTCCCCTAACCCTCTATCCTTCTACCTGAAGTTGTTTAATAAAGCAACTATATGGAGTTAAGCTGGCAGTAACGCACACAGAACTATATGGGTGTAACTGCCAGTAACACACGCAAAACTATATGGCGTTAAACTGCCAGTAATGCACGCAAAACTATATGGTGTTAAACTGTTAGTAACGCACGCAAAACAATATGGCTTTAACCACTTCTACACCGAGGACGTCATATGACGTCCTCGAATTTGTGCGGTGATATCTAAATGATGCCTGCAGCTACAGGCATCATTCAGATATCATTCTTTTCTGCCGGCGATTCTGTGCACGATAAAAATGATCATAGCGGCAGTTCCACCGCTTGATTGTTCTCGAAAATAGTAACCTGTAAAAAAAATTTAAGCGTTGCCTATGGAGATTGTTAAGTACCGAAGTTTGGCGCCATTCCATGAGTGTGTGCAATTTGAAAGCGTGACATGTTAGGTATCTATTTACTCGGCGTAACATCATCTTTCACATTATATAAAAAAATTGGGCTAACTTTACTGTTTTGTTATTTTTTCCCCAAAAAAAGGCGTTTACCGTGCAAAGATAAAAATATCTGCAAATACCGTGCGAGATAAAAAGTTGCAATGACCGCCATTTTATCCCCTAGGGTGTCTGCCAAAAAAAATATATAATGTTTGGGGGTTCCGACTAATTTTCTAGCAAACAAATTATGATTTTTACATGAAGGAGAGAAGAGCCAGAATAGGCCCGGTGCTGAAGTGGTTAAACTGTCAGTAGACAGAAGTAAATGGCGTTGAACTGGCAGTAACGCAATCAAATAGACGGTGTTCAACCGTCACTACACTGACGCTATCTGATCTGTCCCTACTCTAGCTATACACTAATGTCAAGATTACTAACACGGTCTCACTACACTACACTACAGTGAAATTATCTGAGCTGTCCCTACTCTTACACCAGTGGTGTATTTAGGATTTGTGCTGCCCTAGGCCTGGCTAAACTTGGACACCCCCTAATTTAAATATGACCTACCCTTCCTGTCAAGGCCACACCCTTTTCTGTTTAAGACCTGCCCTGAAATTTTCGAGTGGGGACACTTGTTCTGAGGGCCTGGGGGGGGGGGGGGTACTGGATTACCTTAATTTGCATAGATTTCCTCTTACTTCCTGTTTGGCTATGGGACAGGAAGTCTAGGGAAATCTCTGCAATGGGACAGGGATGGTAAAAAATAATCTGAGAGGGGTTATAACCCCACCTTACTCTATCCAAAATGAAAAAAAAAGTGTTGCCTATAGTTCTACTTTAAGCAAGAATTTCGGATAATTTTATGGAGCGGACTAAGAAGATATAACCATACCAATGGTGAAGCAGAAAACATATAGCACAGTGAGGAAGGTTTGTGGTCCAGGATGATAGGACAGTTTAAATTAGAAGCAGCCCCTCCCACAGTTGTGGAATGCCGGCTGGCCACATACTGGAAGCAGTGCGGCCGCTTTATGGGAGCGCTAGACTAAATTGCCTCTCAGCCCAGTCCGCCCAATAAGACTGGCGCTACACTAACAGTGTAGCGCAAGCCGGCGGGGACTCTTTTCGTGCTGCCCCCCTGCAAAGTGCTGCCCTAGGCCTGGGCCTTGTTGGCCTAGGCCAGGATACAGCGTTGCTCTACACCAGGGATATGCAATTAGCGGACCTCCAGCTGTTGCAGAACTACAATTCCCATGCGGCATAGCAAGACTCTGACAGCCACAAGCATGACTCCCAGAGGCAGAGGCATGATGGGACTTGTAGTTTTGCAACAGCTGGAGGTCCGCTAATTGCATATCCCTGCTCTACACTAATGTATGTATAAATGACACGGTCTCACTACACTACACTGAAACTATCTGAGCTGTCCCTATTCTAGCTGCACACTATGCAAAGCTGAATGATGGTCCTCCTCACTACACTCACACTTTCCCTAGACTGACACTAAACTTATATTCTACACTGCCAATTGAAGCAAAATAGCACAGTATAGCACACTAACTAGCTTATAGCATTGAACAGAGCCCTGTTCTATCTCTCTTCATGCCAAAATCACACTGATAATGGCTGCAATTGAAAGAATACTTTTATACTGTGGGGTGGGAATGAGCCATGATTGGATAAAGTTATGATGACAGTATCCAATCATGACTCTGACAGTGCTCTGTGCCCTGATTCGCTGAAGCTTTCACTGCTTCAGCCAATCATGGCTTGCAATGCACTGTTCAGCGCCGCAATGCATTGTGGTCGGTTCGGGGGGGGGCGAACAAACGGTCGAACGTCCCGAAAGTTCGGCTGTTTCCCGAATGACCGAACCGTTCGCCCATCCCTATATAAGACTGGTCACATGATTGTGTTTTTTTCTGCTCTGATCTCATTCTATTTAACAGAGAAGCAGCAAATTGTCTTTGAAGGCAAGATTTGTAATGCATAGAGTTCTCACACACACAAAGCTTGATTTAGTCACACACAAATTTTTGGTTGTTGTAAAGTGTATGTGTAGTCGCCAAACACGCTAAAATTATTGTGAGCAGAAATGCACACTCCTACACAAAGGGGATCACGTCCATATTAGAATCATTGCAGTCCTAGGGCTTGTTTAAATGAATGGCGTAAAAATGCAGCACAACCACACGGTTTTATTGCCCCCCCCAACTGCTTCCCCTTTAGCTGAAGGGGCAGTGGCTGGGAGTGAACACATGCCACGACTGCAATACTCTGCTTCATGACTGTGGTGGGAACTATACCTCCTGTTGTGCTTGGTGGGCACTACTGCCTGTCAGACAAGACCAATTCTAGTGAATGGAGCAGCACTGCAATTACGCACAATGTGCATGTTTGCAGTGCAGTACTGTGGCATTTAGATAAAATAGGTGATGAGGAGGTGATATAACTCATTCTCACCGCCTGTCAAATGCTCTCTGAAGAGTGATCTGCATTCAGATCACTCTTCAGTCTGCAAAGAAATGTGTCATTCCTGTCTTGCAGCATGCCAAAGAATAATGGTAACTGCAAGACTACAGAGGCAGGGCTATAAGAGATTATTATGAAGGTGTTTCCTTCATATGTAAAATAATCCCTTCACAGAGAGCAGGGCACAAGAAGGGTAGGACCTGAGGGGTGAAACTCTCCCTGTTTAAACTGGTCTCCCTATTTAACTGGGCAGGATTGAATTCTAATTGTGATCCATTCAATCCTGCCCAGCAGCAGCACAGCTAGCTTTCAGATCAGGCTTTGTATGAAGGGGGTTCCTTCCTGAATAATGCTGTGATCTGTGAGGAGGGACTTGGAAGGTTTGGACTCTTCCTGTAGGAGTGACTGGGCGGGACTAGGGTGACCACATTTTTAAACTCCCATTCAGGGACACCCCCCCTTCCCAAAAATCAGCTTGTGCTGTAACGAATCACAGCACAGTGATTGGACACAAGAGGCGGGATTTATGATTTCTCCAATCACAAGCAGGGGGCGGGGATTGTACTCCTCCAGGCATTCCCGGCCAGGACAAGTACTGTCAGTGAGTAAAGAGGTGATGTGGCAGCCTTTTTTGGGGGCATCAGATTGGCCTGGGGGGTGGCTGTGCCAGTTTAATTCCGGGACACTGTATTGTTCTGGAATTAACGTGTCCGGGACAGACCTGCAAAATGCGGGACTGTCCCGGGCAATCCGGGACACGTGGTCACCTTAGGCGGGACTGAATGGATGTATACAATCTCACCCACCATCAGAGCTGTGAAGGAAGTTACATCAATTGCAGAGTCTGAAATACTAGGGGGATGTGTTTTAGGCTAGAGATGCAGCAGGAAGAGACTCAGTCTACAGCAGACTATGCAGAACTTCACATGGTACAAAGCCACAACTAAACCCAGAATATCAGGGGATCTACAGACAACAGAGCAACATGGTACAGAAGTCTGATCAATTCTAGTGAAAAGAAAGTTGGAGTTCAGCCTTAAAGTGTTGCTAAACCCAGGACCCTGCATTCACTATATCTGGTCTCCCACAGTACAATTTCTTGTAGGCCTCAATGCCTAAACCTAATCCCCATTTAGCCTCTTTGCCCAAACCACATACTAAAATAGCTTTGTAGGCCCAAAAATGTATACTGGCTCTCCTCACTTAATGACCAGGTTCCATTCAAACGACCAGGTCATTAAACAAATTGGTTATTAAACGAGGAGCCACAAGTAATCAATATTTTAATCATTCTTAACTACTGTACTGAAAAAAGTCTAAACAAAAAACTCCAGCTCAATAACATTGTTTTAATTAGCATAAGTACAGAACACAAACGAAAATTCTGTACTGTAGTGTACAATACAATGATGTAAAGCGCATCAGTCGGGTGGGTGGGGAGAGCTGGTCGTAAGTCCGAGCAGTCGTTAAACAGGTAAGTCGTTAAATGAGGAGGATCTATACATTTATATTATACATAGAAGTAATATGCTACACGCAACATACTGTATGTAGTGTTTTTACAATTTCTTGCGGGCCATATTGCCAAAATCACATTTAGCTTTGGATTTCACCAAAAACATAGAGTGTATATTTTTCACATTAAAATGGAAGAAATATGGTACACACTGCATGATTAAAAAAAAAGAAGAGAAAGAAAACAAAATTGGGAATTTTTTCACTGTTGAAATGAAAGAGTACTGTACATACTGCAAAGACAATATTTCAACAATATCTTGTAGGCTATATTTTGAAAATGACAGACCATGTGCAGTTTTGCATCCTAAAAATATTGAATTAACTCCTCTGAACAGTATTTAAAGGATAAGTTCACCTTTAAAAAAAATAATGCAGGTAAAAAAATGTGCATTTACTATTTTTTTCCTTTTTTAGGAGCCTGGAAAGTATTGAACCAGCGATAAGCAGATCGCTGGTGCCAAGCAGGTCTCGTGCAGACTGTCAGTGTAAGCTATCTTCCCGTAAATCATATGGGTGGGCAGTTTAACAGTGACATGAAGAATCAATGAGCTACCAGAGTGTTCAACAGCGCCATGGTAGTTCATGGAGAACTACAAGCTAACAGCCACAAATAATCACATATTATGTGATTAAATAATGTGGCCATGTGGGCGACGCCCCGCACAGCCGGGCTCTTTTAAAAAATTTACTGTCACACAGAGGCAGTGGATCGCTGAGCGGCTGCAGGAGCGGAAACATGTTATATGTTCCACCCTAAAAGCAGGCAAGCAGCAGCTCTAGTGCACATTGTTGGATCGGGCTCAGGTAAGTATAAGGGGGGGGGGTATGCTCGCTGGGGGGATTCTGCCGGTAAAAAACCTTAATACCCCGTACACACGATCGTTTTTCATGCCGTTAAAACTGCCATTTTAAAAAATCGTGTGTATGCTCCAGAGCATTTTTAACGATGTGAAAAACGGCCATTAAAAATTCCGGACATGCTCTCTTTTTTCACGTCGTTTTTCATGTCGTTTTTTTTAACAACGTGAAAAACGATAGTGTGTATGCTTTAACGACGTGAAAAAAAAACGCGCATGCTCAGAATCAAGTATGAGAGGGGAGCGCTCGTTCTGGTAAAACTAGCGTTCGTAATGGAGATAGCACATTCATTACACAGTAACAGACTGAAAAGCGTGAATCGTCGCCCAACAAACTTTACTAACATGAAGGGTGGCGCCATTCGAACGGAACCCCTTTATAGTGCCGTCGTACGTGTTGAACGTCACTGCGCTTTGCTTGATCGTTTTTTTTAATGATGGTGTGTACGCAAGGCAGGCTTGAGAGGAAACATGAAAAAAAACGAGGAGAAAAACGTTGGTTTAAAAAATGACATTAAAAACGATCGTGTGTACGGGGCATAAGGCTTTAGAACCACTTTAAGCTGCTACAGCATGGCCAAGTTCCAGTTCCAATATGTGGGTATATCGCAAATTGGATGGTTGACAGGCAGCTTGTGTTGACACAGAATTTCAGCCAAATGAAAACTGGCTGGATACGACCACCTGAAATGACCCCAAACTATTTTCAGATCACAGAATCAAGGGGATCTAACTAGGGACCACCACCAGGTGGACATGTTGGAATTTTCCCTGCCAAATGGTGGACAGCCAGTTGATACTGTTGTCACACATGATCTTTCCTGGCACAAGATGGTGTGGACTGTGGAGTTAGTCACTTTTTAGCCTGTCCCTGAAGAGCTGACATAATCTCTGCCTCAGTGTGGCTCCTGTCCCCAAGGCATTCTAGCTCCCAGCTGCAAAATAGCATGACAGTAGTCTACCTGGGGTGATGCATAGGCTTTTGGTCACTTAAGAGAGACTGGGGGTTCTGACAATTTACCAGATCAAGCCATTGAGTAGGAATAGAGGTGACTGAGCTGTCATCATCATCAAGTTTCATAACACAGGGCTGCACCACCAGCTCCAATGGTGTGCGCCGTCCTGCATCCTTGCTGGCCATCAGAAAATCTACCTAGTGCACTTTAAAGCAAGTCACCTGCCCATGTTTGCTGGACCACTTTTGCAGTCTGTGGTCATGTAAACCCTGATGCTAGAAATAAAAAAAAAGGAAAAAAGGAGGGCGCACCGACCTAGTGCATTACCACTTAAAAGTTTATTAAAATATGAATAAAAAACACAATGGTCCTACTCACATCCATATTTTAATAAACTTTTAAGTGGTAATGCACTAGGTCGGTGCGCCCTCCTTTTTTTTTTTTTTGCCGTATGAACACCCATTGTTCAGAGGAGGGCTGCAAGACTTTAGACTTTGCCTCTAGACGGAACCACACCACCCGTGTGTTGACGATACACCGAGAGCGCAGGAGATTTTTGTCTTAAACCCTGATGCTAACCATATGCTCCAGTGGCATGGAAACATTAGATGGCAGACGTTGCCTTCTATGCAATAAAATGGTGGCTGAATCCCTGCCACATTGGTGCTCCACAGTCCACAAAGTCACAGAAGGCAACAGCATTTTGCTAATTGGAGATGCTGGGCATAAGGCAAAATTCTATTTTTTCCTATGTTCTAGCAAAAGAGGAAGATACACCAGCCTGGTCAAGAAAGCAGCTGGGAACAATGGGATGGGGTATGGAAACTAATGCCCCGTACACACGATCGTTTTTAATGTCATTTTTTAAACCGACGTTTTTCTCCTCGTTTTTTTTTCATGTTTCCTCTCAAGCCTGCCTTGCGTACACACCATCATTAAAAAAAACGATCAAGCAAAGCGCAGTGACGTTCAACACGTACGACGGCACTATAAAGGGGAAGTTCCGTTCGAATGGCGCCACCCTTCATGTTAGTAAAGTTTGTTGAGCGACGATTCGCGCTTTTCAGTCCGTTACTGTGTAATGAATCTGCTATCTCCATTACGAACGCTAGTTTTACCAGAACGAGCGCTCCCGTCTCATACTTGATTCTGAGCATGCGCGTTTTTTTTCACGTCGTTAAAGCATACACACTATCGTTTTTCACGTCGTTAAAAAAAACGACATGAAAAACGACGTGAAAAAAGAGAGCATGTCCGGAATTTTTAATGGCCGTTTTTCACGTCGTTAAAAATGCTCTGGAGCCTACACACGATCATTTTTAATGGCCATTTTTTAAAATGGCATTTTTAACGGCATGAAAAACGATCGTGTGTACGGGGCATTAGGGTACTTTCACATTGAGGCGCGGGAGCGTCGGCGGTAAAGCGCTGCTAGTTTTAGCGGCGATTTACTGTCGTTTTAGAGGCGATTAAAGGGTTAAAAGCACTTTTGCAGGAGCTTGATTTCAATGGGCAGGGGTGCTTTAGGAGCGGTGTATACACCGCTCCTAAAGCGCCTCAAAGATGCGGCTTGCAGGACTTTTTTTAATGCCCCACAAGCGCACCACTCCAGTGTGAAAGCCCTCTGGCTTTCACACTGGAGTGATAGGAGAAGTGCTTTACAGGCGCTATTTTTAGCACTATAGCTCCTGTGAAGCTCCTCAGTGTGAAAGTAGCCTTAAACAGAGGTTGAAGATTATTCTTAAATTTGTATGGCCCCAAGTTGACCCTCTTTGCTTCATGTGCCCTAAGGTAAGCCCTTTAAACCTCTTATAAGTTATACAGTACATCCCTATCACTTGAGGTTGCAGATATTTCAGCAGAGGCAGATGGAGATTCTTGTGTAGTGAGGGGAGAGATGGGAAGGAGGATGCTTGCAAGCCTTTTGCTGCCAACTGGTATTCATACTGCTCCCACTCAGCTTTGTGATAAACAGTTATGTATTTCCTCATGCATGTTGTACCAAATGACTGGTACATTTACCATGCTTAATATGCTAAAGACCAAGGCTGAAAACCATTATGGTGCTGTCTGCAGAAGATGTGTGAAAAAGGCACAAACTGCTGGGCTCTGCATAGCAGTCCTGGTATTACCAGTAGCCTGCAACTGTGGAGCAGTGCTATACAGTAGAATAGATGGCTGCTAGACAAATACGGTTAATTTTGTTCTGAATAGAAATTCAGATGTAATTTTCATTATTCTCAAATTTAGGTGTGAGGTTTCCCTTAAAATCCATACCAGACCTGAACGGCCTGGTATGGATTGGGGGAACCCCTATGCTGTTTTTCTAAAAAAAATGTTTACTGCCATTCCAAACATACAAAACAAATGCCGAAGATACCAAACTCCAAAATTCGTTTTGTATTTTCGGCATTCATTTTGTATATTCGGATTGGAATAGCATGAAATAAAACAGAGTTCATTTTGTATCTTCGGCATTTGTTTTCTATATTCACTGGCTAGTTGTTGTGCTATATTGTCACAAGCTGGTTGTTAGGCTCCGTTCACACCTAAGCGATCTGCAGCAACAGCTGCTGCAGCTTGTTTTTTTTTTAGCTTTTTTCTTTTCAAAAATATTTATTGAGATTTGCATAGTACAATAACATAGAGCTTAATAGCCCTGAAGCAAGCTCAAACAGATAGACAATTGAAATGTTATCATGGGAAAGGGGGGGGGGGAGGGAGAATGACAGGGGAGACATATTTACCTGTAATCAATAATATGACATAACATTTAAAAATGAAACAACATATTGAACATTAGTACATTAGAACATTAGTCATATGACGCCCAGTCAGGATAACTGAACCACCGCCCAGTCGTCATTCTGCTATAGGCCGGGGTTAAAAGAAATACCTCTTTGTCCCCTGCTCCATCTGTCAACCACTTGTCATATGAAGCTTCAATAAAAGGATTTTTGGAAGTGCAGCCGTCCGGAATTATTTCTTCGGGTTAAAATAAATGTTTTAATGCTGGTGATCTGCCGAGATCTGCCCCCCCTGCGGATTCTGCCAGCCCTGGACTGCGCAGGCGCAGCGCTCTAGCTCCGAAAATTGCCGAACATTAAGAGCTGTAGACTGCGACTGCGCAATCAACAGGGTATTGTGACAGTCGTTGCCGCACGCTCCCGGTGCTCGCTCCACTCAGCAAGGGGGGCGGGTGTATTACTATTGTAATGAGCGGATGCATGTTTAAATAAAGGAATTGATGGGCAGAGAGGGCGGGTAGTTCAATGCGGATGGCCGATTTGAATACTTGTCAGAGAATTGTTAAAAAAAAAAGACATAAGATTTTTTTTAACAATTCTCTGACAAGTATTCAAATCGGCCATCCACATTGAACTACCCACCCTTCTCTGTCCATCAATCCCTTTATTTAAACATGCATCCGCTCATTACAATAGTAATACACCCGCCCCCCTTGCAGAGTGGAGCGAGCATCGGGAGCGTGTGGCACAATATTGTGCTCAAAGCGCATGTGCCGAATATGGGTTATAATCCATTCGGCTATTTTCGGAGATCTGCCGTGAACGGACACGCAAGTGTTGCGCATGCGCAGGTCAGAGCGGGCGAAATCCGCTAAAGTGTTGCGCATGCGCAGAACAGAGCTGGCAGAATCCGCTGAGGGGCAATTCTCGGCAGGTCACCGGCAATTGCTTTGTTTATATTCTACTTTGTTTATATTCTGCTGTCAGCGGGAAATCCCAGCAAATGAGTCATGGTTGTTAAGAAAGCCATGGCTTCCTGGTCCTTAACAACCAGCAGGGACGTGTGGTGAGGTGAGTGGCTGGTGAGGTACTGGCTGGTTTCAGAGCCAGATACACACAGGTTACATACGCCGTGAACGTCAGAGCGAGAACAATGATTCTAGCACTAGATCTCCTCTGTAACTCTAAACATGTAACCTGTAAAATAATTTAAAGCGTTGTCTATGGAGATTTTTAAGTACTGAAGTTTGACACCATTTCACAAGTGTGTGCAATTTTACAGCATGACATGTTAGGTATCTATTTGAATTTTTATCTATTTACTCTGGGTAACATCATATTTCATAGTATACAAAAAAATTGAGCTAACTTTAGTGTTTTTTTTATTTTTTATTCATGAAACAGTTTCTTTCCCCCAAAAAATGCGTTTGAAAAATTGCTGAGCAATGACCGTGTAACAGTTGCAATGACCACCATTTTATTCCCTAGGGTGTCTGCTAAAACAATATGATATATATATATATATATATATATATATATATATAATGTTTGGGAGTTCTAAGTAATTTTCTAGCAAAAAAATGTATTATTTTTACACGTAGGAGAGGAGTGCCAGAATTGGCCTGGGTGGCAAGGGGTTAATTACCGTAAGTAAAGCCTCGTACAAACGGTCGGACTTCCATCGGACTTTTCCGTGGATTTTTGTCTGAACGGAGTTGGCCGGGCACACCTATAGCATACACACCACAGGACTTTTCTGCAAACTTTCCCAAAACTTTTTGCAACATCACATGGTTTTTCTGCTCTTTACCGCCACCCTTTGATCAACTTCTGCTATTGTTGGTTGATTTTAACATTAGTTCAGGGATATGCAATTGGTTTACCTCCAGCTGTTGCAGAACTACAAATCCCATGAGGCATAGCAAGACTCTGGCAGCCACGAGCATGACACCAAGAGGCAGAGGCATGATGGGACTTGTAGTTTTGCAACAGCTGGAGGTCCGCTAATTGCTTATCCCTGCATTAGTTGTTTTGTCCATCGGACAAAAGTCCTATGGTTTTCTGTACACACGGTAGGACTTTGCTCCATCGGACTTTTGTTGGGCAAAAGTTTGTCCGTTTGCAGACCCAACTTTTGTCCGATGAAAACAAAACCAAACGAAAAAAAAGGTTGTCCGATGGAGCGTACACACGGTCGGATTGTTGGTCCAACTTGCTTAAAACGAAGTTTGTTGGGCAAAAGTCCGACCGTGTGTACGGGGCTTAAGTAATATACAAATAATTATTATATTATTATTTTTAAGGTAATTACTATATTTTCAAAAACTGTACTCAAGCAGGTGGCTTAATAGAAACTTCAAACCAGTAATTTCACAGTAAACAGATAAATAATAAATTATTATCCTATAACATATAACATAATAATATATGATTTACAGTAGCTTGTACCTTTTCAGCATCAGCAGATTCTCATTTTCCCTCTTAACTGTGTGAGAAAAACATGAGATTATGTTAAAATATTATACCCATAAACCCATGTTTTTTCCTTGTAGTTAAGAGGGCTTGGCTGGAAGGGAGCATTTTTCTTTTAGATACATGCCCCCTTCTGTGACACTGCAGTGAGAGGCATGCCTCCACTTCAGCATTTTTATTGGGCAGCTTGGGCCAATGGTACTTTACAATTGGTCCAAGACTCCAAGCTGTCTAGTGAGCTCAGTGCCTCTGACAAGAAGTGAGGAGAGGCACTGTGAGCCCATCCTATCAGTCTGCTGCAAACAGATGTATTTAAACTGGCATCTCTGTATGTAGCTTCTGACAGGCTGCACAAGGAGCCCCGTATCTCCGTAACCATAGATGATATGAGCCTCAAATTTTGACCAGTGGTGGGGTAGGATTTCAGCTACCCACCCCCACTTCTCAGTGACCCCAGGTTGTCGAGTTATGACCCTCGAAGTCAATAATTGTTATTTATTTATTTATTTATTTTTGTTCATGGCAGGTTAGGCAGGTGAGACCCTGCCTCCCATGATTGCACGTCCCTGACAACCAGCATTCATTTAAAAAAAAAAATTGATGCTTTTCCAATCCAAATATACAAAACGAATGCAGAAGATACAAAATGGGTATTGGACTTCATTTGGTATCTTCGGCATTTGTATGTTTGGAATGGCAATAAAAAATGTAAAAAAGCGTGGGGTCCAAAAAAAAAATTGTGTGAGGTCCTCCCCAAATTCTATACCAGACCCTTATCCGAGCATGCAGCCTGGCAGGCCAGGAAAGGTGAGGAGGGGTGATCGAGTGACCCCCCCAAACCATATTAGGTCACGTACCCCCATCATGGGGGGTGCTTTGGGGCAGTGAAGGCTCCCCCCAAAGCACCTTGTCCCCATGTTGATGGGGACAAGGGCTTCTTCCCCACAACCTTGGGTGGTGGTTGTCAGGGTCTTCCGGCGGAGGGCTTATCAGAATCTGGAAGCCCCCCTAAACAAGGGAGCCCCCAGATCCTGGGCCTCCCTCTATGAGAATAAGTATGGGGTACTTTGTACTCCTACTCATTCACAAAAAAGTGTCAAAAGTAAATAAAAACACAGAGACAAGTCCTTTTTGTTTTTGAAAAACAAAACAATGTCCTCTGAAGTAAATCTAGCATCAATCACAGTGAATGCCACAGCCCCTCCCCAAAAGAAAAAGCTCTGAATGCGACGCTTGCCTCCCCTTTGTTTGTTTACTGTCACTAGGCACCCGCTGACTGACACCTCCAGTTCCCAGTGCCGAAAGTAAATAAACAAAGGGACAGGGTCACCCTGCCCCTTTGTTTATTTACTGTCAGCACTAGGAACCTGAGATGTCAGAAGCCATGAGGCAAGAGTTGCATGCGGAGCTCTTTTTTTTCGGGACAATGGCGGCATTCATTGTGATTGACACTAGATTTACATTGTTTTTTTTTTATAACGGACTCTGTGTTTTTATTTATTGTTAGCACTTTTTTTGGGTGAATGAGTTCACATGATGGGGGCCGAGACCCTTGTTAAAGGCGGCTTCCAGATTCCGATAAGCCCTCACCCACAGACCCCCCACAACCACTGTCCATGTTTGTAGGAAAGAGGCCGTTGTCCCCATCAACATGTGGACAGTGTGCTTTGGGGGGCTCCCCCTGCCCCAAAGCACCCCCCCATGTTGATAGCATGGAGCCTGGTATGGTTTCTGTCCTGCTGGGCTTCATGTTTGGATAGGGGTCTGGGTTGGATTTTGAGAGGCACCTCACGCCAGTGGCGTAGCGTGGGTTGTCAGCGCCTGGGGTGAGACAAGTAATTTGCGCCCCCCCCTGACCCACAGATCTACTTATTTTCAGCTGGCTCCAGTCTGGTCACATGATCCCCTGTGTGAGACAGCGGTGGCTGTAGGGGAGAGGAGAGTATGCTTGACAATGACTGGTAAAGCCTGGAGTGGGGACATCATGCATAGGTACCTATGTTCCAGCTGTTGCTGGCGCTCCCTCCTCTCCCCTGCATACACCACTGGTTCACACGGGATAACATGACTGGACAGCCTGAAAATAGGTGTTTACATCTTTTCTACACAGGTTAGCCATCATAGGCATTAGGAGGGGGGATTTTATAATATTTCAGTTAATGGGAGCTTCATATGTCCTATTTACACTATAATACTTGTTGATCCCAACTGCACAGTGCTGAAACAAGTATTATAGTGTGAATATGACATATGTAGCTCCCATTAACTGAAATATTATAAAATAACCCTACTGGGTAGTGAGTCCTAATCACTGGTGCTGCAAGAAACCTCAACCTCGTTGTGCAAATAAAGCACATAAAATTTCATGAAACATTTCATCAAATACAATAATTCTAAGATTGTCCTACTCTAGGGTGACCAGACATCCCCGATTTCAGAGGACAGTCCCCGGATTGAGGACACTGTCCCCGGACCAAGTCTGTCCCCAGTTTTGTCCCCGGATTGGATTTCAACAGGGCCTGGGGCAATTTCAAAGACAGTCAGTGCAGAATAAAATAAAAAAAATCTGAATTACACACCCCCGCCCCGCCGCTCATACTAGCTTAGGGGGGTGTATTTTTTTCCATTATCCGTGCCCCTTTGTGATGATCATGTGCTGGTTGGAGCGGAGGGAATATTACTTCAGTTTCGGGTGCCCATTCAGCTCCGCTCGCATGTTCTTCTGCCTTGGCTCAAGTCCCTTTCCAGCCGTCTGTCTGCTTATCTCCTTGCCTTCCCTGGTGGAGTGATCTTCCTCCGCTCCCCACCCAGTAGTAGCCGGGACCTGGAGAGTAGTACTGGACAGGCTGTGAGGCGGCGACGATGGGCAAAGAGTAAAAAATATATATATATATGTCCCCGGATTTCATTTAAAAATCTGGTCACCTTATCCTACTCGGTAGTGAATCCAAATCACCAGTGCTGCAAGAACACACAATTGTGCAAATATATAAACAAACTAATTTCATATAACAATAAATAAAAAGCATCCAAATAACATGGCTATGAATGAACTTTATGGCTATGGATTAACTTTTTATTGATTATTATATAAAATTAGTTTGTGTGTTTTTGCAGCACTGGTGATTTGGATTCACTGAGAGAGAGACATTAGGATCAGAGAGACGGTTGAGCTGAGGGAAAGGGGGAGGGGCGCCTGAGGGGGAGATCAGAGAGACTACTAGCTCTACCTTCCATGCCAGTCTGTCTCCTTGATCTGTGGGTGCTTTTATCCTTCCAGCGGCTCCCTGGCAGCGTGCGCCTCCTCGCCCATCCTCTGGGTCCCCAGTCAGCCTGTTCTCCGGGCCACATGTTACTGCGGAGAGGAAGTTGGAGCAATCCATGCTCTGGAAGCACAGGAGATGCTGCGCCCGTCGCTTCTCATTTCTTGGGGGGGGCGGGGGGTCAGGGGGGCTAGGTCAAGGAGGAGACAGCCGCGGTGGAACTATTCTGTCCAGTCCCGGGCTCTCAGGCGGCCAGCCTATCTGTCCTCAGCTCGGCCCCTCACTGATCCCCACTGTGAGACGGACCCCTCAGCTGCCCGCCCGCTTTTGCTGAACAACGTGGACTCT
The DNA here is from genome assembly GCA_029206835.1 of Rana muscosa. Classification (NCBI taxonomy): domain Eukaryota; kingdom Metazoa; phylum Chordata; class Amphibia; order Anura; family Ranidae; genus Rana; species Rana muscosa. The sequence continues at coordinate 1,002,396,519 of CM055116.1, read as the reverse complement.
CCGGCATCATACGTTTTTAACAAGGGGATTTTATCCCCGTGCTAGATGGTCCACACTCGTGACAGCGCCCCTCTAAATTTTGCACCCGGGGCGGTGGCCCCCCTCGCACCCCCCACGCTATGCCACTGCCTCACGGCATTTTTTTTTTTGTGTGGGGTTCCCCTTATTTTTTCGTTCTGCACATGCCTAGCGGCTGCTCCCTCCACTCCCTGTGCAACCTGTCCAGGACTGACATCCTGCCTCAAATATGTTATGGCTCTTCTTCCTCCACAATCTCTGGAACCCAGGTGTGGTCTACCAACTCATCATGTCCTCATCACTCGAGCCCACTTGGCAGTAAGCTGCAGCTGTGGGAACATTACTGGAATGTTTCCCTGTCTGTTGGCCCCTCAATCTATGCTCTTGGTGCTCTCTTTCTCAGCATCTTTTTTTTATTTTATTCGAGAGTATACGGTAAGTAAAACAGAGAACCAACAGTTCCAGAACAAAAAAAATATACAGTCAAGCATGAACTGCGCTGACACAAACATGTCAGCTCCACTGAACTATGATATCCTATTGTAAAAAGGTGTTACAGGACAAAGCATAAATATCACTTTTGACAGGTCAAGAGAGGCAACATCAGCTATTGTAAGTAAGGTAAATAGAGACGTATAAGGCAATATAAGAACCATAAGCACCTATTAGCCAGTGAGATCCCTGCCCATAACCAGACCTATTGGACTTATACCCAGGGTGCCTAACTATGGACGCATTTGCAGCTGCTGATAACAGTGGGGATGATTTACTAAAACTGGGGAGTACAAATTCTGGTGCAGCTGTGCAAAGAAAACAATCAGCTTCCAGGTATTGTTTGTCAAAGCTTAATAGAACAAACTGAAGTTAGAAGCCGATTGGCTATCATGCACATCTGTACCATATTTTGCACTCTCCAGTATAAGTAAATCAAACCCACTGTGTTATTCTGTGCTAAGGAGAAGGATGATGATAAAAGCTAGGTTATCCAATGCACCATCTCCTCCACGTGCCCTGCCTTTCAAAGTTGCAGCCTGACCACTGCGTTGGCCTGAAGATGCAGAACTTGCTTATGGTTATCACCCCTTACTAGCTGAACATAAATAAGCCTCCTCCTTTAGGACTCCCATACATGATAAAAACAGGGGGTTGACTAACTTTATTATCAGCTATGGCAATAGATTGAGGGATTAAGGATGTGGTGCTTTGGTGCACTTCAAAGTGTTGTGATTTTGTGCAGTAAACTAGAGCTACTGGTCACATGCTAATGTTTCCACCTGAAAATCATATCATCTGACATTTTTTATGATCCAGCGGATGCAGCTCAGGAGGTTTGACTTTAATTTGACTTTACTGGCTGCGTGCTTAGTTTTGGGCTGCATGAGCTTATATGATATTTTCTGTTGCAGCCAAATGACTCATAGAGTATTGAAGTAAAGAGAGTACCATGACCTAAAGCTTCCTAGTGGCTTTGTTCTTATAAAAGTTTTTACTTCCCTTTGAAAGGTGAATTCTTTTTTGAATCTATTGCCCTCTATTGTATCACATGGTTACATCTGAGCTACCCATCATTGCTATATATTAACATCAAACATCTGACTACTCTATCCCTTCTATGACAGCTTAAATACAACATCAATGCTACTATAATCCAGATGTGTATTTAAGACTTTGGTCTTTTCAATTGTACTGCTGAACTTATGACACAACACACATTTAAGATGTATTTTTTTTCCCACAGAGGATGGAAAGGATCACTGTATATAAATATATAAATGGCCCATATAGAAAGTTCACTGGCAAATTGCTTTCAAGTCATTGTAAAAGATGTAATGGCACTCCATCTAGGTGGAAGAAAATAAGTTTAATCTTTATCTCAAGGGAGTTCTTAAGAGCTTTGTCACTGCATCTTATTCTTCTCCAAAAATGACTACTGACTAAGCTACAAAAAAAGATCTAGCAATATACACCCATTTGTTGATATGGAGATTTATTTAATTGCCATTTAGAGGTCAGGACATTTCTGACCTCCTGAAAATATTAGTTGCCTGGCTGTTATGCTAAACCAGAATATTAAATACTTTGAGACACTGGGGTTGATTTACTAATGGTAAGCACACTGTTCACTTAACAAGGGAAGTGACACTGTGCATAGGAATTTTCCCCAGAGCTTAGCTAATGAGGAAAAGCAATGTACAACCAGCCTGTCAGGTCTTTCAAATGGTCAGTGGCACCAGCTAAAGCTTGAAACACTGATTCTGACAGCAGGGAAGTCTCCCTGCTGTCAGAATACAATAGCACACTATCCATGGATGGGGAATCAGATTTTCTTTTTCATTCAACTCGCTGGTTGAATGAAAAAAAAAGAAGACCAATGTATGGACTGCCTAACAATTAATAAAAAGACTTGCTTGCTGCTACTTCCTAGTTAACAAATGCAGAAAGCTTAGTTAGGGTTAACGTCCAACTCTGCACTCAGGATCCCCACATTTTCCCTTTCAACCCCATTTAAGCACCCACTGACCTTTTAGAGACAGATTTCTCTACATATTGTGCTTCTATTGTAGGTTGTCTTTGGTCTGGTCCAGTGACATCCTTCTCACCCTGGTTATACTCGAGCAGTTGGCAGATGCTGAATACTGCAATATTCTACTGTGTGTTTAGGGCAGGGTGTAGGTCCTTAATGCCCTGGGCTTGCAGGAAGAGGGTTGAATGGCGATGGCCATCTTGTAACCTAGAAGAGGTCCATGAGTGGGAAGCCTTCCCAGGACAGTGCTGGAGAGGAGGAAAGTATTTAAGTCAGAACTGTTTTTTTAATGCCAAAAAATCCTAAGAATTCATTATATCATATTCTTAAATCTGGGCTTGGGCTATAAAGTGAGTCTATTGTTTTTGAAAAAAAGTTAGATCTTACCCACTTGCATTGAAAAAGGGGAGCAGGAAACAAATTGGGGGGTGGGGGTTCATAAATTATGTCACAGACACCATTTAGAATGCCATTGGGTCCTGCACTGAATTTGTTGGTGCTTGTGCATAAGACATGTACTTGTCAGAGATAGGTACATGAATCTGTTGGAGATTGGTGTTGAGGTTGGTGTTTCCATACTGGGTACTCCTTCCTCTGTGTACTCCCCCACTGGCCACTGTGCCCATCACACTGATGGCTCATGTTTGAGGAGTTTTGAAGTGGGGGTGTGTAATGCGGAACTGAGAGACTAAATCCCCATTAGGTCCTCCTTGCTGTTAACTGACATCACATGTCTGTAGGTGAACCCATAGTTGGTTTTCAGTCCTTTCAAAGTCCTTTCAAATCCTTTCAAATCTGCCTACTGTCAATCAGAAGTAAAATGGACCTGATAGGGAGCTAGTTTCTCAGTTTTCCATCAGGTTCCACCCCCCGATGACTTAAGTAATTTCCCAAATATGGGCATTGCTATATTTGGTTAATGACATCACCAGTATCCCGGCCCCTTTGTTTACCTGCAGGTACCCCAGATTGTGCAGAATTAAGAAGTAGACAATGGGGCTGATTTACTAATAACAGTGCGCTGCGCTGGTTCTAACCTTAATTGGTGCGCCAGATAACTCTTTCACTGGGCGCAGGAAGCAGCGGCGCACTGTTATAGTAAATAGAAATGTCAGCGGCGCTCTATTGAAAATGAATGGTTCCCTATGGGAGCCCATTGATTTGAATAGAGGTCGCCCGGGAAGTCGGATCCGACTTGCAGGCGACTTGTGTGCCAGCTGACACAGGGACAGCGCGACTTTGCGAGGCTATCTGGACACGACCTGAGCGTGCAGCAGCCGCTCAAGTCGTGTCCTAGAGGCGACTAGCCGGCCGAGAATGTGTCCAGCGCGATGTCATCGCGCTGGTCCTCGGCAGCCTCGCTGTCCCATGTTTTGGCATGAATCATGAAGGGGAACTCCAGGCCAAATTTTAATGAAAAAACCGGCATGGGTTCCCCTTCAGGAGCATACCAGGCCCTTAGGTTTGGTCTGGATTCTAAGGTGAACCCCCTAAGCCGAAAAACGGCGTGGGGGTCCCCCCAAAATCCAAACCAGACCCTTAGGTCTGGTCTGGATTTTAAGGTGAACCCCTCAAGCCGAAAAACGGCGTGGGGGTCCCCCCAAAATCCAAACCAGACCCTTATCCAAAGCACGCAACCTGGCAGGCCGCAGGGGAAAAGGGGGGGACGAGAGCGCCCCCCCTCCCTCCTGAACCGTACCAGGCTGCATGCCCTCAACATGGGGGGTTTGGTGCTTCGGGGCAGGGGGGCGACCTGCGGCCCCCCCACCCCAGAGCACCCTGCCCCCATGTTGATGGGGACAAGGGCCTCTTCCCGACAACCCTGGCCGTTGGTTGTCGGGGTATGCGGGCAGGGGGCTTTACGGAATCAGGGCACCCCCTTTAAAAAGGGGGCCCCCAGATGCCGGCCCCCCACCCTATGTGAATGTGTATAGGGTACATCGTACCCCTACCCATTCACCTGGTGGAAAAAAATTGCAATAAAAAAACCACACAGCTTTTTAAAGTATTTTATTGCACAGCTCCGGGGGTCTTCTTCCGACTTCGGGGGTCTCCGGTGTCGTCGCCGCCGCTCTCCAGTTTTCTTCTGCCGGGCCACCGCTAACTTCTTTAGCTCTTTTGCTAGCGGAGGCTCCGGTCTTCTCCGTCGCCTTCTCCCCTCTTCTCCTCTCCGGTTCTTCCTTTCTTCTGCCGGGCCTCCGCTAACTTCTTTTAGCTCTTTTGCTAGTGGAGGGCCCGGTCTTCTCTGTCGCCTTCTTCTCCCGCTATCCGGTTCTTCTCCCGGTTCTTCTCCCGCTTCTTTCTTCTGCCGGCCCCTCCACTAACTTCTTTAGCTCTTTTGCTAGTGGAGGGCCCGGTCTTCTCCGTCGCCTTCTTCTCCCGCTATCCGGTTCTTCTCCCGGTTCTTCTCCCGCTTCTTTCTTCTGCCGGCCCCTCCACTAACTTCTTTAGCTCTTTTGCTAGTGGAGGGGCCGGTCTTCTCCGTCGTCGCCGTCGGTGTCTTCTCTTCTCCTCCTCGATGTTGACTCGTCGCTTCCTCTCGCAGTAATGCTAAATTTTCGGTCCGCAGAGATTAATATAGGCTTCTCATGACGTCACAGTCACATGTTCCGGGGCACATGGCCCCGGAGCATGTGAGTGTGACATCATGGGAACAGCTAAAGAAGTTAGTGGAGGGGCCGGCAGAAGAAAGAAGTGGGAGAAGAACCGGGAGAAGAACCGGATAGCGGGAGAAGAAGGCGACGGAGAAGACCGGGCCCTCCACTAGCAAAAGAGCTAAAAGAAGTTAGCGGAGGCCCGGCAGAAGAAAGGAAGAACCGGAGAGGAGAAGAGGGGAGAAGGCGACGGAGAAGACCGGAGCCTCCGCTAGCAAAAGAGCTAAAGAAGTTAGCGGTGGCCCGGCAGAAGAAAACCGGAGAGCGCGGCGACGACACCGGAGACCCCCGAAGTCGGAAGAAGACCCTCGGAGCTGTGCAATAAGCTGTGTGTTTTTTTTATTGCAATTTTTTTCCACCAGGTGAATGGGTAGGGGTACGATGTACCCCATACTCATTCACATAGGGTGGGGGGCCGGGATCCGGGGGCCCCTTTATTAAAGGGGGCTCCCGGATTCCGATAAGCCCCCCGCCCGCAGACCCCGACAACCAACGGCCAGGGTTGTCGGGAAGAGGCCCTTGTCCTCACCAACATGGGGGCAGGGTGCTCTGGGGTGGGGGGGGGGCCGCAGGTCGCCCCCCTGCCCCAGAGCACCAAACCCCCCATGTTGAGGGCATGCGGCCTGGTACGGTTCAGGAGGGAGGGGGCCGCTCTCTCGTCCCCCCCTCTTCCCCTGCGGCCTGCCAGGTTGTGTGCTCGGATAAGGGTCTGGTTTGGATTTTGGGGGGGACCCCCACGCCGTTTTTTCGGCGTAGGGGTTCCTCTTCAAATCCAGACCAGACCCAAGGGCCTGGTATGCTCCTGGAGGGGGAACCCATGCCGTTTTTTTTATTTAAAATTTGGCCTGGAGTTCCCCCTCAAGATTCATACCAAACACAGTGCCTGCTATTGGCGGGGATCCAAGTCGGATCCCCGTTCATTGAAAGTCGGACATATGTTGGCTTCATGTCACAGGGCAAAGTCAGATCCAAAGTAGGACAGATGTCGTGTCGCACTAGTGTGAACCCAGCCTAAATACAACTACACTGCTGCTCTCAGCTGCTCATATCACTCTGGTCTCACTAAATAGCTAAAATCGTAAATAATACTGTTTTTGGAGCTTAGGGCGGCTCCTTATCATATACATGCAAATGTGGTAAAACACGGCATGCAAATGCCACAAAGTGCGCCTTTCTAAACGCCACTTTCAACCTTACTTCAGAACACTTTGCCCCAGCGTCCCGTCTACATGGGGCCTAAAAACGCCTATGCCATTTACAGCTCCAAAATGCCATGGTGGCCATGAGGCCATAGGCTAACATGGAGAGATGTTTTTAAGCTGCAAAAAACGCTCAAACAAGCGGTTGGAAAAACGTCCGTGTGCATGTAGCCTTATATTAACCACTTGCGCACTGCCCAGACCAAGTTTCACATTTCAGCGCTGATGCACTTTTAATGACAATTGCGCGCTCATACAACACTGTAACCCAATGAAAATGTTTTATTTGTTGGCACACAAATAGAGCTTGCTTTTGGTGCTAGTTGATCACCTTTGTGTTTTATTTTTTATTTTTTTCTATAAATACAAAAGACCGAGTTTAAAAAAAAAAAAATGGATATTTTACCCACTTCAGCACTGGGCCTATTCTGGCACTTCTCTCCTTCATGTAAAAATCATAAATTTATGGCTATAAAATGACTTCAAAACACCAAACATTATATACTTTTTTGGAGCAGACACCCTAGGGAATAAGATGGCGGTCATTGCAAATTTTTATCTCGCTCGGTATTTGCGCAATAAATTTTCAAACGCCTTTTGTTTGCTAAAAATATTACAAAACAGTAAAGTTACGGCCAATTTTTTGGTATAATGTGAAAGATGTTGTTATGCTGAGTAAATAGATACCTAACACGTCACGCTTTAAAATTGCGCACACACATGGCATGACACCAAACTTCAGTAATTAAAAATCTCCCTAGGCGATGCTTACATTTTTTTTACACGTTACCATTTTGGCATTACAGAGGGGGTCTAGTGCTAGAATTGCTGCACTCGTTCTAACGCACGCAGCAATAACTCACATGTGTGGTTTGAACGGCGTTTACATATGTGGGCGGGACTTACGTGTGTGTTCGCTTCTGAGCGCGAGCTACCGGGGACATGGGCGTTTTTTCTTATTTATTTTTTATTTTTTGTTTTTATTTTTTGACTTTTTTGTATTTCTTACTCTTTTTTAATTTTTTTAATTTTTTGGGATCTCTTTTATTCCTATTACAAGGAATGTAAACATCCCTTGTAATAGGAATGTGTGTGACAGGTCCTCTTTATGGAGAGATGCAGGGTCAATAAGACCCCGCATCTCTCCTCCAGGCTGGAAAGCATGATATTGTTCCAAAAAAATCACCAATCTCATGCTGACAGCCAAGATCACGGCTTGGTTAACATACAGGAACACGGCATGATGTCATAACGTCGTGCCCGCGCCTCCGACGGTCATAGAGATGACTGATGACCATCTGGTCACCAGTCATCTCCAAATCGTTCTCCGAGCCCCAGATGGCACGGGAGAGCCCGGGGAAGCACCGGATGGCGGCAAGAGAGGGGGGGGGACATCCCCTCCCCCCGCCTATAAGAACGATCAAGCGGCGGAACTGCCACTATGATCATTTTTATTGTGCACAGAATCGCCGGCTGAAAAGAATGATATCTGAATGATGCCTGCAACTGCAGGCATCATTCAGATGTCACCGCCCAAAGCCAAGGATGTCATTTGACGGTGGGCGGTAGGAAACTGGTTAATATTTTTAAAAAAGGTAATTTTTCTTCTTCATTGATGTACACTGATGAGACTGCACTGATGGGCACCGAGAAGGTGGCAAGGGTGGGCACTGAGAGGTGGCATTGCTATTTAGCACTGGTGGGCAGTGAGAAGTGGCACTGCTAGGTGGCAATGATAGTTGGCAGTGATGGGCACTGATAGGCACTGGCAGCACTGCTAGGTGGCACTGATTGGCACCAGTGGTGGGCATTGATAGGTGGCACTGGCAGGGGCTACTAATTGTCACAGATGATGCAGAATTGCCTCTTCCTCTTCGGGCCCCATGTCCCTTGCACATAAGCCGGTGATTGCCTTTTTTTTATGCTCACGCTGTCAGCACAAGGAGAAAACAAAAACCATTACCCAGCTTTTGTTTACATCACGTGATCAGCTGTCATTTGCTGACAGCTGATCACATGGTAAAGGGCAGGGACCGGCCCCTTACTCGGATCTGTCATCACCCGAGTCACAGTGACTCTGTGACCACAGCGCGCGCAAAGGGGAGGACGTTTATTGACGGACTCCCGGCAATTGAGGACCATGCTGTGGCCGTCGATCATTTATAGCGCTGATCTCAAGTGATTAAAGAGGGTCAAAATGGGCCATTGACATGCATCACAATTCAACTTAGGAATGAGTCTTTGAAAAGTTAAACTAAATAATTTGGCCACTTTATCCTTCCAAATAATTCACTTCCTGTCACATAGCCACACAGGAAGTGAGGGAAAATCCCTAACAATGTCTTTCCTTGGGGACACACAGATCAGTCTAAATACTTTCCCCATTATGCACATTGCACTTGAGCATATTGCGGGGTACACCCCAAATTATTAGGTAGTTTGGACTGTGGGGTTTATTTACTAAAGGCAAATCTACTTTGCACTACAAGTGCGCTTGCTGTATATCTGAGGGGGACATGCAAGCCAAAAAAAAAAACATCTTTGCTTTTACATGATTGTAACATCCAATCACCAGTACTTTCCCTCAGATTTTCAGCAGCTACACTTTTACTGCAGAGTGGATTTGTCTTTACTAAACCCCAAACTACCCAATGATTTGGGGTGTACACAACAAAGTGCTAGAGTGCAATTTGCTTAATGGGGACACTAGTTAGATTGATCTGTGTGTCCCCAAGAAAAGCCATTGGTAGGGTTTTACCTTCACTTCCTGTTTAGCTGTGTGACAGGAAGTGAAGCCAATGTTAAGAAAAGGAGACACAAAGGCCAAACTACAAAAAAACAAAAAAAAACACAAGCAGGGGTTCTAACACTTACTTCGTTTCCCTCAAAATGCCCACAATTAGAATTGTATGGCCTTGAGCTATTTTTAAGTGCAGTGCTCTAAATCAGTGCTTCTCAAGTACCCCCAATAGGCCATGTTTGCAGGTTTTCCTTCATCTTGCACATGTGCTTTAAATCACAGTCAATGGTTTTGATTTTTGGACAGCAATTCTCGATAAGATAAATTCACAAAACATGTCCTGTTGGGGGTACTTTAGGACTGAGACTGAGAACCACTGCAGTAAAAAAGGAAAATTGAATACTTACCGCTCTGTATTTTTCATTTCCTGGTGACGCTCCATGGCAGCACACAATCCATGCATATGCTACCATGAAGGCACCAGATTAGACAAATCACACCTGTTTTGTTTTGACATGCCAATCAGCTGTCACATTTGTTGCGAAGAAAACACAAAACAAACATCAAAATTTTGCATCTAATTTTATTGTTCAACAAAACAAAAGGGAAGGCAAAATAAAAAACATGGTCAATTTGAAACAGTTACAGACTCAACATCTTGAGCAATTTTTGGCCAAAAAAATGCAGCAGACAATTAAATCAAAGTGAACAAACAACACACATTAACAACATCAGAATTATTTCAGGGGAACATATCTCCCCCACACCAAAAATATACAATCCACATAAGTTAACCAATCACTTGTTTTGCAAAGACATAACAAATAAAATACTGTATATACTCGAGTATAAGCCGAGTTTTTCAGCCCTTTCTTTAGGGCTGAAAGTATACCCCTCGGCTTATACTCGAGTCAGTACCTCAAAATCGTGAAATTCCGCGGCCGGCGTCCATTGTTCAAATCTCGCGCCGTTCTCCCTGTCCCTTCGGCGATAGGCGTTTCCAGAAAACACTGTGATGAGTGTTTGCGCCTATCACGGAGGTCCTCTTGTCCGACGTCCGTGATTGGCCGAGCACTGAACACAGTGCCTGCTGGGAAACGGAGTCGGCGAATGAGAGGACCTCCGTGATAGGCGCAAACACTCATCACAGTGTTTGCTGGAAACGCCTATCACGGAAGGGACAGGGAGAACGGCGCGAGATTTGAACAATGGACGCCGGCCGCGGAATTACAAGATTTTGAGGTACTGACTCGGGCACAGGGAGGCTGCAATGGACATAGTAAGGGGGCACATTGAGGTGACAGTGGGCAGTGAGATGGCAATGGGCACAGTAAGGGGGCACAGTGAGAAAACAATGGGCACAGTGAGGTGACAATGGGCAGTGAGGTGGCAGAGTGAGATGGCAATGGGCACAGTAAGGTTGGGCAATGGGCAATGGGCACACCCCCCCCCCCTCGGCTTATACTCGAGTCAATAAATTTTCCCAGTTTTTTGTGGTAAAAGTAGGTACCTCGGCTTATACTCGAGTCGGCTTATACTCGAGTATATACGGTACATGTGTTACAAACACAATAAGGACACCAACATGTACATTTTGCCCCCCCCCCCCCCACACACACTTGCCTCTTCTTAAGGCAATCGACCGAATGCTCTGTGAGCTTTATATAAAACATATGTTTGTGTGCTAATGAGGCAATTGAAAACACATGCACAGTCCATGAAACACCCAGAATGCAAGTTCTCCCAATGTAGAGACTGAAATTCAAAGTGGGTACACCTGTTAAGGATGTCCTTCAATTTCTTACCCATAAAAACACTCTCTGAGTGAGCATGCCCAGAAATATCCAGGCGCTGTTCACACACAAAAAACACGGCAAAAAAAATAACTGGCTGGGCATGTGCAGAACAAGACCAATGCAGCTAGCAAAAAATAACCCCCCCCTCCCCCCCGTCCAAAATTAAGCACATCATCCAGCATGCTACAAAATTAGAGATGGTACAATCACCCCTCCCCCCCCACCAACAAATACTATTGCAGTCTATGGCAACTGACTTGTTAATTTTGCTAGTCCCCACTTGGCTGGCTTATCTAGTTATTGGCCTTAAAATGGGGGCCCAGGTCCCACCCTAAGGGACATATATCAATGTCACCAATTTGGAAAACACCAAAAACAAAACAAGGAGAAGTGCCTTTAAATATGCCAAATTGCTTAAGGGCCATTTCACACCACATACAGTCCATTGCGTTTTTTATGCATCCAAAATGCATGGAAAGTTGGTCATATGGTTCTAAATGGCAATGTTTGTTCCAGTGCGTTCCAGTTCCACCAAAAAAGTAGAACATGCTGCATTTTACCTGCACTGGACTGTACTGGAATGCATCAAAACGCATCATAAACACACTGGAACGCACAGGAACACACCTAAATGCACCAAAAACGCACTGGAACACACTTGTCCTTATCTATGGTTAATAAAAAAGAGGGGTGAAAACAAAGCACTGGACTGCATCAAAAACTTACCAAAAATGCGCCGGAACGCATAAAAAAAGTGCATGCAGAAAAGCACCTGGAACGCATCCGGATTGTGTTTCTATGGTGTGAACTGGCCCTAGTTCACACTATAGAAACGCAGTCTGGATGTGTTCGAGGTGCTTTTCTGCATGCGTGTTTTTGACACATTCCAGTGCATTTTTGAGGCATTTTTGATGCAGTCCAGTGTTTTTTTCCGCCTCTTTTCACTTAGGACAAGTGTGTTGCAGTGCGTCTTTGGTGCATTTAGGTGCGTTGCGGTGCATTCCAGTGCATTTTTGGTACGTTCCGTTGCGTTTTTGATGTGTTTTACTGGGGTCCAGTACAGTTTTGTACCTAAAAAATGCAGCATGACCAATTATTTTTTGGCTTTCTGAAATACACTGGAACGGACTGCAGTGGTGTGAACTATGCCATTGGCATTAATGTGATCAACTTTCTTTGCGTTTTTCAGGCATCAAAAAAACGCACTGCACTGCATCCGGTGTGAACTGGCCCTAAATATCATCCCCGGGGGGTGTCTATAGTATGCCTGTAAAGTAGCACATGTTTTCCATGTTTATAACAGTTGGAGAGCAAAATGACATTTCTAAAGTAAAATAATAGTCATTTAAAAGTCCTTGCGGCTGTAATGAATTGCTGGTTCCTGTCATACAGATAAAAGTCATTGAAAGTCTTTGCTAACCAAAAAAAAAAAATGCGTGGGGGTTCCCCCAAATTCCATAACCAGGCCCTTCAGGTCTGGCATGGATTTTAAGGGGAACTCCACCCCAAATTTAAAAAAAAATGGCGTGGAGTCCCCCTAAAAATCCACACCAGACCCTTTATCCAAGCACATAACCTGGCCGGCCGCAGGGGAAGAGGGGGGGACGAGAGAGCGGCCCCCCTCCCTCCTGAACCGTACCAGGCCACATGCCCTCAACATTGGGAGGATGTCCCCATGTTGATGGGGACAAGGGCCTCATCCCCACAACCCTTGCCCGGTGGTTGTGGGGGTCTGCGGGCGGGGGGCTTATCGGAATCTGGAAGACCCCTTTAACAAAGGGGACCCGCAGATCCCGGCCCCCCCCTGTGTGAAATGGTAATGGGGTACAAATGTACCCCTACCATTTCACAAGGAAAGTGTCAAAAATTTAAAAAATGACAAGAGCCGGTTTTTGACAATTCCTTTATTAATGTCTTTTCTTTTCTTCCATCTTCTTCCTTCTTCTTCTTCCATCTTCTTCTTCCATCTTCTTCTTTTCTCCATTCGGGTTTCTTCCTCCATCTTCATCTTCCTCTTCATCTTTATCTTCATCTTCATCTTCCTTCTTCCTTCGGTGTTCTCGTCCAGCATCTTGCTCCGGCGTCTTCCCTTCTTCTTTCTTCTCCGGCCGCTCCGTTTGAATTGGAGGTTCCCGCTGTGCGACGCTTCAGTTCGCCTCTGGGTCCGCTTACACCCATGACCCCGCCACCCTCTGACGCACATGGATTTCACGGGGACTTTCCCCGTGGTGACAGAGGGGGGCGGAGCCACCGGGTGTAAGCGGACAAAGTGGAGAACTGAAGCGTCGCACAGCGGGAACGTCCAATTCAAACGGAGCGGCCGGAGAAGAAAGAAGAAGGGAAGACGCCAGAGCAAGATGCGGACGAGAACACCGAAAGAAGAAGGAAGATGAAGATGAAGATGAAGATGAAGATGAAGAGGAAGATGGAGGAAGATGGAGGAAGAAACCCGAATGGAGAAAAGAAGAAGATGGAAGAAGAAGAAGGAAGAAGAAGAAGGAAGAAGATGGAAGAAAAGAAAAGACATTAATAAAGGAATTGTCTAAAACCGGCTCTTGTTATTTTTTAAATTTTTGACACTTTCCTTGTGAAATGGTAGGGGTACATTTGTACCCCTTACTATTTCACACAGGGGGGGCCGGAATCTGGGGATCCCCTTTGTTAAAGGGGTCTTCCAGATTCTGATAAGCCCCCCGCCCGCAGACCCCCACAACCACCGGGCAAGGGTTGTGGGGATGAGGCCCTTGTCCCCATCAACATGGGGACATCCTCCCCATGTTGAGGGCATGTGGCCTGGTACGGTTCAGGAGGGAGGGGGGCCGCTCTCGTCCCTCCCTTTTCCCCTGCGGCCGGCCAGGTTGCGTGCTCGGATAAGGGTCTGGTGTGGATTTTTGGGGGGACTCCACGCCATTTTTGTAGAAAATTTGGGGTGGAGTTCCCCTTAAAATCCATGCCAGATCTGAAGGGCCTGGTTTGGATATTTGGGGGGAACCCGCACGTCATTTTTTTTTTAAATTTGCAGCGGGGTTCCCCTTAATATCCATTCCAGACCTGAAGTGCCTGGTTATGGAATTTGGGGGACCCCCACACTTTTTTTTTTTGGTTAGCAAAGACTTTCTATAACTTTTCTCTATATTGCCGGGAGCCGACAATTCATTACAGCCGCGGTGCTTTTAAATGTTTTTTTTTTCCTTTAGAAATGTCATTTTGCTGGCGCAATGGGAAGTTCAGGGCTGCGCCTGTTCAACTTATGCAAATTGAGTTACGTGACTTGACATTTACTAAGATTTTGCCGGCGCAGCGTCTTGGCGCATTTAAACCATTGAAATTCCCGCGCTGAGCTCAAAAAAACCTCCCGCAGCTCGAATCGGAATTGCCGGCGCAGCGGGCTGGTTTTGAAAAACTTACTTTCCCACTCTATTTTGGGCATGTTAGTTATTTGGGCAGGTGTCCCGACACTTCCTCACATCATCCCATGTCACCCCCAATATTTTCTCACTTCCAGCTTCTTTATATTTAGATTTTAACATGCTGTGCGCCAGGTCCATAGTAGCGCACTGAGCGCCTCCTCCCGGGCGCAGAGAACACTATAGTAAATGGGAAATAGGGCTGCGCTACAGGCGCTAATGTTTTGTAAATACCAAAACAGCCATTGTGCACGCAGATGCGCCAATACTCATGGCGCAAACGTTTGGTAAATCAGCCCCAATGTGTTTTAAACATTTAAGCTTATTTAAAGGGTACTTGTTCCTAGACTATAGAATGGACATATTCATGTTCAAAATTCACACATCAGAAGCACTGACATTTTTTTGTGGTGAGAGTAGAATCTTAGCAGCCTGCCAGTCCTCAAATGTAAACAACCAGCAGTGTTTGAGGCTAACACTAGAGCACGGAGCGGCTCAATTTACCGCACTGCGTCACTTTAACTGACAATTGCATGGTCGTGCGACGCTGTACTCAAACAAAGTTGATGTCCTTTTTTCCCACAAATAGAGCTTTCTTTTGGTGGTATTTGATCACCTCTGTGGTTTTTATTTTTTGCGCTATAAACAAAGAAAGGTCGACAATTTTGAAAAAAATATATATTTTTTACTTTTTGCTATAATAAATATCCCAAAAATGTATTAAAAAAACAAATTTCTTCATCAGTTTAGGCCAATATGTATTCTTCTACATATTTTTGGTAAAAAAATAGCAATAAGCGTATATTGATTGGTCTGCGCAAACGTTATAGCGTCTACAAAATAGGGGATATATTTATGGCATTTTTATTCAAATTTTTTTTATTTACTAGTAATGGCAGTGATCATCAATTTTTAGTGCGACTGTGACATTGCGGTGGACAGATCGGACACTTTTGACACTTCTTTGGGACCAGTGACATTATTACGGTGATCAGAGCTAAAAATAGCCACTGATCACTGTATAAATGACATTGGCAGGGAAGAGGTTAACACTAGGGGGCGATCAAGGGTCTAAGTGTTCCCTAGGGAGGTGTTTCTAACTGTGGGGGGAGTGGACTGAATGGGAGTAAAGGGAGATCTCTGTTCCTGATCACAAGGAACAGACGATCTCTCTCTACTCCCCTGTCAGAACGGGGATCTTTGTTTACGTTGACAGATCCCCGTTCTGGCTCTCTGTGGAGCCATTGCGGATGGCCGACGGACATCGCGACCGCCGGCCACACGCATTGGCTCTGGCGACGCACCACGGATGCGTGCTCCTGCTATAGCCATTAAATAACCTGATGCGCACCTACAGTGATTTGTGCAGCCGAGCCAACCTGCCATGGTATAACTACGGCGGCTGGTCGGTAAGCGATTAAAGTGGTTCTTTGCCCTGTTTTAAAAAAAAAAATTAAGTTAGTAGTTACAAATGCTGTAGCTGCTAACTTTTAATATAGGGACACTCACCTGTACAGGGATCCAGCGCCTTCCTCACCTGAATGGGTTCTTCTCTGGTCTTCAGGTATTTGGTGCCAGCATTTTTACTGTGGGCAGTCGGCTGTGGTTCCTTGTGGCTTGACACCTGGCTGCCCACTGCACATATGCAAGCCCCGCTGCGCTTTGTGAATGGTCCTGCAGCCTTTTGGAATCTGTGACGTGTCCCAGAAGGTTTCAGACAGGAAGGGGGGATAAGAGAACTTCCAGAGGATCCGCTTTGGCGATGTGACCAAAAGTGGGAACCTGTACTTGTCAAAACCAGGTACCCGCCCCCCCCACCAAAAAAAGTGTAAAAAAATAGAAGAGTTGGGGGGAAGGAGGGCATTGAGTGGAAGGGTAAGGGTGAGGCATAGAGGGTAAAGTTTTGCTTTAATACAGTACAAACAGCTAGAGAGGTGAGTGATGGCTTATTTTTTATTTTTATTTTTTTACTGCTTATATATATATATATATATATATATATATATATATATATGTGTAGTGCCTTCTTCCCCTCTTCTCCCTCCGTGCGACTCGCACTGTCTCTTGTCTAGGGGTATCTGATGGGGGAGAGAGAGAGCGGGTGGGCTACGCCTAGCTTCCACCACGTGGGAATACCTGTGGTATCAGCAATGTCTAGTTTACCTTCGGGTCTGTGCTGTGCACCCGGATCCTCCCTCCAAGAGTCACCGTGAACTTCGTCCGCCAGGAAGTGAGCCTCACACCATTAAAGTCCAACACTCCTTTATTAGAACACACCATACAGGGACTTCCTTGATAGACAGAACAGAAAAGGAGGTGTGAGTGTGAATAGGCCCAGACACAAATTCGGTCCTCCACTCTCCTCCTGGAGAGTGGGCTATGGTCTCCACACGAGGTGAAGGGGATCCTTCTGGACGGTCTCCAACAAGAGACTCACCCGTCACCGGCAGTCTGCTGCACCGGGTCTTCGAGTGAGGAGCTCTCCCCGGTCCATTGCGTCTTACTCAGATTCAGGCCTCCATCCCCGAAGTGCCTTAGGACCCTTCCCTCGCGGAACTCAGTGTTGGGCACTGAGCTCCGGACCTTCTTGTAAGTACCTCACCCCAGGACTGAAGGTGCCTGAGGTGGAACATGATCTCTGTTGGTCCCCTAGGCCGGGGCCTCCTAGGGGACGAGCACGAACTCACGTCCGCAAGCTGAAGGTGCTTGGGACGAAGACCTCGTGACCAAGGTGGCCGGCCTCCTTTATACCCTCCCCCAGCAAGCACGGCGGGTTCCCCGCCCCACCATACCGCTGCCGAGAGAGGACAAAAAGGGCCTCGGCACACAGTGATATTCGTCCCTCCGGTCACAGTGACAGTGCCACCTTGTGGACCACAGGGAACATAGCACTGATGTCACAGCCAGATTCAAAAAATGCACCCGGGAACGTAAGTACCCGCTACACATTCCCCCCTGTCTTTTGACACTGGACCCCAGTGTCTGGAGTGAATCACGCCCTCAACGGCTGACATAATCCAATCCAGAAACCAACTAACAATTTGAAAAACCAAAAATTTTTTAGGAAACTATCCTAACGGAGAAGTTGTGTCTGAGCCCCTGCAACAAAAGAGGAGTGAAAGACAACATTTAAAACATTATACTTTTCCCTCCCATCCTAACTAAGAACCACCCCAGGTTCCATAATCTTGACGAGACACTCTCCTGCAGAGGGAAGAGAAAAGAAACAATAAAACCCTGACACATGTGTATGTGTGAGAGAAAAAGAAACTCCTCCGAAGAGAAATATCCTTTCCTCTAATGTGAGTGTGTACAATGTGTAACGTTGCACGAGACTGCCACCTGGTGACAGCCTCGCGGCAACTGCACCCGTTGAACCATCTTCTCTTTTCTTGCTGCTTGACTCCGGGCCCTATCTACCCCAAAGTCTGCAACTTTCTGGCAGAAGAGTCTCTGAAGCCTTGACAGCGGAGGCATTGTGGCTTTGTCCCCTTCGCCGGGTAGAACTATAGAGTCCGGATGGCGAGGGGCCTTGACCACTTCTGGTTGGGGCATAGGTGCCCGTAGTATCAACTTCTGCTCCCCAGTACCTGATGCAGGTGGCACCGGAGATGTAGATGTGGGCTGGGGACGGGACCCTTGTTCAGACGCTGGTGCCTCCACCCGGGGTGTACTCTCCCCCGTGGACATGGGTGAATCTCGAGGCCTTCGGAATGAAGCTAGCGGTACTTTGTCCCAGCCCTTCTCTGCAAACAGTTCGTCAATAGCGGTGTCATCTCCCATATCAGAGAGCGACTCCAGATCCGAGGTATCACACTCCTCTGCGGGTATGTAGCCCGTTGTAGAGACGGAGCTAACACCTCCCGCGGGCGTACTGGGCCATGCCTTCCCGACACCTCCGCCCATGTACCAAGACCCCGTGACCAAGATGGCCGGCCCCCTTTATACCCTCCCCCAGCAAGCACGGCGGGTTCCCCGCCCCACCATACCGCTGCCGAGAGAGGACAAAAAGGGCCTCGGCACACAGTGATATTCGTCCCTCCGGTCACAGTGACAGCGCCACCTCGTGGACCACAGGGAACATAGCACTGATGTCACAGCCAGATTCAAAAAATGCACCCGGGAAAGTAAGTACCCACTACACATATATAAATTGTATAATGCCCATAGTCTGGACAAAGGGGTCATTTAAGATTTTTACCCAAAACTGATCAGATTTAGCTGTAATAAATAAAATTGAAAAGGTGGCTAAGAAGAGTCACAAGATTCTTTATAGCTCATGTAATATGTATCCATCTTCTCTTCATCTTCAGCTTTTTGATTGGTTAGCTGTTTAGTTTAAAGGATGTTCTTTGCATAAATTACACAGCATTTTATTTCCAATAGTATATTTTGGCATTCATTTTCCTCTTGTTAATAATCTCAGAACATACTTGATAGCACTAATATTGTGTGACTACAATGACACAATCTCATAGTATTTCCCTGATAATGATGTTATAGATTTCAAAATCAATTAAACAAGTAACAAATTTAATTAGTAATGCACTCAGAGGCTTGGTTTTGTGTTTATTTATTTTTTCTAACAAATGTGAATAACTTCCTTTCAAACATTAATTAAAAGTTGTTTCAGAACTCATATTTCCCTTGGCTTCTAAGATCCTTTCAAATAAAATGCATTCTGTTTGATTCAGCTGGGAATAACACAGTTTTTTTCCAGTTATTTTACATATTATTGGTTTGACCAAACAATCCGTGTCTGAATAAGGCTATAATTAAATTTTTGCTGATTATCGCAAACATGTTTCCATTATTTTCCTGTATTACTTTTGTGCTTGTTATCTTCAATGGCTCTACTACTACTGTATGTCTTTTTCTGCAGTTAAACTTGTCTATACAAATATTTAGTAGATTAATTGGATACTGTGGAAATTGGCCCTAGTATGTGTATGTATGGATCTGAGTTAGAGACCTTAGATTGTAAGTTCCTTGAGGGCAGGGACTAATGTGAACATACAATATACCGTATTTATCGGCGTATAACACGCGCCGGCGTATAACACGCACCCCAAATTTAGGAGGGAATTTTAGGGGAAAAAACTTTTAGGAGGGAAGTTTAAGGAAAAAAAAATACATTTAAATGCAGCCTTATCAGTGTAATTTGCAGCCTTGTCACAGTGCAGCCTTGCCCCAGTGTCCATTGCAGCCTTGTCAGTGTCCATTGCAGCCTTGTCAGTGTCCATTGCAGCCTTGTCACAGTGCAGCCTTGCCCCCAGTGTCCATTGCAGCCTTACCCCCAGTGTTCATTGCAGCCTTGCCCCCCAGTGTTCATTGCAGCCTTGCCCCCCAGTGTCTATTGCAGCCTTGGCCGAATTTAAATTTGGCGCCGCCGAGATCGCCGCCGAGACTGGGCGGAGCGGGGCGAACGCTGCCGAGAACACAGGGAACGCAGGGACTGGGCGGAGCCGAGATACACATAGCCGAGTACACTCGGCTATGTGTATCTCGGCGGCGATCGCTCCGCTACGCTCACAGTCAGCGGAGATCAACGGGGATAGGTGGGTATCGGCGTATAACACGCACTCACGATTTCCCCCTGATTTTAAGGGGAAAAAAGTGCGTGTTATACGCCGATAAATACGGTATATGTAAAGGGCTGTGTAAATTGACAATGCTATATAAGTACCTGTAATAAATAAATAAACATTACAATTTAGTTATATTGAGCAACCATCAGAAGGTGGACACTGGCAAACAGAGAAAAAACATTGCAGGCCAACCGCCTGTATGACCCCTCCCATAGCTATTAAGCAAAGTCTTTTGCTAGTGTCATAGGAAGTCGGATGCATTTATTTCAGCTCTCATGTGAAAAACCCTAAATCATTTTTTCTAAAAAAAAATTCTCATCAGTCAAGATATTTATTACACCACAGATAATTTTCTTTGGTAGCTTCAATCAACACCTGCTTGAGCTAATTTCTTCACTGCGGGTATCCTGTTTAGCTAGACCTTGCAATTCCTTGAAAGCCCAACCTGCACTTTGCTGGACCAAAGCTTGTGGGGCTAGCTTTGAATGTCACCCTAGGGCACTGGGCTCCGCCAGTGGCACTTTCCAGACCTTGGTGTACTGAGTTTTTTAGACACAGAGCACTCTTCAAGTCCTGAGCCATAGCACAGCCTCTGCATTCTTTCTCCACCTTTTCAGACTGGAAGAATTGCTCTCCTGTTTAAACTTCTATTTGCACATTACTATGCAATCATTTGTTTCCCAGCCTGGTTCCACTGCCTGAATATAGTGACTCATCACTTCCTTCTAACCCTGCCAACAATACCAGTTTCTTGGGTTTGAAAGTAAGAAAGTATTGCCTCACTGCGGACCTAGTTGCCCACCGCCTTGGCATGTAACATGTAATTACATAGATGCACAACAGCCGTGCTATAATGGATGACCTCACCCATACTTCCTAAATTACCCCCAATGAAGAAGGTTGTCTAATCTTCAAAAATGCGTTGGTTGATCCATGGTGGGAGTCAATCACCATTGAGAAAAGTTTGCCATTCAGCTAAGTGCATCATTGGGTATTGGCCTTAGATTGATGGGAATAGTGGGAGTCTGTCCTTTTAATACTCACAAGCATAAAAACACCACAGCCGGTTTATATTTATTTTTTGCAAAAATAATCAAGTTGTTTGTTTCTTCTCTCTTTTGTAAGGATTGTGACAACCCCTATATAATTGCAGAAATTTGTGTGGAGTTTATGAGGCTGGAAGAAGAATGCCAAAGGAGTATTGAGAGAGAGGCTGCAGGAGTTGAAAGTTGTAAGTAGAAAGCGAGATTTAAAACAAGACTTAATGGGTTTGCAAACTTGGAGTTCATCATATAGGCTAGATGATGGTTGCTACTCCAGTTTACAGTGACAAAACTGGTATGTGCACTGTACTGTGAAAGTAGAGTGACTTTGACATTTTGTGGTAATAAACAAAAGCTGGAGAAAAAGAAAAACTATAAGCAGAGAAAAACAGTGAGTGCTGTTGTACAGTGTTGATGAATAGTAGGGATGAGCTTCTTGTTTGAGTCGAACCCATGTTCGACGCGAACATCGGCTGTTCGGCGAATTGTGAACATTATGGGCTGTTCGCGCCAAATTCGAGTGGCGCCTCACGGCCCATATTTCACTGCGGTATTGCAGTGCATTGCTGGCTGATGATTGGCCAAGCATGCACTGTGACCCGCATGCTTTGGCCAATCACAGCGCAGAAAAACCAGAGAGCCGTAATTGGCCAAAGCCAGGGTGGCTTTGGCCAATTATGGCTCAGGGGGTTTAGTACATGCCCCACACTATATAAGGCCGCCGGCTTGTCGGCCTTGTGTAGTGTGTTGGAGTTGTGAAAAGAGAGAGTTTACAGAGACAGACAGTGTCATTTATATTGAGTTAGATTGAGCAGGCAGGCGAGTCAGTTAGCTGCGGTTACAGTGTGTAGAGGATATATATGCATCCTAGGTGTTGTGTATATATATATTTATACACTGTATTCAGTTTAGCTAGATCCGTTCCTAGTTTTCTCTATACTGTGACAGGCAGGCAGGTGATTGTGCTAGCTGCAGACAGTCAGCGTTTCACTTAGTGTACTGTGTGCTTTGCATAGCATTCACCTAAAGCTTACCTGAATACAGTTAGTGACTATTATAGTGGTGTTCTCATAATAAAACCACAAGCAGAGAGCTGAAAGTATTTTCAGTTAGTGTACTGTGTCCCTCTCTGCACAGTTTTCACCTAAAACTAACTGCTGCTGCTTTTCCCATACTAATACCACAGCAGGCAGTTGCTTTTGATAGCTGCATTATCAGTACAGACAAATATATATACATCCCACCTTTGTGCAGCTACATCTCACTGCAGGCCATTAATATGTCTGGAAGGCAAACAAGGAGAGGCAGACAGTCACGAGGCAATAAAAGAGGGCAAGCAGGCTCTGTGTCTAGAGGCAATAGTGCTGCTGCTCGTGGACACGGTGCATCCTCATCAGCCGTGGGAGACGCTTGTCCTTCTTTTCGGCAGCAGGCCATGTTGAGCCGCAACATCCCCAAGACTTGGTAGAATGGATGACCAAGCCGTCCTCCTCCTCCTCCTCCTCATCCTCTCTCACCCAGGCTCAGGGTACTTTGTCTGGCAAAAGCAGCTGCCAAAGCGGCCTCTTTCCTTGGCTCAATGGCATCAGTCACTCCTTCCCTAGCCCCACCATGTCCTCCTGAGGAGTCCCCCGAACTGTTTGACTACAGTGTTGGGTACATGCTCCAGGAGGATGCCCAGCGTTTTGAAGGCTCTGATGATGGAACCCAGCTGGAGGAAGACAGTAACGTGAGCTCAGAGAAAGGGGGTAGTAACATGAGCCCAGAGAGAGGGGGTGCCCAACAAGGACAGCCATCTGGCAGTCATGTTCCCCCAGCTGCAGCATATTGCCAGATTGGCTCCAGTGATGAGGAGGGAGGGGATGATGAGGTCACTGACTCCACGTGGGTGCCTGATAGAAGAGAGGAGGAGGAGGAGGAGGCACATCTCCAACAAGGCAGGATGCCCTCCAGGGGCCAGCTTAAGGGCAACACACCGACTGCATCACACCGCAGAGCTCCGCATATGCAGAGCGCTGCTGTCTCTGCGCGTTATTCCAAAAGTTCTTTGGTGTGAGTCTTTTTTCAGACGTGTGCAGCAGATCGCACCGTTGCCATTTGCAACATATGTCTAAAGCGTATCTCACGTGGCCAAAACATCAGCCGCTTGGGCACCACGTGCTTGACCAGACATATGTTGACCTGCCATGCAGTCCGTTGGCAAGCGTACCTAAAAGACCCACACCAAAGAACAAAGCGGACCTCTCCTTGCTCCTCATCAGCTGGGATCTCCAACCCCACTATACCTTCAGTCCTCTCTGAAACCTGCACTGAGAGGAATGAAGGTGTAGAATTTGTTGTGTCACAGCCAAGTACTTGCGGACAATCTGCTATCGGTACACCGACGTCCGTTTGTACCAGGCAAATTGCCCTGCCCCAGCTGCGGCACCACCAAAAGAAGTTTGCTCCCAGCCATCCACATGCCCAGCGGTTGAATGCTAGCTTGGCTAAATTGCTAGCACTTCAACTGCTGCCTTTTCAGTTAGTAGACTCTGCCCCCTTCCGTGAGTTTGTGGAATGTGCGGTTCCTCAGTGGCAGGTTCCCAAGCGCCATTTTTTCTCACAGAAGGCGATTCAGGCTCTCTACTGGTATGTGGAAGGCAATGTCTTGGACTCGCTGGACAGGGTGGTCAGCGGTAAGGTGCATATTGCTGCTGACTCATGATCCAGCAGGCATGGACAGGGACGTTTTCTATCTTTCACGGCGCATTGAGTGACTCTGCTGGCAGCCGGGAAGGATGCAGGACAAGGTGCAGTAGTGTTGGAGGTTGTTCCGCCACCATGCCTCCAAAATGTTACTACTGGTGATTCTGACACACCTCTCTCCTCCACCCCCTCCTCTTCTTCTTCCTCCATGGCCTCCATGGCCTCTACCTCTGCTTTGTCCTCTGAACCAGCGGTGCTCTGTAGGTGTTCAAGGGGCTACGCAAGTATGCAGGCAAAAATATGCCATGTGGTGCTTGAGCTGGTGTGCTTGGGGGACAGGAGCCACACTGGGGCAGAGATTCTGTCAGCTCTGCAGGGGCCAGCTTAAGCCAGGAAAGGTGGTTTCCGACAATGGCACCAACCTCCTCTCCGCCCTCCAACAGGAACAACTGACCCATGTGCCCTGTTTGGCTCACGTCCTTAACTTGGTGGTGCAGCGGTTCTTGGGCAGGTACCCGGGCTTACAGGAGGTCCCGAAGCAGGCCAGGAAACTCTGTGGGCATTTCCGCCGGTCATATAATGCCAGTGCTCGGCTGGCTGACCTGCAAAAGGATTACAACCTGCCCAAGAACTGCCTAATCTGTGACATGCCCACCAGGTGGAACTCTTGGCCATGCTGCAGCGGCTGCACATGCAGCAGAGGGTCATCAATAAATATCTGTTTCAATATGGCACAGGACAGGGTCAGGGGAGCTTGGATTTTTTCCCCACGCCAGTGGGCCATGATCAGGGATGCATGCACTGTCCTGGCACCATTTGAGAAGGCCAGGAGGATGGTGAGCAGTGACAGTGCATGCATCAGTGACACTGTCCCTCTTGTCCATCTGTTGGTGCACACGCTGCGTGGAATAATGGACAGGGCACTTGAGGCAGAACAGAGGCAGGAAGAGGAGGACTTCTTTACCTCTCAAGGCCCACTTTATCCAGACAGTGTTCCTACTGGCCCGGCTATCACACAGGAAGAGGAGGAGGAGGAGGATTATTGTGTCAGCATGGAGGTTGAGCCTAGCACTCAGCATCAGCAGCAGTCTTCAAGGGATCAATTACAGTCCCAAGACACCCATGGACTTGTACGTGGCTGGGAGGAGGTGGCTGCGGATCATGTCGTCCTCAGTGACCCAGAGGACTCCGCACCGAATGCCTCAGCAAACCTACGCTGCATGGCCTCCCTGATCCTGCAAAGCCTGCGGAAGGATCCACATATTCGTGCGATCAAGGAGAGGGATCATTATTGCCTGGCAACCCTCCTTGATCCAAGTTACAAGGGTAAGGTTGCGGACCTTATCTTGCTGTCGCAGAGGGAGCAGAGGATAAAGCATCTTCGGGAGGCCTTGCAGAAAGGTCTGTGCAACACGTTCCCAGAGACTGGGAGGTTACAAATTCCTGGTCCTGGACAACGTGTTGCTGAGGCTCCGGTCAGTCAAAGAAGGAGCGGTGGAGAATGTGGCCGTCTGACCGATGCGTTCAGACAATTTTTTTGTATGCAGCCCCAAGGCATGATCGCTTCCAGCAACCATCGCCAGCGTCTGGTTTACATGGTGCAGGAATACCTAGGGGCAAGATCAGACTTGGACACCTTTCCCACCAAAAATCCTCTGGGTTACTGGGTCTTGAGGACGGATCACTGGCCAGAGCTTGCACAGTATGCAATTAAGGTACTGGCCTGTCCTGCATCCAGTGTTCTTTCGGAACGCACATTCAGTGCTGCTGGAGGCTTTGTAACCGATCACAGGGTGCGCCTGTCCACCAACTCGGTCGATCAATTGACCTTCATAAAAATGAACCAGTCTTGGATCACCACCAGCTACCAAGCACCCCCTGCTGATGTAACCGAATAATTTTTTGGGAAATGTCAGATCCCTTCAAGACTGCCTATGCTGATGCTGAGTGACTATCCTGTTATGCTGAGTGACTATCCTCTTCCTCCTCAATAATCATGCTGATAGCTTGAAAGAACATTTTTGATTCTGGGCACCGCCACCAGTGGCTAAGGCCCAATTTTTCAGCCCCTGTTTAACAGGAGCGTGTATTTGCAATTTTTGATGCAATGCTTTGCAGCAGGGCTCATTGCTGTGCTCCAACTACAGTATCTGTGAGGGGTTGCAGTGTTGTGGCACCAGCACCAGGGCCTAAGGCCCAATTTTTCTGCCCCTGTTTAACAGGGGCGTGTAAATACAATTTTCGATGCAATAATTTTCAACAGGGCTCATTGCTGCGCTCCAAGTACAGTATCTGTGAGGGATCCAGTGTTGTGGCACCAGTGCCTAAGACACAATGTTTATGCCCCTGTTCAACAGGGGCATGTAATTACAATTCTTGAACTAATAATTCACAGCAGGGCCCATTCCTGCGCCCACCAAGAGTAACTGTGAGGGCTTACAGTGTTGTGGCAACACCACCACCACCACCACCAAAGGCCCGATTTTTCTGCCCCTGTTCAACAGGGGCATGTGATTACAATTCTTGATCTAATATTTCACAGCTGGGCCCATTCCTGCGCCCACCAAGAGTAACTGTGAGGACTTATAGTGTTGTGGCACCAGCACCACCACCACCAAAGGCTCAATTTTTCCTACCACTGTTCAACAACGGCATGTAATTACAATTCTTGATATAATAGTTCACAGCAGGCCGTTCCAGCGCCCACCAAGAGTCACTGTGAGGGCTTACAGTGTTGTGGCAACGCCAACAACTAAGGGCCAAATTTCTGCAGAGTATATATACGGCAGGCCCATACTTTCAAACATCCAACTTACAAACGACTCCTACTTGCAAACGGAAGTAGACAACAGGAAGTGAGAGGAAATCTACCCCTAGGAAGGGAAATTCTCACCTGTGGCACCAGTACCACCACCACCACCAAAGGCCCAACTTTTCCTACCACTGTTCAACAATGTCATGTAATTACAATTCTTGATCTAATATTTCACAGCTGGGCCCATTCCTGCGTCCACCAAGAGTAACTGTGAGGACTTACAGTGTTGTGGCACCAGCACCACTACCACCAGGTCCACCACCACCAAAGGCCCAATTTTTCCTACCACTGTTTAACAGGGGCATGTAATTACAATTCTTGATATAATAGTTCACAGCAGGTCGTTCTAGCGCCCACCAAGAGTAACTGTGAGGGCTTACAGTGTTGTGGCAACACCAACACCTAAGGGCCAAATTTCTGCAGCGTATATACGGCAGGCCCCTACTTTCAAACATCCGACTTACAAACGACTCCTACTTGCAAACGGAAGGAGACAACAGGAAGTGAGAGGAAATCTACCCCTAGGAAGGGAAATTCTCTCCTGTAAGAGTTAATATGGGAAAAAGGTGTCTCCTCTCCATTGATGCTTTATCACCAATCCTTGTTTCACTAAAAACCCCAAATTTTCAAAAAATATTTGTCATTGGGACAGAAATTTTCTGAACAGGTGCACAGACAGCAAAACAAATGTTACAGGGGTGATAACCCTTCCCTATGTTTTCCAAAAAGCTTAAAAATAGATTTTTTGGGCTGGAGCTACACTTAAAAAATTTACCTGTTCCAAATTACAAACAGATTCTACTTAAGAACAAACCCACAGTCCCTGTCTTGTTTGTACCGCCTGTATACTGCTGTTCAGAGTATATAGGGCCTTTTTTTAGTTTTAGTTTGTATCCATACAAGACCCAAAGGGGCTGGTATTGGGCTGGGGGGTACCCATGCCATTTTTCTCAATGATTTTCTCCATATTGCCGGGACCAGACATTACATTAAAGCCGCAAGCAGTTTTAAATTACCTTTTTTCCTTTAGAAATGTCATTTTGTGCAGGGACAGTTCTAAACAAGGGAAACACGTGCCACTTCACAGGCATACTTTAGACACCCCCCAGGTACGATATTTAAAGGAATATTTCACCTTTATTTTTTCACTTTATGCATCAATAAAATCACTGCTCCCGGAATAACGTCAGTTTTTAAAACTTCTGTAGCGGGGTGTCACTTTATGGTATGCAATAAAGACTACTTTTATATGCAAGTGAATCCCTCCGGAAGTTCTATTTGACAATAGATTGACTACTGTTTAACCTTGAGAAAGGTGCATGGTGGGACTTGTGGTACAGGGAGAGATGGACTCCAATGCCGTGGATGTTACATAGACTACTGCACCCACAGTGCAGCTGTACGCCCACAGTACATTGCCCGGCGCAAGGTCTGCTGGGGATGGTTATTCAAGGGGGAGGAGGAGCAACACGCGCTTTCGTCGGACATCACCCGCCCAGCAAGTCGGAGCCTGTGTTGAGGCCTGTTGTGTCGGTCTAGGCCGTAGAGCCTGGGCCTGCAGATTCCGGAAAGCCTGCCTGTCGGAATGAGAGGAATCCCATCCGGAGAACCTGCTGACATCTCGGAGCATCCAAGAGTCGACCCATCTATCAACTTCCATACGGTTGTCTGAGGGACCGGAGACTACGGGTGGTGGAGAGATCGTATGCCGGAGCACCAGCAATGGAACCAGCCAAACGGACTAGGCCTGGTCGGGTGAGAGGGCATTTGCCCAGGACACTTAACTATTTAGTAGGCCCGTGATCTTTTGTTTAGGGCCCACCGCCATCAGAGCAGTGCGCTACGCACCAGGGGACAGTGTGTTGCGCAGTAACGGCGTAGTTAAAGTTGGGCATTTTATTACTTGTGACTTTGCACCCTAAAGCATAGCAGGAGTTCAGCTAACTTTTGATATCCCTTGGATTACAAATATTACGTGCACCAACGTTTGCTAGCAAAGATCCCTTCTATTGGAGTAACTGTGTTTGAAAGTAATCAGGCCTGACTGGAACTCAGGGTGACATTATTTGGGCGCCATTTTGCCTGCTGGGGGTAAGCTCGTGAGCATAGTTTATTCAAAGACATTTAGTGTGTAATGAGATTATATTACATCCCTGTACTGTTATATGTTTATAACTTTGGCTCTTGCAGGGCTCTGCATAAGCAAACCGCATAATTGTTTAACCTGTCCTTATTCAGTAAAATACTTTTGTGGTTAAGCAAACACATTGTGTGGAGTATTAACTGCTACAGGGAGACGGCCAACACAGGTAAACCAAATATTGAACTGTGACTGTATGCCATATTGCAGTATTGTGGTTCCTATAGCTATTGGGTTCCACACTCTCATTTATTACAGCTTTGTCAGTGGAGGGTCAGAGACAGTTTCTTGGGGTTGACAGCAGTACGGTACAGGCCCAAAACAATACCAGCAGCTCTCTTAACTGAGGGTGTGCTACACTTCTTTTTGCATTGATACATGTCCCCTGGGGCAGGACCCGGGTCCCCAAACCCTTTTTAGGACAATAACTTGCATATTAGCCGTTATAATTAGCACTTTTTATTTTGAACGTTCGCGTCCATTGTATTTAATAGGGTTCTAAAGTTCGCGCAAACTTTCGGTCCGTTCGCTGGTTCTGGTGCGAACCGAATCGGGGGGTGTTCAGGTCATCCCTATTGAATAGTTGAGTGTACAGTGAATAAGAAAAGTATATAAATTGTTGATTGAAAGAACACTTCAGGATATTATGGAGAAGCAAGAAGAACTTGGTTTGCATGAACTGAGATAAGGGTGTGTTGCTATTGTCTAGTGTTGTATGTACATACTTCCCCCTTACCAAAAGCTGGCCTGCCAAGAATGGATCATTGCCTGCAACAACAATCCTGGGACTCTTATTACTATAGGGTCTTATACAGCTCTGAAAATGAGTCTCAGCCCTCACATAGAGCCACAATACCTGTGATATCCACTATTGCTGGTCTGTGCATAGGTAATGCAAAAATCTACTAGCAAAGGGTTCAACTTGTTATGCACTACATCCAAACCTGCTACTGTACCTCTGCCCCTTTAGTATGTCTGAGGTTCCTATTACTATCTCTGATTCAGATTAAGACCCTCTACAATCAAGTCCCTCATGACTCTGATTTACAAGAAGTGTCCTCTGACTGATGAAGTGTGTTCTACCCTGCAATTAGTTAATCAGACTGCTATTCCAGGCATTGGTTCTTATGGAATTGTGGCTGCAAAGACCTCCACATTACATTCTGCTTGTAAAACAATCATTTAAGAGGACTGGGACCCTCTGGTGGAGTCAAGGGATTCCTCTACTAATAGAGGGTTCTAGTAATAGGTTTTCCATACCAAGTGAATATAACAAGTGGTCTCTGCCCCTTCACAAACATACCACCAAACAGGTTGATGATATTCTTACATTTAAGGTCTTCAGTAACTTTGATTATGAAAATAAATAAAAACTTTGAACAAACAGGCACTTGGAATGCAGAGAAGATATCAGGAGAGGTAACAAACAGTGAAGCTACAGCATAACATTGTAACATCAGAAAATACAGTAGCAGGCAAGGCTGTTAGGTAAAGGGTATACCCAGTCATCAGTATAAATAGTGATCACTCTCTTGTCTCTTTTAAGTAAATGACAATGTTACACATTGGCACAGGTATAGCACTAAGCGCTAAGTAAAATAGAAAAAATGATAGGCTGAAAGATAAGGGCTCCAAGTGAATATGTAAAAGGGGAAGGGAAAGGGTAGGGTGAGGGGTAGGGGACTGTCATGGGGGCTACTTGAAACGGGACTCCTTAGAGCTAGGCCATGGAAGGGCTAAAAGTAAACCAATCAGGGGCGCAATAGAGTGGCATTAAAGTATAGAGATAATTAGTGATCTACTCATGGTCACCATTGTTTTTCATATTTTATGACTCTATCCAAGAGGACAGCTTAGATTTTAGCATGAACTATGGCCTGAGTGATTCTGTTTTTGGTCTCCACTATACCGACTTCCAAGCCTCCGCCACACTCTGTTTGGCAGCAGTGGTCATCTAAAGAAGCTACTTAAATTGTGCCGAGGTCAGGTCCGAAGGGGCAAGAATTAAGAAGTCAGTGATGATACATTTTAAAAATAAAGTGGAGATAATATGGAATATTTACATCCAGAGCTGGTTTGCAATAGGGCAGGACCACCAAACATGCACACGCGAAAACAAATTGCTGGCCTGGGTAATTCATTAAAAAATTAGCGATTCTGGCTTGAACTAAGTACCATTGGGTTAATATTTTGTAATTCATTTCCAGGGCAATAATGTTCTGCACAGGGAATTTCATTGTGGCCCAAATTTTGTTCCAAGCCTCTGCATCTAAGGTGACTCTGGACTTCAGTGATTTTCAATTATCCTGGGGTATCATCTAGAAATCTTTAGAAAGAATGGATTTGTGTCTAAAGCCTTGTGTTTCAGCTATGTACTAGAACACTTTGGCTCAGTAACTGATGATGTTCTTAATGAACATTTAATTACTCTCTCTTCAAGAGTAGATCTCTTTGGCTTTGTTATTGATCATGTATTTTGAAGCCCTTCATGTTATTAGAGTTTATACTTCTCCACCACAGAAGAACTGTTAATGACGTGGATAAATCTCATTCTTTCTGTTTTTCTTCAGTTCTTCTTCTTAGAGGTACACAGTCTTTTTCTCACCTTAGCAGATTTCAAGGCCACAAATCTTCTGCCTCCCCTGATCAACCTTCTGCATAAAGACTTATCTCATATTCCAAGTGGGAGACTGTTGTTTTTTTTTTATGGGTTCACTTTTTAGTTGTATCCTAACAGTTTGATGCACATGTTTCCCCTGTAGCTTCTTGCCATCTGAAATTTAGATTATTTATCTTTAAATCGTTTTTTTTCTGGCATTCCTGCACTTATTTGTGTCTTTTTTTCCAGCATTGCTTTGGTACTTTTGTGCTCAGATAAAAATCTGTCCTACAGTGTACTATCTGATCTATCCAGAGAATCTTCTTGAATTCCCCTGCTCTGTATTCCCCCAAGAGTCTTCCTGGAAGGACAGTGACATTGAGTCTAGGGATGTGGAAGATGGTGGTAAGGTAAGTATAAATCCTTTTTTCTTTACAGGTATATTTTACACCTACTGACGAAAGGGAATTTGTCCAATTACAAAACATGTGAACTAGGTGAAACCTGTAAAAAAACATTTAATAACTTACCTGTCTGGTTTGACACCAGTTTTGACTCTCTTGAAGATCTACAGCTGTTGCTAATATCAAAGGCATCTTTTTTCGACTTTTGAACTTGCTGTACAGCACTGCTAAGCTTAAAGTTACCCTTTGTCTAATTATTTACCTGATTCCACAGCATTTACATTTTTCTGCCAAAGGATTCACAGCCAGTAAGACAAGTAAAACATTCTGAGTGATGTAAACAATGCCTGTTGTGCTGTGGTGTGAATGGGCCCTAACTGTTAAAATTAACTGTACAGACAAAATCTTTAAAACAAAAGAGAATTTCATTCTGGCAGCTCTAAAATAAAAGAGCAATCTTCTCTGGACTAGACTCTCCTCTCTGGTTGAAGCTGCACCACTGTCTCCTGCTGAGCATACTAGACATTATTTCTGCAACCAACTATACCCATCCAGAGAGATTTCTTTTTTGCAAACTTCAAATAATCCATTACCAAATGAGAGGGTAACTGTGGCACAAAATTGTTAGGGGGGTTATATTATACAATGCTAGATATTATATATCAATGGTCCATTATACACAGCAGAGAAAGATAGACATTAGAATGCTGACATATATAATCCACCAGCATTGTATAATATTTACATCCTAAGCAATGTAAAATAGACCAGCATTTAAAAAAATCCGCCACCAGTATTTTGTAATTCATTTGGTTAAATTCCATAGTGATTTATACAATTCCTTATTTTCTCAGTAATGTGTAATATGCTTCAGCATTATGTAATTTGTTCCACTATCATTAATTATTATTACCCCTAACCCCAGAATTGTATAAAATATATCAAAACAGAAATTGTGCAGGCAGATCTAATATCAACAGCTGGCGAAAACAATTAGATAAATTGTATACAGATATATAGATTCACATTGCCATGCTAATTATGATGACCAAAAAACATACAAACAAATAGTGTGTCATATTAAATGAAAAATGAAAAGAAAAATATGGATAACAGTCCCAATATGTCCAAATCCAAAATCCACAAATGTGATGATAGGAGGAATCTTGCAAGACCAAAGTGTACCAACGCCTAAGATTAAGAGGACACTTACCAGAACAGCTGGACCCTTGAGTCATATGTGCATGTGGTTTAATACACCGTCTGTGGGGGACCTGGTATCACCTTCAAATCTCCATACAAGATCAGCATAGTATCCCATCCAGTAGGCCAGAATAGTCAACTATACCATAAAAGAGAAACAGGGAAACTCTGATAGTGTAAAACTGTATATATCTTCTTATTGTAAAAAAGTATATCTAACCACTCACAATATTAAAATGTACAAGAACCTAATACAAATACCAATCCTTGGAATCGATCTGGCAGGTTCCTAATTCCAGTGTGCTCCACCCTAAACAAAACAGCTTGACGATAATACAGGAGAGGAGTCCACTGTCAGGACACCTGAGCTTTTCTACTCTTGCCTTAGTCTAGGCAAGAGAGGCGGAGCTTACGCTTGTGATACATGCTGGAATTAGGAAGCTAGATTGATTCCCGGGATCGGTATTTGTATTAAGCGATTGTACATTTTAACATTGTGAGTGGTTAGATATACTTTTTTACAATACAGTTTTACACTATGAGAGTTTCCCCTGATTCTCTTTTATGGTATAGTTGACTATCCTGGCCTACTGGATAGGATACTATACTGATCTTGTATGGAGATTTGTAGGTGATACCAGGTCCCCCACAGACGGTGTATTAAATCACATGTGCATATGACTCTTTTTACATTAAGGGTTCAGTTGTTCTGGTAAGAGCCTCTTAATCTTAGGTGGCGGTGCACTTAGGTGTTGCAAGCATCTGGATTTACAAGGTTCCTCCTATCATCACATTGGTGGATTTGCATATAGGGACTGTTATTCCTATTTTTCTTTTCACTTTCCATTTATTATGATACAATAATTGTTTGTATGTTTTTTAATTATATAAAATATAACCTATAATGCTGGTGCATACTATATAGTGTTCAGGGGAAGACCCCTTTCACATTGGGGCAGTTTTCAGGCACTTTAGCGTTGGAAATAGCCTCTGCTAATCGCCTGAAAAGCACCTCTCATTCATGCAAGTGTGACTTTTCACACTGGGGCGGTGCGCTTGTGGGACGTTACAAAACGTTGTGCAAGCAGTATCTTTGGGGCGGTTTGGGAGCGCTGTATACAGCGTTCCCAAAATGCCCCTGCCTATTGCAAGGAAAAGTGCTTCAGAAGTGCTGAAACACGGGAGTATTTAACCCTTGCTTTTGGATTAAAAGTGCCCCGCTAACGGACGAAAAGCGCTGCTAAAACGAGCGGCGCTTTAGCGATGACGCAGCCGTGGCCCCAGTATAAAAGAGGTCGAAGAGTCTAATGGGGTGCATTAAGCTGAAGCATGTCTATAGTAATAGCTACAGTATATAATATATGAAGTTCACAGACCATCTGCCAACATTTTCTTCCACTGTTTACAAAGAGCGTTCAGAGGGTGAATGCTGGCATATAAAAAAGAGTGAATGTGCTGCTTAGTGCATGCGTTATTTTTTAGCAACACACTGCAACTTATGTTGGAGCGCTGCTGCTCATTGCACTGTAGAGCACATTCCATTGTGAGGTGCATTGGGGTGCTATTGAGAATGAATGGTGACACATTGCAAGATTGCAATTACTGTATATACTCGAGTATAAGCCGAGATTTTCAGCCTTTTTTGGGCTGAAAGCCCCCCCCCCCCCCCCCCCTCGGCTTATACTCGAGTCAGCGAAATTTACCATTGTAAATAGTACCTAAAAAAAAGTTGAGAGGCTGCGGCGTCCATCGTTTAAATCTTGCGGTCTCTTTCTGGTCCCTTCCGTGATAGGCGATTCTCAGCAGATACTCTCCGCCTATCACAAACGTTCTCTCATCCTCAGTTTCCCAGCAGACGTCTGTGATTGGCGGAACACCGAACACAGTGTCTGCTGGGATGGGTGAGGATGGGTTTAAATTTAAACAGTGAGCTAGGAAACAGTGAGGATAGGAACAGTGAGGATAGGAACAGTGAGGATGGGAACAGTGAGGATGGGAACAGTAAGGATGGGAACAGTGAGGAACAGTGAGGATAGGAACAGTGAGGATAGGAACAGTGAGGAACAGTGAGGATAGGAACAGTGAGGATAGGAACAGTGAGGATGGGAACAGTGAGGAACAGTGAGGATGGGAACAGTGAGGAACAGTGAGGATGGGCACAGTAAGGATGGGAACAGTGAGGCATTGTTGACCCTCGGCTTATACTCGAGTCAGTAAGTTTTTTGTGGTAACATTAGGTACCTCAGCTTATACTCGGGTCGGCTTATACTCGAGTATATACGGTATGTGCATTATGGTATGGCGTTCGTTGCCACAAACACATAGTGTGAACAGGCCCTAATTGCTTAAAATAACTGTATAGGTAAAATCTTTGAAACGGAAGAGAAATTAATTTTGACAGCTCTAACATAAAAGAGCAATCTTCTCTGCCAGAAGATTGTATATCAATTTAATAGGATTTTAATTAAATGTTGCGTCTAGTTCTGAATCATTTCTTTTCTGTTTAAATCATCACTCTTATTCTCATCCAATAACATCATTACAGATGTTACATAGTGTTATACTGTAACAATTTGCTTACAGGAAATTGTAAGTAAATGATTGTCAAACCTTGCATTATAAATGCATTTTGTTTTTGTATTGTGTGACAAATTTAGGCAAGGCTGTGAAATTACAGATGACGGTATCTTCACTTAAATAAATCAAAGCTGGCAGCTGTGAAAAATATAACATTTACAGTTTATATGACATGGCATACAGAGCTGTGTTTGAATACTCTGCAGAATTCCCCTAGCAATACAGCAACAATTTATCCCTCCAGTCTGTATCACACTTTCAAATCTATTATATCCCTTAGCCGATTTTATGCAGAAAGATTTATTTTCTAATTTAGTTAAATTTGAGACCATTAAATTTAAAGCAAATACTTTCAGTCATATTCAGTAAAGCAAAATAGCAAACAATGATGATGTACAAAGTGTAACATTGCCCTGAATATGATTTCAGCTAACTTAAGTCAAATTAAAAATCTGATTGGTTGTTAATGTGTTACCATATTTTGCACATTGATCACTACTTTATTGAGAGCGTTTGTGTATAATGGTTGCAAAGACAGCACACATTGCCTAAAAGTAGACCACAAATAATGGTTATCATGTAGCAAAGTGAAGCAGAAAAGGAAAGAGAAATAGGTAGTTAAAAAACTACTGTATGGAACATGGCATTGTATTGCTTATTGTTGCGTCTATGTTACACTTTTACTTTACATATATTTTTTTGTCTCTAAGTAAGTATTGAAGGTATTTTGTGGTCTTTAACCACTTCTCTACTGTGCACGAAAACCCCCTTCCTGCCCAAGCCATTTTTCAGCTTTCAGCGCTGTCACACTTTGAATGACAATTGCGCGGTCGTGCGACGTGGCTCCCAAACGAAATTTGCGTCCTTTTTTTCCCACAAATAGAGCTTTCTTTTGGTGGTATTTGATCACCTCTGCGGTTTTCATTTTTTGCGCTATAAACAAAAGAAGAGCGTCCAGTTTGGAAAAAAAACACTATTTTTTTCTTTTTGCTATAATAAATACCCATTTTTTTTTTTAATAAAATTTTCCTCAGTTTAGGCCGATACGTATTCTTCTACATATTTTTGGTAAAAAAAAAAGTCGCAATAAGCGCGTATTGATTGGTTTGCGCAAAAGTTATAGCGTCTACAAAATAGGGGATAGATTTATAGCATTTTTTTTTTATTAGTAATGGCGGCGATCTGCGATTTTTTATTGTGACTGCAATATTGCGGCGGACACATCGGACACTTTTGACACATTTTTGGGACCATTCACATTTATACAGCGATCCCTGCTATAAAAATGCGGGGGACAAGTGGTTAAATAAAAGATTTTGTACATCTGGTGTTGTGTGCATAGGAGTGTTTTAGTGTCACTGAACCCAAATCCTGTTTCTTATTATAGACAGCATAGTGGCTAAGCAATTGGATCACTGTTCCAGCACAGACAATATCTGCATGGAGTGTGTGTGTTTTATTTTGGTTGTTTTGCTTGTTTCATTGGTTTCCTTTCAAAACCCAAGAAAAAAAAAAAGAAAATACTATTCATGAAACTGGTCCTAGCTTGTATCAAATGTCTCGGGTAGGGTCCTTTGATTGTGAGCGTGTTATTTTTAACATTCTGTATTCATTATAAATGCACAAGTTAAAATAAATACAAAAACCAATATACACTCAGCTGTATAACTACATTCGTAGTAACCACCCTACATGGGGTCACAAGGTGAATAGGTGACCCTGTTGGATTGTTTGCTCCATAACTCACTGTTTAGGGTTTTAGGCTGTCCATGTTATGTTCTGGATCTGCCCCGTCCAAGAATAAAATGAAAGAGTGCTTCAACAAAGGTTATGGATAATAACCTGTTCAGATGTATACTGTAAATAAATAAAAATATACAAAAAACAACTAAAACAAATGTAATGTTATAATATGTCAAAAATGCAATAAAATAAATATAATCAATGAACCATTGATATGACTATGAGGTATAATTTTTAGGTTCTAAGTTATATCAGCCTCTTCCTGATCCTTTCCCAGTGACACTCCACCTCCATCGCACACATGCTGGTCCTCCCATATATCCTTCCTCCAGCACACTCATACATTGGTCTTTCCCCTGCATCCCTCCTCCAGCACACACTCTTCAATATCCCTTCCAGAGACTCTTCAGTCTGCAGTCACACACTCCCATCACACAAACTGCATATTGAAAACTGTCTATATCCACCTCTAAGACATTGCCAACTGAGCCTAGGCACACAGTCTGGAGGTTTAGCACTCAGAGTGAAGCTCAGTTCAGCCGGAGTCACTGTCCCCCTTTCCCACTGCAGAAGCTGAAGTTTCTCATTACTTTTCATTGCGCAGTTCAGGATTGTGTTTGTGCGTGTGTTAGGATATATATTGGTCTCTCACCTGTATCCTGACCCCAACACACACATTAGTATCAATGTCAATCCATTACACTGAACTCTCTAGCCAGTTTTACAACAGCAGAGTATGAGCATTAGCCCCCCAGTCCCCCAGTTCATAAGCAATAACCCCTCAGTGACCTGTCTGCAGTGTATGTGATCTGCTTCAAAATCGGATGTGTCAACCTCTCATTGCTAAATATTCACTTTATGCACATTAGCCACCCAAAGACCTTTCCCAGCATTTAATTAAGAACACCTCATTGCCCAGTCCTCAGCTCATGTTCATTATCTTCTCAATGCCCAGTCCCTAGGCATGTATGTTAACTGCTCAGCACCAAGTACCCAACTCATGTAGGATAATCCTTTAGAACTTAGTACCTTAGCGCTTTAAAGTGGAGTTCCACCCAGAAATGGAACTTCTGCAGATTGGATTTCTCCCCCCCCTCTGGTGCCACATTTGGCACCTTTCAGGGGGGAGGGGGGAGCAGATACCTGTCAAATCCAGGTATCTGCTTCCACTTCCGGGTAAAGATTGCCGCAATCTTGTGCGGCAATCTACTCAATGTCCGGTCCCTCCTTCTTCCCCCGCTACCTTCTGGGAGATACACAGGTCCCAGAAGACAGCTGGGGCCATTCAGAAAGCGCAGCGCGTCTCACACATGTGCAGTAGGAAACAGACTTCCTGTTCCCCTTAGTAAGAATGCCGGTGCCTGCACCTGGAGGGATGGGTCGGCTTCGGGTGCCGACAACGGGGGCTCCCAGGACAGGTAAGTGTCCATGTATTAAAATTCAGCAGCTGCAGTATTTGTAGCTGCTGACTTTTATTTATTTTTTACCCAGGCGGAACTCCTCTTTAACTTCTCAGCACCTATTTTTCTGCTGATATATTACGCTTTTGTGCTTTAATCTCTCAGCTGGCAGTACCCAGTGCATGTGCATTTACCCCTCAGCAGCCACGCTCCAGCTCATGTGTAATAAGCCATCTGTTCCCAATGCATGTGAATGAACCTCTTAACACCCAGTCATCAGCACACTCATTTTTATTCCGTTCACCCCACCAAATATCAGTCTTTTCTACACTGACTATGGTCCAGTGGTAATCTCAGCTCTACTTTACTGTTTCCTGTTTAACCATTCCCGGGTAACGAATCCCTGTCCCAACTGCCACTTTCCCACCACTACCTACACTGTTCCAGGACGTTACGTTCTCTCTAATAACCTGAATAAATGTTGTTGTCTCCTTTTCAACTTCCACTTTCTCCCTTTTTACTGACACAAGCCTACTGCTTCAGTTTCAATATTCTCTCCACTACCTTCACAGTCTGTGGGGCTACTGACAAAATCCCTGCCACCTTCCCTGTCCCAGAATGATCAACTTCAATTTTAGCTGGTCCATTTCCTGGACACCTATTTTAATCTCTATTTATTCCTCTGTAAAACCCTCTGTGTGAAGATCTCAGCTCCCATGCTGTTGCACTCTACTTATTTTGTTTTGGAAATGTGTGCCAATTGCATCATGGGGCACCAAAACTTTTGCAGATTCATATATTTCTCTTCTTGGATGAAATTATTGTTTGTTTGATTATGACCAGATTTGTAAGTAAGTGGGAAGCCGTGCTGTAATAGTGTAAAACCCTGTACACACAATCGGATTTCCTATGGTTTTTTAACCGATGGATTTTTCCATCGGAAAACCGATGAAGCTGACTTTCATCAGTCTTGCCTACACACCATCAGTCCAAAAACCGACCAGTCCAAACGCGGTGACATAAAACACTCAGATGAGCCGAGAAAAATGAAGTTCAATGCTTCTGAGCATGCGTCGACTTGATTCTGAGCATGCGTGGGTTTTTTATCCGATGGAGTTCCCCACAGACGATAGTAATTTAGGTCAATATGTATTCAATATGTATTCTGCTACATGTTTTTGGTAAAAGTTATAGCGTCTACAAACTATGGGATATATT
Source organism: Rana muscosa (assembly GCA_029206835.1). Lineage (NCBI taxonomy): Eukaryota > Metazoa > Chordata > Amphibia > Anura > Ranidae > Rana > Rana muscosa. Next base: position 1,002,356,766 of record CM055116.1, on the reverse strand, counting down.
TGTGGAATTTTTTATTTTTCTACTAGCAATGTCGGTGATCAGCGACTTATAGCGGGACTGCGATATTGCAGCGGACAAATCAGACACAAACTGACACTTTTTACATTTTTTGGGGGACCAGTGACACTAAAACAGTGATCAGTGCTAAAAATATGCACTGTCACTGTACTAATGACACTGACTGGGAAGGGGTTAATATCAGGGGCGATCAAATGATTAAATGTGTGCCTAGGTAGTGATTTTTTGTACTATGAGAGGTGAATTTACTAGGGGAAGGCATGGTTCCGTGTCCCTGCTTTGCAGGAACACAGGATCCATGCCTTCCTTTCTGACAGAATGGCAATTTGCCTTGTTTACATAAGGAGACTTCTGTTCTGCCTGTTTACCGAACGATCGGCGGGTGCCGGCGGACATTGAGTCCACCGTACCTACCGATCCCACTGTGCATAATCACGCCCTATACCCGGAAGTGCAGGATTACGTATATATACAGTATCTCACAAAAGTGAGCAGACCCCTCACATTTTTGTAAATATTTTATTATATCTTTTCATGTGACAGCACTGAAGAAATTACACTTTGCTACAATATAAAGTAGTGAGTGTACAGCTTGTATAACATTGTCAATTTGCTGTCCCCTCAAAATAACTCAACACACAGCCATTAATGTCTAAACCACTGGCAACAAAAGTGAGTACACCCCTAAGTTAAAATATCCAAATTGGGCCCAAAGTGTCACTATTTTGTGTGGCCACCATTATTTTCCAGCACTGCCTTAACCCTCTTGGGCATGGAGTTCACCAGAGCTTCACAGGTTGCCACTCCTCCATGACGACATCACGGAACTGGTGGATGTTAGAGACCTTGCGCTCCTCCATCTTCAATTTGAGGATGCCCCACAGATGCTCAATAGGGTTTAGGTCTGGAGAGATGCTTGGCATGTCCATCACCTTTACCCTCAGCTTCTTTAGCAAGGCAGTGGTCATCTTGGAGGTGTGTTTGGGGTCGTTATCATGTTGGAATACTGCCCTGTGGCCCAGTCTCTGAACGGTGGGGATCATGCTCTGCTTCAGAATGTCACAGTACATATTAAATGTGATATTGATGCGCTGTAAAAACAACCTTAAGTAAATAAAACCGTAGCATAAATAAAATAAATGAATGTGACCAAAGTGCATACCCATGACTAAGTCACGTGACGAGTGACGTAACGCGTAGGGGGAGGAGCCTAGTCACGCTACCAGCGGCACTCTGAGGAGTCGGAAGCCGGAGCAGTGAAGGAGAGCACTCGTACTGAGCTGAACTGTGGCTATCTATGCATATATTTATTTTTGGTCACGTGAGTAAAAGCGCCTTATGTAAACATCATTGCCTCCAGGTTATACAGTATTGCACAATGGGTGTTTTTCTTTTTCCTTTCATGGTTCATTCGTTGTGAGCTCACTGCTAAGACTGCTCAAGTTAGAACACCAAACAGACGTCCCGGTCTGTGATCAGTTGGATAAAGGGGACAGAGTAAAGGAGAACTTTAGTCGGTCTTTATAAAGGACTGAAAAACTGCATGTGTTTATATTCCACGGAGTTGGAGCGGAGCAGTAAAACCAGGAGTGTTTCTTTTTGAGGCTGTTTGTGTTACACTGAATTGTACCAATTGGGTTTTCTTTGAGCACTTTATTTTGCTTAATTGTTTTTGCACTTTGCACAGATTTATGCAGGTTTGCACATTAATTTGCAGTTTGCACTTTGGTCACATTAATTTATTTTATTTATGCTACGGTTTTATTTACTTAAGGTTGATTTTACAGCACATCAATATCACATTTAATATTCACATATATGTTACCAGACACATTGATTGATTGCAGCTTTAACCCCTTCCATACCGGGCCATTGGAAAATGACGCCGTCAGGAACCCTCTCTCCCTCCGGGTGGACGTCATATGACGTCCTGGGTTTGAGGCCTGATATCTGAATGATGCCTGCAGCTAGAGGCATCATTCAGATATCCTTTTTTTCAGCCGGCGATCCTGCGCACCATAAGAATGATCATAGCGGCGGTTACGCCGCTTGATCGTTCTTATAGGCGGCGGGAGGGGACATCCCCCCTCCCGCTGCCATCCGGTGCTTCTCCGGGCTCTCCCGTGCGATCAGGGACCCGGAGAGAATCGTCGGCGCCGGTGGTGGGTCACATGATGAGCATAGAGATGACTGGTGACCAGATGGTCACCAGTCATCTCTATGATCGTCGAAGGCCTGGGCGCGATGTGATGACGTCACACCCGGGTCCTCAAATGTAAACAAAGCTGCCATTGCGGCTGTAAGTATGAGATCGTGAAAAAAAATTCACTGATCTCATGCTTTCCAGCCTGGAGGAGAGATGTGGGGTCTTATTGACCCCGCATCTCTCCATAAAGAAGACCTGTCACACACATTCCTATTACAAGGGATGTTTACATTCCTTGTAATAGGAATAAAAGTGATAAAAAAATAAAAAAAAAGTGTAAAAAAACAGTAAAAAAAAAAAAAAAAAGGAAAAAAAAATAATTTTGTTTTTTAAACGCCCGTCCCCAATAGCTTGCGCTTAGAAGCGAACACACACGTAAGTCCCGCCCGCATATGTAAACGCCGTTCAAACCACACATGTGAGGTATTGCCGCGTGCGTTAGACCTCCTCTGTAACTCTAACCTGGTAACCTGTAAAAATTTTCAAAGCGTCGCTTATGGAGATTTTTAAGTACCGAAGTTTGGCGCCATTCCATGAGTGTGCGCAATTTTAAAGCGTGACATGTTAGGTATCTTTTTACTCAGCGTAACATAAGCTTTCATATTTTACAAAAAAATTGGGCTAACGTTACTGTTTTGTTATTTTTTAATTCATGGAACCATTTTTTTCCCCAAAAAAAGGTGTTTGAAAAATTATTACGCAAATACCATGCAAGATAAAAAGTTGCAACGACCGTCATTTTATTCCCTAGGATGTCTGCTAAAAAAAATATATAATGTTTCGGGGTTCTGAGTAATTTTCTAGCAAAAGAATGATGATTTGTACATGTAGGAGAGAAGTGCCAGAATAGGCCCGGTATTGAAGTGGTATAAAAAGTCCTGTATGGAAGTGGTTGATCATTTGGTTATATTGGTATATTTATAATATTTTAATACGGTTTACACCATTTTAGCGCTTTAGTATATATTAATAATGTCACAGTACATGTTGGCATTCATGGTTCCCTCAATGAACTGTAGCTCCCTAGTGTCAGCCGCACTCATGCAGCCCCAGACCATGACACCCCCACCACCATGATTGACTGTATGCAAGACACACTTGTCTTTGTACTCCTCACCTGGTTGCTGCAACACACGCTTGACACCATCTGAACCAAATAAGTTTATCTTGGTCTCATCAGACCACAGGACATGGTTCTAGTAATCCATGTCCTTAGTCTGCTTGTCTTCAGCAAACTGTTTGTGGGCTTTCTTGTGCATCATCTTTAGAAGAGGCTTCTTCTGGGACAACAGCCATGCAAACCAATTTGATGCAGTGTTCGGCGTATGGTCTGAGCACTGACAGGCTGACCCCCCACCCCTTCAACCTCTGCAGCAATGCTGGCAGCACTCATACGTCTATTTCCCAAAGACAACCTCTGGGTATGACACTGAGCATGTGCACTCAACTTCTTTGGTTGACCATGGCGAGGCCTGTTCTGAGTGGAACCTGTCCTGTTAAACCGCTGTATGGTCTTGGCCTGCGTGCTGCAGATAAATTGCAGGGTTTTGGCAATCTTCTTATAGCCTAGGCCATCTTTACGTAGAGCAACAATTATTTTTTTAAGATCCTCAGAGAGTTCCTTGCCATGAGGTGTCATGTTGAACTTCCAGAGAACAGTAATAGAGAGTGGGAGCAATAACACCAAATCTAACATACATGCTCACCATTCACACCTGAGACCTTGTAACACTAACGAGTCAGATGACACCGGGGAGGGAAAATGGCTAATTTTCTGCCCAATTTGGAAACTTTCACTTAGGGGTGTACTCACTTTTGTTGCTAGCGATTTGGACATTAATGGCTGTGTGTTTAGTTATTTTGAGGGCAAAGCAAATGTACACTGTTATACAAGCTGTACACTCACTACTTTACATTGTAGCAAAGTGTCATTTCTTCAGTGTTGTCACATGAAAAGATATAATAAAATATTTACAAAAATGTGAACCCCATTTTTTGAGATACTGTACGTGAACCTACTCACAGTAGCTGTCCTGTAGCAGTTAGACTGCTATAGGGCAGTCGGCAAGAGGTAAAAGTGTACAGAACTTTTTTTGGTACCGTAGCTATAATTCAAGTAAACTACAGTTAAAATTTTTGAGAACTTTGGAAAATCTCTGCTGCAGATCCAAATGAAAATTTGAAAATGGCTTATGTGCTATATAATTTAATAAAAGTGTAGTTTTCTGGTTAAAATTTAGACAATGTATAGAAAAAATTATTGTTAGGAGTTTTCAATATTTGAGCCCTTTGATTTTGTTCTTGTGGCCAACATACCAAATTTTGCCAAGCTTTCAGGTTTACCTTCTAAAGAAAGATTTATTCATATATTCTTTGAAAAAATCTTTAACAGAAGCACTAACACACCTTCATGTGGTCCTTTTCATTTCTACTATATATTGCCAAGACCAATTGCGGAAGCTTGTACTGGAACAGAATGTGGGAAAACGTATATTTCATTACTGAATAATGCTATGCAGCCTTACAGGCCCAGGAGTGCGGCAAACCCTGCAGCCATAGTATAAATTGTTAAAGTGTTTCCCCAAAAATTAGCCCGGGTCTTATATTAATTTTGGCAACCAAAAACAGAGTAGGGCTTATTTTCGGGTATGGCTTGCCATTTAATCCCTAGTGTGAACAGAGTAAAAGTGCTTGTAAACTGCTAGAATCCTTGCTATTACAGTAGAATATAATGTAAAAGGTATGTGTTTCTGTAATCTAATTGTGTCACATACCTTCTTATAGCGCTGCTCTGCACTTCCTTGACCCGCCTGATCGGTCTTTCCCAGCACAAGCACTGCAGAGGGAGGGGGCCCCGAAATCCCCCACTGACAGCTGGCAGAAGAGGAGAGCAGCGGGGATCAGCTGAGCGCAGCTCGTGGTTCCATGGCCTGCCTGAGCTCTCTTACCCATTCCGAGCTTTGCAGAGAGAGGGAGGCCCGAGATCCCCCACTGGCAGAAGAGGAGAACAGCGGGGATAAACTGAGCACGGCTCGGTGGTTTCATGGCCCACCTGAGCTCTCTTACCCACTCCGAACTTTGCAGAGGGGGGCCTGAAATCCCCTGCTGACAGCTGGGAGAAGAGGAGGAGAGCAGCGGGAGGTCAGCTAAGTGCCGAGCGGCGCTATGAGAAGGTATTTTACTCAATTATATTACAGAAACACACACCTTTTACATATAATACTTTAATAGAGAGGATTCTAGCAGTTTACAACCACTTTAAACTAGGACTTATTTTCGGGATAGGGCTTATATTGCAGCCCTCCTGGAAAATCAGGGTAGGTCTCATTTTCAGGTTAGGTCTTACTTTCGGACAAACACGGTAGTTCACCTTTAAAAAAAAAAAAGGAAAGGTGAACTAGCCCCCCCAGTGCCTGCTGTACTTACCTCCAGATGCTGAGCTGTCAGTGCCCGCGCAGCTGGACCAGCGGGGTGGGGATCTGAAATCGCCAACTCTTCTTCCTCTTATAAGTGCAGCAGTTTTGGGATGGACCAGAGTTATTCACTATGTAGGCACTGACCAATCAGAATTGCTCTGGTCAATCCTGAAAGAGGGAGAAGAGCGGGGATTTTAAATGCCAGACCACTGGACTGGCTGCATGGGCACTGACAGCTCAGCATCCCTGGAGGAAATATAAAGGTGAACCTACACTTTAACTATGTGTATGCCTTCCCTTCATCTCTGAAGCCTCGTACACACGACCGAGTTTCTTGTCCAAAACCGGCAAGAAAAGTGCCGCGTGAGCTTTTTTGTCGAGAAAACCGTTCGTGTGTATGGTTTTACGACGAGAAAATTGCCGTGAATCTCGACGAGAAAATAGAGAACCTGCTCTCTATTTTCTCGTCAGGATTCCAGATTTCCTCGTCGTGTTTCTCGTCGGCCTGTTTTGTGACGAGAAAATGGTTCATGTGTATGCTTTTACGACTCTTCCAAAAGCGTGCATGCTCACAAGCAACTATGAGATGGGAGTGCATCTTCTGGTAAAACAAGCCTTCGTAATGGAGATAGCACATTCGTCACGCTCAAAATTTTTGCATCGTTTAAATGTTGTGCATTGAAATCTTCGTTAGAATGTGACATTAATCCAAACGAATGAACTTCTTTTGCTGCTGATATTCACACAGAGTTATGACTATCTTTTTTTAACCTTTTTCATGCTGCTCTTAAGAAGATTTATGTGTATTATATCGTGCAAGTTTTTAGGAATATTTAAAAATTTGTTATTTTTCTAACTGATGTTAATTGTAATTTCACAATGTTTTGGTAGTGATCTCCCATTGAATCTTTTAATATATATGATTTAAATTTACACACTTTTTTGGGAAACACGATTTAGTTATTTTTTTGGGGGGTTGTTATCTGTCCCTTTTTTTGTCAGTCAAATGTATCTGCTTACTCCAAAGCTAGATTTAAAATTTTTACAAATACACATAGTCAAGTATGAACTTAAAGAAAAATAACATTTATTCATGTTTGAACTAAAATAAAGAGAAGGCAGCGCTGGAGAAGCTGCTGCCATTTGTGCATCCCAGGGACCCCAGAGCACACAGCAATCCTGTGTGGACACTAAAATTGGGAGCTTGAGAAGGCCAACATTTCTGAACACAATCTGATGCTGGCCTCCCAGAGGTCAGGAACAGCAGCAGGTGATATATATGTCCCAAGTGTGTGGTGCTACAACAGGCTGCCTTCTGTCCGACCACAATGAAGCAAGGCCATCACTTCCTCGTCTTCCTGGCAACCTTCCCTGCAACCTTTCCTGAAGCCTTCCCTGCAGCCTTCCTTCTTCATTTGGCTGGAGGCTGGGCCACTGGAGGGGTACTCCTGTCAGGAGGAGGAGGAGATGGAGGAGAAGGGGGTGGTGCAGAAGAACAAGGTGGAGGTGGAGGAGAAGGGGGTGGGGCGGAAGAACAAGGTGGAGGTGGAGGAGAAGGGGGTGGGGCGGAAGAACAAGGTGGAGGTGGAGGAGAAGGGGGTGGGGCGGAAGAAGAATGTGGAGGTGGAGGAGGAGGTTGAGGTTGGGACAGTTGTGCCACCTCACAAATGGCGGTATTGGGGGTAATTTTTTCCATCACCCCCTTGTTGAGCAAGGTGATGAGCAGGGGCTCGCATAGGAGGCGTTGCTCCATGCTCATCACCTTGAACTTTGCCTCCACTAGGCCGGCAATGGCCTCTTCAGGGGATGTGGGCTCTTTGAGGGTGGCATGGGCCTCTTTAATAAGGGCCATTGCTGCCTCACTGGTGGTCCTGTCCCTCCTGCCTCTTTTGGGAAGCCGGATGGGAGGCACCTGGGATCTGGTGCTTCTCCTTTGCCCTGCCACCTCCTGCCTGCCACTGGGCCCTGCCACCTCCTGGCTGCCACTGGGCCCTGCCACCTCCTGGCTGCCACTGGGCCCTGCCACCTCCTGGCTGCCACTGGGCCCTGCCACCTCCTGGCTGCCACTGGGCCCTTCCTCCTCCTGCCTGACAGTTTCCAGACCCTCCTCCTGGCTGATTTCATCCTGTGTATGAAAAAGGGACATAGTTTAATATGTTGGTTTAATCTTTGCATCAAACTTTATAAACATGATTGAAGCAATTAGAATGTAAATCCAGAAATCATTTTTTATAATTTACACCTACATCAGATTGACTATTTAGCACCCAATTCCTGGCAACCTTCCCTGCAACCTTTCCTGAAGCCTTCCCTGCAGCCTTCCTTCTTCATTTGGCTGGAGGCTGGGCCACTGGAGGGGTACTCCTGTCAGGAGGAGGAGGAGATGGAGGAGAAGGGGGTGGCGCAGAAGAACAAGGTGGAGGTGGAGGAGAAGGGGGTGGGGCTGAAGAACAAGGTGGAGGTGGAGGAGAAGGGGGTGGGGCGGAAGAACAAGGTGGAGGTGGAGGAGAAGGGGGTGGGGCGGAAGAAGAATGTGGAGGTGGAGGAGGAGGTTGAGGTTGGGACAGTTGTGCCACCTCACAAATGGCGGTATTGGGGGTAATTTTTTCCATCACCCCCTTGTTGAGCAAGGTGATGAGCAGGGGCTCACATAGGAGGCGTTGCTCCATGCTCATCACCTTGAACTTTGCCTCCACTAGGCCGGCAATGGCCTCTTCAGGGGATGTGGGCTCTTTGAGGGTGGCATGGGCCTCTTTAATAAGGGCCATTGCTGCCTCACTGGTGGTCCTGTCCTTCCTGCCTCTTTTGGGAAGCCGGATGGGAGGCACCTGGGATCTGGTGCTTCTCCTTTGCCCTGCCACCTCCTGCCTGCCACTGGGCCCTGCCACCACCTGGCTGCCACTGGGCCCTGCCACCTCCTGGCTGCCACTGGGCCCTGCCACCTCCTGGCTGCCACTGGGCCCTGCCACCTCCTGGCTGCCACTGGGCCCTTCCTCCTCCTGCCTGACAGTTTCCAGACCCTCCTCCTGGCTGATTTCATCCTGTGTATGAAAAAGGGACATAGTTTAATATGTTGGTTTAATCTTTGCATCAAACTTTATAAACATGATTGAAGCAATTAGAATGTAAATCCAGAAATCATTTTTTATAATTTACACCTACATCAGATTGACTATTTAGTACCCAATTAAGTGCAGACTAATGTCTCGAGATCTTGATTTCACTTGTGGAACCCAAAATATTGTATGTTTCTCATCTTGACATATTTGTCAAACATTAATTTTATCCCAATACATTTTCATTTAATACTATACCTGGCTCCAGATGGCCAAATCAGGATCATCCAGGATGGCTGCCTCCTCTTGCTCCAGAGAAGGCTCAGGTTGGCTGCAGGGAAGTCTGGGGGGAAGAGTGGAGAGTGATGGCCTTGCCTCAATGTGGTCATCCAGGAAGGACATCCTGCTGTAGTACCACAAAATCGGGACATACACATCATCTGCTGCTGCTCCTGACCTCTGAGAAGCCAGGACCTTAGAGCGTTCAGTCCTGTAGGTGCCTCTCAAGCTCCCAATTTTAGTGTCCACTTGTTTTGCTGTGGCTGTGGGCACCTTGGTCTGCACAAATGGGAGCAGCTTCTACAGCGCTGGTTTTCTCACCCCTCTTTTTTTATGGATGGGGTTTTTCGTCTCCCACAGAGCGGGCAGCTCCCTTACCCGGTCAATAAATTCCGCCAGGAACTCTTTGTCGCTAATAAAGACATTCATATTGTATCTGCAAGTTTAAGAAATAATATATAACTAATGTGAGGCAAACAGTCTAACCTCCTTAACATCGTAGTCACCATATATATCCTACAACATTCTCAAAACAGTATAGGCCAACAATTTGTAGAAGTCACAAAATCACATACCTTCGTTCGCACGTCCGTCACTTGAACTCCTCTCTCCGCACACCGAACGTACTATAGTCACATGTGTGTTTGCTATATACACACCACGCATGCGTCAAAATTCGAACACGTCGCTCCGCACACGTCGCCCGCCCATGACGTTCTAACTAACATCTTTTCCCCGCCCCTTCTCTTTCGGCGCGCAGACAGATATGGCGGAGTTACAGCAGGTGTCTGATAATTCCGCAACTAACGAGGAGGAGACAAGCCCGGAGACCGAGGAAACGTCACGATCAAGGAGGAGATTCAAGGCATCGAATATGTCTTTTGCGGAGATGGCGGAGATGGTGGACATCTTGCTCAAGTCTGATTATGACGCAAAGCATGGGCCGTATAGCAAACCAAATAGAAGGAAGGCCAAAATCCTCACTAAAGTCGTGAAGAGTCTGAAGACGACTTTCGGGGTGAAACGCTCAAATGAGCAGCTCAGAAAGAGGTGGTCAGACCTCAAACTGAGGGAGCCAGAGCAGTTAAGGAGCATTAAGAGAATGCTTGCTAAAAGTAAGTAAAATGTACACTTTTATGCTATTAATCCTTTTCTAAACTGACATGTTGCTGTTTTTTTTTGTTTTTCTTATTGGACTCTCTTCCAAAATGTTATATTTTGAACTTGGTTGGGCACAGTAATCGTTCGTAACGTTACAGACACTTCGTTTGGCCACTATCCGCTGTTTTGGATTATTTTACAGCCACAAAAGTAATTAGACATCTGCCATTTTTTGTGAAATTTGGGGCACAAAGTTTTAGGCTAGGTGATGTGTTTGTAAAGAGAATGAAATGCAAACTTTTGTCAGTGTAAAGGAGAGGACACTCAGCAGCTGCTTCCACATCTGTACTTTGGAGCACTATAGTGTGGGCCAACAGACCCGCCTTTTTTGGGTGTCCCACACAGGTGCTTCAGAGAATTTTTGTGTTGCCTACATGTCTAAAAAATGACAGACAAAGGTGAATACTAAGCATATTCTTGGTCAGAATGCATTCATCTTTAACTTCCGCCCAAACACACACTTGTACCCCACTTCCAAGAAATTTAGCCTGTTTTTTTGTTTAACATAGAGAATTTCTGTGTGATAACTCTACCTTTTGTTTGATTCTCATAGGGGAGAGAAGACTGGGATTAGGACACTCCAGGGAGCACAAGAACCCCACAGCTTCACAACAACCCCAAACTCCCAAAGACCCACAAACGAAGGATGTAGAGGAAGTTGAGGTGGAGGAAGGAGAAGTGCAGGAAGGAGAGGTGGATGACGTTGTGGAACTGGTCACCACAACAGGTCAGTATCTGTCACCACAGATTCAGGTAAGAGAGGTAGGCCTGCAGAGTTATAATACCTTTTTATTTTGTTTTTAGGGGATGTGAATGTTGGGGTGAAGGATAGTACAGGTTTCTCTGCTGACAGTGCCCTCCGCCTCATCCAGCAAGTGATGGAATGTAGCACGGAACTGGACAAAATTAAAGAAAGAATACATGTGATGGATCAAACATTTAAAGACATTCTCGATGTATTGGGGAGAATTCAATAAGGCATCCCAACCCCCTTTTTTCTCATGTTTGTTCTTCAACTTTTAAAAAACTTTTTGACAATCAAACCAGCCAAAAATTGAATATGCACACAGTGTGTCAACATGTGCTATCTGCCATCAGGGGATATCCATGTACGTCTTTTGGGGGTGCAACCCCTTCCTCGTATCTAAAGTAGGTGAACTGAGGAAGGGGTTGCACCCCCAAAACACGTCCATTGATCACCCCTGATGGCAGATAGCACATGTTGACAATAGGGATCAGGAGTCTAAAATCCCTATAGGAAAATAATCCCAATTGTGTGCATATTCAATTTTTGGCTGGGCAAGGGGTGGCAGGACCCCATATTAGGACGGGCACATAGAGACATATAGTTTGTGTAAGTGAATGTCTCAGATTGCTCCGAGGTATCCAATTTTGTAATTTTTGGAATGCAACTGTTGTTTTTGTATTTTCCTAAGAAAACAATTGCCGGTTTGTGGCCAGGCAAACAAAAAATGTAAAAATAAAAAAATAAAAGTGTGTGAATTTGCACATAGTAAAAGATTTGAACACAAACAACGTGTAGCTTCTTTTTCTAATATGCTCTAACCTTATTTGGTAAATTTTTTAAGGTTACATAGTGAAATGGTTGGTATTTACTAAAGGAAAATACACTTGGCACTACAAATGCACTAAGCCAACCTAGGAGACAGGAAACCAAGAAAAGGTAGAAGTTTAAACAAGATTTGGATCATTAGACAGCAATCTTTAGACATAGCCTGGCATAGGAATTGCCCCCCTACCCGTGAAATAGTCCATGTATTTGTCCCGAAACTCACGGGCATTTTAGGGGGGCAAGCCAGCACGGGCAGATTCCAGGCCCGGCAGGGGATTATCAGGGGAAAGTCCAGCCTCTGGCAAAACTGAGGCCATATATGAATTCGATTTGCGGCAAAGAAAATTGTGTAGCACACAGCAGCATAACACTACATAGTTTATTTTGTAGTCCGCCAAGTGGATGGGAGTCCTAAAAAGGCGGAACCGGCTGGCCATTATGCCGAAGGCATTTTCAACGACTCTTCGGCCCCTGGCCAGCCGGTAATTGAACACCCTCTTCTCTGGGGTCAGGGTCCTTTTGAGGAAATGGCCTCATAAGATGTGGTCCGAGCCCGAAGGCTTCATCAGCCAAAAAAAACAAAGGGGAGTCCTTCAATATTCCCTGCATCCGGTGGCAATGCAAGGTCGTCACTCTGGAGACGGAGGGCAAACTCCGTCTGGATGAAGGATCCCCCATCGGACATCCGGCCATTCTTCCCTACATCAACATAGAGGAATTCATACCGTGCTGACACCACCGCCATCAGCACAATGCTATGAAACCCCTTGTAGTTGTAGTAGTAGGACCCAGAACGGGGTGGCGGCACGATGCGGACGTTCTTCCCATCTATAGCACCATCGCAGTTGCGGAAGTCCCACGCGTGGCAAACTCCGATGCCACAGTCTGCCATTCCTGTGGCGTGGAAGGAAGCTGTGGAGTCAAACAAGATGAAAAAATATTAGAATACACAAATCAAACATTACAAGTATATTCTAAGAAAATACATTAGAGGCCAACATCAAGCAAAGTCTACGTTTATTAAGGTGTTTTAAATAAGTATAATGGAAGGCTCATGTATCATATTCATCACCCCCTATGATGGTCCATTAATAAATTATAATGGGGAGGGGGGGGGAGATGTGTTTGGCCACAGGATAGCATTGCAGTGGCGGTGCGTCCAGAGTGGGCGCTGGAGCACTGCCCCCTCTCTCCTGTGACCGTCACTCAGAACAATACATAGGTTTATGCCTTGCATTAACCTATGTATTGTCTATGCCACCCACTATTCAGGTGGATGGCCCCCTGTTAAGCGACCGACATATGAAGAACTGCGGCATTTATGGGCTTAAAATTGCATATCAGAAACAGTAAGGAAAATTGTCTTGCACATTACAGCCTGAGGGATGTAATTGGCTTCAGAAAAGTTAAATAGGGGACGCAGGGGGGGGGGCATTCCTTGGGTAAACACTGACAGGCTGCTCTGCCAATCATGTTCACCAAGTCTGTTTAATGGTAACATGATTGGCTGATGCAACATCAAGGGAAGGAGAAGACATCAAGGACAGAAGAAGGATGGTGCTGACCACAAGAAGGTAAGTGCAGGGCTGGGGGGGAACTGGCTGCATTGGAGGGGACAAAATGGCTGCATTAGAGGGAACAAAATGGCTGCATTGGAGGGGACAAAATGGCTGCATTGGAGGGGACAAATGGGGGCGTTTAATAGGCACCAGAGCAAAAAAGGAGGAAGTTTATTTCCTAAATTGGGGTTTGAACCCCCAAACATTTGAAGCAACAGGCGCCCCTGCTGGAAAGGTTAGTGAAGGGAAATATGCATGGAGGAGAAAAAAGGGGCAATCTAAAGCTTCCAGCATGCATGGGGACAAAGGGGACATTCTCAGCATATTACAATCATGGTAATTAGGGAAGGATGAAAGAAATACAATACATTAGCATACATGTAATACATAAAATGTGATGTTAAAGGAGAAAACTTACCCTAATATAGTCCTCCTGCAGGACTTGTATAATGGCAGAACAGGTGTCTGGGATTATGAGGCCCAGAGCCTGGGGGGAGATGCCTGTCGTGAACTTCAAGTCCTGAAGACTTCTCCCTGTCGCCAGGTACCGTAAGGTGGCGATGAGCCTCTGCTCAGCACTGATGGCTTCCCGCATAATGGTGTCCTTCCTGGTAATATAGGGGGACACCAAAGCCAACAGTTCCTGAAAAACGGGGTCAGACATCCGCAGAAAATTCCTGTAGTCCTCAGAATTATTCTCGACGATCTCCCGCAGCAGAGGCATGTGGCAGAATTGGTCCCGCTGGAGCAACCAATTCTTGGTCCATGTACTCCTCCTCACACCATTCATGGACTGCTCTTGGTCCAAAACAAGCAGACCAACACCAAGCGCACGCACAGTATGAACTCGACGACGAGAACGTCCAGGCAAAATGGCTAGGAAACGGTCGTCTTATCAGAACGTACAGAACAGAACGCACTTTAGAACAGCAAGGCCTATGAATAACGAACTGAAAATCAAAAACGAACAGGCAAGAACGCACTGTAAAACAGATACGACCTGCCTAGACGCCCTGAAAGTCAAGATACGAACCCACAAGCACAAACTGAACCGCAGAAAACGATCTGAAAAGTACGAAGACTGAAAAACGCGAATCGTCTCTTCCCAAACTTTTACTTCACACGCGGTAACACGAGATCAGCAAAAGCAGCCCAAGGGGTGGCGCCAAGAAAAAAGATCTTCCCCTTTATAGTGCCGTCGTACGTGATGGACGTGACCGCGGAGAACAACGAGGAAATTGGGAAATGTCAGTGTGTACGCATGGAAAGCTTGACGAGAAAATCGACAAGCTTAACAAGAATCTCGTAGAAAAAAACGACGTGTTTTTTACGATGAGAAACTCGGTCGTGTGTACGAGGCTTAAGGGTTCTTTCAGACTGGGGCAGTGCTGGCGTTAGCAATAAAGCACCTCTAGTTTTAGCGGCGCTTTACTGTTATAGCGGCACTTTTCGGCCGCTAGTGGGGCACTTTTAAACCCCATTACAGGCTGAAGAAACGGTTAAAAGCACCCGTGTTGCGGCACAGCTGAAGCGCTTTGCAGGCGCTTTGGCAGCACTGCCCATTCATTTCAATGGGCAGGGCATTTTGAGAGCGGTGTATACATCTCTCCCACACAGCCCCAAAGATGCTGCTTGCAGGACTTTTTTTCCCATCCCGCAAGCGCACTGCCCCAGTGTGAAAGCACTCAGGCTTTTACACTGGGGAGGCATGAGAGGCACTTTTCAGGCGCTTTACAGGTGCTATTTTTAGCGCTAAAACGCCTAAAAAGTGTCCCAGTGTGAAAGGGGTCTAATACTCTCATTAAAGTGACCATTTCCTTTGTACAAACGGGGCAAAGGATCTTGCCCCCTTCTCAGCAGCAATGCACTCACCTTTTACTGCTCCTTTGACGCTTTGTTGGGCTATTTTGACAGGGAAAAGAAAAGCCCTATGTAGCTCCAAAATGACTTGATGAAGCTTACACAGTTCTATGTAATTCTTCTATGACTCATCAATTATGATGCACCTAATGTTGTCATATGGGAGAGGGTGAGTAAGTCATGAACTCAGCAATACCTGGAATTGTGGATTATTTCATTTTGCTTGTGTGGCTGAATGGAGCAGCAGGTGGTTTAGAAAGGGTGAGTAAGTACACGTTGCTAGGGAAGTGTGGGTTAAGTAGCTACATTTTAAAAAATATAGTCTATATATTTTCTGATTTCTAATAGTGTGTGGTGTGATTATAACTCTTTCTTTTTTTCTAATAACACAATCATTGTAATCATATAATAGCCCTCTATAAACAGCTTTCAATTCAGCTGTTCACCTGTAATTTGGGTACAAAATTAAAATAATATTTCCACTACACTAGTAAATATAGCAATTTGTTTTGACTTAAAAGGCTAAATGCATGAATATGTGCCCTGAGAGAGTTATGTCCAAATAGCAAAAGCCTGTTATTTGCCTTGTGATTGGCAATGAAGAGGGATTTGGTTGTTGGCAGAGCATAAGACGAAGCTGACAACAAAGCTTTCTTTTCATGCTATCCAAATGAACATATTTCTAATCTGAATTTCAAATGCTTGACAAGAGGGAAAATGTGCAAGAGGCACTTTCAACAGGAAATTACTTCATGGTTTTAGTATAATTAGTTGTATAGGCAATCATGCAGCTCTTACATGTGCTGTATAACACAAATAAAGCCACTATGCATAATCATTATTATTTATAAAAGGGCCAGCATTTAAGTAGTACTGTATAATTGGATGAAAGGTGAAAATATTATACACTGGAAATGATATGGTTGGTCAATGGGACTTAAAATGGTTAATTTTAATTATGAATAGATCTAAAAAGTAATGGGAGTCAAAAAGCGTTGTAGGTGTTAAAGGGGTTCTATCACAGGGATTTTTTTCTATCTTTCTGTGTGTGACAGATGCCTGGTCCCCCTGCCTTGTGTTGTGGTCATCTTTTCCAGTAAAGGCTCTGAAAGAATGATGTTGATTTACTAAAACTGGAGAGTGCAAAATGTGGTGCAACTCTGCATAGAAACCAATCAGCAGGCAATTTTTTTTTTTTGTCAAAGCTTAATTGAACAAGCTGAAGTTAGAAGCTGATTGCCTACTGTGCACAGCTGCATCAAATGTTCCACTCCCCAGTTTTAGTAAATCAACCCCAATGATTCTGACTGTTGTTACAGGATGCTTCTCATGGTCATGTTTTGTTTTTGTTTTTTGTTTTTTTAAACATATACATTTATTATCCTTTTGTTTTTCTCCTTTTCTTCGGTTATGCCATTAACGACTTGTCACTGGCTGTGCACTGTCACTGGCAGCTGTTTGGGATTTGAACTCGTGATCCTCAGCACAGCTGATCGGATGTGCTGACCGCTAGGCTATGGGCTCCAGCCCTATGTTTGTTTTTTAGCCCTGGTTCACACTGGTGCGTTTTGACATGCAATTTGGCATGTCAAATCGCATGTCAAAACGGCGGTATTTGCCGCAAATTGCCGGCAATGGCACTGTCCTAATCGGTGCGACGCCGCATCTGCTGTGCTGCACCGATTCCAAAAAGTAGTTTCTGTACTACTTTTTGCGTTTTTTTGCCCGCGATTTACATTGACATCTATGCAGAAACCTGCACAGATGTCTCTGTAATCGCGGCCGAAATCGGGACTGACCAGTGGGAGTGAAATTGTGCGATTTCAGCTGAACTCGCACGGCTTCACTCTCGCAGCCCAGTGTGAACCTGGGCTTAGGGGTTGTTTTTCTGTTCTGCTATAAGTAATTTTTTGTGCTCTTTGGGAGCTGTTCCCTCTAGGGAGTGATAGATTGATAGATGTACACTTTTTTCCAATATTCTGTAAGCATTCATTGCTCATTGTGGTCTTCTCTGCCTATATGCTTACTGTATATTGACTTGAAGATGATATAAATAATTTCTGGCTGGCTCGTTCCTTATTCTATTTATATACATATTTGTATCATAGGCGTGCCTAATCCCTAATATCTCTGTGTAGTGTTGGTTCTCCCTACTGCCCAAGCTTCCTCCCGTGTTGTGCCCCACCCCCTCCGTAGCGCTGCTAGCTTCCCTCCTCTCCCCCCCAGCTTCTGCAAGGGATGTTTCAGGATGAAGAATGGGGGAAATGGCTAATCAAAATGTCATTTACCGGCCTCTTCCTTTTCTAAATGAACACAGTGAATACACTCACTCATTGTGCCCATACATAACTGAAGCATAGTAAACCGTGTTTACTATGCTTCAGTTTGTGAATGACTAGGAAGCCGCTCAGTACAGAGCACTTTCCGTTCATTCACTGTCCAGTGCAGCTGAGGCTGCAGAGAAAGGCATGTGTGTTTGAGCTTTGGGGTGTACGCCCTAATGCAATAGACCTATGATTTGTATAATGGTTTTGGTTTATTGCCTATGTGTGTTCACCTTGGCAAAAGAATCACTTGTGACCATGATTATTGGTCATGTGTAATTAGGTTAGGTTAGTAAAATTATGTTTCACTATTTTTTTAATGTTTTTTTTTCTTTAGTTCTTAAATATGTTACAATTTGTTGTTGCAATTTTTTTTTTTTTGCGTTTAATGGCCTATGAAGGTTTATTGCAGGATGGACTTATTTACCTTCCAGTTAGGAAACACAGGGAAACAATAATATACCAAAAACAGTTTTGGTCCCAGATATCAGGCTCAAAATATCCAATATTACTTTTTGTTCCTTATCATTGTATTTACTTGTCAGCTATAATCCATCTCTAAGAAATATTTTTTCCTATCAATAATCACTCAAGTTACATTGGGTTTTTAATGAATCTTTCATTTCTTAATGTACAAAGGAAATCGCAGTCCAATTCTTGTGTGAGATCCCATGTCTCTGGCTCCCCCGTGTCAGTTGGCAGCTGCTGCAGGGGAGAGGAGAGGGCGTCGAAGATGGCTGGGTCATGGGAGCCTATGGGTGACATCATGCCTCCCAGAATTCACAGCCGTTGTCAAGTGCTTCCTTACACAGAGCTGCAAGATAACATAGCCGGAGAAGAGTGAAAATAGGTAGGAACCCAGATTTTTTTTTTATACAGGATAGGTAGGAGGAGTGAGGGGGGGGGGGGTTTGAAGAACAATTATAGTTGGGGTTTTCATCCACTTTAATATTAGAATCATGTTTTCTTTTCTTTACATGTTATTCATGTTTTAACTATACAGCTTGTTGCAGTTTTTTTTTGTATTGCAGTTAATGTGAAGTTGATGAAAACCTCATGGGATATTTTAATTCTGTTTTTATTCCATGTCTAATCCTCTTTGGTCTTTTGGTATCTGATGTTGTGTATTTCCAGTGAAATACAACTAGAAGAATTGCAGAAAGCACAATAAAGAGTGAACAATTTAGCAAATTTTTACATAAATGATTCATGTGTATGCTCAGGTTTTACTCAAATTTATCCTGAAACCGTCATCTTCCCCTCTAGGGAATGCCCCCAACATTATTTTACCTTTATTATTATTATTATCCTTATCTGTTTCTGTAGTAAAAAAACAACTTTTTTTCATATCATCACAAGACTCTTGAAGGTACTGCATTTTTCAATTATTTTGCCCTTACATATGATTTCAAAGTTAATTAAACACTGATTAAAACTTGGTAATGAATTGGATCTCTCCTTCTTAAATCCATAGGCCACTTTTACACTGAGGTATTTTACAGGCACTTTTTTGCTAAAAATAGTGCCTGAAAAGCACCTGTAAACTGCCTCTTCTGAAGTCCCGAGTGCTTTCACACTGGGGCAGTGCGCTTGCAAGACAGGGAAAAAAGTCCTGCAAGCAGCATCTTTGGGCTGGTGCTGGAGTGCTGTATTTAGCTCTCCTAAACCGCCTCTGCCATTGAAATCTAAGCGCATCGGTAGTGGCGCTAAAGTGACAGTAAAGTGCCGGTAAATTGCCGCTAAAGTTAGCGGTGCTTTACCGCTAACGTTGCCAGCGACTCAGTGTGGAAGTGCCCTTACTCAAAAGATTTCTAACTCAAAAAACAAAGAAGTCCTAACATTTAAACAGGAACTGCCAAAACTCCTAGAAAGGAAATGCAAATGGAATCTCTTTCTCTGAACGAATTCCTTGTAAATTCCTTAAGTACAAATTAGATACTCACATCAGAGACAAAAATGGCTTCGTCCACCAGAATCCTATTAATGCATCCAAACATTTAAAAAAGTTCTACTCAAGACTATAATCTCATATCTTAACCCACCACCAACCATATGCCCATACACCACTTAGTGTGTTACTGCATCTTCTGTTCAGACAATGGAAATGTTAACGCTCCAATGTTAATGTTTGGAGGGAGCATTCTGTATATTTTTTTTACATTAACCACTTCCCTACTGTGCACGAAAACCCCCTTCCTGCCCAAGCCATTTTTCAGCTTTCAGCGCTGTCACATTTTAAATGACAATTGCGCGGTCGTGCGACGTGGCTCCCAAACGAAATTTGCGTCCTTTTTTTCCCACAAATAGAGCTTTCTTTTGGTGGTATTTGATCACCTCTGCGGTTTTTATTTTTTGCGCTATAAACAAAAGAAGAGCGTCCAGTTTGGAAAAAAAACACAATTTTTTACTTTTTGCTATAATAAATACCCATTTTTTTTTTTTAAATAAAATTTTCCTCAGTTTAGGCCGATACGTATTCTTCTACATATTTTTGGTAAAAAAAAAAAAAATCGCAATAAGCGTGTATTGATTGGTTTGCGCAAAAGTTATAGCGTCTACAAAATAGGGGATAGATTTATAGCATTTTTTTTTATTAGTAACGGCGGCGATTTGCGATTTTTATTGTGACTGCGATATTGCGGCGGACACATCGGACACTTTTGACACATTTTTGGGACCATGCACATTTATACAGCGATCCCTGCTATAAAAATGCATTGATTACTGTATAAATGTGATTGGCAGGGAAGAGGTTAACCACTAGGGGGCGGGAAGGGGTTAAATATGTTCCCTCAATGTGGTCTAACTGTGGGGGGAGGTGACTGACTGGGGGAGGTGACCGATGGTTGTCCCTATGTACAAGAGACACACCATCGGTCTCCTCTCCCTCACAGGAAGTGGATCTCTGTGTTTACACACAGAGATCCACTTTCCTGCTCGTTTCCCGGGCAATTGCGGGTGCCCGGCGGCAATCTCGGCCGCCGGGCACGCGCATCGGGGCCTTGGGAACGCGGCGGGCGCTCGCCCCCTAGCTCGTTTTAAAGGGAGGACGTCATGTGACGTCCTCCCAGAACGAGAGTGTCCTCCGCCCGCTGTCAATTGACAGTGGGCGGGGGACAAGTGGTTAACTTGTAATAGTTTACCTGCTGTGGGTTCAAAGGGTTCACTACAGGCAGATACAGGAAATGTATCTTATATGCCCATACACCACACAGTGTGCTTCTACATCTTCTTAAGACACTGGAGATGTTGATGCTTTGGGGAGGATTCTTTTTTTGGCATCCCTCATTAAAGTACCCCCCTCACTGCTGAAGGACATATAGAATTGGATCATCATTGTGAGGGCCTCCACATTGATGACCTTCCAGCCACAGAGATACTAGCCTATATGCATGGTGTTCTTTTAATTTTAATTAGGAAATATAAGCAAATCACAGTTGGAGCTGATGTTCATCAATAATGATTGTTTGCTGCTTTTTATGGCATAGTATTCTACTTTTATTGTATTTCTTGACAATTTAGTCTGACTAAGGTTTTTTTGTCTTTCAAACACTGGCCTGGGCTTTTGTTTGCTTCAATTGGATTTTACACTCTCATAAAAGTCTATAGGACGGCATACTGCCCACATTTTTGAGATGGGAATGAAGGACACCTATCAGCAAAAGTATGCAGGCATAGGACACACCCCTTGCCATGCCCCATTAAAGGATAATTGTACAAAAAAACAAGATTGGTTAAACCCACAAGTGCTTTTTTTACCACTACTATTCCTTTATATTGGCTTTTGGAATTTATAAATGCAGCAATTTAGAAATCAGATGAAAGGTTTAGTGTTGGAAAACACTTTTTGATAGATAAAAAGTGCATTTTATATACATCTATATAGATCAGACCAAAATGAGGGAGAAATGAGGAGAAATGAGGGAGAAATGAGGAGGAATGAGGGACAGAGGGACATTGCCCCAAATCAGGGACAAATCAGGGACAGTCCCTCGAAATCAGGGACAGTTGGGAGCTATGGGAATGCAAAACCAACTCAAAGCATGTCAATTGTAGGTCAGAAGGAGGTCAACTGCAGGTCAAGTATACATATCAATGAATTCTGAATAAATAAACTCATGCCATGGACATGGGTGAACTAAAGTGAATAAAACATCCAATAATTTTCAATGGAAAATACAATTGGAAACTTGAGCATAAGGCCACGATTTGCATGTTCCTCCCACCATCACGAAATATGGAACAATCCCACAATTTTTTGGGGGATTTGTGATGAAATGAGATATGTGAATATGCCTTCCATTCTCATGCCGCGTACACACGATCATTATTCACGGCGGTTAAAAAACCGCCGTGAATAATGCCATTTAAAACGGGGGAACAGCTTGTTCCCCACACACGGTCGTTTTTCACGTCATTTTTTCTCTTGACAAGAAAAACGACCGTCTGTGGGCTCCGCGGCATGTTCTAATTTTTCTCGTCGTTTTTAATGCCGTTTTTTCTCGTTGAAAAAAACGACAGAAAGCCCACAGACTATCGTTTTTCTCGTCGAATGGGAAAAATGTCGTGTGTACGCGGCATAAGAAAGCTTTACTAGTGTTGATTAGGCATTTCAAGTAAACATAGGTTCTTATCACTGTACTTTGCCTTATTCTACACACTAGTAAACAAAACTCTTTAACATTTGAATAAGGGTTACAGGTATACATATTTACGTGTTTTTATGTATAAGAAATTACTCTCTAAAATAACAAACATGTTATACTCACCTGCTCTGCACAGTGGATTTGCACAGAGTGACCCAGATCCTTCTCTTCTGGGGTCCCCTGCCCGCGCTCCTGGCCCCTCCCTCCTGTCGACTGCCCCCACAGCAAGCAGCTTGCTATTGGGGAACCTGAGCTGAGCCGATGCTTTGTTTGTCCATTCAGACACTAAGCGGTGGCTCAGCCCCACCTCCTCTCTCTCCTCATTGACTAACTCATTGACTAACTGACTTGGATTGACAGCAGCAGGAACCAATGGTGCCCAATGAGGGAGAGTCCCTGCACAGCCGAGGCTCTTGTGTAACATCGCTGGTTCGAGATGGGGCTCAGATAAGTATTGGGGGGCTGCTGCACACAGAATGTTTTTTATCTTAATGCATAGAATGCATTAAGATAAAAACCTTCTGCCTTTAGAACCACTTTAATTGCACAAACAATATTCTTTAAGTATAAAAAGCAATTAATACTGTGGTACTTGTCCTTATATTAATCTATAAAATGGGTTTGCTATGAGCACTGCGTAATTATTAAAGGTATTAAAAGGTATGGTAATTTGTTTTATTGTTGTGAGTATGAACTGTAGCAGGTTGTAATCCAAATCAACTACTGTAGTCGCTGTCTTCCATAAATCTAATTTGTACATATCAGCTTTAACTGGTGGTGACATATTGCAGTTGGCTTCTACATTTTACAATTCACACTGCTTTAGCAAATTACATTTCGGCAATTATATTTTCATGTGCAAAGAAAACCTAAGTACAGTAATTGTAAAATTCCTGAATGTAGTCAGGCTACTGCCTCCAACCTCTGTGTGATTAGGCAGCCTGCTGCAATATGCATACAGATGTGATACCACAATATGATAATGGCGTCTTCCAAATGTGACATAAATAATAATGAAGAGGCATGTAACACAATTCTGCTTCAAAATCTTTTCTCTTTGAAGTTTTATTACATATACACATTCTAATCAGAATTATACTCTTTAATGTGTAGTTATTATTTACGTAGCACAACACTTAAGCTATTTTTTAACATCTGGAAACAAGAAATAGATTGATTTTTTTTTTCAATCTCAAGCTGGGTTTGCTCTACAGCTTTATAAACAACAAAATGCAGATGAATAGATGGCCTTCTTGGTTGGCATAGTGATGAAATAATTATGCCAGATTGACTTCTTCTTTTTTTTTATTTCTAACAAAGGAGAGCCTTTTAAATGAAATCATTAGTGAGTGTCAAGGATCTAATTAATGTTTACAGTTAAGACTGTGCAAGAAATGTGTCCATCCTCCCCTACAGCTAATAAAATATGAATTGCACTTTTTTAGTCCTTAGAGATGCATTCAGAGTATATGTGTATAGACACCTTGAATATATGCATGATGAATTAAACTGAGCAACACTGACATTTTAACGTATTAGAACTCTACAGCAATAGAATAGTAATTACCTCCAGGAGCATAATATAAATATTTAAAGATACTGTACCTCTGCAATAGCCACATATGCAGTGGTCTGAACTGATCAAAAAATCAATTCAGAACACTACCTGAAGCAAAATACATGGCCAGGGAAACAAGACGCTTGCATGTATTAATATGGAGCAGAATATAATCTTGAATTTTAAACATAGCTCTCTGTTGACATCACAAATAATCATTCCCAGAGAGCATTTACTACAGCACAAAGCACACAGTTTTTAACAGGTATTCATGTACTAAATTGCTGCCTGTTTTTTAGATTTAGCATTTCTGACCCACAAACAGCAAATTTTAAATATAAACTCCTTATTATTACCTTTAATGAAACTGCAATTATTAACATTTATTTTGATAAGTGCTTGGGCATTTGTTTTATGTTATTATGAACAGCTTTATGTTCATCCTATTTTTATGCAATATGCATATTAAAAAGAATAATTGGTGTATCCCCCTTTTGCCTTCAGCTAAGTAATTATTATATTATTATACAGGATTTATATAGCGCCAACAGTTTGCACAGCACTTTACAATATAAAGAGAGACAATACAGCAACAATACAATTCAATACAGGAGGGCTAGGAGGGCGTAATGTCCCTGATACTCTTTTTTATTTTAACTAACAGTTATATTCATAGGGCTATCAAGAGTATTAGTACTGCATGGCCTAATAAGGGCGTAGAACCCTAAAAACTTGTCCTGACGCTCTTGCACATCTTCTGGTCCTGCCCACGACTGCAGAGTTTCTGGGAGGGAGTGAGGCGAGTGACACAGAAATTCACTGACCGTATCGTCCCAGAGACACCGGCCTACTTCCTCTTTCATGCAAATGACACACCTGCAAAGGTATATAGGAAATCAGTGATCCGTCACTTACTGGACGCTGCTAGAGCATGCATACCCCAAAACTGGAAGTCCCCCACCCCACCGACCATTGCACAATGGCTCAGAAGAGTAGACGATATCAGCCTCATGGAGGACCTGATCCTGTCTAGTCAGAACAGACGAGAGACATACTCTAAGACCTGGCAGTTATGGAACATCTTTAGATTTTCAGACGAAGGGCGGACCCTTAGGGAGGCTGAGCAGCCCACCTGAGCCCCTGCCTGGAACACCCACACCCCGGAGGGGTCGTCGCATCGGCGCCCACTGCCCTCGGTGTGCTGGAGACCCACAGGGGACTTGGAAATTGTATAGTGATGTCACCCGGGGAGGGAGACAGGTATACCTGACCCCCCTAACACCCCCCCCTTTTTTCCTCCCCATTTTTCCTTCTTTGCCCCCCCCTTGACCTTTTCTCTCGCTCGTTTCCTGCTTTTAGCTTTCCTCTCTTTTCTATATCTTTCTTCTTTCTTTTGGGCTTTACCCAACTCACTTCACAGGAGGCACTATGCCCCCAAGTTCTGTTTCCTTTTAGATAAACGGGAAAATAAAGGGGGAGCTGTGTCCACGGGACCCCGGGCACTCTGGCATCTGCAAATCCCTGACGGATATATCCCGAAGGCAGATGAGTAGCTATATTGGAGCCCCGGGGGACCTCACCCCCCCCCCTGAGGAGTGTATACATGCCAAAGGGGCATGGGTGGGAGGAGGATTCCACCTTATGCTTCCCACGAGAATTGCCAGCTGTATAATTTACTGTATGTGTATGTAAGATATGTACTACCGGGGTCCATGTGGGCCGGCTTCCCTGATGAAAAATAAAAAATTTTGAAAAAAAAAAAAAAAAACTTGTCCTGAAAAAATAACTGTTCGTTCAAATAAAAATAGTATCATAGACAGTACTCAATGGTGTTGCTGCAAGTGCCCTGATATGCCTACATTTTTCTTCATATTTTCTGTGGCAAAAGTATTATATTGTAATAGATGTGTTGCTAACTAAATGAAAAGATAAAATACTAATGCCGTGTACACCGTCGGAAAAAGTCTGATATGAGCTTTTCATCGGAAATTCTGACCGTGTGTATGCTCCATCAGAGTTTTTCTGTTGGAATTTCCGACGGACTTAGAGAGCAGGTTATCTATTTTTCCGATGGAAAATCCGTTTGTATGCAATTCCGACGGGAAAAAAAACACGCATGCTCGGAAACAATTCAAGGCATGCTCGAAAGCATTGAACTTCTTTTTCTCGCCTCGTCGTAGTGTTGTACGTCACCGCGTTCTTAACGCTCGAAAGTTCAGAGAACTTGTGTGACCGTGTGTATGCAAGCCAAGCTTGAGCAGAATTCCGTTGGAAAAACCATCCAACTTTTTTCAGACGGAAATTCCGCTCATGTGGAAAGTATTAAAAGTCTAAGCACCATATCCCAAAACTGCATGAAGGACCCAACAAGTATATAGTATATTGGGACATTTGAGGTGCTATGAGAACTAACAAGTCAATAAAAAGAATTTATAAAAGAAGTCTTAATACCAATTAAAAGTTGATTTAACATTAAAAACATTAAGAACATTGGCAACGGTACGTTTACACTCAAAAATAAAATGTAAATAGTGAGCACTATGCACTATGCACACTGTTACGCAGCTGCTAGCAAAAAAGGTGATATACCAAAACCTCCAAAATAAGCATAAAATATATGTAGCGCTGTACATGTGCAAAAAAATAAATACACAAATAAGTAGTCCACAGTATAAACAGTCCCTCTGTGTCCTGTGTTAAACAGAAAATATCCTTCTGTAGTTCCAATTGACACATGTGAAGAGTAAAGCCGTGTACACGATAGGTTTTACCAATGAAAACAGTCCGATGGACTTTTTTCATCGGACAAACCGATAGTGTATGGGCCCCATTGGTCTTTTTTCCATCGGTGTTTAAAAATAGAACATGTTTTAAATTTATCCGATGGTTAAAAAACCGAAAGTCAAATTACTATCGTCTGTGGGGAACTCCTTCAGATAAAAAACCCACGCATGCTCAAAATCAAGTCGACGCATGCTCAGAAGCATTGAACTTCATTTTTCTTGGCTCATCGGAGTGTTTTACGTCACCGCGCTTGGAACGGTCAGTTTTTTGACTGATGGTGTGTAGGCAAGACTGATGGAAGTCAGCTTCTTCGGTTTTCTGATGGAAAAATCCATTGGTTTAAAAACCATAGGAAATCCGATCGTGTGTACAGGGCTTAAAAACATTCTTCCAGTGATTAAGATCAGAGACTTACCAGAAATATTGGCTGCTCAATCCCCCCTTTGTTGTACAGTGTAAAAAAATTAAGTATCAAAATTAGGCTTTTCGGTGGGGGGCCCTTCACGATTTCTTGCATCGGGGCCCTGAAGTCTCTAGTTACGCCACTGATAATAGTAATAATAATAGTAGAGGCCTTCCTATATCACATTTTTGGTAGATGTTGGTAAACAGCAATTATTTCCATCGAATGTAGCACTCGAGAAATTTCCCTACTTATCCACCAATCCGTTTTGCCTTCTAAAGGCAAAATCCTACATTACCTCCATTATCCAAAAATTCTCTCAAATAAACTGGGAAAACTCATTGGATATGGTCTTAGGACATCCTAACCCTAGTAAAAATTCTGGACTACACTGCCACAACTGGTCGTAACAAAAAAGGTTTCCCCCCATTTATCTACTGACACTCTTTTAAAACTATTGCGTTTGTCTTGAGGCACGATCAAAGCTACAATGTACCATGAAATTATGCTTAGGCTCTTCCACCATTCTTACATATTTCCACATCGCTCTCACCTTATGGGCCTAAGCTCCTCATCTTTATGCCCGAAGTGTGATCATTCAGATGCAAATTTTCTCCATTCTTTCTGGTTGTGCCCTGGGGTTAGAATTTTTTGGCACTCAGTGGTATGTTACACCACCACACATTTAGTAAACTACCTAACTCTAACCTTTAAATGGACACTTTTTGGTCTAATTGATATCCCAAGTACTAGAATCCCAAGAGGTTGCAAACAACTCCTCACTATTATATCCCTTGCAGCACCGAAAACCATCCTCCATAAGTGGATCTATCTGGAACCCCCACTATTTCTTTATTTATAGCTAAACTATCTTATGTTTTCTGCATGGACTGGGTTAAACAAAGAATAATGGGTCCAATTTTTTTTTGGACGTTTGGAAATCCTTTATTCAAATCCATCTGTTGATACAACAGAGCCTTGGAGGCACTCTGCAGAGGGAGGGCGCATGTAATCGGTACAGGACCAATCAGCACTGTCCAAACAGAGGGTCAGGGGTCCTGCAGCTTCATAGGACAGTCAGAGGAGAATGAAAACTCCTCCTACAAGCGTTAATCAGTGCTAAGCCAAACACAGATAGAAGTCACAAGACTGCTATATACTACTGATGAGAAAAGGTATTTAGCAGTTTATATTTACTAAAATTATTGCATTTCCATGTTCTGTGTTTTTTGGGAGACCAGGTATAGTGAATGCAGGGACCTGGGTTTAGTAACACTTTAATTGGAAAGATCCGTTAAAATTAAATTCGGTAATTAAGGCTTCCCCTTCTAAGGCCCCTTTCAGACCGAGGGTCCGTTCAGGTCCGCCTGTCAGTTTTTTAGGCGGACCTGGACGGACGCTCCATGTAGCCCTATGGAGCCACGGATGTCAGCGGTGACATGTCCGCTGACATCCGCTCCGCTCCGCCAAAGTGTGACGGAGGAAAACCCTATTTTTCCTTCCGTCAGCGGAGCGGATGAACACGGACAGACGGTCTGTGTTCATCCGATCTCCCGATAGGGGAGAGCGGCGCTCTGACAGGGCGGTCCCTGCACAGTGTGCGGGGACCACCCAGTCATCCGCCGGCTCAGCGGGGATCAACTGAGCGATCCCCGCTGAGCAAGCAGAGCTTCACGGGGCGGATCTTCACGGATCCGTCCCGTGTGAAAGAGCCCTTACCATCATGGTTAAGAACTGTATATTGTCATTTTAAATTTTTTCTTCAGCCAAATGATGCGGCCCCTAACATTGTTAAATGCATCCTTACCTAATATATATATATATATATATATATATATATATATATATATATATACACACACACAGTGGGTACGGAAAATATTCAGACCCCCTTAAATTTTTCACTCTGTTATATTGCAGCCATTTGCTAAAATCATTTAACTTCATTTTTTCCCCTCATTAATGTATACACAGCACCCCATATTGACAGAAAAACACAGAATTGTTGACATTTTTGCAGATATATTAAAAAAGAAAAACTGAAATATCACAAGGTCCTAAGTATTCGGGCCCTTTGCTGTGACACATATATATTTAACTCAGGTGCTGTCCATTTCTTCTGATCATCCTTGAGATGGTTCTACACCTTCGAGTCCAGCTGTGTTTGATTATACTGATTGGACTTGATTAGGAAAGTCACACACCTGTCTATATAAGACCTTACAGCTCACAGTGCATGTCAGAGCAAATGAGAATCATGAGGTCAAAAGGAACAACCTGAAGAGCTCAGAGACAGAATTGTGGCAAGGCAGAGATCTGGCCAAGGTTACAAAGAAATTCCTGCTGTACTTAAGGTTCCTAAGAGCACAGTGGCCTCCATAATCCTTAAATGGAAGATGTTTGGGACGACCAGAACCCTTCCTAGAGCTGGTAGTCCAGCCAAACTGAGCTATCGGGGGAGAAGAGCCTTGGTGAGAGAGGTGGAGAAGAACCCAAAGATCACTGTGGCTGAGCTCCAGAGATGCAGTCGGGAGATGGGAGAAAGTTGTAGAAAGTCAACCATCACTGCAGCCCTTCACCAGTCGGGGCTTTCTGGCAGAGTGACCCGACGGAAGCCTCTCCTCAGTGCAAGACACATGAAAGCCCGCATGGAGTTTGCTAAAAAACACCTGAAGGACTCCAGGATGGTGAGAAATAAGATTCTCTGGTCTGATGAGACCAAGATAGAACTTTTTGGCCTTAATTCTAAGCGGTATGTGTGGAGAAAACCAGGCACTGCTCATCATCTGTCCAATACAGTCCCAACAGTGAAGCATGGTGGTGGCAGCATCATGCTGTGAGGGTGTTTTTCAGCTGCACGGACAGGACGACTGGTTGCAATCGAGTGAAAAATTAATGCGGCCAAGTACAGGGATATCCTGGATGAAAACCTTCTCCAGAGTGATCAGGACCTCAGACTGGGCCGAAGGGTTACCTTCCAACAAGACAATGACCCTAAGCACACAGCTAAAATAACGAAGGAGTGGCTTCACAACAACTCCGTGACTGTTCTTAAATGGCCCAGCCAGAGCCCTGACTTAAACCCAATTGAGCATCTCTGGAGAGACCTAAAAATGGCTGTCCACCAACGTTTACCATCCAACCTGACAGAACTGGAGAGGATCTGCAAGGAGGAATGGCAGAGGATCCCCAAATCCAGGTGTGAAAAACTTGTTGCATCTTTCCCAAAAAGACTCATGGCTGTATTAGATCAAAAGGGTGCTTCTACTAAATACTGAGCAAAGGGTCTGAATACTTAGGACCATGTGATATTTCAGTTGTTCTTTTTTAATAACTCTGCAAAAATGTCAACAATTCTGTGTTTTTCTGTCAATATGGGGTGCTGTGTGTACATTAATGATGAAAAAAATGAACTTAAATGATTTTAGCAAATGGCTGCAATATAACAAAGAGTGAAAAATTTAAGGGGGTCTGAATACTTTCCGTACCCACTGTATATGTATATATATATATATATATATATATAAAATGGCAGAGTGCATAGCTGATTTCATTCTATGAGAAGTGTGTTTGGATTCTTAGATCGGAGGGGAAGAGCACACTCCACAAATCAGCAGAGGGGGAGTCACTCCCGCCCTTCATTTATCTCCTGTTGTGATAAGCAGCACACAGTCCCACCTGATGTGATACGTAATGACCTTGCAGTGCATCGTGGAAGATGTGCAGTAGTGATTTGCTTCTCAAGAGCCATGATAGCTGACAATTTCCACCCTGAATGTGCAATGTGATGGACCAGCTCAAAAACTTGGATCACACAGCCCAGTGGAGGAAAACCCCTAATACCAGGCTGAAGGAGAAGGAAAACAAGGCAGCTGCAGATAGAGGGGATACTACATCTCTTATGCCCTGTACACAAGATCGGAAATTCCGACAAGAAAAGTCAGATGTGAGCTTTTGGTTGGAAATTTCTTACCGTGTGTAGGCTCCATCGGACTTTTCCTGTTGGAATTTCCGCCAGCAAAAATTTGATAGCTGGTTCTCGAATTTTCCGACGGAAAAAATTCCAATTGGAAGTTCCGATCGTCTGTAACAATTCTGACGCGCAAAATTCCGACGCATGCTCGGAAACAATTCGATGCATGCTCGGAAGCATTGAACGTAATTTTCTCGTCTTGTCGTAGTGTTGTACGTCACCGAGTTCTTGACGGTCGAAAGTTCAGAGAACTTTTGTGTGACCGTGTGTATGCAAGCCAAGCTTGAGCGGAATTCCGTTGGAAAAACCATCCAAGGTTTTTCCGCCGGAAAATACGATCGTGTACGCGGCATAATATTGCATATTCTTGAACACTAATGTGCACAGCCTTATACGAGATATTATAACTATTTACGAATATTGCCATCTCACACTTCCCTCTGGATGCTGCAAATGACCCTATATTTTTAGAGTTGATAGTTATAGCACTCTTTCTGCCGATACATTTGGTTTATGTACATTTTGGGAATGTATATGTATAATCTATATGTACTGCATATTGATGAATTATTAATTTTCATTTCATTGTAATGTTATAGTTATTGTCCACATATCTCCAGAGGAAGCAGCTTTTTGGGTTTTCAGAAGGTGACTGTGTCCTGCAGTGGGATACAACTGATCATCAGAATATTTGAGGAATCCCTGTTTGGAAATCTGGAAATTTGTAAACTTGATTACGTATTATGAAATATAGGGCGCATATATTTAGTATGGGAATGTATGGGCACATTAATGCATTATCTATATCTTTTGTTACCAATGTTTTTATTGTGCTGAAATCAAGCCTTTAATTTGTATTATTGACGTCTGTATATTAACTTGTTTGATTTAGTAGCACCTCAAAATTCCCTATATACTTTGGGTCTTAATTTTAAAGTATAATAGAGTTTTAGATAAACTGCACACCAGGGACTCATTTGTATTATTATCTACAGCCTTTGAATTGTACGTCAATGCTAAAATCCAAATCTGTCCCATATGACCTCATCTGTTTAGCAGCGGATGTCAAAGTTGT
Source organism: Rana muscosa (assembly GCA_029206835.1). Taxonomy (NCBI): domain Eukaryota; kingdom Metazoa; phylum Chordata; class Amphibia; order Anura; family Ranidae; genus Rana; species Rana muscosa. The sequence continues at coordinate 1,002,324,875 of CM055116.1, read as the reverse complement.
AAAAAGTCACTTCCTGGGTCAAATTTTATAATTGGTATTCTGTGAAAAATAACACACAGCTGCAATAAAAGCTATGTCTTTCCCCATTTCTGTTGTGAATGCAGAAGGTCTCAAAACAACTATAATCTGTGACCTTCAAGACTCAAGTTACCATCCCAGAATAATTATAGAAAGAAATTAGGAGTTCTGTTGTTCATCCGCTGCTGCTTGGTTTAAAAGTCAAAACTAAAAATATGAAAATGTATTTATGAACTCAGGTATTTAAATTCAGTATGCATTCACCTATCCTTAATAAATGAAAACTTATGGTGTCTAAATATATGAATGTTTTTAACTTGAATTATCACCATAAATAGTCTTTTTCTTATAATGTGGTACAAAAAATAATGATTCTGAGGCAGCCAGTTAGAAATGTATCTCTTAGCAGCTTTTAATGGGCAGTCTATTAAAAGAGGATATTTGATTGGTTGCTGTGGTTTTAGATAAAATAACCCAGCATATTTAAATTGGAGTTAGTAGCGCTGCACAGTATGTTACAGCTATTTAAATATTGTTACAATGTTGCTTTTTTTCAAAGCTATTCTTTGTTTCTGGTCTTTTATGTGAAGTCAGTTAATAAGACCATTAATTGCCTGAACATCATTACAAATAATCATTTACTTAACCCCCTCACCCCATGGAAAATGTTAGACATTCAGCTTATTAGCTAAGAGGGAAAAAAAAAAACTCAGCAGGATTTTTTTTTTGCCAGTAATAAGTCACAAACTATACAACTTCCACATAAAAAATTAAATGTGAAGCCTCTATTAATGAAGATCTATTTACAAGGCTGTAGAAGGAAGTGTACGATTATGCTGCTCATTAAAGCCAAGAGGTATTTCTTCTCTGTAGTAGACCCATGGGAAACATGTCAAACTGTTGTGAACTGGAAGGAAATGCTTTCCTTGCACTAAGGAGTCACTGACCTACAATCTAGAAATTATGTTATAAGGTCCAGGGTGATTTATTTGCACCATTCATTTACCAGAACAAGGATAATTCTGTATATTGACTCTAAGATATAAAATCCTCATTATTTAGAATATTTAGACTATAAAGTGAGAATTACAAATTATGCTTTTTAGTAAGCTTTTTCATAAATATGTATGCCTCGCCCTCTACCTATATTCTATTTTTTTTTTTTGCTGGTGTTCTATAAATAACAGAAAGATGTTGGTGCCAAAGGGAAGACTAAATGTTAATGTTTGGCTTTATTCATAACATATTGCATTTCCTCATGGCAGTAAATGTAATGTAAAGGTTGGTCTCTATGTAAACATATGAAAGAAGCAAAGAAAACCCCAGGCTCAGCTTTTTTATTTTTTTTATTTACACATAAACACTTTTTTACTACTTCAGGAGCTCTCTAAATTCAGATTCCGAATACTTTATTAATCCCAAAGTGATTAAAGTCGGCTGACTGATTCTTATATATGTACAGCGGGGATTCACACTTCCAAGTCTCTTCTGTAGAGGAATGGTCATCAAAACCAGTTCTAGTGTTGTGCCTCTGCCTCCTCTCTCTGTTTTGCCATTCACAAAGTCCAGCCGCAATTACCTACACAAGTATCCCCACCCTAGCACCTTATTTACTTCAACAGAGCAACCTTCTGCATACTGTAATTGTCTCTAGGGCAGAAACATCCTTCAGTGCTGGCTGTGCCTGAGCCCTCTTTGACTTGTATGAAACCTTCCCTGAATGTTACTCCAACATCCAGAATTGCACTATACAAGCCTATGAGGCTCAGTGTGAAGGCCTGGTCAACTCTAAAGTGGATATTTGCTGAAAACATCCACCCATTGCTACCAAACAAAAGGTTCAAAATCAGTGTTCCTACCATGAAGACATTACTCACAGACATCAACTTTGACAGCATGTTTCTCTATTGTTGTATAATCCCATTTAAAAGGAACCAATCAGAGCAGAAATTTGAAAACTTCCCTTGCTGATCTTTCCTTCTGAAAATGCTATTTACCTTGTGTTGGCTTTAGTATATTCTGAGTCACTGCGGTAGATTTACAGAAGGCAAATAGGCTGCTCACTTTGCAAGGGAAATTGCACTTTGCAAAGGAATTATCCCCAGAGCTTAGTGAATGTGGTAAAAAGCCACTTTGCAAAGAATACCCAATCATGTGCAAGGAAAGAAAAAATTATGGAAGTTAGCAGAACTTCATCTCATTCACCAAGCTTGTGGAAAATTCATATCTTGCAAAGTGACTTCTCTCAGTCTTTAGTGTAAAATCTAAGCATTCGTTGCATTAAGGTAAAAAATGTTTAGGTTTCTGCATTCCCCTCATCCAGCACCGTGCACGTCTGCACTTCCTCTCTCCTTTCACTTTCAGGTCTCACTGGCTTTGCTGGGGCAACGGCAGCCATTGGCTCCCAGTGCTGTCAATCAAAGCCAGTGACAAGGTAACAGGGGGCTGGGCTGAGTCCCACTGTGTGTGTCAATTGACGCAGCAGTGGGCTCGGGTGCAAGCACGCACGAGTGTCCCCAATGGAAGCGGCTTCCCATGGGGGCTCTGGACAGAGGAGAGGGGCCAGGAGCGCCGGCAGGGGACCCAGAAATAGGAGGATCGCAGCTGCTCTGTGCAATTCCATTTTTTTCCTTTTAAAAATGTACCTTTACAATCACTTTAATGCTTATTCAGGGTTGGTGTTTAGAAAGAATTAGAAACCAAAACTTTCTGAAAACAGCTAAGGAAATGTTGTTTTCCAATAGAGGTCTACAATGTCTACTTATTTCTCACCACAGGTTTCCTTTTACAAGAGAAAAAAAAACAATGATTTTCTAACACAAAGCCTGATGGTACATTAGGAAATTCAAGGTAAACCTATTTATGTACATTTATTTCACAAATAATGATCCTTAAAACTGGCCTGGCCTTCATGTGTCCATTCAGACACAGAGCCGTGCCCTGACCCCCGTCCCATCTCTCTCCTCATTGGCTCACAGACTTTGATGGACAGCAGCGGGAGATAGTGGTGCTTCGCTGCTGTCTCAGCCACTGAGGAGGGAGAGTGCCGGACAGCCAAGTCTTTTGTGCAACATCACTGGATCGAGATAGAGCTCAGGTAAGTATTAGGGGGGCTGAGTGGGGCTGCTGCACACAGAAGGCATAGAATGCATTTAGATAAAAAACCTTCTGCCTTTACAATCACTTTAACATTTTCAAAAGGGGAGATCTGTAGTGTCATCATACATGCTTTTGTCATGACAAATTTGTTTAATACCATTGAATAGGGGGTCAATAGCACTGGGCATATGAAGCACATGTGCTCTGCATCTGCTGGTGAGTGCCTGGGGTACCAGAACCACAATCACTCATGTTTCTTTTCATCAGTATGTCACTTATGCACCTATTGTCTTTTGTCCGCCATCGCCACCTGTCAGTCCTGTAGCACAGAGCTAAGGAAGTACTCTGAAACTCCTCCTTGGGTCCGAAAAGCACAGGGCTGGTGGCAGGATATTCCAGCAGGTGACCACCTGTTAATGAGAAATCTGCCATTTAATGGTATGTTCATCCATTCAGCAGTATATTAAAATGGTACCACATTAGCCTCCTCCTTTTATGTTCATTCCATATCCACCTTTCAAGGTCCATGCTTTCTAAACCTCATTGTAAAGCAATATACATAATTTACAGACAAGGGAGAAAGGAAAGGGCATATGGGTGTGCCTAAGCACAAAAATATTTGCTCATTGATATTGTGTACCCAATATGGGTAGTGTCACTCTAGTCAGAGAATACTGCATATAAACAAAAAAAATAAAAATGTAAGGCACCCCTACTGTCCAGCAAGGGTCCAAAAGACCAATTGAGTGACACAGAATACAATAAATGAGATGGTATGAAAAAGTAATAAATGTATTCATAATCAAGATAATATCTTAAAACTCCCCAAATGGGAGAAAGATGGAAATACTGGTGATTTGACGTAAAACACTTGGGAACATAAGTATCAGCATGTAACCAAAAGTTGCCACTAACAGAAAATATATAAGGCACAAGAAAAAAACAAACAACTCTAACAAATGAACAATCGTCCGGACGCCAGAAATATCTATGTGGATGGGTATGTCACGACAATTGGTTGTAAATATATCTGTCAATCATGTAGTAAGACATAAGCATCCACATACAGGTTCCCGGAAGGCTCGAGCCCAACACAGTGGGAGAAAGGGGGAGGACAAAAAGGGGGGGGGGGAGAGGGGAAGGAAGAAAACAAACTATGGGCATAAAGAGAAACCCTTGGTGTGGAAGGGAACCTCTATCAATGTCACCAATCCTGATGCAATATGGGGGCAAAAGCTGCATATAAAGCACCAAGTTCAAAGGTTAATTGTGGAAGCCATCGTGATCCGTGATGAAACAGTAATGGAGAAAATGTTCCACAATAGAAAATAATCCTGAGAGATCAAAAATAGTTGATGCAATATCTGATGATAATATGTTAGTGCATATTGATTTAGTGCATATTGATCTTCTGAGGCAGTGCCACAGTCCTAGGAGACCTGAATATATTGTAGATACAGGCATAAGATAGCGCTTAGGAATGGGATACAGAGGGATGCAAACACTGGGGGGTAGTCACACTATCAACAATTGCTGATTGTCTAGTATACAATACCCTCTTTCCCCAGGAAGCCTAAATGCTGAGGCATCTGCGGGTGATCATCCGTCCCATATCCACAAATCCATACGAACATGCAGGTCTCTTGTTGATAACGTAAAATGGTGGCAACCAATGTATTCAGGGTGCTGAGGCTGTCCCTCCGATGGATTGCGAACTGGTCGCAAGGTTAGATAGGAGTTGGGTCCCTTCAGTTTCTCGTTCCCGCCGCGGGCTTGCTTCCAGGACACAGTGAAGAGAAGGCATCGCGTGACGCTGGTGACGTCAACGCATTTCGCAAAGTGGATTTACGTAGCTTCATCTGGACGTACGGGCGGGACTCCTGCAGTTCCTTTTGATGGCAACACGCCATGCGGAGTACCGCCCAATTAAAAATTAAATTAAAGGAACAGGGTATGTTTTCAATCAAACGCCTGGTGATAGTTGTTTTTATTCCGAGGCTAAATGTTATTCTGTATCATGGCGTAAACTTGAACAATATGGGATCTATGTGTCTATGTTGTGAAAGTTGTACACATAAATCAAAGAAATCACTAATAATAAATAAATAAGGAGAGATAACAATAAAGAAGGAGATATAGTGGGGAGACACTTAGATGGAAAGAGGGAATGGGGGACACACAACCAGACATAATGTGTAAGTGTATATGCATAGGTGAACACCAGTTGAAAAATAAGACATACAGGTCCTTCTCAAAAAAATAGCATATTGTGATAAAGTTCATTATTTTCTGTAATGTACTGATAAACATTAGACGTTCATATATTTTAGATTCATTACACACAACTGAAGTAGTTCAAGCCTTTTCTTGTTTTAATATTGATGATTTTGGCATACAGCTCATGACAACCCAAAATTCCTATCTCAAAAAATTAGCATATCATGAAAAGGTTCTCTAAACGAGCTATTAACCTAATCATCTGAATCAACTAATTAACTTTAAACACCTGCAAAAGATTCCTGAGGCTTTTAAAAACTCCCAGCCTGGTTCATTACTCAAAACCGCAATCATGGGTAAGACTGCCGACCTGACTGCTGTCCAGAAGGCCATCATTGACACCCTCAAGCAAGAGGGTAAGACACAGAAAGAAATTTCTGAACGAATAGGCTGTTCCCAGAGTGCTGTATCAAGGCACCTCAGTGGGAAGTCTGTGGGAAGGAAAAAGTGTGGCAGAAAACGCTGCACAATGAGAAGAGGTGACCGGACCCTGAAGAAGATTGAGGAGAAGGACCGATTCCAGACCTTGGAGGACCTGCGGAAGCAGTGGACTGAGTCTGGAGTAGAAACATCCAGAGCCACCGTGAACAGGCGTGTGCAGGAAATGGGCTACAGGTGCCGCATTCCCCAGGTCAAGCCACTTTTGAACCAGAAACAGCGGCAGAAGCGCCTGACCTGGGCTACAGAGAAGCAGCACTGGACTGTTGCTCAGTGGTCCAAAGTACTTTTTTCGGATGAAAGCAAATTTTGCATGTCATTCGGAAATCAAGGTGCCAGAGTCTGGAGGAAGACTGGGGAGAGGGAAATGCCAAAATGCCTGAAGTCCAGTGTCAAGTACCCACAGTCAGTGATGGTCTGGGGTGCCATGTCAGCTGCTGGTGTTGGTCCACTGTGTTTTATCAAGGGCAGGGTCAATGCAGCTAGCTATCAGGAGATTTTGGAGCACTTCATGCTTCCATCTGCTGAAAAGCTTTATGGAGATGAAGATTTCATTTTTCAGCACAACCTGGCACCTGCTCACAGTGCCAAAACCACTGGAAAATGGTTTACTGACCATGGTATTACTGTGCTCAATTGGCCTGCCAACTCTCCTGACCTGAACCCCATAGAGAATCTGTGGGATATTGGGAAGAGAAAGTTGAGAGACGCAAGACCCAACACTCTGGATGAGCTTAAGGCCCCTATCGAAGCATCCTGGGCCTCCATAACACCTCAGCAGTGCCACAGGCTGGTTGCCTCCATGCCACGCCGCATTGAAGCAGTCATTTCTGCAAAATGATTCCCGACCAAGTATTGAGTGCATAACTGAACATAATTATTTGAAGGTTGACTTTTTTTGTATTAAAAACACTTTTCTTTTATTGGTCGGATGAAATATGCTAATTTTTTGAGATAGGAATTTTGGGTTGTCATGAGCTGTATGCCAAAATCATCAATATTAAAACAAGAAAAGGCTTGAACTACTTCAGTTGTGTGTAATGAATCTAAAATATATGAAAGTCTAATGTTTATCAGTACATTACAGAAAATAATGAACTTTATCACAATATGCTAATTTTTTGAGAAGGACCTGTATTGAGAAATATCCCATATGGGTCAGCAAACTCCAAATGTACAAAAATATACAAAAATACATATGTATATTAGAACCGTGTCCTAGCACAACAACAAAGAAATTTTTAGTCATATATAGAGGGCGCATCTGCTTTCAAATAGCTCACGGTCACATTCAAAAGGTACACATATACATATGTGCTGAGCCAAGGGACTATAAGGTCGTTTTTCAAGAAATTCGTAAATTCCAGTATATTGTTGGTATATGGGTAATAAGGTAGCACATATACAAATTATTGAGAATGCCTCAATGTTATGTCCTCTGGAAACAGATAACGGTAATGATATATACAACGTAACCACTACAGTCCCGCCCAGTGTAGGCAGTGCATGTGATAAAGATGCAATGTAAACAAACAATGCACAAAACATAAATAAAGAACATAAATGGAGAACGGAGAGACCAAACCAATAGAACAGAATATATACCACGGTCTATGTCTCCAAAAAGGCTTGTAAGTTGAGTTCCATGTTAAGGCCCACCGGCACAAGCGTTTTTAGATGGAAAATCTACCATTTTTCCTTCTGCAATAAAATGCGATTAAAATCGCCTCTTCTAGGTGGTAATTTCAATGTATAGATGCCTTTTACGGTCATTCCTTTTAATTTTCCGTTGTGTTTCAAGGCAAAGTGCTTGGCTAATGTTTTTTCTGGGTCTTTGGCTTTGATTTCCCGCATGTGTTCCCCTATTCGAATTCTCAGGGGGTGTTTGGTCTTTCCAATGTACATTTTGTTACAGGGGCATGTTATGTATATTACTCTAGACGTGGAGCAATTGATCAAATCCCTAACTTGGAATTCCCTCTCGCCGAGTGCATCACTGAAATGATCACATCTGCCCACGAAGGGGCATATTTGACAATGTCCACATGAAAACATGCCCCTACTTCTAGGGCAGGGGTCTCAAACCTGCTGCCCTCCAGCTGTTGCGGAACTACAAGTCCCATCATGCCTCTGCCTATGGGAGTCATGCTTGTAACTGTTTAGCCTTGCAATGCCTCATGGGAATTGTAGTTCTGCAACAGCTGGAGGGCCACCAGTTTGAGACCCCTGTTCTAAGGTAATCAGACAGCCAAGTTGTACATCCATCTTTGTTGTACTCAGATTTAATCAATAAATCGCCTAGATTCTTGGCTCTTCTAGCCACCATGTTGGGGGATGGGCCTACTAGTCTACCTAGGCCTGGAGTGCTAGTAAGGATTCCCCAGTGTTTTTGGAGGATTCCGCGAACAGCATCCCACTGTGCACCAAACTGGGTGATTATTCTGATGGGACCCTGGGTTTACAACCAAGGTTTTTTTACTTTGGTGTCATCAGTTGGAATTATCAAGAGGTCCTCCCGACTTACGCAGAGCCACCTTCTTTTTAGCTCTTTTTAGTTGGTTATGAGTGTAGCCACGCTCCCTAAACCTTTTATAAAGGTCTTTGCTTTCTTCCCTGTATTCAGAGGGATTGGTACAGTTACGTTTGATACGTAAAAATTGCCCAAATGGTATGCTATTTTTGAGCCAAATTGGATGATGGCTCTCGGCCTGTAAGAGGGTATTGGCAGAGGTGTCTTTCCTGAAAGTGCAAGTAGAGATAGTATGGTCAGAAATTGAAATCCAGAGGTCCAGGAAGGAGATTTTGGTCTGGTCAAAAGTATATGTCAGATGAATATTAAATTCATTGACATTTAATTGTACCATGAACCTGTGCAGATCCGGGAGGGTACCGGACCACACCATTAAAACGTCATCGATGTATCTTAACCAGCAAAATACATGGTCAAGATACATCTGAGACATGTAAACCTCTTCCTCCTCCCATAGCCCAAGATGTAAACAGGCATAGGCCGGAGCCCATGATGCCCCCATAGATGTTCCCTTGATCTGTCTATAAAATATAGAAATTGGAAACAATTATTTTCCAAAGCAAAATTCAAAATTTCCAAAATAAATTCATTTTGATGGGAGCATCCTGGATTAAAATGGTGCAAAAAGACCTCCAAAGCCCTCAAACCACGAGTGTGGTATTGAGGTGTAGAGAGATTCTACATCGACCCCCACCAGCCACACATTGTCTGGAATGCACAGATCCTTCGTTTTTACCAGGACATCTCTTGTGTCCTGGACATAAAATTTCAATTCATGGACCATGTCCTTAAGAAACCCATCAAGGTATCTACCCATTCTGTCCATAGGGCCTTTTATTGCAGACACGATTGTTCGACCTGGGGGATTATTTCAGGTTTTTATGTACCTTTGGTATTATATAAAGAATGGGTATGTTATATTCATCTACCCATAGATGTTCAAATTCCTGTTTAGTGAGTAAACCTGATTCTTGGGCCAGCTTTAGTTTTTCATTTACTATTCTTACCAATTCTGGGAATGGATTAACCTCAAGTGATTTGTAGGTATGCTTATCTCCCAACAAGCGCTTAACCTCCCCTTCGTACATTTCCTCACTTAGTAACACTACGTTGCCGCCTTTGTCACTTCTTTTTATAACCACACCCTTAGCCTCCTGCAGTTTTAGTGCTAATCTGTCCTCTTTTGAAAGGTTATCTACATAGTTTTTGGTCCAATCCATTTGATTTAGGTCATTTTTGATCAGTTCTTGGAATAGGCTGAGATATTTATATTTATTCAGGGATGGCATTTTTTTAGATTTTATGGTCAGATTTGCTTTCCTTCTCGTGATAATTTCCATATCTCCATTACCCTCATTCTCCTCCAGTAATGAATTTAGGATCTCGAGAGCTTCAGTGTCATTATCATCCAAAATAATGTCACTAACTGGCGCATTACCATCATTATTGTATAATGAACGGTAATATACTTTCCGGAGGAAGAGAGTAACGTCTTTGAAGACAGTAAATTCATCCATACCGTCAGTAGGATAGAACGACATGCCTCTACTGAGGAGATTAATATGTCTTGTTGTTAACTTAAAATTAGATAGGTTGATAACCTTCATGTCGTTGGTGGTTGGCAGGTCAGTTATATTTACCGTCGTTGTCGACTGTTTTGACTTCTCGTTGCTGTTCCACCCTGTCCCCTTGGCCCTGATTTGCCTCTGGTATTTTTGATAGTTGTTGCTTTGGGGGTATGGAGGTAATATTCGCTGTCCTGTTTTTCCTCTCCCTCCGCCCCAGGTACTAAAAAAGTGACCGATTTGCTCAGATCTTTCTCTGTATCGTTAAGGGGTCCTTCGATTCTAGAACTTGATCGGGGCCTGAAGCCACCCTTCCTAGATCTGCTTCTACCGCGTTGATTAGTCAGATCGAAGATCTCTCCTTTCTCCCAATCATTCAGATCCCTTCTAAATTTCGATTGTTTTGTAACCTTCAAGTTATGTTGGGTTTTCTCTATTTCTTTTTTAAGGGATTCATTTTGTCTAGAGAATTCATCTGAATCTTTAAAGGGATCTAATCCTACGGTGCTGTCTTCAATCAATTTAGTCAATTCAGTTAATTGTATTTTCTCTTCCTCAATGATCAACTGTATCACTGCCAGGCCATGATCTATACAAAGAGTTTTCCATTTCTAAGAAGCGATCATTGTGTAAGTGCTCTGCCGGTATGACCTTATCGCGCAAGCCACGTGGCATGATCTTATATTGTGTATAGGATTCTAAAAAAGAGACATCCAATTTTCTATTTAAATGTTTTGTAAGAAGCTTTTTGTGTTCTTTAAAACAACTTTTTACTTCCTCATCATCATTTAAGGCGATGGATACATCTTTGGCAAATGCTCCCCTAATCTCCTCATCAATGTCATCTCCCAATACAAACGTCATGAACAAAAGTAGGGAATAGAAAACAAAAATCACAAACAATAACCATAAATTAGTGACTAATGGATAAATGTGTCAAAAAACATATAATGGATACAAATAAAGCCCTAGCAAAAATAGACACAAGGATCAACAAAGATAATGTAAAGACAAGGGAGAAAGGAAAGGGCATATGGGTGTGCCTAAGCACAAAAATATTTGCTCATTGATATTGTGTACCCAATATGGGTAGTGTCACTCTAGTCAGAGAATACTGCATATAAACAAAAAAAAAAGTAAGGTACCCCTACTGTCCAGCAAGGGACCAAAAGACCAATTGAGTGACACAGAATACAACAAATGAGATGGTAGAAAAAAGTTATAAATGTATTAATAATCAAGATAATATCTTAAAACTCCCCAAATGGAAGAAAAAGGGAAATACTGGTGATTTGACGTAAAACACTTGGGAACATGAGTATCAGCATGTAACCAAAAGTTGCCACTAACAGAAAATATATAAGGCACAAGACAAAAACAAACACTAACAAACAAATGAACAATCGTCCGGACGGCAGAAATATCTATGTGGATGGGTATGTCACGACAATTGGTCGTAAATATATCTGTCAATCATGTAGTAAGACATAAGCATCCACATACAGGTTCCCGGAAGGCTCGAGCCCAACACAGTGGGAGAAAGGGGGAGGACAAAAAAGGGGGGAGGGGTGGGGAAAGAGGGGAGGGAAGAAAACAAACTATGGGCATAAAGATAAACACTTTGTGTGGAAGGGAACCTCTATCAATGTCACCAATCCTGATGGAATATGGGGGCAAAAGCTGCATATAAAGCACCAAGTTCAAAGGTTAATTGTGGAAGCCATCGTGATCCGTAATGAAACAGTAATGGAGAAAATGTTCCACAATAGAAAATAATCCTGAGAGATCAAAAATAGTTGATGCAATATCTGATGATAATATGTTAGTGCATATTGATTTAGTGCATATTGATCTTCTGAGGCAGTACCACAATCCTAGGAGACCTGAATATATGCCTTATATATACAGGCATAAGATAGCGCTTAGGAATGGGATACAGAGGGATGCAAACACTGGGGGGGTAGTCACACTATCAACAATTGCTGACAGTCTAGTATACGATACCCTTTTTCCCCAGGAAGCCTAAATGCTGAGGCATCTGCGAGTGATCATCCGTTCCGTATCCACGAATCCAAACGGACATGCAGGTCTCTTGTTGATAACGTAGAATGGTGGCAACCAATGTATTCAAGGTGCTGAGGCTGTCCCTCCGATGGATTGCGAACTGGTCGCAAGGTTAGATAGGAGTTGGGTCCCTTCAGTTTCTCGTGCCCGCTGTGGGCTTGCTTCCGGGACACAGTGAAGAGAAGGCGTCACGTGACACTGCTGACGTCAACGCATTTTGCAAAGTGGATTCACGTAGCTTTGTCTACATAATTTACAGGCTTTCAGGCCAGCCTGCCACCGGTCAGATCTGTAGCACAGAGCCAAAGAAGGGTTTTAAGAACTTCCCTCAGCTTTGTGCTACAGGTCTGATGGGTAGCGGGTGGCTGGGCTCATGGGTTAGGAAAGAAGTCAGCGGCTGCATGAATTACATATAGAAAAAAATAATCAGTGGGAAGTTGCAGCACCAGGACCTGGGACACTCACCATCAGATGCAGTGCAATGCCAAGGTCTGAACAAAGGAATTTGTGCCTGGAGTTGTTTCTTCAGGTGGTGGGGGGTAGTATTGGGAGAAGAGGGAAACTTTTGCTTAAGAAGCACTCTTTCAAACATTTGTGTGCTACCTACTCTTAACCTCTGCACTCCACTCATCAACCCTACATGCTGTGTTTTCTTTTTTTTCCTCCTTCACTCTTTGATTTGCTTACTCATCACCTTTGCTCTCTCTATAGGTTACTCCTTATCGCTGCACTCTGTATGTTACTTTCTCATTACCTCTGCACTCTATGCATTACTCTTGAACTCTGTACTCTGTGTGCCCTAGTGCCAAAGAAATTTCTGCCACAGTGTCTGGACTACTGACCCAGCAGACCAAACCTGTCATAATGGTATAAAGGTAAATAATAATTTGTAGAGGAAAACGATCTGCAACTCCATACATGCTCTTAAAAAACTTCACACTCGTTGGTCAGCCGGACAAGGCTGAAACGCGTTAACATCTGCTGTCCTGACATTGTGCTTTTTATGGAAAACCAATAAGCGAATAGGATAAGGGGGTGACCTGTCCCATCCTGAAACTCTACACCAACAAGCCTCCATCCCTAAATATATATGTATATGGAAAACCAAAAAGGGGTTGGGTTGGGACTTTGAGTGAGGCCTGTGGGTGTTTGTAATAGTAGGTTTGTAGCATGAAAATAACCTGAGTGTCACAAACCTCTAGGGGTGATTCATGGTAGTGATATAAGTAAACATAATTGAGCAATATAATCAGGCATTTATGATGTAAAAATACAGTCATAAAATTCAACAAAAGTTGATATAATCATAATACATTTATTGATAAGGGAATTGATCACTAAAACATGATATGTGACAAACAGTAAAATTCATAGCAGATAAAAAGTATATATAATTTGAACATATATGATGTATACATAAAAAATAAACCAATAGATTTGAATATTTTTAAGAGTATGTATGAAGTTGCGGATCATTTTCCTCTGAGTATTGTACTATGCATGTGTGTATCTTTGCACACAAGCACAGAAGTCTAAGCAGCAGCTGACGTACACAATACCATAATCTGGTGCATGGAGATTCCAGTTATAAATAACACACAAACTTTATTTTTAACCACTGGCACGGTGGGACGGTGCGGCTCTCGTTCTGGGTGGATGTCATATAACGGCGCATCGGAACAGCCGCTCCTGCGTGCCCGCGGTTGCGCCTTGTTGCTAGGAAGCGGCGGGACCCCGATCTCTGTAAAGAGCCACTGACGCAGCTCTTTAATCATGTGATCGGCTGTGTCCAATAACAACCGGTCACATGTAAACAAGGAAGTTCTGGTAATCGGCGCTCCTCGCCTCACACTGACAGAGTGCCACATATCAGTGCCACCTATCAGAGCCAATAAGTGCAGAATATTAGTGCCTCCTCATCAGTGCCACCTAATCAGTGCCCATAAGTGCCTCCTCATCAGTGCCCATAAGTGCCACTTCATCAGTGCCCATCAGTGCCGTCTCATCAGCACACATCAGTGAAGGAGAAAAACTACTTATTTACTAAATTTACTGACAGAAACCAAGAAAATATATATTTTTTCTTAGGAAAAAATAAAAATCCCAGCAGTGATTAAATACTACCCAAAGAAAGCTCTATTTGTGTGAAGAAAATGATAACAATTTCACATGGTTACAGTGTAGCATGACTGTGCAATTGTCATTCAAAGTGTGACAACGCTGAAAACTGAATAATGGCCTGGGCAGGAAGGGGATGAAAGTGCCCTGTAGATAAGTGGTTAATCTATGGCAGCAAAGCAAAGAGAGTTTTTTGACATAGTACTTAAAGGGGTTGTAAAGGTTCATTTTTTATTTTCTAAATAGGTTCCTTTAAGCTAGTGCATTGTTGGTTCACTTAACTTTTCCTTAGATTTCCCTTCTAAAAAATGTTTTTCTTTGTTTTCTTTGTCTGAATTTCTCACTTCCTGTTCCTCCTCAGTAAGCTGTTCAGTAAGCTGTTCTGGCTGACTCCACACCACTTGGATGATGGTGTGAAGTTTAGTAAGGAGAAACAGGAAGTGAGAAATTCAGACAAAGAAAAAAAACATTTAGAAGGTAAATCAAAGGAAAAGGTAAGTGAACCAACAATGCACTAGCTTAAAGGAACCTATTTAGAAAATAAAAAACGAACCTTTACAACCCCTTTAACACTACAGTTTTTTTTTTTGTGCAATCCCACGGATTGCACGAAAAAAACCTGGCAACTTCTGGTCGGGAGCCACTGTATTAACCTTGCAAGGTTAGTCCAGCGACCTCCCCCGCTGAACTTTTATATTCTGACAGGGGGGTCGGCCCCTCTCCAGAACACTTTGATCAGCACTCTTTGCCATTGGCTGATCAGGAGTCGGTTGGCTGCTGCTTTTCCAGCATGCAGAATTTCGGCCGGTATTTTTTGTACCTGAAAATGTTTCCCAACATTCTGCTCATGTGTACGGGGCTTTAGCTTGGTGCATGTACAATAAATTCCTCAGTGATCAATCATGGTGCTTGTCTTATTACAGTCAGGTATTTATTTATTTTTTATGTAAAATGTTGACATGGGCACCAGACACAGAGAACTGAAGTAGTATTATTCAGATGTTTAACATACATCGGAAACTAGAACCACACCACATGCATTAAACATCAGGATACAACATTGTAATTTTGTACAGGGGTCTAGTTTGGTATGCTCAGGTTCAGCTGCACATACTGTAACTGTATGTGATCCTACAATCCAAGCATATAGGTTTTCCTCTACTCTGTTTACAAAATCGGGGGCACTATTTTAAACAAATATTTATTATTAAATATAGTTAAAGCAGAACGTCATTCAAAAATTGCTTTTATCTTCTATCTGCATATCTTTGTCAGCACATAAACTGACTTGCTTCTTCATCTCCTACTTTTAAACTCTGCTGTACAGGGACTGTATATCAAAGCATATTGGGTACTTACACAGATTAAACAAAATAATAACGATTTCAGAACAGCATTACTTGTATTTTATATCTACCTAGGGTTCTGCTCTTTTATGAATAGTGCTCGATCTGAGTCATGGCTGACTGTATAGAGAACTTAAACAGTTTCATACCATTAATTTTGCACTGTTTTGAATTACAACATTTGTGAAGTGCCCTTCTTGCCCAGATTTGGAGTGTGTTATGTTTCCATTTCAAATACATCTGTTTCTTAAGACCACCCAGAACTATAAACACAGTTTGAAATTCTAACTCCTCAGCACTTATTTATGGGATGGAATTTTGGACTTAAACAAAAATGTTTGGAATGACAACAAGCACATCCTTTTGTACCTCATTGTGAATTAAGACATATGGTGTCCCATCATAACATTTATTATTCACATTTCACTCATGCTGTTACACAGAATGTTAACCATGTATGAGATGATACAGTATTAGAAAATGTTGTATTTTTTACCCTAATATAAGTGTCTGCTTCACCAACAACATAGTGATAGATTAAGAGGTTTAAAATTAAACTGGCTCTATTATGTCCTGTATCTTGTGGGTATTTGCCAGGAACATTATAATCATGTGTACTTTGCATCAGGGAAACATACTAAGCTAATGCCATCATGCATACATGTAGCGGGGGTCTAAATCTAGGGGGAGCACCTGGGTGGTAGTATGATCCAGGATGTACCAATCATGAGAGGGTTTAGACCATTTAAGTCGTGGAGGACTTTGGTAGTGTGCTGTTCTCCTTGACCTGTGGGTGGCGATGTTGTCCCGAGTCGAGGTAGAACCACTGCCGTAGTGCTACACCCCTTTTGTCCTGCTCTGGCAGTGGTACAGCGGGGCGGGGAACCTGCTGTGCCGGCTTGGGGGAGGGCATAAAAGGGGGTAGACGCCCTCGCCACGAGGTCTTCTTGCTATCCCGTGCCCAGGCACCCTTGGCCTGGGTGCTGGCGGTCCGGAGTTCCGGCCCAGGTGCCCATGGCCTGGTCGGAGCAGTGTTGGCGTCCATCTCAGGCACCTTAAGCCTGGGGTGAGGTACTACACCGGAGGCCTGGGGCCCAGTGACTTTGACTGGGCTCCGCAAGGGTGGATGAGTCCGAGGGACCCTGAGGTTGATGGGGCCCGTAACTGAGGCGAGGAGGCCGGAGAGGTTACCCTTCTGAAGAGCACGGAGCAGCATCAACCCAGTGACAGAGGGGCCTCTGGTAACTCCCTTGGAGGGACATCTTCCCCCTGACAGGGGCCGCAACGCAGCGAAGGTACTCCAGTTCATGTTCTCTAGAGTCGCTGGTAGAGACTCCGAAGATTCAAGTTCTCTCTCAAGCCGATGGCTGTAGCAACCGCTGGTGAAACCACAGTGGTTTAGTTTGATTGTTAGGACTGTGCCTCGACCTGCTCACCCCACCGTATTGAACTGTTTTATGGGTCCCAACCAGTCGGCTGACAAAGGACTGTTTATTCGTGTGCTATAATAAACAAGTGTTGGACCCTTATCGGTGTGTGGTACTCTGGTTAATGGGAGCGAAGGGAAGTGTCAGCACAACAGACTTGGCTCTTAAAGAAACACACAGGCCCGAGGAGAACAACAGGTACTGGCCTTAACCTCACCCGCTGCAGTGGGGAGGACATGGGCCGTGGCGCATCTCACTCTTGCATACAAGATACCCCTAGACAAGAGCTATTGGATAACCGATTCACGAGAGAAGGGAGTGAGGCCGCTACACGTGGGGGCTCGGAAGTCCGGGATCGTGTGTGTTTTGACTATGGAACTGAGAACGTCTGTGTTTGAACTTCGCTGCCCGGAGGAGTTCCGAGTGGGTCGGCCATGTTACTGGCCAAAGTGCATCCCTGCTCGAAGTCGTGGACATGACCCTAAGACGGGAAAGGCCCATGCGGAAGAGCGAGAAGAGGGAGAATTCCAGCCGTGTGACATACTACATGTGGGGGCTTTTACTGCACTGCGCCATGAGGCACCCCGTAACTGCGCAGTTCGTGGGCGGAGGCTGGTGGAAGCCCGCGAAAACGTGCAGATTATGGGAGGAGTCTGGCCATGTGGGGAGATACACGTGGAGATTCCGGCGCGAGGTCAGTGCGTGATGGAGCAGCAGATAGTCAGGATGACCTCAAGTTCCCCGTGGATTCCGGTTCCCTACCCCACGAAGATGACTGCTTTTGCTACTCCCCTTACAGACACGGGGATAAGACTTAGACCCTGAGGGCAGTTGGCTCTGTACACTTGCAGAGACACAGAGGCCCTCGGCGTGATCTGTCCCGGATGTTCGGGACTGGTGGTCCACCTGAAGCCATTTGGGCGTTGCGAGGCATGCAAAGAGTTCTTGTTCGAGGTGGAGCCATCCACAGTAAGGCCCCGGGAACTTCGCCTCAACTGCCTCACAGGTACTGCTACTCCGGAAGGAGAGATCCAGGCCTTTGCGGAGGTCCCCGTACGCACTGACAAGGGCGACGTGACTGCCCAATCAGAGACTGAGAAAGAAAAATCAGAGGATGCTGCTTCGGTCGCCACAGATTCCCTGCTCCCACCTCTGAAGAGGAAAGTCGGCCTGGTACAGGCGTCCTGTGGTCATGGTCGAGCTTCACCCCGCCGCTTGCCGGGCCTGGATGGATCTGGTCGGAAGAGTCCTGGACATCCCTGTTCTTCCAAAGGTCCAGGTGAGCCAGTGGCTGGGACTGTGGTGTTGGTTGGAGGTGTCGGGAGTCCACAGTCGGTGGAGCCCGCCAGGGAGGGTGATTCCGTGTCTACTGGGAACTACCTACCCGCAGAGATGTACGACACCTCCGACCTAGAATTGCTGTCGGACTGTGGAGATGATGGTGAAATTGATGAACTCTTTCACCGCAAGGGCTGGGACAAAATGCCATTGCTTGCGCTACGTGCACCACAGGATCCGCCTATATCCACAGGAGGCAGTACGCCCCGGTGGAAGCCCCGGAGTTTACGAGGAAGCCTAGTCCTCTGCTTGTCCTTCCACCACCCACAGCATCACCCGTACCGGTAGCGGGAACACAGCGCGCATCACTGCGGGCACCAAGACTCAAACCTCAGGAGGTAGTTAAAGTACCTCGGCATCCAGAAGCTATCGTTCCGCCTGGAGAAGGTGAGCAGGCCACGATGCCACCTTTGGCCCGACTACAGCGGCTCTTTTGTCAGAGGGTTGCCCGTGAATATGGATGGGAATACCCCTATTTGCCTTGGGACTTACTTTTTGAAGTCGAGGTCTTGCGGCAGCGATGGTATGACGAGTTTGTCTGGGAAGAACTCAAAGTGCCTCATGCCCGCCGGTACTTGTCCTGTTCACCATCAGTGTCTAAACAATTCAGGGATTGCAAAGCGGAGTGGATGCTGGGCCGTCACATCCATGCAGACAGGGTGCTTATCTGCCGGAAGTATGGAGAGAACATTGAATATAATGTTGAAACTTTTGATAAGCATCTGAAGCCCCTGTTCTTGCCGCATCCAAAGTTTTACTTGTAGGAGAAGAAAGACTCCTGTGTGCTGTTGCACTTTTGTTTACTGCAGAACTCCCTTGAACACAAGGACTGTGCCCTAGTTTTTTATTTGGGCTTTTCTACTCTTTGGAGAAATGGGAGCTGTTTTTGTTTGTTCTCCCTCTTTCTTCATGCATCAAAGGCAAAGACTTTTGGGGTAGAATCAGAGTAGGGACACAGCCAGAAGAAAGAAGGTTGTCTGGAAGATTCAGCCAAGTGTCATTACCGCAGCACTGTCACCAGGATGCAGTGTTGCGCAACGGTTATTTTTATTTTTTTTACACTTGCACCACCTTACTTATTGGAGCGAATGGGCCTCTCGGCTGATAGACCCATTCGTTCCAAGTCCCACAAATGTGTTAGGATGTTGTGTTTTTTTTTTGTTTCCCTTCTGCAGGAGATCCATCTGTCAAGGCAACTGAGTATGGGGTGGTTCTTAGACAGTTATGGGAGGGATTGTATATGTGTACATGTTCAGATTGTTTATTGGAAAGTTTATTACTTTATGTTCCCCTTCCCTCGAGCAGGTCTTGGCACAAATTGGGATTTAAGTTTGAGGGATGGCCTCTGGGGTCAGGCTTATGTTACCACTCCTTGGGAGACATGGGTTTGCGCCGGACGCTGGGGACCAGCGTCAAACCACTAGGGGGCTGGGTCTAAATCTAGGGGGAGCACCTGGGTGGTAGTATGATCCAGGATGTACCAATCATGAGAGGGTTTAGACCATTTAAGTCGTGGAGGACTTTGGTAGTGTGCTGTTCTCCTTGACCTGTGGGTGGCGATGTTGTCCCGAGTCGAGGTAGAACCACTGCCGTAGTGCTACACCCTTTTTGTCCTGCTCTGGCAGTGGTACAGCGGGGCGGGGAACCTGCTGTGCCGGCTGGGGGGAGGGCATAAAAGGGGTAGACGCCCTTGCCACAAGGTCTTCTTGCTATCCCGCGCCCAGGCACCCTTGGCCTGGGTGCTGGCGGTCCGGAGTTCCGGCCCAGGTGCCCATGGCCTGGTCGGAGCAGTGTTGGCGTCCATCTCAGGCACCTTAAGCCTGGGGTGAGGTACTACACCGGAGGCCTGGGGCCCAGTGACTTTGACTGGGCTCCGCAAGGGTGGATGAGTCCGAGGGACCCTGAGGTGGATGGGGCCCGTATCTGAGGCGAGGAGGCCGGAGAGGTTACCCTTCTGAAGAGCACGGAGCAGCATCAACCCAGTGACAGAGGGGCCTCTGGTAACTCCCTTGGAGGGACATCTTCCCCCTGACAGGGGCCGCAACGCAGCAAAGGTACTCCAGTTCATGTTCTCTAGAGTCGCTGGTAGAGACTCCGAAGATTCAAGTTCTCTCTCAAGCCGATGGCTGTAGCAACCGCTGGTGAAACCACAGTGGTTTAGTTTGATTGTTAGGACTGTGCCTCGACCTGCTCACCCCACCGTATTGAACTGTTTTATGGGTCCCAACCAGTCGGCTGACAAAGGACTGTTTATTCGTGTGCTATAATAAACAAGTGTTGGACCCTTATCGGTGTGTGGTACTCTGGTTAATGGGAGCGAAGGGAAGTGTCAGCACAACAGACTTGGCTCTTAAAGAAACACACAGGCTCGAGGAGAACAACAGGTACTGGCCTTCACCTCACCCACTGCAATGGGGAGGACATGGGCCGTGGCGCATCTCACTCTTGCATACAAGATACCCCTAGACAAGAGCTATCGGATAACCGATTCACGAGAGAAGGGAGTGAGGCCACTACATACAGTTTGAGGAAAAATCTGAAAGATGAAGACTGTCACAAAACATTCTCTCAAAATAATGTACTCCATAAAATAAATCTTGAACAATAACTAGAATAGGAATTCGATTTTTTAGGTGCATGTCTTATAAACCAAACACTAGATGTCAGTTAAAATTTTACAATGTATTTAAACCGTATATAGAAGTATGGTAGTAAAAAGTAGCTAATAAAGTTCAATGGTAAATATCCAATATATGCAGTGTGGTGATACTGACAAGATCCTAAAACACAGGTCCCTCTATATGTAGCGCCCTGCTCCTAATGAGTAGGCGCTATATGTAAATTTAGGTTTATCTGAGCTGTAGTTTAGCTCAGAGTGATTATGTTAAAATGCTGGTTTCTGTTCCAGTTCAGCTGTGTTGTGTGTTTTCCACTTGGCCGTGGGTGTCACTGTCACCATCGGTCAGTGTTGGAAATACAACGGGCTGGATGCATTGAGTACCTCTTTACCGAGAAACAGCCCAGTGGGAGTGGTTCCCCCACTGTGCATTCTGGGAGAGGGTACTTAAGGGACAGACACAGTTTTTCAGGTCTCTCTGACCTGATGGCCCTTCTGGCCTAAGGTATGTCATAGCAGTTCTTCTGCCTCGGGGCCTGCTGGCCCGAGGCATCGTTACTGAAAGTAGGCCCAGGAGTTTCTGGGGTCTACTGGTCCAGGGGTGGTCCTGTGCTGTCTTGCCTGTGGGGAGAAGCCGAGCAAATGGAGAAACCAGGGGAGGACTTTTCTTAGAGAGGAGAGGACCGAGCAAATAGGCTGGTATGTCATGAAGAGTCTGGAGACTCAATTGGAGGACGCATCCCGGCCAATCTACCTCACTGTATTGCTGGATGGCTGAAAGAAACTGGTACTGTGTAACTGTTCTTTGACTTTGCAAAAGTTCTTGGTTATACAATCCTGTGACAGAGGATTGTACAACGACTCTAGTATATTCAACATGTCTGTGGCAGAGACTATGACCGAGCACCGCACCGGCTGCTAGGTCAGTGAGAGAGGCCTATTCGGTGGTTGCTAGATTCAGTTGTGGAAGCTGTTTGTCCTCTGGATCAAAGAAGTACCCGTGATCAGCAGGTACCTGAATCTCCCCTAACCCTCCATCCCTCTATCTGAAGTTGTTAATAAAACCATTGGGAAAAAGAGACTAATGCCCTGTACACACGATCGGATTTCCGATGGAATAAAAACCAATGGATTTTTCCATCGGAATTCCGATGAAGCTGACTTTCATCAGTCTTGCCTACACACCATCAGTCAAAATTCCGACCGTCCAAAACGCCGTGACGTACGACGGCACTATAAAGGGGAAGTTTAAATCCAATGGCGCCACCCTTTGGGCTACTTTTGCTGATTTCGTGTTACCGCGTGTTAGTAAAAGTTTGGTGAGAGCCGATTCACGCTTTTCAGTCTCCGTGCTTTTCAGATCGTTTTCTGCATTTCAGTTTGTGCTTGTGGGTTTGTATTTGTCTTTCAGTGCGTGCAGTCAGGTCGGTTCTGTTTTGCAGTGCCTTCTTGGCCGCTCGTTACTGTTTTTCAGGTCGTTCTTCACAGGCCTTGCTGTTCCTCGGTGCGTTCTGTTTAAGTTTGTTCTGACCAGCCGACCGGTTTAAAGCCATGTTGGAAGTACGTTCTCATCGTAGAGCTCGTGCTGCGTATGTGCTTAGTGTTGCGGTTAAAACTTTGTCCCAAGCTCAGTCCATGAACAGGGCGAGGAGGAGTTCATGGACCAAGAATTGGTTGCTCCAGCGGGACCAATTCTGTCATATGCCTCTGCTGCGGGAAATCCAGGAGAATAATCCTGATGACTACAGGAATTATCTCCAGATGACGGACCCCGTTTTTCACCGTCTGTTGGATTTGGTGTCCCCCTATATCACCAGGCAGGACACTGATGCGCCAGGCCATCACTGCCGAGCAGAGGCTCATCACCACCTTGAGATACCTGGCGACTGGGAGAAGCCTGCAGGACCTCAAGTTCACGACAGGCATCTCCCCCAAGCTCTGGGGGTCATTATTCCAGAGACCTGTTCTGCCATCATACAAGTTATGCAGAAGGACTATATTAAGGTAATTTTTCTCCTTTAACATCACATTCTATGTATATAATGCTTACTAATGTATTGTATTTCTTTTATCTGTTGCCTTATGGGATATGTATAATTTCCATTTGATCGCTGTAAAATATTGTAAATATGAATATATTTCAAATAGCTTGCTGTACATATATTTCATTTAGCTAACTGAATATATTTCAATTAGCACCTATGAAAGCCCTTTTGTTAACAGCTAGACATTGTGGAGCCCCAAGCTTGAAGAGACAATTCCATTGTGTTAAACCCACTCTCGTCAATGAGCCCCATGCTGGGATTTACAATGGAGAGCGCCTCACCTATAGTCCGGGGAAAATTCAATCTGCAAGTCTCCTTCCCAGATAGAGTCACCAGGATTTGCATGAAAGGGGGCTGACTTATGGAGTAAGCCCTCCAATCATGACCCAAGCTAGGCCAACCTATGGGGTATCAGGATAGAGAGATATACTCAGAGCGCAGGGAGAAGGGAGCTCTCTCTTTATGGAAGGATGGCCTGAAGGATGTTTCTAAAGGGGTAGCTATGGTAAAAGTCTGTTTGACCTGTAACTACACATGCTTGTACTTTAATGTTTTAGGAGGAATATGCTCTATGTTCCTCCATGTAAATACTTTGTATATTTTAACCTACTATTTCCTGCTTGTCTAAGACTATATAGATATATAGTTTCTGTGTATTAGATTAGACTTCAACAAATCCCTTATAAATGTTCATTATGTTAAAGCTTTCACTTCTTGTCAAAAGAACTCTTATTTAACCCATATCATATATCTTTGAGATATTAAATCTTAAATCTGAGTCAGCTTATCCAATCTATCTAGGGAAAATATAGGTAAATGTTTGTGTTTTATTAGTGGGTATTAGATTAACTCTAATATGAGGGAGGATACACCACAATATTTTTTAATATCCCGTAAATCATAATTGATATAAGTACTTTGGATGTACCATTAAAAACCGGTTAATTTAATGGGGAGGAGGTACAGGGATTTTTGTTTTGATTTTTGATTGTTGTTTTATTGGAAAGGGGATACTAAAATAGGAGTCCTTGGTTTTGTGGAAAAAAAATAAAAAAATTTTACATGGCGGGAATTTTTTTTTAAATTATTGCTTTTCTGCCTCACCAAGCTTCATGGCTATCTCTAACCAGTGTTTGAGTTTGCTTTAGGGTGAGTTTTATTAGAAAGACACTGAAAAAAAAGTGGTCTTGGTTGTGTTGTTGAAAAGGTTCAACAAAGTTTTTGTTTTTATTTAAATTGTATGTCCACTAACATTGAAAATAGTTAGGACATTGAAACCTACAAAAAATGTTGGTTTTATTTTTATTTTTTTTAACTGTGGGAACTTACAAGCAGTAATATTCTCATTGATGTCAGTTAAAGTACAAAACTGTGGAAGTTTTACTACTGAAGCTAATATCTGAGAAAATGTATTAATAGTGCAAAATAAGGTGCATTTAGCATACTGTATTTTATACCTTTGATTTTTTTTCTTTCTTTGGTAAACTGAATAGGGTGTAGCAAATAGTGGTGTAAACAGAGCAGTATACCTATGGTTCCTTTTGTGCGGATCTCAGCACTTTTGTTTTTGGGTTTAGACTGCATTCTGTGAAGATAGTAGTGTTATTTTAAGGCTTGTATCTCCACTCTGGTGCATATTCTTAGGGCTAGACTACTGTGTCAAGTCGGTTCTGTGGTGTATTATTGTATCATCACAGAACGTGTAAATCATGGAGAAATTGATGGCCAGGATTGCTAAAGTTAAAAACCCATGGCACCATGCACAAGATTATGTAAATATAAAACTTACAGAGAAAAAATACAGCAAACGTGAGGGTAAGACTGCACTCATTTTTGCGGCCTGTTGCTTAGCTAACAATTATAGGTCGTTATTATTGCAAACCATTTCTCTCAAGGAAGATCTAGAACTAGCCCAAAGTAATATCAGTACTCTAAAGCCCTGTACACACGATAGGTTTTACCGATAAAAACAGTCCGATGGACTTTTTTCCATCGGACAAACTGATCGTGTATGGGCCCCATCGGTCTTTTTTCCATCGGTGTTTAAAAATAGAACATGTTTTAAATTTATCCGATGTTTAAAAAATGTATATCGTCTGTGGGGAACTCCATCGGATAAAAAACCCACGCATGCTCAGAATCAAGTCGACGCATGCTCAGAAGCATTGAACTTCATTTTTCTCGGCTCATCAGAGTGTTTTACGTCACCGCATTTGGAACGGTCAGATTTTTGACTGATGGTGTGTAAGCAAGACTGATGAAAGTCAGCTTCATCGGTTTTCCGATGGAAAAATCCATTGGTTAAAAAAACATAGAAAATCCGATCGTGTGTACAGGGCTTAAGAGTTTCTATGACAAATATGAATGCTAGCCACCAGCAGCCAACAATACAGGGGCTGAAGGCTGCAGACAGTAAATGTGAAAAATTATCGGCATCTTCCAGCACAGGGCAGCGGGTACAATCTACACATACCATAGAGGGTAATGCAACCAGTTTGAGTATTTCTAGTTGCAACAGGAAATGATCTCAGTCTGGAGTATGTGTTAGTTCCAACAGCTTATGGAAAGGTGAGAGCTCTTTTGAAAGGGCCCCCATTTCTCATACAGCAAAAGTTGTTAATCAGGTTTTAGCCATTGAATATTCTCAGCCTAAAACCACACCAGTTATTAAGAGACGCGTTAATACTTTACAGAAGATAAAATGCTTCACGTGTGGCTTATTCGGCCACATTTCCGAGTTTTGTTTATCTTCTGGTGAAAAGATATTAAAGCCAAATCAGTATACAACCAAGAGGCGTGACGTGGAAGTGTACTCACCTCGCTGGGGTGAAAAGCCTAAAAAATATGAAAATACGAATTCATACATCCCTTCCTCAACTATTAAGGCCGAAAATGAGGCTTTACAGTATGAGATTAGGCAAATGAAACAGGAATGGGATGAGTTTGTGAAAGAATTACAATCCTTTAAAAGAAACGTTATTGACTCCTTGAATTTGAAAAATGGGAGTAAATTTATCCATCGGGAATCAGACCAGTACACTAAAACCGGGAGTGAAATGCAAGCTAAAAGTTATGTTTTAGAGGTCTAGGGCATTTAGTTTCACTAGATTAAAGTGGGAAGGTCATTGACAATTTACAAATGTACATGTAAGAATGTTGTATTGTTTGCGTTAAATAAGTTAAAGAAAAAAAGTGGGATAAAGTAATAACTGTTCTGCTACAAGTTATTTTTTTTTCAGGGTAAGTGAGTCCTGAAAGTATATGGACATATAAAGCTGTTCATATGCGTAAATATGCACCTAACAAAAGGTAAAGTATAGTATTTCAGTTTTTGTTTTTTTTTCTTATTCAGTTCCTTAGTATTCTCCCAGTGGCCAAAAACGCCTAGCAATTCATTTGCAAATTACCAAAGTTCTAAACAAAATCTAGGGGATTCAATCTAAACGATTGTGTGTGTCTTAGTGATGGAATGGATGTGTATGAACTGTCCATGGGTAAACAAGATTTTTGTTTTATGGGCATCAATAAGTGTGATCATATTAATGCGCATGCTTTGTACTGTTTATGTTTATTTGATTAATTTTTTCTCTCTCTCTCTCTCTCTCTCTCTCATTTGTAATGAGCTCAATACTGGTACCAGTTTAAATATGTATAGGTATACCTTTTTTTTTACAAATTAAAATGTATTCGCGAATAAATAACCTGTGCACAGATACGAGATCTCGAGTCCTATAGTATATAGGAATTTTTTTTCTTCCTTTCCTGTGGTTAGAGTGAAGCTTCATTCACTCTGACACGTGGAAACTACATAATACATTACCTTATGGCATCTTATGGATTCAGTAGGTCTTAGGTTTTGTCTTGTTTTTTCCTTCCGAATTGACACATGTGTTGTTAATATGTGTAAAGGTTTAATGTTGACATGGGGTCTTCTTAGACTGTAAGTACTTACAAACCCCACCATGTTTTCCTATAACTTTTGGTTTGTCAGAGTACAGATATGGGGGGGGGTCGGTACATGTTTCACTGTAGTTACTGTTGATGGATTAATTACCTCTGCGGAAAGTCTGTTCCAAGCATATACTGCCAGGTAGCCCATTACAAACCTCTCAGAAGAGGTACAGTGAGGTGTTATTAATGGTTTTGAGTTTTGTATTTTAGGAAGAAATACACACACACACAAGGACAGATGAACGGACCAAGACTGGTCAAATTTCTTTAAAGACACAGAGGACCTTAAAACATATTTTATTTTTATGTCTTGTTTTAAAGGAAAATCTGGCAATGGAATTAATTAGTCAGGCAACTAAATTCAAAATTTATTTTTTTGGTTGTTTGTGGTCTGTTTCATTAAACAGTGTCTGGCCGCTCGATACAACTTCCTGTGGCCTGGTGGACTGGCAAATTAATTTTCACTGAGAATCAATTAATATGTTAATCACTACTGAGAGAGAGCGTTGCCTTTTGTATAGCTGCAATGTTTAAAGGCAGTTTCAATCATTTTTTTTTTTTGTTAACAAAATACAGATTCAACGCTCTTTAACAATTTAAAGGTCTGGGCAGCATTAAATCTGAATTTTTTTTTGTTACTTTTACTTTGTTTTTTACCTTTTTTTTTTACCTTTTTTGGTGTAGTTTTTTTTTCACTACTGAGAAAGGGCGTTGCCTTTTGTATAGCTGTAATGTTTAAGGCAGCTTCAATTTTTTTAACATAAGTACAGATTCAATGCTCTTTAACAAATTAAAGGTTGGGGCAGCATTCAATCAGAATTTTGGGTCTTTTACCTTTTTTTGGATCAGTTTTTTTCTTATCTTTTCTCCTCTCTTTTTCCTTTTTCTTTTTAGGAAAACAATTTTTTTTTCTGTCCTATATCACCTTTTTTTTTTTTTGTTGGGTGATTCTGGAGTTTGGCTCCGCTAGGGTGAAATAAAATAAAAATAAAAAAGGAGGGGAGTAGGGGGGAACCTTATATGGGAACATTTATAACAGTTAAAAATGTTGATATAGAATAATGAAACTTCCCTATAGCATTTTGGGGGCTGGGACAAAGTTCCAACAGTTTTTTTCTCTCTTTCAGCATGGGATAATGGTTTTATATAAATGTATGTCATTGTAGCTATTACCAACTATGACAATAGTAACAGTAACACCTGGGTTTAGCAACAGTCATGTGACTCGTTTCCTTGTATATGTGACATAGTGTCCTCTCTACAGTTCTAATATTTGGCAGTCATCATAGGTGGTCATGGGTAATTTTTTTTATGTTGGTCAGTTTTCTTTTTGTGCCATAACTGAGTTCAAAGAGCATTGCTTGAAGATCATATAGATATACTGGGACTGGTGAAACTCATAGTGATTGGCAAATAGCAGAAAGTGTAGTACAATTGTACTTAAGAAGTAATTTAGTCTAATCATCCCTGAAGCCACAAGTAACTGGTGACATCACACTTATCCGCATTCTGAAATCAAGTTATTTTTGGCTGCTTAGATGACACTGCCTAAATCTGCACAGAGACCTCTTAAAGTTATGATCGCTTCCCTAGCCCGCTAAAGGCAGGACTCATACAGTAGCTACACATGGTAGCCAAGGACAGAGCTATATGCACAAAAGTTTGGCACCCGCCAAGGCTTTAACCCATCAGGGTTGGTATAACTGAACACAGCTTCAGTAAAAGGAGTTTGTGGTGAGTTGCCATGGAAAGAAGATCCCCCTGTACACTCGAAGGGTCATACACACACACACACACACACACACAGGGGTATTCAGCAGAAGGCGGGGCAGAGTTACTGGCAGGCATATGACAATGGAGGAAGAAAGATGGGGAATGGAAATCAGACAACCTGGCTGAAGGGGGCAACCATTAAAATTTTACACCTGTCAATGGGAAAAGGGCCTCATATTAGGTCGCAGTATATCTATAACAATTTTAATCAAAGGTCCTTAATACTCAGAATGACAAGATACGCATTAATTTGAAGGCATATGTCTTAAAAGTACTCGTGTTTTTCCTTCTCTAACTTTGCCCACATTAATAAAGTACAATCACAGAAAGCCAGGAAAGTTGGTCCAAAGGCCATTACTGTATGCTGTGTCCAAGTGGAATCACCATGGAAGTCTGTCCCAGAAGCAAGGGCAACATGACCAGATTGACATTATTGACTTTCGCACAAATTATTATTATTGGACGGTCGAGAACAAGAAGCCTCATGTTTATTTATTTTTTATTTTTTTCCCCCTTCATTTTTGTGGGTTTTGTATCTTATGATTTTCATTATGGACTTATTACATCCAGAACAAGTGATGACTACCAATACTGGGATCCAGAAATATGAACTGTAGAGACGGAAAGTTTAAAAGTTTTGTTTCTTCTCAAAGAGTTTTATTTCATTTCAGAGGGCAAAGCCAAAAGTTCCAGATAAAAGGATATTATACATAACCCATTATTTTAGGTGTGGCCGAGTCTCATTTTCTCAACTGGCCACAAGGGGCCATCTGTTGCCTTATGGGATATGTATAATTTCCATTTAATCGCTGTAAAATATTGTAAATATGAATATATTTCAATTAGCTTGCTGTACATATATTTAATTTAGCTAACTGAATATATTTCAATTAGCACCTATGAAAGCCCTTTTGTTAACAGCTAGACATTGCGGAGCCCCAAGCTTGGAGAGACAATTCCATTGTGTTAAACCCACTCTCGTCAATGAGTCCCATGCTGGGATTTACAATGGAGAGCGCCTCACCTATAGTCCAGGGAAAATTCAATCTGCAAGTCTCCTTTCCAGAGAGAGTCACCAGGATTTGCATGAAAGGGGGCTGACTTATGGATTAAGCCCTCCAATCATGACCCAAGCTAGGCCAACCTATGAGGTATCAGGATAGAGAGATATACTCAGAGGGCAGGGAGAAGGGAGCTCTCTCTTTATGGAAGGATGGCCTGAAGGATGGGTCTAAAGGGGTAGCTATGGTAAAAGTCTGTTTGACCTGTAACTACACATGCTTGTACTTTAATGTTTTAGGAGGAATATGCTCTATGTTCCTCCATGTAAATACTTTGTATATTTTAACCTACTGTTTCCTGCTTGTCTAAGACTATACAGATATATAGTTTCTGTGTATTAGATTAGACTTCAACAAATACATAATAAATGTTCATTATGTTAAAGCTTTCACTTCTGGTCAAAACAACTCTTATTTAACCCATATCATCTTTGAGATATTAAATCTTAAATATAGATTTTATTTGGCTAAACATCCTTCCCTAATTACCATGATTGTAATATGCTGTGAATGTCCCCTTTGTCCTCATGCATGCTGTACCCTTTTTTGGGCCTACATGCATATTTGCCTTCACTAACCTCTCCAGCATGCTATCCTGGGCCCAAACACTCCTAGCCTAGTCACTTAACAAGATATTTTGACAACTACATTGTATTGCTTAACCCTCACCCCCCTCCAATGTGTCCAAATGTTTGGTTTATCATTACAATCAGGCAGAGTGGTAGTGTTTTTTTGTAGGCCCAAACTCAGCTAGAACACCCCCCTACCCCCCTAAAATGTGTACCAATGTTTTGCTTCTCATTACAATCAGGCAGAGTGGTAGTGTTTTTCTTGTGGGCCCAAACTCAGCTAGAACCCCCCTCCCCCACCCCCCTAAAATGTGTACAAATGTTTTGCTTCTCATTACAATCAGGCAGAGTGGTACTGTTTTTTTTGTAGGACCAAACTCAGCTAGAACTCCCCCCCCTAAAATGTGTGCAATGAGCCATCAGAGGGGGTGAGGAATGTGATAATTGTGCCTTATATTTGTGTCTATAACTACTCCCCAAAAAATTAATGTTATACTGATGTTGGGCAAGAATATTTTTGTGTAATCTGCTTGCAATGTTATGTGCAAAAGTCCTAATATTTTTTTTTGTTTGACTCCACAGTTTCCTTCATTGCCACAGGAATGGCAGACTGTGGCATCCCATTTTGCCGAGCGGTGGGACTTTCCTAACTGCAGAGGGGCAATCGATGGGAAACACGTCCGCATAGTGCCACCACCCCGTTCAGGTCATACTATTACAACTACAAGGGGTTTAATAGTATTGTGTTGATGGCGGTGGTGTCGGCACACTATGAATTCATGTATGTGGCCGTGGGGAAGAATGGCCGGATGTCAGATGGGGGAGTCTTTGCACAGACGGAATTTGCCAGATGTCTCCAGAGTGGTGGCCTGGCACTACCACATGATGAGGAGAACATTGAGGGCCTTCCATTTGTTTTTATTGCGGATGAAGCTTTCGGGCTGGGACCCCACCTGATGAGGCCATTCCCCCAGAGGACCCTCACCCCAGAGAGGAGGGTTTTTAATTACCGGCTGGCCAGAGCCCGGAGGGTTGTTGAGAATGCCTTCGGGATAATGGACAGCCGGTTCCACCTGTTTCTTACCTCTATCCATATGGCAGAATACAAGATCAATCATATTGTTTTAACCTGCTGCATACTGCACAACTATTTACACAGAAATGCACCCACTTATCTGAGTTCTGTTGGGCCAGAGGCCGGACTTGCAGACAATGCCCTGACGGGCCTGGATACTGGCCATATTGGCTTGGCCCCCCAAAGTGCCCGTGAAGTGCGGGATAAATATGTCGCTTACTTTACGGGTAGGGGGGCCATTGCTATGCCAGACAATCTCTGATTTTATAACTTTTAAAAATAAAAAAATAAAATCTGTAAAAAACTTGATTTCTCATTATTGCTTGTGTTTCTTGAATCTGTCTCCCAGGTTCTCCTAGTACACTTGTAGTGCCAAGTGGCTTTGTCTTTAGTAAATAACCACAATTGTCACGGTAAACAAGAACATATTTTTTAAAATGGTATTGAGCATAGAAAGAAGAAGCCACACATTTTTGAGTAGAAATTTTTTTTTACTCTGTGCACAACTTGTGCGTTCAAAATTTTTTTGCGACATTCTAAACAGTGTTTCCCCCCCCAAAAAAAGTTTTGTTTTTTGTTTTGCATAAACACGCATGAAAAAAATAAAAAATTATAAAAACAATGGAACTTACAAACTTCAACCTTATAGAAAATGAGATGGGGTGATGTCACCCCTGAACAAGGCAAATTTGGAAGATGCACACAAATTGTGTGTCAGAATGGGGATTTCCCTCCTGATCCCATGCCAAATGTCAACATGTGCTATCTCCCATCATGGGGGATCAATGGACGTGTTTTGGGGGTGCAAACCCTTCCTCTCACCTACTTGAGTTGCGAGGAAGGGGTTGCACCCTCCAAACACGTCCATTGATTTTCCCTGATGGGAGATAGCACATATTGACACACTGTGTACATCTACCAAATTCGGCTTGTTAAAGCACACAAAAATGTAGAAACTTTTAGGCCAAAAAAACTTGAAATGGTGGCAAGAAAAACATCTTTATACTCTCCCCAAAACATCAATCATGTTTTTAATTTGTTGGTCAAAACGATACAGTTTGTGCGTTATAACGTTGATTTCTAGACTCATAACTAGGGGTGCAATGGATCAAAAAACTCACGGATCGGATCGATCCTCGGATCAGAACCATGGATCGGATCATTTTCGGATTGTCAAAAAAAATAAAAAAAATAATGTTACACCCACCGGAGTTTGATTTCACAGTTATTTTCAACACAAAACAGAGCTTATATGCTTAAATACAGTATTTGTAAATCCAACGGACTGTTTACATGTTCAATTTTAAAAGCGGCAGCAAACCTGCTGACCTTACTAAATGTTAAATGTGAAAATCAGAGGTGTTCCGTCACATTAGAAGCATGTAAGCTTTGCTGCTGCTGCTTTTAAAATTAAAAATGTAAACAGTCCGTTGGATTTCCAAATAATGTATTTAAGCAGATAAAATACCTGAAATCTAAAACTCTGTTGGGTGTAACAAGATGTCCGCTTGGCCCTTCACAGTAATGAGAGTGTGGAGTGTGGGGTGGAGCAAGATGGCAGCGGCAAAACGTCACTACAGTGGCCGCCGCCGGGTGTACAAAGATGGCCGCCACTCCGGAGCTAGGCCGAAGCCGCGGCCTTTCCTATGGCCGGGGCTCCGGAGCGCTCCGCGGATCGCGTGGTGATCCGATCCGAACAAGGTGGCCCGTTCGGATCACGGATCACCACCGATCCGTTGCACCCCTACTCATAACCATGAGATCCTGTATTATGATTTGTGCGCTCCCACTGGAGAAAGGAGGAGATTGATCTTCCACAAACAGCACATAACCTAAAAAAAAACCGCATGTCTGAAAAATATGCATGCATGCATCTATTCCCTGAATCTGTGGTGTATGACACTGATCTGTTGTGGTGACAATCTCGCACACTTCCTCCACATCTCCTTCCTCCACCTCTCCTTCCTACACATCCTGAGGTTTGGGTTCTCTCTGGTCCCCTTCTTTCTGAGGTTGAGGTTCCCTCTGTTACATACTTACATTGTTACATAGTTAGTCAGGTTGAAAAAAGACACAAGTCCATCCAGTTCAACCATAAAAAAATAAAAAATATGTTCTCTCCGAGGTGTGGGGTTCCTGGCCTCTTCAGAGTGGTGTGCTCCAAGTCTCCGCTCCCCTATGAGAATGAAACAAAATGTATATTTATCACACAGATATTTGAGGTCAGAAATAGGAATATGAAACATTGCTTGGAAGTGGGGTACAATTGTCTTTTTTGGCAGAGTTACAAGCTGAAGACATGTTTGAAAATGTATTTCTAAACTGGAATCCTGACCTTTTTTGACCAAGTTACACACATGGAGACACCCCCAAAGTATCCACTCTAGCACCTGTTGCGGGACACCCTAAAAAGGTTGTTCTGGGGTCCCACACAGGTGCTCCAGAGTACAGCTGTGGAACCAGCTGCTGAGTGTCCTCTCCTTTACACTGAATCAAGTTTGCATTTCACATTCTAGTTCAAAACACATTATCTAGACAACAATGTTTATAAACGTTGTCTTAATAGAAATAGGCGTGACCAAATGTGGTTTACCTGTATCTGCGCAAAATATCTTCTTTGGAGGAGGATTGATGTTTACTACGAACGATTATACTTTGGGCCCTACCCTGAAAGTGGCCATTTGCAAATATCCAACCAGTCAATCAAAGCACATGGAGCAAAACATGCAATCAAATTATTAATAACACAGGAGAAAAACTTACTTTTTAGTAGCATTCTTTTGATCTTCCTGTACTGCTCCGACTCCCTCAGCTTCAGGTCAGACCACCTTTTACGGAGCTGCTCCTTGGATCCCCGGACCCCAAATTTATGGTACAGACTCCACTTTGGATAAACAAGGGAAAACCCTGACTCTGCCCGGTTCTCGGTTTTACTGGTGATCACTTATAGTGACTGTCCTATTTTTTTTTTTTCACTTTGCAAATGGACTGTGAGAAAAATCCTCTATGCTAAAAGGACTTTGGGGTATATAGCTAGGTAGTGTCAGGTTACAGGAAACCTCAGAGTCAAGATTTCTCTACCTGTTCCAGTACTTGTATTAAGGACTCTTGTCATATTGTTCTTCTGCCACTAGGTGGTGGAAGTTTGCACAGCAAAGACTGGACTTTTATTTTTTATATATACCTAGCTACTCCACATAAAAAAAGGGAAAGAAAGTCTAATTTCTTAGGAGATGAGGCTTTGCTTCCTGTTGTACAGTGATGTGTTTTATATTGTTGCCTGTGTGTGTCTTTTGTTTTTCAGGTACAACTGGATCTTCCATCAAGCTGCTGGAGAGTGGGTGACTTAGATAGAGAGCTAGGTGTTCGGACATATGTTGATGTAACTCTACTGTGTGTGTTCATGTTAAACCTATATTTCTTTTGCTACCTCACCTTTTCCCTTCCCCATCCAAGTTTTGTGATTCAGGTATCGACTTTCAGGAGTGAGAGTAATTTTTTTTTCTCAGACGATGAGGACATCGTCTATTGCAATGGGGGGGGAGTATGTAGCGCCCTAATGAGTAGGCGTTATATGTAAATTTAGGTTTATCTGAGCTGTTGTTTAGCTCAGAGTTATTATGTTAAATTGCTGGCTTCTGTTCCAGTTCATCTGTGTTGTGTGTTTTCCACTTGCCCGTGGGTGTCGCTGTCACCACCGGTCAGTGTTAGAAATACAACGAACTGGATGCATTGAGTACCCCTTTACCCAGAAACAGCCCAGTGGGAGTGGTTCCCTCGCTGTGCATTCTGGGAGAGGGTACTTAAGGGACAGACACCGTTTTTCAGGTCTCTCTGACCTGATGGCCCTCCTGGCCTAAGGTATGTCATAGCAGTTCTTCTGCCTCGGGGCCTGCTGGCCCGAGGCATCGTTACTGAAAGTAGGTCCAGGAGTTTCTGGGGTCTACTGGTCCAGGGGTGGTCCTGTGCTGTCTTGCCTGCGGGGAGAATCCGAGCAATTGGAGAAACCAGGGGAGGACTTTTCTCGGAGAGGACCGAGCAAAAAGGCTGGTATGTCAGGAAGAGCCTGGAGACTCAATTGGAGGACGCCTCCCGGCCAATCTACCTCACAGTATTGCCGGATGGCTGAAAGAAACTGGAACTGTGTAACTGTTCTTTGACTTTGCAAAAGTTCTTGGTTATACAATCCTGTGGCAGAGGATTGTACAACTACTCTAGTATATTCAACAAGTCTGTGGCAGAGACTATGACCGAGCACCGCACCGGCTGCTAGGTCAGTGAGAGAGGCCTATCCGGTGGTTGCTAGATCCAGTTGTGGAATCTGTTTGTCCTCTGGATCAAAGAAGTACCCGTGATACGCAGAACAAGGTACCTGAATCTCCCCTAACCCTCCATCCCTCTATCTGAAGTTGTTAATAAAAGCATTGGGAAAAAGAGACTCAAGCCCTGTACACACGATCGGATTTCCTATGGATTCTAGTCCGATGGATTTGTCCATCGGATATCCAATGAAATTGTTTTCCATCAGTCTTGCCCACACACCAGTCAAAAAACCGACCGTTCCAAACGAGAAAAATTTAGTTTAATGCTTCTGAGCATGCGTCGACTTGATTCTGAGCATGCATGTTTTTTTTTTATCCGATGGACTTGCCCATAGACGATCGGAATTTGCTATCGGTTTTGGATCCATCGGAAAAATTTAAAACATGTTCTATTTTTTAAAACCGATGGAAAAAAGACCGATGGGTCCCATACACAATCGATTTGTCCGATGAAAAAAATCCATCGGACGGTTTTCATCGGAAAAAACGATCGTGTGTACAGGGCTTAAGTGTATGGTGTGGGCATCTGTGAACAACTCTCCAATGGGACCACTATGGCAGATATGGTGAACAGTGAGGTAACGGCAGACCCAAAATTAAACCAGCAGCTCCTAGGGGGGTAGTGCTACATATATATTTCGCCAACTTGGCTTCTTTAGGAAGTGATCATGTGCATAGGATTCTAGCGAAGATGCAAAAAATACAGATAAGAAAAATTGACAGATAAAAGTATTTTATGCATACTCACGTGCAGACAGAGTACTATACCCTCCACCACCATGAGATTCCTTATAACATTACGTACCTCAGATCAAGACCACCCAGGGCTTAACCAGATAGAATCATAGAAGGAATACCTCAGGGTCCACAAGAGCGGATCCAGAGTAGCACAGGGCACACCGCAGAGGGGATATACTTACAAATGACCAGAGGATAATCCTAATAATACAAATTCATTTATTGACCATATGATCCATAAGCATATTTTTTGATTACCTAGCATCATTACATATCCCAGTAGGCTAATACTCACTAAAAAAGTAAAAGAGAAGTCCACTAGGACAGTGGTCATCAACCCTGTCCTCAGGGCCCACTAACAGGCCAGGTTTGCAAGATAACTGGAATACATCACATGTGATATCATTTGCTGCTCAGTGATTGCAGTATTCCAGTCTGCATCTCCCCAAGGTAATATATAAAACCTGGCCTGTTAGTGGGCCCTGAGGACAAGGTTGATGACCACTGCACTAGGAGAGCCAGAGCAACACAATATCCATCTTTCAAGAGGCCTATTCTCTGTAAAAGTGACAAGAAACAGAAGGGAGCTATCAGCTGGTATTGATGGTATTTTAAGCAAATATAGACCATATATATATATCACGCCACCCCCGAAGGAGCCGCTTGGTGAATTTGGATTCTCTGATCTCCGCCTCAACTCCAAGAATAACCTCAGCCCCTCTCACACACCTGGCTGGTTAAATAAAATTACTGCAAACACATTGAAGGACACATGCGGTAAATACTGTTATCCTGGCTGTGGATTATAACCAAAAAGAATAGACACACACCTGGCAGTGATAAATAAGTTGAATATATTAGCACGGTTTAAAGCATATGGAAACTTACAACACTGTTAAACCTTGCTACAAATAATTAATACATTAGAAAAGACAACCCTCAATTTTAGCAACTGCAGGTAAGGAAGGGCAGTAATCTATATGCCCTTGACACAGGCGCTGAGAGGGAGGAGAGAAGACTTGTCAACTTCTCAGCTCCTTCTGGGCCGCAAACACCCTTGAGAGGCAAACATGCAAACAAAAGAATGGATTACACAAGTACAGTATACACAGTTCTGTAATGTTGCAGGTCCTGAGGTGAAGAATACTAGTGTCTTCGGATAGCAAATGGTGGGGCCCTTGTAGATTTAAACAAGCTTGCATGGAGCAGTAATCCCCTAGAATATCCCGTAGAGATTAAAAAGGGGAAACTACTAGAGATGGTAGCTTCCAAACAAGCATCCCATGACACTAAAAAGGGAGATTGGTGTCTGCATGGAATGTCTGCATGATTTTAAGAAGGATGTTGGGTTTGCACTCCCTCACCAATCCTCGGTGCAATGACACAACAATAATCCCAGGTGCTGGTCCAGGCTCCTGATGCTCCTAGCAATGTTATAAGGCACTGGATCTCTTGCTGCTGGCCGATCGATATGACTGATAGCGAAACTCACAAGATGACCTGGCAGCGGCTGACCAGATACCCGGGTGGGTATCTCGATCCCTGAAAGGTGTGGGTTGTCTATGCTGAGCTTAGTGGTGCTGGGCTGCTGAGTAGGGTTCCTGGACTAAATTGTAGTGGACCACGTGGCTGTCTCTGCTCCTGGCTCCCCTCAGGCGTCCTCACCTCTCTTCAGACCGCTCTCCTTATTCTCCTCACAGGCTCTTTTTCTCAGGCTTCAGGATATCCCTCTGTTGGGGCACACACAGTCCCTGGTGTCAGTGTGTGTCTCTCTCCTCACTAGTTCCCTCTCCTTTGTCTCCTCAGCCTCTGTGTCCTGTCAGCCTCTTCAGCACTTCCTTTTCTCCTCAGTAGTTCAGCACTTCCTGACACTCCCCTTTTACCTCAGTGAGTCCTTTTGTTTAAGTTTTCTGGAAGAACAAGTCAGCATCTATCTCCATCTTGTGGCCAAAAGGAGAAATTGCATTACAAAAATCCCTGCTACATATATAAACCCAAAGGATCAGCTAAATAGTGACTAGGTCCCAGAGTAGCAGCTAAAAGATTAGTCAGGTACCTTTAACCCTGGGGAAGATCCCAGACCCAACCACCAATAGACTGCATCTTGTCCTATAAATCAAACAATGACACCAAATATATAAGCACTGAACCCCTTGAAAATAAAACTTGTTTTTTTCTAAATAAATCAATCTTAGTACCCATTTCAGCACATCAGTTTACTAAGAATGATGGAATTTCAAAGAAAACATTCAAATCAAAATGTTGTCAAGGCACACAATAATTTACCTGGAACAGAACATAGTAACATGTATTTGAATAAACACTGGAATACACTTGAGATAACCATAGAAGACATCACAAAACGTGGGTTGAAATATTTCTGCAACCTATTTTATGGATACTAGACATTTCCCCAGTGAACATATTTTCCTTTCTCCCAGACATTAGATTATGCAGCATTTGAAGTATTCAAGTGTAGCACCCTGGTCCTAAACAGGGATGCTAATAAATCTACTTGTGCTAGGTGTTAACTAGCCTGGGTAATGGTAGGTTGATCCACTGATTCCTGTCCTAAGTCTGAGTTTGGGGTAGTCCCTCTCTTCTGTCAATTGGTGGCACTGTTGCTTTGACATTAGAATGATGGATTACCATAAATTCTGGTAATGAGTAACTAGGTTGTCTCAGCCAATCAGCAGGAGTTTCTTTAAACGCTGTGTATGTTGGGATAGGCTATTTATTTGGGAGGAGTCAGGTGATCGGGGTTCTTCCTGCCCGAGACTGTGGCCTGGGTGGGTGTGTTTTGAGAAGCTCCTGGTTGCTAGGACTGAAGCCTGAGGCCTATCCAGGAGGAATGCTGGCTGCTAGGTCCACTTAAGGCCTATTCAGCAGTTCAGGGTTCTGCAAAGGAGGAGCAGCCAAGGTTAAGCCCGAAGCTTGGGGCGAAACCACGTGAGTTAGAGGTTTGGCCTGAGGGGAGCCTGATCATTGTCGGAGGTAAAGGAGAACAGTTGCCACAAAGGGACAACCACTCTTGTTACCGGAGGCAAGTTTGGAAAGGATGAAGTTCTGAAGGAGTTTCAGAGCAGACGCTTTACTAGCCGGGGGCAGTGAAGTGGTGGGAGCGCTTCAGAGACTCATCCAGGAAGGCAGAGGGTAGCTGTGAGAAAAGTTT
This sequence comes from Rana muscosa, assembly GCA_029206835.1. Classification (NCBI taxonomy): domain Eukaryota; kingdom Metazoa; phylum Chordata; class Amphibia; order Anura; family Ranidae; genus Rana; species Rana muscosa. The sequence continues at coordinate 1,002,285,332 of CM055116.1, read as the reverse complement.
GAAGGAGTATGGCGGGTAGATGTAAGTAAAGCTTGAAGATAAAGTAGAGCGGTTAGCTGTGAGTGAAGCTCGGGGCATCCAGCGGGTGGCTGAGAGTCCAAGAAGGTTAGTGAGAGAGAAAGCGAGCTGAGTTTAAGGATCTACAGTGGGATACTGTGAGTTAAACTGGCAGATCTACAGTGGGCTACTGTGAGGTAAACTGGAGGATCTACAGTAGGATACTGTGGGAGAATTTGTTGCCGTAGGAGACAGTGGTTGCTACAAAATTCAGAAGGCTGTATTCAGCATAAAGGCCCTCGTTCTGTATTCCTGTTGCCTAGTTCTATTTTTGTATTCGGATTTAATTGCTATTGCATTTGCCTAAGGGTGTCCTGTGCCCTAAACCATCTCTCCTCAACGTTCCTGTTAAGAGAACTAAAACTCTTGTTAATTTTTTACAAAAACTGACTGGCGCCCAATCCTTTCACCTTGTAACACACCCATTATGCCTATTAACCTGCACCCTGAGGAAGAATTTCAGTTCTCCCTGGCTCTGGGGGTCAACATCAGGTACCTTGGAAGTCGGAACAAGTAAGCTTGACATTTTAATATGTAGATTAAAAATAATTGAATGCATAGTGTTTTATTTAATATTTTCTTTTTTATGAGCAGAGGACTGAAAATAAAATAAAAAACGTATTTTATTTTTAACCTTATAGTTAGATAATTATGAAATATTACCTTTATGTATCTTGTCTTACCTATTTCTGGCTAAAAGATGAAGCTCCAGGTTCCATTTGACCTGTTTACTAAGTTAACCTTAAAGTATATCTATACCCAAGGACAAAATTGTAAAATATTGCAACTTATTAATTTTAAGATGTGGTAGCTATAATAATTTTTTCTGCCTTTCTCTCTTTCATTTCCACCTTTTAGTTTTTTTTGCTAGTAACACATAGTTCACTCAATGTATGCATCTGTGCAAAAGCAGTTTTGTCATGAGATTGCAGGTCACACTTTCTTCCTCCCACAAAAACAACCTTGATACATAAATTAAGTAATTGAACAAAGAGCATGACAACTTAATGGCAGAAAAATGACTGGGGCACTTTCATTGGTTTAAAGGATAAGTTCACCTTTCATAACAGCTCCTCTGCAAACACTGTGGGGTTATTACCCTCCGTGCCTTCCGCCAGGCCAATGAGATGAATATTGTTCCATCGACACCTGTTCTCGGAGTCTTCAGCTCTGTGTTCCAGCCCCTTAACTCTGGATTGCAGATCCCTCCACCGCATCCTCCACATGTCCCCCCTGTGATTCAGCCACGGTCAGCCGGGAGTGGACCTTATCCAGGTCTTGTCGGATGAGTCCAACGTCCATCTGGACCGCCTCGATTTTAGAGGTAAGGGCAGCTTGGCAAGAGGCAACAGTCGTCTGGCAGGTAGCGATAGCTGCCATGACCTCCCTGGTGCAGAGTTGGCAGGTCCTTCCAGTGGGTCCGTCTGGGACGCCATGTTAGCGCATGGTGCCTGCTCACTGTACCACCGAGGCTCTGGGCTTACTGCAGGAGGTATATCCGGGGGAAATCAAAGTCTCTTTCCCCCTCTGCCACGACCGGATTGTTTAGAAGGCATCCACTGTCGCTTGTCGTGGTATAGAACATTGAAAGACCCAGTCAGGAGGATTGCAGGATTATCTCAGCAGCAGAGCTCCGGAATAAACGTCCGTTCACTCCGCCATCTTGGACATGCCCCTGCTGCATTTCTTTAACTGACAATTGCACGGTCGTGCGATGTTGTACCCAAACAGAATTTATGTCCTTTTTTTCCCACAAATGGAGCTTTTTTTTTTTACCACCTCTGCAGTTTTTATTTTTTGCGCTATAAACCAAAGAAGAGTGACAATTTTGAAATAAAACACAATATCTTTTACTTTTTGCTATAGTAAATATCCAAATTTTTAGTTGGGCAAAAGTTATAGCACCTACAAACTATGGGAAAGATTTATGGCATTTGTATGGCTATTTTTTACTAGTAATGGCGATGATTTGCGATTTTTAGCGGTATTGCGACGTTGCAGCAGACAGGTCAGACACTTTTGACACATTTTTAGGACCATTGACATTTACAGAGCGATCAGTGCTATAAATATGCACTGATTACTGTGTAAATGTCACTGGCAGGGAAGGGGTTAACACTAGGGGGCGTTCAAGGGGTTAACTATGTTCCCTATGTGTGTGTTTTAACTGTGGGGGGATGGGACTAACTAGGAGAGATGACAGATCGCTGTTTCTACACACGATCTGTCTTCTCTCCTCTGACAGCACAGGGATTTGTGTGTTTACACACACACAAACCCCCGTGCTGCCACTCGTGCACGCAATCGCGAGTGGCCGGTGGCGATCGTGCCCGCCATGCAGCGGGCGTGCCCTCTGGTGGCTCTCTGCCCAGGAGAGCCATTCTGCCACAGTAAATCTGCGTGAGCCGGTCGGGAACCGGTTAAAGGGTAAGAAAAATCTGTAAGGTGAACTTACACTGGACTCCCCCCCCGGTTCTGCTGACCAGGATTACGCCGAACAACCCGCTCTGACACATCGGATAGCCGATTTACCGATACGGGGATTAGAAATCCCCTCGGCTTAATCTCCTAAATGTACCTCGTAAAGGTACGTATAAGGGGCATTCTAATTGTTTGTTCAGTGCCATCACATGGGCGGCGCCAACCAATCAGAACCAATGTAGCCCATCCTGTCAGCGCTGGAGAAGAGGAGAGAAAGCCGTGGGGATTTCAAATCCCTGAACCGGTAAAGCAGCTATCCGATGCATCAGAACGAGTGAGCACGGGAATCCAGGTCAGCAAAACCGGGGATAGGGAGGGGGTCCAGTGGAAGTTCACCTTACAGATTTTCTGTAAAGGTGAACTTACACTTTAAATTACAGGATACCAATGAATATATAATCATACACTTCCTACCTTTTAAACACTGTGCTATAGTTTTATAACAATCTGCTCATTTACAGTTTGTTTATTTTACTTTTAATCATTTACACTATCTTTTATGATTGTTTAGTAAAAAGGGAGCTACATTTAATAAAAGATATCATGCTGATTTTTTAATCTAAAGCGACAAAAATTTCCTTTTTTGAAGATAAAAGCAAACTTCAGGGTGATTGAACACTGGTAGATTAAAAAAAACCTCAAAACTTCAATTTACTGCTTTGTAATGGTCAAAGTTATGTTTTATATAAAGCATAAAAAACTGCACTTTTGTCTTGTCAATTAGCTTATGGCAATTGCTCACTCTTCTGAAAAGCAAATAAAGAAAAAACACTGCAAGACATGTGAAGTGAGACTAAAAAAATGTCACCTGCATGCTGTTACATTTTTTAACACGTGGGTTTGCTTAGAATAATTTAATTACATTTCTTGTCAGATTTTCAGGGCTGTTAATTCAAATTTCATGGCATATTTATTAAAATTATTTCACTTTATGTTTGTTGTACGTGTACAAGTTTGACTTGTTAATTTTAATGCTGCAGTAAAATATTATTGTTGGCAGCACTACTCATTTATTTATAATCATTTACTTGCATATGCAAATATACCCTGTCACCAGTGAATGAGCAAAATGGAAAATAAATGAACAAGAGCTATAGATATAAGAGTTTAATTGGGTTGGCATGCTTTTTCTTCTTCTTTCTTTATTTACTCAGTAAACATAAAATCGCCTTGTAAGATCAGAAATGTACAAAGTTCTTTAGTTAAGCTCCCTGAATAAAATTCAAAACTCAGTGTATAAAAAGTTTGATGGATTTAAAATATTGCCTGTTAGCCTCAAGTATTATCTGCACCACAACAAAAACATACATACAGTATGGCCCCCCGTGTGAATGAGTAAGGAGTACTTATTGACAAAAAGTTACAGATCAAATAAACACACACACACGCTGTAAAATAAAAAAAATATTTAACCCCTCTGTCTATTTCAGCATGGAAGGCTATTGGTAACAAGGCCACCCCCTTATACAAGGATACTTACACTAGCAGAGATATACCACATAAGTTCAATAAGGTGTGGGGTAGTTGGATGAATAGTGCATTCACAGTGTCGGTTTAAATTTATCTTTTTAAAATAAATAAGGGACGCAACCTATAATATGTGTGGATTCTGATCTGGGGTGTGGGTCATCTGCCTGATATTACCACTGGAGGGACAGTGGGCTCATGCATTACTATATACATGTCAATGCTGTTGGTATCTTGAAGAAAGGAGGGGTATATTGGTTTGACCAAAGAATTGTTTACTTTCTCGATGAGAGGTATATATTGTACGTGAGGGTCTTTACTCTTGTTTCTGTGTTCCTGGGTATTGGTATCAGGGGTTATATAATGAGCCAAATGCTGAAGAAGTGTATGTTATGTTATGGTATGTAGCCCGATTGGGCTTTTTATGTACATTTTTTTTCTGTAATTGTTATTACAAAACTTAATAAATAAAATAAAAAATAAAAACAATTTTTATTTAAAAAAATAATGTCTCATGAAATGCTGTAAATGTCTAACAAAAATTCTTTACCTTTTACATATACGTGTTTAAATATAGATTCATATATAGTTAAACCAATTGTTTTCACTACTGCCACCTTAAAATTGTATCAACATAAAAAAATGTGTCAAAGTGCAAATATTCCACATTAACGGTAGCGCTGCGATATATACCGTATTTATTTAACACGCACAGGCATATAACGCACCTTAACTTTAAGAGGGAAGTTTCAGGAAATAAAAAAACTTTCCACAGCCCCCTGCGTATAACACGTAGGCACAGTTTACCCTCTATTTTCATTGTAAAAAAGTGAGTGTTATGCACCAATAAATACAGTAATCTCAATACCAGTCATCAGGTGATAAAAATAAACATAGAAATAAAAAAAACTTCAAGACCCCCTGTGACGAAGTCAGAAGGGACGAAATGCATCGGAGCATAGCTAAACGACAACCATAGGAGATGTTAGGACTGTGACTACAGCATCCGGAGGTGGTGAGACATTGGGGTCAATCACCAAATGTGATGTACTCCTGACGCCAATTATAAAAAGTGCTTAATGTGTTTTTAATGTGTGAGTGGCTTTTAATTTGTTTTAATAAATACGTTTGGCTAGGGTACTGTACCATTGGAGGTATTTTGTTCTTTATATGGGATTTGGCCATATATTAACCCTGCAGAGGAACACATATGAGGAGAGAGCTGATTTATTAATACATTGAGCTTATCATGCCAACCATGAGAATGGAAGGCATGGGAATCTGGTGAGTTCATTTCTATTGGGAGAAGGATCATTTGCACACGGGATGACACAGAAATCAGGAAACACCAACAACCATTGATAACAGCACTTGGTGGATCTTTTTCTTGAGCACAAATGACACTGGGGTTATTTTGATTTTATTACGGAGTAATGGAGTATTTTTTTGAAGTTTTTCTATTTCTATGTTTATTTTTTTATTACCTGATGAATGGTATTGAGATTATATATCACAGCAGTACCGTTGATGTGGAATATTTGCACTTTGACACATTTTTTTTATAAGAATTCTTTGCTGCCATTGCTGCATCACAACTGACAGCTCCCCAGCTGGCTGCTGAATATAAACAAACCAACCAGGGTGCTGGCTTATATCACTGATCAAACATTGTATTGACCATATTTGGTTAATGATGTCGCTCATGGTCCCCGTTTGGATTGTTATCATTTGGCTCTCGGCTGGGAAGTTGTCTGTTGTGACGGAGCATTGTCAGGAGAGGAAAGCCACATTCATTGTGTTTGTGTTAACGGGTCATCCAGGCATCATTATTTGTGATTAATGATGGATCTACAATGCTGAATTATGTAATTGATGTTGAATTTACAGTGTGGGACATATATTTGTATTATTGTTATTTTTCTTTTAATAGTGTACATTTTCAAAGTTGTACAGTATGTTTATTTTTAATTTTTTTTAGAAATGGGTAACCAGTTATTTGGTGCCCCCCCCTTATTTGAAGAGGCTTCCAGATTCTGATAAGACATCCCTCTTGCTGAGTCTCACATGGACCAGGCCTCCTGGCAAGGTGCACCTCCCATGTTAAGGAACATGTGTCTGGACATGGATCAGAAAGGGAGAGTAACATACTCACTGCCCCTCCCTATCCTGTCTTCCACATTGCATGCTCAGGTAGGAGTCTGGATTTTGGGAAGACTCCAGACTAATTTTTTTTTCATGGGGTCCAATTTAAAATCCACATTATTTGGGGGTCCCAAAGCCTCTTTGTTTAGACACAAAACAAACCTGTAAATGTTATTTGGTGGCAATAGTTTTATTTTCCTAAATGTCAAATTTGCTGTAGTACACCCTTCAGGCACACCATTTCATGTACAGGTTTAAGACAAGCATGTGTATTTTTAATATTGCTCTAAAAGTCTTTCAAAAAGACCCACTCCTTGCCAAATGGTATTTTTATTTATTTATTTAATTTTCATTGGTCCTCCATGACAGTGCCCAGCTGTCCATGTCCTTTTTTGTAGCAAAAGCTTGCAAATTGGCCCTGAAAAAAGTGCAGACTAAAATAATACGATTTGGCTCCTCCAGACCTCAATGAGGTTTGGGTGTTATGCCAGGCATCTGCGGATTTTCTTTCATTTCTTCAGTGAACATCCAGTGCACCAATCTTTCTCAGTTCACTCATCACTAGTCTATAGTTTTAGCCCTAACATAAGGATATATTAGCCTGTATTTGTTTGCAATTTAAATCTTACTTCAAATAACAGGATCATGTACATCAGCCATCCATAAATGGCGGACCACAGTCTGGATCTGGACTGAGTGTCTCATTTGGATCACTGCGGTCACGTTATTTAGGAGCCATTCTGTCCACAGCCATCATGACCACTGCTGTTATTCTTACAGAGCTGACAGCAAGAGGCAGGATAGCTCTTGATGGATGGCAGGGGCTGTCTGAGTTAACAAGTATGTTTTTGGGATGCAGGGCTGTCCTAGCAACCAATCACCAGCTTGTAGCTCCCACCCTCTGTCCAGATCTGTTGTGCCTCCTGCCATCTGTCCTGTCTGTGTAAGATAGGACAGAAGGGGGAGGGGTGATGTGAGGGGGGTGAGGATAGTGATATGGAAGGCTGAGGATAGTAATGATAGTAATGAAGGGGCTGAGGACAGTAATATGGGGGGCTGAGGACAGTAATTGGGGAGCTGAGGAGAGTAATATGGGCAGGCTGAGGACAGTAATGGGGGGCACTGAGGACAGTAATGTGAAGGTAGGAATTCTGATGTGAAAGGAGTGAACAGTGATGTAAAGGGAAGGACTGATGTGAAGGGGAAACAGAGGATGCTGATGTAAGAATGGGATTGTGAAATAAGACTCGGTTAAGGTCTGTGCATACATGTTTGCATGTGCATGTCACGGGTAGGACAGTCTATTCTTTTTAATGAGCTGCCCTACATGTAAGAAATGTAGGGAAAGAAGTCCCAACCCTTTTTTGTTTAAAATCTCGCCACTGTAACCTTACAGCCTGGTGCTGAAGGAAGAAGAATTATTGGCACCCCCCGTGAATCTGCTGAAGTGCAGCGTGTTCCCTAGCTACAGAGATGTGAATCTAGCCTAAGAAGAGAGTGGAGCTGTGATGTGAAGGATCTGAGTCATGGCATAAACATTTGATTTGGACCCCTGCTTGATGAATATTTTATTGCACTGACCTTTGTGAATTTTAATTCAATACCCCTGATGTACATGTACATATGTTACTGCATGACCTGGAAGTAAAAAAAAAAAAGTGGGACAACCCTGATGGGCAAAGACTATAATGTGGAGCAAAGATCATGCTTAGACAGAACAGATTGCAACTGGAGTTTTTAGTCCTAAATTTTCAATATAGAAGACATGTACATTAATGCAGCACATGCTAATTCAGTAAAAAGACATCAGTAGCAACACAATAGGATATCCAGGTGTGCGACTTCCTATATAAGATGGTATGATAAACTGGCCATTACACTGTGGAGCCTTGGAGCCATTAATTGGTTATAAGTCATATTCAGCAACCAGTACAGTTAAACAAGGAACACAAGTTTCATACAAATCATAAAAACACATTTTGTATACCGGGGTCGGCAACCCATAGATCGCGGGCTACCCGTTGACCACCAACAGGTGATGGGTAGACCTCAAAGACATCCTACTGTTGCCAACCCGGTCTTTGCTCCAGAGAGATGCATGCGCATGCTCATCCAATCCCAAGCTGTAGAGGCAGCCCTTGCCCCTCTGGAATAGCTCAGGTGGGTTTGGGCTTTTCTCCGAACATGTAGATCTCCAGGTAGATCTCCATGTCTCAAAGGTTAAAAATTATATAGATACCCATGCTATGGTGTACAAATAATACAATAAACTACCCTACATAAATGTGACAGGGCTGCTGCTGCTGCTGTGTAAGGTAAAAAACAACAAAGTGAGGATACAAATTATTAAACTCAGCACTGCTCCAATATTCTTAATAATCAATAAATCATACAATATAGTGCAAAAAATCCATAAAGTGCAAAAAAGTGCAAAACGGTATCAAGTCCTTTCAATACAAAATGCACGTGTATGTTCTTGTTGTGAGGATTTGAGTGCCACTCTGTGCTCCCCTCCTGGGTCCCCACTCACCAGAAATAAGTTATAAACACGCAAGGTCTTTTCCAACAAGGATCAGGATGTCTCCTTACACCATAGATTGTAAAAGATTCCACAATAAACCAAGATGTCTCCTCGTTATTCCATTACTGGATCTCCATTGCAGTAAAACAGGCAATACATGTGCCAAATGAAGAGAGAGATGCACATACCAAAAAACTTAAAAAGGCCTTGATTGAGTTAGTCGATGAGGGATTTAGACAGGGCATTCTTGATAAAAAAAAGAGAAGGAATACTTGGTACCGGTGGTTCCACGTATCCCGTTAGTGTATTACCTTCCTAAGGTACACAAAAACATCATTCATCCCCCCGGTAGACCCATTGTGAGTGGGATTGATTCAGTAACATCCAGAATCGGCAGGTATATTGATTTTTACTTACAGCCACTGGTCTGCAAAACACCATATTTTTTGAAAGATACCGGCGACACTTTACGCAGGTTACAGGCTGTTGAATTTAACGATGATTGCATACTAGTGACGGCTGATGTGACATCTTTATATACCTCTATTCCACACCGGTTGGGATTTAAAGCAGTGGATCATTTCTTGTCCAACAGCAGCTTGATTCCTGAAGTACAGCAGAAATACATCATGGAATTACTTAGGTTTGCTACACAGTGTAACTACTTTTGGTATAATGACCAGTTCTTCCTCCAACGAAGGGGCGTCGCTATGGGGGCCAATTTTGCCCCCAGTCTAGCGAACCTTTTTATGGCTCTATGGGAGGAGGATGTTGTCTATGCCATTCAGCGCCCTGAGTTGGTGCTGTGGGCCAGGTATATAGATGACATCCTCCTCCTGTGGAAAGGAGATGATGAGTCTCTACATGAATTTATGGTCACTCTCAATGACAACAAGATGGGCATTGTTTTGACCTATGAAATTAGCCGCAGCATGATCCATTTCCTGGACCTGGAGATCTCTGTTGATCACCAGTGTCAGGTCTGCCAGGAAACTACAACCGTCCCTCTGCTTTCCTGACCGGTAGTCTTGTTATTCCGGTGTCAGGTGGAGGGACGGCTGAGATCTCCTGCAGCCTGGAAATAAGGAACCGCAAAGGAAGGTGCAGATAGCCTAACCACAACCCCCAGCAACAACTCACAGTTAGTAGGCAGAAGACAGGATCCCAGGAGGGAAAAGGACAATCCAGGTAACGTAGTCAGAACATGCCAGGGAGGGTCGGCAGCAAGGTAAACCAGGTCCAAGGGATAATCCAGGAATCATAGTCAAGACGAGCCAAGTAGGTAACCAAAAAGTAAGAGCATCCATAAACAGGAACCTATCCTAAGGCATGGACAGGATGGGGAAGTGGGAATATATAGGGACACTAATGAGAAGACGGCTGACAGCTGGTCCAAGGGTGGAGCAAACATCCCCACTAGTGAAAAAGAACATAACTAGGATGCTAACATAAAAACTGGTGGTTCAGGACATAGGAAAACAGTCTATGAACACCAGGCCCTGGGATCAAATCCCGGACACGGCGTGACAGTACACCCCCACACAAAGGTGCCTATCGTGGAAGGACTTGACCAGCTGTTGGGCATGAACATCACAAGCAGGCACCCAAGTCCTCTCTGCAATGGAGTAGCCCTCCAGTTCACCAGATATTGTAATTGTCTACCCCTATGTCGGGAATCCAGAATTTTGCTAACTTCATACTCTTGATGGTCATCCACAGAGACTGGAGAGGGACGTCTAGAGGGGAGAGAGAATCTATTCTTGACAAAGGGCTTAAGCAAAGATACATGAAATGTATTGGGAATGCGAAGGTGAAGGGGCAAGCGTAGTTTATAAGCCACAGGGTTGACCTGACAGAGAATGCGAAAAGGTCCTATAAATCTAGGACCTAACTTGGAGGAAGGTTGTCGCAGTTTCATGTTCTTGGTGGACAACCAAACCAGCTGATTAAGATGATAGCGGGGTGCAGGGTTTCTGTGACGATCTGCATACCCCTTGTATCTATGTACAGACTGAAGCAGAACCTTTTTTATGTTTCTCCAGTGCGTAGTCAATCTTGACACCATGTTGGCTGCCGCAGGTACCTCCACCAAGGAAGACTGGAAGGGGAGAACCCTGGGTTGATACCCAAAGGCAGCTTGGAAAGGGGAACATCTAAGGGAAGAGTGTCACTGCGAATCGTGTGCTAGTTCTGCTAGAGGTAACATCTCGCTCCAGTTGTCATGTTCAGCATTGATATAAGCTCGTAGGTAGATCTCCAAATCTTGATTGACCCTCTCTGTCTGGCCATTAGATTGGGGATGGTATCCAGAGGACAGGGAATTCTTGATCCCCAGATGTTTGCAAATGGCCCTCCAGAATGAGGATATGAATTGAGGGCCTCTATCGCTAACAATATCAACAGGGATGCCGTGTAAGCGGATGACATTCTCAATAAAGGATAAAGCCAGGCTTGGGGCAGAAGGTAGTGCAGGCATGGGAATGAAGTGGGCCAACTTTGAAAATCGGTCCACTACCACCCAAATGACGGTATTCCCACTGGAGGTGGGCAAGTCCACAATAATATGCTGATATGAGTCCAGGGAGCAAGAAGAACAGGTAATGGTTGAAGTAGACCTTGTGGAACAGAACGATGCATTTTGATGGCAGCACAAACCAAACAGGCTCTAACAAAGGCTATAACATCCTTTTTTAGAGTAGGCCACCAAACCAGGGACTTCAAACGTAGGAAGGTTTGATTGATAGCAGGGTGTCCGGATACCATCTGGCCATGGGCCCATTGTAACACTTCTTTTCGTAATTCTAGGGGAACAAACAAGGTTTTGGGTGGAACTGAGAGATTAGAAGGTGCCCGAGACTGTGCGGCCAACAAGTTCCTTTGTAAAGCAGTATCCAGTTGTGCAATGATTCGTTTCGGAGGAACAATATGATCAGGAGGTATTTGCAGATTCTCACAAGGGAATTGCCGAGACAGGGCATCGGCCTTGGTGTTCTTGGTGCCAGGAATGTACGTCACTACAAAGTTGAACCGGGTGAAGAATAACGCCCATCGGGCTTGTCTGGGATTCAGTCTTTGGGCCTTCTCTAAGTAGATTAGGTTCTTATGGTCAGTTTGAACCACAACAGGAAGTTCCGTACCTTCTAAAAGATGTCTCCATTCGGAAAATGCTAATTTTATAGCTAAAAGTTCTCTATCCCCTATGTCATATTTTTGTTCTGCAGCAGAGAACTTCTTAGAGAAAAAGGTGACCGGATGCAACTTGTTAGAAGTGGGTTCTCATTGGGATAATACTGCTCCGGCCCCTACTTCGGAGGCATCAACTTCCAAGAAATATTGAGCCGAAGGCTGAGGATGGCGAAGAACAGGAGCAGAGCAAAAAGCAGATTTTAGAAGGTCGAAAGCCTCCAGAGCTTCAGGAGGCCACTGAGAGCATTTGGTCCCTTTTTTTGTGAGGACGGTGATGGGAGCCAAAATTTTGGAGAAATTCTTGATGAATTTGCGGTAGTAGTTACAAAATCCAATAAAACGCTGTATTTCCTTTAAGGTAGAAGGTCTAGGCCAGGGATATGCAATTAGCGGACCTCCAGCTGTTGCCAAACTACAAGTCCCATGAGGCATAGCGAGACTCTGACAGCAGCAAGCATGACACCCAGAGGCAGAGGCATGATGGGACTTGTAGTTTTGCAACAGCTGGAGGTCCGCTAATTGCATATCCATGGTCTAGGCCATTGTAAGATAGCATCGAGTTTCTTGGAGTCCATCTGGAATCCATTAGATGAAATTATGTAACCTAAGAAAGGTATTTCTGATTGTTTAAAAGAGCACTTGGAAGGTTTGGCGTACAGCTTATGATCTCTTAAACGTTGGAGAACAGTGCAAACATGGCCACGGTGAAGCTTTAAGTCTTTAGAGTGAATGAGTATATCATCTAAATAGACGACAACAAAAGAGTCAAGTAGATCCCTGAAAATATCATTCACAAACTCTTGAAATACCGCGGGAGCATTGCAAAGCCCAAAAGGCATCACAAGACACTCATAATGCCCCCTTCTGGTATTAAAAGCTGTCTTCCATTCATCTCCTGCTTTAATTCTAATGAGGTTATATGCAGACTGAAGATCCAATTTGGTGAAGATCTTTGACCCCTGGACACGGTCAAACAGCTCGGTAATTAAGGGCAACGGATACCGATTTTTTACAGTAATACGGTTGAGAGATCTGTAGTCAACGCAGGGTCTAAGTCCTCCATCTTTTTTCTCCACGAAATAGAAGCCTGCTCCCACAGGGGAGGAGGAAGGCCGGATGAAACCCTTTTTTAGACTATCTTCAATGTATTCCTCCATTGCCTTGGTTTCCGCAAGGTTAAGAGGATAGGTTCTCCCCTTAGGAAGTGGAGAACCGGGAAGCAAGTCAATAGCACAGTCATAAGGGCGGTGTGGAGAAAATACGTCAGCAAACCCGGCATAAGCCTCCGGTAGTTCAGGGACAGTAGACACCCCAAGATGGACACTTTATTACGTATAAACTTTTGGATACAGTGAACATGACAAGAGGTGCTCCAGGCAGAAATTTGACCAGAGGACCAGTCAATAGATGGGTTATGTTTACATAACCAAGGGAACCCAAGAATTACAGGATACTTAGGAGACGGAATGACATTAAATGATAGCTCTTCAGAATGCAGAGCCCCCACTAGAACGGAAAGGGGCTTGGTCTCAAGAGAGATAAGTCCATCACCAAGAGGTTCTCTGCCAAGAGTAGTTACACACAGAGGTGGATCTTTTGGAACCGTCGGAATCTGAAGACTCTTAACCAGCGTTGCATCGAGAAATACCCCACCTGCACCGGAATCAACAAAGGCAACGGTGGAGTAGCTCTTATTGTTCCAAGACAATAATACGGGTACTACTAATCTCTCTCGAGGAGGTTTCAAAACAGTGTGGCCTAATGGGGCTCCTTGATCTCCCATTAAGCCCGGGAGTTTTTTCAGCTGCATCGGACAAGAATGCAGGAAGTGACCCGGCTTACCACAAAACAGACAGAGGCCTAGAGTTCTGCGTTTGGTACATTCATCATCAGACAAACGCACAGCCCCTACATCCATGGATTCTTCCTCAAACCCGGCGGTTGGTGGAAAAAATTGTCTCTGACGCTCCCTCTCAGACTGGCATTCAGAGAAGCGAGTATCCACGAGGATACACAAATTAATGAAATCCTCCAATGCCACAGGGATCTCACGGTAAGTTAATTCGTCCTTAATGCGTTCCGCTAGACCTCTGCGGAAGGCGGCCTTAAGGGTGCAATTATCCCAGGTAGTCTCTGCCGCAAGTGTGCGGAATTCTATTGCATAAGATGCTACTGTGCATTTACCCTGGTGTAAGTCAAGAATACTGGCCTCAGCTGCCCTTACTCTGCCAGGAACGTCAAAAATTCTCTCAAAGGTTTTCATAAACGTGGGGTAATCAGTAAGTACAGGAGAATCTTTCTCAAGAAGAGGCGACACCCAGGACAGAGCTCTGCCCTTAAGCAAGGAAATAATAAATGTCACCTTGGCTTGGCTAGAGGTAAACACAGAAGGTTGGTTTCTAAAATGCAACCGGCAAAGGTTGAGAAATCCCCTGCAATCCAAGGGGTTCCCATCATACTTTTCGGGGAGAGGTATCTTTGGAGGGGGAAAGCCCACAGGTTTAGACACAACTACAGGTTCCCCAACCCCAGACTCAAGAATTTTGGTGTAGCAGGACAAGTACCATGTGCGGAGGCCAAAGAAGATAACAGAGTAGTGATGGCACCCAATTTCTCCTCCAATGACTGTACATGATTAGCCTGCTCACCCAACATCTGACCCTGTAGAGAGACTGCCTGCACCAGCTCGCTGAGGTCCATCTGGCCTTAGGAAAATGTCAGGTCTGCCAGGAAACTACAACCGTCCTGACCGGTAGTCTTGATATCCCCGTGTCAGGTGGAGGGATGGCTGAGATCTTCTGCAGCCTGGAAATAAGGAACCGAAAAGGAAGGTGCAGATAGCCTAACTACAACCCCCCAGCAACAACTCATGGTTAGTAGGCAGAAAACAGGATCCCAGGAGGGAAAAGGACAATCCAGGTAACGTAGTCAGAACAAGCCAGGGAGGGTCGGCAGCAAGGTAAACCAGGTCCAAGGGATAATCCAGGAATCGTAGTCAAGACGAGCCAAGTAGGTAACCAAAAAGTAAGAGCATCCATAAACAGGAACCTATCCTAAGGCACGGACAGGAAGGGGAAGTGGGAATATATAGGGACACTAATGAGAAGACTGCTGACAGCTGGTCCCAGGGTGGAGCAAACATCCCCACTAGTGAAAAGTAACTAGGATAATAACATAAAACCAGTTCACTGGTGATTCAGGACATAGGAAAACAGTCTATGAACACCAGTTCCTGGGATTAAATCCTGGACATGGCGTGACAACCAGTTTGTTACGAAAACGTTTTTTAACCACTTCCATACAGGGCACTTATACAGCTTCCTGCCCAGACCAATTTTCAGCTTTCGACGCTGTTGCACTTTGAATGACAATTGCGCGGTTGTGCTACACTGTATCCAAACTAAATTTTTATCATTTTGTTCCCACACATAGAGCTTTCTTTTGGTGGTATTTTTGGTGGTATTTTTATTTTCTGCTAAAATAATTTAAAAAAGACCGAAAATTTTGAAAAACGTTTACAAAACTTTGTAAATAAGTAAGTTTTCTCCTTCACTGATGGGCACTGATGGGGCTGCACTGACGGGCACTGATGGGCACTGATGAGGCGGCGCGGATGGGCACCGATAGGCGGCGGGATGGGCACCGATAGGCGGCACGGATGGGCACAGATAGGCGGCACGGATGGGCCCAGATGGGCACAGAAAAGCGGCACGGATGGGCACCGATAAGCGACACAGATGGGCACTGATAGATGGCATGGATGGGCACTGATAGGTGGCACGGACGGCCATGGATGGGCACTGATAGGTGGCATGGATGGGCACTGATAGGTGGCACTGTAATGTGTTAATGGATGCCAATCAGTGCCAAACAATAATGCCTGACAATCAGTGATGCCCATTGTGGGCACTGATTGGCATCCATTAGGGGCACTGATTGGCATCCATTAGGGGCACTGATTGGCATCCCTGGTGGTCTAGGGAGGCATATCTGGTAATGGACATCCCTGGTGGTCCAGTGGCATCCCTGGTGGTCCAGTGTGGGCATCCTCGGGGGGGCTGTGCTGATAATTGATCAGCACAAACCCCCCCTGTCAGAGGAGCAGCCGATCGGCTCTCCTCTACTCGCGTCTGACAGACGCGAGTGAGGAAAAGCCGATTACCGGCTTTTCCTGTTTACATGTGATCAGCCGTGATTGGACACGGCTGATCACGTGGTAAAGAGTCTCCGTCGGAAACTCTTTACCTAGATCGGTGTTGCAGTGACAGACTGACACCCTACAGCAACGATCGCCGCGATGCGCGCCCCCGGGGGCACGCAGCGGCTTAAAATACAGAGGACGTCATATGACGTCCAGTCAGGATTTTAAAACCACTTTGCCGCCGTCAATCCGCTATAGGGTGGGCGGCAAGTGGTTAAACCAACTGATCGCAACGGGTATATCCCTAAGGACGGTTGCCATTATGGCTCATGGTTAAAATCAGTGCCATACAGCCAGCTACTCCGCATCAGGAGAAATTGTACCAACGTGACTGACTTCCAACAACAGGCTGGGATTTTGAAATCCAGATTTGTTGAGATGGGGTATATGCCATTGACCATAGATGAAGAGATTGATCGTGTCTCCAAACTAGACCGTAGTCTACTCATCTCTGAACAGCCTAAACGGGCTCCTGATGCTAAATTGAAATGGCCATTCAGGACTCTGTTTTCTGTGCAACATGAACAAATTAAGAACATCTTGAATCGTCATTGGACGGTACTCAAGAATAACCCTTTGCTTGGTCCTGTACTGCCTGATTGTGCAGGTATTATCTATAGAGGTGCATTACCTCTTAGGAATAAGATTGTTCCTAATGTGAAAAACCCTCCAACTAAACCCGCTTTCTTTCCCAATTACAAGGGATTTTATCCCTGTCGCAAGTGCAAGGTGTGCACCCACAATGTTTGAAAGGGTAGGAAAACAGACAGTTTTATGTCCACTACAACTTCAACTGTGTACCACATGAAACAGTTCATAACATGTGCCACCCGCTATGTAGTATATCTTATTACATGCCCATGCCAGAAACAATATGTGGGAAGAACCATTAGAACCTTCTCCATCAGGGTCAACGAGCATATCGCCAGTATTAAAAAGGGTCGCACTAACCATAGTGTTCCGAAGCACTATTTACTGTGTCACCAGAAGGACCCCTCGGGCACGCGATTCCAAGTGATCAACAGATTTACCCCCCATTGGAGAGGTGAGTCACGTGTCAGAGGGGTCTCTCAGCTTGAGATGTTCTGGATTTACCAGCTTCGCTGTTTTTCCCCTCATGGGTTAAACATTGACTGGGATAAAAACACGTTTATTAATAAGGCATAAACGTGTCTATTAACTAAGCATGATCACTAAAGGGATTGTATATATAATCCTTTTTTTGGCCTTTTGTATTATACTGTTTTCCATCAGTAGGTGGCCCTGACTAGGGATGAGCTTCGAGTTCGAGTCGAACTCATGTTCGACTCGAACATTGCCTGTTCGCCCGTTCGCCGAACAGCGAACAAATTGGGGTGTTCGCGGCAAATTCGAAAAATCTATGGGAGAAATCTAAAGTGCTAATTATAAAGGCTTATATGCAAGTTATTGTCCTAAAAAGTGTTTGGGGACCCGGGTCCTGCCCCAGGGGACATGTATCAATGCAAAAAGAAGTTTTAAAAACGGCCGTTTTTTCGGGAGCAGTGATTTTAATAATGCTTAAAATGAAAAAATAAAAGTGAAATATTCCTTTAAATTTCGTACCTGGGGGGTGTGTATGATATGCATGTAAAGTGGCGCATGTTTCCCGTGCTTAGAACTGTCCCTGCAAAAAATGTCATTTTTGAAAGAAAAAAATGCATTTAAAACTGACTCGCGGCTATTAATGAATTGTCGGCTCCCGGCAATACATACAAAAGTCATTGATAAAAAAAAAAAAAAAGCGTGGGGGTTCCCCAGAATTCAATTACCAGGCCCTTCAGGTCTGGAATGGATATTAAGGGGAACCCCGCCGCAAATTCAAAAAAAAATTGACGTGGGGTTCCCCCAAATATCCATTCCAGGCCCTTCAGATCTGGCATGGATTTTAAGGGGAACTCCACCCCAAATTTAAAAAAAAAATGGAGTCCCCCTAAAAATCCATACCAGACCCCTTATCCGAGCACGCAACCTGGCCGGCCGCAGGGGAAAAGGGGGGGACGAGAGAGCGGCCCCCCTCCCTCCTGAACCGTACCAAGCCACATGCCCTCAACATGGGGAGGATGTCCCCATGTTGATGGGGACAAGGGCCTCATCCCCACAACCCTTGCCCGGTGGTTGTGGGGGTCTGCGGGCAGGGGGCTTATTGGAATCTGGAAGACCCCTTTAACAAAGGGGACCCCCAGATCCCGCCCCCCCCCCTATGTGAATTGGTAAGGGGTTGTACCCCTACCATTTCACGAAGAAAGCGTAAAAAAATGTTTAAAAAAACACACAAACACCTTGAAAAAGTCCTTTATTTAAAAAAAAAACAAAAAAACATTCCAGCGGTGAAATCCAGTGTCCCGCGGCGATCCCGATGTCCAGCGCTGTCCTTCATTGGTTGTGCCTGAGCGGACCTGATGGGGAACTCCCTCTCAGTATTTTAAATGTATAGACCCGCCCCTTCTAAAGTTCCCCATCAGGTCCGCTCAGTGGACCAGATGCGGAACATGAGAAGGGGCGGGTCTATACATGTATTACCACAGTGAGAGACACTGTGTAAATTTAAATTTACATAGTGAAGGAAGTTCCCCGCTCAAGCCAATGACGTAGGCGGGTCCGACATACCGAGGGGGCGGACCTGATTGGGAACTGCTCTCACTTTGGTAATACATGTATAGACCCGCCCCTTCTCATGTTCCGCATCTGGGGAACTTTAGAAGGGGCGGGTCTATACATTTAAAACACTGAGAGGGAGTTCCCCATCAGGTCCGCTCAGGCACAACCAATGAAGGACAGCGCTGGACATCGGGATCGCCGCGGGACACTGGATTTCACCGCTGGAATGTTTTTTTTTTTTTTATAAAGGACTTTTTCAAGGTGTTTGTGTGTTTTTTTTAAACTTTTTTTACGCTTTCTTCGTGAAATGGTAGGGGTACAATGTACCCCTTACCAATTCACATTGGGGGGGGGCCGGGATCTGGGGGTCCCCTTTGTTAAAGGGGTCTTCCAGATTCCGATAAGCCCCCCGCCCGCAGACCCCCACAACCACCGGGCAAGGGTTGTGGGGATGAGGCCCTTGTCCCCATCAACATGGGGACATCCTCCCCATGTTGAGGGCATGTGGCTTGGTACGGTTCAGGAGGGAGGGGGGGCCGCTCTCTCGTCCCCCCCTTTTCCCCTGCGGCCGGCCAGGTTGCGTGCTCGGATAAGGGGTCTGGTATGGATTTTTAGGGGGACTCCACGCCATTTTTTTTTTAAATTTGGGGTGGAGTTCCCCTTAAAATCCATGCCAGATCTGAAGGGCCTGGAATGGATATTTGGGGGAACCCCACGTCAATTTTTTTTTTTATTTGCGGCGGGGTTCCCCTTAATATCCATTCCAGACCTGAAGGGCCTGGTAATTGAATTCTGGGGAACCCCCACGCTTTTTTTTTTTTTTTTATCAATGACTTTTGTATGTATTGCCGGGAGCCGACAATTCATTAATAGCCGCGAGTCAGTTTTAAATGCATTTTTTTCTTTCAAAAATGACATTTTTTGCAGGGACAGTTCTAAGCACAGGAAACATGCGCCACTTTACATGCATATCATACACACCCCCCAGGTACGAAATTTAAAGGAATATTTCACTTTTATTTTTTCATTTTAAGCATTATTAAAATCACTGCTCCCGAAAAAACGGCCGTTTTTAAAACTTCTTTTTGCATTGATACATGTCCCCTGGGGCAGGACCCAGGTCCCCAAACACTTTTTAGGACAATAACTTGCATATTAGCCTTTATAATTAACACTTTAGATTTCGAACGTTCGAGTCCATTGTATTTAATAGGGTTCTAAAGTTTACACGAACATTTTGTCTGTTCGCAGGTTCTGGTGCGAACCGAACAGGGGGGTGTTCGGCTCATCCCTGGCCCTGACAAGCGTATTGCTGCCTTTATAGGAACATAACTGCAATTTAATTGTCTCAGTGATACCTTCCTCCTCTTCCCTCCTTGAAAAAGTGCCCCATATGAATGTGTCACTGGATTTATTGCTGTACATGTACTATTTCGAGTTATCATGTATTTTTATACCATTTTACCTTTATTTTGTATGTATCAAACTGGAGAATATATTACACCTCCATTGTATTATTTTCCTTCATAATGGCCAATTGCACCGCACAGGATTTACACCTGCTGCTGGATGCAGGTGTTGATGACATTATTGTCATATGATACGAGGCCTTATGAGGAATTACTAGTACATCTTGAGCCGGCCGGTTACTCCTCCCGATGTCACATGTCAGCGACACTGGTTGGTTAACCCACTTGGAACGCAGAGGGTGCGTGATGACAGGTGACGCTGGTATGATGACGCGGATGACGTGTATTGTTTATCCATGTCTCCTTTCTGTGGGCAGTACATATCGCCGGCAGCGGCATCACGCCTACCGATGCACGCCGTGTTGATGTCCATCTGTTACACAGGAGGGATGCGATGATGCCATTGGTTGGTGTGGTGGTGATGCCGGCGTTGCGTCTTTATGACGCTGTGCTGCCATCTAGCTGGATTGGATAGGTAGGGCGACGATGCCCTTGGTTGCCGTGGTGGTGACGCTGACGTCCAGTTCGTGCTCCTCCCACGGATTGTATGATCTGTGATAGGATGACTTATGAGTATCCCCACAGTGATTGGTCTGTCGCAACGAAGCAGCATTTTTATATATCAGCTGCTCCGAGTTACAGATCATTAATCAATTTACAGATAATATATATTGGCGTGGTGCAAGCTAGCAGGCTAATACCCCAGTTGAAGAGCTCTCACTCGAAACATGTCGGGTTTTTAGCTTGCAACTACTCTTGTCACTACGCTTACTCATCTTTCCATTTTGTGATCACTCTTTTTTTGCATGCATCCTTCAAGTTGCTTGTAACGCAATTTTTTATCCATGGTTTTATGCCAATAAAGGCCCTTTTTTATATATACCTCATCCTGGAGTTATTTACACTATGTGGAGCCACCTCTGCATTTTTTCATGACACTTTTCCAAGAGGATATCCTATGTTCCGGTTGGTTGAGGATTTTGGTCCATCCCATTCTACATCTTCTATCTGGGATCGTCAACATTGGTTTGTGACAACGTCCCTCGTGGTACCCGGAAGTCGTGTCATGATTGCTTTCACCGGAGGTACAGCCTAGTAGTTTCCGTCCAAGCTTATTTGCCCCTGGTTTATGGTAAGAGTACCCATTTCTTACCTTTATGTCTCGGATGTTGGAGTATACATCAAGTGTGATCCTCATGTTTTGATACAGCTCATCCAGCACGCTCTTCGCAGCTGCACAATAGAGACTCTCTTTTTTCACCATATAGTTTTTGAACACTTTAATGTTTGATACATTTGAGTGCTCCTCATGCCACGGGTTGTATCATTGTATCATATGGTTTGATTACATTGGTTGATATTATGTATATTCACCCAGCACCATTATATGATGTTTTTTCACTGTAGCTACGTCCAAGTGGAGGTTCTGTATTATTTATAGATCAACATTTAGCAGCTTCATTGATATTAGCGCCACATTTTTTCACTTTATAATATTGCTAAAATGTATTTGTTTAAAAACACAAAGAAATGCAGTTACATCAAAAGAAAGGCATACAGAAAAAAAACACTGCCTTGGCGTGCTGCCAGCCATCACTGAACCTCGCGCGTGTGTTTTCTTGACGCGTTTCATCCCTCTCACTGGGCGTGTTCAAGACGCCCAGTGGGAGGGGCGAAATGCGTCAAGCAAGGAGCACAAACACACAAGGTGGCGATTTTTGTCTGTATAGCCTCGTACACACAAACGAGTTTCTCTGCAAAAACCTTGCTGGCAGAGATTTTTTGCCGAGAAATTTGTTCGTGTGTATGGTTTCTCGTCAAGAAAAGCGACAAGAATCTCGTCGAGATTCTTGTCGGCATGTTTCTCGACGAGAAAAGTGAGTGTGTGTACACTTACCTGTCCTCCCGGAAGCCCGCGCATGTTCAAAATGAATTTGACGCATGCGCGGTAGCTTCCTAGGCATACGTAGGGTATACCAAGATGGCGGCGACGGCATCGAATGTGACGAGCGCATGCTCGTCGTAGTCGATGAAGTCACCGCGTACGCTCATGTTTTTTTCGACGAGAATCTCAGCCGTGTGTACGAGGCCTATGCCTTTCTTTTGATGTAAGTGCAATTCTTTGTGTTTTTAAACAAATACATTTTAGCAATATTACACTACGTGCATCTCGCTCTTCCTTTGTATTGCCTATTTTACTGCAATGGAGATCCAGTAATGGAATAATAAGGAGGAGATATCTTGGTTCATTGTGGAATCTTTTACATCCGATGGTGTAAGGAGACATCCTGATCCTTGTTGGAAAAGACCTTGCGTGTTTATAACCTATTTCTGGTGAGTGCGGACCCAGGAGGGGGGCAGAGTGGC
The DNA here is from genome assembly GCA_029206835.1 of Rana muscosa. Classification (NCBI taxonomy): domain Eukaryota; kingdom Metazoa; phylum Chordata; class Amphibia; order Anura; family Ranidae; genus Rana; species Rana muscosa. The sequence continues at coordinate 1,002,262,822 of CM055116.1, read as the reverse complement.
ACTCAAATCCTCACAACAAGAACCTACACAAGCATTTTGTATTGAAAGGACTTGATACCGTTTTGCACTTTTTTGCACTTTATGGATTTTTTGCACTATATTGTATGATTTATCGATTATTAAGAATATTGGAGCAGTGCTGAGTATAATAATTTGTATCCTCACTTTGTTGTTTTTTACCTTACACGTCAGCAGCAGCAGCCCTGTCACATTTATGTAGGGTAGTTTATTGTATTATTTGTACACCATAGTGTGGGTATGTATATAATTTTTAATATATAATTTTTAACCTTTGAGACATGGAGATCTACCTGGAGATGATACAGTTTTTGAAAGGACTTGATACAGTTTTGCACATTTGCACCTTATGGATTTTTTTGCACTATATTGTATGATTTATTGATTATTAAGTATAGAGAAAATGAGCAAATGGCTAGTGAGATGGTTTCTAAAGAGGAAGCAAAATTTATCAGGGATCCAACAGATAACAACTCAAGAACATGGATACAAGCACAGCAGAACTATCGTATATTAATTAAAAAAAAATAGAAAACAAACAAATATTTCAAAAACAAGTAGCATTTGCAGAAGGAGAAAGTGCAGGTAGAATGCTAGCCCAACTAATTAAAACAAACGCGCCCAGCTCAATAGTACCGGCGATAAAGGTAGACGGGGGTAGAATCACTTCCCAAAAATTAGAAATAATAGAGGGTTTTCAGAACTATTATGAGGATCTGTATAGCTCAAAGCAAGAGGAAAGAAGAGAAGAAATGGATACCTTTTTTGGAAGGTTAACGATTCCTTTAATCTCGGAGAGGGACAGAGCAGAGCTAGATAGACCTATAACTTTAGAAGAAGTACAAAGTGCAGTACAGGGGATGGCAGGACAGAAATCCCCGGGACCGGACGGTCTCCCGGTGGAGACCTATCGATACTTCGGGAAAGAACTGCTCCCGGAACTCACTAAGGTTTTAAATAGCTCTATAGATAAAGGAGAACTCCCACCATCTATGTTGGATTCAACTATAATAGTCATCCATAAGGAGGGAAAGGATCCACTGGACACTTCATCATATAGACCCATCTCCTTGATAAACACAGATGCAAAAATATTGTCGAAGGTCTTGGCGGCTAGACTGAGTGGGGTAGTTGAGAAATTGGTGCATCCCGACCAATCGGGATTTATCCCAGGAAGGGCCACCTATACAAATATAAGAAGAGTCTATATGAACCTTCAGATACCAACAGAGGAAGACGGAAAAAGAGCAATTGTCTCACTGGACGCCGCCAAGGCCTTTGACAATGTAGAATGGAAATATCTGTGGAGAGCTCTGGGTGAGTATCAGGTAGGACCGATCTTCATGAAATGGGTCAAATTGTTATATAAAAACCCAGAAGCAAGAGTGAAAGTGAATAATGCTCAATCTAAGAGGTTTCGATTGCAGAGGGGAACGAGGCAGGGGTGCCCACTGTCCCCCCTCCTATTTGCCCTCTCAATCGAGCCTCTAGCAATAGCCCTTAGGTCGACCCCGGAGATAAGAGGGTTTATGAGAGGGGAGATAGAGGAAAAAGTAGCATTATATGCGGACGACCTCCTCCTTCTACTAGGGGATACCCAGCAATCATTGAAAAAAGCTATGGAAATGATAGGGAATTTTGGAAGCTTTGCAGGCTTATCAATAAACTGGGGAAAATCTATGTTGCTCCCAGTGGACCCGCTTATAGACCCTTTACCACAGGAGGCTACACAAATACAAATTACAACTCAGATAAAATATCTGGGGATAAATATATCTAAAGACCCTAATCATTACATTGTAGATAATCTGATACCCTTGCTTAATAAATATAGGGGAAAAAGTAAAATATGGAAACGTCTCCCACTTTCTTTTTTTCAATTTCTTTATTTATCTGTTTTATCCAACATACAGGGGAAGTAATCAAATAGCCCATTTTACTGTTTCAGTTTAAACCAATAAATGCCCCACGGGCCCAAACCATATATCACATTCTTATGATCTTAAATAGAACATAAATCTAATTCTATTGGAATATTCCTGTTCCTTTGATTCTTCCCCTCCTATTACCCACCACCTTCTAAAAAACTTGGTTACCTCACCTTAACCCAAAAAAAATTAAAAATAAAAATAAAATAAAAATTCTCTCGGGTCGGCCAGGGAGGTAGACGAGCCCTAGCTCCCCCCTCCTCTTCTTGGGTTACAAAAAAAGGGTCTTCCCTTCTTCTGAGTATTTAAATATGTTCCATTGTGCCCAGGTTTTAGAATAAATCTCATGACGGCCTTGACGGCAGGCCGCTGTAACTTAATAAAAATGGTCTGGATGCCACAGCTTCTCTATGTCCTACAAAACTCCCCAGTATGGATTTACAAAAAATGGTTTCAAAATATAGAAAGTATATTCAGAGAGTTAATCTGGAAAGGGGGGGTAGCAAGAATAAAACTAAACACACTACAGAGGACAAAGCGGGAGGGAGGAGTGGCACTCCCACACCCGTTCAGTTCTTTTCTTGCAGCCCAGATTCAATACATGAGGGGCAGCAATATGGAAGGAGGAGAAATAAAAAGGAGAATATTAATACAGAACCTGTCACGATACCTTAGTAGAAGCTGTGGAATCGGGCTCATTCCCTATGAACTCCCCCACCTTAGACCTTATGATTAGAACATGGAAAGAAGTGAAGAGGGTGCTGGGATATAGTGGCATTAATGAGTATACCCCTATATGGGAGAATGTCAACTTAATTGAAATACAGAAGATGGGAACAATTAAGGAATTAAGGAATGGGAAAGACAGGGCATAAAACATATCTCCCAGCTGTATCAGGATGGCACACTAAAAACTTTTCAGACATTGAAAGAACAATATAAACTCCCAAATAAATCTTTCTATAAATATCTGCAGATAAGGCATGCACTAGCAAAACAATATAAAGGAGTAGTAATGACCTGGAGCAAGATACCTCTCTTAAAGGAAATCATTAACACGAAATCATCTAAGGGTTCAATATCAAAAAGCTATAAATTTTTACATAAGGGGAGCCAAGAAGAAACCCAAGGTCAAGCAGATAGGAAGAAATGGGAAAAAGACCTGGGTAATCTGACTAAAGAACAATGGGGAAGAATCCTGGAGCTCGCCCCGGCGGTCTCACTGTCCCCCTCTCAGAGGATGTCCCACCTTTTTTTGCTAAACCGAGTATATTATACGCTGTATAAACTTTTTCGCTTTGGGCTTAGACTAGACGATACTTTTCCTAGGTGTGGAAGAGAAAGGGGGGACATGATACATATGTTTTGGCGATGTCCGAAACTCTATCGGTACTGGAGGGAGGTAGTGAGAAAAATAGAGCAGATTTTTGAGGTACATATAGAGTTAGATCCCCTACAATGCGTACTGGGCTGGGTGGAGGGAGAGGGGACAAATGACAACACCAAGTTAGCTATCATAAGATCCCTATTTCAAGCTAGGAGGCTGATAGCGCAGAAATGGCAATCAGTCTCCCCACCATCTAGCAAGGACTGGGAGCAAAACATGAACTTAACATTATTAAAAGAGAGGTCGACATATATTAGACAAGGAGCACTAAAAAGATTTGAAAAAATCTGGAAACCGTGGCAGGAGAAAAAACACTAATTAAATGGAAGAAAGATGTTGAAGATAGGGAGGGATGAGTGGGGAGATGGAAGGATGGAAGGGGTGAGAATGAGGGATTAGGGAAAATCAGTGGAGGGAAGGAGTATGAAAGGAGCGGTTTGAGGTCTAGGGGAAGAGGAAGAGGGGTTGGTTTTAAGATGATATTATTAATTATTTGTTTTGTATGGGAAGTGGGGGGAGGGGGGAGGGGGGAGGAGGGAAAGGGGATTGAATGTATTATGAAACAGAAAATGGTTTAATAAAGATATGAAAATGAAAAAAAAGTATATTGGAGCAGCGCTGAGTATAATAATTTGTATCATGTCTCAAAGGATGCCTACCCCTGCTGGAAACTGTTCATACGTTTTTTAAAGCACAGCATTTTTTCCCAAATATCACCTACTCAATCATTTTTTTTCTTTTTTTTTTAAAGCCTCTAAACCCAGAAAAAATTACCGTAACACACTGGCATGTTATTCCTCCATGATGCTTTTGGAAGCCATGACCGGTGATTAGAATACCGCTCTCCAAGATATTATTGTAAATGTTAAATCATGACACACAAATTCTGCATAAAAATATTGCATTGTTTATTAATTTGAAAAGATTACAAGCTAAGAAACGACAAAATCATGGTTTGTATGCGTTTTTGTTTTCCCCTCTTTTCTCCCCACTTCTCCCACGGGACAATCTCCACACGGTGCCTGGCCTCCTTCGCCCTGTCGTGGGCGGACATCCAATTATTCTGGCATACTGTTCTCCGGCACTGGGTGAGGGACGCAATGGCGTCCCTCACTTTAGCGCCAACAGTTGGTGCTTGCACCACTAGATGGCGCTTTCACAGTGCCGTGCCATCCTATGTCCATCGCCGGGCGCCCGCTCCTGGCGCGATGCGCGTGCACGGGGACACTGCGGGCACAAAGCCGCTGCGTTCCCGTGCATGCGCACTGGGCGGGTGTGGACGCCGCTTATTGCATGCGGCGATGGCGGTGGATCCGGGACTAGTCTGCTGGGATGACGAGGGGGCCACATTTGGAGGCGCCGTATGGATGGCAGAGGGAGGAACCCAGCACCTGAGAGGCATTATGGGAGGATCCTTTAATTAGCAGTGAGGCAGGTAAGGGTATAACATGCTCTTCCAACTTGGGAAACAGTCTGATTCCCCAGGAAGCACAGCATATGATACTACATTACCAGTGAGGTAAGGAGACATCTTTGGGTGGCCACTATGACAGAGGTAACACTCTGTCATAGTTTTCTGGGCATGATTAAACATGAAGAGCCATTATTTAGCATATACATTTTCCTTTTCTCCTCTTAAAGGTTTTTACTTTCACTGTTTCCACCAGTGTTTATCCATATCCATATAATACTGCCATGTAAGTATAACGGCACGGCCAATATGTCTCATTTCTTTTGGCATTCACACATACACGTTCACAACCAACATCACACAAATCCCTTTTTTCCCCCCTGCCATACCTTCCATTTCATTCTTATTTATTTATTTTTATCATTGTTTTATTTATTTATTTCACTTTATTTCCTTTTTTTCTTTGTTATTATTATTATTTTTATTGGTATTTATTCATTCATTATTGTTGGTCCACTCATTCATCCATTTCCCTATAACCCACATTCTTTTATTTTTATTTTACTATCTCTCTTCATCACATTCTCATTTACACATTCACACATCACATTGGGTGTCACACTCCTTCACTCTCACTCTACACCTTCACCTGCAGTCATTAGAGCTTTTCACAAATTCTTTGCTTTCCTACTTTCCCCCCTCCCCCTTCCTCCTCTCCTACCCCTTTTCCCATTCCCACATCCTTTTCCCCTTCAACCTTTCTTCATCACTTCATTCACACCCAGTCTCCCTTTTTTCACACACATGTCCATTTTTCACTACATCATTACATATCCTTATATAATGCTGTTCACTTTGTTTTGTGTTTTGTTTTTTTGTTCTTCGTCACACTTCCTCACATGTTCCAATACACTTTTTCACATTCCATCAGAATAGATCTATTGGCCTCATTTTTTCTTTTTATTATTTTTCATTCAATCAACTATGATTAATTGTAGATGGATGTTCGGCACATCCTATCATACAACCTGTTTTTACGTTGTTACTGTTACTACTCATATACATTAATACCTGTTAGATACTCGCCTCCTCTCTCCTATTTAGCTAGATAAACACACTATTGCCGCCAATCTGCATACATACATATAAAAACATTAATCTGCAATTCAGAGAATCTCAAAATAGGTAATGGATTTTTATTTAATTGTATATATCCTCATCACCCCCAGGTGCTTGGAATAGGCTCCCAGGGGTCTTCACCCCATCCGCCCACCAGTCCATAATTGTTTGCCTCCACATAAGTGTGACACCCTGAGAGCAGCCTCTGTCTGTGAGTTGGACCCGCCTATGGGCGGGGGGCAGGACGCTACTCTGGCACTGTCCCAGGAGCTTTGCCCGTGGGGGAATTGGAGAGACCAAGAAGAGTCAGGATTTTAAATCTCCGGTTTGGGCCCATCCATGGAATCAAGAGGGTAATTATGTGTAGCGGGTGTTTACTTTCCCGCCAGTAATTTTGAATTTTTGCGGTGACACCAGTGGTGTATCTCCGGCGGTCCACCGGGTGGCGCTGTCACTTTGGGCCGACGGACGAATCATTGCTGGGTCGAATCCTTTTTTCTGTCTTTTCTCGGCAGCCGTGTGGTGGGGCGGGGAACCCGCTGCGCATGCCGGGGGAAGGTATAAAGGGGGCCGGCCATTTTGTCACAGGGTTCGTTGTCCCTGGCACCTTCAGCCTGCGGACGGAGTTCGTGTTTGTCCTCTAGGCGGATGGGGCCTAGAGGACCACCAGAGGTCGTGTTCCACCTCAGGCACCTTTAGCCTGGGGTGAGGTACTCGGTTGGCGGTCCGGAGCTCAGTGCCCAACACTGAGTTCCGCGAGGGAAGGATCCTAGGGTGCTCCGGAGATGGACGCCTGAATCCGAGGTGGACGTAATGGACCGGGAAGAGCTCCTCATCTGAAGACCCGGTGCAGCATACTGCCGGTGACGGGTGAGCCTCTTGTCGGAGACCGTCCGGAAGGTGAATTCCCTTGTGCGGAGACCATTGCCCACTCTTTGGAGGAGAGTGGAGGAAAGAACTTGTGTCTGGGCCTATATACACATTCACACCTCCTGTTCTGTTTTGTAAAGCAAGTAAGTCCATGCTATGTTCAAATAAAGGAGTGTTGGACTTGCAACGGTGTGAGGCTCGTTTCCTGGCAGATGACTCCTGGAGGGAGGACCCGATACACAATGCAGGCCCGAAGGTAAAAAAACTTCTGCTAATACCACTTATACATCTGTGGTGGAGGCCTGGCGTAGCGGCCGCACTCCCTTTCCTATCATACCCCTAGACCAGAGACATTGCGAGCGAGAACTTTAATAGAGGGGATTGGGAGTGTGGTGGGGTCGGGCGACCCTGTCCGCTACACGTGGGGGCTCGGGTCCGGTATATGTATTGTGTATCACTTGGAAGAACGTATCTGCCGGAAACAGTCAAGTATATAGGCCAAAGTGCAGCCCTACTCGAAAGTCGTGGACATGACCTCGGAGGGGAGGAAAGGCCCGCGCAGGCAGAGGGGTGAAAGGGGGAAAACCCAGCCGTGTGACGGACTACACGTGGGGGTTTTTAAATTGCACTGCGCCAACAGACACAACCCCCACCGCTTAGTTCGTGGGCGTGTCTCAAACCAACCAAGTGGAAAAGCCCGCGAACTGGAGCAAAAGGGGAGGAGTCCAATACGTGTGACGGACTACACGTGGGACGTTGGCGCGAAAACTCTGCAGTGTAAGATGGAACAGCAACAGGTCGCCATGTTTGGAAACGCCTCGTGGATCCCGGTTCACCCGGCAACTGCAACATTGACTGCTGCTGCTCCCATAACGGATACGGGGATCCGACTAAAGCCAAGGGGTCGATTCGCCCTATATTCCTGCATGGACGTGGAGGCTTTGGGCATGATTTGTCACGGATGCTCGGGACTGGTATGTCTGTTAAAGCCTTTCGGACGATGTGACGCCTGCGGGGAATTCATGTTCGAGGTGGATCCGGTGGTGGAGAGGCCGAAAACCATCTATCCAGGCCGGGCTTCAGGCATCGCCCCACAGAAGGCCGAAATCACGGCAGTAAGAGTCACCCCTGCGTACACTGCAACGACCGCGGAGGAGGTCGTGAAACACCAACGGGAGAAATCCGAGGATGCTGACTCGGTCACCACAGTCTCACAGCGTCCGCCACCGAGGAAGAGAACCAGCGTGGTAGCCCCGACCAGCGGTGGTGGTGGACCGTCTCGCATGCCCATGCCAGGCCCGGATGGATCCGTAGACAAGAGTTCCGGACATCCCAAGAAAGGCCAATGTAAGCCGGCTGAGAAGACTTGGTGTGAGGGAGGATGTGTCAGGGAGGCATGGCCTAGCAAGTCTCCGGAGTGTGGATGTTCTGTTTCCACACAGGGCTACATACCCGGGGAGGAGTGTGACACTTCTGACTTAGAATCTCTCTCTGATATGGGAGATGATGTCCAAATTGACGATCTGTTTGCCGAGAAGGGCTGGGACAAGGCGCCGCTTGCTGCATTCCGTGGGTTTCGGAATTCGCCTATGTCCGTGGGTGAGAGCACACCAAGGGTGGAGGCATCAGCGCCTGAAGGAGAATCTATCTCTCAAACTGTTCCTGTATCCCCTGCACCATCTGCATGTGATGCTGGGGTAAAAAGACTGTTGTTGAGGCCTCCAATGCCTAGATTAGAGGTGGCCAAGGCACCTCGCCATCCAGATGCGGTCGTTCTGTCTGGTGAAGGGGACAAATTAACCATGCCTCCTTTGGCAAGACTGCAGAGGCTGTTTGGTCAGAAGGTTGCAGCGGAATATGGATGGGAGTATCCCTACTTGCCGAAGGCCCTGCTGTACGAGGTGGAGGTGTGCAGGGAGCGTTGGTACAATGATTTTGTTTGGACCCATCTCAAAGTTCCGCACGCTCGCAGCTACCTAGCGTGTTCTCCAAAGGCTTCACAGCGTTTCAAAGACTGCAAGGCAGAATGGATGGTGGGAAGACACATCCACGCAGATAAAGTGGTGATAAAACGCAAAGAAGGCGAAGATGTGGAATATCATCTAGACTGTAGATCAGCACCTAAAGCCACTAACTCTGCCGCACCCACGTTTCTACCTCTAGGGAGAAAAAGACTCCATTGGTATCATGCTGCTGAACTTTCTGGGGAAATTGTGTTTTAGTGTGCCCAGAAAAGAGAAAAGAACTGTTCCTGTTTGTTTCTTCCCGCAAAGAGATCACAGACTCTGGGGTAGATAGTGTTAGGAAAAAAAAGAAAAGAGAAGATGTTCAACGGGTGCAGTTACCGTGATGCTGTCACCAGGTGGCAGTGTTGCGCAACGTTACAAACACTTTTCACGCACCCACTCTTTGGAGAAAGAGGGATTTCTTTTAGGAGAAATTTATTTTACTCACACACACGAATACATGTGTCAGGATTTTATGTGTTTCTTTTGTTTTGTTTTTTTCCCTCTGCAGGAGAACATCCCAGCAAGATTTTAGACTCTGGGGAGGTCTTTAGTCAGGATGGGGAGGGAAAAGGAAAATGTTAATATGCAACCTTGAAATGTTTGATGTTGTCCTTTGCTCCTCTTTCTGTTACAGGGGCTCAGACACAACTTCACAGTAGGATAGTGTTTCCAAAAGTTTGTTGGTTTTTCAATTTGTTAACGGTTTCTGGCCCGAATCATGTCAGCCGTGGAGGATATGGTTTGCTCCAGACACTGGGGACCAGTGTCAAAAGACAGAGGGGAGTATGTAGCGGGTGTTTACTTTCCCGCCAGTAATTTTGAATTTTTGCGGTGACACCAGTGCTGTATCTCCGGCGGTCCACCGGGTGGCGCTGTCACTTTGGGCCGACGGACGAATCATTGCTGGGTCGAATCCTTTTTTCTGTCTTTTCTCGGCAGCCGTGTGGTGGGGCGGGGAACCCGCTGCGCATGCCGGGGGAAGGTATAAAGGGGGCCGGCCATTTTGTCACGGGGTTCGTTGTCCCTGGCACCTTCAGCCTGCGGACGGAGTTCGTGTTTGTCCTCTAGGCGGACGGGGCCTAGAGGACCACCAGAGGTCGTGTTCCACCTCAGGCACCTTTAGCCTGGGGTGAGGTACTCGGTTGGCGGTCCGGAGCTCAGTGCCCAACACTGAGTTCCGTGAGGGAAGGATCCTAGGGTGCTCCGGAGATGGACGCCTGAATCCGAGGTGGACGTAATGGACCGGGAAGAGCTCCTCATCTGAAGACCCGGTGCAGCATACTGCCGGTGACGGGTGAGCCTCTTGTCGGAGACCGTCCGGAAGGTGAATTCCCTTGTGCGGAGACCATTGCCCACTCATTGGAGGAGAGTGGAGGAAAGAACTTGTGTCTGGGCCTATATACACATTCACACCTCCTGTTCTGTTTTGTAAAGCAAGTAAGTCCATGCTATGTTCAAATAAAGGAGTGTTGGACTTGCAACGGTGTGAGGCTCGTTTCCTGGCAGATGACTCCTGGAGGGAGGACCCGATACACAATGCAGGCCCGAAGGTAAAAAAAGGTAAAAAAAGGTAAAAAAACTTCTGCTAATACCACTTATACATCTGTGGTGGAGGCCTGGCGTAGCGGCCGCACTCCTTCCTATCATACCCCTAGACCAGAGACATTGCGAGCGAGAACTTTAATAGAGGGGATTGGGAGTGTGGTGGGGTCGGGAGACCCTGTCCGCTACATATGTATCAAAGTTTGCATTTCTCCCAGTTATTTTTCTCCCATACGATGATAAATTACTACTATTAAGCAATCACTACAAATAATTGTATTTACTGACCCATTGAAAACTGGTGGGAGATATTTTGCAACGTACTATGTAATTAATATACTTATTTATCTATATCGTTTAGAATGTATGAACAACCCCCCCCCCCCCCCTGAGGAAGACCTGCAATTAGGTCAAAATGCATCGGGGTATCCTCTCTGTTCTGTGCATGTGTATATATACGCTTTATCTCTCTTTTATACTGTACCATACGTGTACCATACTGTTTATCCTTGTATACATGTATTTGGCCCCCATACATACAGTTCATAGAAATAATTGTATAATCGTTTTTTAAATCCAAACCATTGAATAAAATATTTTTTACTTAAAACATTCTGTTTCATATTGTTTGCTGCTAAAAAATCCCATGGGAAAAATACCTGTTCTTCTCCATATCGATTTCGGGATGCGCAGCCCTCTCACACATGCCTTGGTGTCTATTTCAAGCTAAAGTTTTTTTTTTCAGGGTGGTTAAACACCCACTTCCCATCCCCTTGACACTCGAGAGGTTTTTATGAGCTTTGGTATGCTGATAGGGGACAGGCATGGGTTATATGGCAAAAATATTTATGTAAAAAATTGTTTATCCGGGCCTCAATGAGGCAATTTTATTTGTTCCCCTAAGGGCTTTTCATCAGGCAAGACCAGCTAGAGGAGACAGGGACTGTCCCTTTTATTATTATCACTATTGAAGTTTGTCCATCAGTCAGGGCACTTTCTGATTGATTTTTTGATACGCAGATATAACAATTATGATGTACAAATGAGACTATGGTGGTTGATACACCAACAGATTAGATACTTATTATACAATACAAAGGGACACGTGTCCCTCGCTGTCGTCCTTTCTGGCTGTTTACTTTCCTGAGAACTATTTACATCCATGACCAGAATATTTCTTTAAAATGTTTTTTGTCCTTATATTGCCATGTTTTTTCCCCCATAATACCGCTCTCCAAGATATTATTGTAAATGTTAAATCATGACACACAAATTCTGCATAAAAATATTGCATTGTTTATTAATTTGAAAAAATGATAAGCTAAGAAACGACAAAATCATGGTTTGTATGCGTTTTTGTTTTCCCCTCTTTTCTCCCCACTTCTCTCACGGACAATCTCCACACGGTGCCTGGCCTCCTTCGCCCTGTCGTGGGCGGACATCCAATTATTCAGGCATACTGTTCTCCGGCACTGGGTGAGGGACGCAATGGCGTCCCTCACTTTAGCGCCAACAGTTGGTGCTTGCACCACTAGATGGCGCTTTCACAGTGCCGTGCCATCCTATGTCCATCGCCGGGCACCCGCTCCTGGCGGGATGCGCGTGCGCGGGGACACTGCGGGCACAAAGCCGCTGCGCTTCCGTGCATGCGCGAGGGGCGGGTGTGGGCTCCGCTTATTGCATGCGGCGATGGCGGTGGATCTGGGACTAGTCTGCTGGGATGACGAGGGGGCCACATTTGGAGGCGCCGTATGGACGGCGGAGGGAGGAACCCAGCACCTGAGAGGCATTATGGGAGGATCCTTTAATTAGCAGTGAGGCAGGTAAGGGTATAAAATGCTCTTCCACTTGGGAAACAGTCTGATTCCCCAGGAAGCACAGCATATGATACTACATTACCAGTGAGGTAAGGAGACATCTTTGGGTGGCCACTATGACAGAGGTAACACTCTATCATAGTTTTCTGGGCATGATTAAACATGACGAGCCATTATTTAGCATTAACATTTTCCTTTTCTCCTCTTAAAGGTTTTTACTTTCACTGTTTCCACCAGTGTTTATCCATATCCATATAATACTGCCATGTAAGTATAACGGCACGGCCAATATGTCTCATTTCTTTTGGCATTCACACATACACGTTCACAACCAACATCACACAAATCCCTTTTTCCCCCCTGCCATACCTTCCATTTCATTCTTATTTGTTTATTTTTATCATTGTTTTATTTATTAATTTCACTTTATTTCCTTTTTTTTCTACCAAACTACCATAGTAAACCTGGTCTACTCAATAGAGAGGTCAGGGCCCTTGTCAGGGTTGTGGTTAGCCGTCAGCGAGTACGCCTGTGCTCTGTTTGATCGCCTTTACGGCCAATTCTATTCATATGTCTTTGCTCCTGAGGAAGCGTTACACTAACGCGTAACATGTAGAGCAAGTTCTCCTTCTCCTCTGGACCCACTGCTTGGTTATCCACTCAACAGTTATATTGCTACTACCTTATCTCACTCATTTGAGTTTATTTAAGGAAACTGTACTTTATTGTTAATACTGTGATAACCTATGTGGACCAGTTATAATATTGAATATCTACTCGATTTTATATAACAGTTTTTTATATGATATTTTCTATATTAAAATACTCCTAGTTTTTTACCTTGTTTACCGTGTGCCTTTGAAAGTCCAAATTACTAGTTTCTAGTCAAAATCTGTATATTATCGAGATGCTGGCACATGATTACTAGTATATCCATAGTATAACCCTGTGGGGATATACGTTAAACCCAATCCTCTTCATTCATAGATCTTATCCACTTGAATTTCTTCATCAGGAAAGAGAAATTCAAAATGGAGACACTGTTTACAATCTGTCAAGCGGTTCAGCCAGGTGACTGACACGAGTCCATAGATCTGAAGGATGCTTACTTCCATGTCCCAGAGGTAGATCTATTCACCTCCCCATGCAACTTCAAACTGGAGAAGTACTAATTGAGATGTCGCTGCCCCAGGCCTTCGGGTTAGATGCCCTGATGGATCTGTTGAGGTTTCGCAGGGCTTTGGCCTTTCCCCCGGTTCCTGCTGAGACTCAGGATAGAAGAGGTAGTGGCAATAGTTCAATACTGGTAAAACAGGCCATGGTTTCCCCTGTTGGTGCAACTTAGCTTCCAGGACCCAGTTCCTCTGCCCTCCAGACCAAATCTCCTGTCTCAAGGGGCTGCTCTACATCCCTGCCCGGGCCATGTGCGCCTGCTGGCTTGGTTTTTGAGAGGAGAAGGCTGGAAGCCCTAAGTTGTCCAAGCGGAGCCATCTCTATGCTGTTGAACGCCAGGAGAGCAGGTACTAACAAGGTCTATGAAAGGATTTGGTCTAAGTTTATAGACTACATATCCACCACTGTGGGCTCTTGCAATGATCCGAGAATACAGGATATCCTGGGTTTCCTACAGCCTGGCCTGGATCTGTCCTTATCAGTCAGCTCCCTTTGGGTTCAAGTATCCGCAATCTCTGCCTTCATTGGGATATCTTGGGCTAGATACCCTCTTATCCGACAGTTCCTCAGAAGGGCTACTAGGCTCAGGCCTGAGAGGAAACCAAGATTCCCCAAGAGGGACCTTTCGTTCATCCTGGACTTTCTCTCAGAAACTGGAATGGAGCATGCAGAACGGTTCTCCATTAAAGAACTTTCCCTCAAAGTTGCCTTCTTGGTGGCCATCGCGTCAGCTAAAAGGGTCTCCAAAATTAGCTCCCTGGGATGCAACCTTCTTCCCTGACCATGTGGTGCTGATTCCTATCCTGGGTTCGAACTCAAAAGTATCTTCTGTTTTCTATGAGAACCAGAAGATCGCCCTGCCAACGTTTAGGTCTGCTGAGAGTCCTAACGCTCATCCGTTAGATGTGGGGGAAATCCTAATGCTGTATCTAAAAGCCACAGCTCCTTTTCATCAGTCCAACCATTTGTTCGTTCTCTTCCATGGAAAGTACAAGGATTGCGTCCCTCATCCAGATCCATTGCAGCTTGGATTGTTCATTCCATTTAGTGGGCATATAAAGCTAAGGGTTTGGCACCTCCGGAGGCCGTGACTGCTCATTCAACCAGAAGAATTTCTACATTGTGGGCAGCCTCGCAGGCACGTCGCCCCTGAAGTAATCAGTGGCAAACAACCACCCCCTGGGCAGCTGACAGCGGCACTACCCCCCGCTGTCTGCCCATGGGTCCGGCACTTACCCCATCTAGGTGGCAGGTGGCGGGCTGTGGGCAGCGGCTCCGGTGTACTCTGCTCCAGCATGGCGGACACGATCTAGGTGACGGGTGGGGGCCTGCAGGCAGCGGCTCCGGTGTCCTCATCTTCAGCACGGCGGCTTTTGCTGTGTGTCTCCTCTCTCCTCCTCCTAGACGTCCAATAGGATCACCTGATGTTTGGGCAAATCAGGAAACAGGTCTCACGAGTCTCAAGGGACTTAGTGTGAAGATAGCGAATATTCATTCACTATTATGAAACAACTAGGTGGGATCGGGGTGCAGTCCCCTGCGTCCCGAGCCCACCCTTTTTTGAAGCCTATTAGATCCTCTGCCTCTAATCACATGCGTAAACCCCCCCCCCATTGGAATCCATAGTCCGGCGCCCTGTAGGTAGATCAGGGGTCCAGACCCATGGAAAGGGAGTGGACGGGCTGCCACTGCCTAACAGGTTCTGTCCTATCCCCATGTTCTAACAGGTTCTATATCCATAAGCTCAAGTTTTAATGTTTTCAGTCTGTATACCGCAGCATCTAAGGATTTTAGTCCATATATCCTGATCTCCCAGCCTTATACCCCTGTGTTTAAATAACACAAGATTATAGCAGGTACATTGCATGACAACCTTTTTCAGTGGTAAAGATTGGTGTAAATGGTCCTATATATCCTCTAAAGCAGGGGTCTCCAACCCCCGGTCCACGGCCCACTACCGGGCCGCAGCCTGTTTGTCGGCGGGCCGCGAAGTCTGCGATATCTGAGGTGCGGCAGTGACGGGCGAGCAGAGAGATCGCCGCCATCGCCGCCATCGCCGCACTTCCGCCAACACAGCCCCGCCGCACTTCCGCCCACACAGCCCCGCCGCTACACTGTTAGGGGTGAAGCAGGCGAGCAGAGAGATGACATCATCTCCCACCGCCCGCCCGCATCACTGTGCTTAGTGACAATTTGAATCTAAGAGGCAGGAGACAGTGGCATGAGGCAATCTGCATCTGGTGGCATGAGGCAATCTGCATCTGGTGGCATGAGGCAATCTGCATCTGGTGGCATGAGGCAATCTGCATCTGGTGGCATGTGGCAATCTGCATCTGGTCGCATGTGGCAAGTGTCTGTGGCAATCTACATCTGGTGGCAAGTGACTTTGGAAATCTGTAACTGGTGGCATGTGGCAAGTGACTGTGCTAATCTTCATCTGGCAAGTAACTGTGGCAATCTGCATCTGGTGGCATGTGTCAATCTACGTCTGGTGGCATGTGGCAATCTGCATCTGGTGGCATGTGGCAATCTACATCTGGTGGCATGTGGCAAGTGACTGTGGCAATCTACATCTGGTGGCATGTGGCAAGTGACTTTGGAAATCTGCATCTGGTGGCATGTGGCAAGTGACTGTGGTAATCTGCATCTGGTGGCATGTGGCAATCTACATCTGGTGGCATGTGGCAAGTGACTGTGGCAATCTACATCTGGTGGCATGTGGCAAGTGACTGTGGTAATCTGCATCTGGTGGCATGTGGCAAGTAACTGTGGCAATCTGCATCTGGTGGCATGTGGCAAGTGACTGTGGAAATTTGCATCTCGTGGCATGTGGCAGTCTACATCTGGTGGCAAGTGACTGTGGCAATCTACATCTGGTGGCATGTGGCAAGTGACTGTGGCAATCTACATCTGGTGGCATGTGGCAAGTGACTGTGGCAATCTGCATCTGGTGGCATGTGACTGTGCCGATCTGCATCTGGTGGCATGTGGAAAGTGACTGCGGCAATCTGCATCTGGTGGCATGTGACTGTGGCATGTGGCAATCTGCATCTGGTGGCATGTGGCAATCTGCATCTGGTGGCAGGCGATGTGGCAAGTTGCATGTGGTGGCAAGTGACAAGGGGCATCTGGTGGCAGATTCTGCATTACGGTGAGTTTGACTATTTAATTTTATATTATAATATAATAATATAAATAATGTGCTTCAATCATCCTGACACCATATTAACCATGGTGTTGTGATGATTGAAGTGCTAACACCAGCCATTTCCTGACAAATTGGCCACGAAAAACTGCATCGTTACCCAGACCCCCCCCCCCCCCGGGCCTTGGCACGATTGTCACCCACAATGCCGGTCCCCAGTGCCAAAAAGGTTGGGGACCACTGCTCTAAAGCATTGTAGAATAATGCTTCAGAAAAAAATATTATAATATATTATTGTATTAAAAATTGATTCTGCCCTCAGCTTTACTAATTCAGGTGCAGAGATCTATGCATTTTAACCAGTAAAAAAAAAAACCCTAATCATCACATAAGCTCTCACACAAGATCAATAAATCGGTCAGACTGCCTCAGTGATTGATATTTATTGATTTTGCAAGGGTCATAGAGATGGATGGTGTAGATGTCATAAATTAATATGCAATAGGTCTCTGCTGTATATTTTCTGTGTAACTCCTTATAGCATAATTTCTTTAACAACAAATGTGTTACAAATAGCCATTGTGGCCCTTTTGAATGTTTTGGAAAATTAAAGTATAAGCTTTAATTGTACTTTAAACTGTGGATGTTTAGTGATCTTTTTAAAGGTGCAAAAAAAAAGAAACTAAAGAAAACTTTTCCTTTTATTCATGCATAAACATGCAGACTCTGATAAATGGCTTTGTATCATTGTTATTCTTATTGTGTTTTGTATTTTGTTTTAGTTATCTTACACAGGCACCTGACTCTGCTACCAATGTAACTGATTATAATTACAAGTTTAGCACTCTCCACATTGACAAATAAATAATTGTAAACAGTTGTACACTGTGGCTTCTTATCATATTTGGACACAAGGTCATTAAAGCTTAACATTACAATAAGTCCGATACGACGCTGCATGGCAAGCACGGTCTGATAAGAGCAGGAAATTTTAGGTTATAAATCCCTGCCACTTACTAATTCCCATGTGGATGTAAGGGCTCTTTGGGTTCATTCACATGGTAGTGGTTGCCTCAGCATACAGAGGCATGTTAGAATGTTAGAAGAAAAAAATATTATTATTTTAGTTTCTTTGCTTCATTGCTATGAAATGTATATTTGTGTTTATGCACATCTACTAAGCACTTATATACATGTGTAAATTGCATTTTGGTATGTTTTATGCATTTTAGGAAATATGAATGTTTTAATATGTATTTTCTGCAAAATAGAACAGAAATCCCTATAATGTAGATAAAAGCATCAGATTGTTGACTGTATCATATTAAACTTATTTCAGCCCAAGAACGTGGGTAACCTGCAAAATGTAATTGTGTTTGAGTTAACCAGGGAATTTTTTTTTCAAATTCTCCAATGCATGTTTTACATAAAAAAAGGTATTATAATGTTAAGGTACTGTAGCGATACCCCCAGTTAAGAGGGCAGCCTGTATGATTTTTGGGCCCTGTAGTGCACCGCTGTCAACCCCTGGCAATCGGCTCTAACCTCCCTTGGCACAGTTAGTAGGGGATGATAGGATTGTGAGGCCTGTAACTCACAGCGACACAATCCTATGACAAGAATACACAGTAATGTTTTAAAACTTCCTTTACCTATTTCTCCTGTAAAGTAAAGAACACAGACACCAATATGCTTAACCCTGGTATGTTTACTTAGATTAGTGGGTAAGCAGTAAAACAGGTGAGTACATGTCATAAGCAGAGCCCTGCAATAAACAGTGTTAACAAGCAAACAAGTATTCAACGTTATGCAACTATAACAGTCCCCTTTGCAGCTACTTCCCCTCGTGGGCAATATGGCGCCCAGGAATGTCTACGCTACCCAGTCAGGCCTGACTGAACTAAAGTGGAAGTCCTGTAGGGAAATCTTCGCTAGCAACGGTGGTGCACTTGAAGAACAGAATTGTAATCCACCAAGGTAACAAAGGTACTGTGTCTATTTATGAGCAGGTGCTCTCTCACCCAACCGGTCCAGTCCGCGTCCGTTTCTTCCGCTGTGGTGCCTAAACACATCGATCCCTCGACATCCGGGTCTTCGGTCCTCCTGGCAAAGGTGCAGTATCAAGGAGAGACGTCCCTTAGGTTCCTCGGTGCGCGCGGAAGGCTCTTTGGACAAAACGGCCAGGCTTCTGGCCTAAAGTCACAGGCGCTAAGACAGCAGTTCAGCTTGCTGGGCGGGCGGTGTGCAAAGAGAAAGAACTGGGCCCCGCCTCTCCCTTATAAAGTCCACCCCAGCAGTCCTTGCGCGGGGCAAGGCACCCTGGGTGCCTAAAAGTGTACTGGGTAATGTAGTCTCTAAGGGATTTAAAAGGCAATACCCCACTACACACTCTCCCCACTTAGAATCTTTGGTCCCCAAAGACAAGATTAACAATGTGTACAGACAAAGTTATTAAGGGCTGCAAGGGAGGTCGGCAGGGGAAGCTCCCACCAAAATCGTGGAGGGGGATTGCCCTGCCCACAGGTCATGTCAGTGATGGTGGCCTGCCTAACTGTGCCAGAAAGCGAGCTGGGGTTGCCCTCCACCAAATGCACAGTGGAGGGATCAGTGTTTTGTATTGTCCTTCTCGCGGTAGTTACAGTGTCCTCAGAGCTTTCTCCCATCTGTGTATATGTCAACTTCCGGGGAGGACGTATGGTTCTTTTAGCTCTTTGTTCTCTGGGGGTCAATGCCTCAGATACCACAGATTCTTCCACTGGGATAGGTGTAGGAGTTTCTTCTGTTTCTGAGGCACCCGAATCAGATGCAGAAAGATACACGGAGTCCCTTGGATCGTCAACAGGGAAGGATTCTATAGCATCTTCCCACCCCTCCGTCTGAGCATAGAATGGAATAAACTCAGTGGCTTCCGGATTTAAAGTATCATCAGGGGCATCCTCAGCGGGTGGAAGGTCTATGGACAGAGGTTCAGGTACCTGGAACGGCCACAACCATTCAACTTCCAGTTCCTCATCTTCACTCTGAGTGGCGATACCGGTTTCTCCTGACTGAGTTGTCTGAGACCTAGTGTTGGGTCTGGGAGTATTTGAGCTTGAAGGTAGCTCGCAGGAATTTCGAGGTAGGAGGCATCCTGACTGCTTCAGAAAGGGGTAGCAGATGGTTTCTGTGCCAGATCTTCAGCGGTCTCACTCTTCCTTCAGGCTTCAGCTGGTACACGGGTAGACCAGGCAGCTTCTTAAAATCACATAAGGTTCTGATCTCCATCTGTCTGCCAGCTTGTGCTTCCCTGGCACTCCTAAATTCCTCAGCAACACTATGTCTCCAGGTTGTAGATCTTGAATACGGACTCTAAGGTCAAAGTTCCATTTGTTCCGGGCTCCTCTCTGCTCAGAAATTGATTGGGCCTTCTCATAGGCCAGTTTCAAGCTCTTCCGCAATCTGTCCACGTATCCTTTGTGTGAGGTGACAGATGTATGGTCCATGGAGGTACCAAAGGCCAAGTCCACTGGTAGTCTGGCCTCTCTTCCAAACATAAGTCTGTAAGGGGAATATCCTGTGACATCGCTGGCTGTACTGTTATAGGCATGCACTATGGCAGCTATGTGCTTGCCCCTGTCGAATCTTTCAGGTTGGGCATCACCTTGAGGTGATAAGGGGTAGTACGGGTTTTTTTTTATGCCTAAAGAGTCCAGCAACTTCCGAATCAGTCGGCTCTCAAAGTCTCTCCCTTGATCTGAGTGAAGGCGTTGAGGTAACCCGTAGTGTACAAAGTATTTCTCCACCAAGATTTTGGCTACAGTGGAGGCCTTCTGGTCTTTAGTTGGAAAGGCCTGGGCATAATGGGTGAAATGGTCAGTTATCACCAGAACATTTCCATGTCCACTCAAGTCAGGTTCCAGACAGAGAAAGTCGATGCATACCAAGTCCAAGGGCCCTTGACTCTGCAGATGGCCCATTGGGGCAACTTGACGTGGCAATGTCTTCCTCTGTATGCAGCGGGCACATGAGTGACAGTACTCCTCCACTTCAGCTCGCATACAAGGCCAATAGAATCTATTCTTTACAAGCTGAAAGGTTAGTTCAGCCCCCTAAGTGGCCATGGTTATCATGTAGGGCAGCCAGGACAGTTCTTCTGTGTTTTTCCGGCAGAAACAGCTGCCACTTCTCTTCCAGGTCATCAGAGGGGCCCCTTCGGTAGACCACCCCTTGATGTACCTGTAACTTATCCCATTCTTTGTGGATTAATTGAGCTTCCTTTGAGGGATTTTGCAAGAGCCTGTCCGGATCCTGGTCTTCTAGTGCTTCCAAAGCCAATCTTCCCCAGGGGTCTTCCAACTGATCCCTTCTTATGTCCTTCTTGGATAATTTTGGCAAATCGTCTTCGCCAATCTGGGTAACGTCACAATAGCATTTGGGCACCCCCACTACCGAAACTCCAATCTCTTCTGCCCTGGATCCACCACTAGCTTGAAGTTGGGCTCCTTGACATAAAGCCCGCACCCCATCTGGGGTTACCTGGGTCCAGTCGTCTGTATGGTGAGTGGGAGCACGTGACCTTCTGGACAATGCATCCGCATCCCTTTTTCCAGTTCCTGGCCTATACTTGAGGCTAAAATTGAATCCAGAAAGGGCTGCCAACCAACGGTGGCCAGTGGCCTCCAGCTTGGCTGTGGTGAAAAGGTAGGTGAGTGGGTTATTATCTGTCTTTACTGTAAAGTCCGCTCCATATGGTAGTCTCTGAGTTTATCCACAACTGCCAACTTCAGGGCCAGGAACTCTAATTTGTGGGTGGGGTAGTTCTTCTCCGCTGGTGTTAGACTCCTACTTACATAGGCGACCGGCCTGGGTTGTCCTTAATACTCCTGGTACAGTACACCTCCCAGCCCATCATGGCTAGCGTCCACATGCAGTTCATATGGTCTTTTAGTATCAGCATAGGCCAAGACCGGGGCAGTGGTCAGGCTTTTCTTCAGCATTTCGAAGGCCTCTTCACACTTCTCTGTCCACTGGTCTTCCACGGACTCTCCAGGTTTCCTGGGGCCAGTATCATCCTCCTCTCCGGTCTTCAGTAACTCATTCAGAGGTTTGGCATTTTTTGCAAACCCTTCCACAAACCTACGGTAGTAGGAGCAAAACCCCAGGAAGGATCTGAACTCAGTCACTGTAGTTGGTCGGGGCCAGGAGGTAACTGCTTCCAGTTTTTCAGGGTCTGTAGACACTCCTTCTTCAGACACTATGTGTCCCAGATAGTGAACTGAGGACCGGTAAAACTGACACTTCTCCCTGGAGAGTTTAAGTCCCTCTTCACTGAGTCTCTTCAGGACTTTCTCCAGCCTCTCTTCGTGCTCCTCCAGAGTCTTCCCGAAGACAATGATGTCGTCTAGGTACACCAAGACTTCAATAAGATTCATGTCCCCCACCGTCTTCTCCGTCAACCTCTGGAAAGTGGCAGGGGCCCCTGACAGGCCCTGATGAATTCTGTTGAACTCATAGAATCCCACTGGGGTGATGAATGCTGTCTTCTCTCTGTCATCAGGGTGCATTGGGATTTGGTAATACCCACTCTTCAGGTCCATGACGCTGAACCACTTGGCTCCAGACAGACTCTGTAAAGCATCTTCTATCCTGGGGGTGTTATACTGGTCGGGTATGGTCCTTCTGTTAAGAGTCCTGTAGTCTATGCAAAGTCTCAGCGACCCATTCTTTTTCCGGACTACCACGATAGGGGAGGCATATGGGCTCCTGGACTCCCGAATAACCCCTGTTCTCTTAAGCTCCGTCAACTGTTCACGCAAATCTTCTAGGTCAGCCAGGGGGACTCGCCGGACCCTCTCCTGGAAAGCTTTGTCTTCCTGCAGACGGATCTTATGGGTGGCACTCCTTGCACACCCTACGTCAAACTCGTCCTTCGAGAATATTTCTCTCCATCTAGCCAGCTGGGCCTTGGCCCTCTCTTTCCACACTGGTGGCAGGGTGGTGGTCTCTAGGCAGAGATTCTCTAGAGTGTGTTCTCCTCCTTCAGCCTTCTCCAAGTCGGACAGGGCCACTGGGGTGGCAGGGTTTACTCTCCCCAGCAACATCCGGGCTGGAATCTTCATGGGAGAACTAGTGACATTCCTGATGCTCACTGGAATTTGGCCCCTCGCCTTCTTCAATGCCCTCAACGGGACCACTTCAGGGATCACTTCCAACCCTGGGTGGGTGTCTTGGGGTCTGGCTCCAGGACCACAAAGGGGTCAGGCTTCTCCCATGATAATTTTACAGTAGCCTGCAGGCAAGTCATCTCACCAGGCTGCCACATCTCCTCCTTCCTTGACAGTCTCCAGACTTTCCCCACCCCCTCTTCCGGGGCCTTCTGTTCCAGTACCAACTTCCGGTAGACCTGCTGCAATATGGGATGGATCTTGTCTTCTTATGCACCCTTCTCCTGTACTAGAGGAGTCAGCAGTCTCCTGACCAGATCAGTGTTGGTCCCTATGATCAGAGAACTCGTGTTGGCTCCTGGTAGGCGAGGGCAAACTACTGCCAGGGTGTCAAAGACTTCTGCCTTTCCTGTCACAGAGGGATCGAAGGCCAGCCTGATTGAAACATAACCGTCATATGGAAACTTGTGAGTACCAATTCCCCATATCTCTAAGTCTTCCAGCTTTTGTAGGGGCACATGACTCAGGTGTTTCTGGTAAAAGTCTTTATACAAGAGGGTCACTTGGGCTCCTGTGTCCAGAATGGCTTTGGTATAGACTCCCTCCACTTGAATGGGAACTAGGGGGGAGGGCCCTATCAACTTGGCTGGAAAACTCTTCTGAGGGGTCTCTTTCTTTGGACTCTTGGACTTTCCTTTTGAGGTTTTCTTTTTCTTCCATTTCTTTCTGGATCTCAACCCTTGTTGGGCCTGGTATGCATTGATTTCCCTTAGGTGGCTGAATTTTGACTCCTGATTAGTGGCATTGAGTATTTTAGGAGGGACATTGTTTCTCTTTCCCTCTTCTGGCTTTTGGATCTTTTTGGAGCTTTCTGTAAATAGTGGGCGCCCGGCTGACTCCTTCAACGGGGCCCTCTGAAGTTTTCCGCCGGCTGGTGGTAAGTGCTCCGGTTCTTCCTTGGACTAGGGCACATTCTTCCAAAATGGCCGACTCCTCCACAGTTGAAACAGACAGTTTCTCTTCTTCCCTGTGGGGATGTTGGAGTGGAAACACTCTGGCGTGGTTCCTTCTTGATTTCCTCTTGCTCTTTGGCTCCATAGTTCTTGGCCAATAGAGAGGTCAATAAGTCCAGTACTTGAGTCATCTGGGACTTTAAGGTCTCCACTTCTAAGTCCCATTCAGTGGTTACTGCTGCTCTGACTCCTACTGAGGGGAGGTGAGTGGTCTTCTAAACCGCCTGTTGGTCCTTCAACAGGGCTTCTTCGTCCCTTATGATCCGCACCAGGTCTGGGTAACTCAAATCCATGACTTCTTCAGAGGTCTTCAAGTGGAGCCAAACCGGATCTGAACGTAAAGCTCCCCTCAGGATCTGCTTCATCCTAGTTGCATCTATGACTTGGGGCAGCATACCCTTTTTGAGTACAATTTGGCACAGCATTCTTTTTCACCCCCGGACATATTCAGATAATTTCTCTCCCGGCTGTTGGAGGGTATGCTCGAATTGGTACATTAATTCAGTCACCTTCTCCAGCTGGCCAAATTCCTCCTGCAACATAGCCAGATAGTCATATGCAGTACAAGCAGCATTGCTGAACCTAAGGTTCTTCACAGCCTTAGCAGCAGCGCCCTTCAAACTTTCACTGATGCACTGCTTCTTCTGCGCTTCTGGTACTTCCCATCCTTCTACCGCCAGCATCGCCTGTTCAATCCAGGTGTCGAAGTCTTCTTCCCCGGAAGGCACAGGTAGCTTTCCTGAAAAGATCCAGAGCTTCCGGTACCCGGCTTCCACATGTACTGTGTTGCTCTTCTGGCACTTAGTGACAAAGTCTCCCAGGGCATTCAATAGTTCCGGCCCTATGGCTGCCAGTGGTGTCCCTGGGGCTATCGTATCCCTGCTGCTTTCCATTTTGTTGAAGAATATCGGGGATGATGGCGGAGAGATTTTTGGAGATTCCTTCTTGATAGCCCTCGTATGCACTAAGCGGTATATCTGGCCATCTGTGGCTTTTAAACTCTGACCTCTAAAATCTTCCGGAACTTCTGCTCTCCATTCCACTAGTGCGTATGTACACAAGATATCTGGCCTTATGTCCATCACCCATGCCTTTTGATTCGGGGACAACAACATTATGAGCTGCTTTATCTCGTTCTCTTGCCAGATCCCCCCCGGGAGTTCAATAACTACCGCCTCGGTTGAATCTGCGCCAACCGCTGCGCACCACTGTGACATTGCTGGCGGGTCCATGCTGGTACTTCTGACCGGCTTGATTGCAGCGTGCAGTAACAGGAATCCCGGACCTGAGCCCCCATGTGTAGCGATACCCCCAGTTAAGAGGGCTGCCTGTATGATTTTTGGGCCCTGTAGTGCACCGCTGTCAACCCCTGGCAATCGGCTCTAACCTCCCTTGGCACAGTTAGTAGGGGATGATAGGATTGTGAGGCCTGTAACTCACAGCGACACAATCCTATGACAAGAATACACAGTAATGTTTTAAAACTTCCTTTACCTATTTCTCCTGTAAAGTAAAGAACACAGACACCAATATGCTTAACCCTGGTATGTTTACTTAGATTAGTGGGTAAGCAGTAAAACAGGTGAGTACATGTCATAAGCAGAGCCCTGCAATAAACAGTGTTAACAAGCAAACAAGTATTCAACTACTTCCCCTCGTGGGCAATATGGCGCCCAGGAATGTCTACGCTACCCAGTCAGGCCTGACTGAACTAAAGTGTAAGTCCTGTAGATAAATCTTTGCTAGCAACGGTGGTGCACTTGAAGAACAGAATTGTAATCCACCAAGGTAACAAAGGTACTGTGTCTATTTATGAGCAGGTGCTCTCTCACCCAACCGGACCAGTCTGCGTCCGTTTCTTCCGCTGCGGTGCCTAAACACACCGATCCCTCGACATCCGGGTCTTCGGTCCTCCTGGCAAGGGTGCAGTATCAAGGAGAGACGTCCCTCAGGTTCCTCGGTGCGCACGGAAGGCTCTTTGGAGAAAACGGCCAGGCTTCTGGCCTAAAGTCACAGGAGCTCAGACAGCAGTTCAGCTTGCTGGGCGGGCGGTGTGCAAAGAGAAAGAACTGGGCCCCTCCTCTCCCTTTTGCGAACATTATGGGCCGTTCGCGCCAAATTCGAGTGGCGCGTCAGGGGCAATAATTCACTGCAGCATCGCAGTGCATTGCTGGCTGATGATTGGCCAAGCATGCACTATGACCCGCATGCTTTGGCCAATCACAGCGCAGAAAGTACGGAGAGCCGTAATTGGCCAAAGCCAGGGTGGCTTTGGCCAATTATGGCTCAGGGGGTTTAGTACACGCCCCACACTATATAAGGCCGCCGGCTCAGCGGCCTTGTGTAGTGTGTTGGAGTTGTGAAAAGAGAGAGTTTACAGAGACAGACAGTGTAATTTATATTGAGTTAGATAGAGCAGGCAGGCGAGTCAGTTAGCTGCAGTTACAGTGTGTAGAGGATATATATGCATCCTAGGTGTTGTATATATATTTATACACTGTATTCAGTTTAGCTAGATCCGTTCCTGGTTTTCTCTATACTGTGACAGGCAGGCAGGTGATTGTGCTATCTGCAGACAGTCAGTGTTTCACTTAGTGTACTGTGTGCTTTGCATAGTGTTCACCTAAAGCTTACCTGAATAGTTAGTGACTATTATAGTGGTGTTCTAATAATAAAACCACAAGCAGAGAGCTGCAAGTATTTTCAGTTAGTGTACTGTGTTCCTCTCTGCACAGTTTTCACCTAAAACTAACTGCTGCTGCTGCTTTTCCCATACTAATACCACAGCAGACAGTTGATTCTGATAGCTGCATTATCAGTACAGACAAATATATATATATACACAGTGGGGCAAAAAAGTATTTAGTCAGCCACCAATTGTGCAAGTTCTCCCACTTAAAAAGATGAGAGAGGCCTGTAATTGTCATCATAGGTATACCTCAACTATGAGAGACAAAATGTGGAAACAAATCCAAACAATCACATTGTCTGATTTGGAAATAATTTTTTTTCAAATTATGGTGGAAAATCAGTATTTGGTCAATATCAAAAGTCCATCTCAATACTTTGTTATATAACCTTTGTTGGCAATGACAGAGGTCAAACGTTTTCTGTAAGTCTTCACAAGGTTGTCGCACACTGTTGCTGGTATGTTGGCCCATTCCTCCATGCAGATCTCCTCTAGAGCAGGGATATGCAATTAGCGGACCTCCAGCTGTTGCAAAACTACAAGTCCCATCATGCTTCTGCCTCTGGGAGTCATGCTTGTGGCTGTCAGAGTCTTGCTATGCCTCATGGGACTTGTAGTTCTGCAACAGCTGGAGGTCCGCTAATTGCATATCCCTGCTCTAGAGCATTGATGTTTTGGGGCTGTCGCTGGGCAACACGGACTTTCAACTCCCTCCAAAGGTTTTCTATGGGGTTGAGATCTGGAGACTGGATAGACCACTCCAGGACCTTGAAATGCTTCTTACGAAGCCCCTCCTTCGTTGCCCAGGCGGTGTGTTTGGGATCATTGTCATGCTGAAAGACCCAGCCATGTTTCATCTTCAATGCCCTTACTGTTGGGAGGAGGTTTGCACTCAAAATCTCACAATACATGGCCCCATTCATTCTTTCATGTACATGGATCAGTTGTCCTGTTCCCTTTGCAGAGAAACAGCCCCAAAGCATGATGTTGCCATCCTCATGCTTCACAGTAGCTATGGTGTTCTTTGGTTGCAACTCAGCATTCTCTCTCCTCCAAACACGACGAGTTGTGTTTCTACCAAACAGTTCTACCTTGGTTTTATCTGACCATATGACATTCTCCCAATCCTCTTTTAGATCGTCCAAATGCTCTCTAGCAAACCTCAGATGGGCCCGGACATGTACTGGCTTATACAGGGGGACACGTCTGGCACTGCAGGATCTGAGTCCCTGGAGGAGTAGTGTGTTACTGATGGTAGCCTTTGTTACGTTGGTCCCAGCTCTCTGCAGGTCATTCACTAGGTCCCCCAGCGTGGTTCTGGGATTTTTGCTCACTGTTCTTGTGATCATTTTGACACCACGGGGTGAGATCTTGCGTGGAGCCCCAGATCGAGGGAGATTATTAGTGGTCTTGTATGTCTTCCATTTTCTAATTATTTCTCCCACAGTTGATTTCTTCACACCAAGTTGCTTGCCTATTGCAGATTCAGTCTTCCCAGCCTGGTGCAGGTCTACAATTTTGTTTCTGGTGTCCTTCGACAGCTCTTTGGTCTTAACCATAGTGGAGTTTGGAGTGTGACTGTTTGAGGTTGTGGACAGGTGTCTTTTATGCTGATAACAAGTTCAAACAGGTGCCATTAATACAGGTAATGAGTGGAGGACAGAGGAGCCTCTTAAAGAAGAAGATACAGGTCTGTGAGAGCCAGAAATCTTGCTTGTTTGTAGGTGACCAAATACTTATTTTCCACCATAATTTGCAAATAAATTCTTTCCAAATCAGACAATGTGATTGTCTGGATTTGTTTCCACATTTTGTCTCTCATAGTTGAGGTATACCTATGATGACAATTACAGGCCTCTCATCTTTTTAAGAGGGAGAACTTGCACAATTGGTGGCTGACTAAATACTTTTTTGCCCCACTGTACATCCCACCTTTTGTGTAGCTACATCTCACTGCAGGCCATTAGTATGTCTGGAAGGCAAACAAGGAGAGGCAGACAGTCACGAGGCAATAAAAGAGGGCAAGCAGGCTCTGTGTCCAGTGCTGCTGGTCGTGGACATGGTGCATCCTCATCAGCATGTGGCCGTGGGACACGCTTGTCCTTCTTTTCGGCAGCTGGCCACGTTGAGCCGCAACATGCCCAAGACTTGGTAGAGTGGATGACCAAGCCGTCCTCCTCCTCCTCATCCTCTCTCACCCAGGCTCAGGGTACTTTGTCTGGCAAAGCAGCTGCCAAAGCGGCATCTTCCCTCGGCTCAATGGCATCAGTCACTACTTCCCTAGCCCCACCATGTTCTCCTGAGGAGTCCCCCGAACTGTTTGACCACAATGTTGGGTACATGCTCCAGGAGGATGCCCAGGGTTTTGAAGGCTCCGATGATGCTGGAGGAAGGCAGTAACGTGAGCTTACAGAGAGGGGGTAGTAATGTGAGCCCAGAGAGAGGGGGTGCCCAACAAGGACAGCTATCTGGCAGTCATGTTCCCCCAGCTGCAGCATACTGCCAGATTGGCTCCAGTGATGGGGAGGGAGGGGTTGATGAGGTCACTGACTCCACATGGGTGCCTGATAGGAGAGAGGAGGAGGAGGCACATCTCCAACGAGGCAGGATGCCCTCCAGGGGCCAGCTTAAGGGCAGCACACCGACCGCATCACACCGCAGAGCTCCGCATGTGCAGGGCACTGCTGTCTCTGTGCGTTATTCCAAAAGATCTTTGGTGTGGGCCTTTTTTCAGACGTGTGCAGCAGATCGCACCGTTGCTATTTGCAACATATGTCTAAAGCGTATCTCGCGTGGCCAAAATATCAGCCGCTTGGGCACCATGTGCTTGACCAGACATATGTCGACCTGCCATGCAGTCCGTTGGCAAGGGTAGCTAAAAGACCCACACCAAAGAACAAAGCGGACCTCTCCTTGCTCCTCATCAGCTGGGATCTCCAACCCCACTATACCTTCAGTCCTCTCTGAAACCTGCACTGAGAGGAATGAAGGTGTAGAATTCGGTGTGTCACAGCCAAGTACTTGCGGACAATCTGCTATCGGTAAACACCGACATCCGATTGTTCCAGGCAAATTTCCCTGCCTCAGCTGCTGCACCGCCGAAAGAAGTTCGCTCCCAGCCATCCACATGCCCAGTGGTTGAATGCTAGCTTGGCTAAATTGCTAGCACTTCAACTGCTGCCTTTTCAGTTGGTAGACTCTGCCCCCTTCCGTGAGTTTGTTGAATGTGCGGTTCCTCAGTGGCAGGTTCTCAAACTCCACTCTTTCTCACGGAAGGCGATTCCGGCTCTCTACCGGCATGTGGAAGGCAATGTCTTGGCCTCGCTGGACAGGGCGGTCAGCGGTGAGGTGCATATTACCGCTGACTCATGGTCCAGCAGGCATGGACAGGGACGTTACCTATCTTTCATGGCACATTGGGTGACTCTGCTGGCAGCTGGGAAGGATGCAGGACAAGGTGCAGTAGTGTTGGAGGTTATTCCGCCACCACGCCTCCAAAATTTTACTACTGGTGATTCTGACACACCTCTCTCCTCCACCCCCTCCTCTTCTTCTTCCTCCATGGCCTCTACCCGTGCTTTGTCCTCGGAACCAGCTGTGCTCCGTAGGCATTCAAGGGGCTACGGAAGTACGCAGGCAAAAAGATGCCATGCGGTGCTTGAGCTGGTGTGCTTGGGGGACAGGAGCCACACTGGGGCAGAGATTCTGTCAGCTCTGCAGGGGCAGGCTCAGAGGTGGTTGATGCCATGCCAGCTTAAGCCAGGAAAGGTGGTTTCTGACAAGGGCACCAACCTCCTCTCCGCCCTCCGACAGGGACAACTGACCCATGTGCCCTGTTTGGCTCACGTCCTTAACTTGGTGGTGCAGCGGTTCTTGGGCAGCTACCCAGGCTTACAGGAGGTCCTGAAGCAGGCCAGGAAACTCTGTGGGCATTTCCGCTGGTCATATAATGCCAGTGCTCGGCTGGCTGACCTGCAAAAGGATTACAACCTGCCCAAGAACCGCCTAATCTGTGACATGCCCACCAGGTGGAACTCTACGTTGGCCATGCTGCAGCGGCTGCACACGCAGCAGAGGGCCATCAATGAGTATCTGTTGCAATATGGCACCAGGACAGTGTCAGGGGAGCTTGCACTGTCCTGGCACCAATTGAGGAGGCCACGAGGATGGTGAGCAGTGACAGTGCATGCATCAGTGACACTGTCCCTCTTGTCCACCTGTTGGAGCACACGCTGCGTGGAATAATGGACAGGGCACTTGAGGCAGAACAGAGGCAGGAAGAGGAGGACTTCCTTACCTCTCAAGGCCCCATTTATCCAGACAGTGTTCCTGCTGGCCCAGATATCACACAGGAAGGAGGAGGAGGAGGATTATTGTGTCAGCATGTAGGTGGAGCCTAGCACTCAGCATCAGCAGCAGTCTTCAAGGAATCAATTACAGTCCCAAGACACCCATGGACTTGTACGTGGCTGGGAGGAGGTGGTTGCGGATCATGTCGTCCTCAGTGACCCAGAGGACTCTGCACCAAATGCCTCAGCAAACCTACGCTGCATGGCCTCCTTGATCCTGCAAAGCCTGCGGAAGGATCCCCGTATTCGTGCGATCAAGGAGATCTGGCTGGCAACCCTCCTTGATCCACGTTACAAGGGTAAGGTTGCGGACCTTATCTTGCCGTCGCAGAGGGAGCAGAGGATGAAGCATCTTTAGGAGGCCTTGCAGAAAGGTCTGTGCAACGCGTTCCCAGAGACTGGGAGGTTACAAATTCCTGGTCCTGGACAATGTGTTGCTGAGGCTCCGATCAGTCAAAGAAGGAGCGGTGGAGAAGCTGGCCGTCTGACCGATGCGTTCAGACAATTTTTTAGTACGCAGCCCCAAGGTATGATCGGTTCCAGCAACCATCGCCAGCGTCTTGTTTACATGGTGCAGGAATACCTATGGGCAAGATCAGACTTGGACACCTTTCCCACCGAAAATCTTCTGGGTTACCGGGTCTTGAGGATGGATCACTGGCCAGAGCTTGCACAGTATGCAATTGAGGTACTGGCCTGTCCTGCATCCAGCGTTCTTTTGGAATGCACATTCAGTGCTGCTGGAGGCTTTGTAACCGATCACAGGGTGCACCTGTCCACCGTCTCGGTCGATCGACTGACCTTCATTAAAATGAATAAGTCTTGGATCACCACCAGCTACCAAGCACCCGATGCTGATGTAACCGAAATTTTTTGGGGAAATGTCAGATCCCTTCAAGACTGCCTATGCTGATGCTGAGTGACTATCCTGTTATGCTGAGTGACTATCCTCTTCCTCCTCAATAATCATGCTGATAGCTTGAAAGAACATTTTTGGTTCTGGGCACTGCTACCAGTCGCTAAGGCCCAATTTTTCAGCCCCTGTTTAACAGGGGCGTGTATTTACAATTTTTGATGCAATGCTTTGCAGCAGGGCTCATTGCTGTGCTCCGACTACAGTATCTGTGAGGGGTTGCAGTGTTGTGGCACCAGCACCAGTGCCTAAGGCCCAATTTTTCAGCCCCTGTTTAACAGGGGCGTGTAAATACAATTTTTGATGCAATACTTTGAAGCAGGGCTCATTGCTGCGCTCCAAGTACAGTATCTGTGAGAGGTTGCAGTGTTGTGGCACCAGCACCAGTGCCTAAGGCCCAATTTTTCTGCCCCTGTTTAACATGGGCAAGTAATTACAATTTTTTGATGCAATACTTTGCAACAGGGCTCATTGCTGCGCTCCAAGTACAGTATCTGTGAGGGGTTGCAGTGTTGTGGCACCAGTGCCTAAGGCACAATTTTTATGCTATAATATGAGTAATAAAGCTGTGCAACTCTTGAATGTATACCACCAAAAAATGATCAAACAGATGGTATACACAGGATGCAATCTCTAATACTGTATGTTGACAACTGAATAAAGTCCCGACTGATGGCAGACATTCAAATATAAAAAAAAAAAAAAAAAAGGTGCAATCCTGTATAAAAAATAATAAAAAACGTATAGAGCTATAAAGTCCTGAAATCCAAGATGACAGTATGGTACAGATGCAAATCTTCACATTTGACCACTGGTGACTTCAAACAAAAACACCCTTTGAAAAGTGCCAGATATTCGATAGAAAAGGTTCCACCACCACTAGTTATCACTGCCGCTTACCAGAACGAATGATCCGTGCACGGATCAATGCAAACATATGGCTAATCCCCTGCCAGGGTCTCTATATCGCTATCAGCTTCCTCCAGGATTCAACGCCAATTCTCTCCATGTATCACAGATATTAAGGTGCGAAGGGAAAGAAAGCCACCATAGCGTAAATCCAGTAAAACAATATTTAATAAAAAATTTTTTAATGCACTTACAAACATTCGTGATTCTAAGGCATGTGGTATAAAAATAGCCGGCCGGCTAAGACAGCCCGTTCGCTCCGGGACTCGTTGGTATGTCGGTGACGTCAGCACGTCGCTCCTCCCTACGCCGTTTCGGCACTTGGGTGCCCCTGGACGACGTCATATGTGACGAAACGGCATAGGGAGGAGCGACGTGCTGACGTCACCGACATACCAACGAGTCCCGGGAGCAAATGGGCTGTCTTAGCCGGCCGGCTATTTTTATACCACATGCCTTAGAATCACGAATGTTTGTAAGTGCATTACATTTTTTTTTATTAAATATTGTTTTACTGGATTTACGCTATGGTGGCTTTCTTTCCCTTCGCACCTTAATATCTGTGATACATGGAGAGAATTGGCGTTGAATCCTGGAGGAAGCTGATAGCGATATAGAGACCCTGGCAGGGGATTAGCCATATGTTTGCATTGATCCGTGTACGGATCATTCGTTCTGGTAAGCGGCAGTGATAACTAGTGGTGGTGGAACCTTTTCTATCGAATATCTGGCACTTTTCAAAGGGTGTTTTTGTTTGAAGTCACCAGTGGTCAAATGTGAAGATTTGCATCTGTACCATACTGTCATCTTGGATTTCAGGACTTTATAGCTCTATACGTTTTTTATTATTTTTTATACAGGATTGCACCTTTTTTTTTTTTTTTTTTATATTTGAATGTCTGCCATCAGTCGGGACTTTATTCAGTTGTCAACATACAGTATTAGAGATTGCATCCTGTGTATACCATCTGTTTGATCATTTTTTGGTGGTATACATTCAAGAGTTGCGCAGCTTTATTACTCTTATTATTAATTCATTGTGTGTGTCTCACATTTAAGTTGCAGCATTTTTTGGAGATTGATTCACGTTCATTGTGTGATCAAATCTCATATAGACAGCGCAGTATAATTCACACTTTTCACAATTTTTATGCCCCTGTTCAACAGGGGCATGTAATTACAATTCTTGATCTAATATTTCACAGCAGGGCCCATTCCTGCGCCCACCAAGAGTAACTGTGAGGGCTTACAGTGTTGTGGCAACACCACCACCACCAACAAAGGCCCAATTTTTTTTGCCCCTGTTCAACAGGGGCATGTAATTACAATTCTTGATATAATAGTTCACAACAGGGCGTTCCAGCACCCACCAAGAGTAACTGTGAGGGCTTACAGTGTTGTGGCAATACCAACACCTAAGGGACAAATTTCTGCAGAGTATATACGGCAGGCACCTACTTTCAAACATCCAACTTACAAATGACTCCTACTTGCAAACGGAAGTAGACAACAGGAAGTGAGAGGAAATCTACCCCTAGGGAGGGAAATTCTATCCTGTAAGAGTTAATATGGGAAAAAAGGTATCGCCTCTCCACTGATGCTTTATCACCAATCCTTGTTTCACTAAAAACCCAAAATTTTCAAAAAACATTTGTCATTGGGACAGAAATGTTCTGAACAGGTGCACAGACAGCAAAACAAATGTTACAGGGGTGATAACCCTTCCCTATGTTTTCCAAAAAGCTTAAAAATTGATTTTTGGGCTGGAGCTACACTTAAAAAATGTACCTGTTCCAAATTACAAACAGATTCTACTTAAGAACAAACCCACAGTCCCTGTCTTGTTTGCACCGCCTGTATACTGCTGTTCAGAGTATATAGGGCCTTTTTTTTCTTTGGGTGCGGGGTTCCCCTTAATATCCATACAAGACCCAAAGGGGCTGGTAGTGGGGGGGGTGGGGGGGGTACCAATGCCATTTTTCTCAATGATTTTCATCCATATTGCCGGGACCAGACATTACATTAAAGCAGCAAATAGTTTTAAATGACTTTTTTTCCTTTTAGAAATGTAATTTTGTACAGGGACATTTTTTTTCACTTTATGCATCATTAAAATCACTGCTCCCGAAAAAACGGCAGTTTTTAAAACTTCTTTTGATACATGTCCCCTGGGGCAGGACCCGGGTCCCCAAACCCTTTTTAGGACAATAACTTGCATATTAGCCGTTATAATTAGCACTTTTGATTTCAAACGTTTGCGTCCATTGTATTTAATAGGGTTCTAAAGTTCACGCAAACTTTCGGTCCGTTCGCAGGTTCTGGTGCGAACCGAACAGGGGGGTGTTTGGCTCATCCCTACGGGCAAGCAGATAAATCTGACAGGAAGAATTAATGTACTACCACGGCACTCCACAGTGCCGTGGTAGGTTATTGAGAACTACAAGCCGACAGCTGCAAAGGATGTCAGGGCTTGTAGTTCATTCACACACAGAGATCTGTGAATGAATGTATAACATGGCTGCGTGGGCAGAGCCCCACATGGCCACACTGCTTTAAAAAAGCGACAGCCATGTCGGGGAACTTCGCCCCACACTGCTCTCACAGGAGGGGGGGGGGGAATCACACAGTGGCTGCAGCATTGGGTAAATGTTACACGTTCCACCCTTAAAACGGGTGGAACATGTAACATGTTCCCAAAGGTGAATCTTTTAAGCCTGAAAGCCCAGCCATTCTAACAGAAGTGATAAACCAAGCATACTGGTATCTGCTAGGGTTGGACTTGATGAAAATTTTTGAAGTTGGGTTGCTGAATTCAAACATACTTAAAAATTTGTAATGGACATTGTGACTGGCTCACCCGGGACAGAGGCTTTTGGAGAAGACTGAATGCTAGCCTCTTGCCTTGCAATGATGGGCCCAGCCACCTGTCCGTCTGTTATAATGTAAATGAGTCTAGTATAACTTCTAAGGGTCTTTCACCCATTGTTGCTTGTGCTAATTGACAATTGACCCTGCAATTGTATGAAGGAGCTCTGTGTTAATATGTATGATAATGTGTATTGTAGTCACATCGGCTACATAAGAGATTAGTTAATTAGCTCATGTTAATTTATGTTTCTGGTCACAAATGTATTGTAGAGTAATATGAGCAGGAGGTATGCACCTCCTCTTCTACTGTATATAAGACTTGTATTCTGGTTCTAACAAAGAGTTCATGTTCAGCAATCAAGCAAGTATTGTCTTGTTTGTCGTTGTCAGCGGTTGGAATATCTGATACCTAGACTCAGACTGGGAGGAAGTGGTATATGACGAAAGCATGCAAGCGGAGTGTGGGACGTTTCGTTACAGACATTGTCTTGGCTAATAAGCAAGGTCAGAGGCGTAACTAGAACCTTAAGGGCCTCGGTGCAAAAAGCCATGAGGAGTACCCCTTCAAGTCAAAACAGCATTACAAAATTTCAGCATGGCAAAGATTATGAAAGACCCGGGGCACCTTGAGAAATGCACGCCCCAGCAAACAGTGGGCATGGCCAGTGGAAGGGTCTTAAAGTGGTTGTAAACCCGTTACAACCACTTTTACCTACAGGTAAGCCTAGATTAAGGCTTACCTGTAGGTACTTGAAAAATATCTCGCAAACCTCCAAGGTTTAGGAGATATTTACAAATGAGACAGGCAACGGTGTCTACGGCGCAAGCGCACTTTAGAAACCTTTAGAAATGGTGAGCGTGCCGTTTCTAAAGGAGATCGTGCAGTGACTAGCGTCTCCCAGAGCCACGATACCAGGAAGGAAGATAGACGCTTCGTGAAAGAGGGGATATCAATGAAATTGCAGGCTTTGGTTTCAGGTAAGTGACACATAATGGGCTACTATGCGATGCATAGTAGCCCATTATGCTTTACCTTTGCAGGGAAACAAAAAGGAAGTAAAACCCATCAGGGTTTACTTCCTCTTTAAAGGGTAATTTAACATAATCTGCAGCTTCAGTAAATACTGCAGACATATATCACAGTCCTTGTACCCACATTACTAAAAGGGACTTTGGAGGATGTAAGGAGGCACTCTGGAGATAATAAGTTAGTACCTTCAGAATGCCCCCTTACATCCTCCTCCAGAATGCCACCTTATTTTCTTCTCCTCCAGAGGGCCCCTTAAGTTAGTGCCCCTTATGTCCTCCTGCTCCTGATTGCTTCCTTTCACATACCTTCTTGCTTGGACATGACCCCCAACTCGTGAGCAGCTGGTGGTAAAACATTTTAGAAGATAAAAATATTTTTCGGCAACTCTGAGCTGCGCATGCTGATAAGAGAACCGCCGAGCTTGGCTCTACTCGTGTGGAGGGGCATGTGAATATAAACCACACCCTGCTGCTCGATCCGAGGCCAAGACCAGCAGTACTCTGGTTGGCTCCAGAACTGTTGCAGTTGCAGACAAGGTTTTTTTTTTTCCTTTCTAAATTGTTTCACCGCCAGCCACTCATGAATTACAAGTCACGAGCGGCCAGCAAGGAACTAACAAGGAGTTTTTTTATGAACAGTTTTCTCCTGTCTACAGATGGGTGAAAAGTACCTGTTTTGGCAACACTGTGTCTTGGGATGTCGCCATGGTGGCAGAACGCCAGGACCCAGTCATAAGTGCAACCTTTGCGACCCTGGTAGTTCCATCACTGAGCAAAGGAGTGGTCAAACAAATGGCATGGGAAGCTAGGCACTGCTCTGGGAAACATGTACCAAAGAAAAAAAAAATCAATTTGGCAGGGTTTTAATAATACTTAATGTAAAACATAAAATGCTAAATTACTTTAAATAAAATACCCGGGGGAGGCCCTTAAACTACCTGTGAAGTGACACATCTATATGATGCATACAGCTTACTGCAGGTAAACTGACACTGACAAAGAAAAAAAAAGAAAATTGTACAGATATTGTACAATCGGCCATCTTTATACAAGTACAAAGGAGGGATTGGATGGAGACACTCAGGTGTCAGGCCCCGTTCATATCTCCACATAGTGAAAACCCATGTTCCTGCACATATTTTTTTTTTTTTTGTGTGTTTCCTCTTGTGACACTTTTAACTTGAATAGGCTGCCCTATGAGCGACAAACTCCCCAAGGAAGCTCCAGAATGTTTTTAGAATGGAGCGTGGTCCATTAACATTTACCGTATTTATTGGCGTATAACACGCATAGGCATATAACATGCACCTTAATTTTAAGGGGGAAGTTTCAGGTAAAAAAAACGTACATTTTAAATACAAAACTCTGAAGAAAAATAAGGGTCAGTGCCCATTAATGCAGCCTGATCAATGCCCATCTGCAGCCTCTCCATTGCCCATCATTGCAGTCTGATCAGTGCCCATCTGCAGCCTCTCCATTGCCCATCATTGCAGCCTGATCAGTGCCCATCTGCAGCCTCTCTATTGTCCATCATTGCAGCCTGATCAGTGCCCATCTGCAGCCTCGTCATTGCCCATTAATGCTCCTGATCATTGCTCATCTTCAGCCTCTCCATTGCCCATCTGCAGTCTCGCCATTGCCCATCTGCAGCCTTGCTATTGCCCATATCTGCAGCCTCTCCATTGCCCATCAATGTAGCCTCACCAGTGCCAGATTACACAGAACCAGGATCTCCTGTTTACTCAGCGTTGCAGTCACACACAGTCCTGCCTCCTTGACCGGCTCATAGAATAGACAGAACACCTGTCCAATGCCGGGACATGTGATGTCTAACCTATGAGCCGTCCAGGAGGCGGGACTGTGTGTGACTGCAAGCGCCAAGTAAACAGGAGATCCCAGATGTGTGTAATCCGGCAGCGTTTGTCCTCCCCCTTCCAGGTAACATATCGGCGAATAACACGCACCCATGATTTGACCTCTATTTT
This sequence comes from Rana muscosa, assembly GCA_029206835.1. Classification (NCBI taxonomy): domain Eukaryota; kingdom Metazoa; phylum Chordata; class Amphibia; order Anura; family Ranidae; genus Rana; species Rana muscosa. Next base: position 1,002,224,505 of record CM055116.1, on the reverse strand, counting down.
CAGCATGTGTTATACGCTGATAAATACGGTAATTGCGCTCTGTGTGTTTCCAAAATGCGTGGCAAAACGCACAAATGTGAATGGAGCCTCATTGTTTTTGTGAAAACACACAAATTTCACATTCAGACCCCATTCCCACCTAACGTAGTAAGAGCACACATTTTTAGCAAATTTTTCCAGCAAAACGTGATCCACCCGGCGGACTTCGTTTTGCTCAGTGGGGGATCGCTCCGCTGATCCCCACTGAGCAGGCGGATGACAGGTCCGTCCCTGCTGACTGTGCTGAGACGGAACTCTCAGAGTCCCACTCTCCTCCAGGGGGAGATCAGATGAAAATGGACCGCCTGTCCGTTTTCATCCGATCCGCCAGACCGATGGAAAATAGGGTCTTCATCCATCTTCATCCGTCTGGATTTCACCTAAAGAGTCACGTGGTGCTGCTATAATAGGAAAAAGTAGGAAAAAATAGGAAATGACCAGATTCACACCAGTGGAGCATACACAGTAAATTGTAGAAACATACCAGCCAGAGGAACGATGTTGCCAGAGAAAACAAGGAAGTGAAATTAATTAGCAGGATTAGCCAGGTATTTAGCACTTTATACATCTTGAATATTATGGATCATTGGGTAATTGGTAAATTAAGGAATCATTTTATGTAATAATAATAAAAAAAAGCACACTTAAAAGAAATTGGGTTTATTGACAGTTTAATAGGGAACCCCACACTCAATAAATGGCATGGTGTCCCCCCCTAAATAACAAAATAATTGATGTGGGATGCCCCGAAACTTTAACATGGTTTTTATGGAGGAAACCCAATGCAAAAAATTAAACATTTGGTCCCCCTCAAAATTCATACCTGGCCCTTATCTGAGCATGACCTGGCTGGCCACAAAAGGGTAAGGACAAGCATGTGTCCCCCCTACTGGGCCATATCACATCACAAGGTCACCCTGGAAAATTACCTTGTTTCCACGTTGATCAGGAAAATTACCTGTTCCCCACAACCCTGGCCTAGTGGCTGTAGGGTGCCTAGCAGAAACTGGGAGCCCCCTTTAACAATAAAAGGGCACCCAGATGCCACACTGCTCTATATGAATGAATAAGGGGTACAAACGTGTATCCCTACTCAGTCACAAAAAAAAGTAAATAAAGACACACTTTTTGACAAGTCCTTTATAAAAAAAAAAGGTGTCTTGTGATGTAAATCCATTAACACTCATGTCGTCCAGTCATGCAGATACTTGTCAATCACAATGAAAGATTCATGCAGACTTACTAAAAGAAAAAAATGCAGATATGTCTGATCATGTCGCTCACTCGATCATAAAAGCTCCCTATCCAGAAGCAGAATGAAAATGAAGCAGCATATCCCAGGTATGTCATTGACCAAATTACATGGCAATGGCAATATTTGTTCAATAATATCACAAGAATCATCTTGCTGATTCATGTAGAGGGGGGCTAGTATCTAGGGCATCCTTATTTTTTAGGGGGATTCTAGATTCTAATAAGTGCCTCACCCGCAGACCTCCACATCCACTAGACTGGGGTTGTGGGGAAGAGGCCCTTGTCCTTGTGAGCATGAAGGTTTCACCCTGGCAGGTCCATGTTGAGGGCATGTGGCCTGCTATAGTTCAGGAGGGTAGGCACAAGCTTTGTCGCCCCACCTTTTCTGGTTAGCCAGGGTGCATGCTCAGATAATGGTCTGGTATAGAATATAAGCTGGATCAATACCTTTGTTTTAATTTTTATAGGTTCCTCCTTAAAATCCACACCTCACCTGAAGGGACCCATGCTGATTTTTTTTTTTACCTAGTCCCCATTACTTTTCAATAGGCTGAGCAGAGTTATGTCACTCCAAAGCTACGACTAAGGCTATTGGCGAAACGCGTCATGCTTATTGTTTTATTGTCACTCTGATGTACCAATAAACAACACTTCAAGGATTACAGTCTTGCCGGCTCTTCTTACTACTGGTTGTTAACAACCAGAATCCCTGAGCAAGAAGCTGTCACATTTAGCAGCGGTAGCAGTACTGGTACTACATTTTTCACTTCCTATTGATACCAGAGGTTTGGTATTTTTGCTGAACCTCAAAACAAGTAAAATTCTATTTGAACATGGGTGTCATTCATTCTGAACCGGCATCTCAACCCAATCCAAAAGATAATGCTTCAGCTCTTCTTGATAATACCAAAGCCTCATAGTGATGGCCCAATAGAAAAATGTGGATGACGAGAGGTATCTACAAGCTGGAGTTTTGCCTGTCAAAATGTCTTATGCCGCATACACACGATCGTTTTTAATGTCATTTTCAAAAACGAAGTTTTTCTCGACGTGATTTTTCTTGTTTCCTCTCAAGCCTGTCTTGCATACACACGTTCATTAAAAAAAACGCTTGAGCAAAGAGCAGTGACGTACAACACGTACGACGGCACTATAAAGGGGAAGTTCCGTTCGAATGGCGCCACCCTTCATGTTAGTAAAGTTTGTTGAGAGACGATTCACGCTTTTCAGCCTCGTGCTTTTCAGTCCGTTACAGCGTGACGAATGTGCTATCTCCATTACGAACGCTAGTTTTACCAGAACGAGCGCTCCCGTCTCATACTTGATTCTGAGCATGCACGTTTTTTTCCGCTCGTAAAAGCATACACACTACCGTTTTTCACGTCGTTAAAAAAAATGACGTGAAAAAATAGGGCAGGTTCTCATTTTTTTTTAGGCCATTTTTCGCGTAGTTAAAAATGCTCTGGAGGCTACACACGATCTTTTTTAATGCCCAATTAAAAAAATTGCATTTTTAACTTCGTGAAAAACGGTCGTGTGTATGCGGCATAAGGCTTCAACTATAATTTAGGCTGCTGTGGGTATGCATAGGCACCTCTAGGTTACTTTACTTTATACCTGACTTCGTTTTTCTTTTGTGATGACAGAATCTATTTAAAGGAAAGCTTTCTTGGAAACTTTTAAGCTGTTGCTGCTGCCTTCTCATTCTGCAAATGTTAGTTGGTAAGGTGTCTTACTAACTGTCATATTTTAATACTTTGTGATATTCGTCTAGAAGTAGTGTGCAAACTACCATAGAGTAGTATTTAAATAAGGACTTCTGACTTTACTGTGGCTTTTCTGATATGAATACTTATTCTTGTTCTGAAAAGAATATAGAAAACAGTGGGTCAGCAAAAAAGTCAAGCAAGTAACATTTTAGGAATGAGGTCAGCAATTACAGTGCTTATATTATAGGTTTGCTTTAAAGCTGCACTCCAGGAAACCGATAAATAAACAGAACAAACACACATATGGGAGCTATTTTAGCTGCTAAAGGAATTGTATTTCTCTCTACCCACGACTAAAATTTACACGACTCTACGACAAAGCACAGGCCTATCTGACAGGGCAAGTAATCAGACAAGACAGTCAAAGGAGGAGAAACAGACTCATGAGCTCATCCTCCTGTCAGCATGTCCCTTGCACCGAACAACTTATTTGCTCCTTCTGTTGCTTCTCAATTCATCTCTTCTCTGCCTAGACTTCAAGAAGTTTAAAACAAGTTAACCACATCAATACTGGGCACTTTCGCCCCCTTCCTTCCCAGACCAATTTTCAGCTTTCAGCGCTCTCGCATTTTCAATGACAATTGCGTGGTCATGCTACGATGTACCCAAATTAAATTTTTATCATTTTGTTCACACAAATAGAGCTTTCTTTTGGTGGTATTTATTCACGACTACGTTTTTTATTTTTTGCGAAAAAAGAGCGGAAATTTGAAAAAAAAAATAATATTTTCGTCTTTCTATTTTAAAAAAAATCCAATAAAATTTAATTTTGTCATAAATTTAAGCCAAAACGTATTCTACTACATGTTTTTGGTAAAAAAAAATCAGTTAAGTGTATAATAATTGGTTTGCGTGATCACGGACATATGTACGCAAATGATCATGTACAGATGTGCGCAGGTGATCATGGACATATGTGTGCAAATGATCATTGGGACATATGATTTTATTGTCACATATGTGGGGGACAGGTGTTTTTACTATGTGGGGACATGTGTGTGTGTGTGTGGGGACATGTGTGTGTGGGGACATGTATTTTGGGGACATGTATGTTTACTTTCTGTGTTTTAGACTGTGTGGGGACACTAGGCTGGTGATCAGTGAGTAAAAAGCTGAAAAAAACAGCTCATACTCACTGATCACCAGCCAGGCTGCAGCGATCCGCTCTCCTCTTCTCACCGACGACTTCTGTGTGAGGAGAGGAGAGCTGATTGCCTAGCAACCGGCTCTCTGTTTACATCACATGACGGCTGTGATTGGACACGGCCGTCATGTGATCAGGAGGGCCAATCACAGAGCCCTCCTGCCGAATCGAGATGCGCTGTGTCCGGGTGACACGAGTGCATCGGGATCGCGCCGCTGCGCGGGAACGCGCGTGGGCGATCCCCCTCCTTCTGAGGGACGTTCCTGAACGTCCACTCAGAAGGAGAGAGCGCCCACCCGGCCGTATATATACAGTGGCCAGGTGGGAAGTAGTTAAAAACCATTGCACAGAGCAGGTGAGTATAACATGTATGTTTTTTTTACATAAAAAACACTTTACAATTGCTTTAATTGTATACATCCATTTGTTATCAATTTTAATACCTATACTTTCTTCACGTAAATATATGTACTTTTCTTTTTTCTCTTCTGGTTTTGCAAAAAATGACATTAGAGAATGCATAATTTGCTACTTTCAGAAGAGTGTATCTATTGTTAGTGTAATAATAAAGAAATGGCTATGGAGAGGTTGTGACTAAGTAAGAATGTAAAAGGTCAGCAAAGTAATATATTAACATTCCAGTGAGATATTTCTCTGGAGTGTCTTACTTGCAAGTTCAAAGGGGCAAAAGCCTTGGTATTTATAATGTGTTTAACCCTACTGTAGAATCTGACTTTTTGTTCTCTTTAACGGTGATAGTCTATCTGGGTTAAGAATAAATGTAGCTGTAAAATAAGACATTATCAAGCAGTTATAACGACTTTTCCTTGAAAGGCTAGGCACCGGGACCTACTATTATCTTCTTTCCAGCTTTGGCTGATGAACAGATGTAGTGCTTGTGATGGATTGTCATAAAGAATTGTCTCAATTTATTGGAAATGCTTCTATTGTTTAGAAGCATTCTTTACTGGCATGACTTATTGTATATAAAAACACATTCCCTTTTTAAATTGTTCTAGATATCTGCATCTGGATCTGTAATGCCGTGTACACACGATCGGTTTTACCGATGAAAACAGTCCGATGGACCTTTCTCATTGGACAAACCGATCGTGTATGGGCCCCATCGGTCTTTTTTCCATCGGCGAGAAAAAATAAAACATGTTTTAAATTTATCCGATGGGAAAAAAAACTATAGCAAATTCCGATCATCTGTGTGGAACTCCATCAGATAAAAAACCCACACAGAATCAAGTCGACGCATGCTCAGAAGCATTGAACTTCATTTTTCTCGGCTTGTCGGAGTGTTTTACGTCACAGCGTTTGGGACGGTCGGATTTTTGACTGATGGTGTGTAGGCAAGACTGATGGAAGTCAGCTTCATCGGATTTCCGATGGAAAAATCCATTGGATTAGAATCCATAGGAAATTTGATCGTGTGTACAGGGCTTATCACATTTATCATAGGTATGTTAATTATATTATCTATTATTTATTGTATATTATCTTATATCTCTTATATGTCTTAAATCAGTTGTAATATTTGGGAGCTTGGTTCACCAGCCAGACACATTGGTAAAAGCAATGTAGTCTTTTATTTTAAAATGGAAAAACAAAATGGCTTGCTTACAGCTTCAAGTAAACAGTACACACTTCAGCAAAACAAACTTTTGGCTCAAGGCCCAAAAAAACTTGTCCCTTAACAGGTTATGTCCCTACTTGCCTCAGGGTCCCAAATGCAAGGTCACTAGCCACATCGCAGAGTCTTAAGGCCCATACACACGATCAGACTTTTTGACAACAACGGTCCGACGGATGTGTTTTATCGGACAATCCGTCCGTCTGTATGCTCCATCGGACAATTGTTTTCGGTTTTTAAACGGGCAAATGTTCACTGTGCATGCTCTCAAACTTTCCGGCAACAAATGTCCGATGGAGGATCATCCGATCGTGTGTACACAAGTCCATCGGACTAAAGTCCAAAGTACAAACACGCATGCTCCGAACCAATGCTAAATATCAGACAACAATAGCAGAAGTTGCCCAAAGGGTGACGGTAAAGAGCTGAAAAACCTCGTGATTTGGTGAATGTTGGCTGAAAAAGTTCTGCCGTGTGTATGCATACCAAGTTCACGGCCAACGCCCCTTCGGACCAAAATCCACGGAAAAGTCCAATGGAAGTCCGATCGTGTGTATAAGGCTTAAGTCACAATCAGTCCACTATCCTTTCTCCTAAATGTGTGTCCTGCTTCATACTCCACCTTACAGACACCTGCTCGTTTCCTTTTTTTGCCTCTTATGCAGGCGGGTTAACCCTTTCAGGACAAAATTTCCTGTGATCAGGGTTTGAAGGCTCTGGGACATCAAATGTCTCTTGGAGCTTAAGAATTCCAGGTTCCAAATAAAAACTTACCAAACCGGAAAGAATAGGACTGCCCCGGAACCCCTCATTCTGCATGGGTGAGAATCTCTCAATACTCAAAACTGAGTTTGTATCATGCCCCTTAAAGGGACCACAACCCAAAAAGAGGGACAGGGATGTCCTGACCCATCCCTGGCATCCTCTACACAGAATAAATACACATTGAAAGCATGCCTATCACACTTCCCCAATACAGGTTACCATCACAGCTTTAGGTTAGATAGTGTACATGTAGCTAGTTTAGATAGTGTATAGCCTATAGTGCAATGTCTACTGTCAGTTCATATGCTTCCTTTTACCAGAATATTGGTGTTTTCTGCATCGGGAATATGGATTACAAGTCCCCTAGCAACATCTACTGTATGTAAACAGATCCTCAACTATACACATTGAGTAGAGATGGGCTGAACACCCCCCGGTTTGGTTCGCAATAGAACTTTCAAATATCGAAAAATTTCAGAGCCAAACAACGAACCCCATTACAGTCTATGGGACCCGAACTGGAAAAATCAAAAGTGCCCATTTTTAAGGCTTATATACAAGTTATTGGGCATACAAAGGGTATGGAGGTCCGGGTACTGCCCTGGGGGACATGTATCAATGCAAAAAAGATAATTTTTAAATGAGCAGTGATTTACACTGTTATACAAGCTGTACACTCACTACTTTAAATTGTAGCAAAGTTTAATTTCTTCAGTGTTGTCATATGAAAAGATATAATAAAATATTTACAAAAATGTGAGGGGGTGTACTTTTGTGAGATACTGTATATATGTATATATATATATCTTTATATATATATATATAGATATATATACAAGTGTGCTCATAAGTTTACATACCCTGGCAGAATTTATGATTTCTTGGCCATTTTTCAGAGAATATGAATGATAACACAAAAACATTTCTTTCACTCATGGTTAGTGTTTGGCTAAAGCCATTTATTATCAATCCACTATGTTAACTCTTTTTAAATCATAATGGCAGCAGAAAGACCCAAATGACCCTGTTTAAAAGTTTACATATCCTGATGATTTTGGCCTGATAACATGTACACAAGTTGACACAAAGGGGTTTGAATGACTATTAAAGGTAACCATCCTCACCTGTGATCTGTTTGCTTGTAATTAGTGTGTGTGTGTGTGTGTGTATAAAAGGTCAATGAGTTTCTGGAGGACTGACAGAACCTTGCATCTTTCATCCAGTGCTGCACTGATGTTTCTGGATTTTGAGTCATGGGGAAAGCAAAAGAATTGTTAAAGGATCTGCAGGAAAAGGTAGTTGAACTGTATAAAACAGGAAAGGGATATAAAAAGATATCCAAATAATTGAAAATGGCAATCAGCAGTGTTCAAACTCTAATCAAGAAGTGGAAAATGAGGGGTTCTATGTAAACCAAACCACGGTCAGGTAGACAAACTAAAATTTCAGCCACAACTGCCAGGAAAATTGTTCAGGATGCAAAGAAAAACCCACAACTAACTTCAGGTGAAATATAGGACTCACTGAAAACATGTGGTGTGGCTGTTTTAAGATGCACAATAAGGAGGCACTTGTAAAAAGATGGGCTACAAGGTTGAGTTGGCAGAAGAAAGCCATTACTGTGCAAATGCCACAAAGTATCCCACTTACAATACGCCAAACAGCACAGAGACAAGCCTCAAATCTTCTGACCAAAATTGAGCTTTTTGGCCACAACCATAAACATTCATGTTAAAAGGGGCAATACACGGTATTAAAAACTGGGGTATGTAAACTGTTGATCAGGGTCATTTGGGTAGTTTATGTTGTCATTATGATTTAAAAAGAGTAAACACAGTTGATTGATAATAAATGGCTTCAGCCAAACACTAACCATGAGTGAAAGAATAGTTTTTGTGTTATCATTCATATGAAAATGGCCAAGAAATCATACATTCTCCCAGGGTATGTAAACTTATAAGCACAACTATATATATATATATATATATATATATATATATATATATATATATATATATATATGTAGCACACAGATCCTTTTGCCCCCGCTTACCTTCACCTGCAGGGGGTAAGACACACCATGCCAGAAGCCTGTGTCCTCCTTATCAGAGGTCAGGCGGTGTTCACAGATTTGGGTCCTGCAGCGAGTTACCTCTTTCCACTGGTTCTCTTCCCTAGAATGTAGGGAAAAGTCTATATTCTTCCCCAAGAAGGCCAATGTCCACACAATTTCAACTCCAACAAATAGTTTATTTTCCTTTGCTTCAGTTAATGGGGAAATTGAAGAGAGAAAGAAGTTAGCGAAGATAGGAAGTAGATTCAGGCACACAACACTTGACTCACTCGTCGCCACTCGATCCCGAGTGGGTTTAGCTCACCCGGATAGATCCCTCTCACAGTTCTAGCAGCCGGAGTGGAGCTCAAACAATACTGTAACTTTGTCCTCTCCAGGGACGGGTTCAGGAGATCCTCTAATAGTAGCAGAATCCTGTTATTCCTGAATCCAGAACATTCCTTAAACCTCTGTAAAATTTAGAGAACCGATGATGCCAATGGGCACTTTACAGGGTTATCTTGCTGAGTACTGAGTCCTCCCTCTGATAGGTAACCAGGCCTCTCTTTCACCGTGACATCTCTCACCGGTCCATCAGACAGGTCCTCCCCTGGTTTCCTCTCCCTCAGAGCGGGCCACCCCTCACACGGGCTCCCTGGAACTCCAGCACCTTGATCGCAGACCCAGTTAAAGGTACTGGGCCTGCCTGAAACGTTGCAGCCTTGGGATAAAGGTGCCCGAGACTCCTTGGCCAGTTCACGCACCCCCCCAGCCAACAGGGCCATAGGGCGCGACTTTGCCGTCAGGGGTCCTTGGACTCCCCCTGACACACCACCCCCGTGGGGCACACTCCTCCGAGTACTCCTCTCCCCGGCACTCCTCCTCCAATCATGGCATCTGCCCCTTATGTATCCTCTCCCGGAATGCACAGCAGGCGGAGCCCTGCCCACCCCACGGTAGTCGAGAGAGGACACCCAATCACGCTATCGTGTCACCTGAGGTTCAACCCTAGGCCTTTGCTAACAGTGTCACCTACAGGCCAAAGGGGAACTGTACACCAGACAACACTTACAGCAGAGCAGAGTCCAGTACCTAACAAATTAGAGAACCTGAGCCAACTATGGCTCATACTACCCCTAAATTTAGAACATAGCGATACCCCAATTTTGGGGTACCCGCTACACATATATATATATTTATATTTATAAACAATGGGGAGCCAGTCTTCATGATGAGGTCACAATTTAGCGCACTCAGAACAAGATTAAAGATTTTTTGGGATAAATTCTGGTGTCAGTTTCGCAGACTTATGCCGTATACACACGATTGGAAATTCCGACAACAAACGTCCGATGTGAGCTTTTTGTCGGAAATTATGACCGTGTGTAGGCTCCATCGGACATTTGCTGTCAGAATTTCCGACCACAAAAATTTGAGAGCTGGTTCAGAAAAGTTCTTGTCGGAAATTCCGATCGTCTGTATGCAATTCCGACGCACAAAAAACACGCATGTTCAGAATCAAGCAGAAGAGCCGAACTGCCTATTGAACTTCATTGATCCCGGCTCGTTGTACGTCACTGTGTTCTTGACGTTTGGAATTTCCGACAAGATTTGTGTGACCGTGTGTATGCAACACAAGTTTGAGCCAACATTCCGTCGGAAAAAAATCCACGGTTTTGTTGTCGGAATTTCTGATCGTTTATATCCAGCATTTGGATAGAAGTAACAGGTGCGGAAAAATTGGGCTTTGGGTGTTGGTAGTGCCTTCACACCATAGCTCTATAGAGGTACTCTTGATGGAAGCAAGTTCTGGGCGTGCTGTCAAAAATTGAATTTATATGCAGGTGTGGAAAAGTTGGTCCTTGGGTGTTAATTGTGCCCATGAAACCTATACCAAAAAATCTCTTCATGATAAAATCAACACCCACAAAGTTAGTCAGCCTAGACAGTCTTGCAGAGATTCCACTTACCAAAACCCCTTATCAGCAAAATCGGCATCAGGGGCTTGATAGCTGCTGCTAATCCAGGAATTATTCATTTTGATAAAGGTCAACAGAGTTTGTGGACAGACGTGCTATTTTATCTGTCACAAAACCTCTGGCAGCGATGAATGACCATCTGAAAAGTACGCTGGATGCAGGGAAGCCCAGTAGCTCAATTGCATACTGGGCAAGTTCTATCCAGTAGTCTGTTTTCATGATCCAGTAACCCAGTGGGTCATCGACTGGAAAGACCTCCATGTCTGTTTTTGCCCCTAAACAACTCCCACCATATGATGCAGACTCTGCTGATGGGATGTGGAAGCTGACAGCCCTGGGCGCCGAGGACTAATTTTTTTTTGAAAGGCATCACTGAGGCAGCCCCCTTCTCCACTGCTCCTCTCTTGACCAACAGAAGCCTCAAAACTAGCATTTCCACCAAACTATAACCTACCAGAGTCTGGAAAGGCGTTACATAAACTCATCTTTATGGTGTCCTCAAAATATTTTATCCTTTGCTCCCTCTGTGGGGACAGAATGAGTTCTGAGACATTCCTCTTGTAACAGTGGTCAAGGAGGGTTGCCAACTAATAGTGATCCTTTGCCTTGATGCCACATATTCTCGAGTCCTTTCACTGGCTTTGAAAAACGAGGGAGGCCATGCATCACAAGTTTGTGGTCACTGAAGATTACAGTATTTTGAACTGCCTCCTCCCAGCCATGTACTACTCCCAAGGGTTCTGAGGATGGAAAACCATCTCTTAAGGTTTGACGTATATATGTCTCTACTTCAATGCCTCCAAAACTGACAGAATCCTCCTCTTCCTCCTCCTTCTCCCTCAACTCTTGTGTGTTCTGTGGTGACGAAAGAATGGTGTCTGTAGAAAATGGACCTTGAGAGGAAAGGAAGTCCTCCTCTTCCTCACGGTGCTCTGCCCCGAGTGCCCTGTCCATAATGCCACACAGAGTCTGCTGTTGTGCCATACTCACACAGGTACTCGTTGATGGCCCTCTGCTGCATGTGCAGCCGCTGCAGCATTGCCAAAGATAAGTTCCACCTGGTAGACATGTCACAAATCAGGTGGTTTACAGGCAGGTGGAATTCAGTTAACCGAGCATTGGCTGTGTATAACCGCCTTAAATGGTTACAGACTCTTCTAAACCTGTTTTAGCAGATCTTCCAGCCCTGGGTACCTGTTTAAGAAATGCTGCACCCCCAAATTGAGGACATGTGCCAGGCATGGCACATGTATCAACTTTCCCTGTCAAAGGGTGGACAGGAGGTCAGTGTCATTATCACACACCACCATTCCTGACTCAAGTTGGTGTGGCATGAACCACTTCTGGGCCTGCCCCTGCAGAGCTGAATGAATCTTTGCTCCGGTGTGGCTCCTGTCCCATAGACAGACCAGCTGAAGCCATGCATGACATATTTTAGCCTGACTCATTATATAGCCCCTGGAACGCTTAGGGGTACTGGTGGTTCATAGGACAATTCAGCAGAGGAGGGCATGGAGGAGGAGGGGTGGAGCTGACAAATCTTGCATCATGACCACCAGCTGTATGGAGACGTGGTAGAAAAACAAGCCACAGCATTGAGCCATGTCCTGCATCCTTCTGAGTTGCAAGCAGAGTTACCCAGTGTGCTGTGAATGAAATATATTGTCTCTGACCATGCTTGCTGGACTACGATTCACCAGTAACATGGACCTTGCAGTTGGCTGCCTTGCCCAATGATGCTACAACATTGCCTTCCACTTGATGGTACAGACTTAGAATGGCCTTATGTGCAAAGAAATAGTGGCTAGCAATCTTCCGGTGAATGAATCTATGAATGGAGGGGGCGGGCCTATGACTTATCCGCTCGTCCTCTAGTCATTTAGTGTGCCCTGACACACTAAACTGACACTTAAGTAAAAAGGGAAGGTCGCACTACACACACACTGCACTATCACTATATTCACACTACACTGACAATCTACACCAGTGATTCTCCACCGGGGTTCCGTGGAACCCTAGGGTTCCTCCAGAGGTTGTTAGGGGTTCCTTCAGCATTAGGCAATTTCTGCCTCTCATGCCGCGTACACACGATCGTGATTCACGGCGGTGAAAACACCGCCGTGAATCACGACATGAAAAAAAATGAAAAACGAGGGAACGGCATTTTCCCCCACACACGACCGTTTTTCCCGTAATTTTTTTCTTTGTCGAGAAAAACGACCGTCTGTGGGCTCCACGGCAGTGTCTCCCTATGGGAAAACTGCCGCGGAAAAAAATGATGGAAAAAACGATGAGAAAATTTAGAACATGTTCTAATTTTTCTCGTCGTTTTTCCTGCCGTTTTTCTCAACGAGAAAAACGGCATTAAGCCCACAGACGATCGTTTTTCTCGGCGAAAAAAATAAATTTAATTTTTCCCGACGGGAAAAATGATCGTGTGTACGCGGCATCAGATAATTTCCTACTGACACCATTGATCTTTTTAGCTATCTGTAAGGAGGTAATTCTTCCCAATGACCACAAGTGTAAGGACCATCCTTCCCACTGACCATCACGCTAAGGTTTCATGAATTGTAGATCTGTAATTTTAAGCTGGGGTTCCCCGAGACCGGAGAACTATTTCAAGAGTTCCTCTGTGTTGAAAAGGTTGAGAAAGGCTGATCTACACCCACAATACAATCACTATAGCACACTATAGCACACTAACACTCTAGTAGAAATGAACAGAGCCTTGTTCTATCTATCGCCACTCCAATATTACACTACAAATGGTTGCTCTGGGAAGGAACCTTTTCTAGTGTGGGGTGAGTCAATGAGCAATGAGCCATGATTGGGCACAGTCATCATTACTTTCTTCAATCATGGCTCTGACAGTGTTCTGTGCCCTGATTGGGCAAAGCCTTAGTTTCTTCTGCCAATCAGGGCTTCCAATGCACTTTAAGACACGCAGTGCATTGTGAAGTGTTCAGGGGCAGGAACAAATGGTCGAACGCCCGACAATTCGGGTGTTTGCTGAATGGGCGAATAGCCATTGTTCATGCTGAACTTATGCTTGGCCCAAACGATTCACCCAACACTAATACTGAGATTTGCTTAGTGCCCTGGGAAGTAGGAGTAGGAAAAAACTGAGAAGGAAGGGTATTTATATGTAGCACACTTGGGAGACTGGCTTTCCTTGTGCCCTCTCCCTTTCATGATTGTTAAAGTAAACCATGCCATATATTGCCACTTTTTCATACCACAAGTCCACAACTCTATTGCAATTCCAAGATAGCAGCTGTGAAAACTCACAGTTTACCGGTACCTACTTTCACATTAGCTTCCTTTATCCATCCTTTCCCCACTGGCTGGGCAAATAAATTTTTTATACTGACTGAACTTTACTATCCAATAGAGAAAATGATTGTTCCAGCCAATTAGAAAAAGAGTAATACTGTCAAGGTATCTAGACACGCTGTGTAAGAACCAATTTTACCTTCAAAAGTCTGATTTCCATTCGGAGGTTTTACAGTTGCTGACTATCATTAACAAAGGGTTAAGGATGAATTGAAGGGGTTGTAAAGCCTTAAGGTTTTTCACCTTAATGCATTAAGGTGAAAAACCTTCTGTGTTGCAGCTCTCCCCTAGACTCCCCCCTTTTCTTACCTGAGCCCGATCCAATGAAGTGCATGCACACAGTGGCTCCAGCTGCTGTCGCTATTCTCATTGGACGAGCCATTGGCTCAAAAGATGTGACATGGGAGCAGGGGACGGGCCAAGTCCGGCTTTCTGTGTCAATGAATACAGAAGTGAGAATAGGGAGCGAGCTCGCATGGGTGCCCCCATGAAAAATCGCTTTTATTGGGGGCACCTGATGATGAGGAGGGGCCTGGAGCACCAGCGAGGGACCCCAGAAGAAGAGAATTGGGGCTGCTCTGTGCAAAACCATTGCAGGTAACCAGGTAAGTATAGCCATGTTTGTTATTTTTTTTATTTATTTTTTAAAAGAACGTTTACAACCACTTTAAAATGAACACTTTTTATTTGAAAAAAAAGCCCTTTTTATTTTTCAATGAGGTGGCTCTAAGGCTGACCATACATTATACAATTTTCTTGTCCAATTTTCCTTTAGATTTACCAAAACCATATAATATGAGGTCAAACCTAAACACTTTCAATTTGTATGCAATCAGGCAGGCCCTTGCACTACATAGTTAAATGTAAATCTAAAGGAAATTGAATAAGAAAATTGTATAATGTATGGCCAGCCTAACTGACATGTATATTCTGCATCCCCTTGTGGCCAGGGATGCTTGTTGTCCGGGCACAGACCCAAATAAAACTGATACTTTCTCCGGGAAACAGGGATGAATGGCAACCTTATATTAAATATAAATAAATATATACAGTAATTACCTTCTGATCTATAAAAAAAAAACAGATCCATTTGGTGACACATAAACACCCCAGTAAAATTTCTAGTAATTCTATTACAACAAATACCATCCTATGGTTAGTATTTGTCTATTGTTAAAAAGCAAATATGAGGAGTCATGTTTTCAAAAGTTTAAATTGCAGCATATATTAATAACGATTACTACTATAGAGTCAAAATCCACATTAAATGTATCATTTTCCCTGGTTTTATTTAGTTGCTGCTGCTAAAATAATTTTTATGAGCTTTAGATTCAGAAATAATAGGCCTTGTATTATGTTCATGCTGTGCTTCTAGAGACTCTTTCTGACAGCATGTCATTTGCAGAGTCCTGAATCCTCAATTACTCTTCACAGCAGGCTATGAGTAGCTGCTCTTCTGACAACCATTTTGTTATCACTTTTAATAAAAACTTAATATCCTTTCTTCCTGTGAAGATATTTACTTTTTTATTACTCTTCAGGGCATATGTTTTGTCAACCAATGAATATTTACAATACATTATTATTTTTAAAAATAAACTTTCAGTAAGTCAATTGATACACTCTTAAAAATAGATATGCAAGTAATGTACTACAGAATTTAATTAGGCAGATTTAGTATAGGAGCATAAAACAAAGAGCAAATGTAAATCTAGAGTGCATAAAGGTACCCTATGTTATAACACTCATCATGGTTTGTTCTTTCTAAAGTGTGCTTCTGAATGGTTCCTACAAAACAAAATGATAGTATATGTTTGAAAAAAAAAATCCTTAAAGAGACCCTATTATTAGAATAAAAACTGAGATAAGAGCATTTAAAAGAAGATGCATAATACTTACCTCTCTTGTGGGTGGTGATTCAAATCATTGGTCTCTTGCAAAACTACAGCCATCACTGGTATTTGAATCTGTGGTACCATTGGCTGGCCGCAACTATAAGTCAAAGTAGTGGCATAGCAACCAGTGAGTAAAACCACAGTGAGCATTCAGGAACTTGCACCTGACATACCTTGATGTGTTTAAAGCCAGCAATGGCCATAGCTCTACAAGAGAGCAAATATAATAAACGCCACCCACCAAAAAGGTATAGATTATTGATCTTTGCGTCTATCTAATTTTGTACTCTTTATAGCATAGGGAACAATATGATAAAATGCTAACTGATCTTTTAATAATTTGTGTTTGGTTTGAATGTTACATAGTCAGGTTGAAAAAAGACACAAGTCCACCCAGTCTAACCCATTAAAGGAAAAAATATATATTATACAATCCCATATACACAATCCCATACCCACAGTTGATCCAGAGGATGGCAAAAAAAAAAAAAAAAACAGCAAATCACGATCCTATTTGGTCCAGCAGGGGAAAAAATCCTTCCTGAGCCCCCAAGAGGCAATCGGATATTCCCTGGATCAACTTTAACTATAAATGTCAGTATCCAGTAGGGATGGGCCGAATGACCACCTGTTCGGTTCGCACCAGAACTTTCGAACATCGGAAAGTTCGGAACCGAATACGGAACCCCATTGAAGTCTATGGAACCCGAACGTGAAAAATAAAAAGTGCCCATTTTGAAAGCTTATATGCAAGTAATTGGGCATACAGTGGTTATGGGGGTCTGGGTACTGCCCCGGGGGATATGTATCAGTGAAAAAAAGTTTGTAAAAAATTTTACTTTTTAAATAAGCAGTGATTTATTGATGCTTAAAGTAAAGTATAAAAATGAAAAATTCCTTTCAATATAGTGCCTGGTGGGTCCCCTTAGTCCACCTGTAAAGTGGCATAGCTGTACTGTGTATATAAGCTGCTGCAGCAATAATTGCATTTATAAAGCCTAAAAAATTCTGGTGTCTCACTCTCTACCACAGACTTTGGGTTTCTACTTCTGTAACGCATGCGGAAAAATTGTTCTTTGGGTGTCGGTGGCGCCTTCACACCATAACCCTATAGAGGTACTCTTGATGAAAGCAAGAATTGGCCTTGCTGCCAAAAATTGTAATGATATGCACCTGTCAAACAGGTGCGGAAAAATTGTTTGACAGTACATGCCCAGTGTCTAAATGCAAGCTTGTCAAAGCTGCTGGCTCTATAACTTCTGCCTTTCTGCCTGGTGGATTCTGCCCCCTTCTGTTAATTTGCAGAATTGGCTGTACCACAATGGCAGGTTCCCAGTCGCTATTTCTTTTCACGTAAGGCCATTCCAGCTCTCTACCATTACGTGGAAGGCAATGTTGTGACATAGTTGGGCAAGGCAGTCAGATGCAAAGTCCACGTTACTGCTGACACATGGTCCAGCAAGCATGGGCAGGGACAATATATTTCATTCACAGCACACTGGGTAACAATAGACATGTGCACACTGAAATATTTTGTTTCGGAATTTTGTTTACGTCCAAAAAATATATGTATTTAGTTTTTCCCGAAATTCGTTTTTATTTATTTTGTTTTGTTAAAAAATGCATTCGTCCTAAAATCCGAATTAAGGTCGAATCTGTCAATTGAAGGCTTATGGTGTCTGTCGAATGTTCTAAGAAGATTCAACGAAGCAGCTAAACTGTACGACACTGCAATCGTACATTCCCGGTCGAATGCTCCGTCCACAAGCTATAGTAGATTTCTAATGTTGTAATAATTATATTTATTAATTATTATTACTAGTCAACCAACATTAAAATACTTCTATAGCCTATGGGCGGAGCATTTGACCATGAATGTCCGTTAGCGGCGACTGCTTCATCAAAACTTAATGTCAACTCTTTTCTCTCTATGTCGAATAATCTTGGACTAATAGAGATAGGTTAGGCATATTCAACCGCAGGTTCGATAGACACAGAACGCTATTGTCACCGTCATGTCGAATCCTCTATCTATATCGATCTGTTGTCGCAACAAAATGAAAATAAAGCATTTTTTATGTCGGATCTTTTGGATTTTGGGCGTTTGTTATCGTTTGTTAAAACGAATGCGAAAATCCACGAAATCGGACGAAAATGCATTCGGACGAAAACGAATGCACATGTCTAGGTAACTCTGCTTGCAACTTGGAAGGATGCAGGACTGGGTTCACTGCTGCAGCTTGTTGTGCCCCCACATCTTCATACAGCTGGTGATGATGCAAGATTTGGCGGCTCTACCCCCTCCTCCTCCATGCCCTCCTCTGCTGAATTGTCCTATGAACCTCAAGTACCCCCTAAGCGTTCAAAGGGCTATTCAATGAGTCAGGCTAAAAGGTGCCATGCAGTGCTTCAGCTGGCGTGTCTAGGGGGCAGGAACCACACCGGAGCAGAGATTCTTGCAGCTCTGCAGGGACAGGCCCAGAGATGGTTCACATCACACCAGCGGGAGCCAGGAATGGTGGTGTGTGATAATGACACAAACCTTCTGTATGGCCTTAGACAGGAAAAGTTGACACATGTGCACATGTCCTCAATTTGGTGGTGCAGCATTTCATAAATAGGTACCCAGGGTTGGAAGATCTACTAAAACCAGAAGAGCCTGTATCCATTTTAGTTTATTATACACAGCCAGTCTCGGTTGGCTGAAATTCAGCGAGAATCCTACCTGCCCTTAAACCGCCTGATTTGTGACACGCCCACCAGATGAGACTCGACTTTGGCAATGCTACAGCGACTGAACATGCAGCAGAGGGCCGTCAACGAGTACCTGTGTGAGTATGGCACAAAGACAGGCTCAAGCCAGCTCGTTTTGTCACCATTTGAGTAGGCCACAAGGATGGTGAGCCATGACAATGCATGCATCAGTGACACAATCCCTGTTGTGTTCCTGCTGGAGCAGACTCTGCTTGGCATTATGGACAGGGCACTCGAGGCAGAGTAGCGGGATGAAGAGGAGGACTTCCTTTCCTCTTAAGGCCCACTTTATGCAGACACCATTGTGGCACAGAACACACAAGACACACTGGATTCTGTCAGTTTCAGAGGCATTGAAGCAGAGGAAGACATACCTCAAACAGTAAAATATGGTTTTCCATCCCCAGAACCCTTGGAAGTAGTATGGGGCTGGGAGGAGGCCGTTCCAGATACTGTAATCCTCAGTGACCCTGAGAAGTCTGCTTCTCATGCCTTCGCAAATTTGCGGTGAATGGGCTCCCTCATGTTTTAAAGCCTGCAAAAGGACCCAAGAATATGTGGTGTAAAGGGAAAGGATCACTATTGGTTGGCAACCCTCCTTGACCACTTTTATAAGAGGAAAGTCTCAGAACTCATCCCGTCCCCTCAGAGAGTGCAGAAGATGAAATCTCTTGAAGACACCTTAAAGAGGAGTTTATCGAACATATTTCCCGACTCTGGTAGGTTACAGTGCTGTGGAAAACATAGTTTTGAGGCTTCTGTTGGTCAAGCGATGCATTTCTAAATTTATTTAGTCCTCACCACCTAGGGCTGTCAGCTTCCACATCCCATTGGCAGCATCTGCATCACATGGTGGATGAATATCTAGGAGAGAAAACAGAGATAGCCACTGGCTTACTGGGTCAGAAGAATAGACCAGTGGCCAGAACTTGCTCAGAATGCTATTGAGCTGCTGGGTTGCCTTGCATCAAGTGTGCTTTTGGAACGGGCATTCAGTGCTGCTGGAGGTTTTGTTACTGATCATAAAACGCGTCTGTCCACAGACTCCATGGACCGTCTGGCTTTTATTAAAATGAATCTGTCCCGGATTACCAGCAGCTATTAAGCCCCTGATGCCAATGTTGCCGATTAAGTGTTTTTGGGATGTAGAATCTCTGCAGGACTTATAGGCTGCCTAGTGTTGTGGGTGTTGATTTCATCTGGAAGAATTTTTTTGGTGCAGGTTTCATGTGCACAATTAACACCCAAAGAACAGCAGCTGGGGCAGATAAATTTGCCGGCTATAGTCTACAGCTAGTGGTGTGCTGCTAGCAGATGTGCTACAAGGACCTGGGACACCCTTTGCTATAACATCATCCCTGTCAGTGGAGGCTGCTGAGAGGTCATGAGGTATAGCAGGGACAGACTGAGGTGAGTAAGGAGGAGGGACAGATTTGTGCCCCTTTTATGTGGCTTTTAGGTGCTCTTGCCAATAGGCTGAGTGGTGGGAGATTAAATGCCTTGTCAAGCATGTGG
The DNA here is from genome assembly GCA_029206835.1 of Rana muscosa. NCBI lineage: Eukaryota > Metazoa > Chordata > Amphibia > Anura > Ranidae > Rana > Rana muscosa. The sequence goes on along the minus strand of CM055116.1, from coordinate 1,002,204,363 downwards.
TACCCAAATGGTTGGTGTTTTTGCCACACTTGATGCGCTTGAGACAAAGTTTGCAAATAGCAACAGTGCGATTGGCTGCACATGTACTAAAAAACGCCCAGACAGCTGAGCTGTGGGAAGTGGGCCGGGAGATAAAATCTCCACAATGAGATGGAATTGGGTGGCTGCTCTCTACTCTTCCATGATGGCTGCCTTATTGGGGTTATGCCTCACCCTCAATTTCCTCCTCTGCTCTATCTGGCACCCAAGTCAAGTCAGTGACCTCATCATCATCATTTCCTCCATCCTCATGACCATGGGAGACAACTTGGCAATACGCTGCGGCTGCCTTCTTCAAGGTCAGAGTCAGAACCAACATTTGAATCGAGTAATGGCTGTTCATCGTCAAGGAGCATGTAGCTGACGCTTTGTTCAAATAACTTCCGCTGACTCCTCCATGCCTGATGCTGGGGCTATGGCAGGAATAGCTGTGGACATGGAGGCAGGTTTTTTCCACTCTGGCAGCTGCAGGGGACTGCACACTAGTCTCTGCTTGGGTGACGGAGGATGAGGAGGATGAGGACGGTTTAGTAAGCCAGTCCACCACCTCTTTTGCATGCTGTGGCTGGATAGCATGGGCAACATCACTAAACAGAGGGAATGATGCCCTGCCTGAGGACTGACCACGTCCCCCTTTGCCTGTGAACACATATGCTGCTGGCCCCCTTACAGTGCCATGGGAATGTCTGTGTCTCCTTGCTGTCTTCCCAGACATGATGAGGGGAGTGGGGGGGTGATTATTAACAAAATGTAATAAAGATGTGTAAATGTGTACGTGGATGCACTTTAATCAATGAAAGGTGGTGTTTGGTGCACTTAAATTTTAGTATTCACTACACAGACACACTCCACGGATACACTCTAATATACTGCAATATACTGCGCTAAACGTGCATTAACGCACACAACTATATGGCGTTAAACATGCAGTAACGCAATGAAATATACAACATTAAACTTGCAGTAACGCACAGAACTATATGGTGTTAAACTTGCAGTAACGCACAGAATTATATGGCGTTAAACTTGCAGTAACATAATGAAATATGTGGCGTTAAACTTGCAGTAACGCACAGAACTATTTATGGCATTAAACTTGCAGTAACGCACAGAACTATATGGCGTTAAACTTTAAGTAACTTAATGAAATATATGGCGTTAAACTTGCAGTAACGCAATGAAATATATGGCGTTAAACATGCAGTAACGCGCAGAACTATATGGCATTAAACATTCAGTAACGCAATGAAATATACAGCGTTAAACTTGCAGTCACGCAATAAAATAAACAGCGTTAAACTTGCAGTAATGCACACAACTATGTTACATTAAATTTGCAGTAACGCAATGAAATATATGGCGTTAAACTTGCAGTAACGTAATTAAATATACCGTGTTAAATGGTCACTACGCTTACTCATTCACACTAATGTAAAGATGGATTGTGGTCACTACACTCACAATGACTGAACTATAACTACATTGACACTAATGTAAAGATGAATGGTGGCACTACTCTGACAATGACTGAACTTTCCCTACATTCACACTAATGTAAAGATGAATGGTGGCACTACTCTGACAATGACTGAACTTTCCCTACATTCACACTAATGTAAAGATGAATGGTGGTTGCGATACACTCACAATGACTGAACTATCCCTGCATTCACACTAATGTAAAGATGAATAGTCACACTACACTCACACTGAACTATCCCTAGATGCACACTAAACTGATATTCTACACGAACAAAAGAATCAGAATAGAACACTATAGCACATTAACTGTCTAATAGCATTGAACATAGCCCTGTTTTATCTCTCTCCACACAGCTATCACACTACAAATGGCCGCTATGGAAAGAATACTTTTATGGTGTGGAGTGGGATCAGGAGCAATGAGCCATGATTGGATACAGTCACCATGACAGCATCCAATCATGGCTCTGACAGTGCTCTCTGACCTTGATGGGGCGAAGCTTTCATTGCTTCAGCAAATCAGGGCTTTCAATGCACTGTGCGGCGGTGCAGTGAATTATGGTCGTTCGAACAACCCTATAATTCGGTTGTTCAGAGAACTTCCGAACAGCCAATGTTTGGCCCGAACACATGATCGAGCCGAACTGTTCTCCCACCCTTAGTATCCAGTTATATTATGTACATTTAGGAAATAATCCTAGACTTTTTTTAAAGCATTTCCGTATTTGGATATTAAATCTCTTTTCCTCCAGACGTAAAGAATGCCCCCTTGTCCTCTGTAATGACCTTGAAGTGAATAACTCAACACCAAGTTCATTATATATACTACTTATGTATTTATACGTGTTGATAATATCCCCCCCCCCTTAATCTCCTCTTCTCAAGAGAGAATAAATTCAGTCCCTCTAATCCTTCCTCATAGCTGAGCTCCTCCATGCCTCTTATCATTTTGGTTGCTCTTCTCTGCACTTTCTCCAGTTCCCCGATATCCTTTTTGTGAACTGGTGCCCAAAACTGAACTGCATATTCCAGATGAGGTCTTACTAATGATTTATGCAAGGACAAAATGATATATTTCTCTCTGGAGTCCATACCTCTCTTAATACAAGAAAATATTTTGCTTGCTTTGGAAATTGCAGCTTGGCATTACATGCAATTATTAAGCTTATGATCTACCAGAACACCCAGATCCTTCTCCACCATGTGCCTAGTGTGCACAAAACAGGCGCCTTTGGCAACAGTTAATGTAAAAATAAATATTTAGTTCAAGCGGAGCTCCGCCGAAAAAAAATATTAAAAGCCAGCAGCTACAAATACTGCAGCTGCTGACTTTTAATATTAGGACACTTACCTGTCCTGGAGTCCAGCGACGTCCGCAGCAGAGGACGAGCAATCGCTTGTCACTCTTCTGCCCCCACCGCCATCCTCGGTGAGGGTACCAGGAAGTGAAGCCTTGCGGCTTCACTGCCCGGTTCCCTACGGCGCATGCGCGAGTCGCGCTGCGCCGTTCTGACTGGTCCCCCTGTGTTCTGGGAGCCGAGTGTCTCCCAGAACACAACGGGTATTCTGCGGGAAGTGACGTACTTCCCGCAGATGTCCCCCAGAGAGGACTCCCGGAAGTGGGTGAAAATACCTGTCTTAGACAGGTATCTTCACCCCCCTCCCCCCTGAAAGGTGTCAATTGTGACACCGGAGGGGGGGAGGGTTCCGATGAGCAGAAGTTCCACTTTAGGGTGGAGCTCGGCTTTAAGCATTACAATCCCATGAGAGAGATGGAACATTTTCCATTATCTTATTGTTAATTCATCATATATTCTTCAGGAGCAATAATCAGGTAAAGCCTCACAATTTTTAAAGTGGACCTTCAATCAAAAGTGAAAGTAACACTTATCCCCTTCCTCCCTTCGCCAATAACACATTTCCTTATTTTTTCTTTTTATAGGTTGCGGGCACCTTTTTGTGACAGATATCTCACCTAGGCAAGAATTACATTAGCTTACCTCCTCCCACACCTGAAACCTCCTGGAAAATGTCACATGTCCCAGAAGGCTGCAGGACCAGTCGTATAGTGCTGCCATACCTCATGCAAACACAGTTGGGAGCTGGCTGTGAGACTTCAGGAAGTCACAGCCAGATCTCATATCTAACTGTCAGAAAGCTTAAGCCCGGTGATTAATTGGCTCTTGGGAAGATAGCCCTGGTCTCCATGGTCTGGTAAATGTCTGTTTTTGAAAAGTCGGCAGCTACAGTATTTGTAGCTGCTCACTTTTATATATATATATATATATATATATATATATATATATATATATATAAAAAATAGAAGTTTCTATTTAACAAGCCAGCAGTGAAAAATCAAGAGGTAGGAATAAATAGAAAAATCTTCCAATGCTGGTTTTATGCAGGTTTGTATGCGGTTTATGCACTACAGGCAATTAGTTATATATTCTTGTGGAAATAGTCATTGTACTTTGCAAGACATTAAAGTGTAAGTAAGGACAATGCAACAACATACCTGTTAGATGTTACTTCTGCATAACTTTGATATGCCTATAGACATTCTTTACTAAAGTACCACCTTAATACATATTTTTTTAAGTTTTGTCTGGTCTATGTATCTCTGCCAGCTGACAACACTGAAACCCACAGTGCAGTGATGTCACTTGCTGGCATTATTAAATCCAGGGAATTTCTGACCATCAAATAGTTTACATCAACCAGCCACAACAACATCAGAGAAATCAGACAGAGCCGAAGTTTGTAGTTATGCGACTGCATAGAAAAAATGTATTACCGGTAGATAGTGATTTAGTAGAAAATGTTTGCGGGGAGTATCAAAGCAAGGGGGAAGCAACATTTAACAAGTATGTTGTTATGTAGGCTTTCCTTCCACTTTAAGTGCAATCTTTAGCTGTAAAATCCAAAACTCAGTGTATTTGTTCATTCCAAAACAAAATGTTATATGCTCTGAGTTAGTGTACACGACTTATCTTTAATAACCATGAGGCCTTTAGTTTATTTTTGTAAAGCAGCTCTCCAGAGAAATGGTTAGATCACAAATTTCAAGACTCACCCAATGGTTTGGCTACAAACTAACACAGCAGATGTCTGTTGTGATGCTGTATATAAGGAATGCATTAAGAATAATTTGAATGTGAGCTATTCCAAGTCCTGGGTTTTACCATCTCTCTTTAATTATGGTTACCCATGTTTCACATTTAGTTTAAAGAGAAACATTTACTCTGAATTTCATTGTGACGATATAAAAACCAAAAATGAAAAAAAAAATGAATACTGCAGGAAATTGTGTTTTGGTTTTCTAGCTGGCATCTGGGCAAAAGCATTCATGAATTTGCAGATGGTACTAGATTTTCCTATAAAGTTTATCCCTGTATTATACTTAGATTACTTAAATAAATATGTAGTAATATATACTGTGTATATATATATATATATATATATATATATACACACAGTATATATAAATATATGTAGCGGGTATTTGAATTTAGGGGAAGCATCTGGGTGGTAGTGTAACCCAGATGCACTGATTGCTAGGGGATCTGAGACCCTTTTATGGTTCTTGGAGGACTCTGGTGGTGTGAGGTTCCCTGGGCCTATAGGTGGCGTTGTTGCCGGGGGCCGGAGGTGAACTCACACCGCAAGACTGTGCCTTTTTGTCCTCCCCTGGAGCTGGTACAGCAGGGCGGGGAACCCGCTGTGACGCAAAGGGAGAGGGGATAAAAGGGGTGGACACCCTTTTCACGGGGTTCAGAGTTCAGAGTTGGAGGACGCGGCCGCACCCAGGCACCTTCAGCTTGGGTGCTGGCGTTCCGGTGTTCCGGGCCCAGGTGCCCTTGACCTGCCCGGAGCGGAGATGGAGTCCATCTCAGGCACCTTTAGCCTGGGTTGAGGTACTATGGCGGATGCCTGGGGCTCAGTACCTTCGACTGAGTTCCGCGAGGGTGGAGGAATCCGAGGGGGCCCTAACTCCTTGGGTGCCCGTGTCTGAGTTAGTCAGGGCTGGTGAGCAGAACTTCTCTGGAGAGTCCGGCGCAGCATCGCTGGTGACAGAGAGGCCTCCGGTATCTCCCTTGGACGGATATCCTTCCCCAGACAGGGGCCGTGCTAGCGAAGGTAATTCACGTTCTACTTCGCATAGTCAGTGGCAGTGACTATTCACCACTGGTGATGCCACAGTGATTGGCAAGAGAAGGGAAAGAATTGTGCCTCGACCTATTCCCATTACTACTAAGTTGTTGCAAAAGAATCCAACTTAACCGTGCTGTGTGTTTATTCGCTGAGAAGAATAAAACTGTGTTGGACCTATTCACTGTGTGGAACTCTGGTTACTAGGAGCAAAGGAGTCAAGGATGAAGGACAGGACTTTACTCTAGGACACCTACACAAAGCCCGATCTTTCTGGCCTTCACCTCTTCACTATGGAGGACATGGGCCGTGGTGTATCTCATCCCTCCCCCCAGCACTAACACCCCTAGACAAAGAAAGACAAGCCGAGAATGAGAAGGGGAGAGAGGGGTGAGGCCACTACATATATATATTTTAGGGCTGTGGAAATAGACTATTAATTTCTCGATTAATCGATAAATTTTTTTGATCGATCAAAATTCTTTTGATCGGTACTCACCTCTCCGGGTCTTCAGGGAGTTCCGTCAGAGATCCGGTGACGTCACGGACACCAGTGGGGCTTGCCGTGTCCATCTGAAGGGTTCCTTTGCTGTGCCTTCATATCTGCATGCCGGCGGGACCTTACTATCTGCCACACGCAAGGGCTGTTACACTTCCCTCTATCAACCTGGGATTCTACAGCCATCCACTGGGAGTTCCATTCACGAGACATCTACATGCCGACGGACTGATGTTAACCCCTCCTCATCTGGATTCAGCAGTGGTATCGTTGTACACATTTTTATACCAGTATCATACTTAGCTACATGTTTTTATGACTGCCTTTTCTACCGTTTGGCATTACTCGCACCATGTTTACAGTTTATGTAGCTACATCGATTTTATCTCCAGTGCAATATTTATTTTGTTACTTACTTGAAGACTATAAAAGTTTTAATGCTATTTCCATCGAGCGCTGCCTTTGTGTGTTTTTTGTATCCTGCTATCCATTTTTCCAGTGGTTGGTAGCAGCACTGGGAATCGGTCTGCAAGGAGATCAGCTAAAAGTAGTTGGATCTGTATGTGCGTTATAATTAATCGAAATTAGTCGATTAATTGATTAAAAAAAAATTGATCAATCGAACACGAAAATTTTAATCAGTAACAGCCCTAATATATTTGTATATTGAGAGGGTGCGAGAAAAGTAATGTTGGCACTCAAACAATAAAAAAACTGTCATAACTTGTGTTACGCTTCTTAATCGTATCAAGTTCCAGGATTTAATCAAATGAAGGGCCAAATTCTACAGTTTGTATAGATCCCTCATGTCATGCCGCGTACACACGATCATTTTTCCCGTAGGGAAAAATGACATTTTTTCCTTTGGACGAGAAAAACGATCGTCTGTGGGCTTTTTGCCGTTTTTCCCGACGGGAAATGTTCGAGCATTGTACATGTCAGGCATGTACAAGTATTGTTGCTCAGACAAGAAACACTGCATTTTGTGATGGGGGTATACTGTCTGGACATTTTCTCCTCACAAAAATATTTACTCTATAGTCAGAACAGTTCAGATTTACTAGGAGGTGTGCTATCTACTTGCATCCTTATGTCACGTACCTGACGGTGACGAGCCCGGTTTAGCAGAGGGAGGCCTCCCTTACGGCTCCCACCAGCGGCCCCTGGTAGTGAAACAGGAGGCACGGGGGTAGAAGGGGTACGAGTGCCTGGCAGGATCAACACAGAGCAAGTGGCTGGGTGGTCCGGGCTGGATCCGGGTACACCGAGGTGAGGCGAGTTGACAGGAACCAGGAAGCCAGGCAGCACAGCAGGTTGACAGGAACCAGGAAGCCAGGAAGCACAGCAGGTTGACAGGAACCAGGAAGCCAGGAAGCACAGCAGGTTCTGGAACCAGGAAGCACAGCAGGTTGACAGGAACCAGGAAGCCAGGAAGCACAGCAGGTTCTGGAACCAGGAAGCCAGGAAGCACAGCAGGCTCTGGAACAACTGAACGGACCGGACCGGAGCCTGGGTCAGGCAGGGTAGTCAGACAAGCCGGGTCGGATACACTGGCAGACAGCGAGGTACAAAAGGACAAAGCAGAGCGGTGGTCAGAAACAAGCCAGAGATCAGGTGCAGGTGGATAACAGGAAGGTCACAGGAAAGCCGGGTCAGATGCAGATGGGTTTCTCAGATCGGGTTACACAGGTACTACGCTGTAGAGCAGACAGCAGGGACTGTCTGTAAATGGCAGGTTTAAATAGTCTCTCTGGCGCCACCCGCTGGACGCACGCGCGAACGGAGACCAGGAAGTCCGGGGCGCCTGTTTCTGGCAGGATCTCCATGACACCTTAGTTTAGAGGTATTTAGTACAGAAAGGATTTAAGGGAGCAGGGCAGTTGGAATGGGAAGGTAATATTTTCATATAAGTTGACTTAAAGTGAATCTTTCACTACAAGAAAAAGACAGTGCACCAAAAAACCTGCAGAAAATGAATTTTAAAACACATTTTGACACCCACTCCTCTGATCTCCCTTCTCTTGCAGAGGTGCATCCTCTGGTAGAATCTTCACATCTGAAACATTTTTGGGTGTGTTGGATACCTGGTCCCACACTGAGCACTGTGGCTCTATCTGCATAGCCACATCCACACAGTACTTCCGTAGGGAATGGCAGATGCAACCACAGTGTGCTGCATCTACTGTAACACTCTTGGATTTCAAGATTCTGCAGGAAACCATAGCTTTGCTGAAGGGCAGAGATCAAAAGATCGAGTGGTGGGATAGGTAATTCGTTATAATCTACCCTTACAGGGCACCATTTGTTTTTTGTAGAAACAGAGTTGTTTAAACAGGACTTCTTAGATAAGGTATTTCACAAATTAAGCAGCACAAGTTTCTCCTGAGCCTCCAGTGTTTCCACCATCTGTAAAAAATATGAAATTCACTCTGGATGTGGTCATTTATTTATTTATTTATTTCAGGTACTTATATAGCGCTGTCAATTTACACAGCGCTTTACATATACAGTACATTGTACATTCACATCAGTCCCTGCCCTCAAGGAGCTTACAACTCAAGGCCCCTAACACACATTCATACATACTAAGGTCAATTTAGACAGGATCCAATTAACCTACCAGCATGTCTTTAGAGTGTGGGAGGAAACCAGAGTACCCAGAGGAAATCCACGCAGGCACAGGGAGAATATGCAAACTCCAGGCAGATGTCATGTTGAGTTTTTGACACTGTCTAAGCAATAGTAGTATGGACACTTTTGTAGATGCTTCTATTCAAATTTTTGCAAATATGTTTAGAATATAAATAATAGGCAAAAAATATCTGCTGGTTTTTCTCTTCTGACTTCTCAGCAATGCCAGAATGAATGTAAAAAGGAAAATCGAATTCCGCAATGACTCAGTTTGCCCTGCAACATGGTAATGTTGTCTCTGATAGATTCAGCTCAACATCTTAGCCCTGAACTGTCCCTGATTTTGAGGGACAGTTCCTGATTTGGAACAATGTCCCTCTGTCCCTCTTTCCTCCTCATCTGTCCCTCATTTTGGTCTGATCTATATAGTTGTATATAAATTGCATTTTTTATCTTTCAAAAAGTGTTTCCTAGTACCAAACCTTTCATCCAATTTCTAAATTGCTGCATTTGTAAATTTCAAAAGCCAGTATAAAGGAATAGTGGTGGTAAAAAAAAAGCACTTGTGGATTTAACTAATCATTTTTTTTTATAAATCTCCTTTAACCACTTAAGCCCCAGACCAGAGCACTTTTTGCAATTCGGTACTGCGTCACTTTAACTGACAATTGCTTTGTCGTGCGACGTGGCTCCCAAACAGAATTGACGTCCTTTTTTAAATAGAGCTTTCTTTTGGTGGTATTTGATCACCTCTGCGGTTTTTATTTTTTGCGCTATAAACAAAAATAGAGCGACAGTTTTGAAAAAAAAGCAATATTTTTTACTTTTTGCTATAATAAATATCCCCAAAAAATACCTAAAAAAACGATCTTTTTCCTCAGTTTAGGCCGATACGTATTCTTCTACAAATTTTTTGGTAAAAAATCGCAATAAGCGTTTATTGGTTGGTTTGCGCAAAAGTTATAGTGTCTACAAAATAGGGGATAGTTTTATGGCATTTTTACTAATAATTTAATTATTTTACTAATAATGGCGGCGATCAGCAATTTTTATCATGACTGCGACATTATGGCCTACACATCGGACACTTTTGATGCCATTTTGGGACCATTGTCATTTATACATCGATCAGTGCTATAAAAATGCACAGATTACTGTAAAAATTACACTGGCAGTGAAGGGGTTAACCAGTAGGGGGCGCTGAAGGGGTTAAGTGTGTCCTAGGGATGTGTTCTAACTGTGGGGGGGTGGGCTACGTGTGACACGTCACTGATCACCGCTCCTGATTACAGGGAGCTGTGATCAGTGTCCTGTCACTAGGAAGAATGGGGAAATGCTTGTTTACATCAGCATTTCCCCATTCTTCCTCTCCCTGAGACGATCACGGGTATCCCCGCGGACATCGAGTCCGCAGGACCCTCGGTCGGACTCACGGAGCTTGCGGAGGGGGCACGCGCCCACAATGCCGCATCTTAAAGGGGACGTACCTGTACGCCCATTTGCCCAGCCGTGCCATTGTGCCGACGTATATCGTCGTGCGCTGGTCGGCAAGTGGTTAAGGGAGCGTGGCATGGTGTGTGTCCTATGCCTACATACTATTGCTAATAGGTGTCCCTCGTTCCCATCTCGAAAAGTTGGGAGGTATGTCAAAATAACTACCTCCGACTTCCCTAGAAGAACTTAGGCCTAACACATTGCCTTCTCACAGTACAGGAAAGGGGAAATGGATTCTCAGATGTATTGGTCTTTTAGCTTTCAGAATATGTAAATTGTTTCAATTCGAATCTTGCACATCATCATCATATTAATGTTTTTTCCCAATATAACCATACTAGATGTTACATTTGTATCTAGTACTTATAAAAAAGCAGTCAGCCTGTGTTTTTTTAATTCTCAAAGAACCCTTAAGGCCTTGGTCACACTTGTGCGGGTGGTTCCCACTGCGGGACTGCACTGTTGTTGCCAACCATCAGTACTTTTACTGGCAGCCAGTAAAAAAAAGGCACTTTTGTCCTGCCAGTAAATGTCAGTGACAGGAAAAGGTTGCCAGTTAAAAATATGGCTGGGACAGAGCTGGCCGAGACCATCCAAGTGTCTTCTACAGCGTGTTTTGGTGGCGCTGGTAGGGGGGCGTATCTGGCAGAGGTGGTGCCTGACCGGGTCGTGTGATATCATGGTGCAAAGGAGCCGAGCAGAGCATCGTCTGTGGGATGGGAGCAAGGCAAGCTGGGAGCGGGACTGTCAGTGTTGTTTGGACTGGAGTAGACTGAAGGGACCACCTGGTGGGGAGAGAGACTGTCACTGTGACTCAGGAGGGGAAGTGTCGTGTCGGTGAGGTGAGAGTCATTTTCTTACCCTTCTGAGTCCTGTCCCTGAGCTACTTACAATATCAAAAATAGCTTAAAGTGGAACTTCAGTAATTTTTTCAACTTTCCATCTATTAAAGCTTCTGCCCTTGTCGTTTTAACTTTGGATAGTAAAACATTTTTTTTCTGTCAGTAAATACCTTATACAGCCCACTTCCTGTTTCTTGTCTGGTAAAAAGCCTAGTCTTATGACATCATGCACAGCTCTCTCTTATAAGAGGGCCAATGAGAGCTGCAGTGCTGCAGAGCTGGAGGTGTTCCTCTGTGTGTGTCTGTGTAAATCCAGGAAGTGAACAGGCAGCAGCTTCAGCTGTCCACAGTTAAAAAGTTTGCAGCCAGACTCAGTGGAGGGAGATTTCTGCAGCATAATTGGCGAGTACATAATCACGGTATATATAAAATATTTTTTGTAAAGTGGCTGGAGGGAAGCTTCAGAAAGGCAAAGATGTTTTTATTACAAATTATGTGAGAATACTGCAGTTCCTCTTTAAATCACATTGCTAATTGCATATTGTACTTGTTTATAGCCTAAATACAGACATTTGCACTTAAAACTGTAATTTTGTAACTTTTGAAAGTGGCAGTAAAAACTTGGCTGTGCCACAAAAATGTGGGTGTCGTTTCAGTAAATTTCAATCTGGTAGGTTGGCAACACTGGTCTGTACCCGTTCCTGCAGCCGCAAACACCCACACAGAAAATGCAGGAGATGTGTGTAGGTGCCTTTAATCCTAATGGCAACTGCACACACTGGAAATCGCAGCAGCTGCTTTTTCCTGTGTTTTCAGGAGGCATGGCAGCCCATTCACAGAGCAACAGAAGTGTGAGCCAGGCTTTAATGACTTACATTTAACAGTAAGATGTACAGTGCAAGATATTCAGGATACACAGTATTGAACATGTTCGTCTTAATGGGTCAGTGCTTGTCTTTTATTTTAAAAGGTCAGTAGTAATTCACTAAGTTTCCCTGCTGTATCTTAGAGAACAATAGATCTGAGATATTCCTGCCTAGACTGTACACATAAAATCCTGGCTGCTTGTCTCATCAGATCATAGACTATTAACAATGCGTTTTACAGACTGAACTAAATTACAGTCAGGTGGCTGGTGGAACAGGGGCAGGCAGCTTGAATACCAGTAAGAATGTAGCAACCAAAGACTGTAGAGTGGAAATCAGATAACATACAACAGATTAAAAAATGAGAGAGGGTAACTTTAGGACTGTTTTATATGAATTGTGATTTATGTGAACTGTGTTCTGTATGAGTAGAAAGTGCTTATTTAGTCTGGTTTGGCGCATTTGTATCTATTAAGTAAACGTGTGCTAAAAGATTTGTGTAGCTGGCTAAACTCTCCTTCTGACTCTTATGCCAATCCAATGTCTTTAATACTTTAAGAGTATTAGTACAAGCATGTTGCTCAAGAGTTCTGACTTCACGCTGACTTCACTGGCTGCCGCTTATTCCAGGTCAGTAAATTATGAAAGCACCAAGCCAAAGATTTAGTATGACAACCAACTAGCCTATTCAGTAGAAAATAAGTAATGGAAGCCTACATATTTTTTATACGCTTGACCCTTAACCACCTCAATACCAGCGTGGTATACCTCCTTCTTTTTTAGGCCATTTTTCAGTTTCAGTTTCAGTGATTGTTTGACTGACAATTACTTGGTACACTGTACCCAAATAAGTTTTATAGAGACAGATCGGGATTACTTTTGGTGGTATTTATTAATCCCTGTTTTTTTTTTATTTTATATACTGTAAAAAGACTAAACATTTTGGAAAAAACAATTGTTTCCCTTACTTTTTTAAAATAAAAATGTCAGTGCATTAAAAACACCCTTAAAATTACCTCTTTAGAAAGTGTACACCGAAAGGTGACCTTATTTTTGCGTTTTTGGAAATGAAGAAATATGCTGATATTGAGGTGGTTAAGGTGCACTTAGCCTTAAAGGTTGCCACTGAAGCCAAGTGCGTGTCTTCCAATATTTGTGGAAGAACTCCACAAATTACTAAAGCAAAACTGACATTTACAAAGGAGAAAATGTGTTTAAATTGCCAGCAAAATGACAGCTCCTGGCAGCTTTGATCTGTTTGTAAACAAGCAACCCAGGATTTAATTCATCTATACCAGACCCTGACCTTAGATGTGGTACAGATTTATGCTAGGTTCTTTAGAACCTGGTATAGATTTTAAGGGGGAGCCACACACAATTATCAAGTAAAAAGTGTATAGTCCCCCCTCCCAAAATCTATACAAGACCCTTATCTGAGCATGCAGAAAAGGGAAGGACAAGCAACGCCTCTTCTGAATCATACCAGGCCACATTCCCTCAAAATGGACGGTACATTGTACTTGTACCCACCACCCTGGCCTGATGAATAAGAGATAAAAAGTACCCCTACTTATTCACAAAAAAAAAAAGAGAGCCAATTTTCGACAAGTCCTTCAGTAACAAAGAACGTCACACATTGTACATAAATCCATCACATCGCTCTCACATTCGTTGTTTGGTTGATATTGATTCTATGATTCATTACAGTTTGCAACCAGATACTATACTTTTGAAGAAGGAGAGGAGGGTAGGGCAGTCTATATCCTCGACACAGTTTGATCCTAAGTGGGGTGTCTAGAGGGTACTGGGCTGCACCCGTAACCTTCTTCATGCGGTTACCAGTAATGCTTAATGTTTGAAATGTTCCTATTAGTTTACACCCTGATATGTCTTTTATGTACTCTTACAAATAATATGTTCATTGTAAGATCTCTTTGTATGAAAAAATGTATAAATGTTTTTTACGCGCATTACTCTTTGTTCTTGTAAAACATTTCAATAAAAAAGGTTAAAAAAATTTAAAATCCATCACATTTACCAATAATATAGGTTCACGTCAATCATGGTGACCGATGACCGTCGACCTTAGGGAGAGGCCAGTGTCCAGGTGCATTTTATTGTTACAGGGGCTTTCAGAGTGAGATAAGTCCCCCAAACACAATCCCCCATAACCACAGGACAAGGGCTGTGGAGGAGAGGCCTTTGTTCTTATCAACATGAAGAAAAGGTGCTTTGCTAAGAAGGACCCCTGGCAAGGTGTCCTTCCCCCCATGTTGATGTCATTTGGCCTCATATGGTGCAGGAGGGGGAATATGTGGATCTATATAGCAGGTTACTGTGATTGACTTGTGTTTGAACTGTACCTTAACATCATCCCTACTGTTGTGCCTGAAATTGAGGTGGATGTTGACAATCCTACATCAGAGGTATCTGACAACTTTGCACTAGTGGTCATAGTTGGAGAATCAGAAGAACTAGCCCCATTGCCAAACATGCAGAATCCTGACTGGGCAGAGGTATAAAAAATGTAAAGGTAATAAATAGACTCCATTGAAGTCTATGAGCCGAACATGATATGGGGGCCCGGTACTTCCCTGGGGGACATATATCAATTTTTTTTTTTTAAATATTGTGTAGCGGGTATGTACTTTCCCGGGTGTAAATTTGAACTTGGCAGAGACATCAGTGATGGGTAATTCCCTGCAGCCCGGTGGGTGGCGCTGTCGCCCTGGGCTGGGGTTGAATCATTGCTGTGTGCTGTGCCTCCTTTTTGTCCTCCCTCGGCAGCGGTATGGTGGGGCGGGGAACCCGCCGTGCTTGCTGGAAGAGGGCATAAAGGGGCCGGCCATCTTTGTCGCGGGGTCGAAGTCCCAGGCACCTTCAGCTTGTGGACGGTGGTTCGTGTCGGTCCTCTGGGTGGCCTAGGCCTAGAGGACAACCGGAGGTCGTGTTCCATCCCAGGCACCTTTAGCCTGGGGTGAGGTACTCGGATGGAGGTCCGGAGCTCAGTGCCCAACACTGAGTTCCGCGAGGGAAGGAGATCCTAGGGAACCCCGGGAGTGGTTACCCGAATCCGCAATGGACCGGGGGGAGCTCCTCACTTGAAGACCCGGTGCAGCATATTGCCGATGACAGGTGAGCCTCTCGTCGGAGACCGCCTGGAAGGAAATTCCTCCTCGTGCGGAGACCGTAACCCACTTTCAGGAAGGAAAGTGGAGAACCAAATTGTGTCTGGGCCTATTCGCATCCACACCTCCTTTCCTGTTCTGTTAACCAAGGGAGTTCAACTGATTGTGTTCATTCGCAGAAGAATAAAGGAGTGTTGAACTTTAATGGTGTGGGGCTCATTTCCTAGCAGACATTGTTCAAGGTGACTCTTGGAGGGAGGATCCAGGTGCACAGCACTGACCCAAAGATAATACAAGAACGTTGCTTATACCGCACTGACACATGTAGTGGAAGCCAGGCGTGGTGTCCCCGCTCCCTCCCCTCTAAGATACCCCTAGACAAGAGAAAGACGAGACGAGAGAAAGAGGGGAGTGAGGGGGGCGCTACACGTGGGGGCTCGGGTCCGGTATAGTGTTTGTGCACCACAGTATTGAACGTGTCTGCTGGAGGAGTTAAGCGAATAGGCAGGCCTTCATTGGCCGAAGTGCATTTCTGCTCGAAGTCGTGGACATGACCCAATGAAGGGAAAGGCCCACGCAGAAGAGTGGAAAAAGGGGGAAGTTCAGCCGTGTGAAGTAGTACACGTGGGGGTTTCTATTGCACTGCGCCACCAGGCACACCCCCATCGCTTAGTTCGTGGGCGTGACTCAGAAACAGAAAAGAAGAAAAGCCTGCGAACTGGAGCAAAGGGGAGGAGTCCAATACATGTGAAGGACTACACGTGGGACGTTGGCGCCCCTAGACAAGAGAAAGACGAGACGAGAGAAAGAGGGGAGTGAGGGGGGCGCTACAATTGTTTTTAAAGGAGCAGTGATTTTAATGATGCTTAAAGTGAAACAATAAAAATGGAAAATGTCTTTAAATGTAGTGCATGGGGGTCCCCTTAGTCTGCCTATAAAGTGGCACGTCTGTAGCATGTATAGAACACATTGATGGTGGACATGGCAAACTATTTTCTTTATTATGGAATCTGACATATCACTACTGGCCAATGTGCCATCACCCATGTACTCTAACTATGGATTCACCCTGGTATTGATACCTGGTCCGCCCAACACTTGTCCTCCGGGTCTGTTTGGGGCGCGTCGCCACAACCCCTGGGATAGACATTCCCTGGCACCCCCTACCCACCGGGCTGCGAGGTGTTTTATCTTTCCCCTCTTCCTCAATGCATTTCGCAATCAAAGCATCATCAGGAAGCTTCCTGATGACGCATCGATTGCAAAATGCATTGAGGCTGCGGGACTATTTGCATGTCATCTCTGGTAATCCAACAAAATCGGAAACGCTATTCAGCTTAAGAAGGAATCTTAAGGGGCACTCGTATAAACCATCTATACATTGCTGGATCAGCTCAGTGCCGGCTCAGAGGCACATATAAATGTGAGTGAATGGCATTTTTTTAACTTTAATAAATAATTTTAAAACATACTGCACCATGATGGCCCTTTATGTATTTTATGAGCAATCATAGAGTGACATTCACCATCAGTATACTGGGAGGAACTGCTGGAAAAGTCTTGTATTTGGAGTGGTTATCCATATGAACCAAAGGCACACATATTCAGCCTATCTGGTGAGTGGCCAATCTACCTGGTGGCGGTTTAAGCACATACGTGGTAAAGGTGAAAGTCTAGCAAGTCACTGGGGATAGAAACTATTGCTGACACTGGATTATTTGGACATTTATTTAATATTGGAGATATAATCACTTAATATTTTCATCCAGCTTATTGGGAGGATTTAATGATATCATACTTATTTTCATTTCAATTTTTTGTTTTATTTTGTGAGTGGAATTTACACTATATTGTTAATTGTACTGTTTGTTGCATATGCACTTTAAAACCACAGCAGGTAATGGCACGTAATTTAATCAGATTTGTATAGCATTTGTGGTTGTAATTATTGATGTTCAGAGCACTAAATCCACATAATTGTTTAGACTAACACAGGCATAGTGATTTAAGTCAGCGCAATTCACACTTTTTTATTCATTTTCATGTGTTGAGTGATAATTTAGGGGTAGAAAAAACAAAACAACCAATTTACTTTTTTTTCTGGCCCAATATTTACAAAGAAGGTGAGGAATATTATAAATCTTGCCCTGAGTGTCAACTTAATGCACCCGAACCACACTTTCGAAGTCCACTGGTACCAGTGGCGGCCTGCCCATTAGGGGCACATGGGCGTCGTCCCCCCTTTCCATGCGTCCAGTCCCCTAATCTACATGCGGGGCGCTGGACGCATGGATTCCAAAAATGTTTTTTCAAAGCACGTGATTAGAGCCAGAGGCTCTACTAGGCATTAAAAAAGGTTAGGCTCGTGGCTCTGCGCCCGAGCCCACCTAGTTGTGTGACAATAGCGAATGATGCGGTATAGTGCCATAGATGCAGATAAGTGTCGGGCTGGTTACCAACCTCCCAGGGGGGGTACAGATTACCCAACTGACACCGGACAACCGGGGGGATGTTGCGGATGACCCGACCGGGGGGCTGTGACTGTGGGTCACTGACTGGTACCCTTGCCTATAATTAAGGTTTATTTTGAGTTGCTATGGATCTGGTCAGACACTGTGGAAGTCTCCCAGGTGGCACCAGCACATTTTGGTAGTACTTAATTATGCTATCTGCTATTCAGAAGTAATCACTTTAGGAAACATCCTTTAAAGCTTTTCCACATGTTTTCCCACACGGGTAGTTTAACAGAATAGGTCATTGGCTGCAAGATGAGACAGGGAGTAACTGTAACTTGCAGTTTACTAAACAAGTGCAAAGTTAGAATCAATAATGCAAATCGGGTTCAGGATGGCAGAGAGCATGCATAATACACTGCAGAATAATACAAACATGGACTCTTTATAGCAGTGTTTCTATGGCTCAGCCATTGTAATATGCAATAATAAAATGCCAGTCTCCACAAGAGCACACTGAGATGTGGTGCAAAGAAACAATTAAATGTTTTCTTTATGACATATCAATAAAGTAAAAAAAATAAGTAAACAGTGCCCTGCATTGAAAAAATGCAAGTCCCTACTTCCTGAAGCCTGCCCAGAACAGACACCAGCATACAGAACTGCTTCCTGTGCAGTTAGTGTGAACAAGACCTAAGTGTCAGGTCACCTGTGACCAGATGACAGATGCCATATTCCTATTACAAGGGATGTTTACGTTCCTTGTAATAGGAATAAAAGTGATCCAAAAAAAATTTGGGGCGGAAAAACATGTCAAACTAAAATAAATAAAGTAAAATGAACAATAAAATATATATATATTTTTTAAAGCACCCCTGTCCCTGTGAGCTCACATACAGAAGCGAACACATGCATAAGTCCCGCCCACATATGAAAACGGTGTTCAAACCACACATGTGAGGTATCTCTGCGAACGTTAGAGCGAGAGCAATAATTTTGGCCCTAGACCTCCTCTGTAACTCAAAACATGTAACCAGTAAAAATATTTAAATCGTCGCCTATGGGAATTTTTAAGTAGCGAAGTTTGGCGCCATTCCACGAGTGTGTGCAATTTTGAAGGGTGACATGTTAGGTATATATTTACTCGGCATAACTTCATCTTTCACTTTATGCAAAAACATTGGGCTAACTTTACTGTTTTTTTTTTTTAAGCACAAAACTGTTTTTTTTCCGTAAAAAAACGCGTTAAAAAAATTGCTGCGCAAATACTGTGCAAGATAAAAAGTTGCAATGACCACCATTATATTCTCTAAGGTCTTTGCTAAAAAAATATATATAATGTTTTGGGGTTCCATGTAATTTTCTAGCAAACAAATGATGATTTTTACATGTAGGAGAGAAATGTCAGAATTGGCCTGGGTGCTCCAGAACGCCTGAAGGTGCTCCCTGCATGTTGGGCCTCTGTATGTGGCCACGCTGTGTAAAAGTCTCACACATGTGGTATCGCCATACTCAGGAGTAATAGCAGAATGTATTTTGGGGTGTCATTTGTGGTATGCATATGCTGTGTGTGAGAAATAACCTGCTAATATGACAATTTTGTGAAAAAAAAAAAATCTTGATTTTGCAAAGAATTGTGGGAAAAAATGACAACTTCAAAAAACTCACCATGCCGCTTTCTAAATACCTTGGAATGTCTTCTTTCCAAAAAGGGGTCATTTGGGGGGTATTTGTACTTTTCTGGCATGTTAGGGTCTCAAGAAATGAGATAGGCCGTCAGTACTTCAGGTGTGATCAATTTTGAGATATTGGCACCATACTTGGGGACTCTAGAACTTTCACAAAGACCAAATAATATGCACCAATTTGTACTTATTTTTACCAAAGATATGTAGCAGTATAAATTTTGGCCAAAATTTATGAATAAAAAATACAAATTTGCTAAAATTTATAACAGAAACAAAAAAAAAAGAAAATTTACTGAATTTTCAGTCTTTTTTCTCTTATAGCGCAAAAAATAAAAAACCCAACGGAGAATAAATACCACCAAAAGAAAGCTCTATTTGTGTGAAAAAAAGGACAAAAATTTCATATGGGTACAGTGTTGTATGACTGAGTAATTGTCATTCAAAATGTAAGAGCACTGAAAGCTGAAAATTGGTCTGGTTATTAAGGGGGTTTAAGTGCCCAGTGGTCAAGTGGTTAATGACCAATATCGGTCTGTAGTTTTGTGGGAGTGAGTGGTCCTTAATGGGTATGGGAAGTAGGGACATGTTGGCCAGGGTCATTTCATTCGGGAAATGGTCCCCTTTAAGGATTTTATTGAAGATAGTGGTTAAGTGTGGGATTAAGATAGAGGCGTAATGTTTGGAGTAACTAGCAGTAAATCCATCTGGGCCTGGAGCTACCGAGCGTTTTAGGGATTTGAATGCACCGAGCAATTCTTCCTCTGTAAAGTGTGCATTGAGGGATTCTATTTGCGAGGTTGATAAGGAGGGTAGAGGAAGGTAGGTTAGCCAGTCATGAGAGGTTTGGGAAGGGAAGGGAGGCGGGTGGGTAAGTAGTTTGGAGTAAAAGCTTTCAAAACTATTCAGGACCTCTTTAGGGTATAAAACCATATTACTGGTGGAGTTGCAGAGTTTTTATAGATGGGGGTGCAAGGTCTGTTTTAGTTTACGGGCAAACGTGGAGGATGCGGTGTTGCTATGTAGGAGAAATTTGGCTTTGGACCATCGGAGGGACTTTTCAGTTTTAGCTGATAACAGGGTATCCAACTCTAGCCTCTTCTGAGCTACCATTCGTTCGTTGGACCTTGATGGGTTCCCTATTGGAATTTTGTGTTGCGTGTCTAGTTCAGTGGTTAACGCATAAATTTGTCTTATAGAGATTATATGGAGTCCCGGAGTAACCACCTTACCAGACGGTAATAGAGGATTCAACCAACCAATAAAAAAAGAAACAGTGTGTATGTAGCCAAACAGAATGTAGGCGACATTTTTGGCAAAATATGCAAGTATCCTGAGTTCTTCTGAGAAGGTACAGATGTCATTTGGGTTGGGGGGATCCCATCATCTGGGTAGTCTGGATGTTTGCTGCACAAAGAAGTAGATATAGTTCGCAGTCTAGGGTATGCTGCATAAAAGAACTTCCAAAAACGGCCATTAGGTGGAGTTCTGACATCAGGAAGCTCCAGGGAATGACTAGTAGTCATATTGTGAGCAAATGGAGTAGGAACCTTAATGGTGACAACAATATTCAGCAAGATAAAACTTAATAGAAGTTTTGGCCATTGTCATGTCTGGTGCGTCTTCTATCATGTCTTGGGGAGGGCGTGTACCAGATAGGTGTTGGCCTGGGTGTGGAGGGTGGACGAGGAAGGGCTTCAGCTTTTAGAAGGCCCAGTTTTACTAAGATTTATTGTCCTTCCAAAAGTGTAGTTGCTGTGTAAGTTGTACCATTGTGGGGGACTAAGAGCTTAAAGGGGAAGCCCCATCTGTAACGAATGTGTGCACTGTGGTCACTTCCTTCATTTTGCGGCATCTATACAGGGTTGCTGGGGAGATGTCTGGATAGATTTGTACAGGGGTACCATCCAGGGTAATAGTGTGAGAGTTGCGGGCAGCCCTGAGGATCTCCTCTTTTATGAGGAAGTCTTTTAGGCATAGAACAATGTCTCAAGGGGGTTTATGCGGGGGGGTGGGGTGTATGGTGTATGCGGTCACAAGTAAAAGATTACATTTCATGGTCTGGTAGCAGAGATTGGAATAACTTGTGCATAGCAGGAATAAGGTCAGCGTTAGATTCAGGGACCCCTCTGATCCTGAGATTGTTCCTGCGATTACGATTGTCGAGATCTTCGACCTGGGATTGCAATTGTGTGACAGTCGCAGTAAGGAAATCAAATTCTCTGGAGAGGTCATTATGAGCTATACTGAGTTCATCATGCTTGGTTTCTAAGCGGTCAGTACGGGCTCCTAAAGCAGCAATCTCCTGTGTTAGGGTATTTGTGCTTTTGTGTAATTCTGTCTGGAACTTGGTAGCTATTTTCCTGTAAGTAGATTCCAGGCTCTTGTCTAAATCCTCTTTTGTGAGGGAGGGAGTGTACTCACTGTCCTGTGGCGGAGCGGAGACATCCTGTGCGTTCTGTGATGCAGGAGAAGCAGGGCTGCCGGCGCCATCTTGAGACATGCTGTATCTCTCCTGTGTCCGCAACAGATAGTTAGTAAGAGACCTCTGCGCATGCTCCTTTCTTTTTCTTTGGCAGCATGCACAGCGTGATCCTGTGGTTGTTAGAGGCAGTTGTGGAGAAAATCGTGCGATTCTGGCCCCAGGAAGCAGGCTTATCGGATCGAGCAGTGAGGAGCTACTCAGACATGCAGCCGGTCCCGCAGAAGTCATGCATGCGCCCCCTAGTTTAGACCTTTTTAAGGGAAGGTTTTAACATGTTTTTTTTTTGAGCCAGAATAAAAAGTTGCATTTGTAAAAATAATGAACAACTTCCAGTTTCTGTGTTTAAATACCATCCCTGGATTTAATACATAAAGTAAGAGACACTCGTCATTAATCTGTCTCCCAGATCCCAAGTGGTGCAACTTGTGACAGATTCATGTAATTTCTGGTAAGGTGTATGTGAAAATTTTGTCTGTGGTGCAGTATTTACATGTGAGACACAATTTTACTCAAACATGAAAATGGGTTTATTCACCTCCACTTTTCCTGTCACTGATATATTTGTCATTTCCTAATGAAATTATCTCAGACACAGAGGCGTATCGTGGGGGTGCAGGGGGTGCCGTGGCCCCGGGCGCGATATTTAGGCGGGGGCGCAATTTTAAGCCAGTGTGTGTCACTACTGGCTGCGTCCTCCTAAATTCAATTTCCTGTGTCCCCGGCCGCCATCTTTCAATGTCCGGCACCCTGTGATTGGGCCATGGGGGTCATGTGCGGAGTGGGGCTGGCCTGTCCGTGATCCTGAACTCCCGCCTCTGCACATGACCTCCATACGCCTAATCACAGTGCGCCGGAAACTGGACAAACATGGCGGCCGCCTCCTCCTATCCTCCGGACCGATGTCATGATGCAGGACAAGCAGGTGAGGAGGAACACAGACTGGGGAGAGAGGCAGAGGCAAAAAAATGGAGGCACAGACAGAGCGACAGAGGCAGAGGCAGAGAGTTAGAGAGAGACAGAGGCAAAGAGAGAGAGAGACAGAGGCAAAGAGAGAGAGAGACAGAGGCAAAAAGAGAGAGAGATAGACAGAGGCAAAAAGAGAGAGAGACAGAGGCAAACAGAGAGAGCGAGAGAAAGAGACAGAGGCAAAAAGAGAGAGAGAGGCAAAGAGATAGAGACAGAGGCAAATAGAGAGAGAGAGAGGCAAATAGATAGAGAGAGAGAGAGAGAGACAGAGGCAAAGAGACAGAGACAGAGGCACAGAGAGAGAGACAGAGACAGAGGCAACGAGAGAGGGAGAGAGAGGCAAAAAGAGAGAGACGGAGGCAAAGAGAGAGAGAGAGACAGAGGCAAAAAAGAGAGAGAGAGAGACAGAGGCAAAAAAGAGAGAGAGACAGAGGCAAAAAGAGAGACAGAGACAGAGGCAAAGAGAGAGAGACAGAGGCAAAGAGAGAGAGAGAGAGACAGAGGCAAAGAGAGAGAAAGACAGAGGCAAAGAGAGAGAGACAGAGGCAAAGAGAGAGAGGCAGAGAGAGAGAGAGAAAGGCAAAAAGAGAGAGGCAAAGAGAGAGAGAGGCAGAGGCAAATAGAGAGAGAGAGACAGAGGCAGAGAGAGAGATAGGCAGAGAGAGAGAGAGAGAGGCATAGAGAGACAGAGGCAGATAGAGAGAGAGAGAGAGAGAGACAGAGGCAGAGAGAGAGTGAGAGACGGAGGCAGAGAGTGAGAGACAGAGGCAGAGAGTGAGAGACGGGCAGAGAGTGAAGTGAGAGACATGCAGAGGCAGAGAGAGAGACAGAGGCAGAGAGAGAGACAGAGGCAGAGAGGGAGAGAGAGGCAGAGAGAGAGAGAGAGAGGGGCAGAGAGAGAGGCAGAGAGAGAGTTACAGTAGGCAGGACAGTATAGTGGTCAGTGTAGTGTAGTGGACAGTGTAGTATTGTGGTCAGTGTAGTGGAAAAATAGTATAGTGATCAGTGTAGTGTAGTGGTCAGTGTAGTGTAGTGGAAAAATAGTATAGTGGTCAGTGTAGTGTAGTGGACAGTATAGTATAGTGGTCAGTGTGGTGTAGTGGACAGTATAGTATAGTGGTCATTTGACATTTCAGCTTAACTTCTGAAAGTTTTCATGACGGCAACTGTCAGAACTTAATGTGTAATTAACACCATCCACACAGGCTTCAACCTATGTATGTGTGGAATGTAATCAGGGCCGCCATCAGGAATTTTGGGGCCCCTTACACAGCTTCTGGCATGGGCCTCCTGAAGCAGAGGAGAACCGGGATGTCCATGTCATAAAAACGTAATTCTTTATAATGTTGACAATTGCCCTATGTGACATTCCTGTACGCCAGGGGTCTCCAAACTTTCAAAACAAAGGGTCAAATTACTGCCCTTCAAACTTTAGGGGGACTGGACTGTGGCCAGTGGGAGTAAAAAATGCCTGACATTGGTGGGCGTAAACAATGCCATAGGTTTAGTGATTAGTGGGAGTAAAGAAAATCACATCTTTGGTATCAGTGAGAGGAATAGTGCTCCATAACTGGTGTCAGTGGGAGAATTCGTTCCCCATCATTGGTGTTAGTGGAAGGAATATGTCCCATCATTGGGGTCAGTGGAAGGAATAGTGTACCATCACTGGTGTCAGTGGAAGGAATAGTGCCCCAATATTCGTGTCAGTGGGAGGAATATTACCTCATATCAATGAAGAAATAGTGACCCAAGGGCCAGATAAAGGCATGCAAAGGGCCACATCTGGCCCTCGGGTCGCAGTTTGGAGACCCCAAGATTGACAGAAGATTACTTCTTATTCTCTCCCCCTGTGATACAGTGCTCCTGACTTGGGCAATCATTTGACTATTAGTAAATGAAACAATAATATATTTACCATTTGTAAATAATAATAAAAAAAACTAAAAGGAAATAAAATAATATAAAAAAGGAGTGAATGCTTGCTTATATACAATGGCACTTTATTTTTAAAACATATAATAATTATTATGGTAATTTCTATGCTTAGGGCAGAGTTTTTCTTGTCACACCCTCTTAAAGTTGCCACCTGTCCAGGATTTACCCAGAAAGTTTGGGTTCTGAATCATGTGTCCGTATCCACCTTATTCAGACCAGACTGTGGCTCCCCAAGCATAGGCATGCTCATGGGATGTGTCAGATGTGCCTGGGAACCCCCAATCACACCTTGTGGCACAGATTGCCCCCCCCCCCCCCAGCAGCACTTCTGGCTTTCTGTCTCTCCTCTCCCACTGGCTGCTGCTGCAGGAACACAGGGGAATATATCCCCTTCCTTTTCTGAATGAACACAGTGGGTGATCGGTATTGGGGCACATAATAATGTGCCCTCTCCAGCACTGGAAATGTCCACCTGTTGTAATGTTAGGATCGCAGCTGCTCCACTCAAGCCCTGAAGCTGGCATGCATTCCACCTGCTGACTGCTTAGGACCAAAAGGTCGGTACCCGGAAGTGATGGGACTCGGCGGTGCGTTTCGTCAAATTATGTCATCCTTCCTGAGACCCCAAGATTGACAGAAGATTACTTCTTATTCTAATATTATATGTGATGAGCTATAAGAAAACTCAGCATTCAAGCTATTTTTTACCTTCTTTTTAGTTAAGGAAGTCATGGCAGTCTGGTGAGTGTCATGTACCTGGGTGTATTTGAACCGGGATCTTCCTGGTCCCAAAGCTGTAGCCTTACCTGTTGCGCTACTGAGCAGATCTGGACTTTTGGAAATGTCCTCTCAGTGTTAAACATTACCTTGGACTCACTAGCCCCACCTGCTGCCAGCTGTGGACAATTTTCAATCAAAGCAGCCCTTAAAAAGGATGTGATGCTATCTCTCAGCGCCCGTTTGTGTGGAATAGCTCCCTGGGTGTTGTGACTGCTTTTTGATCCTGATTTTCGTGTTGAACTTCTGCCTGAATTCCTGACTACTCTCCAGCCTGCTGATTTTGTACTTCACTGCCAGCTCGTGTATGACCTTTGCCTGCCTGACCACTCTCTGGATTTCGATCGTGTACCATTTTGCCTGATCTGTTGCCAACCTAATCTGCCTGACTATGTTTTCGCCTGAATCCTCAGCACACAAGTTCCACTTCGGACACTACCTATCACAGGTACCTTACATTACAAACGGGCCACAATGACAGTGGACCCTGCTGAGATTGTTAAGGCGATTTCACGTCAGGGACAATTGATTGGAGCTCATGAACAGCATCTTTCTTCCCTGGACGCCAAGTTAGATGAACTTTGTACTATGCTTAAATCTTGTTTGCCTGCTTCCTCTGCAACGGTCCAGACTCTGGATCCTACTGCTGCTACGATCCAACCCACCTCTTCTGTACCACCCAAACTTCCTATGCCTGACAAATTTGGTGGTGATACTGAGGACTGCAGAGGCTTTTTAAATGTTTGCCGTTTGCATTTCTGCAACAACCCTGGGACCTTTAGCACTTCTTCTGCCAAAGTGACTTTTGTAATTTCCTTGTTAAAGGGGAAGGCCCTGGCCTGGATCTCTCCTTATCTGGAACGCAATGATCCTGTGCTGCAAGACGCTGACAAATTTCTGGCTTCTCTCCAGACTGTATTTGACAAGCCAGATAGAGCTTCTGCAGCTGAGTACTCACTCTTGGACATGCAACAAGGCACCAGGTCTGTGGCACAATATGCTATTGAGTTTCGTACCCTTGCTGCTGAGACTACTTGGGACTCAAGGGCATTACGTGCAGCCTTCCGAAAAGGTCTTGCAGATCGCATCAAAGACGAATTAGTCTATAAGGATTCCCCAGAAGACCTAGAGAAATTCATAGAGCTCTGTGTTCGTCTGGATGTCCGGTATCATGAAAGGTGCGAAAAGAGACTTAGAACTCGCAAGTTTCCTCGGCCAGTCTACCGTTTGGCCCCTAACTTCCAAGCACCACCTCAGCCAGAACCTGAAATCTCAGTTGAACCCCAGACACCTGTGGAACCCATGGATGTAAGCCGTCTCCACCTAACTGAGTCTGAGAAACAAAGGAGGCGTGCATTGGGCCTATGCCTATACTGTGGACTTAAAGGACATTTATTATCTGTCTGCCCTTCCCGTCCAGTAAAAGGCAGGGTCTAACCAGTGTTGGAGGAGCTGGCTTAGACCTTACAGGTATATCCTCCAAGACCAAGATTACCATTCCTGCAATTATCCATTTACCCTCTAAACTTGTCTCCTGTGAGGCTTTTGTGGATTCTGGAGCTGCTGGCATATTCTTGGACTACACTTTTGCTAAAAAAAATAATATCCCATTTGTTCCAAAATCTAGACCCCTGAACATTACCACCGTGAATGGACAACCCTTGGGAGATGGCATTGTAAAATTTGAGACTATAACAATCACCCTTCAGGTAGGCGTACTCCACAAAGAGGAAGTTGTCTTGTCTCTTATTGATTCTCCACTTCTGCCTGTTATCCTTGGTTACCCATGGTTACAACAACATAACCCTTCTTTTGATTGGGAAAATGGAGAACTAACCTCTTGGGGGTCGTTCTGTCATTCAAACTGTTTGTCTCAACCCAAAAGACTTCCTGCTTGTATGTTGGCTTCCGTGGCCGTCCCACCTACCTTGCCTCATGAATACCATGCGTTTGCAGACGTATTTTGCAAGCAAAAGGCAGAGGTTTTACCTCCACATCGTTCTTTTGACTGTGCAATTAAATTGATTCCTGGAGCACCTCTTCCCAAAGGAAGGACCTATCCCCTGTCTTTGCCTGAACAAAAATCCATGGAGGAATACGTAAAAGACAACTTGGAAAGAGGTTTTATCCGACCCTCTTCTTCTCCAGTAGGGGCAGGTTTTTTCTTTGTTGAAAAAAAAGATGGGGGTCTTCGACCATGCATAGACTATCGAGGGTTAAATCAAATCACTGTAAAAGACTCCTACCCTTTGCCTCTCATTCTTGAACTGTTTGATGTACTTAAGGGGGCTGTTATCTTCTCCAAGCTAGACCTACAAGGGGCTTATAATCTAATTCGAATTAAAGACGGGGACGAGTGGAAGACAGCATTCAACACTCGTAATGGACATTTTGAATATCTGGTTATGCCATTTGGGTTGTGTAACGCCCCTGCTGTCTTCCAACGTTTCATGAATGGAATTTTTTATGATTTCAGCAACAGCTTTGTGATCATCTACTTGGACGACATTTTAATCTTTTCCAAGACTCATCTAGAGCACATCTCGCATGCAAAGCAGGTATTGCAACGACTGAGAGAAAACCATCTTTACGCGAAGATTGAGAAATGCAGTTTCCATCAAAGCCGTATTCCTTTCCTTGGATACATTATAAGTGCTGCCGGTTTCCAAATGGACCCTCAAAAACTTTCCGCTGTCTTGCAATGGCCCCAACCGACCACTTTAAGAGGGCTCCAAAGCTTTCTAGGGTTCGCAAATTACTACAGACGCTTCATCAAAGGTTTTGCCTCCATTGCGGCCCCCCTTACTGCTATGACTAAGAAAGGTACAAATTGCAAGGTATGGTCCTCAGAAGCAGAATCGGCTTTCCAGCAATTAAAAGACATGTTCAGCAAAGCTCCAATTCTTCAGCATCCAAATCCCGATCTCCAGTACATAGTTGAGGTTGATGCCTCTGAGGTAGGAGCAGGTGCCGTGCTCTCCCAGAGACAGCCTAAGTCTGGTAGAATCCATCCAGTAGCATTTTTTTCTAGAAAGTTTTCTCCTACCTAGAAAGTTTTCTACCTACCAATGTCGTCTCAGACCGCGGATCCCAGTTTGTTTCCCGATTCTGGAGAGCGTTCTGCAAGAAACTGGGAGTAACGCTTTCACTCTCTACCTCACATCACCCTCAAACAGATGGTCAAACCGAACGCATGAACCAGACCCTAGAAACCTATATTCGACATTATGTCAATGCCTTACACTCCAACTGGTCTGAGTATTTGCCTTTAGCTGAGTTCGCCATTAATTCCCGTTGGCACAGTGCTCTTCATACCACAGCAGTATACAAGCGGTGCAAACAAGACAGGGACTGTAGGTTTGTGCTTAAGTAGAATCTGTTTGTAATTTAGAACTGGTACCACACTGATGCATGCACTGTCACTGCTCACCATCCTCGTGGCCTCCTCAAATGGTGACAGGACAGTGCATGCATCCCTGATCATGACCCACTGCCTTGGCAAAAAAAAACAAGCTCCCCTGACCCTGTCCTGGTGCCATATTGGCACAGATACTCATTGATGGCCCTCTGCTGCGTGTGCAGCTGCTGCAGCGTGGCCAACATTGAGTTCCACCTGGTGGGCATGTCACAGATTAGGCGGTTCTTGGGCAGGTTGTATTCCTTTTGGAGGTCAGCCAGCTGAGCACTGGCATTATATGATCGGCGGAAATGCACACAGAGTTTCCTGGCCTGCCTCAGGACCTCCTGTAAGCCTGGGTACCTGCCCAAGAACTGCTGCACCACCAAGTTAAGGACGTGAGCCAAACAGGGCACATGGGTCAGTTGTCCCTCTGGGAGGGCGGAGAGGAGGTTGGTGCCATTGTCACAAACCACCATTCCTGGCTTAAGCTGGCATGGCGTCAACCACCTCTGAGCCTGCCCCTGCAGAGCTGACAGAATCTCTGCCCCAGTGTGGCTCCTGTCCCCCAAGCACACCAGCTCAAGCACTGCATGGCATCTTTTTGCCTGCATACTTGCGTAGCCCCTTGAACGCCTACGGAGCACCGCTGGTTCTGAGGAAAAAGCACAGGAAGAGGCCATGGAGGAAGAAGAAGAGGAGGTGGTGGAGGAGAGAGGTGTGTCAGAATTAGTGATGAGCCGAACACCCCCGGGTTCGGTTCGCACCAGAACCCGCGAACGGACCGAAAGTTCGTACGAACTTTAGAACCCTATTAAATACAATGGATGCGAACGTTCGAATTCTAAAGTGCTAATTATAACAACTATTATGCATGTTATTGTCCTAAAAAGGGTTTGGGAACCCGGGTTCTGCACCAGGGGACATGTATCAATGCAAAAAGAAGTTTTAAAAACGGTCGTTTTTCGGGAGCAGTCATTTTAATGATGCATAAAGTGAAAAAAAAAAGTCAAATATTCCTTTAAATATCGTACCTGGGGGGTGTCTAAAGTATGCCTGTGAAGTGCCACGTGTTTCCCGTGTTTAGAACTGTCCCTGCACAAAATGACACTTCTAAAGGAAAAAAAAGCCATTTAAAACTGCTTGCGGCTTTAATGTAATGTCTGGTCCCGGTAATATGGATGAAAATCTTTAAGAAAAATGGCATAGCTACCCCATGACCCCCCCCCTACCCCAGCCCATTACCAGCCCCTTTGGGTCTTGTATGGATATTAAGGGGAACCCCGCACATAAAATAAAAAAGGCCCTATATACTCTGAACAGCCGTATACAGGCGGTGCATACAAGACAGGGACTGTAGGTTTGTTCTTATGTAGAATCTGTTTGTAATTTTGAACAGGTACATTGTTGAAGTGTAGCTCCAGCCCAAAAATCTATTTTTAAACTTTTTGGAAAACATAGGTAAGGTTTATCACCCCTGTAACATTTGTTTTGCTGTCTGTGCCCCTGTTCAGAACATTTCACCTCACTTTCCGTCCCAATGACAACTGTTTTTGAAATGTGGTGTTTTTCTTGAAACAAGGATTGCTGATAAAGCATCAGTACAGAGGAGACACCTTTCTCCCATATTTATTCTTACAGGAGAGAATTTTCCTTCCTAGTGGTAGATTTCCTCTCACTTCCTGTTGTCTTCTTGCGTTTGCAAGTAGGAGTCGTTTGTAAGTTGGATGTTTGAAAGTAGGGACCTGCCGTATATACTCTGCAGAAATAGGCCCCTTAGTTGTTGGTGTTGGCACAACACTGTAAGCACTCACAGTTACTCTTGGTTGGTGCTGGAACGCCCTGCTGTCAACTATTATATCAGGAATTTTAATTACATATAATTGTTGAACAGTGGTAGTAAAAATTGGGCCTTTGATGGTGGTGCTGGTGCCACAACACTGTAAGCCCTGACAGTTACTCTTGGTGGGTGCAGCAATGGGCCCTGCTGTGAATTATTAGATCAAGAATTGTAATTGCATGCCCCTGTTGAACAGGGGCTGAAAAATTGGGCCTTTCGTGGTGGTGGTGGTGGTGTTGCCACAACACTGTAAGCCCTCAGAGTTACTCTTGGTGGGTGCAGGAATGGGCCCTGCTGTGAATTATTAGATCAAGAATTGTAATTACATGCCCCTTTTGAACAGGGGCTGAAAAATTGGGCCTTTCGTGGTGGTGGTGGTGGTGGTGGTGGCGTTGCCACAACACTGTAAGCCCTCAGAGTTACTCTTGGTGGGTGCAGCAATGGGCCCTGCTGTGAATTATTAGATCAAGAATTGTAATTGCATGCCCCTGTTGAACAGGGGCTGAAAAATTGGGCCTTAGGCACTGGTGGCACAACACTACAACCCCTCACAGATACGTTACTTGGAGCACAGCAATGAGCCCTGTTGCAAAGTATTGCTTCAAAAATTGTAATGACACGCCCCTGTTAAACAGGGGCTGAAAAATTGGGCCTTAGGCACTGGTGCCACAACACTCCAACCCCTCACAGATACTGTACTTGGAGCACAGCAATGAGCCCTATGGCAAATTATTGCTAAAAAAATTGTAATTACACGCCCCTGTAAAACAGGGGCTGAAAAATTGGGCCTTAGCCACTGGTGGCGGCACCCATAAACAAAAATGATCTTCCAAGCTATCATCATCAATCGTATCATTGAGGACTCGGAGGAGGAGGATAGCCAGTCAACATAACAGCACAGGCACTCAGCATCAGCATCAGTCTTGAAGGGATGTGACATGTTAAAATCAATTAGTCTGTTATATCAGCATCAGGTGTGTGGTAGCTGGTGGTGATCCAAGACTGGTTCATCTTGATGAAAGTCAGTCGATCAACCGAGTCGGTGGACAGGCGCACCCTGTGATCCGTGACAAATCCTCCAGCAGCACTGAATGTGCGTTCCGAAAGAACGCTGGATGCAGGACAGGCCAGTAGCTCAATTGCATACTGTGCAAGCTCTGGCCAGTGATCCATCCTCAAGACCCAGTAAGCCAGAGGATTTTCGGTGGGGAAGGTGTCCAAGTCTGACCTTGCCCCTAGATATTCCTGCACCATGTTTATCAGACGCTGGCGATGGTTGCTGGAACCGATCATACTTTGGGGCTGCGGACTAAAGAATTGTCTGAACGAATCGGTCAGACGGCCACCTTCCCCACCGCTCCTTCTTTGACTGGCCGAAGCCTCAGCAACTCGTTGTCCAGGACCAGGAGTTTGTAACCTCCCAGTCTCTGGGAACGCGTTGCACAGACCTTTCTGCAAGGCCTCCCGGAGTTGTCTCATCCTCTGCTCCCTCTGCGAAGGTAACATAAGGTCCGCAACCTTACCCTTGTTCCGTGGATCAAGGAGAGTGGCCAGCCAGTAATGGTCCCTCTCCTTGATCCGAAGAATACGAGGATCCTTCCGCAGACTTTGCAGGATCAGGGAGGCCATGCAGCGTAGGTTTGCTGAGGCATTCGCTCCGGAGTCCTCTGGGTCACTAAGGACGACATGATCCGCAGCCACGTCCTCCCAGCCACGTACAAGTCCACTGGTTTCTTGGGACTGTAAATCATCCCTAAAAGACTGCTGCTGATGATGCTGAGTGCCAGCCTCCACCTCCATGCTGACACAATCCTCCTCCTCCTCCTCCTCCTCTTCCTCTTCCTGTGCGATGGGTGGGACAGAAGGAACACTGTCTGGGTAAAGGGGGCCTTGAGAGGCAAGGAAGTCCTCCTCTTCCTGCCTCTGTTCTGCCTCAAGTGCCCTGTCCATTATTCCACGCAGCGTGTGCTCCAACAGGTGGACAAGAGGTACAGTGTCACTGATGCATGCACTGTCACTGCTCACCATCCTCGTGGCCTCCTCAAATGGTGCCAGGACAGTGCATGCATCCCTGATCATGCCCCACTGGCGTGGAGAAAAAAAACCAAGCTCCCCTGACCCTGTCCTGGTGCCGTAGTCGCACAGGTACTCATTGATGGCCCTCTGCTGCGTGTGCAGCCACTGCAGCATGGCCAACGTTGAGTTCCACCTGGTGGGCATGTCACATATAAGGCGGTTCTTGGGCAGGTTCAACTCCTTTTGCAGCTCAGCCAGGCGAGCACTGGCATTATAAGATCTGCGGAAATGCACACAGACTTTCCTGGCCTGCCTCAGGACATCCTGTAAGCCCGGGTACCTGCCCAAGAACCGCTGCACCACCAGGTTAAGGACGTGAGCCACACAGGGCACATGGGTCAGTTGTCCCTGTCGGAGGGCGGAGAGGAGGTTGGTGCCATTGTCACAAACCACCATTCCTGGCTTAAGCTGGCGTGGCGTCAACCACCTCTCGGCCTGGCCCTGCAGAGCAGACAGGACCTCTGCCCCAGTGTGGCTTCTGTCCCCCAAACACACCAGCGCAAGCACGGCATGGCATCTTTTTGCCTGCGTACTTGCGTAGCCCCGTGAACGGCTACGGAGCACCGCTGGTTCATAGGACAAACCACAGGAAGAGGCCATGGAGGAAGAAGAAGAGGAGGGGGTGGAGGAGAGAGGTGTGTCACAACCAGTAGTAGCATTTTGGAGGCGTGGCGGTGGAACAACCTCCAACACTACTGCACCTTGTCCTGCATCCTTCCCAGCTGCCAAAAGAGTGACCCAATGGGCCGTGAAAGAAAGGTAACGTCCCTGTCCATGCCTGCTGGACCATGAGTCAGCGGTAATATGCACCTTACCGCTGACCGCCCTGTCCAGCGAGGCCAAGACATTGCCTTCCACATGCCGGTAGAGAGCCGGAATAGCCTTCCGTGAGAAAAAGTGGCGTTTGGGAACCTGCCACTGAGGAACCGCACATTGCACAAACTCACGGAAGGGGGCCGAGTCTACCAACTGAAAAGGCAGCAGTTGAAGCGCTAGCAATTTAGCCAAGCTAGCATTCAACCGCTGGGCATGTGGATGGCTGGGAGTGAACTTCTTTCGACGGTCCAGCAGCTGGGGCAGGGAAATTTGCCTGCTAGAATCGGACGTCGGTGTACTGCTAGCAGAGTGGCCGCAAGTACTTGGCTGTGACACACCTAATTCTACACCTTCATTCCTCTCAGTGCATGTTTCAGAGAGGACTGAAGTTATAGTGGGGTTGGAGATCCCAGCTGATGCGGTGCAAGGAGAGGTCCGCTTTGTTCTTTGGTGTGGGTCTTTGAGGTAGGCTTGCCAACGAGCTGCATGGCAGGTCAACATATGTCTGGTCAGGCATGTGGTACCCAAGCGGCTGATGTTTTGGCCACGCGATATACGCTTGAGACATATGTTGCAAACAGCAGCTGTGCGATCTGATGCACTAGCCTCAAAAAAGGCCCACACCAAGGAACTTTTTGAATGACGGGCAGAGGCAGCGCCCTGCACAGGCGGAGCTCTGCGGTGTGATTCCGTCGGTGTACTGCCCTTACGCTGGCCACCAAAGGGCATCCTGCCTCGTTGGAGATGTGCCTCCTCCTCATCCTCCTCCTCCTCCTCTCTCCTATTAGGCACCCACGTGGAGTCAGTGACCTCATCATCCCCTCCCTCCTCATCACTGGAGCCAATCTGGCAGTATACTGCAGCTGCTGGAACATGACTGCCAGATTGGTGTCCTTCTTGAGCATCCCCTCTGTCTGCTCTCACCCTACTGCCTTCCTGTAGCTGGGTTTCATCATCAGACCCTTCGAAACGCTGGGCATCCTCCTGGAGCATGTACCCAACACTGTGCTCAAACAGTTCGGGGGACTCCTCAGGAGGAGGACATGGTGGGTCTAGGGAAGGAGTGACTGATGATGAGTCTGACATTGATACCAGGGAAGAGGACGCTTTGGCAGCTGCTTTGCCAGTACCCTGAGCCTGGGTGAGAGAGGATGAGGAGGAGGAGGAGGGCTTGGTCATCCACTCTACCAAGTCTTCGGCATGATGTGGCTCAACATGTCCAGCTGCCGAAAAGAAGGACAAGCGTGTCCCATGGCCATGTGCTGATGACAATGCACCGCGTCCACGACCAGCACTGTTGCTCCCAGACACAGAGCCTGCTTGCCCTCTTTTATTGCCTCCTGACTGTCTGCCTCTCCTTGTTTGCCTTCCAGACATTCTAATAGATGGCCTGCAGGGAGATGGGAAAAGGGGTTAGGGTTAGGGTTAGGGTTAGGGTTAGGGTTTAGGGGTTAGGGTTAGGGTTCTCCCTTTAAGAACAAGGCTAGGACCCAGGCTCTTGAACAGGGACCTCCCCCAGAGGTCAAAGGTCAGAGGGCGGGTCCCCAGAGGTCAAAGGTCAGTGGGCGTGGCTGACCCCCAGCAAAGTGTACGGCCTACCCCAACTAAGTCGGGGAATGAACAAGTCGGGGAAAGCGTAGGTCGCGCGCGAATCCTTTACTTAAGGATTTCTAAATATGGTTGAGGATTATTGCTTTTGCACAGAATAGCACAACGACAATTTCCCTGACTGTCCAAAAAACAAGGATTTCAAAGATGGTTGATGAGGAATGCTTTGGCACACTATAGCACAAGGAGAATTCCCCTCACTTTCCTTCTTTGTCCCTAGAAACAAGGACTGGCACAGTGAAAGAAACTGACACTCTCCCTACCTACAGTTTTCTGTCCCTAGAAAAAATGTTTTTTTAAAGCACACTATAGCACAAGGAGAAATCCCCTCACTTTCCTTCTTTGTCCCTAGAAACAAGGACTGGCACAGTGAAAGAAACTGACACTCTCCCTACCTACAGTTTTCTGTCCCTAGAAAAAATGTTTTTTTAAAGCACACTATAGCACAAGGAGAAATCCCCTCACTTTCCTTCTTTGTCCCTAGAAACAAGGACTGGCACAGTGAAAGAAACTGACACTCTCCCTACCTACAGTTTTCCGTCCCTAGAAAAAATGTTTTTTTAAAGCACACTATAGCACAAGGAGAAATCCCCTCACTTTCCTTCTTTGTCCCTAGAAACAAGGACTGGCACAGTGAAAGAAACTGACACTCTCCCTACCTACAGTTTTCTGTCCCTAGAAAAAATGTTTTTTTAAAGCACACTATAGCACAAGGAGAAATCCCCTCACTTTCCTTCTTTGTCCCTAGAAACAAGGACTGGCACAGTGAAAGAAACTGACACTCTCCCTACCTACAGTTTTCTGTCCCTAGAAAAAATGTTTTTTTAAAGCACACTATAGCACAAGGAGAAATCCCCTCACTTTCCTTCTTTGTCCCTAGAAACAAGGACTGGCACAGTGAAAGAAACTGACACTCTCCCTACCTACAGTTTTCTGTCCCTAGAAAAAATGTTTTTTTAAAGCACACTATAGCACAAGGAGAAATCCCCTCACTTTCCTTCTTTGTCCCTAGAAACAAGGACTGGCACAGTGAAAGAAACTGACACTCTCCCTACCTACAGTTTTCTGTTCCTAGAAATTTTTTTTTTTTAAAGCACACTATAGCACAAGGAGAATTCCCCTCACTTCCCTTCTTTGTCCCTAGAAACAAGGACTGGCACAGTGAAAGAAACTGACACTCTCCCTACCTACAGTTTTCTGTCCCTAGAAAAAATGTTTTTTTAAAACACACTGTAGCACAAGGAGAAATCCCCTCACTTTCCTTCTTTGTCCCTAGAAACAAGGACTGGCACAGTGAAAGAAACTGACACTCTCCCTACCTACAGTTTTCTGTCCCTAGAAAAAATGTTTTTTTAAAGCACACTATAGCACAAGGAGAAATCCCCTCACTTTCCTTCTTTGTCCCTAGAAACAAGGACTGGCACAGTGAAAGAAACTGACACTCTCCCTACCTACAGTTTTCTGTCCCTAGAAAAAATGTTTTTTTAAAGCACACTATAGCACAAGGAGAAATCCCCTCACTTTCCTTCTTTGTCCCTAGAAACAAGGACTGGCACAGTGAAAGAAACTGACACTCTCCCTACCTACAGTTTTCTGTCCCTAGAAAAAATGTTTTTTTAAAGCACACTATAGCACAAGGAGAAATCCCCTCACTTTCCTTCTTTGTCCCTAGAAACAAGGACTGGCACAGTGAAAGAAACTGACACTCTCCCTACCTACAGTTTTCTGTCCCTAGAAAAAATGTTTTTTTAAAGCACACTATAGCACAAGGAGAAATCCCCTCACTTTCCTTCTTTGTCCCTAGAAACAAGGACTGGCACAGTGAAAGAAACTGACACTCTCCCTACCTACAGTTTTCTGTCCCTAGAAAAAATGTTTTTTTAAAGCACACTATAGCACAAGGAGAAATCCCCTCACTTTCCTTCTTTGTCCCTAGAAACAAGGACTGGCACAGTGAAAGAAACTGACACTCTCCCTACCTACAGTTTTCTGTCCCTAGAAAAAATGTTTTTTTAAAGCACACTATAGCACAAGGAGAAATCCCCTCACTTTCCTTCTTTGTCCCTAGAAACAAGGACTGGCACAGTGAAAGAAACTGACACTCTCCCTACCTACAGTTTTCTGTCCCTAGAAAAAATGTTTTTTTAAAGCACACTATAGCACAAGGAGAAATCCCCTCACTTTCCTTCTTTGTCCCTAGAAACAAGGACTGGCACAGTGAAAGAAACTGACACTCTCCCTACCTACAGTTTTCTGTCCCTAGAAAAAATGTTTTTTTAAAGCACACTATAGCACAAGGAGAAATCCCCTCACTTTCCTTCTTTGTCCCTAGAAACAAGGACTGGCACAGTGAAAGAAACTGACACTCTCCCTACCTACAGTTTTCTGTCCCTAGAAAAAATGTTTTTTTAAAGCACACTATAGCACAAGGAGAAATCCCCTCACTTTCCTTCTTTGTCCCTAGAAACAAGGACTGGCACAGTGAAAGAAACTGACACTCTCCCTACCTACAGTTTTCTGTCCCTAGAAAAAATGTTTTTTTAAAGCACACTATAGCACAAGGAGAAATCCCCTCACTTTCCTTCTTTGTCCCTAGAAACAAGGACTCGCACAGTAAAACACACTGACACTCTCCCTACCTATCCTTCTCTTTCCCTAAACTAAAGGAATCCAGGTTAAGCAAGAAAGAAATAAATGTCACTGTCCCTGCCTATGCTTGTCTTTCCCTGCTCCGGAACACACTACACTAGGCCGCCGTGCTGGGGGCCTTTTATAGTGTGGGGCGTGTACTAAACACCCTCAGCAATAATTGGCCACAGGCATCCTGCCTGTGGCCAATCATTGCTCTCCTCGCTGCCGGCGCTGTGATTGGCCAAGCATGCGGGGTCACAGTGCATGCTTGGCCAATCACAGCGCCTGGATGACACTGCGATGGCGTAGTGCATTGTGGGCCGTTCGCGTCACTCGAATTTGGCGCGAACGGCCCAAATCGTTCGATCTTCGTCGAACGATCGAACAGCCGATGTTCGAGTCGAACGTATGTTCGACTCGAACACGAAGCTCATCCCTAGTCAGAATCACTAGTAGTAGCATTTTGGAGGTGTGGTGGCGGAACAACCTCCAACACTACTGCACCTTGTCCTGCATCCTTCCCAGCTGCCAGCAGAGTCACCCAATGCGCCGTGAAAGATAGGTAACATCCCTGTCCATGCCTGCTGGACCATGAGTCAGCGGTAATATGCACCTTACCGCTGACCGCCCTGTCCAGCGAGGCCAAGACATTGCCTTCCACATGCCGGTAGATAGCCGGAATCGCCTTCCATGAGAAAAAGTGGCGTTTGGGAACCTGCCACTGAGGAACCACACATTTCACAAACTCACAGAAGGGGCAGAGTCTACCAACTGAAAAGGCAGCAGTTGAAGTGCTAGCAATTTAGCCAAGCTAGCATTCAACCACTGGGCATGTGGATGGCTGGGAGCGAACTTCTTTCGGCGGTGCAGCAGCTGGGACAGAGAAATTTGCCTGGTACAATCTGACGTTGATGTACCGATAGCAGATTGCCCGCAAGTACTTGGTTGTGAAACACCTAATTCTACACCTTCATTCCTCTCAGTGCAGATTTCAGAAAGGACTGAAGGTATAGTGGGGTATGAGATCCCAGCTGATGAGGAGCAAGGAGGGGTTTGCTTTGTTCTTTGGTGTGGGTCTTTTAGGTATGCTTGCAAACGAACTGCATGGCAGGTCAACATATGTCTGGTCAAGCATGTGGTGTCCAAGCGGGTGATGTTTTGGCCACGCGAGATAAGCTTGAGACATATGTTGCAAATAGCAGCGCTGCGATCTGATGCACTCGTCTCAAAAAAGGTCCACACCAAAGAAATTTTGGAATAACGCGCAGAGACAGCAGCGCCCTGCACATGCGGAGCTCTGCGGTGTGATGCAGTTGGTGTGCTGCCCTTAAGCTGGCCCCTGGAGGGCATCCTGCCTCATTGGAGATGTGCCTTGTCCTCCTCCTCTCTCTTATCAGGCACCCACGTAGAGTCCGTAACCTCATCATCCCCTCCCTCCTCATCACTGTAGCAAACCTGGCAGTATGCTGCAGCTGGGGGAACATGACTGCCAGATTGCTGTCCTTCTTGGGCACCCCCTCTTTCTGGGCTCACGTTATTGCCTTCCTCTAGCTGGGTACCATCATCGGAGCCTTCAAAACGCTGCGCATCCTCCTGCAGCATGTACCCAACACTGTGGTCAAACAATTCGGGGGACTCCTCAGGAGGACATGGTGGGGCTAGGGAAGGAGTGACTGATGCCATTGAGCCGAGGGAAGATGACACTTTGGCAGCTGCTTTGCCAGACAAAGTACCCTGTGCCTGGGTGAGAGAGGAAGAGGAGGATGAGGATGGCTTGGTCATCCACTCTACCAAGTCTTCGGCATGTTGCGGCTCAACGCGGCCAGCTACCGAAAAAAAGGACAAGCGTATCCCACGGCCACGTGCTGATGAGGATGCACCGTGTCCACGACCAGCACTGTTGCCTCTAGACACAGAGCCTGCTTGCCCTCTTTTATTGGCTCGTGGCTGTCTGCCTCTCTTTGTTGTCCTTCCAGACATACTAATGGCCTGCAGTGAGATGTAGCTGCACAAAGCTGGGATGTATATATATAGTGATTATACTGCAGCTAGCAGAATCAACTGCCTGCCTGTAGTATTATTAGTAAGAGAACACCAGCAATTGTCTTCAGTTAGCTTTAGTTGCACACTGTGCAGAGGACACTGTACACTAACTGAAAATACTGCAGCTGCCTGCCTGTGGTATTATTAGTAAGAGAACACCAGCAATTGTCTTCAGGTAGCTTTAGGTGCACACTGTGCAAAGGACACAGTACACTAACTGAAAATACTGCAGCTCCCTGCCTGTGGTATTATTAGTATGAGAACACCAGCAATTGTCTTCAGGTAGCTTTAGGTGCACACTGTGCAAAGGACACAGAACACTAACTGAAAATACTGCAGCTCCCTGCCTGTGGTATTATTAGTATGAGAACACCAGCAATTGTCTTCAGGTAGCTTTAGGTGCACACTGTGCAGAGGACACAGTACACTAACTGAAAATACTGCAGCTCCCTGCCTGTGGTATTATTAGTATGAGAACACCAGCAATTGTCTTCAGGTAGCTTTAGGTGCACACTGTGCAAAGGACACAATACACTAACTGAAAATACTGCAGCTCCCTGCCTGTGGTATTATTAGTATGAGAACACCAGCAATTGTCTTCAGGTAGCTTTAGGTGCACACTGTGCAAAGGACACAGTACACTAACTGAAAATACTGCAGCTCCCTGCCTGTGGTATTATTAGTATGAGAACACCAGCAATTGTCTTCAGGTAGCTTTAGGTGCACACTGTGCAAAGGACACAGTACACTAACTGAAAATACTGCAGCTCCCTGCCTGTGGTATTATTAGTATGAGAACACCAGCAATTGTCTTCAGGTAGCTTTAGGTGCACACTGTGCAGAGGACACAGTACACTAACTGAAAATACTGCAGCTCCCTGCCTGTGGTATTATTAGTATGAGAACACCAGCAATTGTCTTCAGGTAGCTTTAGGTGCACACTGTGCAAAGGACACAATACACTAACTGAAAATACTGCAGCTCCCTGCCTGTGGTATTATTAGTATGAGAACACCAGCAATTGTCTTCAGGTAGCTTTAGGTGCACACTGTGCAAAGGACACAGTACACTAACTGAAAATACTGCAGCCCCCTGCCTGTGGTATTATTAGTATGAGAACACCAGAAATTGTTTTCAGGTAGTTTTAGGTGCACACCGTGCAGAGGACACAGTACACTAACTGAAAATACTGCAGCTCCCTGCCTGTGGTATTATTATTATGAGGACACCAGCAATTGTCTTCAGGTAGCTTTAGGTGCACACTGTGCAAAGGACACAGTACACTAACTGAAAATACTGCAGCTCCCTGCCTGTGGTATTATTAGTATGAGAACACCAGCAATTGTCTTCAGGCAGCTTTAGGTGCACACTGTGCAAAGGACAGAGTACACTAACTGAAAATACTGCAGCTCCCTGCCTGTGGTATTATTAGCATGAGAACACCAGCAATTGTTTTCAGGTAGCTTTAGGTGCACACTGTGCAAAGGACACAGTACACTAACTGAAAATACTGCAGCTACCACAATCACCTGCCTGCCTGTCAGTATATTAGGAAGAGAATAACAAGAACGGATCTAGATAAACTGAATACAGTGTATATATATATATATATATATATATATATATATATATATATATATATATATATGCACAACACCTAGGATGCATATATATCCTCCACACACTGTAACTGCAGCTAACTGACTCGCTTGCCTGTTCTATCTAGCTCAAATGAAATGACACTGTCTCTCTCTCTGTCTATCTTTCTCCGCCACCGCAACACACTACACAAGGCCGCAACGCAGGCGGCCTTATATAGTGTGGGGCGTGTACAAAACCCCCTGAGACATAAATGGCCAGAGCCACCCTGGCTTTAGCCAA
Source organism: Rana muscosa (assembly GCA_029206835.1). Classification (NCBI taxonomy): domain Eukaryota; kingdom Metazoa; phylum Chordata; class Amphibia; order Anura; family Ranidae; genus Rana; species Rana muscosa. The sequence goes on along the minus strand of CM055116.1, from coordinate 1,002,162,640 downwards.
TTATGGCTCTCCGTTCTTACCGCTCTGGGATTGGCCAAAGCATGCAAGTTATAGTGCATGCTTGGCCAATCATCAGCCAGCAATGCACTGCGATGCCGCAGTGAATTATGGGCTGTGACGCGCCACTCGAATTTGGCACGAACGGCCCATAATGTTTGAAATTCGGCGAACGGCCGAACAGACGATGTTCGACTCGAACATGAGTTTGACTCGAACTCGAAGCTCATCCCTAGTGGTGGCTCACTCATATCAGTTATGGCACTGATATAAAGATACATTTTACTTGATTTCTACCATCTCCCCTAGCATCCTTTATAGGAGACCCCCGCTTCTCCCATGCCTTTAGAAATAGCAGCACTTTCTGTATATGGAAACTATGCAAGCTCAATACTTGAAATCCCTAAATAATACATTTCGCCCTTTATCAGATCTATGTGAACTATACAATCTCCCAATATCAGAACTATACTCAAATTGAAAAATTCTACCAAAAATACTTCTGTCTAACATTACAACCCCCTTATTCCCAATTTGAACAAATCTGCATCTCCTCACCAAGAGATAGGGGATTGATCTTTTGTATTTACTGCTGCTTACATAAATTTTCCCTTTCAGAAAAGTCAAAACGAATGCTTCATTGGGAAATTGACTTGGACCAATTTTTTATACTACCAGAATGGACCACTATGATCTAAAACCTACTTAAATGTTCTCGCTCAATTTCGGTGGGAGAAACAGCCATCAAGATACAAACCAGATGGTACCTAACCCCGTATAAATTAAACTAATTTTATCTATCTGTATCTTCCACATGCTTCAGGGGATGCCCAGATCAAGGTACGATCTTACACACCTTCTGGAACTGCAAAATTTTGAAACCCATATGGCTACAAGCAGCTACTAAGATTGAACATATTATAGGCAAAAAAATTCTCCTCACCCCTAAGATGCGTTTATTGTTTGCACCTATACCTACTGTACCCTCACAGCGTATTAGACACACTGTTTACCTCAATCCAGTGGATGATAGCATTTAATTGGCATTCATCAACAGTCACTTGGTCGCAGGTATTGAATAGAATGGAACAAATTAAACTCTCAGAGCGTATCCACTATACACTCTTTGACACCATGCACATTTAAAAAAAAAAAAAATGGTCCCCTTGGGACATATTACTTCCTTAAATATCACCATCTATAGCCCAATAATACATATAATTTTAGAACAAAATTGTGTTTTAAATTATATAACCTGATAGGAAAAATTCATACTTAGATATCACCATTATTGTTCTTATGTTGTATTGCTATGTTCTTTTTCTATGTACCATTCATCTCATATTAAGTACTTGATATATTGGCTGCACCTATGTTTCTGTTACACATTTGTACTAAACTATGACCTTCTACAATAATAAAAATCGTTTGTAAACAAAAAAAGAAATTGGTGGTGATGGTTTAATGACACTTCACATTGAAGTATAAAGAATCTTCATTCAAGAAGGGCACAATGAACTTTATCTGAAGCACTATAAATGTTTTTATGCACTTTATGAATTTTATGTACTCTATTTAGGAGTATATTATTTTTGTTTGATTGAATATTTCAGATTCACCTTTTCCTTCTGTGGAAAACCATTATATTACATATTATTTTCAGATTTTGCTAATGGGGTGGCCGTTCTATAACAGCTGGGTCTTATCTCGACTTCCCCTTCCATGACAGCAAACCTCCAAGCCTTCGACTGGGAAGACCTCTAAGGTTGCTGCCCCTTTATCACCTTTGTGGCGATAAAAAAGGAGCCACACCAAGCAACAATCCCGCCCGCCTTGAGTTTGCAGCTCCTGAGCGATGTCGCGCAGTTGTTCTTCATCGATCTGTGATTACTCCTTGTCCTTGTTCATTGCAGGGTCCACATCTTGAGATTTCAAATGTTTGGATATTTTATATTCATGAGAATTCTCACTTTTGCTTAATTGACAAACCAGTTGTCTTGTTTTTGTTCTATTCAGCTATATAATTTGCTGTGAATTGTCAGTTGTTTTTTTGGTTTACTGGCTTGATGATATCGGCCTAGGCTGTGCACAGTTGACCAGCACCCCACTCTTGCTCCATTCATGCTTATGTTGGTAGTGGTGAACTCGGATCTGGCTCTCACCTGTGTAGGACTTGATTGCTCCGAGCTTAGGTCGGGAGAGATTTGTTCTATTGTACTATTCTGCATTATGCATTTTGGGTTTTATATCTTGATTCTTTTTCATTTGAATCATTTCACTCCTGGGACACCTCCTTCCCTATCCTGGAATGAAGAGTCCCCCCTTTTCGTCTCTCATTTTTCTACCACTGCTCGCTCAACACCCACCCCTCGTTATTTATTATTCAGAGATATACATCCTTCCATTCACCGGGACAATAAAGGTAAGCGTATCTTTTCTAAATTTATGCTATGACCTCCACAAAACAGCGACACCCACTTGAACTCCTTTCACATAATATGAACTCTCCAGTTAAGACAAGAAAGGTATTCCAACATTACCATTCAATGGGAGAAGATATCCTCCTCCCATGGGAGACACCTTTTCAGACCTCTTATAATCCTACATTTTTACATTAATACTACTAGCAGTTTATTCTATCGAAAGGCCCAGGTAAGACTAATGCCGCGTACACACGACCGTTTTTAATGTCATTGAAAAAAACAAAGTTTTTCTCGACGTGATTCTTCTCAAGCCTGCCTTGCCTACACACGATCATGGAAAGCAAAGCGCGGTGACGTACGAAATGTACGACGGCATTATAAAGGGGAAGTTCCATTCGGATGGCGCCACCCTTTGGGCTGCTTTTGCTGATCCTTGTGTTAGTAAAGTTTGGTGAGAGACGATTCGCGCTTTTCAGCCAAATGTTCTTCAGTCCGTTACAGTCCGAATGTGCTATCTCCATTATGAACACTAGTTTTACCAGAACGAGCGCTCCCGTCTCATCACTTGCTTCTGAGCATGCACGTTTTTTTCACGTCGTTTAAAGCATACACACGGCTATTTTTCATGACGAGAAAAACAACGACGTGAAAAACGCAGAGAAAAATTAGAGCATGTTCCAAATTTTTAATGCCCATTTTTCACGTCGTGAAAAATGCTCTGGAGCCCACACACGATAGTTTTTAATGACCAAATTAAAAAATTTAATTTTTCTTGTCATGAAAAACGGTCGTGTGTACGCAGCATAAGGGAGTAACGATTTGCTTTCCAAACACCTTTCTTTCACTGTATCTAAAGTTATCGCTGACCCCGCAGGTCGCTATCTCCTATTAACATGTAAATAAGAGGGGGCTAAGGTTACTTTAGTTACCTACTATGCACCCAATACAGGTCAACTGTTGTTTTTTGAGTCCCTACTTAAAAAACTGTCCCCCGAATTTAAAAGCATGGTTATTCTGGGGTGTTACATAGTTACATAGTTAGGTTGAAAAAAGACAAAGTCCATCCAGTTCAACCATAAAAAATAATACCCATATACCCAATTCTATACCCACAGTTGATCCAGAGGAAGGCAAAAAACCCCAGCAGAGCATGATCCAATTTGCTACAGCAGGGAAAAAAATTCCTTCCTGATCCCCCGAGAGGCAATCGGATTTACCCTGGATCAACTTTACCTATAAATGTTAGTACTCAGTTATATTATGTACATTTAGGAAAGTATCCAGGCCTTTCTTAAAGCAATCTACTGAGCTGGCCAGAACCACCTCTGGAGGGTGTCATGGATATGCATTAATGTCTGTCTGCCATCTTACCTTCCTCCTCATGTGTTCATCTAGAGACCAGACCTCCTTCACCTGGCTTCCTTTATAATCTCCTCCCAGCCTGACTCCACCCCAGGCCCTATCACTGAACACTATATTAACCTGTGCACTGCAAGCCTGCTTTGCTGATCAACGTGTTTGTTAGGCATTGTGTGTTTGGGTTCCTGCCTGCCGTGTGCTACGTCTGTCTCTCTGTTACGTTATTGGCTTGTCCCCGACTATCCCTGTCTGCTCGTGACCCTTGACCTTCGGCTCGTTCTTCGTTATCCTTGTCTGCTTGTGGCCCCTGACCTTCAGCTTGTTATTCGGTTCTCTCTATCGTGTGCTGCTGCTTCCCCTCTTTTCCCCTTATCCTACGGGGCGTGAGCTAGGAAACTCCAGGGGCCGCGACCTGGTCCCAGCCTGCAGCGTAACATCCTCACCACTAGAGGCCCTGGAGAAGACCAGCTGGGTCTTAGACTCCGCGCCCTGGGGAATCTTGGCTCTCGCTTCCGTTGGGATCCCGGTTGTGCTCCTCTGGTCCCGCTTTCCACAACCACCCAGTTTCCTATCCGCAGAAGCCAGCCATAGGGTTCACTACCTCGCGGTGCACTCCTGTCCCCCTACGGTGTGCATCTGTCACCTGGCCACAGGTGACCCTGACAGAGGGAGTCTGTTCCACATTTTCACAGCTCTTACTGTGAAGAAACCTTTCCGTATTTGGAGATGAAATCTTTTTTCCTCTAGACGTAAAGAGTGTCCCCTTGTCTTTTGTGTTGACCGTAAAGTGAATAACTCCACACCAAGTTCACTATATGGACCCCTTATATATTTGTACTTGTTAATCATATCCCCCCTTATTCTCCTCTTCTCAAGAGTGAATAAATTCAGTTCCTCTAATCTTTCCTCATAGCTGAGCTCCTCCATGCCTCTTATCAGTTTGGTTGCCCTTCTCTGCACTTTCTCCAGTTCCCCGATATCCTTTTTGAGAACTGGTGCCCAAAACTGAACTGCATATTCCAGATGAGGTCTTACTAATGATTTGAACAGGGGCAAAATGATATCTCTCTCTCTGGAGTCCATACCTCTCTTAATACAAGAAAGGACTTTGCTCGCTTTGGAAACCGCAGCTTGGCATTGCATGCCATTATTGAGTTTATGATCTACCAAAACCCCCAGATCCTTCTCCACTACGGATCCCCCCAGTTGTACTCCCCCTAGTATGTATGATGCATTCATATTCTTAGCCCCCAAGTGCATAACTTTACATTTATCAGCATTAAACCTCATCTGCCACATAGTCGCCCAATTAGACAGAGCATTGAGGTCGGTTTGTAAATTGGCGACATCCTGTAAGGACGTTATTCCACTGCATAGCTTGGTGTCATCTGCAAAGACAGAAATTTTACTTTTGATCCCAGACCCAATATCATTTATAAAGATATTAAAAAGTAAGGGTCCCAGCACTGAACCTTGGGGTACACCACTGAGAACCTTAGACCATTCAGAGTAAGAATCATTAACCACGACTCTCTGAATTCTGTCTTTTAGCCAGTTTCCTATCCATTTACAAACTGATATTTCCAATCCTGTAGACTTTACCTTACACATGAGCCGTGTGTGGGGAACTGTATCGAATGCTTTTGCAAAATCCAAGTATACCACATCCACCGCCACCCCTCTGTCCAAGGTTTTACTTACCTCTTCATAAAAAGAAATCAGGTTTGTCTGACAACTTCTGTCTTTCATGAATCCATGCTGTCTGTTGCTTAAATAGTTTTTTTCCAGCAAGAACTCATCTATGTGGTCTTTTATTAATCTCTCCAGTATCTTCCCAACTATAGAAGTTAAACTAACAGGTCTATAGTTACTTGTTAAAGACTTTGTTCCCTTTTTAAATATAGGCACCACATTGGCCCTGCACCAATCCAGTGGTACTATTCCTGTCATTAACGAGTCCCTAAAAATTAGATACAATGGCTTTGAAATTACAGAGCTCAATTCTTTTAGGATCCGTGGGTGGATGCCATCTGGTCCAGGTGCTTTATCCACCTTTTATTCTGTCTAAATATTTCTGGACCATATCACTTTTGAGCCATTGTTGATTTGGGGCTGTGTCACTACCACCCCCATTATGGACATGATCTCCCCCATGTTCCATTGTATACACAGAGCTGAAGAAAGTATTTAATAAATTAGCCTTCTCTTTGTCCCCAGTCACCCACTCTAGATTATTTTGTAAAGGGCCTACATGCTCAGACTTGACCTTTTTACTATTAATATATTTGAAGATTTTTTGGGGGTTTGTCCTACAATCTTTTGCAATCTGTCGTTCGTTTTGAATTTTTGCATCCTTGATTTCCTTCTTACATATCCTGTTATATTCTTTGTAACATTTAAACGACACTAGTGTTCCTTCATTTTTATATTTTTTAAAAGCTCTTTTCTTATTGTTTATAGCTTTTTTAACTTTAACCGTGAGCCACATAGGTTTTATTTTTAGCCTTTTAAACTTATTGCCCATGGGAATATACTTTGCAGTGAGGTCCCAAACAGTCTTTTTGAAGAATTCCCATTTCTGTTCTGTGTTAATCGATGCCAATATTCCCTCCCAGTCTAAAGCCTCGTACACACGACTGAGTTTCTCGGCAAGAACAAGCAAGAAACTTGCTGGCAGAGCTTTCTTGCCGAGTAAATCGGTCGTGTGTACGCGACTATCATGTTTCTCGTCAAGAAAACCGACAAGAATCTCGACGAGAAAAATAGAGAACCTGCTCTCTTTTTTCTCGTCGAGATTCTTGTCAGCAGGTTTCTCGACGAGAAAAGTGTGTGTATGTGTACACTTACCTGTCCTCCGGGAAGCCCGCGCATGCTCGAAATGACTTTGACGCATGCGCGGTAGCTTCCTAGACATAGGCATAGGTAGGGTGTAGCAAGATGGCAGCGATGGCATCGAATGTGATGAGCGCACGCTCGTCGTAGTCGATTATGTCACCACGTTCGCTCCATTTAAAGAACCGCGGGTTCTTTGAATGAATCGTGTGTACACTCGGCCGGGACAAGCTGCCCTCATCCTTGGAAAATTAGCTTTATTGAAATTAAGTGTTTTTATCTTTCCTGCATGTATTTCTTTCTTACAGCTAACATCAAATGAAATCATGTTATGGTCACTGCTACCCAGGTGTTCCTTTTTCTGAACATTAGTAATACGCTCTGCATGGTTTAAGATTACCAGGTCCAACAGAGCATCATTCCTAGTTGGGGCCTCAATAAACTGGACCATAAAATTGTCCTGCAATAGGCTTATAAATTTTTGCCCTTTAATTGTCCCAGCAGTGCCATTACTCCAGTCAACTTAACCAACTTAACTCTCGACTTGTCCTGGAATAGATCCAGGCCTCATGGCTCCCAGATCGATTCCCACATTAAATCTGGCACCAAACTTTCTAATTACTGCACCGATTTGACCTAGTCAATGCCTGGAGAGAATTTAATGGCTCTAAATTAGATTATACGTTCTATTCTAATGTTCATTTCACATATTCCAAGCTAGACCATATCTTTACTTCCTCGTCTGTGATCCCACTCCTTATGTCATCCAGAGTTTTGGAGGTCCCCTGGTTCGACCATTCCCCTATCCTTATTACAGTCTCTGACCTCTGTAGATGCCCTTCCTCATTTGCCTGGCATTTAAATTAATCCCTGCTTAGTGTTCCAGCCATCTGCTTTGATGCAGAGCTTGGTATACGTTACTATTTTGTGCTCAACACCTCAGAATTAACTTCCCTGATTACTACTTGGAATGCACACAAAGCGATTATTCACAATCTTATCCAGATTGCTTCCCGATACAAGAAAAATACTAAGGCCCTTATCAAATAGAAGGAATCCAAACTCTTTCACCTTCTTGAGGAACATAAAAAAGAACCCCCACCTAGATCTTAGACATAAAATAGAAATTACAAGAAAGAGGAGATCGGCGCAAACACATAAAATTAATAAAACAAACAAATTGCCAGCTGAACACTTAAAGGTAATCAGAAAACCTCAAGTATAATCAAAAGTTGTGTGTTCACACACAAATGCGCAATCAGTGTGAGATTGCAAGAAACATCATTTAAAATTTGAACAAATTGGTACATCACACCAAGCAAATGACACAAATGATTTTCATCAGTCCCTGGGCATTGTTGGCGCTGCAACCAAGAAGAAGGCACCTTATACCACATCTGGTGGGAATGTAGCTTGATTAAACCCTTTTGGAATCAAGTAACCAAAACCATAAAACACATTACAGAAACAAAGATTAATTGAGATGCAGCTTGCTGCCTCATAAACATCTCCAATTGCACATTGAGAAAATACAAGAACTCTTTGACAAGATTCTTGATCACAGCAGCAAAAACAATGATACCAAGACACTGGAGAAGTACAACCGCCCCCACGATCAAAGAATGGCTGGATGAGATACATCTGCTTAAGGGCATGGATGAGATCAGGGCAACAACACAAGGGAACACAGAAAATTTCAATAAAACCTGGCAACCGTGGGTCATCTTTAGATATTCTGATTCCTATGCCACTCTCACACAGAGATAGATTTTTTAACAATAATTTTTATTGAAAGTTTTCAGTATACAAAGGATAAAGACAGTTAGCAAACAAGAAGTGTAGAAACATAAATAATATAGTAAATAATACAAAATAACTTAGAGCAGAGTTAGAGACTGAGGAACACAGTCCCCTGATGCATTAGTCAATTCGGTAAGCGTAGTAAGTAGTCCTGTACCTGGTGAGAGTGGCATAATGGTTAATTTCCACAAGCTATGGTCGATCACTAGCAATCTCTCTATATGGTCGCAGTGATCAACCCCCTCCATACCCTGAAATCCCATCCCTTGTAGATTAGTATAGGCAGCGCTTGGTGCCACTGCTCCTATAAAAAACATGTTCTGCGTAACTACATCATTAGGAACCAAGAAAGAAGAATAAGATCAAACATAGAAAATAACATTAAGATTAACCAGAGTTGAAACTAATGCCCTATTTAGCTCACATTGCTTTAATTACTTATCATACCAGTCATGCCAAGGTGCCCATAGTTTGGATATTTTGTCAAATTGCCCTATTGCTGAAGCATGGAGAGTCTCGTATGTGCTATGTGTTTGTACAGTAGTTATTACTTCTGGAAATTTTGGGGTTTCAATATTCTTCCAGTGTCTAAGTAGAGTGAGGCGTGTAGCCATTAAAATATGTGCGGTTACAGTTCTAAGTGGAACAGGTACTGATTCCAAGTCCAGAGAGAGTATGGCCAATTCGGGGCGTAAAGGTGTAGTAACATGAGAGATAGTTTGTATTAGTTTCTCAATCTGAACCCACAGTGATTTAACCTTTGGGCATGTCCACAGTATGTGGAACAGTGTGCCCCTCTCTCCACACATCCTCCAACACTCTGAGGAAGTACCCGGGAAGATTTTTGACAATCTATGTGGGGTAAGGTACCAGCGAAGCAGAATTTTCTGGTGCATTTCCCATAAGTTTGTGCTCTTCGTAGTAGCTAACTGCAGTTTAATTGCCCTCTCCCAATTTTTACAGAGATAGATTTTTAACATAGAGATCCTGAATAATTACCGTATATACTCGAGTATAAGCCAAGTTTTTCAGCACATTTTTTTGTGCTGAAAATGCCCCCCTCGGCTTATACTCGAGTCACCTTTTTGCACCTGATCTCCCGGAATTTGGGGACCCGGTACTGGCTGGTCGTAGGTCCCCTGGACCCCAAACTTGGCACACATGTATCCCCACTCTTCCTCTACAAGTGTCCAAAGTTTATTGTCCAGGGGGACCTAGGGCCGGGGAGCATGGATTTTTCAAAGCCGGGCACCCCTTCCATAGACTCCCATGTTAAACGGTCATTTCTCCAGTGACCTGGTACCGGCCAGGCGTAGGTCCCTTGGACCTGGAACTTTGCACACGTGTAGCCCCATTTCTCCTCTACAAGTGTGCAAAGTTTGTTGTCCATAGACTCCCATGTTAAACGTCAGTCTAGTCATGGGCATAGTGAGGCATGGGCATAGTGAGGCATGGGCACAGTGAGGCATGCAGATGGACACCCTAGGCTTATACTCGAGTCAATACGTTTTCCCATTTTTTTGTGGTAAAATTAGGTGCCTTGGCTTATATTCGGGTCGAATTATACTCAAGTATATACAGTAATATCTCTCCTTTATTTTTATACATTCTCTTTTTTTTTCTCTCGTTTCCTCTTTCCTTTTTGTTATTTTATTTCTCTCTAAGGGCACCTTTCAGAGGCCCACAAAGTTTATATTGTTTCTTTGATGAATAACAGATTTCTGTACAAAAATCGGGGTATTTTCCAAATAGAGTATTGCGGTAAAAATTGGCTGATTGTGAAATCATTCTACCTGAGTGATGATCCATCCAGGCCACTGATACTAAATGTAGAAGCACAATATAACAATGTGATCTACTTGAACATTGCCTCTCCTATTAAAATACTCTACTGCTGAATTCAATTATACAATGTTATAATCTCTATGCAACTTCTTTATACAAATGTTAGTATGATTGTACAAATGCTACTTTTAAGCCTCAATAAATCTTTATTGTTTAAAAAGTATAATCAAAAGTAAAAAAAGTGCAGAGCAAAAAAGTCCAATAAAAAATCTACAGGAATTATAAAAGCAGTCCGTGCTGTGATTACTTTGTTCTTCAGCCGCATGGTTCCAGCGTTGATCATTATCATAGCAACAGGTTTTCTATAAGACAGGTCAGGTGACGCCGTAGCTCCACCACACTGACAAAGTTCTATTGGACGTAAAGCGTACGGGGGGCAGTAGCTACGCTTGGATGACATCGCCCGCTGCCATTCTGTGGGACGGATCCTCCATTGTCTTCTGAGCTGTATATGATTGTTTTAAATGTAAGTAGGTATTTGTAGTTTTAATAAAGCCTGGATTATTCTAAACAGAGAGCACTTAGATTTTCATGTGCCTGTGGGATCCTTAAGAGATTGGTGTCTGCTGTGTTGGCTACATTTTACCCCTAAGGGGACACGCGCCTCTGACTCTCTGTTAGTTTAGGAGTCAATTTATTAAGGTAAGCGAGCAAGCATCTCAGTGGTTCCCACACTTGGACCTCTCTGGCTGCTGTTTGGGCTTTGTGGTTCATCTTACATAATTATTCCAACTGCTTTTATTATTCGTGTGGATTTTTGATTGGACTTTTTTGTGCTGCACTTGTTTTTAGCTTTTAATAAAATAGAAATGGTCAGACTAGAGCTTAACACCTGCCTTACTACAAGAGTGAAAAAACACTTACGGTGAATGGGCGCTAGATTCTATTTCTATGCCTAGCATCCAGGGACACTATTGGACAGGAAACTAACTCCTAAACCCATTGCTACTGCAATCCCAAAAATCAGGAAGTCTGATGAGACTTTGGCCTCGTACACACGACCGAGTTTCTCGTCGTAAAAAACACGTCGTTTTTTTCGACGAGATTTTTGTTAAGCTTGTCGATTTTCTCGTCAAGCTTTCTATGCGTACACACTGACATTTCCCAATTTCCTCGTTGTTCTCCGCGCTCACGTCCAGCACGTACGATGGCACTATAAAGGGGAAGATCTTTTTTCTTGGCGCCACCCCTTGGGCTGCTTTTGCTGATCTCGTGTTACCGCGTGTGAAGTAAAAGTTTGGGAAGAGACGATTCGCGCTTTTCAGTCTTCGTACTTTTCAGATCGTTTTCTGTGGTTCAGTTTGTGCTTGTGGGTTCTTATCTTGACTTTCAGGGCATCTAGGCAGGTCGTATCTGTTTTACAGTGCGTTCTTGCCTGTTCGTTTCTGATTTTCAGTTCGTTATTCATAGGCCTTGCTGTTCTAAAGTGCGTTCTGTTCTGTACGTTCTGATAAGACGACCGTTTCTTAGCCATGTCGCCTGGACGTTCTCGTCGTCGAGTTCGTGCTGTGCGTGCGCTTGGTGTTGGTCTGCTTGTTTTGGACCAAGACCAGTCCATGAATGGTGTGAGGAGGAGTTCATGGACCAAGAATTGGTTGCTCCAGCGGGACCAATTCTGTCATATGCCTCTGCTGCGGGAGATCGTCGAGAATAATCCTGAGGACTACAGGAATTTTCTGCGGATGTCTGACCCCGTTTTTCGGGAACTGTTGGCTTTGGTGTCCCCCTATATTACCAGGCAGGACACCGTTATGCGGGAAGCCATCAGTGCTGAGCAGAGGCTCATCGCCACCATACGTTACCTGGCGACAGGGAGAAGTCTTCAGGACTTGAAGTTCACGACAGGCATCTCCCCCCAGGCTCTGGGCCTCATAATCCCAGACACCTGTTCTGCCATTATACAAGTCCTGCAGGAGGACTATATTAGGGTAAGTTTTCTCCCTTAACATCACATTTTATGTATTACATGTATGCTAATGTATTGTATTTCTTTCATCCTTCCCTAATTACCATGATTGTAATATGCTGAGAATGATCCCCTTTGTCCCCATGCATGCTGGAAGCTTTAGATTGCCCCTTTTTTCTCCTCCATAAATATTTCCCTTCACTAACTTTTCCAGCAGGGGCGCCTGTTGCTCCAAATGTTTGGGGGTTCGAACTCCAATTTAGGAAATAAACGTCCTCCTTTTTTGCTCTGGTGCCTATTAAACGCCCCCAGTTGTCCCCTCTAATGCAGCCATTTTGTTCACTCCAATGCAGCCATTTAGTCCCCTCTAATGCAGCCATTTTCCCCCCAGCCCTGCACTTACCTTCTTGTGGTCAGCGCCATCCTTCTTCTGTCCTTGATGTCTTCTCCTTCCCTTGATGTTGCATCAGCCAATCATGTTACCATTAAACAGACTTGGTGAACATGATTGGCAGAGCAGCCTGCCAGTGTTTCCCCAAGGAATGCCCCACCCCTGCGTCCCCTATTTTACTTTTCGGAAGCCAATTACATCCCTCAGGTTGTAATGTGCAAGACTATTTTACTACCTGTTTCTGCTATGCAATTTGAACCCCCTAAATGCCACAATTATTCATATGTCGGTCGCTTTACAAGAGGCCATCCACCTGAATAGTGGGCGGCATAGACAATACATAGGTTAATGCAACGCATGAACCTATGTATTGTTCTGAGTGATGGGCACAGGAGAGAGGGGGCAGTGCTCCAGCGCCCACTCTGGACGCACCACCACTGCAATGCTATCCTGTGGCCAAACACATCTCCCCCCCAAAATAATTTAGTAATGGCCCATCAGAGGGGGTGATGAATCTGATAAATGAGCCTTCCCTTATACTTATTTTAAACACCTTAATAAACGTAGAATTTGATTGATGTTGGCCTTTATTTTTTTTTTATCGAATTTCCTTGTAATGTCTGACTTTGGTATTCTAATATTATTTCATCTTGTTTCACTCCACAGCTTCCTTCCACGCCACAGGTATGGCAGACTGTGGCATCGGAGTTTGCCACGCGGTGGGACTTCCCCAACTGCGGTGGTGCCATAGACGGGAAGCACGTCCGCATCGTGCCGCCACCCCGTTCTGGGTCCTACTACTACAATTACAAGGGGTTTCATAGCATTGTGCTGATGGCGGTGGTGTCAGCACGGTATGAATTCCTCTTTGTTGATGTAGGGAAGAATGGCCGGATGTCCGATGGGGGATCCTTCATCCAGACGGAGTTTGCCCTCCGTCTCCAGAGTGACGACCTTGCATTGCCACCGGATGCAGGGAATATTGAAGGACTCCCCTTTGTTTTCTTGGCTGATGAAGCCTTCGGACTCGGACGGCATCTTATGAGGCCATTTCCCCAGAGGACCCTGACCCCAGAGAAGAGGGTGTTCAATTACCGGCTGGCCAGGGGCCGAAGAGTTGTCGAAAATGCCTTTGGCATAATGGCCAGCTGGTTCCGCCTTTTTATGACTTCAATACACTTGGCGGACTACAAAATAAACTATGTCATATTATGCTGCTGTGTGCTACACAACTTTCTGAGCCAAAAATCGAATTCCTATATGGCCTCAGTTTTGCCAGAGGCTGGACTTTCCCCTGCAAATCCCCTGCCGGGCCTGGAATCTGCCCGTCCTGGCTTGCCCTCCCAAAATGCCCGTGAGGTTCGGGACAAATACATGGAGTATTTCACGGGTAGGGGGGCAATTCCTATGCCAGCCTATGTCTAAGGATCCCAATAAAAAGCTTGTTTAAACCTTTAATTATTTGTTCTTTCCTGTCTCCTAGTTTGTCTTTGTGCATTTGTAGTGCCAAGTGTATTTAACTTTAGTAAATAACAACCATTTCACTATGTAACCTTACAAAATAACCAAATAAGCTTAGAGGGTATTATAAAAAGAAGCTACATGTTGTTTGTGGTCAAATATTTTACTCTGTGCACATTCTCACCATTTTTAGTTTTTTCTGTTTTTTTGGGTTGGCCTGGCCCCAACCCGGCAATTTTTTGATTATGAAAATACAAAAATAACAGTTGCATTCCAAAAATTACAACATTGGAAACCTCTGAGCAATCTGAGACATTCACTTACACGAACTATGTCTCTATGTGCCCGTCCTAATATGGGGTCCTGCCACCCCTTGCCCAGCCAAAAATTGAATATGCACACATTTGGGATTTTTTTCATCTAGGAAGTTTACAATCCTGATCCCTATTGTCAACATGTGCTATCTGCCATAAGGGGTGATCAATGGACGTGTTTTGGGGGTGCAACCCCTTCCTCAGTTCACCGACTTTAGATACGAGGAAGGGGTTGCACCCCCAAAAGACGTACATGGATATCCCCTGATGGCAGATAGCACATGTTGACACACTGTGTGCAGATTCAATTTTTGGCTGGTTTGATTGTCAAAAAAATTCGAAAAGTTGCAAAAACAAACACGTAAAAACAAATGTGTTTGGATGGCTTATTGAATTCTCCCCAAAACATCGAGAATGTCTTTAAATGTTTGTTCCATCAGATGGATTCTTTGTTTAATAAGGTCCAGTTCCGTGCTACATTCCATCACTTGCTGGATGAGGCGGAGGGCACTGTCAGCAGAGAACCGTGTACTATCCTTCACAACATTTATATCCCCTAAAAACAAAAAACAAAAGGTATTATAACTCTGCAGGCCTACATCTCTTACCTGAAGCTGTGGTGACAGATACTGACCTGTTGTGGTGACCAGATCCACAACGTCATCCACCTCTCCTTCCTGCACTTCTCCTTCCTCCACCTCAACTTCCTGCACATCTTTTGGTTGTGGGTCTTTGGGAGTTTGGGGTTGCTTGGAAGTTGTGGGGTGCATGTGCTCCCTGGAGTGTCCTCCTCCCAGTCTTCTCTCCCCTATGAGAATCAAACAAAAGGTCTATTTATCACACTGTAAATCTATATGGTAAAATAAAAACAGGCTAAATTGCTTGGAAGTGTGGTACAAGTGTGTGTTTGGGCGGAATTTAAAGAAGAATGCATTATTTATGACCAAGAATATGTTTAGTATTCACCTTTGGATGTAATTTATTTGACATGGAGGCACCACAAAAATTCTCTGATGCACCTGTGTGGGACACCCAAAAAAGGCGAATCTGGTGGCCCACACTATAGTGCTCCAAAGTACAGATGTGGAAGCAGCTGCTGAGTGTCCTCTCCTTTACACTGATAAAAGTTTGCATTTCATTCTCTTTACAAACACATCATCTAGACGAAAAGATACGCCACAATTTTTGAGCAAAAATGGCAGATGTCTAATTACTTTTGTGGCTCTAAAATAAGCCAAAACCGCGGATAGTGGCCGAACGAAGTGTCGGTAACGTAACGAACGATTACTGTGCCCAACCAAGTTCAAAATATTACATTTTGGAAGGGAGTCCAATATGAGAAACCAAAATAAAGAGCAACATGTCAGTTTAGAAAAAGATTAACAGCATAAAAGTCTACTTTTTACTTACTTTTAGCGAGCATTCTCTTTATGCTCCTCAACTGCTCTGGCTCCCTCAGTTTGAGGTCTGACCACCTCTTTCTGAGCTGCTCATTTGAGCGTTTCACCCCGAAATTCGCCTTCAGACTCTTCACGACTTTAGTGAGGATTTTGGCCTTCCTTCTATTTGGTTTGCTATACGGCCCATGCTTGGCATCATAATCAGCCTTGAGCAAGATGTCCACCATCTCCGCCATCTCCGCAAAAGACATATTCAATGCCTTGAATCTCCTCCTTGATCGTGACGTTTCCTCGGTCTCCGGGCTTGTCTCCTCCTCGTTAGTTGCGGAATTATCAGACACCTGCTGTAACTCCGCCATATCTGTCTGCGCGCCGAAAGAGAAGGGGCGGGGAAAAGATGTTAGTTAGAACGTCATGGGCGGGCGACGTGTGCGGAGCGACGTGTTCGTATTTTGACGCATGCGTGATGTGTATATAGCAAACACACATGTGACTATAGTACGTTCGGTGTGCGGAGAGAAGAGTTCAAGTGACGGACGTGCGAACAAAGGTATGTGATTTTGTGACTTGTACAAATTGTTGGCCTATACTGTCTTGAGAATGTTGGAGGATATATATGGTGACTAAGATGTTAAGGAGGTTAGACTGTTTGCCTCACATTAGTTATATATAATTTATTTAACTTGCAGATACAATATGAATGTCTTTATTAGCGACAAAGAGTTCCTGGCGGAATTTATTGACCGGGTAAGGGAGCTGCCGGCTCTGTGGGAGACGAAAAACCCCATCCACAATAAAAGAGGGGTGAGAAAAGCAGCGCTGGAGAAGCTGCTCCCATTTGTGCATACCAAGGTGCCCACAGCCACAGCAAAACAAGTGGACACTAAAATTGGGAACTTGAGAGGTACCTACAGGACTGAACGCTCTAAGGTCCTGGCTTCTCTGAGGTCAGGAGCAGCAGCAGATGATGTGTATGTCCCGATTTTGTGGTACTACAACAGGATGTCCTTCCTGGATGACCACATTGAGACAAGGCCATCACTCTCCACTCTTCCCCCCAGACTTCCCTGCAGCCAACCTGAGCCTTCTCTGGAGCAAGAGGAGGCAGCCATCCTGGATGATCCTGATTTGGCCATCTGGAGCCAGGTATAGTATTTATAGAAAATGTATTGGGATAAACTTAATGTTTGACAAATATGTCAAGATGACAAACATAAAATATTTTGGATTCCACAAGTGAAATCAAGATCTGTAGACATTATTCTGCACTTAATTGGGTGCTAATTAGTCAATCTGATGTAGTGGTAAATTTAACGCAAGGATTTATGGATTTACATTCTAATTGCTTCAATCAGGATTACAAAGTTTGATGCAAAGATTAAACTAACATATTAAACTATGTCCCTTTTTCATACACAGGATGAAATCAGCCAGGAGGAGGGTCTGGAAACTGTCAGGCAGGAGGAGGAAGGGCCCAGTGGCAGCCAGGAGGTGGCAGCCAGGAGGTGGCAGGGCCCAGTGGCAGACAGGAGGTGGCAGGGCCCAGTGGCAGACAGGAGGTGGCAGGGCCCAGTGGCAGACAGGAGGTGGCAGGGCAAAGGAGAAGCACCAGATCCCAGGTGCCTCCCATCCGGCTTCACAAAAGAGGCAGGAGGGACAGGAGCACGAGTGAGGCAGCAATGGCCCTTATTCGTGAGGCCCATGCCACCCTCCAGGAGCCCACATCCCCTGAAGAGGCCATTGCCGGCCTAGTGGAGGCTAAGTTCAAGGTGATGAGCATGGAGCAACGCCTCCTATGCGAGCCCCTGCTCATTACCTTGCTCAACAAGGGGGTGATGGAGAAAATTACCCCCAATACCGCCATATGTGAGGTGGCACAACTGACCCAACCTCAACCTCCACCTCCCCCTTCTTCTTCTGCCCCACCCCCTTCTGCTACACCTCCCCCTTCTTCTTCTGCCCCACCCCCTTCTGCTACACCTCCCCCTTCTTCTTCTGCCCCACCCCCTTCTGCTACACCTCCACCTTCTTCTTCTGCCCCACCCCCTTCTGCTACACCTCCACCTTCTTCTTCTGCCCCACCCCCTTCTGCTACACCTCCACCTTCTTCTTCTGCCCCACCCCCTTCTGCTACACCTCCACCTTCTTCTTCTGCCCCACCCCCTTCTGCTACACCTCCACCTTCTTCTTCTGCCCCACCCCCTTCTGCTACACCTCCACCTTCTTCTTCTGCCCCACCCCCTTCTGCTACATCTCCTCCTCCTGACAGGAGTACCCCTCCAGTGGGCCAGCCTCCAGCCAAACGAAGAAGGAAGGCTTCAGGGAAGGCTTCAGGGAAGGTTGCAGGGAAGGTTGCCAGGAAGAAGAGGAAGTGATGGCCTTGCTTCATTGTGTTCGGACAGAAGGCAGCCTGTTGTAGTACCACAGACTTGGGACATATATCTCACCTGCTGCTGTTCCTGACCTCTGGGAGGCCAGCATCAGATTGTGTTCAGAAATGTTGGCCTTCTCAAGCTCCCAATTTTAGTGTCCACACAGGGTTGCTGTGTGCTCTGGGGTCCCTGGGATGCACAAATGGCAGCAGGTTCTCCAGCGCTGCCTTCTCTTTATTTTATTTCTAAACATGAATAAATGTGATTTTTGTTTAAGTTCATACTTGACTATGTGTATTTGTAAAAATTAAAAATCTAGCTTTGGAGTAAGCAGATACATTTGACTGACAATAAAAGGGACAGATATTACCTCCCCAAAAGAATAACTAAATCTGATTATCAAAAAAACATGGTGGGAAATTTAACTAATATAGATTCCAAAATTAAATGGGAGATCACTATCAAAACATTGCAAACTTATAATTAACATCATTTTTAAAAATATTACCATTTAAATTATTCCTAAAAACTTGCACGATATAATACACATAAATCTTCTTAAGAGCAGCATGAAAAAGGTTAAAAAAAAATTCATAACTCTGTGTGAATATCAGCAGCAAAAGAAGGTCACTTGTTTTGATTAATGTAACATTCTAACGAAGATTTCAATGCAGAACATTTAAACGATGCAATATTTTTGAGCGTGACGAATGTGCTCTCTCCATTAGGCTTGTTTTACCAGAAGATGCGCTCCCGTCTCATAGTTGCTTGTGAGCATGCGCGCTTTTGGAAGAGTCGTAAAAGCATACACACGAACCATTTTCTCGTCACAAAACAGCCCGACGAGAAACACGATGAGGAAATCTGGAATCCTGACGAGAAAATAGAGAGCAGGTTCTCTATTTTCTCGTCGAGATTCTCGGCAATTTTCTCGTCGTAAAACCATACACACAAACGTTTTTCTCAACAAAAAAGCTCTCGCGGCACATTTTTTGCCGGTTTTGGTTGTGTGTACGAGGCTTTTTACTCAAAACTCTCAGACTGTGCTTGAAGAGTTCCATACTTACTTTGAGAAATTGGCTGAAGACACCTCTGTTTTGCAGCAGAACTCCCGAACAGGGGGAAAGTTCTAACCCAAACATCAAACCCCATGGAAGTATATGGGAGTCAAACAGGAAAAACCAAAAGTCCTAATTTAGATAAGAATGCAAACATTAAAAAAAATTAAAAAAATTTCAGGAGCAGTAATTTTAATGATGCTTAAAGTGCAAGAATAAAAAATTATTTAAATAAATCACCTGGCGGGTCCCCTTAGAACATGCTGCAGTAAAAATAAAATTTCTAAGGGATAAAAAAACGAGTTTAATCACATTTGAATTGACTTGCGGTTGCAATTGCTGGCACCCAACTATTGAAAAAAAAGAAAGAAAAAAACGGTGTAGGGTCCCCCCCAGGCCATGTGCATTTTAAGGGCAACCCCATGCCAAAATTTAAAAAAGAAACAGAAACAGTGTGGGATCCCCCCAAAAATCCATACCAGACCCTTATCAGAGCATGCAGCCTGGCAGGCCAGGAAAGGGGGGGGTGAGCGAGTGCCCCTCCATGAACCAAACATGTGTTTGAGCTTTGGGGTGCATACACTAATGCCATAGGCTGAGCATGTCCCCAAGTAACTGAGTACCACAACCACCAAGTGCATAAATGTGCACATGGGCCAGGTGTGCCAGAGCACACCCTAATCACCAGGGTTACCCAACCAACTGAAGGGCTGGTTGCAGTTGTCTAAGCCCCAGAAAAGGGATGTGTGGGTGGGAAATTTGAAGCCCAGCAACCGGCACATACATGGTGGATGAAAGGTGCCAATGATGAGCCTCCATCCTCGTGTGAGTGAGTTCGCCATCCACGGTCTGTGACTGAAATCTTCTTCCTTCCCTCCTTTCTCTCTCCTTTCTTTGATCGAGTACACTAAGGCAAGGAGCACTCATATATAAGGGGTGCTCTGCAGACTCTGGTATAAGGGGACTTTGGGAACCCTGATTTAAGGGAGAATGCTTGGAAATCTGATTTAAGTGGGGACTTTAATGAGCAGAATGCCCCTTACATCAGAGTTTCCCTTTACATCAGAGTCCACAGCATTCCCCCTTAAAAAAAATCAATATTGCCATGGGCCGCTAAAGTATTCGTGTTTGGCTTGAAGACAAATGTGGCAATCCTACATCCTCTAGTGCAAGAGAATTCAATATACATAACTCCGCTTCACTATCAATCAACATAAACTCCACCCTAAGCATAAAACTGAAATAGGAAGTAATCCACTTTAAATCTTAAGGCTGGAGCTGCCCAGCTTGATGTGCAGGAGAGTCATGTGGGACACATGCTATGGAGGAAAGAGGAAGAAAGAGGAAGCGTGCTACTTCACCTATACTGAAATAAGAGCATGCGCAGTCAAGATGGCAACAAAGAAGACTGTGGATTGGACTGTACAATGTTCTCATTCCAAATAGGGAAACCCTATTAAGTATATATAGTTAAGGTGCAGCGCTGATAGATTAAAATCCATAAAACTCAATCCAGGAACAGGTGTTCTAATGCAGTTCAATAAGTGGCAGACTGGAGGTAAGTTTATGACAGAGGAAACCATTACCCGCACCCAACAACACAGCCACTTACCCTCTTTATTGGGCCCTCATCACAAAGACCACATCAGCATGTATATGATATAGTATATACTATAGGAAACCCATCAGTCTTCATATACTTCAGTGACAGCAGACCGGATAGTGGATACAGCAAACCCAGGTGCAGCTCTCCTTGTTCAATATACACTCCAGCAATAGTCACCACATAAATGTCATCCCATGTGAACAGAAGGAGATAAACCTCATTGCCCAGTATATAAGAACAGCGTTTATTTAATAAAAAAATTTGAATAAACTCACATTCTGAGCAGATAAAAAAGGCTTTGTTTGTATGAATACAGCAGTCCCCATCAGAAAGAAGGCCGCCGCGTCCCAGCATGCACTAGTGTCTCATCGCCGACTCCTCCTATATAGTGTGGATTATTTAGGTGGTATGTTTGTTAGATTGAAAAATCTTGTTACATCAGAACTGAACACTAATTGGGACATTGTCTTCTTTGAGAATTACATCTCGAAAAACATGGTCCCTAGAAGCCTGAGGTGGGAGGTAGCCTCACAGAGTGATATCCTGGATCAATTAGAATGGGATCAATATTTTAACAAGCATTGTTGGGCTTTAAGCTCAATAAAAAGCAACAAAAACTATTAAGATTGGATGAGGAAATTAGCTCTTTAAAGGATAAACTCAATCCATACAAAGGGAGTGAGGACTATATTAAAAGATCTGATATTTAAAAAAAAACATTTGGAGAAAGAGAAAGGGGAGCAGAAATTAAATAAAAATAAAAAATACCTTAGGGTAAAAGTAACAAAGTCTTTAAGTGGCAAAGCAAAGAGGGAATGGTGGGTGTAGTGCCTTTAGTCCAGAATAATATGAGTGTGGGGCCTCATGGTCCAATGCAAGGTCAACCTCCATAAACTCCGGAGGCTTCGTGCCCAAATGGAACCCCATATTACGAATACCCCCATCCTTCTGGTCCCCCATTTAGGGGGGTTCCTCAGGTTGGGGTAGAGGAAGAGGGAGGGATAGACGTCCCTTCCCCCAGTACAAGAATTCTATTAGTACCTCTAATAGGTTTGGTCCCCTCCTAAGAGAAGGGGACACTGATGAAGATAGGTATATCACCAAACACTCCTCTGATTGGTGGTCGGGATAGGGACTGTGACAGAACCCACTGTCACTGTGTGCTTTGGAAGGGACTGAGGGCGGGCCTCCTACCCACAGATTATGGCCCAGAAGAGACTGAGACTCGGGGAGAAGCTGGCATTGAGATAATGTAATGTAATGCTACATCCCTTCTCCCCCATCCCCCCCTCTTGTTGCTGTGTTTAGCTGTGTTGAGTCATGGCACATAGACAATGGTCTGGACTGCAGACATCTCTCCGCAGGGGATGTGTATTGAGGGGTTGCCTGCTTACCATAATCCCTTTATGTTTATCTGTAGTCTCTGTTTCAATGTACAAGTGTTCAGTTCCCATTGATCTTCCTTGTCCCCTACCCCCCCTCTATGACAAGGCTAAGGGGAGTGTCCCTAACTGTGTGTAAAAGTGTATGTTTTGTATTTAATAAACTGTTTTATGCTCTGAATGTTTAACCCTCAACACCTGTGTGGCTTGTCTCGTGATTGAGGGGTTAAGGGCTGGTTATGGTGAATCTGCAGGCTGCGGGTGCGTTTGGAGGACAGGAGACACAAGTCTGGCGGATGTGCCCATCTGGGGTATCTGAGATCCGTCACAGTGGTGGCAGCAGTGGGATGTCTCCTGCAGTCCGGGACATCCAAACCACCACCAGGATTCAAGATCTGGGCAGCCGCCGAGGAGCAATACGGGGACCAGCCAGCATGAGAGCGGAGTTCGGGAGGAGGCTGCAAGGCATGCGGAAGCAACATCGGGGACCAGCGACAGAGCGCACCATGCTCGGCTGGGAGGATGTGATCCGCTGGCAACTCTGGCATGAGACACTAAGCCACGAGCGGCACCATCAGGGGAAGATCCTTCCCTCCTCCACAGAGATGTACTGGACGCAGTACCGTGCGCGAGAGGTGTTCCTGAGGGAACGACCGCAAGATGAGTGTAAGATGGAGCTCGGAAGATTGGTCCAGGAGGAGATGAGGCTGGACGCCAGCTACAGAGCCCTCCGGTGGTTCGCGGTTCAACTGTGGCCAAGTACAGCAGATGGCAGCCCGACAGAAGGCGTTGGCTACGGCAGCGTGGGGCTGCTCCATCAAAAAATGTATGGAGACCCAGACTTTGGGAGCGACGAAGAGTGGCGGCTGGAAGACATCCTGGACTTCCGAGATGAGGTGCTGGACCTTCCCGAAGAGGCGTGTGGCCTGGAGGAATTGGAGTTCCTGGTTGAGCAGGAATGGGAGCTCGAGATTGCCTACAAGCGGCTGTTTGACGGTGATCAGCAGCCTGGCATGGCTCCCGTTGCCTGGGACTGTCCTGAAGAAATAGCGGACAGTCGCGAAGATGCAGAGCAAATGGGGCCAGGAGTGCCCCTACGTTTTCCCGCCCTAACCGCAATGGAAGAAGCGGCAATGATACAGAGGGCACTGCGAGTGCTAGAATGCCAGAATGCACCAGAGGTTTCCCAGGCAGCGAGACAAGATAAAAGCATAAAGGTCTCAGAAGGGGAAGTTGAGACGGGCGCTGGAAGGCTGGTAAATGGTGATCAGCAGCAAGTCCAGAGTATCGAATCCGGTGCCCCAGCTGAAGCGCTGGCTACAGGGCAGAGTGCCGCTGGCCTCTGCCCAGCATCAGAAAAAGAGTTGGACCCGGAGAGTCTGAGAGATGCTCTTCGTGAGCCATTTCCCCAACAGCAGATATCCCCAACGGGAGTGGAGAAAGCAATTCTCCCTCCCCAGCAATTGGACAGTACCCCAATGTTCATCCCCCCAGCAGAAGCGCTGGCTGCAGGGCAGAGTGCCGCTGGCTTCTGCCCACCCTCAGAGTTGGATCCAGGGAGTCCGAGGGATGACCTCAGTGAGCTGTTTCACCAGCACTTGGACACTACCCCAGTGTTCATCCCCCCAGCAGAAGCACTGGCTACGGGGCAGAGTGCCGCTGGCCTCTGCCCACCCTCAGATTTGGATCCAGGGAGTCCGAGGGATGACCTCAGTGAGCTGGTTGCCCAGCACTTGGACACTACCCCAGTGTTTATCCCCCCAACTGAAGCGCTGGCTGCATGGCAGAGTGCCACGGGCCCCTGCCCAGCCCTCAGTATGTCTTTGGAGGGTTTGGGAGACAGCCCCTGTCAGAAGTCGCCTCAGCAGCTGGTCACAGAACCAGGAGGGGGAAAAACCCTTCCCCCTCTCCAGCGGCTGAACTCTACCGTTGTATATGTCCCCCTAGCAGAATCGCTGGCTACGGAGCAGAGCGCTGTTGGCCTCTGCCCAGCATCAGAAAAAGAGATGGCGAGTCTTGGAGATAGTCCCTGCAAGATACCTCCTCAGCGGCTGGTAACTACTCCAGGAGAAAAGCAAGAACCTTTTCCTCCCCAACTGCATAGCACTGCCAGCCTATGTTCCCTACAAGCTGAAGCGCTGGCATCGGGGCAGAGGATTATTCAGCTCCCCTCAATATCTGCAACCCAGCCCCGAATCACGGGAGTGCGGACAGCTGTTCCCACTCTGCAGCGGCTGTTTTTATTCACGGGAGACCGTATGTGCGATTTTGCTCCCCAGCGCCAGAGACGTACTTTTCCTTTTCCTGGTTGCCTGGGGTGGAAGTTTGTGACTAACGCAGGTCCAGACCAGTTGGGGGTCAGGAACCTGGTTAGTCTGTTTTTAAAAGGGGAGAAATGTGACAGAACCCACTGTCACTGTGTGCTTTGGAAGGGACTGAGGGCGGGCCTCCTACCCACAGATTATGGCCCAGAAGAGACTGAGACTCGGGGAGAAGCTGGCATTGAGATAATGTAATGTAATGCTACATACCTTCTCCCCCATCCCCCCCCCTCTTGTTGCTGTGTTTAGCTGTGTTGAGTCATGGCACATAGACAATGGTCTGGACTGCAGACATCTCTCCGCAGGGGATGTGTATTGAGGGGTTGCCTGCTTACCATAATCCCTTTATGTTTATCTGTAGTCTCTGTTTCAATGTACAAGTGTTCAGTTCCCATTGATCTTCCTTGTCCCCTATCCCCCCTCTATGACAAGGCTAAGGGGAGTGTCCCTAACTGTGTGTAAAAGTGTATGTTTTGTATTTAATAAACTGTTTTATGCTCTGCGTGTTTAACCCTCAACACCTGTGTGGCTTGTCTCGTGATTGAGGGGTTAAGGGCTGGTTATGGCGAATCTGCAGGCTGCGGGTGCGTTTGGAGGACAGGAGACACAAGTCTGGCGGATGTGCCCATCTGGGGTATCTGAGATCCGTCACAGGGACAAAGTGATAGTTATTCACCGGGAGTACCTCATAATAATGCTAATAATTATCAACAATGGATTAATCAACCAGAGATGGAATACTCTGGTAGAGGAGGTCCAATTAACAATCAAAATAATCATTTTTTTCTCGGGGGGGTTCCCAAAAATAAAAAGGTCAACAGACCAAAAAGAGGCACCAGAGGGGGAGGCAGGTCTGCTCAAAAAAGAGGGTGGGTCTGAAGGGTTCCGGTCTGTTTAATTTGAGCACCGCCTCTATTTCCAATGAAGAGAGATATGTGTTGAATCACGGCCTTAAATTTGTATCTTCATGTCCATTGAACAAGTTTGAGACCTTCATAATATTGATTACCAATCCATTTCAAACTAATGTCAGTGTTAGTTCAGGGGTTAGGAATACCACTCTGGCTATTGCTTCTGTTTTTAATCCTCCTGGAAGCTTGGCCCCCTCACTCTCAGTGTTTAGGGATGTGGTTGCTAGAGATTTGGAGCAGCTTCAGCCTAAGAAATATATGAGGGATCATTTGTTTAACCACTTGACAACTGGGCACTTAAACCCCCTTCCTAACCAGACGAATTTTCAGCTTTCGGTGCTCTCACATTTTGAATGACAATTACTCAGTCATACAACACTGTACCCATATGAAATTTTTGTCCTTTTTTTCACACAAATAGAGCTTTCTTTTGGTGGTATTTAATCACTGTTGGGTTTTTTATTTTTTGCGCTATAAGAGAAAAAAGACTGAAAATTTTGTAAAAAAATAAATTTTTCTTTGTTTCCGTTATAAAATTTTGCAAATTAATATTTTTTCTTCATACATTTTGGCCAAAATTTATACTGCTACATATCTTTGGTAAAAATAAGTACAAATTGGTGCCTATTATTTGGTCTTTGTGAAAGTTATAGAGTCCACAAGCTATGGTGCCAATATCTGAAAATTGATCACACCTGAAGTACTGACGGCCTATCTCATTTCTTGAGACCCTAACATGCCAGAAAAGTACAAATACCCCCAAATGACCCCTTTTTGGAAAGAAGACATTCCAAGGTATTTAGAAAGAGTCATTGTGAGTTTTTTGAAGTTGTCATTTATTCCCACAATTCTTTGCAAAAATCAAGCTTTTTTTTTCTTTTTTTTTTTTTTACACAAAATTGTCATATTAGCAGGTTATTTCTCACACACAGCATATGCATACCACAAATTACACCCCAAAACACATTCTGCTATTCCTCCCGAGTATGGCGATACCACATGTGTGAGACTTTTACACAGCGTGGCCACATACAGAGGCCCAACATGCAGGGAGCACCTTCAGGCGTTCTGGAGCACCCAGGCCAATTCTGACATTTCTCTCCTACATGTAAAAATCATAATTTGTTTGCTAGAAAATTACATAGAACCCCAAAACATTATATATGTTTTTTTAGCAAAGACCTTAAAGAATATAATGGTGGTCATTGCAACTTTTTATCTTGCACGGTATTTGCGCAGAAATTTTTCTAACGCGTTTTTTACGTAAAAAAACTGTTTTGTGCCTAAAAGAAAAAAAACAGTAAAGTTAGCCCAATGTTTTTGCATAATGTGAAAGATGAAGTTACGCCGAGTAAATAGATACCTAACATGTCACCCTTCAAAATTGCACACGCTCGTGGAATGGCGCCAAACTTCGCTACTTAAAAATCCCCATAGGCCATGCTTTAAATATTTTTACTGGTTACATGTTTTGAGTTACAGAGGAGGTCTAGGGCCAAAATTATTGTTCTCGCGCTAACGTTCGCAACGATACCTCACATCTGTGGTTTGAACACCGTTTTCATATGTGGGCGGGGCTTACGTATGCGTTCACTTCTGCATGCGAGCTCGCGGGGGCAGGGGCGCTTTAAAAAAAATATATATATTTTATTGTTCATTTTACTTTATTTATTTTAGTTTGACATGTTTTTCCGCCCCAAATTTTTTTTGATCACTTTTATTCCTATTACAAGGAATGTAAACATCCCTTGTAATAGGAATATGGCATGACAGGTCCTCTTTACAGTGAGATATGGGGTCAATAAGACCCCACATCTCACCTCTAGGCTGGGAAGCCTGAAAAAAAAACAAAAAAAAAAACAATCCTGGCTTTGATCGTAGCGGTGAGTCGGTAGAAGCACCGGAGGGCAGCGGGAGGGGGGGCATCCCCTCTCACCTTCCGTAAGAGTGATCAAGCAGTGGAACAGCCGCTATGATCATTCTTATGGTGCAGGGAATCGCCAGCTGAAAAAGCGAATATCTGAATGATGCCTGTAGCTGCTCCCATCATTCAGATATCTCCGCACAAAGTCAAGGACGTCATATGACGGCCGGCGGGCGGGAAGTGGTTATTGCAGAGTATTGCCGGGTATTGAGGAGTATTGCCGGGTATTGAGGAGTATTGCCGGGTATTGCGGAGTATTGCCGGGTATTGCCGAGTATTGCCGAGTATTGCGGGGTATTGAGGAGTATTGCAGGGTATTGAGGAGTATT
Organism: Rana muscosa; assembly: GCA_029206835.1. Taxonomy (NCBI): domain Eukaryota; kingdom Metazoa; phylum Chordata; class Amphibia; order Anura; family Ranidae; genus Rana; species Rana muscosa. Next base: position 1,002,135,009 of record CM055116.1, on the reverse strand, counting down.
GCAGGGTATTGAGGAGTATTGCAGGGTATTGTGGAGTATTGCCGGGTATTGTGGAGTATTGCCGGGTATTGTGGAGTATTGCCGGGTATTGCAGGGTATTGTGGAGTATTGCAGGGTATTGAGGAGTATTGCGGAGTATGGCAGGGTATTGCGGAATATGGCAGAGTATTGCACAGTATGGGCAGAGTATGGGCAGGGTATTGCACAGTATGGACAGGGTATTGCACAGGGTATTGCAGAGTATGGGCAGGGTATTGCACAGGGTATTGCAGAGTATTGCACAGGGTATTGCAGAGTATTGCACAGGGTATTGCAGAGTATTGCACAGGGTATTGCAGAGTATTGGCAGGGTGTATTGCAGAGTATTGCACAGGGTATTGCAGAGTATTGGCAGGGTGTATTGCAGAGTATTGCACAGGGTATTGCAGAGTATTGCACAGGGTATTGCAGAGTATTGCACAGGGTATTGCAGAGTATTGGTTTGCAGAGTATTGGCAGGGTGTATTGCAGAGTATTGGCAGAGTATTGCACAGGGATGGCTGAGCTGGGATGGATGGATGGCTGGATCTGTGACTGCAATTGTCACAGATCCAGCCCACAGCTGACATGGGGGAGGGAGCGGACATGATCCGCTCCCTCCCCTCTCCTCTCACACTGTACCGATCGGTACAGAGAGGGGAGGGAGGAAACAGGCGTCATCACAGGACGCCGGTCTGTTTACAAGTGATCGCTCCGTCATTTGACGGAGCGATCACGTGGTAAACGGCCGCGATTAGCGGCCATCTACCGTGATCCGTGATGCGCCGGGTCTTCCGGACCCGGCGGTCACGGACATATCCTGGAGCGCGCCCCAGGGGGCGCGCGGGAGCAAGATTCTGTGAGGACGTCCCTGGGACATCCACTCAGGATAACTCGACCGCTCTGTGGACGTCTTTTGTACATGGCGCGGTCGGGAAGTGGTTAAAAAGGACCCCGAACATCTAAGAGAACGTAAGGACATAGTAGTACGTCCTGCGGACAAGGGGGGTGGGATAGTGATCTTGGACTCCGGGGGATTATAAGTCAGAGATGTCCAGGTTGCTAGCCAATCACGATACATATGTCCCTTTGGCCGGGAATCCTACTGCCAAATAAAAGGAACTTATATCTTTGGTTGAAGAAGGTTATCAAAATAAGATTTTGTCCAAAAAAAGGAGAAATCTTTTTTGGTTCCAGCTGCTCCTCATGTACCCGTGATATACTACCTGCTGAAGATACGCAAGGATCCTATACACCCCCGGGAAGGCCAATTGTTAGTGGCCTCCCGGGTGGGTAAATACATCAACCACTTTCTGAAACCACTAGTCATTCAAACACCATCATTTTTGTGTGATTCTATGCAGGTAATTAACTCTCTTAATACATTGGAGTGGAAGGATAGTTATATAATAGCCACCACCGACGTCTCATCCCTGTACACGATAATTTCGCATCAGCATGGTCGAGAGGCGGCGGGGCGGTATCTTGAAACTGATGGTTGCCATCCCAGAGAGATTTTATCCTATCGCTTCTTGACTTTGCTATGGGACGGAACTACTTCTGGTTTGGTGGATCTTATTACTTGCAGAATAGGGGTGTGGCCATGGGCGCCAGTATGACAAACCTTTTTTCTGGCCAAGTGGGAGGAGGATGTTGTCTATACGGGACCTAGGCCAGAGTTAGTTCTCTGGAAAAGGTACATAGACGGCGTCCTCCTCATATGGGATGGCGAGTGGTTTGGATGATTTTATGGTCTTTTTGAACTCCAACAATAGGTGTATTTTACTCCAGCACGAATCAAGTAGATCTGAGATTTATTTTCTAGACTTAAGCATTTAGGTGCAGGTTGGAGCCATTGTCACGTCAACTTTTTTTAAAGAGATGGACATAAATGGCTTCATCTGCGCTAAAAGTTGTCATTATTCTGCCTGGCTAAGGTCAGTTCCAGTTATCCAGTTTTTACAGCTCAGGAGGAACTGCACGAGGTCTGAGGATTTTGTGCGAGAGGCCTCTGCTTTAAAAAAACATTTTTGGAGAAGGGTTATGATATGCTAGAATTCGATCAAACAATAGATCATGCAGTGAAGAAGAATAGAGAGAAGTTGTTGATCCAGAGGGAGGTAGTACCTAATGATACCTATAAACATGCCTTTTTTACTACTTTTTCAACCCCAAAATATGTTATTAAAAAAATTTTGCGAAAACATTGGAATGTTCTTAGGAACAATAGGGTTCTGGCACCCCTTCTCGCAGAGAACCCGGCGGTAGTATTTAGAGATGCTCCACCGCTTAGGCTTCAGGTTGCTCAAAATGTTATAGATCCCCCCAATATAATTTCTTTCTTTCACAATAGGGGGGTTTCTTTCCATGCAGGAAATGCTCCATCTGTCATATCAATGTGGAGAGACGTCATAAAATTGATTCCTTTGTATACAATTGAATCAGTGAACATTTTTTAATAAAACCATTTATACTTGTACCAGTAAACATGTGGTTTATGTTATTAGGTGTCCATGTAAATTAGAATATATAGGTCACACTATACGTCAGCTCCAGGTGCGATTAAAGGAACTTGTCACCAACATTTAAAATGGATACCTGAAACACAGCATATCGCAACATTATGCTACCCATCACAATAGAAGTTTAAATGGGACAGTGTTTTTGGGTATCGACAAGCTTTCAGGAAATTGGATAAGTAGCCATATGACCAGAGGGGTGTCTGAATTGGAGACCCAATGGATCTATAAAGCCAGAACCTATAGCCCCTATGGTATAAATGTAGAGTGGGACGTGAACGCATTTATCAGCAATCCATGATAATGGTCCCATAAAGCATTCATAAAATAACCCTTTACCTGTAGACAGTTTGATTAGATAGAAATATGATTATTGATATTTCATTCACTTTCACATACTTGACATCACACATTTTTTCATTTCTATTCACTTTCATTCTATTTCATATATTTCATTTTTTAGAACCTGACCTGTGCCCCATGTGTATACACCTTCTCCTCTGGTGGTGTGTTGTGGCTGCCCGGCCAACTCCATGGCTGCTGTTTCCCATGGTCCCCTCTCCAGTCCCCTTTGGCTATTGGGGAGGGGGGTTTGCCCCACCTCAACCTCGGGTGAGACAGCTTTTCCAGAGCCACCGTCCCATTCCATCATGGACAACTTCTGGGTTATACATATGGGCTGTACCATAGGTAACGTATAAGTTGTTAGCCCTTTCTTTTAGAAAGCTTGGTATACCTTTTAAGATCCTATTTACTCATCTATTTTTAAATCTATCTCTCTTCCTTTATATAATAACACTCACTACCAAACCATTCACATATAGGGGTCTTCCTTTTCCCTGCTTTTTCCGGTCGGACCCGGGAGGTCGTCCCCACGGGCTTCCCAGGCTTTTCTGTTTCTCCTGGACCGATACTTTAACCACACAATTTGAAGGTAAAACATGATTGAATTTCTTTGAATGGTTTAGACACTGATATGTATAATATATTTATTTGATCCATCTAAAATAGCCTTGAGACTATGAAACACAGCTGGGCACTATACAAAACTTGTATGTAGCTGCGCATGACTTGTTAAAATTATAAGTTAAAGTGTCCGTTAAGTGACAACTATAAATGTCCTATACTGATTTCATTGTTTTTCTGATGTAAAAATATGAACTTCTTTGATGCTATATATATGAGATGTATATATTTATCCATTACTATTCCACAACAACGCTGGTATTGTATTCTCAAAACTTGGTTCTAACACTTTTTTATGTGTTGTTCTCTTTTTGTGCTACTTTAAAGGCCCTGATGAAGCACGGTTACCCGCGAAATGCGTAGGAAATACTATTGATACAACTGACCAGGATCTACACATCCTGGACTAAAGAAACAGTAAAACTGTAACTTGTTTCAAATTGTGATTTGTGATCTAAGGATGGTAAATATGTTTTTTCTCTACGTTGTTTTAAAACTATGGTAAAGCTCATTTACCTTCTCCAACCCCACTGAGTCACATTTAAAGTCCCACCCTACTCTGTACTTTTTGAATGATTATGAATATTAGTATTTCTTTTTTTTGCTGTTTTTAATTTGTAAATGTTTAAAAAAAACATTTTTGGCATTTTTTATTATTGTATAAATGTTCAATAGAGTTTGTATTAGCTTACCATTCACATATGGTTTAGTGTCATTTTGCCCTTATCCACAAGATGGCACTGTGTCCGAGTGTAAAATATTTTTTATATTGAATCTTTTATTTCTTGTCTATTGTGTACTTGTTGTGCACATTATAAAGTTACTACATTTGTTTTATTAGATTTACTCTTCTTGATTGAATGTAAATAATACCTAATAATTTTTCTGCTCTAATGGCCATGATTGTTGTCATCACATCCGGCATTTGGAGCACAGCCCACTTCCGCATTTTAATTACCAAGTCCTGCATATATAAACCATCTGAGCTTCCGTTTACCAACGCCCCTGACGATGTCATTCTCTTATGAAACAACGTAAAAAAAGGTAGGAGTCTGCGACAAGATGCTAGTGCATGCTGGGATGCGGCGGCCTTCTTTCTGGTGGGGACTGCTGTATTCATACAAACAAAGCCTTTTTTATCTGCTCAGAATGTGAGTTTATTCTCATTTTTAAATTAAATAAATTCTGTTCTTCTATACTGTGCAATGAGGTTTATTTCCTTCTGTTCACACGGGATGACATTTATGTAGTGACTATTGCTGGATTGTATATTGAACAAGGAGAGCTGCACCTGGGTTTGCTGTATCCACTATCCGGTCTGCTGTCACTGAAGTATATGAAGACTGATGAGTTTCCAATATACTATATCATATACATGCTGATGTGGCCTTTGTGATGAGGGCCCATTAAAGAGGGTAAGCGGCTGTGTTGTTGGGTGCCGGTGATGGTGATGGTTTCCTCTGTCATATACTTACATCCTGTCTACTACTGATTGAACTGCATTAGAACACCTGTTCCTGGATTGAGTTTTATGTAATTTAATCTATGAGTGCTGCACCTTAACTATATATAATTTTTTTATTGATCTTTCTTTAATATTGTGCTGGCTGCTGTTGTTTTAATAAATTATTTGCACAAAGATTTTTTTCAGCGCAGCAGATTTTTATTTTATTTTAAACCCTATTAATTGGCAGGATCTCCAGGTATTTATTAACCAATAGTCTATTTTTTTAAAGAAAACTTCAGCACATGGCATTGCATGAAATATTTTTCGAGCTAATGCCAAAAGTTTGGGTTTAATGACACTTCTCAATGAAACCTCTCAAGTTTGGCTGTAAACTGCAAGAGTTAACAAACTATATAAACTCTAAAATAATGCCACCTTAGAGGTAAGGTTGCAGAATTATAATAGTTTAACAGTTATTTTTCAGATTCTTGCATAAACCCAATCCTGAATGTTACTTGGCTAGTAATAACATATATTTATATAAAAAGTACCCACAGTAAAACCACAATTCAGATGTTTAACTTAGCAGTTGACTGCCCCCTCTGACAAAAAGGAAGCAGTTAACGACAGCTGGTAGTTTCCTTAAATAAAAGCAGGGCATTTGATATATTGTTTTTCCAGGTATACCACCATTTTTATTTTTCCACTGTTAATCTCCTGAACTAATAAAATCTATCTATACATTTTAAAGTGGAGTTCCACACCGCTGAATAAAGTTAAAGGATATGTAAATCCTTACGTTGCAAAACCACTCATTCAGTTTAAAATAGAAATGCAAGGTAAAATATTTGTTTATGTGTGTAAATACCAATACTGGGGCAAGGGGAGCTAGGGGATCCATGCAAACCAGGTAGCTTGGAAGTTCTCCTCAGTATTTTTTTAAGTCTCATTGACTCTAGCAGTTGGGGGGTGGCAAAACCCTGCGGTTGAACAGTGCTTTTATCGACCCCAACCACTAACCCCTTTAGCTGAAGAGGCAGTGGCTTGGCCATGGTGGGAATTACACCCCCTATTGTGTAATGCCCACCAAATGCAACACATTCAACTAAACAGGGCCACTCTGCAACTGTTCTGCAAACACATGCAATGCATTTAGTTTCAGCACGCTAGTGTGTGGTTTTAGGCGTTAAGGTGATACTACGCCTCCTCACCACCTGTTAAATTCTAGTAAGCTGCAATATATTACATATTTTTGAGGTTTGGATACGTTTTAACAGGTGCACATTTAGTAAAACATAATTGATCCTAGTACTGGGCACCCCATTGTGGAATATGGGAGCTGTTCTATAGGAGAATACACATAGCTGATATACAGACCAATTCACATATTTGCATTCATTTGCATTAGTTTCATAAATTTTTTATAAATGCATAACAGAAGTAATTGGTGTTTTATACACGTTTTAGGTCAGATTAGGCTTCTGCAGTCATTTATGAAAGAAAGATGAAGGTATGTAAAGCATTAGTGCACTCAAACTGTTTCATTGTAGGTGCACAGTAGTTAAACCACCCAGCCATATACAGTATATATTTACAGTATATACTCTGGCCACATACTTATATATTTTGAAGAGTATGACAACAAGATTTTTTGACTTTCCAGGCCTGCAAACTTGCCACAACCATTACAATCAAACCAAACTAGTACTATCAAGCCCAAAACACCGTTTTTATGTATTTTATATTTATATTATAGAGAATGTAACTAAATAGTGTTGAAGACCTAAAGATGGGTGCAAGCACAAAAACTGCAAGGTGGGAGAGAAGACATCCAGAAGCTATGAAAGCAAAATCTTCAGCCAGGGGTTTCCAAAAGATATTAAAAGCAAGGAGGTCGTTATGTCTTACCAGACTCCAACCCCAAACAAATTATTACTTTTTTGGGAACTGAACTTTAAAAAAAGCACAAGAGCATTATTGCTTGAATGTGAAAAGAATACCAGCAAACAACAACAAAACATATTACAGTTCGAGACAGGATCTCAAGAGGTGTAACCTTTCACTTGCATTCTAAAGTAAGTCAATTTCTGTGGCAAGCAATTCATCGAGCTTTCTTCTGTAAATGTGACTGGGGCTCCCGTATCAATCGAGGCTGTCCATCAATAGTCATCATTTTTCGAAAGCACTTACGAGTTGTTAGCCTAGTGCTGCAGTAAATGTATTATTAATTTTTTTCTACCTCCAATTTCTGTGTTAAGCCTTTGCAGAAAATTCTGCACAGTTCAGTAAAGAGCTGATTGATCAAGCTACATTTTATATTTGTAGCAGAACTGATAACATTTTTTATGTTATGTTGCAGGCAGTTAATATAAATCAATTTTATTTATGAACTTATAAAAAGAATCGCTTGCAGCCTGTGGTTCTTCATGTGAAAATGAATTAATGACCAAGACTTACTGCTACTTCAACATTTTCTTATGGACAATTATTTCTACAGTAGTAATTTAAAACACATTATATATTCTCCAGAATATTTTTTCGATTTCCCCAGGAACTTTATGATATGTTTAATAGATGTGACAGCCTATATTTATATGCATAAAATGTATTCCATATTTATCCTCTATATGTTCACTTTAGAAAAACATATCTCTTGCGCAATGCCATAAAAAACAATAAAAGAAACTAGATATAGTGAACTCATATCTGACCTAGATCAGACCAGTTCCCAAAAAAAAAGTCCTTCTGAAACATCTAGGTACATGGGCTGATATCCCCAAATAACAGGGCCATCTTTGATATGTTTGTCAGTTAGTTTTTAATATTGTGCTTGTGTTTCAAGAACAGGACCAAAAACAGAGTGTGTCACCTTCCAAAACAGAAATTCAATGCTGAAGATCCATCTAGTGAGCAGGCAGTTTGTCTACGAACATATTGGCTCCCAAATAAGCCATCACCAGTGGTAAAGGAACCTATTATGTTTGGATTGTAAAGTGCTGCATCCTTTAGGGATTTCAGTGGAGCACAGGGGTAGGTCCCAAGTGGGAGCCTCATCAACATGCAATGCATATAACTCTGCTATGGGGCTCTGTGAATTGCAGTTATGTCATTGATTATGTGATGTTTGTATTTCTCACCTGCATAAGTCCGAACTTAGGTTCATACCAATTTTTGGCTCTATAGATGTTCAGATGAGCTCCCTAACTTTTGCCTGTCTGACCCCCTGTTCAATGGCAGCCAAGCATCATTCAGTATATAGAAACAATATTCCTACTGCTTCTTTATATGACAGCTTCCCACTGTAATTAGTTCTTAAGAAAGCAGTGGGTACTTGCACCCACTGGATTCCTTGGAACTGCTGATGTCACTGCACATTGTTCATGTGTGCTGGGTCGACTTTTTTTGCGTCAAGGGGCAGTGTTGGAAAATTGATTTTTTTTAAAATAAAAGACTTTTCAGGCATTTGGGTGTCCTTATTTTTAGGTTACATGTTTTTACATATTTTTTGGTGAATGAATCGGGTTACTGTATACCCCATACTTATTCATGTGTGGGGGGTGGAATTTGGGGGCCCCCTTATTATTAACCAATGGCTAGGGCTGTGGGGAAGAGGCCCTTTCCATCATCAACATGGTAACCCCATGTTGAGGGCATGTGGCCTGGTATCATTCAGGAGGGGAGGAGAGAAGCATGCTCACTCTCCTTGCTCAGCCAGCCAGGTTGCATGTTTGGAATAAGGGCCTGGCATGGATTTTTAGGGGGACCTCACAGTGACATTAATACTTTAAGTTACTGAGCCAGAACAAGTATACATATCAGGAAGATCAGAGTAAAGTTAAACTTACTGTATATGCATACTTTACTCTGGGTTTGTAAATCAAAGTATCCAAATTACATTGAGACAACTAACATTTGTTTAACAAGTCAGCAATGGAAGCCTCCATTCTACTCCCAGGAAAGCTTATATTTAACCGGTTCCTGACCGGCTCACGCAGATATACTGCTTTATACTTCTCTCCTGGGTGAAATCCCATACATATATGGCTTCATCCAGGAGAGCCACCGAAAGGTGCGCGAGCGCCGCCCGCTGCACAGTGGGGAACACGATGCGCGTGGCTGCCAGGCACGATCACCGCCGGGCCACGCGCGATCTCGTGCATGAGAGGCAGCACGGGGGTTTGTGTAAACACACAAATCCCCATGCTGTCAGAGGGGAGAGGACAGAGCGTGTGTTTCTACAAAGTAGAAACCACAAATTGTCATCTCTCCTAGTTAGTCCTATCCCCCCCACAGTTAGAACACAAAATAGGGAACACAGTTAACCCCTTGATCGCCCCCTAGTGTTAACCACTTACCCGCCAGTGAAATTTACACAGTAAAGAGTGCATATTTATAGCACTGATCGCTCTGTAAATGTGAATGGTCCCAAAAATGTGTTAAAAGTGTCCGCCCTGTCTGCTGCAATGTCGCAGATCACTGCCAATACTAGTAAAAAAAAAAAAACGCCATTTAAATGCCATAAATCTTTCCCATAGTTTGTAGACGCTAAACATTTTACAAATCAATATACGCTTATTGCGATTTTTTTTTTTTTACCAAACATATGTAGAAGAATACATATCAGCCTAAACTGAGGAAAAAATGAGTTAAAAAAAAAAAATTGGGAGATTTACTATAGCAAAAAGTAAAAGATATTGGGGGTCATTTACGAAAGGCAAATCCACTTTGCACTACAAGTGCAAACTACAAGTGCAAAGTGCACCTGAAATTGCACTGAAAGTGCACTTGGAAGTGCAGTCGCTGTAAATATGAGGGGTAGATCTAAAATGAGGGGAAGCTCTGCTGATTTTATTATCCAATCATGTGCAAGCTAAAATGCTGTTTTTTATTTTCCTTGCATGTCCCCCTTGGATCTACAGCGACTGAACTTCCAAGTGCACTTTCAGTGCAAGTTCAAGTGCACTTTGTACTTGTAGTTTGCACTAGTGCTAAGTGGATTTGCCTTTCGTAAATAATCCCCATTTTGTTATTTTCAAAATTGTCGTTTTTTTTTGTTTATAGCGCAAAAAATTAAAACCACAGAGGTGATCAAATACCACCAAAAGAAAGCTCTATTTGTGGGAAAAAAAGGACATCAATTTTGTTTGGATACAACATCGCACGACCGCACAATTGTAAGTTAAATTGATGCAGTGCCGTATCGCAAAAAATGGCCCAGTCATTGGGCAGCCAAATCTTCCGGTTATAAGGCAGAGCTGAGCATAGCTCAGGGTGTGTGGGAAAGGAGTTGGTGCTACAGCAGTTGCTGGAGGGAAGTGTGCTACTGTGTAAGAACTCAGACAACATCCTTGAGACGGTACTCCATGTGGGAGAGGTTCCAGGTCAGTGGACTGAGAGAGTTGGGCCAGCTGAGAGAGTCGGGGAGACTATAGCTGAGACAACTGGAAGAGAGAGTCTTGGGGACCAGAGGGAACCGTGAGTCTGGGAGAAGTGTGAAAGCCTGGAGTGTCAGGAGAGACCTTCCTAGAGGTGAGGAGTGGGCCTGTGCAGCAAGGAACTGTGCCCAAGGCTGAGCAAACCTTAGGAGCCAGGTGGATTGGCATTTTTCAGTTGTTATTTTTGGGAGAAGAAACCAAATGCATGTGTGAACTTTCATCTTTTTTGTTACTTTCAATAAAAGTGGGCTACCACGCCCTTAAACCTTAGTTCCTGTTGGCTGTGAACTCTCTTAAAACGCATCTATCACTGAGCTAGACATCCCCCAATGTCACTATATATATATATATATATATATATATATATATATATATATATATATACCGTTAATACTCAAGTATAAACCGAGTTTTTCATCACATTATTTTGTGCTGAAAATGCCCCCCTCGGCTTATATTCAAGTCAACTTTTTGCGCCTCATCTCCCAGAATTTGGGGACAAGGTACCGGCCGTCCGTAGGTCCCCAGGACCCCAAACTTGGCAGACATATAGCCCCACTCTTCCTCTATAATTGTACAAAGATTTTTGTCCGGGGGACCTACGGCCGAGGAGCACCGATTTTTCAAATCCGGGCACCCCTTCCATAGACTCCCATGTTAAACGGTCATTTCTCTGGTAACTTTGGGGACACGGTACAGGCCGGCTGTAGATCCCCTGGACCCGAAACCTGGCACATATGTAGCTCCAGTTCTCCTCTACAAGTGTGCAAAGTTTTTTGTCATGGGGACCTACGGCCGGGGAGCACTGATTTTCCAAAACTGGGCACCCCTTCCATATTCTCCCATGTTAAACGGAAGTCTAGTCATGGGCACAGTGAGGCATGGACACAGTGAGGCATGGGCACAGTGAGGCATGCACATGGACACAGTGAGGCAAAGTGAGGCACAGTGAGGCATGCAGATGGACACCCTAGGCTTATCCTTGAGTCAATACGTTTTCCCAGTTTTTTTGTGGTAAAATTAGGTGCCTCGGCTTATATATGGGTCGGCTTATACTCGAGTATATACGGTATATATATATCTGTGCAAAAGTTTAATGACTATAATTTTTAAAAATATAAATATAAAGTATTTACAAATTGTATTTATCTATATTAAATATATCGTATTTCTACATTATTGCAGCAAAAAGGTCATATTAATTTTCATATAATCAATTGTATTCTTGTTAATAACATCTTGGATCGGATAGCATTGTTCTACTGTACATGTTATATCATTTTTTATTATGTTCTTGATGCTTCACCTTTTTTGCTCCCATTGGACAAAATACTCCTTTCCAATCATCCAGTTTAGGACTCAGTAAAGTTAAAGGTTTGAAAAGTAAAAATACATAACAAGGAACTAATGAAACTACCATCACATTTTGGATGATCAGAAGCATTTTTAAAAGTCGACTCACTTTAATGTCATTAATTTATCAGTGTCGTATAAGCTTACAGGTCTCCCAGTTAAATCCTTTGGCAGCCATTTAATGCCATAAAACTAGATTTATTGAGCTAGATATTTAATGTTAAATAAATAGCAATTGATTTTTAAAACCACAGTTATTGAGATTTAACAAGCACCTTAAACATAAATGAAGTGGCCAAATAATTAATTCACCATCTCACATGCATTATAGGGAATAATTTATGTATAGCTGATGCACAAACCATGGTATTACCAATTTAATGCATTTAATATAGCTACAAAGTTAAATTAATTGAGTGATTGTGAATTAGCTTTTGCGACAGGAAAGGAACAATTTTATTAAATCAATGTAACATTGAAATAGAAGGAAAATAAAATTACAATTAGCAGAAATATCTTCTAATAACAGGTTTCCATGCATTTTAATGCCTTAAGCACAGCAACCTTAATAAAAATGGCATCATGAAAAAAATTGAAATCATATTTTTAAATGTAATATACCTGAAGTTACTGGCTTGGCAGTGTACTGTAGTTGTAATATTCTATCAACTCTGTCCAAAGAATACTCTTGTAATTTTTGACAACTCAACCTATGGCAATCAAAGCTGTACATAGATATTCTAATTATAATTTATAAAAGGACAGTTTAGTGTTTATATTTTAAATTGCCATGCACGTATACTGGACAATATTTTTGAAGGACCTCAAAGAATGCTGTAAAAGCAGAGAACAATGACAAGTCATTTGATATCAGACCATCAGCAAGTATAGGTTATATTGGGTTCAGTGCACTTATAATTTCTACATGATTGCGGTGCTTGCAAGTACCCTTTCTTGTCATCACATCAATTTCTTTGTTCATTGGACAGACACTGGGTCCTGGGTTCAGGCTTCATGCAGATATTTGAATTCTCTTCAAGTTGACATTATGCTCAGCACCATCCTGATGTCAAACTCTACCATTCAGCTGCCAAATGCCAGCACCTTTAACCACTTGCCGACCGCCGCACACACATATACGTCGGCAGAATGGCTCGTACAGGCAAATGGGCGTACCTGTACAACCCTTTGAATTTGCCGCCTATCGGGCTCACGCACGCCAACCGTATGCTGCAGGAGCGTGCCTGCGGGTCCCGTGAACTCGATGTTCGCCGGCGGCCGGCGATTGGGCGAGGAGAGGCAGAACAGGGACATGCCTATGTAAACAAGGTATTTCCCGTTTCTGCCTAACAACATGACAGGGATCTACTGCTCACTGTCATCGGGAGCAGTGATCTCTGTCATGTTGTAGTGAGCCCATCCCCTCCACAGTTAGAATCACTCCCTAGGACACACTTGACCCCTTGATCGCCCCCTAGTGTTAAACCCCTTCCCTGCTAGTGTAATTTATACAGTAATCAGTGGCTATTTGTAGCTCTGATCGCTGTATAAATGACATTGGTCCCAAAATAGTGTCAAAAGTGTCCAATGTGTCCGCCATAATGTCGCAGTCCCGATAAAAATCGCAGATCGCCGCCATTACTAGTAAACAAAAAATTCAAATAAAAATGCCATAAATCTATTCCCTATTTTGTAGACGCTATAACTTTTGTACAAACCAATCAATATACACTTATTGGGATTTTTTTTTACCAAAAATATGTAGAAGAATACATATTTGCCTAAACTGTGGAAGAAATTCGTTTTTTTATATATTTTTGGGGGATATTTATTGTAGCAAAAAGTAAAAAATATTGATTTTTTTTCCAAATTGTTGCTCTTTTTATGTTTATAGCGCAAAAAATAAAAACCGCAGAAGTGATCAAATACCACCAAAAGAAAGCTCTATTTGTGGGAAAAAAAGGATGTCAATTTCGTTTGGGTACAACTTCGCACGACCGCACAATTGTCAACTAAAGCAACGCAGTACAGATTCGCAAAAAATGCTCTAGTCAGGAAGGGGGTAAATTCTTCCGGGGCTGAAGTGGTTAATGGTCAATAAGGCTCCAACATTTGACAGTTCAGACACGGGATGGGGGCAAATTATATTTGGATGAGGCTTTATCTCAACTTGGAAATAAGTTAGGGCCCTGTATCGGGGCGGATCCAGAGTCTAGTCTCGGGAGGGGCACTGCCAGAAAATACGATTTTTTGCGGGCAATTTATCGGGGAAATGGCTGGTGTTGGTCGCTTCAATCATCACGGCACCATAGTTGTTATGGTGTCAGGATGATTGTATCGCATTATTTCTATTATTACATTGTTATAGAGAATGACATAGTTTAACTCACCATAATACAGAATCAGTGGGAGCCCTGAGTGTGTCACTTGCCACCGTCGCCTGCCACACGTTGCGGATTGTCCACTTGCCATGTCACCTGCCACACGTTGCAGATTGTCACTTGCCATGTCACCTGCCACACATTGCAGATTGTCCACTTGCCACGTCACCTGCCACATGTTGCAGACTGTCACTTGCCACAGCACCTGCCACACGTTGCAGATTGTCACTTGCCACGTCGCTCTACAGACTGCAAGGTGGATAAGATGGAGGGAGGAGGTGGGTGGAGCGAACACTCCGGTGCAGGGGAGGCCTGTAGTGTGGAGAAGATGGAAGGAGGAGGTGCCGGTGGGTGGGGCCAACACACTCAGGGGCAGAGAAGGAAGAATGCTGGTACTCTGCCACTGCCACTGACTGTGGACTGTGACGCTGAACATTTTAGTGCAGTGTTAGGTTGGACCTGATTTACAGCAACACACACAGGGGCTGATTTACTAAGAACAATGCACTGCGCCGCTTCAGACCTTAATTGGTGCGCTGGATAAATCATTGATTGGACGCGCATAGCAATAATTAATATGTAAACGGCAACTGTTGCCAGGGTAACTGCTGTTTTCTCATTGATAATAGCGCACGCCCATCTCATTGGATGTGTCTTTTTAGGCAATTAATAGGTGTTCTCACTTAATGAATCCATTTGACGCTAATCTCATTCCTATTCCTTCTAAAATACCTTTGATTTTTTTTTGTTCTATTTTCACACAAATATTTCAATACATTACAAAGACCAGAAAGGTGTTTCTAAATCCAATAAATTAATATTTTCAAATCTTGATCAGGGTGACCATACACTGCAATCTTAACAAAATGATATAAATTATAAAAATTAGATTAGGCAAGAGCCTGTTTGATTTCCAAAACTTTGAAATAATTCTTCAAGTGCATATTCCTATTACCTATTTTTCCAAAATCTCGAGTTGTACAGAAATTGGCCAATCATATTGCATAGTGCATGACCATCTTAAGTGCCAAATTTGGAATGTAGATGTGCCATGACCCACTTGTATTTTCACAAGTGGACACAAGAACCTACATCTCTATATACATATCTGTGCAGCACAGTGGTGTAGTGGTTAGCACTTTCACCTAGCAGCAAAAGGGGTCGCTGGTTCGAATTCCGGCCGTGACGCCATCTGCCTGGAGTTTGCATGTCCTCCTGTGCCTGCGTGGGTTTCTTCTGGGTACTCCGGTTTCCTCCCACAATCTAAAGACATGCTGTAAATCAGATCCTGTCAAAATTGGCCCTAATATGTGTGTTAGGGACCCACACAGACACCACCCCATGTTAAATAAAAAACGTTTTTCTTAATTTGAAAATAACTATCATCTCTTCCTCAGAGAACTTAGCAGCAGTACAAGCAAATTCCTGTAGGGGCGTGATGTCATTCCTGTGTGCTGGCCACCGCTTTCCGAGAACCACATATGCGCATACCTGCGCGCACACAGCAGTTGCGCATCTCACATACACAGCGGTCGCGCATCTTCATACATTTGTCGCATTTAGCTGCAGGAACTCAATTGTTATGGAAATTAAGAGTAAAGCATATGCAGTTTTCCAGGACTGGATTAACAAATGTTTCTAGTGAAAGTGAACTGGTGTTTTCTAATAAACAAGGGCTAAATTGGCCATTGACATGCATCACAGTTGTACTTAGGAATGTGTCCTTGCAAAGTTAAACTAAATGAAATCCTTTATTATTTTTGCTTGTAAATAGAGTGCAGAGGGATTAGAAGTCTGGTCAGTTTTTGGGGATGTCTTCACCCCTGATAGTGGTAAAATTTGGGAGTTGTCTTCACCCTTTCTCCTTCAAATTTATTCACTTCCTGTCACATAGCCAAACAGGAAGTGAGGGTAAATTCCTACCAATGTCTTTCCTTGGGGACACACAGGTCAATCTAAATAGTTTCCCCATTATGAAAATTGCACTCCAGCATTTTGCTGTGTACAGCCCAAATGATTAGGTATCTTGGACTTTGGGGTTTATTTACTAAAGGCAAATCCACTTTGCACTACAAGTGCACTTTATGGATATCCAAGGGGGACATGCAAGGAAAATAAAAAAGACACCATCTTTGCTTCTACATGATTGGATGTTAAAATCACCAGTGCTTCCCCTCAGATTTTCAGCAACTACACTTGTACTGCAGAGTGGATTTGCCTTTCCTAAACCCCAAACTACCTAATGATTTGGGGTGTACACAACAAAGTACTAGAGTGTAATTTGCTTAATGGGGACACTAGTTAGATTGATCTGTGTGTCCCCAAGAAAAGACATTGGTAAGGTTTTACCCTCACTTCCTGTTTGGCTGTGTGACAGGCTGTGAAGCCAATTTTAAGAAAAGGGACACAAAGCCCAACCTAAAAAAGACAAGCAGGGGTTCTAACACTCACTTGGTTTCCCTCAAATGCCCACAATTAGAATAGAATTGCCTTCAGCTCGATTTTAGCGCAGTGCTCTAAATCAGTGCTTCTCAAGTACCCCAACATGCCATGTTTGCTGGTTTTCCTTCATCTTACACATGTGCTTAAAATCACAGTCAATGGCTTGGTATTTTGGACAGCAATTCTAGATAAGATAAATTCACAAAACATGTCCTGTCGGGTACTGGAGGACTGAGGCTAAGAACCACTGCAGTAAAAAGGAAAATTGAATACTTACCGCTCTGTATTTTCCCTTTCCTGGTGACTATCCATGGCAGCACACAATCCATGCATATGCTACCATGAAGGCACTAGAAGTTAGACAAATCACACCTGTTTTGTTTGGACATGCCAATCAGCCTAGTTAAGCTGAAGCTGTGAAATTTGCTGCATGAAAAATAAAAAACACAAACAAACATCCAAATTTGAAACAAATTTTATTGGTCAACAAAACAGGACTGGAAAAGAGCAAGGAAAGCTATAAAAAACATGTATGTTAAATTGAAACACTAGTCACAACATCTTGAGAAACATTTAGCAAAATAATGCAGCATAGACAATTAAATCAAAGTGAACAAACGACACACATTTACAACATAAAAAAAATTCGGAGGAAAATATCCCCCAACCTAAAAATAAAAATAAACCAAAGTAAAACAAAACATATGTTTTTCAAAGACATAACAAACAAAATTCAAAGCAAAAATACATGTGTTACAAACTCGATAAGGAGAGCAAAATGTACTCTCTTGTTGGCCGGCCGGCCACACACACAATCTTGCCTTTTTTCAGGGCAAGGTAGAGAATGCTATCTGCAAGCTTTATATAACGTAGGTTGGTGTGCTAATGAGGCAATTGAAAACACATGCGCAGTCTATGAAACACACAAAATGCAAGTTCACCCAATGTAGAGACTGAACTTCAAAGTGGGTACACCTGTTAAGGATGTCCTTCAATTACTAACCCAAAAAACACACTCTCTGAGCATGCCCAGAAACATCCAGGTGCTGTTCACACACAAAAAGCACCAAAGTCCCTGAGCATGCTCAGACCAACACAAATGCATTTCACACACCAAAAGGCACAGGAAAAAATCTAAGTCCCTGAGCATGTCCAGACCAAACCAATTGCAGCTAGCAGAAAATAAGCCACACCCTGTCCAAAATTAAGCACATCATCCATCATGCTTCTAAATTAAAGATGGGACAAACACCCCCTGGTCCTGGGGGCAAACAAAGAGCCTAACATGGGCAAAAGTTATACAACAAATACCATTGCAGTCTATGGGAAATGACTTGTTAGTTTTGCGAGTCCCCACTTGGCTGACTTATCTGGCCTTAAAATGGGTATGGGGACCCAAGTCCCACCCTAAGGGACATATATCAATGTCACCAATTTGGAAAACACCAAAAACAAAACAAGGAGAAGTGACTTTAAATATGCCAAATTGCTTGAGGGCCAGTTCACACCACATGCAGTCATTGCGTTTTTTTCTGCATCAAAATCGCATGGAAAGTTGTTTATATGGTTTAGAATGGCATAGTTCACAGCAGTGCTTGCAGTTCCAGTGCGTTCCAGATCCAGAAAAAAATAACATGTTGCATTTTCCCTGCAATGGACTGTACTGGATCATTGTAAAACGTAACAAAACGTAACAAAAACGCACTTTAACGCACCGAAATGCACGAAAAACGCACTGGAACACACTTGTCCTTATCTAAGGCTAATAAAAAAAGAGGAGAGAAAAAAAGTGGAGTGGAGTGAACTAGCCCTGAGCCCTGATTCACAGTGGTGCAATTTAACATGTGTTTTGACATGTCAAATAGGCAGCATTTGCCGGCAATTCCCGTCAATGGCACCGTCCTAATCATTGCGACACCTCATCTGCGGCACTGCACCGATTTCAAAAGGTATTTTCTGTACTACTTTTTGTGATTTTTGCCCACCAAAACCTTCACAGATGTCTCTGTAATCGCAGCCAGAATCGGGATTAACAAGCATAAGTAAAATTGTGCGAGTTTAGCTGAACTCGCACGGCCTCACTCCCGCAGTGTGAACCTGGGCTCAAGCTAGTAACTTGGGGGGGGGGTACTCTGCCTGTAAAGTGGTGCATCTTTTAGCATGTATCCAAAATGATGCTTCAAAGATGTACAGCTTTATAGAAAACTGACAAATCTACATTGCAGCTGCAAGGTTTAAACACAAAACAAAAAATTCCCTGCCCCCCCCCCCCAATACATACAAGACCATTTGGGTCTGGAAAGGGTTAAAATGAAAATCCCCACGTGAAAAATACCTCCCCAAAATCTTAAAAAATGGTGCCCCTCCCACGCACTAACAAACCCCTAGCCAAACACAGCAGGCCAGCCCATGAAAGGGGGGTGTATGCTTGGGAGCAGAAGGGGCTCGGGCACCCCAAAAGTCAACCAGCTTGTTCCCATATTTAGGGGGACAAGGGCCTCTTCCACACAAGCCTAGGCTGGGGTTGTGGGGGGCTGCAGACAGGGGTCTTTACTAAATGTGGAAAGCCCCTTTAAACTAGTGGGTACAAGTTGCTTTGTGCTTGGTATTGGGCTGAGCCCAACATGCCCCAAAGGCAGCCAGTTATGTTGAGTGCATGTGGCCTTAAATGGTTCAGGAGGGAGTTGGTTACTCTGAAATAGTATGTGGTTTGGATTGGTGAAGGCAGCTCACAGCTCACAGAGTGTGGAGTTCCCCTTTAAAAGCAAAAACTAGCCCCAAAGAAATATATGCATTAGAAGGGGGAGACATGAACATTGGAGTCGGGAGTTCCCCTTTAAAATCTAAAACTCGTCCCAAAGAATTATATGCATTAGGAGGGGGAGACACGAACATTGGAGTGTGGAGTTCCCCTTTAAAAGCACAAGCTCGTCCAAAGTAAACATATGCATTAGAGGGGGATGGTTAAATGCCCTTTTATGAGGAGCTAGAGTAGCGAGAGTATTTTTACATATTTTTAACAAGGTACATGTAACATGTTAACAACGTAACACGCTAACATGACCTGTGTGAAAATATCCTTAAAAAAATAAATAAAAGTGAACCAGTGTTAAAAAAAAAAAGTCAAGTTTAGAGGTGCGCCTGTTCAACTTATGCAAATGCATTTACGTTACATGACATTTACTAAGATTTTGCCGGCGCAGTGAACCAACGCACTTGGCCATGCGCAAATGCCGTTTGCGCATGCGTCGTGCACAAAAAGACCTCACGCAGTTCTAAACGTACTTGCAGGCGCGTCAGGCTTGTTCTTTAAAAATGTGTTTCTCATTCTATTTTGACCATATTTGTTACTTTGGCAGTTGTCACTATACTTCCTCACATCACCCCACATCACCCCATAATATTTGTACTTCCAGCTTCTTTATATTTTGATTTGAAGATGCTGTGTGCCAGGTTCATAGTGGCGCACCTTGCGCCTCCTTCCGTGCGCTGAGAGCACTTTAGTAAATGGGGAATAGCTCTGCGTTACCGGCACAACAGTTTCGTAAATACCAAAACACCTGTTGCGCCTGCCCGTGCGCCACAACTCAAGGCGCAAACAGTTCGTAAATCAGCCCCACAGTCTCTAAACAGACTAAACTGCAGGCTGCAGCAACAACTGTTACCCCTATTTGAGGCTCCAGCTCCTGTTACCATCACTGTCGGCTCCGACGTGACTCACTGACGTCACTCCTTGCTAGACGCCAGGAGGCCCAGGCGCTAGCAACAAGTGCAGGGAAGAGGCTCCACCCACCTCCTCCTCCTGGTCTACGGTCAGTCAGTGCGGCGTACTAGACAAATCTCTCTCTCTGCGCCGCTGATCGGCTGATGTGAGAGAG
This sequence comes from Rana muscosa, assembly GCA_029206835.1. Lineage (NCBI taxonomy): Eukaryota > Metazoa > Chordata > Amphibia > Anura > Ranidae > Rana > Rana muscosa. Next base: position 1,002,114,570 of record CM055116.1, on the reverse strand, counting down.
AGACTCAGGCAGAGGCAGCCGAAGAGCAAGTAAGTGTGACATGTCAGTGTGATTTTTTCGGGGGGGAGGGGGCAATTGCCATGTTGCCCCCCCCTGGATCCGCCCGTGCCCTGTATACAGGCTGAGCCTAGCATTCGTTGTTCTCTCTAGGCACAAACAACTAATTTGTAGACTAGTGTAGACAAGGGAATTGAACTGTGCCAGTAATACTGAGTAATACACTTTGGTCAATGTGTCAGGTTCACGTTTCCGCAGAAGGTACATGCACACAAACTGATATTTCATCTATGGAAAAATTCAAATTCTACGTACATGCAAATTTAATAAACATCTTTTCCATACATGACAGCATGCATAAAAAGATTTACACTCACACAATGTTACACTCTTATCCAGTGGCGGCTGGTGGTTTTTTTTGGGGGGGCCGGCAAACAACCACCCCCCATCCCTCGATGTCTGCCGGTCCAAAGGCACTTACCCCATCTAGGCCGCAGGCACATCAGGCAGTGTTGGGGATCGGGCAGTGGCAGGCACATCGGGTAGCGGTGGGGATCGGCGAACATCAGACTGCGGCAGGCATCGGGCAGCGGCTTCTGTGTCTTCTCCTCCTTGCTTCCGCCGTGAATCTCCGCCCCTCCTCCTAGGCATCCAATAGGATCCGCCTGTCCTTTCAGCCAATCAAGGGACAGGTATCAGACCTGCTTCTCGAAAGGCCAGGAGGAGGATCAGTGTTGCAACAGCGAATATTATATTCGCTGTTGTAACACCTGGGTGCTACATGGCGCAATGCCCCGGCGCCCCTAATGGACGGGCTGCTACTGCTCTTATCTATTCAGAATGTTTTGTAAACTCCAATATAGGCAGATACAAGCTCTACTCTCTCACTCTTCTCAGTAGTCAAATAGCTATACAAACATAGAAAAAGATGGGGGTGGGGCAAAGTGTGAACCATATTTACAAGTATGATTGGTGTCATTGATAAAGTCAGAGTTTATAAGGTTGAAAAAAGACACAGGTTTATCCAGTTTCACCCATAGCCCTATATATTCTGCTTACTGAAGAAGACATCAAAAGGTTTTGTGAAATTGTCAACACTCTCAGCTGGTACGACTTCCTGGGAAAAGGGTTCCACATTTTTACTAGTCCAACAGTAAAGAACCCTTTCCACAATCTAAGGTTAAACTTATTTTCTTCTAAACTCAAATTGTGGCTATGTATTAATAACAATATTATTATTATTAATAATAATAATAATAATAGTTTTTTATATAGCACCTTAAAGGTAACTTTTTAAAGTGCTTTACAAAGAAAACACAAAAAATACACAGGGAAAAACAAAGGAAAAAAGGAACAATTACGTGAAAGCTTGTCTAAAGAAAAACGTTTTTAGATTGGCTTTGAATGAGTTTAGAGAAGATGACTCTCTGATGTTCTTTTTAAGTGAATTCCAAAGTTTGGGGGATAGCAAGAGAAGACTCTGACTCTCATCAAGTGTATGTGAGTAGGGGGACACACACAGAAGACCAGAATTTAAGGAGCGGAGGTTATGAGCCGGGAGTAGGTCGATAAAAGTTCAGACATATAATGGGGTGCCAAGCCATGAAGAGCCTTATAGGTGAGCAAGAGCATTTTAAAGTCAAAGTGTAAAACCTGATGGCCAGTGCAAGGACACCAGGATAGGGTAAATATCATCACTAGGGATGAGCTTTATGTTCGAGTCGAACATGAGTTTGACTCGAACATTGGCTGTTCGCCCATTCGGTGAACAGCGAACAATTTGGGGTGTTCGCAGAAAATTCGAAAAGTCGCAGAACACCCTTTAAAAGTCTATGGGAGAAATCTAAAGTGCTAATTTAAAAGGTTAATATGCAAGTTATTGTCATAAAAAGTGTTTGGGGACCTGGGTCCTGCCCCAGGGGACATGTATCAATGCAAAAAAAAGTTTTAAAAACTGACGTTTTTTCGGGAGCAGTTATTTTAATAATGCTTAAAGTGAAACAATAAAAGTGAAATATTTCTTTAAATTTTGTACCTGGGGGTGTCTAAAGTATGCCTGTAAAGTCGCGCATGTTTCCTGTGTTTAGAATTGTCCCTGCACAAAATGTCATTTCTGAAGGAAAAAATTAATTTAAAATCACTCGTGGCTATAATGAATTGTCTGGTCCCCGGCAATACAGTCATTGAAAAAAACGTCAAACCAAAAAATAAAAAAGGTGTGGGGGTACCCCCAAATTCCATATCAGGCCCTTCAGGTCTGGTATGGATATTAGGGGAACCCCCGCACCAAAAAAAAAAAAAAATGGCGTGGGGTCCCCCCAAAAATCCATACCAGACCCTTATCCGAGCACGCAACCTGGCAGGTCGCAGGAAAAGAGGGGGGGATGAGAGAGCGCCCCCCCTCCTGAACCGTACCAGGCCACATGCCCTCAACATGGGGAAGGATGTCCCCATGTTAATGGGGACAAGGGCCTCATCCCACAACCCTTGCCCGGTGGTTGTGGGGGTCTGCGGGCGGGGGGCTTATCGGAATCTGGAAGCCCCTTTAACAAAGGGGACCCCCAGATTCCAGCCCCCTATGTGAATTGGTAACGGGGTACATTATACCTCTACCATTTCACAAAGAAAGTGTAAAAAATTGTAAAAACCACACAGACAGTTGGGATAAGTCCTTTATTAAAAATAATAAATCAGAAAACCATTCCAGCCATGTAATCCAGTCTGTCCAGCGTTGTTCTCTATGTCCCGCGGTGATCTGATGTCCAGGGATGCTGCAGTCTCCACTCCACACAAAACCCCCATGACATAAGAGGGGGCGGGGTCACCCGTCACATCATAGGGTAAGCCCCAGATTTCCCGCTTGCTGGGGAATACCCTATGACGTCGGCGGGTGACCCCGCCCGTGACGTCACATCATTGGGTATTCACCACTTGCCGGGGAAAGCCGGGGCTTACCCCATGACGGGTGACCCCGCCCCCTCTTACGTAATGGGGGTTTTGTGTGGAGTGGAGACTGAGACTGCAGCATCACTGGACATCGGATCACTGTGGGACATAGAGAACAACGCTGGACAGACTGGATTTTTTTTTTTAATAAAGGACTTATCCCAACTGTGTCTGTGCGTTTTTATTTTTTTTACACTTTCTTTGTGAAATGGTAGGGGTACAATGTACCCCGTTACCAATTTACATAGGGGGGGCGGAATCTGGGGGTCCCCTTTGTTAAAGGGGGCTTCCAAATTCCGATAAGCCCCCCGCCCGCACAACCACTGGGCAAGGATTGTGGGGATGAGGCACTTGTCCCCATCAACATGGGGACATCCCCCCATGTTGAGGGCATGTGGCCTGGTACAGTTCAGGAGGGAGGCGCTCTCTCGTCCCCCCTCTTTTCCTGCTGCCTGCCAGGTTGCGTGCTCAGATAAGGGTCTGGTATGGATTTTTGGGGGGACCCAACGCCATATTTTTTTTAATTTTGGTGAGGGGTTCCCCTTAAAATCCATACCAGGCCTGATATGGAATTTGGGGGAGACCCCCACGCTTTTTTTTTTTTTTTTGCTTCGGGGTTCCCCTTAATATTCATACCAGACCCAAAGGGCCTGGTAATGGACTGTGGGGGGGGACCCCTGCCATTGACTTTGAACTGTATTGTCGGGGACCCGACAACTCATTATAGCCATGAGTGGTTTTAAATGACTTTTTTTCCTTCAGAAATTACATTTTGTGCAGGGACAATTCTAAACACAAGAAACATGCACAAATTTACAGGCATACTTTAGACACCTCCCAGGTACGAAATTTAAAGGAATATTTCACTTTTATTGTTTCACTTTAAGCATTATTAAAATCACTGCTCCCGAAAAAACGTCCATTTTTAAAACTTTTTTTTGCATTGATACATGTCCCCTGGGGCAGGACCCGGGTTCCCAAACACTTTTTATGACAATAACTTGCATATTAACCTTTAAAATGAGCACTTTTGATTTTACATGTTCGTGTCCCATAGACTTTAACGGTGTTCGCGTGTTCGAACAATTTTTTTGCCTGTTCGCATGTTCTGGTGCGAACCGAACCAGGTGGTGTTCGGCTCATCGCTAATGGTCACTTGTACCAGACCTAGTGAGGACTCTGGTTGCAGAATTGTGTACATATTGTAGTTGATTAATAGTGGATTTAGGTACACCAGCGAGTAGAACATTGCAGTAGTCGGGATAGCACACATGTATGGATCAGCTTTTCAGCTACAGTGTATGACGGCATAGGACAAAGCCGAGCAATGTTTCTCAAGTGGAAAAACGATATTCTGACAACATTTTGTACAAGTGGATCAAAGCTTAAACTTTCATTAAGTCAAGTATCAAGTGTCACCCCTAGATTTGTAAATTTAGACTGAAGCTCAAGTACAGTGCCATCTATAGATAAGCTATCAGGACTAGACTTATATAATTCATGGGGTCGCCAATAAGCATGACTTCAGTATTGTCACAATTTAATTGAAGGAAATTGCGAGCCATCCAAGTTTTTATATCACAAATACAGTTAGGAGAGAAGCAGCCAAAATAGAATTTGGTTTAGTGTGGATGTATATTTGTGTCATCAGCACAGACGGCAGAACTAAGATCCAGTAGAATAAGAATAGTTAGTGAGCCGGAATCAAGCCGGAATCAAAAGCTAACAGAAGGTTGTTAGTAACTATGACCAAGGCAGTGGTCTATGCTGTGTAGTTGCCGAAAACTAGATTGTAGGGGTTATAGATTATTTAAAGTCAAGTGGTTATGTAACTGAGATATCACAGCCTGTTCGAGGATCTTGACAAGTAAGGGTACGTTAGATGTGGGGACATTTGAATTGTCCAGAGCAATGTTGCGTTTTTTTGGTACTGGAGTGATAGTGGAAGCTTTGAGGATCGTTGGTACAAAACCATTGCTAAGGGGGTTATTTATGACAAATAATGGGGCATAGAGAACTAAAAGGGGATTTCAGGCCAGAGCGGCACCACCTATGCTCAAGTCTCCGCAAAGGTGTGTCTCATTCAGCAAAGGTGGTCATTTTACCATGGAGGCGGGTGGGAGAATGAGATGATTCAAGTTTTTAATGGTGCGAAGGTGTCAGGGAGGAGATGCAAGATAGGGAGGAAGTAACAGAATTAGCAAATTTGGGCTGATCAATAGAAGCCCAGTTGTGATAATTTATAGGTCCAATAATGGAGATGTTAGAAAAAGCTAATTCCAGATTGAAAAGAATAGCTACAGTAGGTGGTCAGACAGTCCTAGGTCAGGGGAAGAGCAGTCAGAGACAAAAGAGCAATTGGCAATGATAAGGTCCAGGGTGTGTCCTTTGATATGTGTGGAGTTGAAAACAAATTGAGTTAGGTCAAAGCATCCAAGGAAAGCCAAAAAATCTTTAGCTAAACTGGAAGACTCTGAGTCAGTGTGTATATTAAAATCCCCAAGGGTTAGGATTCTCTTAAAACTAAGGTATAAAAATTAAAGAAAATCAGCAAATTCACCTAAGAAAAAAGCTCTACAAGACTTGGGAGGTTGATAAACAGCAACAATAACAATAACAGATGAGTGGGGCACACAGACCTTGAAAAGCATTCAACGTAAGAAAAAGAGGATAGCTTAACAGGGGACAAAGTGTACAGCAAGCTGTAAATAACAATCATACCTCCACTTTTGCCTGAGAGACATGGGAGGTCAAGCAATTCATACCCTGGAGAGGTGAGTTGTTTGAAAATGATGCCATCATTTTGTTTTTGCCAGGTTTCAGTTAAGCACAGAAAGTTCAACTCAATATCTACAATAAAGTCCGAAATATCCATGGGAATCAGAGTCAGGGCATGTCAGTGAAAGTAGGCTTTTGAGGTCTGCGCCAGTGCGGGTTGGTCTTGTAGCCTTACACTGATAAGCAGGGATTGAAACAGCACAGGTACTTGAAGGGAGGAGACAGCGTCCAGTGCCACGATGCTTGTATTTCTTTGGTCGTAAAATTCCAATATTCCGGCAGAGATCATATGCACTTTTAGCCAAGAAATAGTTCTATTTTAGTTGTAGGAGTTGCATTGCAGCGTACCTGAGCAGAATGGCTGAAAGATCAGTAGGTGAAACAAATGTCCAGTTGTTCACAGTTGTTCACAGTGCATTTCAAGAAAATAGGTCCAGTTCAGGGCAAGGAACGAGGTAGAGTGATCCAGGGAAGATGCAGAGGTGAGTCAGCATTTAGCTGGGATAAATTGTGATACAGGGAGCAGTCACTTATAGAGAAACAATCCCAGAGAACCAAGAGATCAGAGGATGCAATTTAGGGAATCTAAAATTCCAATAAATCAATCCTAGTAGTCAGAGTTTAAATTTCAGAATTTGGAGTCAGGACTTAAGAAAAGGTGAAAACCTTAAAAAAAAAAAAAAAAATTGTAATTGGTGTGAGAAGCAGCAGCCAAACACGCCAGTGTTCCCTCCACAACCAAGTGGAGAGCTAGGAGAGCTCCTTCCACCTCAGAAGTCAGAGCAACTCCATGTGTCTATATGTCCTCCACAGGGACCTTAGAGTAAACAGTTTATTACATTTACTGAAATCACCTTTGATAGATTTCCCTCCACAACCAGGTGGAGAGCTAGGAGAGCTCCTTCTACCTCAGAAGTCAGAGCAACTCCATGTGTCCTCTTCAGGGACCTTGGAATAAACAATTTATTACATTTACTGAAATCACCTTTGATATAGTTGTACATTGTACGTTGTACATTGTAGTTATATATTCCATCTTAAGTGCCTCTTTTCCAGAGTGAACAACTGTAATCTACATCAGCCTTTTTTTCAACCAGGTGCCAAGGCACCCTGGGGTGCCTTCTGGGTTTTTCACAGGGGCCTTGACAAAATGTCTAGAAATTGGTGCAAATTCCCCAAGAATTGTGTACAAGCCTGCTGGTGAATCAAAACAACAGGTTTTCATTGTGCAACCTTGGGCACCATGCAGACCAGCCACCAGCATCCTAACAAATGTGGACATCTTTGGTTGATAAGGAGGATGTTGGGCACATGCACAGCATCCTTGCTTGACCCACTGCCAATCTCTGTCAGCACTTGGGTCACATTAGCTGCGTGGAGGAAAGAACATTAGGGAGAAGAAATGCTGGAATACTAGTAAGTACCAGTGTGCAAAAGTATATTTGCGTTGTACAAATATATCACCTGAGGTGTCCTGCATGTGTAGGTGCTGCTGCGATATGTAAAACTATTCATTTTTTTTAATTACATTTTACAACAGAGTGTCTCGACTGGAAAGGGATTGAGAAACACTGATCTACAGTACATAAATTAACCTCATAGCTGACGTGCTTCATCGCCTTTTTTAATTTTGTTGCTTTTTGCTGAAATATTTTCAAATCAACAACGTCTTTCCTAAGGATTGGTGACCAAAGCTGAACCGCATATTCAAAAGGAGGCTGAACCGATGCTTTATATATCTAAGTGACAAAAAGCAGTGGTAACATCTGGCCAGCCTAAATGACTATAATGCACACTGCACTATTTCTGAAGGCAAAGAAGACCAAGCCTTCTGAGAATGAAGGCCCCTTGAACCGCCTTTAGGGAAAGGGAGCCATCACTGTGGGGGTGAACCTAAAAGAGAAGTTAAGTAGACCCTTTAGGATTGGCTACAAAGAGGTGACTGGGTAGAGCCTGGACTCTGGGAAAAGGCTACACTTTGGCACGTCCAACTGCTCTGAGGAGATTCAGCTGTCACAAGAGTTGCCAACCCTCCTGCCCGTTGTGATGTTTTGTCACAGCTTTATTGGCGTTTTTGACCTTGCCAGCAATTTATGTTGCTTTATAGGCTATATATACCCTCAAGTTAAATTCTGTTTTTCACAGGGGCCTTGACAAAATGTCTAGAAATTGGTGCAAATTCCCCAAGAATTGTGTACAAGCCTGCTGGTGAATCAAAACAACAGGTTTTCATTGTGCAACCTTGGGCACCATGCAGACCAGCCACCAGCATCCTAACAAATGTGGACATCTTTGGTTGATAAGGAGGATGTTGGGCACATGCACAGCATCCTTGCTTGACCCACTGCCAATCTCTGTCAGCACTTGGGTCACATTAGCTGCGTGGAGGAAAGAACATTAGGGAGAAGAAATGCTGGAATACTAGTAAGTACCAGTGTGCAAAAGTATATTTGCGTTGTACAAATATATCACCTGAGGTGTCCTGCATGTGTAGGTGCTGCTGCGATATGTAAAACTATTCATTTTTTTAAATTACATTTTACAACAGAGTGTCTCGACTGGAAAGGGATTGAGAAACACTGATCTACAGTACATAAATTAACCTCATAGCTGACGTGCTTCATCGCCTTTTTTAATTTTGTTGCTTTTTGCTGAAATATTTTCAAATCAACAACGTCTTTCCTAAGGATTGGTGACCAAAGCTGAACCGCATATTCAAAAGGAGGCTGAACCGATGCTTTATATATCTAAGTGACAAAAAGCAGTGGTAACATCTGGCCAGCCTAAATGACTATAATGCACACTGCACTATTTCTGAAGGCAAAGAAGACCAAGCCTTCTGAGAATGAAGGCCCCTTGAACCGCCTTTAGGGAAAGGGAGCCATCACTGTGGGGGTGAACCTAAAAGAGAAGTTAAGTAGACCCTTTAGGATTGGCTACAAAGAGGTGACTGGGTAGAGCCTGGACTCTGGGAAAAGGCTACACTTTGGCACGTCCAACTGCTCTGAGGAGATTCAGCTGTCACAAGAGTTGCCAACCCTCCTGCCCGTTGTGATGTTTTGTCACAGCTTTATTGGCGTTTTTGACCTTGCCAGCAATTTATGTTGCTTTATAGGCTATATATACCCTCAAGTTAAATTCTGGGGTCAGTCTAATACCTGTCTGGCACTGATGGTAAGGCCTCTTAGACTATGTGAGTTTATATTTTATGGGTGCTCACAGTATAACTGTGACTGCCATTGTTGTTTGGTACATTTTGAAAGTTGTTATTTTTGCAAGGTTCAATAAGGCTGTGGCCTTGCCCTATTTCCAACCTGATCAGCCTGCGTATCTTTTGGGGGGCAAGGTATTGGTTTATGAGTTGGTCATAAATGAGCCTGTGCTTCTCAGCAGTCAAGTGCAGTGAGAAAAATGGGGAACAAGGCTGCGTAAGTGTTGCCAGCTTATTTGGTCTTTCAAATATGTAGTACTGTAAATCATAAATGTAAATAAAACTTGTGGATCTGAGGCTGGCTTCAAGGTACAGAAAAACTGATGCTTGGGCTGTAAATCTCTTTTGTATTGTTTGCTTTCTAATTAAATGTAATTATGAATCAGGAATTGATCTTCTGTGCTTGTATGAGTCTGACTACATAAAGTATTTCTAAATACTTGCAAAGCATGTACAGTATTTTAACTCAGTAAGTACATATACAGTGCTTGACTTTGTTGCTTAGTTACTGACTGGTGGTGTAGAAAATACTCTTTCAATGTTTTCCTCATATAATTGTTTGTTTCCTAGCAACATGTATTTCCCTTGCTCATTTTGTATGGATTCCAGAAATAAAGAATGGAAACGCTATGACGATGTAATGCTATGATCTTGATGAAAAATGCAGATCATTTACAGAATTCTATACTACATAAAGGTGGTAAAGATACCAATTCATTCAGCCATACAATATAAGCCGGAGGGGAAATGCAGACAGAAGCCTAAAATATAAACATATAACTATCAAGTACTGCTCAAAATGAGAACTTCTGGGGTGAAAAAATATTAGGATGAGCTCTAATGGTAATTAACTATGTCCATTCTTGTGTTTTACTGTGCAATGAAAGCAGTGAGTATTGCTGCAGTTTTTATGTGGAAAAAATTGTATCTTGATAAAAAATATCATATAGAAAAGCGTGTTTAGGTAAACATGTTAAGATAAATTAATGTTTGTTGTAGCTAAAATTTCCAGTTGAAGCTATCACAGTAAGTGTAAATAGCAGGCAAATGTAGCTATAGCAGCCTCCCTTAAAGCGGTTGTATACCCCGCTTTCACATTTTTACCTACAGGTAAGCCTATAATAAGGCTTACCTGTAGGTAAAATGAATATCTCCTAAACCTCTACGGTTTAGGAGATATTACCCTCGCAATGAGCCGCTCACTGCAGCGGTGCATGCACAGCGGGGATTCTCGGCTAAAGCCCGGCAGCCGCCGGACCTTGCCGGAAAGAAGTCTCCCGCGTGCATGCGCGGAAGTGATGACATCGCCGTTCCAGCCACTCACAGAGTTGGAGCGGCGATACCCGGAAGACATGCCGAGGCAAGATGACATCTCCCTCGGCGTGGACCAGTTAAGTTGCCGACGCTTCGTTCTAAGGTTAGTATTTCATAATGAGCTAGTATGCGGTGCCTTTTGCCTTTCAGGTATGTAAAAAAAAAAAAAACAGCAGCGGGTATACAACCGCTTTAAGGCAAACATGCCTAGGAGTACTAGGATGCCCGCTAGCAGACCCAAGGTACAAGATAGATCCAAGGAAGCCATACCAGATGAGAGCCGGAGTCCACGGCCTCGGAAGGAAGAGGGGTTGAAGATGGATACGATTAGACAGCGGGGACAGTGCTGACATCGCGGGATTCTTCTGCAGGTAAGTGGCACATAATGGGCTAGTATGCGATGCATACTAGCCCATTGTGCTTTTACTTTGCAGGGAACAAAGAGGAAGTAAAATCCATCAGGGTTTACTTCCTCTTTAATCCTTGGACATTGCAAAGGCCAGGGCTGGCATCAGACAGATGAGGTATTTGGTAAAGTAGAAAAGGTCAGGACTAGCAGCAGACAGGAAAAGTATTCAACAAACCTAGTAAAGGTCAGGACAGGCAGCAGACAGGAGAAGAATCCATTAAATGTAGCAAAGGTCAGTGACAGCCAGTGGGAAAAGCCACTGGGAAATGACAATGACAATCAGGGTGACTAATAGATGGCATTACACTCCCTGGTGACTGACAAAAAATTTCCCACACACCTTACCTCTATGTTGGTGGAAATGTGGCCATCAAGGCCACCTCCTACACATGTTCTGGGAATGCCCATGCTTGAACAGCTTCTGTAACCAGGTATTCCAGCTGATCTCTTCAATCACTGGCATAATTACACCCCCCATCCCTGCATTAGCAATACTCCATATAGAAATATAAAAATGTCCATATATGAGGTCAGTTGTATCACATATACTCCTAGTTGCTCGATCTCTAGTACTCCGCACCTGGAAAATTGCCCCAACTGTAAACATCACTGATGTGACAAGAAAAGTCCAACAACACTATACCTTTGAACGCATGCTGGCAATCAACTCTCTGAACTGTGAAAAATTTGATAGAATCTGGGATATATGGACAGCCAAATATAAGACATCATAAATACCTGATAATGATATCACAACATCCATAATATGTCTTATTTCTTCTGCATTCAAATGTACTATGATATAACCAACTGAACTCAGTGTGTACGAACATATGTGCTTATTATTATTTTTATTTCCCTGTCTTATTTTCTCTTTTACTGTACAAAATTCAATAAAAACCTTAATGAGTAAAAAATTTATTCAGGAATTACATTCCTTTAGAAATCAAATTAAATCAAATATTAAAATCAAATGAAATGTTCTAATGGCAAGAAAGTTTTATGAATGTTCATACGAATATTCAGATTTTTCCTATATTGAATTGTATTGTACCTCTACTGTTTACCCTAACATTTTAAAGTGCTGTGCAAACTGTTGGCGCAATATAAATCCTGTATAATAATAATAATAATATTCTTGTCTGAAAATTGGCCAGCATAAAAATTCCTGAGCTGGGAGTAGGGAATGAACAGACTGATTACCCCACAGCTGACAAGGAAGACAGGAGGCGAAGGGAGGCTGCCTAACAGTAGCTCCACCAGCGAACTTACAAGGAAAGTAAAGATTACTTTTGCTTTGAAACAGCATGTGGAACTAGAGTTGAGCCTTGAAGACTGAGCACTTTGCGGCTTATTTTCTTTAAAAGAAACAGAAAAGTGACAGCAGAAAAAAGAGACCAAGTGCCTTATCGAGTCTGACATATTTTTTTTTTATTTATACTTGTTTTTGTATTTTTTGTTAACTTTTTTTGTTAACCTACTGTTTATTGACTCACTACCGCTGTGAGCATGTACCAATGCAAAAATACGTTTTATATATATTTTCCATTTGGCTAGGAGCAGTGATTTTTAAAATGCTTAAAATAAAACATTAAAAATTACCAATTTCTTTAACCACTTCGCGCCCGCCGTATGACAAATGACGGCCGCAAAGTGGTTCTAAAATGCCGGGAGGCCGTCATTATACAGCCTCCGCTCCTCCGGCCACTGGGGGGCATGCAAGCGCCACCGGCAGCGCACGCGCGTGCCCGGCGCATCACCAAGATGCCGATGCGCGTGCCTGGCAGCTGCGATGTCCGCCAGGTACCCCTGATCAGCCGGTACACAGACAAGGACGTGGATCTCTCTGTGTAAACAGAGAGATCCACGTCCTGTCAGGGAGAGGAGACCGATGCTGTGTCCCTTGTACATAGGGACACAGATCGGTCACCTCCCCCAGTCAGTCCCCTCCCCCCACAGTAAGAATCACTCATAGGGCACACATTTAACCCCTTCCTCGCCCCCTAGTGTTAACTCCTTCCCTGCCAGTCACATTTATACAGTAATCAGTGCATATTTATAGCACTGTTCGCTGTATAAATGTGAATGGTCCCAAAAATGTGTCAAAAGTGTCCGATGTGTCCTCCATAATATCGCAGTCACGATAAAAATCGCAGATAACCACCATTACTAGTAAAAAATAAAAAATAAAAAAAATGTCAGAATTCTATCCCCTATTTTGTAGACACTATAACTTTTGCGCAAACCAATCACTATACGCTTATTGGATTTTTTTTAACCAAAAATATGTAGAAGAATACGTATCGGCCTAAACTGAGAAAAAAATAGTTAAAAAAAAAAAAAAAATTGGGATATTTATTATAGCAAAAATCAAAAAATATTGTTTTTTTTTCAAAATTGTCGCTCTTTTTTTGTTTATAGCGCAAAAAATAAAAACCGCAGAGGTGATCAAATACCACCAAAAGAAAGCTCTATTTGTGGGAAAAAAAGGACGTAAATTTTGTTTGGGAGCCACGTCGCACGACCGCGCAATTGTCATTCAAAGCGTGACAGTGCCGAAAGCTGAAATTTCGCCTGGGCAGGAAGGGGGTTTATGTGCCCAGTAAGCAAGTGGTTAAATAAGGTGCCTGGAGATGCCCTAATCCTGTGAAGAGGCGAATCTCTGTGATGTACAGAAAGTGCTGCTTTTCTATGTAACTATGTAAGTACCCCTACTCATTTACAAAAGAAGTAACCTTGAAATTAAACACTTTGGCTCTCATGCCTGTTTACCCCTTATGAACCATAGCAATTTTCAAATTTCTGCTACGAGCCTGTTTATTCGGCGATAATTTTGTCATTACTTAAGATAACAACATAATACATACACTGTTTTTTAAACAAGGCTTTCTTTTTCTGAATATTGTCCTGCAGCAATAATTTTCTTTTGCAATCCTTAGACAATTACTTTTTGAGAAGTGTTAGTTTAAACATAAATAGTGTTACTGCACATAAAAAGTGTGCATTTTATTTCTGTAATTTGTATTGTTTAAAACAACACTAAAATTATGATTTTGGTACAAAGCATTGCAAAATTATTTAAGAATGAAGTAAAGTGTTTTTTTTCAATCTTGCGTTTTTTTCAGTGTGATACGCGTAAATATATGTAAAAGGTGTAAAAATATTAATGAACAAAGCATACAAAAACAAAACAGAAAAAAACGTTTAACTATTAGTTAATAAAATAGAAAAGAAAATCACCAGGAAAATTACAATTGAATGGAGAAGGAGAATAGAGGGTTAAATAGTGCCAATTAGAGTAAACTAAGGGGTTAATAAGGGGTTCAACAGAGGAACATTGAATTAGAAACTTTTTTACTTGTCAGGTTGCTTTAACTCTTTTGCAGATGGAAGTTCATCCTTTTGATCTTTAAATGAAAAACACAGAAAGTTACAAATGATACAATATTTCAAGGTAACTTTCTGTATTGGCTGAACAATGTTGTTGATAAACATTGCCAGACTGCTTTTTTTGACAGCTCCTGCTGAAAAACTTCTCTGTGTACTCAGAAATGCAGCTGTAATTATATAGAGCTGAATTACCAGGTATCGGGACAGGGACGGATCCTGGCAGCAGGACAGAAGGACTGGACATACTAGACATGCCCTGTGCACAATAATTAAATGTTTTTGGGTGTGTCCAAAATGCACAGAGTCTGCAACTAGTTAAGACACCCAAATGTTTAACAAGTCCTTTATTAAGAAGAAAAAAAAACCCTTGCTGTTGTCAGTTGTCAATCATGTCAATCATTGCATTGTCAATCATGCCCACTACCCACGACTCACGCAAAGAAAAACCCAACAGATGCAAGGCACACAACTGATACCCACTCTAATTCTCAGATTAGCTATAAAGGGAAAGGGTGGGCACAGTGGTGACATCTTTGCACAAATATGGTCATGGCCATGTTTGGTCAACTCCATTGCCGGAATATTGCCAGTAAGAGTAAAAACAAAGATTTTATTTGCATACATTTGCAAAAATATGTGACAGTCACACCTCTTCGTTAATGACTTTCTGTAAAGTGCGGTCCTAAGTCTTACATTTGAGAGTCTCCAACTTGGAACATATATAGCAGTTGATAAATTAACGGCAGGTATGCCTGGAGGAAGCTCATTACGCCTTAACCGCTTCCCACCCGGACACTGCACTTAAAGGGCCGGGTGGGAGAAGTGCCGTTCTGAGTGGACATACCTGTACATCCCTCAGAACAAGGGCTGCGTGCTCCTAGTGTGCCGGTGCCCACTGGACACAGCACATCCCCGATCAGCAGATGGGTTCTGTGATTGGCCCTCCTGATCATATGATGGGTGTGTCCAATCACAGCCATCATGTAATGTAAACATTGCAGCCTGTCACTCGATCAGTTCTGCTTCTCCTCAGACAGAGCCTATCAGTGAGGATAAATAAAGCCAATCTTTGCTGCCAGCGGGGGATCAGTGAGTTTATAGCATTTTCACTGCGTTACACACACTGATAACTCAACAAGTGCCCCTAGTGTACACACATCTGTCACCGTGTTACATCCACATCTGTACCAGTGATCATCAATATCTGTCACATTGTACCAGTGTCAAATCCACATTTGTCACAGTGTACCAGTGTCAAATCCACATCTGTCACAGTGTACCAGTGTTAAATCCATATCTGTCAGTGTACTAGTGATCAGCAACATCTGTCACAGTGTACCAGTGTCAAATCCACATCTGTCAGGTGTACAGGTGATCAGCAACACCTGCCACAGTGTACCAGTGTCAAATCCACATCTGTCAGTGTACCAGTGATCATTAACATCTGTCACAGTGTATCACTGTGTATTACTTTACACTTGATACTACTGTCCCCAATATCCCTCCCAGTCAGGCCTCTGTATTGGAGAGTGCTGCTGGATCTATCATACATCACTACACTATTAGTGAAGTAAAAGTGAAGTGAAGATATTCTTCCAGTATCCGCTATCTGCTATATGGCTGTATGACCCGGACTGTTTAATAACCATGCCTCTGCCTGCCACCTGAATTATCAACCACGTTTTTGCCTTCCACGTGAACTTACCTTGGCCTGTTAATCGACCATGCTTTTTACCTGCAGACTGAACTGATCTTTTGCCCTGCCACTAAATTTCAAGATAACACGGGGTCTCATGTATGTGAGGGGCTTCAGAATAGTTTTGGAGAAACTACGTTTTTTGGTCTGCTGATCGGAGGCTTTGAAGAGATTTTGGTTGGAAGAAGCCACTACCCCTGTATCCAGGTCTTACCCGACCGAGTCCCTAAGCTTGATATTTCTGCCTGCTGCCATCTGACCATGGCCAGCCTGCCACCTGAACTGACCCTGGTCCCCAGCCTAAACCCTGCACTGTTTATGAACCATGTTCCTGCCTGCTTCCTGCATGTCAGCCTGCTGCCTGTAATGTATAGACCATGTTCCTGCTTTCTGCCTTGCCTAGTCCTTTGTACTGACCATGTGAGACACCAGTCTCACTCATCCTCTGCCAACAACTGTACTACAAAAATCGCAGGTGGGTGTTTGCTTTTCAAAATGTGGTCATTTTGTAGGTGTTTTTATTGTCCTGGTGCTCCAACACCTTCAAAAATGTATGCCCCTAGAGTACCTGAAGGTGCTACTTGGATGTTGGGCCTCTGTATGTGACCAGGTTGTGGAAAAGTCTCACACATGTGATATCGCAATACTCAGGAGTAGCAGAATGAATTTATGGGTGTATTTCTTAATATTTACATGCTATTTGTTATCTTATAAATTGACGACTTTATGTAAAATAAAAATACTTTTCCATTTTCTTTGCCCATTTTCCAAAAGCTTGTGGAAAAAAATGACATGTTTAAAAGATTCATCATGCCTCATAGAATATACTTTTTTTATTTTGTGGGTAATTCCAATGTTCCAGGGCTTTCAAAAATGTGCTAGGTAGTCAGGAAAAACAAAGACTATATACATTCTGGCCTAAATTTATGATGAAATTTGATTTTGTTGGACATTTGTTATAACAGAAAATAGAATATATATATATATATATATATATATATATATATATATATTTTAAATATCGTAAAAAAAAAAACAGTGGTGATTAAATACCAGCAAAAGAAAGCTCTACTTTTGTGAAAAAAGTGCTAAAAATTTCATTTTGGTACAGGGTAGCATGACTGAGAAATTGTCATTCAAAGTGTGAAGCACTGAAAACAGAAAATTGGTCTGGGCAGGAAGGGGGTAAAAGTGTCCAGTATTGAGGTGGTTAAAGGTTCAGGGACACATTAGAACCCCCGAAAGAGCACAATGGCAACCCAATTTAAAACTATCTTATGAAGTAAGGTGCACATGGAAGGGCTTTACACAGCACAAACAAAAAAATTTTTTTACAGCACACTATCAACTATCTTTAAAAAAGGCCACTGCCTAACAATTTACACTTAAAACAAAGATTTTAGTTACACTTACAGGCGGTCCCCTACTTACAAACATCCGACTTACAAACGACTCCTACTTACAAATGGAGGGAGACAACAGGAAGTGAGAGGAAATATACCCCTAGGAAGGGAAATTCTCTCCTGTAAGAGTTAATATGGGAAAAAGGTGTCTCCACTGATGCTTTATCACCAATCCTTGTTTCCCTAAAAACCCCACATTTTCAAAATCCAGTTGTCATTGGGACAGAAAGTGAGGTGAAATCTTCTGAACAGGGCACAGACAGCAAAACAAATGTTACAGGGGTGATAACCCTTCCCTATGCTATCCAAAAAGCTTAAAAATAGATTTTTTGGCTGGAGCTACACTTAAAAAATGTACCTGTTCCAACTTACAAACAGATTCAACTTAAGAACAAACCTACAGTCCCTATCTTGTTTGTAACCCGGGGACCGCCTGTATTTGCAAATATATGAGGAAGCTGCATTGACTCTTCAAGGCCCCTCTGTAAAGTGCAGCTTAGATTTGAGAGTCTCCATGTTGGAGCAGTTGATAAATTAAAGGCAGGTATGCCTTGAGCCAACAAATGTTTGCTCTGAACTTAGGTTTCAACTGAACCACTGGCTCATCCCTCTTAAGCAAGGGTTACAAAACTAAAAATATGCTGTTGAACTAAAAAGAGTGTAGAGAATGGCAATTAACTAATAAGACATTAGTGGATTGAATTCATGAATTAAATAATGTATCCATGACAAGAAGCAACCAAGAGTAAATATGATCATAACTAGAAAAAGTTCATAGAGAAAACCTGGTGGAATATGTTCACTTTAAGGTAATCACAAAAGAGAAGGGGGTACTCTTTGTGTCTGGAGGAAAAGAGGTTTACCTTCTGCATAAGAAAAGGGTTCTTTACAGTAAAAGCTGTGAAAATGTGGAATAGACTTTCATAAGAACTGGTTCCATCCAGCTAAGAAGGTTGATTCAAACAAAGTGCTATTTTACATTATATTATTTTAATATTATTTAGATATAACAACGTGGAATGTTTATCAAATTGTCTTAGGGGATCTGGGTTATTTCTTGTTACAGCATGAGGACAATTTATTTTGTTTGTTTATTTTAAGTAAATCTCAATAGACTATCTCTTTTTTGATCAATGACAACCTTCACTTACATTCCTAGCTGCAAAAAAAATTTAAGTATTTTCTTAAACATAAAATAAGGAGATTCTTTTTTTTTAGATTTAGGTTATCCATTCTAACAAATTAGGTCACTGTGTCAAAGATATATATTTTGTTTAAAAAAAACGTGTTCTTGATCTTTTTTAATTTAGATAATTAGATCATTTTATATTACAGTAACTTCATTTAATCTCCCAAGAGCATAAACAAAGTTATCTTTGATCACCTGCTCTTATAGGCACACATTTCTATTTGGCTGCTTTTGCATATAATATAGTGAAGTAATTGACTGCTAGTCATAGTGGCTTTAAAAAAAAGAAATCTCAAAATTGTCAGGAAATGATCTGCCTAAAGCATATTACTCCAATACAATTCTGAACAAAGGCAACTGCAGTTCTATCTTCTAGCTCTTTTATATCTCCTTTATAGCTCCTTTTAACTTTGGTCATCTCAATATTCTTTTAGGAATTCTGTCTCCCAAAGTATAATCCAATTAAAGAAGATCACTCTGGAAATAATTGAGTTCATCAAGCAATTTGATGCAAGGTTCAAAAACGAATATGCTTCGTTGATAAACATTTTCGAAGATCTTTGCTCAATTTTGGGTGTGGTATTTATTTAAGAGTGTTTTTATCCACATCCATCCATTCTCTCCCTCTAGTAAAGGAATAAGGTTGATTATTTTACTAGTATCTAAAATGAATTATATGATGCCAGATAATCAGAACCAACATCTGGAATTAATAGGTTATAATTAAAACAGAAAACAAAATGTTAGCTAGGGGAGGGCTAAGGATGCCCAGCAACAGTTAAAGATTTATGAGGTGAGGTTATGAAGAGAAGGAATGTAGAACAGAGGTTTTTCTTATTTATAAGGAATTTCCTAATTTTAGCCCCTTATTACTGAAATGTGAGTCAGATCTGTTGTTGTTATGGAAGCAGTCAGCAAACAGTTTATAGGAAATTATGTAATTTCCCAATATAGTTTTTTTCCCCTGCAATATAAAATGTTATAACCTTTGTTATAACAAAATGACTGATAACAAGATCATTAAAAAGTAAGTGCTCTTTAAGCTGCACTGTCATACAAAAATAATAAAATGTAAGATGATAGGATATGTATTGGATGCAATAAATTATCTGAGACACAAATGCATGTAGCACCATCTTCCCAACTGGATGCTGTAAGGCCTCGTACACACGGCCGAGATTCTCGTTGAAAAAAACATGTAGTTTTTTTCGACGAGATTCTTGGACAAGAAACTTGTCCCGGCCGAGTGTACACACGCTCGTTTCAAAGAACCCGCGGTTCTTTGAATGGAGCGTACGCGGTGACGTCATCGACTTGCGACGAGCATGCGCTCGTCACATTCGATGCCGTCGCCGCCATCTTGGTATACCCTACGTATGCCTAGGAAGCTACCGCGCATGCGTCGAATTCATTTCGAACATGCGCGGGCTTCCGGGAGGACAGGTAAGTGTACACACACTCACTTTTCTCGTCGAGAAACATGCCGAGGAGAATCTCGACGAGAAAATAGAGAGCAGGTTCTCTATTTTCTCGTCGAGGTTTCTTGTCGGTTTTCTCGACGAGAAACCGATAGCCGCGTACACACGACCGATTTACTCGGCAAGACCTCTCTGCCAGCAAGTTTCTTGCTGGTTCTTGCCGAGAAAATCGGTCGTGTGTACGAGGCCTAAGATCAAAGAAATGTGTCCCCGCTCTGCTTTTGTTGTGGCTCAGTAAAATATAACAAAATAGAAACACAATAGAAACCCATACATTTTATATTCTTCTGTCTGGCCAGATTCAACATTTTGATGACAATACATTTTATAAAAATATTTAAAAGTTGCATAATTATAAAGTTGAAAAACATCAACGTTCAACCTATTCTACTCTTATAAGTGTTGACCTAGAGGAAGGTAAGACAAAAAGCTCTTAGTGAAACAACTATCAAGTCAGCGTAAATAAAATACTTTCTTGACTCAAAACACAAGTGAACTAAACTTACTTTATCATTCACCCTTACTGTTTAAAAACATTGTTTAAAACATGATTGAAATAACAGTAAGAAATGCATTTAATCCTTTTGGTAGTCTATCGCCTACATTTGTCTGCTCAAAATTTTTTGGCTATGACCGTCATACACTCTTAACTGTTTAAAATATACTTTAAAGTTCTGTATACTTTCTGACCATTGTCACTGGGTCAGAATGTTATGGGAAATACAAAATGCTACAGTTGTTACAGAACAATAATAGACAAGATATCTTCAATATGAACACTGATTCCAGCGAAAACTGTCTAAGGATGTTTCCTCACTTTAAAGCGGTTTTCTCTCACTTTGCATTCTGTTTCTAGGACAGTAAGTGAAAGGAATTCAAACAACATGGCACAGACAGGAAAAAGCCTGACAGGAATTTCAACCATTACTGATTCTCCAAAACTTGAAAAGCAACGGCTTTATATACTTTATGCATTCCTTCAAATGTTTACCTCAAATATACAGTAACTCTGATGGCCAGACTTCCAAACTACAGCACTCATTCTTATATCATTCCCTATTGTTTACACCTAATGTTCAATTTTTTTTTTAGATTTGTTCCCATCATTAGTTTACACCTTGATTAGGCCTAAAGTATAACTAAAGCTAAAATATTTTGGATAGATTGGTAAGGAGATACAGTCTTTGTCAGATATTCATTGCTGTATGTGTTCCCACTTGGGGGGATAAACTCTCTCTATATAGCTCTCTACTTGTCCCGATCCCCATTGTCCCCAGGTTTGAAAATGAGGGTAAAGTCAAAAATGGCACTAGAACATTAACATAGGGGAAATCTTCTAATGGGAACCCTTCCTGTAATGACTGTGTAAGAAGTTATATCCCTCATGTTGAAAACATATCCCCTTTTTTCTGTTGAGTCAGGAAATGTAGGGAAAGTTCCCTAAAGATATGGCAAAAAAATGACAGACAGCTGTTTTAACGCTCTCCCACTGAAAAAAAAAGTCTGGGCATTCGCTATACTTTAAAAATGATGTTTTAGTCAGCATTTTATTGGTTAAACAGTTATTTAAAGTATATGCAAATCCTAATAATAATCTTTGTTTTTGCTCCTCTTTGATCCTTTAAATATGCTATTGGAAGTGTTTTGTTATATATGTATGACATCATTTGACTAGGCCTAGAAACCAGGAAGTAACTTAAGACATGTAAAAAAAAGTTTAAAAGCAAGTAAATATGATACACTTTCCTATCTATTACTAATGCTAGCGGGATAAGGATTAAAAATAGTCAATGTTAATTAAGAGACTGAAATTCCACTTTAACAAGATTACCACTTCTCATCTGGCCTATAGCAGAATGACAGCTGGGCGGTGGTTCATTTTCCTGACTGGGTGTCATATGATCTTAGTAAGGAGCCTCTAACGAAGGCTCCTTACCATGTGATCTGCTGTGACCAATCACAGCTGATCACAGCGTGAACCAGGAAGTGCCGGTAAATGGCTTTCCTCAGTTCGTGCTGACAGGGAGATCCGATTGGCGGCTCTCCCTGTCAGAGGGGGGTCTGTGCTGATAATCAGCACATTAATTATCAACACAGCCCCATCAGATGTGCCAGCAACAGTGCCCATCAGAAATGCCTGTCCGTGCCCACAACAGTGCCAATCAGTGCCCACAACAGTGTCAATCAGTGCCCACAACAGTGCCAATCAGTGCCTGCCAAAGTGCCAATCAGTGCCCATCACAGTGCCAATCAGTGACCATCAGGAAAACCTGTCAGTACCTCATCATCAGTGCTCCCCATCAGTGCCATCTATTAGTGCCCATCAGTGCCACCTATCAGTGCCAATCAGTGCCACCTATCAGTGCAAATCAGTGCTGCCTATCAGTGCCCCTCAGTGCCACCTATCAGTGGCCATAAGTTCCGCCTGTCAGCGCCCATCAGTGCCGCCTGTTAGTGCCCATGAGTGTCACATATCAGTGCCCATCAGTGCTGCATATCAGTGCGGGCCTATCGGTACCCATCAGTGCTGCATATCAGTGCCGTCTATCAGTGCCCATCAATTCTACATATCAGTGCCTCCTTATCAGTGCCCATCAGTGCCACCTTATCAGTGCCCATCAGTGCTGCCTTGACAGTGCCCATCAGTGCCTGCTTCATCAGTGCCTGTCAGTGAAGGAAAATACAACATTTTATAACAGAAACAAAGAAAAACATATTTTTTTCAAAAATTTCGTTTTTTTAGTTTGTTTAGAAAAATATAAAAACCCCAGTGGTGATAAAATACCACTAAAAGACAGCTCTATTTGTGGGAAGAAAATTATAAAAATTTAGTTTGGGTACAGTGTTGCATGTCTGCGCAATTGTCATTCAAAGTACGACAGCGCTGAAAGCTGAAAATTGTCCAGGGCAGGAAAGGGGCAAAGTGCCCAGTATTGAAGTGGTTAAACATGGGGAAATGTGCATGTATTGCAGATATGTACTGCATATTTCTTTATATTGTTGGTGCATTCTCGGACCAATAAGGAAGCCACTTCTTAGAAGCATTTAAATCTATTAATAACTCATGGGTGTAGACTTACTAAAACTGGTACACATAGAATCTGCTGCAGCTATGCATAGTAACCAATCAGCTTCTAGTTTTTATTGTTAAAATGTGCAAACAAATACCAGCGCTTGGATTCAATTAGCAAAATAAACACCACACAGCAGATAGCATAATATGTAGCCAACACACAACATTCAAATAATAATAAAAATGCAGCGCTATCTTTTTAAAACATTAGAGAAAAGATAACTACACACACACACTACCACCTCAAAGATGTGAACAAAGTGCCTGTATAAATCAATATGTGATCAGTCCATATGTTTGAATCCACAAAGATATCACTATGGGGTCTGATGTAAATAGGGAGAATCCTCCACCATCACCAACACTCCAAAAGTGAAGCCTCTTACCAGAAGAATTTGGCCACCACACCAAGTGGCCAAATAGCACAGTTAATGTGTCTCCAAGCAAGGTTAGTCAAATGATCTCCAGTATATACATCATTCCAGGGTCAAGCAATAAAGCAGCCACAAAATTCTCACCAAAATAGCATATAATAAAAGAGGGAGAAATAAAAAAGACTTCACATAGTGTAATATGATCCACAACTGAGGTAGTTTAATGAAATATTGCACATACAAACAAAAATGAATCAATAGCGTATACAGTAAAGGTATCATCAAACCATCAAGATGGCCACAGTCCCTGCTGGTGCACAATGACGTTGCACACCGTGACACCACCCTACCCATTTAATCACCAAGGGATGTCGTCAGGGGCGTGGCCTATGTCCAACGTCACACTGATTAACCACTTAAGGACCGTAAGAATATTCCCCCTTAATGACCAAGCCAATTTTCACGATATGGCACAGAGCGTAAATTTTGAAAAACTTTGCTATAATACATATCCAAAAAAAATCTATAATAACAAAGTATTCATCAGTTTAGGCTGATATGTATTCTTCTACATATTTTTGGTAAAAAAAATCGCAATAGGCATATATTGATCGTTTTGGTGCAAAACTTATCGGGTCTACAAACTATGGGATAGATTTAGGGATTTTTTTAATTGTTTTTACTGGTAATGGCAACGATCTGCAATTTTTAGCGGGACTGTGACATTGCGGCAGACAAATCTGACCCCAAATGACACTTTTTGGGGACCAGTGACATTATTACATTGCTCAGTGCTATAAAAATGCACCGATCAATGTAAAAATTACACTGGCAGGGAAGGGGTTAACACAAGGGGTTAAATGTGTTCCCTAAGTGTGTTCTAACTGTAGGGGGGATGGGCTGCCTGGAACTACCAAGGCTGATACTGTCCAGAGCTGTGCCTCAGACACAGAGAGTTCAACCTGAGCAAGATTGAAAGCAACTTGATTAGCAGTTTAATTAAGCGGCCAAAAGATTAAACATAAAAAATGTGGTTGATTGACAAAAATGCACCCTGGCTTTGAATAATTTTAACAAACAATAAATAAAACAAGCTTCAAAAGTTAAAAAGTTAAAAAAAAATCATACATA
Organism: Rana muscosa; assembly: GCA_029206835.1. Lineage (NCBI taxonomy): Eukaryota > Metazoa > Chordata > Amphibia > Anura > Ranidae > Rana > Rana muscosa. The sequence goes on along the minus strand of CM055116.1, from coordinate 1,002,090,181 downwards.
CAATAATAAGATACACCTAAAAATTTAAAATTCATCGCAGAAAAAACTTATTACCTGTTATTGATAGAAACTTTCTGATTGATAAAAGAATTCACATCCCATTCTATACTGAGTCCATATGGAACATCTGGTTTCTAATTTCATATTTCACGTCTGGTGTGATTACCTCTCTAATTAGGGGTGAACTTGTCTATACCCAGAAATAGAGTTCTTTCTGGGTTTCTATTATGGTATAGCACATAGTGTTTTGACACGTTATGATTGGGATATGTTCGCAATGTGTTCATTGAATCTAGTTTGCAACATGCACACTGTGCGTCTGATGAACTGAAGGCTGCATGGACATTGAATTTAGTTTACTACATTCCACATGGTAAATGTAATGAAAGGTTTAATTTTATATGAACTGGAGGTAGATCTAGATTGAAAAGTGTCAAATCTTCTACATTTTTGAGCATTATTTTGACAGGTAATAAATAATAAAGAATAAACAGCGCTAATGTCATGGATATGCATTAATGTCTGTCTGCCATCTTACCTTCCTCCTCATGTGTTCATCTAGAGACCAGACCTCCTTCACCTGGCTTCCTTTATAATCTCCTCCCAGCCTGACTCCACCCCAGGCCCTATCACTGAACACTATATTAACCTGTGCACTGCAAGCCTGCTTTGCTGATCAACGTGTTTGTTAGGCATTGTGTGTTTGGGTTCCTGCCTGCCGTGTGCTACGTCTGTCTCTCTGTTACGTTATTGGCTTGTCCCCGACTATCCCTGTCTGCTCGTGACCCTTGACCTTCGGCTCGTTCTTCGTTATCCTTGTCTGCTTGTGGCCCCTGACCTTCAGCTTGTTATTCGGTTCTCTCTTATCGTGTGCTGCTGCTTCCCCTCTTTTCCCCTTATCCTACGGGGCGTGAGCTAGGAAACTCCAGGGGCCGCGACCTGGTCCCAGCCTGCAGCTAACATCCTCACCACTAGAGGCCCTGGAGAAGACCAGCTGGGTCTTAGACTCCGCGCCCTGGGGAATCTTGGCTCTAGCTTCCGTTTGGATCCCGGTTGTGCTCCTCTGGTCCCGCTTTCCACAACCACCCAGTTTCCTATCCGCAGAAGCCAGCCATAGGGTTCACTACCTCGCGGTGCACTCCTGTCCCCCCTACGGTGTGCATCTGTCACCTGGCCACAGGTGACCCTGACAGTTTGATCAGCCATGAACCCGGCTGACATCCCGCTCCCCGCGGATGATCCATTGCAGGGCATAGTTCACAGACTTGAGACCCAGGAATCAAATCAGACTCAGGTGATGCGATTCCTCCAGGATCTGGCTTCTCGATTCGAGCAGCTTCAGGTCTCCTTGGGAACCCCGAATCCGCAACCCCAAGTACAACCAGCGGCTGTACCTATCGCACCAGTCGCAGCTTCACACTCACTAAGATTGCCAGCTCCGTCCCGTTTCTCTGGGGACTCCAAGGCCTGCAGGGGGTTTCTCAGCCAATGCACAATTCATTTTGAGCTTCAGCCTCAAAGCTTCCTGTCTGACCGGGCTAAGGTAGCCTATATCATTTCCCTCCTCTCCGGTGAAGCTTTGGCCTGGGCTGCCCCCCTGTGGGAGAGGAACGATCCGGTGGTTTCCAGTCTGTCCGATTTCTTGAAGCTCTTTCGTAATATCTTCGAAGAGCCGGCTCGGGCTTCTTCAGCGGCTAGTGCTGTCTTACGTCTTCGCCAAGAATCTAGTTCAGTGGGGCAATATGCTCTTCAGTTCCGTATCCACACAGCTGAATTGAGCTGGAATAATGAGGCCCTGGTCGCTACCTTTTTACATGGCCTCTCTGACCGAGTGAAAGACGAATTAGCGGGAAGAGCCATTCCCGTCGGTCTGGACGATGTAATTTCATTATGCAACCAGATCGACATTCGTTTTCAAGAGAGGTCCTTAGAAAAAAGACGCCAGCACTCTCTGGGTCCTAGCCAGTCTGAGCTCCCCTCCCTTCATTCCGTGGAGCATCCTCTACCTGCTGAAGAACCTATGCAGCTGGGCCGGACCAGACTAACCCCCGAAGAACGTGCTAGGCGCAGAACTCTGGGCTTGTGCCTCTATTGTGGGGGCAAGGGTCATTTTCGTGACTCCTGCTCACTTCGTCCGGGAAACGCTCGGGTCTAATACATTTAGAAGGTGGAGAATTGGACCCAGAAACATCACCTTCTCGCCTGCTCTTGCCGGTGTTCCTTCATGTAGGCACTTCTCCTCAGTCAACCCTTGCATACCTGGATTCCGGGGCTGCCGGCAATTTTATGGATTGGAGAACTGCTTCTTCTATGAAGCTTACCCTTTCACCTCTCACTACCCCATTGGTAGTCTCGGCAATTGATGGCACTGTTCTCCCAGGGGGCCCTATTCGCTTCCAGACGCTACCCATTAGGATGTCGGTAGGGATTCTCCACCAGGAGTGGATATCCTTTCTTATTCTACCCAAGGCCTCTACCCCAGTTGTATTGGGCCTCCCTTGGCTACAGCTCCACTCTCCACATGTGGACTGGGTCTCTGGGCAGATCCTGGCCTGGGGTTCCTCATGTTTCTCGTCGTGTCTTCTCAAGGTGACCCCCAAGGAGAGTCTTCCGGTTGCTGCCACTTCTGTTTCTTCTGATCTTCCTGCTGCATACAGCGATTACCGGGATGTGTTCTGTAAGAAATCAGCTGAGGTGCTTCCTCCCCACAGGTCTTTTGACTGTGCTATTGATCTTGTCCCTGTAGCAACTCTACCCAGGGGTCGTACCTACCCTCTGTCCATCCCAGAGACCCAGGCCATGTCGGAGTATGTCACAGAGAATCTGGAGAGAGGTTTCATCCGGAAATCCTCATCGCCTGCAGGGGCAGGGTTCTTTTTTGTTGCCAAAAAGGATGGTACCTTAAGACCCTGCATCGATTATCGGGGTTTAAATGCGGTTACTATTAAAAATCGATACCCCTTACCCTTAATATCTGAGCTATTCGATAGGTTGAAGGGTGCCTCCATTTTCACCAAGTTGGATCTCAGAGGCGCGTACAATCTCATTCGAATACGGGAGGGTGACGAATGGAAGACTGCATTCAACACTAGAGACGGGCATTACGAATATCTGGTGATGCCTTTTGGTCTGTGTAATGCTCCAGCCGTGTTTCAAAACTTTGTCAATGAAATCTTCAGAGATCTGCTGTACCAGTTTGTTGTCATCTATCTGGATGACATTCTGATCTTTTCTGAAAATCTGCCCATCCACAGAAACCATGTCCGCACTGTACTTCAACGTCTTAGAGAGAACAATCTCTGTGCCAAGCTGGAGAAATGTTCCTTTGAATGTTCTGAGGTCCTGTTTTTGGGGTGCTTCGTCTCATGTTCGGGTCTTCGTATGGACCCTGGGAAGGTCTTGGCTATCACCAACTGGCCTCTTCCTGCTAGCCTCAAGGCCACACAGCGCTTTCTTGGCTTCACTAATTATTATAGGCAGTTCATAAGGAATTACTCTTCCATTGCCGCGCCTATTATCGCTTTGACCAAGAAGGGTGTGAATGCCAGAGACTGGCCTCCCGAAGCTGTCTCTGCATTTCACAACCTGAAACAGGCCTTTGTTTCTGGCCCCCTCTTGAGGAGACCAAATCCTGGGAATGCATTTTTTATTGAAGTGGACGCTTCCTCAATGGGGGTGGGAGCTGTGCTTCTTCAAATCTTTGAGAAGAGACGCCAACCATGTGCGTTCTTCTCCAAAAAAAATTCTCAGGCAGAGAGGAATTATGCCATCGGTGATCGGGAACTTCTCGCAATTAAATTGGCGTTAGAGGAGTGGCGTCATCTCTTGGAGGGTTCCCCTCACTCCATAACGATCTTTACCGATCACAAGAATTTACAGTATCTACAGAATGCTAAACGTCTGAATCCTAGACAGGCCAGGTGGAGTCTCTTCTTTGCCCGTTTTAATTTCACGATTACCTACAAACCTGGTTCCTGCAACGGTCGGGCTGATGCGCTCTCTAGGTCATTTGACACTTTGGACGAGGAGTCCGCCCAGGAACCTGAGCGGATCATTCCCACCTCATGCATTGTTGCCCACTCTACCACCCTGAAGTCAAAAATTCCGCCTGGTAAGACCTTTGTCCCCACTGAGCTAAGAGCTAAGATCCTTCGTTGGGGACATGATTCCAAGGTGGCAGGGCATTCTGGATTCCTCCGATCCTTCCTACTCATCAGTCGTCACTACTGGTGGCCTAATCTCCGCTCAGACGTCAAAGACTACGTTAAAGCTTGTCATGTCTGTGCTCAGTCCAAATCCTCCACACAAGCTCCTGCTGGTCTCCTCATGCCCTTGCCCATTCCTAAGGAACCCTGGGCCCATATTGCCATGGATTTTATCACCGATCTCCCACTGTCTGAGAATAATACAGTCATTTGGGTGGTAATCGATCGATTCTCCAAGATGGCTCATTTTGTTCCTCTTCCTGGTCTTCCTTCTGCCCCTGCCTTGGTTCCCATTTTCATTCGGGAAATTCTCCGCCTACATGGGGTCCCTTCTCATTTTGTTTCCGACAGGGGAGTCCAATTCACGTCTCGTTTTTGGAGAGCCTTTTGCAAATCCCTCAATATTGTCTTGGATTTTTCTTCTTCTTACCATCCCCAATCCAATGGACAGACTGAGAGGGTTAATCAGGAGTTAGAGGTCTTTCTTCGCACCTTTGTGTCTTCTCACCATGACGATTGGTCCTCTCTACTCCCATGGGCAGAATTCTCCCATAACAATCATGTGAATACCAGTTCGCAGAAGACACCCTTTTTCACAGTTTATGGAAAACACCCTCAACTTCCTCTTCCCATGATCTGTTCTCCAGACATTCCAGCTTTGGCTTCGGTTCAGGAGTCTCTCAATTCCGTTTGGGGTCACGTTCATGATTCCCTCCGGGCAGCTGCTGAAAAATTCAAAGGCTTTGCCGACCGCCGCAGGCGTAAACCGCCTTCTCTTCAGCCAGGGGACAAAGTCTGGCTCTCTACCAGGAACATCAAGCTCCGAGTTCCTTCTCTGAAGTTTGCTCCACGATTCATCGGTCCATACACGGTAACTGCTAAACTGAATCTGGTTTGTTTCAAACTCCAGATTCCTAAGAGCCTTAAAATCACTAACTCCTTTCATGTTGCTCTTCTAAAGCCTTTAGTCCTCAATAAATTCTCTCGTCCTCTCCCTACCGTGGCGCCTGTCTCTGAGGATAATCAGGAGTACGAGATCAGTCAAATTCTGGACTCCCGACTCTGTAAAGGCGTTCTTCAGTACCTCGTTCATTGGAAAGGGTTTGGTCCTGAGGAGAGGTCTTGGATCACTGCATCTGAGGTCTTTGCACCTCGTCTGTTAAAGGAGTTTCATCTGAAGTTTCCCTCTAAACCTGGGCCCAGGCGGGGAAGGGGGAGGCCTCGTAAGAGGGAGGGTACTGTCATGGATATGCATTAATGTCTGTCTGCCATCTTACCTTCCTCCTCATGTGTTCATCTAGAGACCAGACCTCCTTCACCTGGCTTCCTTTATAATCTCCTCCCAGCCTGACTCCACCCCAGGCCCTATCACTGAACACTATATTAACCTGTGCACTGCAAGCCTGCTTTGCTGATCAACGTGTTTGTTAGGCATTGTGTGTTTGGGTTCCTGCCTGCCGTGTGCTACGTCTGTCTCTCTGTTACGTTATTGGCTTGTCCCCGACTATCCCTGTCTGCTCGTGACCCTTGACCTTCGGCTCGTTCTTCGTTATCCTTGTCTGCTTGTGGCCCCTGACCTTCAGCTTGTTATTCGGTTCTCTCTTATTGTGTGCTGCTGCTTCCCCTCTTTTCCCCTTATCCTACGGGGCGTGAGCTAGGAAACTCCAGGGGCCGCGACCTGGTCCCAGCCTGCAGCTAACATCCTCACCACTAGAGGCCCTGGAGAAGACCAGCTGGGTCTTAGACTCCGCGCCCTGGGAAATCTTGGCTCTAGCTTCCGTTTGGATCCCGGTTGTGCTCCCCTGGTCCCGCTTTCCACAACCACCCAGTTTCCTATCCGCATAAGCCAGCCATAGGGTTCACTACCTCGCGGTGCACTCCTGTCCCCCTACGGTGTGCATCTGTCACCTGGCCACAGGTGACCCTGACAGCTAAATGCTACATACAACAAAGTTAATAATAAAAAACAAAATTCTAAATTAAATAATAATAATAATAATAAAAAAAAACGCACTAAAAAACAACAATCGCTGGAAAAAGTCCCCAGTGAAAAAAGTGCTTGTGCTGTTGGAACAGTATTGAAGGTCTCATACACAGTGCTGTGACTTGAAATATGGATGAAAAATTCTGTGCTCCTTATGAGCTTAAATAGAGTGTGACCCCTGAAGGTATCCTCTGGACCGGTGGTTGGATATGGTAAATAATCCTCATGTGGATAGATATAATAGAAAAAGCCTCATTGTGCAGTACAGTTTAAAAAACTTTATTCCAAAAGATTTAAAGAAGGTATTCAACTCACATGTATGAGTGCCTGATATCCTGGCACCCGGAGTGAACAGCAGGCAAAAAAGTAATCCATAAAAACTGCCCGATCAATACATGAAGCCGCTGTCGTGGTGAGGACTCGATTTCCTGGTTTGGACGTCTAGGTGGAAGTGTGTCACGATCACGTGACTCAACCTCTATGCATTTCGGCCTATCAGATTGTCCATCTTCAGAAAGTTGCACTTCCACCATTTTGGTTGATTATTTTGACAGGCTCCGCAATTCCTACATGGATAATATCCACTTAATTCCTGGAAGAATACTGTTTTTTTGGGGGTTCCTTTACATTAGGGGCTATGATAAGCCTCAATGGGGGAACCCCTGTATAAACAACTTCTGGAACCTCAGGCAACAGAGGGCCCAAAACATTGTCATTTTTTAAAACACCCCAATGCTTTTGTAAAACTCTCCTAATGGCAAAATGTTGCATGGAATAATTTGTAAAAAATGTATGGTTAAATGTAGAATCAGTCTCCACCGATAGCAGCCGTAACATATCCCCCTATTCTTATTGTCAAAAATTCCTCATCTAGATCTTTGGCGCAATAGCCCCTATCTAGAAATCTCTGCCTCAAAGAGCCAGCCTCCCGCAGAAAATCATTACGATTAGTGCAATTCGTTTTAAGTCTTAAAAAATTGGCTCTGTGACGGAACTGCTTGGCACGCCGATAATGTGCTTCCTTTTGTCAAACAGTGCCTCCTGCCCTTCAAACTGTTCCAAGCAGACCGAGAGCTAATACCAGCCCTTCTTACCCCAATCATCGTACACAGACAAGATGTGGGGATAGAGCCCCACTGTTTATTAAAACTCAGACACTGTCACGTACCAAGTGTGACCAGAACTGTGCAGCTAGCAACAGAGGAACACCAAACACGTATAAGTGAAATATAAAGATTTATTAAAGATAAGTGAAATAATATATATATAACCACCTCCAATACCACACAGTGCACAACAACCAATAACAAACAGAACCCACAATTAATAACAGTAACAGACAAATATGTACAAGTAATGGGGAAACCAGAATCATAAACAGGGCCAGGCCGAGGTCAAACACAGGGGGATCATCAGATGGGGTAAGGATGGATCAGGACAGGGAGACAGGATCAAACAGGGGGCAACCAGGCTGCAGAGCAGGGATCAGGGATTAGGACGGACACAACAGGTTCAGGATCAGGTTACAGGTTCAGGTTACAGGGATCAGGATACATGGATCAAGGTTCAAGCAGACAGGCTACAGGTCAGGGCACGAGGACGATACCAGGGCAGTGTGTGTATACACCTGCCGGGTATTTATAGGAATGCCTGATTAGCTTCAGGTCACACCTGATCGGAGGGAGGGCAGTCTGCTCCACACTGCCAGGATCCATCCGCTGGTGGAAACCAGTACTGCGTCCAAAAGATAATACAACACCAGCAGGGAAAGATTCTCCTGACAGTTACAAACTGCCAGGAGACACCTGCTGGTGGACCACAGTACTGCAAGATAACTAATAAATGCCACCAGCGGATGGAACCTTTCCTGACAGTACCCCCCCTCAAAGGAGCGGCCTCCGGACGCTCCAACTAGCTGTTGCCGGAGAAAGTTCATGGCAATCAGCTGGGTAGTAGGCAAAGTCACATCCGGGCAGACAATCACATCAAGCTGGGCAGCAGGCAGGAACACCTCGGGCTGGGCAGCAGGCTCCGGGTCATCGAGCTGGGCAGCAGACAGGAACACTTCGGGCTGGGCAGCAGGCCCCGGGTCATCGAGCTGGGCAGCAGGCAGGAACACCTCGGGCTGGGCAGCAGGCTCCGGGTCATCGAGCTGGGCAGCAGGCAGGAACACCTCGGGCTGGACAGAAGGCTCCGGATCATCAAGCTGGGCTGCAGACAGGAACACTTCGGGCTGGGCAGCAGGCTCCGGGTCATCGAGCTGGGCAGCAGGCTCCGGGTCATCGAGCTGGGCAGCAGACAGGAACACTTCGGGCTGGGCAGCAGGCTCCGGGTCATCGAGCTGGGCAGCAGGCAGGGACACTTCGGGCTGGGCAGCAGGCTCCGGATCATCAAGCTGGGCAGCAGACAGGAACACTTCGGGCTGGGCAGCAGGCTCCGGGTCATCGAGCTGGGCAGCAGACGGGATCATCTCAGGCTGGGCAGCGGACGGGATCATCTCAGGCTGGGCAGCGGACGGGATCATCTCAGGCTGGGCAGCGGACGGGATCATCTCAGGCTGGGCAGCGGACGGGATCATCTCAGGCTGAGCAGCGGACGGGATCATCTCAGGCTGGGCAGCGGACGGGATCATCTCAGGCTGGGCAGCGGACGGGATCATCTCAGGCTGGGCAGCAGACGGGATCATCTCAGGCTGGGCAGCAGACGGGATCATCTCAGGCTGGGCAGCAGATGGGATCATCTCAGGCTGGGCAGCAGACGGGATCATCTCAGGCTTGGCAGCAGACGGGATCATTTCAGGCTGGGCAGCGGATGGGATCATCTCAGGCTGGGCAGTGGACGGGATCATCTCAGGCTGGGCAGCGGACGGGATCATCTCAGGCTGGGCAGCAGACGGGATCATCTCAGGCTGGGCAGCGGATGGGATCATCTCAGGCTGGGCAGCGGACGGGATCATCTCAGGCTGGGCAGCGGACGGGATCATCTCAGGCTGGGCAGCGGACGGGATCATCTCAGGCTGGCAGGCTGGTACAGGGTCTTCAGGCTGGTACAGGGTCTTCAGGCTGGCAGGCTGGTACAGGGTCTTCAGGCTGGCAGGCTGGTACAGGGTCTTCAGGCTGGCAGGCTGGTACAGGGTCTTCAGGCTGGCAGGCTGGTACAGGGTCTTCAGGCTGGCAGGCTAGCTCGAGAACCGCAGACTGGAAGGCTGGCTCGAAAACCGCAGGCTGGAAGGCTGGCTCAAGGACCGCAGGCTGGAAGGCTGGCTCAAGGACCGCAGGCTGGAAGGCTGGCTCAAGGACCGCAGGCTGGAAGGCTGGCTCAAGGACCGCAGGCTGGAAGGCTGGCTCAAGGACCGCAGGCTGGAAGGCTGGCTCAAGGACTGCAGGCTGGAAGGCTGGCTCTGGGACTGTAGGCTGGAAGGCTGGCTCGAGAACTGCAGACTGGAAGGCTGGCTCGAGAACTGCAAGCTGGAAGGCTGGCTCGGGAACTGCAAGCTGGAAGGCTGGTTCTGGAACTGCAAGCAGGAAGGCTGGTTCTGGAACTGCAAGCAGGAAGGCTGGTTCTGGAACTGCAAGCTGGAAGGCTGGTTCTGGAACTGCAAGCTGGAAGGCTGGTTCTGGAACTGCAAGCTGGAAGGCTGGCTCTGGAACTGCAGGCTGGGAAGCTGGCTCGAAGGCTGGTTCTGGAACTGCAAGCTGGAAGGCTGGTTCTGGAACTGCAAGCTGGAAGGCTGGTTCTGGAACTGCAAGCTGGAAGGCTGGCTCTGGAACTGCAGGCTGGGAAGCTGGCTCGAAGGCTGGTTCTGGAACTACAGGCTGGAGCAGGTTGGTGGGTGTGGAGGAAGGTGGGATTACTGGTTGGATTGTGTGGGTAGGGAAATACTTCCGCTTCTTTTTAGATTTGGTTACTGCAGGTTTGCACATAACGGGGGGAGTATATGGAAAAGATGGAATCGAGCAAATGGAAGAATATGGCAGGGATACGGGGACAGTGGCTGGAGGAGGTTCTTGTGGGCTTGCAGGCAGCTGAGAAGAGGCAGGTGGGTTGAATGCAGGATAGGTGCAGGGAGCAGAGACTGGATATTGATACCTGGTGGGAAGTAGTGTGTACTGAACTGCGACTGGGGTTGCCATGGGTGATGGAGAAATACTCTTGGGCAGGCAGGTGTCTGGCAGCAGAGATGTTTTTTTGTGGGCTGGCTGGGGCTGATTGCAAAATATCAGACCATGCTGAGAGTAGTGGCTGCACAAACTGCAGTTTACATTCTGCCTGTCTGACAAGGGATTGTACACAATCAACACACTCTATTATTTTCTGTTGGGAACAAGCTGTGTAATGTTCAAAAAAGTATGGGGAGTCATCCTCCAGAAGCCAAACCAAAGATACAACCTGATTAACATTAAAGGGGGGAGAAAAATCATCATGGCCCTCTGGGATACAAGGCAAAGCCAGCTCTGTGCAGATTTTAATTAAAGGTTGAACATCCCCAAACATCATACAGCCCTGATCAACCCAGGAGTGAGCTAAACGAATAATCTCTAGCAGCTGATCACTGGTCCACTCTTTCAGTGTCTGACGGAGATATTCACCACTCTCTGACGCCAGCAGAGTATAATAAGGAATCATATCAGAGTTCATTTTAGCAGAGTAACAGAACCAAAATGGGTCCTCTGTGCAGCTACTTCTGATCATTAATGGCCCTGGTATACTGTCACGTACCAAGTGTGACCAGAACTGTGCAGCTAGCAACAGAGGAACACCAAACACGTATAAGTGAAATATAAAGATTTATTAAAGATAAGTGAAATAATATATATATAACCACCTCCAATACCACACAGTGCACAACAACCAATAACAAACAGAACCCACAATTAATAACAGTAACAGACAAATATGTACAAGTAATGGGGAAACCAGAATCATAAACAGGGCCAGGCCGAGGTCAAACACAGGGGGATCATCAGATGGGGTAAGGATGGATCAGGACAGGGAGACAGGATCAAGCAGGGGGCAACCAGGCTGCAGAGCAGGGATCAGGGATTAGGACGGACACAACAGTAGGGATGGGCCCGGTGCTCGATTCGAACCCATGTTCGAATCGAGCATCGGGCGTTCGCTCGCTCGTCGAGCCCAGAACTATTTGGGCTGTTCGCATCACATTCGTGTGATGCGAGCGGCCCCGCAATGCATTGCGGCCGGCGCGGCCGGCGCAGTGCATTGCTGGCTGATGATTGGCCAAGCATGCACTGTGACCCCGCATGCTTGGCCAATCACAGCGCCCGAAACTCGGAGAGCAATAATTGGCTACAGGCAGGACGGCTGTAGCCAATTACAGCTCAGGGGCTTTAGTACACGCCCCACCATTTAAAAGGCCGCCACGCCATCGGCCCCGGTCACATGAGTTCCGGCTTTAGGAGAGATTAGTCTGCTGATTCTGTCTTTGCTTGATACTGAAAGATTTGCTCTTCTTTGCTAAACCATTGGCTATTTCTTTGCTAAACCATTGCTACCTAAGTCATTGATCATTCATTGCTGCTGATTGCACAGTTAGTGTGTTATTAGCTGCTGCTGGGGATTAGTCTGGTGCGTGCTTACTGTTAGTACAGTATTGCAGTAGTACCAACCGCAGTGCTGTTAGCACAGCATTGCACCCCAACAGCACTCATAGGACTTCTAGTGTGTTAGTGGCAGCAAACAGAGCTCCTATATTTTCTTCTCAGCAGCACCCATAGGACTTCTAGTGTGTTAGTGGCATCACACAGAGCTCCTATATTTTCTTCTCAGCAGCACCCATAGGACTTCTAGTGTGTTAGTGGCAGCAAACAGAGCTCCTATATTTTCTTCTCAGCAGCACCCATAGGACTTCTAGTGTGTTAGTGGCAGCAAACAGAGCTCCTATATTTTCTTCTCAGCAGCACCCATAGGACTTCTAGTGTGTTAGTGGCAGCAAACAGAGCTCCTATATTTTCTTCTCAGCAGCACCCATAGGACTTCTAGTGTGTTAGTGGCAGCAAACAGAGCTCCTATATTTTCTTCTCAGCAGCACCCATAGGACTTCTAGTGTGTTAGTGGCATCACACAGAGCTCCTATATTTTCTTCTCAGCAGCACCCATAGGACTTCTAGTGTGTTAGTGGCAGCAAACAGAGCTCCTATATTTTCTTCTCAGCAGCACCCATAGGACTTCTAGTGTGTTAGTGGCAGCAAACAGAGCTCCTATATTTTCTTCTCAGCAGCACCCATAGGACTTCTAGTGTGTTAGTGGCAGCAAACAGAGCTCCTATATTTTCTTCTCAGCAGCACCCATAGGACTTCTAGTGTGTTAGTGGCATCACACAGAGCTCCTATATTTTCTTCTCAGCAGCACCCATAGGACTTCTAGTGTGTTAGTGGCAGCAAACAGAGCTCCTATATTTTCTTCTCAGCAGCACCCATAGGACTTCTAGTGTGTTAGTGGCAGCAAACAGAGCTCCTATATTTTCTTGTCAGCAGCACACATAGTACCTATAGTGTGTTAGTGTCAGCACCCATAGGACCTACAGTGTGTTGTGAGCACACATAGGAGTTCTATTTTTTATACTATATACACTACCGACTACAATGGCTGGAAGACCGCCAAGGAGAGGCAGAGCGTGCCGAGGCAAGAACACAGGGCAGGCAGGCTCTGTTTCTAGAGACAACAGTGCTGGCCGTGGACGTGGTCGTGCATCGTCATCAGCACGTGGCCATGGGACACGCTTGTCTTTGTTTTCGGCAGCTGGACATGTGGAGCCGCATCATGCCGAAGGCTTGGTAGAATGGATGACCAAGCCCTCCTCATCCTCCTCATCCTCTCTCACCCAGGCTCAGGGTACTGGCAGAGCAGCTGCCAACGCGTACTCAATGGCATCATCAGCCACCCCTTCCCTAGACCCACCATGTCCTCCTGAGGAGTCCCCCGAACTGTTTGAGCACAGTGTTGGGTACATGCTCCAGGAGGATGCCCAACGATTCGAAGGCTCGGATGATGATACCCAGCTTGAGGAAGTCAGTAGTGTGCGCGCAGAGAGAGGGGATGCTGAAGGACAGCAATCTGGCAGTAGTGTTCCACCAGCTGCAGCTTACTGCCAGGTTTGCTCTAGTGGTGAAGAGGGAGGGGATGATGAGGTCACTGACTCCACGTGGGTGCCTGAAGGGAGAGAGGAGGAGGAGGAGGAGGATGCAGCGTCACATGTCCAACGAGGCAGGATGCCCCCTGGAGGCCAGCTAGAGGCCAGCACAGCAACTGTACCACACCGCAGAGCTCCGCCTGTGCAGGGCGCTGCCTCTGCACATTATCACAAAAGTTCTTTGGTGTGGGCCTTTTTTGAGACGAGTGCATCAGATCGCACCACTGCTATTTGCAATATTTGTCTCAAGCGTATCTCGCGTGGCCAAAACATCAGCCGCTTGGGCACCACAAGCATGAGCAGACATATGTCGACCTGCCATGCAGCTCGTTGGCAAGCACACATAAAAGACCCACACCAAAGAACAAAGCGGACCTCTCCTTGCTCCTCATCAGCTGGGATCTCCATCCCCACTATATCTTCAGTCCTCTCTGAAAGCTGCTCTGAGAGGACTGAAGGTGTAGAATTAGGTGTGTCACAACCAAGTACTTGCAGTACACCGACGTCCGATTGTAGCAGGCAAATTTCCCTGCCCCAGCTGCTGGACCGTCGAAAGAAGTATACTCCCAGCCATCCACATGCCCAGCGGTTGAATGCTAGCTTGGCTAAATTGCTAGCACTTCAACTGCTGCCTTTTCAGTTGATAGACTCGGCCCCCTTCCGTGAGTTTGTTCAATGTGCGGTTCCTCAGTGGCAGGTTCCCAGACACCACTTTTTCTCACGGAAGGCGATTCCGTCTCTCTACTGGCATGTGGAAGGCAATGTCCATGCCTCGCTGGACAGGGCGGTCAGCGGTAAGGTGCATATTACCGCTGACTCATGGTCCAGCAGGCATGGACAGGGACGTTATCTTTCTTTCACGGCCCATTGGGTCACTCTATTGGCAGCTGGGAGGGATGCAGGACAAGGTGCAGTAGTGTTGGAGGTTGTTCCGCCACCACGCCTCCAAAATGCTACTACTGGTTGTGACACACCTCTCTCCTCCACCCCCTCCTCTTCTTCTTCCTCCATGTCCTCTTCGAGTGCTCTGTCCTCGGAACCAGCGGTGCTCCGTAGGCGTACAAGGGGCTACGCGAGTACGCAGGCAAAAAGATGCCATGCCGTGCTTGCGCTGGTGTGTTTGGGGGACAGGAGCCACACTGGGCCAGAGGTTCTGGCAGCTCTGCAGGGGCAGGCCGAGAGGTGGTTGACGCCACGCCAGCTTAAGCCAGGAATGGTCGTTTCTGATAATGGCACCAACCTCCTCTCCGCCCTGCGACAGGGGCAGCTCACCCATGTGCCCTGTATGGCTCACGTCCTCAACCTGGTGGTGCAGCGGTTCTTGGGCAGGTTCCCAGGCTTACAGGATGTTCTGAGGCAGGCCAGGAAAGTCTGTGTGCATTTCCGCCGATCTTATAATGCCAGTGCTCGGCTGACTGAGCTGCAAAAGGAGCTGAACCTGCCCAAGAACCGCCTAATATGTGACATGCCCACCAGGTGGAACTCAACGTTGGCCATGCTGCAGCGACTGCACACGCAGCAGAGGGCCATCAATGAGTACCTTTGCGACTACGGCACCAGGACAGGGTCAGGGGAGCTTGGCTTTTTTTCCCCACGCCAGTGGAGCATGATCAGGGATGCATGCACTGTCCTCTCACCATTTGAGGAGGCCACGAGGATGGTGAGCAGTGACAGTGCATGCATCAGTGACACTGTACCTCTTGTCCACCTGTTGGAGCATACGCTGCGTGGGATAATGGACAGGGCACTTGAGGCAGAACAGAGGCAGGAAGAGGAGGACTTCCTTGTCTCTCAAGGCCCCCTTTATCCAGACAATGTTCCTTCTGTCCCACCCATCACACAGGAAGAGGAGGAGGAGGAGGAGGATTGTGTGAGCATGGAGGTGGAGCCTGGCACTCAGCATCAGCAGCAGCAGTCTTTTAGGGATGATGTACAGTCCCAACAAACCAGTGGACTTGTACGTGGCTGGGAGGAGGTGGCTGGCGATCATGTCATCCTCAGTGACCCAGAAGACTCCGGACCGAATGCCTCAGCTAACCTACGCTGCATGGCCTCCCTGATCCTGCAAAGCCTGCGGAAGGATCCTCGTGTTCTTCGGATCAAGGAGAGTGACCATTACTGGCTGGCCACTCTCCTTGATCCACGGTACAAGGGTAAGGTTGCGGACCTTATCTTGCCGTCGCAGAGGGAGCAGAGGATGAGACATCTCAGGGAGGCCTTGCAGAAAGGTCTGTGCAACGCGTTCCCAGAAACTGGGAGGTTACAAACTCCTGGTCCTGGACGACAAGTTGCTGAGGCTTCGGTCAGTAGCAGAAGGAGCGGTGGGGAAGGTGGACGTCTGACCGATGCGTTCAGACAATTTTTTAGTCCGCAGCCCCAAGGTATGATCGGTTCCAGCAACCATCGCCAGCGTCTGATATACATGGTGCAGGAATACCTAGGGGCAAGGTCAGACTTGGACACCTTTCCCACCGAAAATCCTCTGGCTTACTGGGTCCTGAGGATGGATCACTGGCCAGAGCTTGCACAGTATGCAATTGAGCTACTGGCCTGTCCTGCATCCAGCGTTCTTTCCGAACGCACATTCAGTGCTGCTGGAGGATTTGTCACCGATCATAGGGTGCGCCTGTCCACCGACTCGGTTGATCGACTGACCTTCATAAAAATGAATCAGTCTTGGATCACCACCAGCTACCAGACACCTGAAGCGGATATAACGGAATAATTTATAATGTCACATCCCTTCAAGACTGCCTATGCTGATGCTGAGTGACTGTCCTGTTATGTTCACTGACTATCCTCTTCCTCCTCCTCAATGATCCATGCCACCACACCAGTGCCTAAGGCACAATTTTTCAGCCCCTGTATAACAGGGGCGTGTAATTACAATTTTTTAAAAAGATGCTTCGCAACAGGTGTGACTGCTGTGCTCAGAGTACAGTATCTGTGAGGGGTTGCAGTGTTGTGGCACCAGCACCAATGCCTAAGGCACAATTTTTCAGCCCCTGTTTAACAGGGGCGTGTAATTACAAATCTTGATCTAATAGTTCACAGCAGGGCCCATTCCTGCGCCCACCAAGAGTAACTATGAGGGCCTACAGTCTTGTGGCAACACCGTCCACCACCACCACCACCACCAAAGGCCCAATTTTTCTGCCCTGTTCAACAGGTGCATGCAATTACAAATCTTGATCTAATAACTCACAGCAGGGCCCATTCCTGCACCCACCAAGAGTAACTGTGAGGGCTTACAGTCTTGTGGCAACACCGTCCACCACCACCACCACCACCACCAAAGGCCCAATTTTTCTGCCCGGTTCAACAGGTGCATGCAAGTACAAATCTTGATCTATTAACTCACAGCAGGGCCCATTCCTGTGCCCACCAGTCTTGTGGCTACACCAACATCTAATAGGGCAAATTTCTGCAGAGTATATACGGCAGGCCCCTACTTTCAAACATCCAACTTACAAACGACTCCTACTTGCAAACGGCAAGAGAAAACAGGAAGTGAGAGGAAATCTACCCCTAGGAAGGAAAATTCTATCCTGTTAGATTTAATTTGGGAAAAAGGTATCTCCTCTCTACTGATGCTTTATCACCAATCCTTGTTTCAATTAAAACCCCACTTTTCCAAAAACATTTGTCATTGGGACGGAAAGTGAGGTGACATGTTCTGAACAGATGTGCAAAGACAGCAAATGTTACAGGGGTGATAACCCCTCCCTATGTTCTCCAAAAAGCTTAAAAATTGATTTTTTTGGGATGTAGCTACACTTCATAATGTACCTGTTCAGATTCTACTTAAGAACAAACCTACAGTCCATGTCTTGTTTGCACCACCTATATACTGCTGTTCAGAGTATATAGGGTTGTAGGTATAGGGTTTTATTTTGGGTGCGGGGTCCCCCTTAGTATCCATACAAGACCCAAAGGGGCTGGGGTGGGGGGGGGGGGGGTGATGGGGTAGCCATGCCATTTTTCTCAAGGATTTTCAGCCATATGGCGGCCAGGACAAGACATGACATTAAAGCCGCAAGTGGTTTTAAATGGCTTCTTTTTTTCCTTTACAAATGTCATTTTGTGCAAGGACAGTTCTAAACACGGGAAACACATGCCACTTCACAGGCATACTTTAGACACCCCCCAGGTACCATATTTAAAGGAAAATTTCACTTTTTTTTTTTCACTTTATGCATCATTAAAATGACTGCTCCCGAAAAAACTTTAGTTTTTAAAATTTCTTTTTGCATTGATATATGTCCCCTGGGGCAGGACCCGGGTCCCCAAACCTGTTTTATAACATTAACATGCATATTGGCCGTTGTAATTAGCAATTTTGATTTCGAACGTTCGCGTCCATTATAACGAATAGGGTTCGAAAATTCGCGCGAACTTTCGGTCCGTTCGAAGGTTCTGGTGCGAACCGAACCCGGGGGTGTTCGGCTCATCCCTACACAACAGGTTCAGGATCAGGTTACAGGTTCAGGTTACAGGGATCAGGATACATGGATCAAGGTTCAAGCAGACAGGCTACAGGTCAGGGCACGAGGACGATACCAGGGCAGTGTGTGTATACACCTGCCGGGTATTTATAGGAATGCCTGATTAGCTTCAGGTCACACCTGATCGGAGGGAGGGCAGTCTGCTCCACACTGCCAGGATCCATCCGCTGGTGGAAACCAGTACTGCGTCCAAAAGATAATACAACACCAGCAGGGAAAGATTCTCCTGACAGTTACAAACTGCCAGGAGACACCTGCTGGTGGACCACAGTACTGCAAGATAACTAATAAATGCCACCAGCGGATGGAACCTTTCCTGACAGACACATACTATATACCCCAGAGGAGGATATCCCCCCTCCTGATAATATTACCCTAACAATACAAACTGTAAACAGGAATATAATTAACATAGCTAAACAACAGACAACATATAAACACATAACAAACCCCAACCCACCTCAGACTATACGGCAACAGTCTCTAAAACAAACTCCTACAATATTCCAGAAGTCTGAAAAGGTGGAATTAATTCATCTTCATAGATTTTCTTAAGGGATATTGTTGATGAATATTTCTGTCCCAAGAGGGGAAGCTTTATTGTCCTTATTTAGAGAAGTAATCCAAACCACCCTCTCAGCATCCATTAAGTGGTTGTACATCATTATAGAATGATCTGCTTTCTCCATGGGCCATAATCAGTGGGTTGGAGGCTTACCCCTAGTCCTCCTCAAAAGCCCCTATCCTAGGTGGTTCTGTCACAAGCACCAATTTAAGCCAAGAAAAATGGTGACAACTTTTAACATCAATGAGCCCATTACAATCCGTTTCTTTAAAAAATGTAGACATTACTATTTGACTATCCAAAATTGTAATATTCAAATCCAAAGAATGGATCTCTGTCTTGCTTGACTCATGTGGTAAGGATATCTCTCGGTCATTAGCATTCAAAAATTCCATAAAACCATTCAGAGAGTCAAAATCACCCTTCCACAGGAGGAGGATGTCATCTACATACCTTTTCCAAAGCACCAACTCAGGCCTACGTTCCTTATAGATGACATCCTCCTCCTGTGGGAAGAGGACATCATCTATATACCTTTTCCAGAGCACTAACTCAGGCCTACGTTCCTTATAGATGATGTCCTCCTCCCACTTGACCATGAACAGGTTGTCCATGCTGGGCACAAACTTGGCCCCCATGGCCACCCCTTTATCCTGAAGATAATAAGCGCCATTGAACCAAAAGTAAGTCCCATTGTGAAGTCCAACATTGAGAGAAAGAACTCCCACTGTGGATCACATAACGAGACATCCCCTCATAGGTAGTAATCAACTGCCTCACGTCCTTGGTGCTTATATTATCGTATACACTGATGATACGTCTTTCATTACATGTACCACGCGGAATGTAGTATACTTAATTCAATGTCCTTGCGGCCTTCAGTACGTCGGACGCATGGTACGCATTTTGCAAACTAGATTCAATGAACACTTTGCAAGGGGTATCCCAATCATAATGTGTGCAGTTGCCCTCTGCAAGTGCACTTGCTCCAGAGCTTAGTAAATGAGCAGAAACTCTACTGACTTCTATCATTCAATCATGTGCAAGTAAAAATGCTGTTTTTTATTTTCCTTGCATGTGATTGGCTATTCTTTGCAAAATGAAGCCTTACGTTATTTACTAAGCTCTGGAGCAACTGCACTTGCAGAGGGCAAATGCCCTTTCCATAGTCTTTTTACCTTTAGTAAATCAACCCCTATGTGTTATAACATAATAGAAACCCAGAAGGAACTCTATTTCTAGGCACAGACAAGTTTACCCCTAACTGGAGAGGTAATCACACCAAACGTGAAATATCAAAATTAAAAACCAGATAGATTTATTTATTGAGAACCTATGTTCCATATGGTTTCAATATTGGATGGGATGTGAATGCTTTTATCAATAACAACTAGGGATGAGCTTTATGTTCGAGTCAAACTCATGTTCGACTCAAACATTGGCTGTTCGCCGAACAGCGAACAATTTGGGGTGTTCGCGGCAAATTCGAAAAGCCGCGGAACACCCTTTAGAAGTCTATGGGAGAAATCTAAAGTGCTAATTTTAAAGATTAATATGCAAGTTATTGTCATAAAAAGTGTTTGGGGACCTGGGTTCTGCCCCAAGGGACATGTATCAATGCAAAAATAAGTTTTAAAAACGTCAGTTTTTTTCGGGAGTAGTGATTTTAATAATGCTTAAAGTGAAACAATAAAAGTGAAATATTCCTTTAAATTTCGTACCTGGGGGGTGTCTAAAGTATGCCTTTAAAGTAGCGCATGTTTCCCGTGTTTATAACTGTCCCTGCACAAAGTGTAATTTCTGAAGGAAAAAAAATCATTTAAAAGCACTCGCGGCTATAATGAATTGTCGGTCCCGGCAATACAAAGAAAAGTCATTGAAAGTCATTGAAAAAATAAATAAAAATGCGTGGGGGTCCCCCCAAATTCAATTGCCAGGCCCTTCAGGTCTGGTATGGATATTAAGGGGAACCCTGCGTCAAATTTAAAAAAGAAATTATGTGGGGTTCCCCCCAAATATCCATACCAGGCCCTTCAGGTCTGGTATGGATTTTAAGGGGAACTTCATTCCAAATTTAAAAAAAATGGCGTGAAGTTCCCCCCAAAAATCCATACCAGACCCTTTATCCGAGCACGCAACCTGGCAGGTCGCAGGAAAAGAGGGGGGGGGACGAGAGAGCGCTCCCCTCCTCCTGAACCGTACCAGGCCACATGCCCTCAACATGGGGAGGATGCTTTGGGGTTCTGTGACCCCTCAAAGCACCATGTCCCCATGTTGATGGGGACAAGGGCCTCATCCCCACAACCCTTGCCTGGTGGTTGTGGGGGTCTTCGGGCGGGGGGCTTATCAGAATCTGTAAGCCCCTTTTAACAAAGGGGACCCCCAGATTCCGGTCCCCCCCTATGTGAATTGGTAAGGGGGTACATTGTACCCCTACCATTTCACAAAAGAAAGTGTCAAAAAAATTAAAAACCACACAGACACCGTTGTGAAAAGTCCTTTATTAAAAATAAAAAAGCCATTCCAGCGTTGTAATGCAGTCTGTCCAGCGACGATCCATGAATCTCCAGTGATGCGGCGAGTCTCCAGCGACGAACGACGCACATCTTCCCTGCACCGGAGCCTTCCAGCTAATGACGCGCAAGCAAATCTTGGTAACATACCGAAAGGTCAGTTCATCAGGCTTAGGCGAAATTGCACAAGGGAGGAGGATTTTCTTACACAGACTCAGATTCTGTCATCCAGATTCCAACAGAAAGGGTACGACAGGGACTCTTTAGATAAAGAGATAGAGAATGTACGTACCTTGGATAGGGGGCCATTGGTTGCTGATCAAGTCAGAGAAACCAATATTAGTGTCTCTAATTTCAAAATGGTACTGAATTACAATGTTCAACGTAAGAAATTTGAAAAACTTGTTTCAAATAATTGGTCAATATTGAAGCAAGATAAGGTTTTAGGCCCTCTGTTGCCATCACGTCCAGCATTCATTTATAAGAAAGCCCCTTCTCTGCGTGATCGTTTGGCAACAGGAGTTGTTGATCCCCCGGTGCATTCTGAAAGTAGACTTTTTTCTTTCCTCTCTGTTTTTTATGCTTGTGGGCGGTGTACAGCCTGCAAACATTCTAAGTGCAATATTAACCAATATTAATCGGACCCCCCTCCGGTACAGTGAGTGGCCGGGATCGCTTCGGGAGCGATCTGTGATGAGGGGGCCGCCATTCTATTCTGGCCACCCCCTCGCGATCGCTCCCGGCGAATGAAAAGCTTCCTCTGCCTGTGTAATGTTTACACAGGCAGGAGGAAGTGATGTCATCCCTCATGCGGCGCTCACATATACTGAGCGCCGCATGAGAGAAGACACAGAGGTTAGTGCACACACACTACACTAACACCAGCACACATAGGCACATGATCGCCCCCCCAGACACCCCCAGATCACCCCCCCAGCCCCCAGTCACAGTGTCACTGATTGCAGTGACCATGTATTTAGTGATCCCTGCAATCAGTGACATTTGTGACTGTAAAAGTGTCACTACATTTAGTTTTAGGTCCAGTGTAGCCCCCTAACCCCCCTAATAAAGGTTTAACCCCCTGATCACCCCCCAGATAACCCTTTCACCCCCTAGCACCGCCATCGCTAAGCGATCATTTTTCTGATCGATGTCTTAGCGTCGGTGATGCTGATCGGTAGCCAGTAATGTTTTTTAGGTTCGCCGCAGGTTTTTATAGCGTCGGGTACCCCCATATATTACCTAATAAAGGTTTAACCCCCTTGATCGCCCCCCAGATAACCCTTTCACCCCCTATCACCACTGTCGCTAAGCGATCACCCCCCAGCCCCCAGTCACAGTGTCACTGATTGCAGTGACCATTTATTTACTGATCACTGCAATCAGTGACATTTGTGACTGTAAAAGTGTTAGGGCAGTTAGTTTTAGGTCCAGTGTAGCCCCCTAACCCCCCTAATAAAGGTTTAACCCCTTGATCATCCCCCAGGTAACCCTTTCACCCCTAGCACCGCCGTCACTAAGCGATCGTTTTTCTGATCGCTGTTTTAGTGTCGTGATGCCGATAGGTAGCCAGTTATTTTTTTTAGGTTCGCCGCAGATTTTTATAGCGTCGGGTACGCCCATATATTACCTAATAAAGGTTTAACCCCTTGATCGCCCCCCCAGGTAACCCTTTCACCCCCTTTTGCCAGTGTCACTAAGCGATCGTTTTTCTGATCGCTGTCTTAGTGTCGGTGATGCCGATAGGTAGCCAGTTATTTTTTTTAGGTTCGCCGCAGGTTTTTATAGCGTCGGGTACCCCATATATTACCTAATAAAGGTTTAACCCCCTGATTGCCCCTAGTTAACCCTTTCACCAGTGATCACCATATAAGTGTTACGGGTGACGCTGGTTAGTTAGTTTGTTTTTTATAGTGTCAGGGCACCCGCCGTATATAACCCAATAAAGGTTTAACCCCCTGATCGCCCGGCGGGTGATATCAATTAGGTTTTAGTGTCAGAGAGGGTCTGCGTCGCCCCAGGCAGCGTCAGGTTAGTGCCAGTAACGCTAACACCCACGCGTGAAGCATACACCTCCCTTAGTGGTATAGTGTCTGAACAGATCAATATATGATCTGATCAGATCTATACTAGCGTCCCCAGCAATTTAGGGTTCCCAAAAACGTAGTGTTAGCGGGATCAGCCCAGATACCTGCTAGCACCTGTGTTTTGCCCCTCCGTCCAGCCCAGGCCACCCAAGTGCAGTATCGATCGATCACTGTCACTTACAAAACACAACACACATAACTGCAGCGTTCGCAGAGACAGGCCTGATCCCTGCGACTCCAGTGCTGTAGGAGGTGATTTCACCACCACAGTTAAAAAAAAGAGCATATATGCCGAAGCATGGGGGCAGCAGGGGCGGAGGAGCGATTTTGCTCCTAATGCCGCGTACATACGGTCAAAATTCCAACTGAGGCATGCCCGTGGAAAGGTCCGACCATGTGTGTGCGGCATAACTTGCCCCCGTGCTTCGGCATATATAAATGGTGCATGTATGCCCATCGTTAGAAGTGTGTGAATGAAGGGAGGTATTCTAATGGTGGGCATACCCACCGATCAATCTCTTTTTTTCGTTCAGCCAACAGGCTGCATGAAAAAAAAGATTACAATACATGTCCAACAAGGACCAGCAACGTACTGGTATGTTGCTGGACTTTGGTTATACCAGATTGATGCCTGCGGGTTTAGGTATCATCTTGGTATCATTCTTTTCAGCCAGCGGCCGACTTTCATGTAAAAGCAATCCTAGCGGATAATTAGCCTCTGGACTGCTTTTACAATCAGTGGGAGGGAATGTCCCCCCCGGATATAAAAAGCGCCATTGGGAAATTGGGAAAGCATTTTATCACACCGATCTTGGTGTGGTCAGATGCTTTGAGGGCAGAGGAAAGATCTAGGGTCCAACAGACCCCAGTTTTTTCAAAAAAAGAGTACCTGTCACTACCTATTGCTATCATAGGGGATATTTACATTCCCTGAGATAACAATAAAAATGATAAAAAAAAATATGGAAAGAACAGTTTAAAAATAAAAAGAAAAAGAAAAATTAATAATAAAAAAAAAAGCACCCCTGTCCCGCCCTGCTCTTGCGCAATAGCGAACGCAAGCGTCGGTCTGGCGTCATATGTAAACAGCAATTGCATCATGCATGTGAGGTATCACCGCGAAGGTCAGATCGAGGGCAGTCATTTTAGCAGTAGACCTTCTCTGTAAATCTAACGTAGTACCCTGTAAAGGCTTTTAAAAATGTATATAGTTTGTCGCCACTGCGAGTTTGTGCGAAATTTTAAAGCATTTCGTGTTTGGTATCTATGTACTCGGCCTAAGATCATCTTTTTTATTTCATCAAACATTTGGCCAATATAGTGTGTTTTAATGCATTAAAATTAAAAAAAGTGTATTTTTTCCCAAAAAAATGTGTTTGAAAAATCGCTGCGCAAATACTGTGTGGAAAAAAAAAATGCAACACCCACCATTTTAATCTGTAGGGCCTTTGCTTTAAAAAAATATATAATGTTTGGGGGTTCAATATAATTTTCTTGCAAAAAAAAAAATGTTTTCATGTAAACAAAAAGTGTCAGAAAGGGCTTTGTCTTCAAGTGGTTAGAAGAGTGGATGTAAGTTTCCTAATGTTGTGTATAAAATGCCAGGACAGTTCAAACCCCCCCAAATGACCCCATTTTGGAAAGCAGACACCCCAAGCTATATACTGAAAGGCATGTCGAGTCCATGGAATATTTTATATGTTGACACAAGTTGCGGAAAAAAAACAATTTATTTATTTATTCTTTTTTTTTTGCACAAAGTTGTCACTAAATGATATATTGCTCAAACATGCCATGGGCATATGTGTAATTACACCCCAAAATACATTCTGTTGCTTCTCCTGAGTACGGGGATACCACATGTGTGAGACTTTTTGGGAGCCTAGCCGCGTACGGGACCCCAAAAACCAAGCACCGCCTTCAGGCTTTCTAAGGGTATATAAAATAAAAAAATGCAGCGCCTAAATAGTATATAGATATTCCAACACCAGGAGTGGGGAAAAAGAAATGGGTACTCTTACCCCTATGTTTGGACACACACACCAGCGGTTGTGGGTCAAACAAGCAGAAGGTGCGGATAAGAAATCCTCTGGAACCATCCTCACGGTGCGATAAGTGCAGGAACACAGGATCTCCAGCTGGATATCTCCACGGTTGTAATACGAAGCGTCAAGGATATCAGTGCATCAGAAGTGGTGATAATAACCATAAAACCAAAAAAGGGAAGCTCCAAATAGTGCAGGATCAGAAGGTAATTAAAAAGACTTTGTTTATTCAAACAAAAAAGTCACAGAACACACATAGGTGTTTAAAGAACAAAGTTTTTAAAAAATGAAACAGGCTTCCATGCAGAGGCTTGTACAAGCAATATCAGAATAAAAAAAGCGTAGCTATAGGCAGGTCCATGTACCCGCCCCAGTTTATGCATTCTTTTCCCCCACTCCTGGTGTTGGAATCACGTTCCCGGGTGTTGCTGCTATATAAATATATATATTTATATGAACTTGAAGTCGCCATGGATACACCGAATTTTGATTGATTGTTTTTGTTCACTTATTGAGCATCATACTGGACTTTGTTGTCAGTTATATCACCTCACAGGATGTTATATATGAAATTGCACTTTTTATTTGTTGCTGTGTACACACACTTTTTAGGGTCACCCCCTTTATTTGTGGTATTTGGAATTTACACACGCCCAGATTTATACATATCTCTGGGTTCTATATACTATTTAGGCGCTGCATTTTTTTATTTTATATTACCTACTTTGCAATTTGTCTATTTGCTGATGCTAGCAGCAATTCATTTATTTGTTCACTCAGTAGCGCATACTTTGTTTATTTTTTACATTTTTCTGAGGGTATAAATTTTTAATTTCACTCCTCACTGCCTATCACAGTTTCGGAGGCCATGGAATGCCCAGATGGCACAAAATCCCCCCAAATGACCCCATTTTGGAAAGTAGACACCCCAAGCTATTTGCTGAGAGGTATGGTGAGTATTTTGCAGATCTCGCTTTTTGTCACAAAGTTTTGAAATAAAAAAAAAAATATGTCTTTCTTAATTTTCAAAAACAAATGAGAACTGTAAAATACTCACCATGCCTCTCAGCAAATAGCTTGGGGTATCTACTTTCCAAAATGGGGTCATTTGGGGGGGGGGGGGTTTGTGCTATTTTGGCATTTTATGGCCTTCGAAACTGTGATAGGTAGTGAGGAGTGAAATCAAAAATTTGCGCCCTTAGAAATCCTGAAGGCGGTGCTTGGTTTTCGGGGGCCCGCATGCGGCTAGGCTCCCAAAAAGTCCCACACATGTGGTATCCCCGTACTCAGGAGAAGCAGCAAAATATATTTTGGGGTGCAATTCCACATATAACCATGGCATGTGTGAGCAATATATCATTTAGTGACAACTTTTTGTAATTTTTTTTTTAGTCATTATTCAATCACTTGGGACAAAAAAATAAAATATTCAATGGGCTCAAAATGCCTCTCAGCAATTTCCTTGGGGTGTCTTCTTTCAAAAATGGGGTCATTTGGGGGGGTTTTGTACTGCCCTGCCATTTTAGCACCTCAAGAAATGCGATAGGCAGTCATAAATTAAAAGCTGTGTAAATTTCAGAAAATGTACCCTAGTTTGTAGACGCTATAACTTTTGCGCAAACCAATAAATATACGCTTATTGACATTTGTTTTACTAAAGACATGTGGCTGAATACATTTTGGCCTAAATGTATGACTAAAATTGAGTTTATTCGATTTTTCTTATAACAAAAAGTAGAAAATATAATTATTTTTCTAAATTTTCAGTCTTTTTCCGTTTATATCGAAAAAAAAAAAAATCGCAGAGGCAATCAAATACCATTAAAAGAAAGCTCTATTTGTGGGAAGAAAAGGACGCAAATTTCGTTTGGGTACAACATTGCATGTCCGCACAATTTCCAGTTAAAGCAGCGCAGTGCCAAATTCTGAAAACACCTCTGGTCCTTAACCTGCATAATGGTCCGGGGCTTAAGTGGTTAAAAAGCGGAAAGATTTTCTTGCTACGGCCACTAATAAATCATACAAGATAGGCCAGTTGATTGCATGCACTACTATAGGGGTTGTTTACATGCTCGAATGTGAATGTGGTCTCCAATATATTGGCAGAACTTCCAGACCACTTCACGTTCGATTAGGAGAGCATGTGAAGAACACCAAAAGGGGAGTTAAAACACACAAATGTTTCCAGACATTTTAAATTGGTGCATAACCAAAACCCTAGAGGCTTAAAATTTTGGGGCATTGAACGAGTAATTAAACATTGGAGAGGCGGTAGTTTTATACGCCAGTTAAGCCGCAGGGAATCTCATTGGATTCATGAGACAAAAGTTTTAGTACCTGCTGGCTTGAACGTTGAATTCGATGTAAATTGTTTTATTTCCGATCGTTAATTTTATATTTTTATCCGCCTGATTTTAAATATGTATTTTTGTGGTATTTTATATGGTTTTTATATTTTTCTTTCTTTTTTCTTTTTTCTTTTTCTTTTTATATATATATATATATATTTTTTTTTTTTTTTTTTATATATATATATATATATAGATTTTTCTTTGAGTGATTAGTTTAGTAATTTTATTGCTAGTTTCAACAGTGTATTTTTTTGATATGCATGACCATTTGACTAATTTATTTTGAAATTGCATTATGAGTGTCAGCAGAAGACGCGGGTTACTATTTACATGCTGTTTATTTGTTTCTTTTTAAGGTTTGTTTGTTAATCAAATAAGCCAAGTAATTTATTCCATTGAGCTGGTGCAGTAAAGTTTTTTCCCTATGGGATTCTTGCTTCTCTTTACATTTGGTCTGTCCCGGCCCCTGTTCTATTCCCTGCTGGCAGGGTTTCCATGACAATCCATTGTTGATTGCGTTGGGATTGGTTGGTTTCACATTCCATTGATATTAATAGCGGGTGATTTACGCTGTTCCGTACCGCTGATGAAGTCCCGCCCATTTTTGGGACGCAACGCGTACAGAATACTTGAACAAGCGTGAAGTCACCCGCGTCTTTCTCTCCATGCTGACACTCGTATACTACATGCTGGCATTCCCATGCACTGGGGTTCGTTCAGTGCTACTTATGTAAGTGTACCTATTTTTTTCAATAAATATATGTTGTACCAAACAGAGAGCACTAGATTTCCATATCTTTTTGCATATCACTTTATCTGGGCCGGAGCTGTGACCTTGTGACCTGTGGACTTCCTCCTATCGTATTGCCTGGCTGATCTTATTCTACTTGGTTATTCATTCCCAGTGAGGGAAATTGCTTGCATGACCTGACTGTCTAGCTCAGGGGTCCATGTTCTGAGGTGAGCTGCAAACCTTTTTCGGTGGTGGAGGAATATCACAAAGTCACTATTTGATGTTTTAAGTAGTCACTTCTTTTTGGACACTTGCTTTGGGCCTCTACCTTTTAAAGTGACACTCTATGGACTTATTATTACTATTGTATTGCCTTTTTACATTATAGTTATTGTCTTTATTTTGTTTTTTTTGCGCTGCACTGCTTTTTTTACTAGCGCAAGCAGTGTTGACAGTTCTTTTATAACCAAGGTCGGAAACCCCCATGACGCATTAGAGGGGCCGGGGTTACCCGTCACGTCACGGAGGTTTCCGACCTCGGTTATAAAAGAACTGTCAACACTGCTTGCGTGTCATTAGCCGGGAGGCACCGATGCAGGGAAGATGTGCATCGTTCATCGCTGGAGACTCGCCGCATCGCTGGAGAATGATTCATGAATCGTCGCTGGACAGACTGCATTACAACGCTGAAATGGCTTTTTTTATTTTTTATTTTTAATAAAGGACTTTTCACAACGGTATCTGTGTGGTTTTTAAAAATTTTGACACTTTCTTTTGTGAAATGGTAGGGGTACAATGTACCTGTTACCAATTCACATGGGGGGCCGGAATCTGGGGGTCCCCTTTGTTAAAGGGGGCTTCCAGATTCCGATAAGCTCCCCACCCGCAGACCCCCACAACTACCGGGCAAGGGTTGTGGGGATGAGGCCCTTGTCCCCATCAACATGTTGAGGGCATGTGGCCTGGTACGGTTCAGGAGGGGGGGCGCGCTCTCACCCCCCCTCTTTTACTGCGACCTGCCAGGTTGCGTGCTCGGATAAAGGGTCTGGTATGGATTTTTGATGGGAACTCCACGCCATTTTTTTTTAAATTTGTCGTAGATTTTCCCTTAAAATCCATACCAGACCTGAAGGGCCTGGTATGTCTGAAGGGCCTGGTATGGATATTTGGGAGGAACCCCACATCATGTTTTTTTGAAATTTGACGTAGGGTTCCCCTTAATATCCATGCCAGACCTGAATACCCTGGTAGTTGAATTTGGGGGGACCCCCACACATTTTTTTTTTTTATCAATGACTTTCAATGACTGTTCTCTGTATTGCTAGGAGCCGACAATTCATTATAGCCGCGAGTGCTTTTAAATTACTTTTTTTCCTTCAGAATTTACACTTTGTGCAGGGACAGTTCTAAGCACGGGAAACAAGCGCTACTTTACAGGCATAGTATACATGGGGTACGAAATTTAAATGAATATTTCACTTTTATTGTTTCACTTTAAGCATTATTAAAATCACTGCTTTGGAAAAAACTGACATTTTTAAAACTTTTTTTTGCATTGATATATGTCCCCTGGGACAGGACCCGGGTCCCCAAACCCTTTTTATGACAATTACTTGCATATAAGCCTTTAAAATTAGCACTTTAGATTTTTCATGTTCGAGTCCCATAGACTTTAACGGTGTTCGGATGTTCCAATAAATGTATTGCCTGTTCGCATGTTCTGATGCAAGCCGAACTGGGGGGGTGATTGGCTCATCCCTAATAACAACTAATTTGTTTCTATCAATGACAGGTAATACGTTTTTTCTGTGATGAATTATTCATTTTTAGGTGTATCTTATTATTATATGTAAAAATATTTTTTTACTTTTTTAACTTTGAAGCTTGTTTTATGTATTGTTTGTTAAAATTATTAGAAGCTAGGGGGCATTTTTTTATGTTGAGTTGAGTTGAGAGGTATCTTAATATAGCGCGGTCTTACTTTTATGGGATTGGGTCTTTAAGAATAGTAGATGTATATTAATTACCGTATATACTCGAGTATTAGCCGAGTTTTTCAGCACTTTTTTTGTGCTGAAAATGCCCCCCTCGGCTTATACTCGAGTCTGTGTCCATCTTCATCTTTGTCCGCCTGATCCCGGCCAGCCGTAGTTAAACAGTAATTTCTCCAGTGATTTTGGGGACCCGGTACTGGCCGGCCCTAAGTCCCCTGGACCCCAATCTTGGCACACATACAGCCCCACTCTTCCTCTACAAGTGTGCAAAGTTTGTTGTCCGGAGGACCTACAGCCGGGGAGCAATGATTTTTCAAAGCCGGGCACCCCTCCTATAGACTCCCATGTTAAACGGTAATTTCTCTGGTGATTTTGGGGACCTGGTACCGGCCGGACCTAGGTCCCCTGGACCCCAAACTTGGCACACATGCAGCCCCACTCTTCATCTACAAGTGTGCAAAGTTTGTTGTCCAGGGGCTGGGGAGCACCGATTTTTTAAAGCCCGGCACCCCTTCCATAGACTCCCATGTTAAACGTCAGTCTAGTCACACAGCACAGGAAATCAGGTAGGAAGATTGGGCACAGTGAGGCATGAACACAGTGAGGCATGGGCACAGTGACAGTGAGGCATGGGCACAGTGAGGCATGGACACAGTGAGGCATGGACACAGTAAGGCATGGGCACAGTAAGGCACAGTGAGGCATGCACATGGACACAGTGAGGCAAAGTGAGGCACAGTGAGGCATGCAGATGGACACCCTAGGCTTATACTCGAGTCAATACGTTTTCCCAGCTTTTTGTGGCAAAATTAGGTGCCTCGGCTTATATTCGAGTCGGCTTATACTCGAGTATATACAGTAAATATTTTTTTGTCATTTTCAATTTTTTATATTTAATCTATTGGCCACTTAATTAAACTGCTGATCGAGTTGCTTTCGAACTTGCTTGGGCTAAACTCTCTGTGTCTGAGGCACAGGTCCAGTGGTTGGAGCGCAGTGCCACCTTTTTGGACAGCATTGGCCTTGGTAGTTCAGCTTCCCTATAGCCTATGCGACTTGCCTACCCAGCATATGGAGCACATGCTGGCCTTTGGAACACACGCCGATTAGGTGGGAGGGTCCATCTGGTTTATATAATTAATCGGTGCAATGCCAGCTGTAGGCCATGTCCCTGATGATGTCTGCTGCTGACAAAATGCGTAGGGTTAAGTCACGGTGTGTGACATAATCACGAACCGGCCATCTTGATGGTTTTCTGATAGCTTTACTGTATACACTATAGATTCATCTTTGTTTGTAAGTGCAATACTTAATTGAACTGCTTCAGTTGCGGATCATATTACACTATGAGGAGTTTTATTTCTTTCGTCCTCTTTATTTTATATGCAGTTTTGGTGAGAATTTTGTGGCTGCTATTTTG
The DNA here is from genome assembly GCA_029206835.1 of Rana muscosa. Classification (NCBI taxonomy): domain Eukaryota; kingdom Metazoa; phylum Chordata; class Amphibia; order Anura; family Ranidae; genus Rana; species Rana muscosa. The sequence goes on along the minus strand of CM055116.1, from coordinate 1,002,058,629 downwards.
CTGGATCCTGGAATGATGTATACACTGTGGCCACTTAGCCTGCTGTTGGTAAGGCTCAATGCTCATTTCTTTAAAAAAAGGGTCAATCCCTTGGGATAGATTGAATCTCTTTGATCTTCCCTGTGTATATGGTGTCATTCTCGAACACTGAGCGAAGGAACGGTGGCAAATTGTAATAAAGGAAACGCTCAGATGGCATAAGCACCTTGAAGTTTGTTGGTAGTAGATGAAGTCCACATATGTGGAAAGATTTAAATATTGATCAATCAATTTGTCAAACTTCTTGAAATAAAAGGTGTGACTGTTGGGCAATTGTTTTTTCCTCTCATTTTTGTGGCACAGACGTCCCCCATTGGACCTCTTGGTGGGTCTTGGGGAGTATATGGAATCGTGACCATTTAAAAGGTGGTAATGTTTTAAAATAAAGGTCCTACAAAAGCTCCAGAAGAAGCCCCTTGGGGCTTATATATTTTTTGATGTATACACTGGAGATCGTTTGACTAACCTTGCCTGGAGCCACATTAACTGTGCTAAATTGGCCACTCAGTGTGGTGGCCAAATTCTTCTGGTAAGAGTCTGCACTTTTGGAGTGTTGGTGGTGGTGGAGGATTCTCCCTATTTACATCTTACCCCACAGTGATATCTTTGAGGATTCAAACATATGGACTGATCACATATATTGTGGTTGATTTATACAGGCACTTTGTTCACATCTTTGAGGTAGTAGTGTGTACTTAGTTCTCTTTGCACAGCTGGACCAGATTTTGTGTGCACCAGTTTTTGTAAATCTCCCCCATGCTGGGGATTGGGTAGAAAAGTAGAGGGGAAGGTGGGGTGAGGGTAGGAAGCAAGGAGGGGGAAAAGGTAGGGGAGAGCAAAAAAGGCAAAGGACATAAAAATAGAATGGGGAGGAAAGAGAAAATAATAAGAGACAGAGAAAAAAAAGTTTTTTACATTTTAAATATTGAATATGTAAAAATCAGTCATACTGTAAATAAAGCTGACAGGAGATCATATTGAGTAGAAATACATATACTGAAGAGCATCTGAATTATTTCTAATGTACACGTTTAATGGTTAGATGACACTGTGGGGTTGAGGGCAAATAAACTATGCACTTTGCAAGTAAAGTTGCGCTCATTTTCCCCAGAGCTTAATGAATGTGGTGAAGCTTCACTTTGTAAAAAATACCAGGTGAAAAAAAAAAAAAGGAAACAGCATTTTTGCTTGCACATGATTGGATGATAAAAATTAGAAGAGATTCACCACATTCACTAAGCTCTGAGGAAAATGAGTGCAACTGCCATGCAAAGTAACTCATCTCCTATGAAAAAGGCTGTTGCCTAGGGTTTCATTTCCTGCTACAAGAAAAGATAGACAAAGGTAAATCACTTTTCATTTTTGAAATGTATTCGTAAATTTTGTATTTTGTCAGGATAGTCAACAGCACCATCCTGATGTGCCTGAAGCTGTATGACTAAAGTACATGCACACATGCAACATGCACGGACAAAAATACATACACATGTTAACCAGTTAACAACCACCTGCCGACAAATAACGTCGACAAGGTGGTTGCTTAACTCTGGGAGGACGTTATATAACGTCCTCCCAGAATCGCGCTCCCGCGCGCCCCCTGGGGCGCGCACACGGGAAACTCCGTGACCGCCGGGTCCAGAGGACCCGGCACATCACGAATCGCGGTAAATCGCCGCTGATAGCGGCCGTTTACCACGTGATCGCTCCGTCAAATGATGGAGCAATCACTTGTAAACAGACCGGCGTCATGTGATGACGCCGGTTCCTCTCTCCCCTCTCTGTACCGATCGGTACAGTGTGAGAGGAGAGGGGGAGAGAGCGGATGGCAGCAGCAGCACTGTGGGCTGGATCTGTGACAATTGCAGTCACAGATTCAGCCATCCATCCATCCCTGCTCAGCCATCCCTGTGCAATACCCTGCCAATACTCTGCAAAATACCCTGCCAATACTCTGCAAAATACCCTGCAATACCCTGGTGCAATACTCTGCAATACCCTGGTGCAATACTCTGCAATACCCTGCGCAATACTCTGCAATACCCTGCACAATACCCTGCAAAATACTCTGCAATACCCTGCGCAATACTCTGCAATACCCTGCAATACCCTGCGCAATACTCTGCAAAATACTCTGCAATACCCTGCGCAATACTCTGCAATACCCTGCACAATACTCTGCAATACCCTGCGCAATACCCTGCACAATACTCTGCAATACCCTGCACAATACTCTGCATCACCCTGCGCAATACTCTGCAAAATACTCTGCAAAATACTCTGCAAAATACTCTGCAATACCCTGCGCAATACTCTGCAATACCCTGCGCAATACTCTGCAATACCCTGCACAATACTCTGCAATACCCTGCACAATACACCCTGTGCAATACTCTGCAATACCCTGCGCAATACTCTGCAATACCCTGTGCAATACCCCCTGTGCAATACCCCATGCAATACCCTGCCATACTCCGCAATACCCTGCCATACTCCGCAATGCCCTGCCATACTCCGCAATGCCCTGCCATACTACGCAATGCCCTGCCATACTCCGCAATGCCCTGCAATACTCCGAAATACCCAGCAATACTCCGCAATGCCCGGCAATACTCTGCAATAACCACTTCCCGCCCGCCGGCCGTCATATGACGTCTTTGACTTTGTGCGGGGATATCTGAATGATGCTTGCAGCTACAGGCATCATTCAGATATTAGCTTTTTCAGCCGGCGATTCCCTACACCATAACAACAATCATAGTGGCTGTTCCGCCGCTTGATCAATCTTACGGGAGGCGAGAGGGGATGTCCCCCCCCGCCGCCCTCCAGTGCTTCTACCGCATCAACCGCTACCATCAAAGCCAGGATTGTTTTTTTTGTTTTTTTCAGGCTTCCCAGCCTAGAGGTGGGATGTGGGGTCTTATTGACCCCATATCTCACTGTAAAGAGGACCTGTCATGCCATATTCCTATTACAAGGGATGTTTACGTTCCTTGTAATAGGTATAAAAGTGATCAAAAAAAATTTTGGGGTGGAAAAACATGTCAAACTAAAATAAGTAAAGTAAAATGTACAATAAAAAAATTATTTTTTTTTAAAGCGCCCCTGTCCCCGTGAGCTCGCATACGTAAGTCCCGCCCACATATGAAAACGGTTTTCAAACCACACATGTGAGGTATCGCCGCAAACGTTAGAGCGAGAGCAATCATTTTGGCCCTAGACCTCCTCTGTAACTCAAAACATGTAACCAGTAAAAATATTTAAAGCGTCGCCTATGGGGATTTTTTAAGTAGCGAAGTTTGGCGCCATTCCACAAGCGTGTGCAATTTTTAAGGGTGACATGTTAGGTATCTATTTACTCAGCGTAACTTCATCTTTCACATTATGCAAAAACATTGGGCTAACTTTACTGTTTTTTTTTTTTAAGCACAAAACATTTTTTTTTCCGTAAAAAACGCGTTAAAAAAATTGCTGCGCAAATATCTTGCGAGATAAAAAGTTGCAACAACCACCATTATATTCTCTAAGGTCTTTGCTAAAAAAACATATATAATGTTTTGGGGTTCTATGTAATTTTATAGCAAATAAATGATGATTTTTACATGTAGGAGAGAAATGTCAGAATTGGCCTCGGTGCTCCAGAACGCCTGAAGGGGCTCCCTGCATGTTGGGCCTCTGTATGTGGCCACACTGTGTAAAAGTCTCACACACGTGGTATCGCCATACTCGGGAGGAATAGCAGAATGTGTTTTGGGGTGTAATTTGTGGTATGCATATGCTGGGTGTGAGAAATAACCTGCTAATATGACAATTTTGTTAAAAAAAAAAAGAGAAAAAAAAAATCTTGATTTTGCAAAGAATTGTGGGAAAAAATTACAACTTCAAAAAACTCACAATGCCTCTTTCTGAATACCTTGGAATGTCTTATTTCCAAAAAGGGGTCATTTGGGGGGTATTTGTACTTTTCTGGCATGTTGGGGTCTCAAGAAATGAGATAGGCCGTCAGTACTTCAGGTGTGATCAATTTTCAGATATTGGCACCATAGCTTGTGGACTCTATAACTTTCACAAAGACCAAATAATATGCACCAATTTGTACTTATTTTTACCAAAGATATGTAGCAGTATAAATTTTGGCCAAAATTTATGAAGAAAAAATAGTAATTTGCAAAATTTTATAACGGAAACGAAAAAAACCCCATTTTTTTATAGAATTTTCAGTCTTTTTTCTCTTATAGCACAAAAAACCCAACAGTGATTAAATACCACCAAAAGAAAGCTCTATTTGTGTGAAAAAAAGGACAAAAAATTCATATGGGTACAGTGTTGTATGACTGAGTAATTGTCATTCAAAATGTGAGAGCACCGAAAGCTGAAAATTGGTCTGGTTATTAAGGGGGTTTAAGTGCCCAGTGGTCAAGTGGTTAAAGTACACATAATGTAAAACAAAAAAGGATTTTAGGCTGTTCACTTTGCAAGGGAATTTGCCCATAGCTTAGTGAATGCGGCAAAATTCCCTTTACAAAAGAATGCAAAAACAAAACAAAAAAAAATACAGTATTTTCACTTACACATGATTGGATGGTGAAATTCAGAACAGCTTTACATAAATTGTAGTGGTGGCAAGGGGGTGTGTACTAAGCAGCACAGCATGTCAATTATGTCCTCAATTATGTCTCAGAGGGCATCATGGATATAGTGACAAAATTGCTGGAATTCCAGCAGCAGGCTTGTACTGTTTGTACTGTTGTCAACCCTATCTGGATATAAGGTCAGAAGAAGAAATTTGGCAGGATTAACAGGTGTAAATGGCATTATTATTGTTTGTTTTTCTTTATGTAAGAAATATAAAATGCATAATTGGGCCTTGTGAATCAACTTGGAAAAACACTGTAGCCTGGAATATAGCCTGCTTGCACATTTTCTGTTACACATTACTTTTTTACACTTGTATAACACTGTGGATAAACATAGTAAATCCATGATAAAGTAAATTTGACATATTTTTTTACCTCTCTAAATAAATTGTCATGGACCAGCTTAAAACCAGTCCAACCAATTTTACACAAAGGAAATATTTTAAAATTGGTGAGCTGCAGATATGTTGTTAGACCATACAATATGTATAACGCTTAAACCTGGTACTTTGTTCTATCCATTATCTCTAGATAAGGAGCAGTTCAATACCCTACAGCACTTAAACTCCCATCCTTTATAGTAGTGATGTGTTTGATTTGTAGGTGTAATGCATGCTGCTTCTGCTCAAAAGAAAATGCTTTGCTTTTAAGGGAAAAAAAATATTTTAGGTGTTCTAAATCAATAGATGTTGTTTTCTGAAATTTATCACACAGGCAAATAAAAAACAAAATTTTCTGTTGTGCATCACAGTTTTACACTTGTATAACTTAAACTATGTTTTTGTGCTGTTATTGTATTTTCTCAAGCACAGCTGCAACACTGTAAATTAAGCTGCCAACTGCTAGAGATAATTGTAATCACCCATTCTTTAATGCTTGCTTCCGCTGAGCTTATGCAGGTAGGCTGCGCATAGAAAGTGGATTGTTCTTTTAGAAGGTCAACATTACATATTCATTTTTTAATAATAGATGATGTTTCACATCTCAGCTTACATTAATTGCTCTCAGGAGCTGGGAAATGCCTGAGCAAGCACACTCCTAATTTGAGCATTTCAAATGCTAACATTGTGTGTTGTAAAATACTTAAAACAAAGTAGGAGGTTAGTTAGATAAAAAAAATACAATGTGCACATTGGTTACTTGCAGTTTTGCCACCATAAAGAGTATTATAAGGGAGAAGGAATTATCTAAAATTACTATTCAAAAGAAGGCATAAATAAAAAGAATACAGTACATACATTCCCATACTATACATACTATATACAGAAATTTTATATGAAACCTTTTGAGAAGGAAAACGTGTTTACTCTTTGGTGCTCAAAACTTCCAATCATGTTTTCGAATAAATTATACAGTTGTTCTGTACATATTTTTTCCCTTATTTATAAATTGTGGTCAATATCATTTTAAAATTATTTTTTAGCTAGGTAAGCATGAAGCAATTACATTAAATAATATGTAGTCTTCTATCCAGGAAGAAGGTGGGGATCTCACTATCTCCTGTGCTATGTTGTTGTAAAAATCTGATCTTTACCAAGCTCAGAAGCTACTCAAGAAATAAGAGAATGCATCAGAGCAGTGACTCATCCCTTATTGGACAGCCCTGCCAGAGGTTTTACACAGGGCCAGCCTGAAACTAGATTACTATTGCTCTCTCTTTGGATAGTTGATAGCACTCCAGGAATCCTTTTTCTCAGGACAATGAAACATAAAAAGTGAACTAACTAATAGGCCCAAAGCCCCACCCACTAACAACCCAATTAGTGATGACATTACACAGTGCAAAAGTAAAAAGACAGTTCATGGATGTAGGTCAAAGAAAGGTCACATAAAGAACAAATACCAATAGCCCACCAAAAACAGAATATGCTGCATCCTAGCTTACATGGAGGTTTACAAAGTAGATAACACATAAAAACTGACAAATGGAGAAAAAGTGAAAAAAAATAAAAATAACTGCAGCATTCACAAAATGTGTAATATGCTAGGGCAACATAATGGCAAAGAGACAAAATTACAAGATTACAAAGTAGTTAACAAAAAAACACAAGACCACCCCCTTACATGTGCCATAAATAAAGTATCCCATTAATAAAGTATGCCATAAAGTATGAGAGTGTAAGTAACACCCCTGCAAACAAAAGGAAAAAAACAATGACAGTGCACTAGGTTTTTACCTACTGTCATTGGTCTGTAATGATGTGCAGTTTCTCCAGTGGTGGTAGTCTCCAGGTTCTCATCGATATCCCTCAACTGCCATTGCTCATGTGAGTCCTCTGGTTTCTTCTATCTGGTTGTGGAGTATTAATTCATGTTATGCACGCTCATGCATATTCCTTATTTTGTGAATGGTCAGTGTTTTTATCCTTCTCTTTTCTTTTTTTAAAAGGTTAACACAAAAAAGTTAAGATAAAATACTGTATCAGTCCCATGATAAAATAGCGCTACTATTAGTCAATTTCTGCTTCTGACCAACATCAATATCCCAAATAGATAATTCGTATGTGATGACAGTATAACTTGCTCTTTAAACACAGTGGGGGATCCTAGAGATTGATCAGTGTGTGCACCATCCACCAAACACAAAATCTTCACCGTGTGAGGCACGCTCCCCCAGGGGGTTAAACTCACCAAAGCCTAGATAAACTCAAGCCTTTAAAAGAAATCCTTATATTACTTGGATATACGGTCATCAGCACTGGAGGCGGTTTTGGCAACTATAATTCACTCCGATCAAGTGTATTCATAAAACATAAAAACATTTGGACATAGCGTAATCCTGTTTCATGAATTTATTAATAAAAAGCCCAAAAACCCATCCCTCATACAGAATACGTATACATTTTAAACATCAATGAAGCATAAAATCACAAAGTGAGTGTAGTCACCAGTCTGCTGCCCAGGGAGACGTCTGTATTGAATACACAGCAATACTGTGCGCTTCCCAAAACTAGCCAGCTGACTATGGAACGCACACGCCACTTCCGGTTGCCGTGGAGATCACGCCCTGACGTCTTGTCTCTTCCGACTTAAACTCACGCCCTCAGTTGAAGTCGGAAAAGACGAAATGTCAGAGTGTGATCTCCACGGCAACCGGAAGTGACGTGTTCATTCCACGGTCAACTGGCTAGTTTCGGGAAGTGCACAGAATCGCTGTGTATTCAACACAGACATCTCCCTGTCATCTAACTGTGAAGTATTTTGGCACAGAGTAGTGTACATAGGTCCAGGTTTATACATAGTTTTTTATATTTAGTTTTATGTGTGAACTATTGGGATTTACTCCTTATGTCTCCTTTATTTGACTTTAACCCATTATGTGTTTTTTTTAATCTTTGTAGTGTGTATAGAATCATTCATTGACAAAGGCTGATGCTTTGACTTATCTTCACTACAAGACCGGTAAGTGCCTCTATACTTTTTTTGGATTTACATGGATATCTTTTTGTTGGTGAGCATCCAGGCACTTACCTCACAAATAGAGAGTAGTGGCTACCCTTGACTCCCTTGATATATATATCCAAATCAGGTGTGGTGAACAGCACTACAGTCTTCTGGCCGTCCCACAGGCCATATATAGAAAAAGTCAAGAAGGATTGCTGCACATAAAATGTATTAGAAAAATCAATATTATACAAACATGCCAAAAGTATTCCGAATGACAGTTTCGGGCTAACATGAACATGCCATTCTTCAGATAGGAGCACATCTAAATACTACTACATGTATGACCATTTAAATACATTTTGCAAACATTTGGTACCAATTAATCAATCAATCATCATTTAAGTGTCCACATGTTGAATTTATTATTCATAAGACAAGGAAGTGGTTTAGCCTGACAGGTCCACTCCCCAAGACTTTGTCAGAAGCATCCGAGCATTATCCTATTGTTGAAAATATAACACAAAAACATTTGTTTACATATATACAAAATTTCTGCACAAATTATTTAAAACAAACTACTGTGGGTTTGAGATAAAATATATAAACAGATACTAATCAATGGTGCTCTAATAGGATATTAACATTTTATACAATAAAAAGGAAAAACAGCAAAATTATGCAAAAAGATATATAAATCCAGTTCTGAATTTAAACCCCCTGGGGTGCAGGGTGTCCAAAGAATGGATCCACTGCACCTCTCATTTCCTCAGCATTAGTTCATGATTGCCTCACCTCCTATTTTTTTGTATTCCATCAATGACCGTGAATTTGATTTGGGACACTGCATATCCTTTTTCTACAATGTGTCTAGCAAGAAGTAATTGTACCAGCTTATCCGTGATGGAACACTTTTTTCGAGCAATCCGATCCTTGTTTTTTTGGGTCATTTGACCCACATAAAGCAGACCACAAGGGCACTTGATAGTTTGAATAACATATGTAGACTGGCAAGTGAAATAGCCTTTAATAGTAATACTATGTCCTCTATATGGGTGTGACAAATATTTTCCCTTGATCGTGGAATTACATTGTGTACAGCTAAAAAGATAATAATAGGGCTAGGTGTGACATACTGGTCTGTCTTTACCAATCTGTCACAAAGTGTCTTTCCTCTTCTTCTATATAAACACGGGGGGGATGGGACTTAGGGATAGCTGGATAGCTCTCTTTTAAAATAGACCAATGTCTTCTTAGGATTTTTTGTATACGGAATGAGAATGGATGGAACTGAGGTACAAAAGGTATTCTCTTATCCCTAGCAGGTAAAGTGCTAGGGACAGCAATTGATGATTGATTGATTGGTTCCAAACATTTGCAAATGCATTTAAATGGTAATACATGTAGTAGTATTTAGATGTGTTCCTATCTGAAGAAGGGCGTGATCATGTTAGCCCGAAACTGTCATTCAGAATACTTTTGACATGTTTGTATAATATTGATTTTTCTAATAAATTTTATGTGCAGACATCCTTCTTGACTTTATATATATAAAAACATGAACTCCTTCATTGTTACATTTTCACTTTTAAAGTTTGGATCAAAACAAGGGCATAGGTTACCACAGATGGATATTTTTTCTGCATAACAACTATAAACCTAGAACTCACTTCTTTCAGTGCAAAATTTGACTTTCATTCTGGGACAAGGCTCACCAGCCAACAGGATATTCCAGGTTGGTCTTGCAACCATAGGCTGTCTTCTTGCAACACTGCCTCTTCGGCAGTGGCTAACACTGAAACCCTGGCCTGGACACCCACCCACATGGTACCCATCTCTGTCCACTATACCAGAGATACTTTACAGGTTGAACCATGCCTGATCCCAGGCTCTATCCTGAGCCAGCGTGTGTTCCAAACAGCGAAAGTGACGTAGCAACTTCAGGTACTTCTGTGCATATATTTTACATGGTTTTAATAAATGTTGGTGATACACTATGATGTTTCCCATGGTTCGTTTCTGAGTGGGTGTATGGAGTGTAAAGCCCCTGGGCAGTGATACCTTCTATGAAAGCAGCAGTTTAAAGCCTTGGCGACCCACCTTGGTGTACACTTAAGAGGGCCAACTCCGGCGGGTGAGTGCAAACCCTTTGGGGGGCACAAACATGGTGTATTGGTGTGGAAGAGGTCTACATGCACAAGAGCACTTTTTTACTTGAAGGCATTATCACGTGTGTGAAATCAGCACATTGGCACAATTGGACACTTGGACTTTTTGATGAACTTTTGTTGCACTTTAATATTTATATATAAAGGGCAGCCATCTTATTATAATTTATTCACATTTTTCACTGTTGCAGTCTATCATTCTTGGCTCCTAATGATATGGATAAAATCAAATGTTCTGGCATGTTTCTCATGTCTTGCTCATATTACTTATCATTAGGGCATTGAAATGTAGCTGAAAGTAAAACTTTTTTTTAGCTTTGGATAAAGTTAAAAAAGTTTAGAAATGCAGAGCAACTCACAGATATTTATTTCCCCCTATTACCCTAGTCACAATTGTCACCAAGACAGGGAGGAAAAATACAAAATGATGAGCTGTGAAGTGAGGAAATATTTCAATGAGGACAAGTGTTGCAATGACAATTGTTTAAGAGAGGATTTCCTTTTACTTTAGAGAGATTTAGCTTTCTGTTGTTTCTACAGAACCGGAAGTAAAGGAAAATCTTGCCAATGGAACAGAAATAGAAAAAAAATCTGATAGGAGTTTTAACACCTTCATACTCAATATGATAATTGATAATATCATGTCCTTCTGTAAAAACAGTAAACAAAACTTCCGAACACTTATTATTATGGTGACGTATTACAGTTGTAAAACATTTTATGTGATCCCAGGTGGCTTTTTCTTGCCTTATTATGCTACCGCTCAGAGAAGGTTGAGACAGAGGCTAACGGAGGTTCCCCAAAGAGAAGATACTGAGAAAACTGTCTAGGGATAGCAATTTTGCACTTTTCATGAGTTCTTAACTGATTACTTATACTTGTGTGAACGCATCATAGACTTTTGAGTAATGTGATACGAACTATATTTGATTATTTTTTTTGATATGTGTTATTAGAATTTTTGTTGGCCAGAAATTTCTGTTTATATGCAGACATTATTAATCATCCTGAAGATAGTACACAAATGTTTTGGCATTAAAAATGCCAGCATATAAATCACTCACTATAACGATACTTATAACAATACTTTATGTTAACGGATGTCATGTAAGATGACAAAATTGCAAATGATTTTATTATACATTGTATGGATTATTGTGGTTTATATTTTTAAGAATGTTTATTATTAATAAACTTACTGTTATTTTATGAATTTATCCTGAGTGCTGAAGCTGAAGTCCCATAAAATGTATTTTTGTCTTACTTTTGTCATAGATGTCAGCAACAACAACAAAACAAATACATTGTTTGAATCCTCATTCTTTTATTCTGAATGTTATTATGTTCTACATATTAAAGAACTTTACTAAAGGAATCATAATAAATATAGTAAAATAGAACAGTGTTATTATCTATGTTTAGGAAACAAGGCTGTATTTGGTACTGTCATGTACTCTTTCTTTTAAATTCTTTTGTATTCTTTAGAATTTTCAGTAAAATCAAAATAAAACAGTTGTGATCAAATACCTCCAAAAGAAAGCTCTATTTGAAAAAAATATATACATCTCATTTGTGTACAGTTTTGCATGACGATGCAATTGCCAGGGGTAAATTGCAATTGCAATTGCACAGTGGTAAATTAAAACGAATGGCCTGGTCTTGAAGGGGATAAAATGTTCTGGAGCTCAAGTGGCAAAAAAACAAACAAAAAGCTAGCAGTCTTCTTTGGCACTGTGTTTTGATTGCGCAGTATTTACTGTGTTGCAGATCAATCAAATATAAGTTCAAAAAAAAATACATTCCATTCTTTGAACTTTGAACTCCAGGCATTAGTTACAGTGTTACATATCTATGAGATTCCAAATTGGCAAATTTTGCATTTTAATCTGTACATTACCACCGAAAGGCGGGACAGAATGCATGTTTCTAATGAGGGGAAATGCTTTATCAGGACAAGCAAGACAGATCTGTATGGATAGGAGTTCTGACACCATGAGAGATAACTGCAAGTGTCAGAATCACAAGACATTCAATAAGAATGCATACAAGGAGCTACTGATGTTATTTTAACCACTTCAGCCCCAGACCATTTTGCTGGTCAAAGACCAGGCCACTTTTTGCGATTCGGCACTGCATCACTTTAACTGAAAATTGCACGGTCGTGCAAAACAAAATTGACGTCCTTTTTTTCCCGAAAATAGAGCATTCTTTTGGTGGTATTTGATCACCTCTGCGGTTTTAATTTTTTTCACTAAAAACAAAAATAGAGCGACAATCTTGAAAAAAATTTAATATTTTTTACTTTTTGCTATAATAAATATCCCCAAAAAATATAAAAAAACATATTTTTTTCACAGTTTAGGCCGATACATATTCTTCTACATAGTCTTCTACAGTCCCCTATTTTGTAAAAGCTATAACTTTTGCGCAGACCAATCAATAAACGCTTATTGCGTTTTTTTTTTTACCAAAAATATGTAGAAGAATACATATCGGACTAAACGGAGGAAAACATTTGTTTAAAAAAAAAATTGGAATTTAGTATAATAAAAAGTAAAACATATTGGGGTTGATTTACTAAAGGAAAATCCACTTTGCACTTGAAAGTGTACATGGAAGTGCAGTCGCTGTAGATCGCTGTAAATCTGAGGGGAAGCTCTGAAATTAGGGGAAGCTCTGCTGATTTTATCATCCAATCATGTGCAAGCTAAAATGCTGTTTTTTATTTTCCTTGCATGTCCCCCTCAGATCCACAGCATCTGCACTTCCATGTGCACTTTCAGTGCACTTTCAAGTGCAAAGTGGATTTTCCTTTAGTAAATCAACCCCATTGTGTTTTTTTCAAACTTGTCACTCTTCTTTTTTTTATAGCGCAAAAAATAAACATGGCAGAGGTGATCAAATAGCACCAAAAGAAAGCCCTATTTGTGGTAAAAAAATGATAAACATGTCATTTGGGTACAGTGTTGCATGATTGCAGAATTGTCATTCAAAATGTGACGGCGCTGAAAGCTGAAAAATGGCTTGGGCAGGAAGGGGGTGAAAGTGCCCTGTTGAGGTGGTTAATGATGGCAAGAGCATCCCTTCCATTTGTATATTTGCAGCTTCAGAACAGGGAATCCACGGCTCATTGGCCCAGTAATGACAGCTAAATTCTTGATTTGGACCAAACCCAGTTTACTAATAATAATAATAATAATAATAAATGTGAAATAAGACCATGAAATGAAAATAAATATGGACCATGCAAAATGAACCATTATATTGAAACAGCAGGTAACTGTGCTATCCGTTGAAAAGAAGCATCACTAAACTGTCCCATCCCCACCACATATATTCACAGTGCACATTAGTATGTTGCAGCTTAGCATGTTTAACTCTTTCTTTTTCAGTTTGTTCTTCATAAATGTATTTATTTAAAGAATTATTTTTATGTATTCATGTTCAATCCTATTATTTTACTTATTGACCCTTTCATTTCCTAGTTCCCCCAGAGTCATTCCTCTAGAATATGTAATTGCAATGTTACCTGTCCTGTTTTATATTGTCCACTCTTATCTTATTATTTTTGTTGAAAAAGGATTGAATGAGTAAAAACTCTATCAAAGAACAAGTGGACTTTGTGGGAACAACATGAGACGGGATTTATCTAAAAAATATATGAATCTTTATTATAAAATATACTAATTAAAAGAACATTTAAACATACAAAGCACCCGACAGGATTAACTAGTACCCAATACAATAGACATGGAGATATAGACGTAAATCAGGTCCATATGGACACATATACTGTACAAATTGTATGAAAAAAAATGCACTCTTGTCTGTCAATGCGTTTCGCAAACTGCTTCTTCATTACATTTACTTTACTGGGTAGGTGCTAATACAAAATTTAAAACAATGAAAAAATACCATAAGTATACATAGTCAGGAATCCTGATATTTGTATTTTAAGAGACAAAGATTCCACCTCTGATCTAACCAAGATCATTGGTAATTCTGAAAATAGAATAAAGGATGTATTATAGATACCCCTTGAACCAATGATTCCTCAAAAGCTCATTTCATATACATGAACCATGGAATGGATCATTACCTCAAGTCAAAACACACCATCAAATGGATTCAATCAAGATAAATTGTGTAAGTAGAGAAACTATAGCGTACATGCACCATCTGCAAAATGGCAAGTAGGTATAAAAGAAGAAAAAAAATAATATAAATTATCGACTCGAGGAGGGGGAAAGGGTTAACAGAAGAAAAACCCTGTGTAGTTGCCTGCGTACCGGTAAGGATTATTGGGCTTGCTCATAATCAGTAGTAGAGAGCCCAAGACATCATAACTGAATGTATCAACTCGGATAAATTTCAGTCCTCAGCTTAGTATGCTGGCCTGGACCTAGAACTGTATAGTATTGTATAAGTTGAGTGTTAAAAATTATATATGGTAGATCAATCAATTGGTTATGCATGTAGTTCTGTCTGAGCTATAACATGCTACACACCTTATATATTGATGTCCAGGGGCTTCCTCCTGATGAGGGGGGCTCACAAAGTATGTGGCCTCTCCCACACTTGCCCAGACAGGATATGGAGGTCTGCTACCAGCTTTTAAAAACGCTTGGAAACAGAATTTACAAAAATGCTCTAGGAAAATTATGGAATTGTTGTCAGCTAAAGTGACGCAGTGCCGAATTGCAAAAAATGCTCTGGTCAGGAAGGGGGTAAATTCTTGCGGGGCTGAAGTGGTTAATCATGAAAACGGACATACACAAACTGGTGGTGGTAAGAAAAGACCTTTAGACGATCCGCAACGGGTAGAATCTTCTTCCAAGCAGGGAGCTGACCAATCCATAGCAGGTTCAAGCACTGCTTTAAATAAACCCACTCCAGCTATAAAAGAGCACAATGATAGGGGTGATACTACTACTGCACAATCTTCCACTTTACCCAATATGTCTACAACACAGTTTTTTCCGGGCTCAAGGGGGTTCAGCCCTCAAAAGAATGGAAACTAAACAACAATATAGACCAGTACGTCGTGAAGGTGACGCAAGGGACTTGACCCTAAATGTTATCAATCTCTCCTCACATAAACTGACTGAAGGTGAAATTGAGGTACTAAGCTTAGGACTGACATTCTGCCCTACCCAAGAGATAGACCACTTTGAGGCAGTAAAAGATTTAAATCTGTTTGCACGTAAGCTCACTTACAAATATTTATTTGACAAAGATAGGAAAAGAAAATTTAAAGACAAAAATTTAATGGACCAATGGAAAAGCTTTTTAAGGGACTTTAAAGCATTAAAGAATGATAGACATTGGGGGGGCGTGTCCGGCTGAGAGTGGAGAAGGACGTGCTGTGGATGAGCTCCGCTAACCCTGAATAAATCCACCGCCATCCTGTGCTAGCATTTTGGGATTCGGTCACCAAACCCTCCATCCTTGTTTCTGGACTCCTCCTAAGCTGGCCCTGACCTGAATCGTGATCTCCGGCTGGCCGCTTACTCTGCAATCCGGCCCTTGGCCGGCTCCATCCATTGCAGACCCGCCGCCATCTTGAGGCCTATGAGGCCTCTGAATCCTCTGCACTAGGGGGGCCACGGTTCGCGGGACGAGCAGAGACTCCTCCCGGTCCCACCTGAGGCAGCTTCCCCGGACCGAGAGGTCAGTACAGAGGAGATCTAAAGACCATGGGGATACTCGGCAGGAGACGGCGCTCCGTGGATAGAGGTGAGCGGCGGCCATCTTGCTACACCTTAGGCCCAACAGTAGTTTCCTCATCCCCCTAAGCTAGAACAAAGCCCCACGGCACAATAATTACACCCCATCCGCAAGGAGAGTGACCCAGGCTGCAAATTAAAGAAACTTTCCTGCTAAGAAAAGACCCTATTCCCACATCCAAGTGCAGCGGCCATCTTGCTACTCCCAACGGCAGTGTGGCTGGGGTTGTTTAGACCCTCGTAACACAAACCATACTTGCCACTTGCAGAGACACTGAAGCTACCCAGCTATTAACACTGCCTCCTATAATCCTCACCTAAGATCCCCCTCACTGCTTTAGGAGGTGCTACTCTTTGCAACACAATCAAGATCAGCCATATTGCTACACCTCACAAACTTGTTCACTAAAAACCCTATGCATTTGATACTTACCCTGACAGAGTCCAGCGGCCTCCTCACCGGGCTGCAAGGTATGGATGCAAGTTATTGACCTGGGATAAAGGTGACAGGATGAGCTAAAGGACACATTCTTAACTAAGTGGGGGCGCATGCGAGGTGCGATGCAGGACGTCAGCTCTCTGTAACAGCTTCGCCGGTCAAGGAAGAATATAGCTTATCTGCAGGGCTAAAACACAGACAAACCGCCCGAAAACCACCATCACCCCTGCAGGATACCTCCGTGCATGCCTGAAAACTACAGGACCCGCGGTCGGCGGTCAAAATACTCTCCAACCAGCATTTTACTCCGCTCCAAAGTGAAAGGCAAGATTTCCCAGGAGGGCGCCCGTCCCTCTCCACAGGCCTCTCCAGCAACTTCACATGCCTCTCAGGGAACAGCCTCATCCAAACAAGTAAGTGAGTTCCCCTCACAGCTCACTAAAGCTGATCTGGATGCCAGTCTCACTATTATGTATGACAAGCTAGCAAACAAATTCCACTCAGAGCTGAAGGCATCCACTAGCACACTACAGCAGGAGATAGCTTCCCTGGGTGGACGTACAGACAAATTAGAGACAAAGCATGATGTGTTGTCATTAGCCCACAATGATCTGAGAAAGGATTTTGAGCTACTAGCTGAAAACTATTCGCATCTCCAAACACAGGTGGAAGATTTGGACAACAGAAATCGAAGGAACAATTTAAGAATCCGTGGTGTTCAAGAGTCTGTAACAGAATTAATGCCTGCTGTCTCAAAGCTATTCCAGTCTCTCCTCCCTGACACCCCATCAAAGTCCTTCACATGTGATAGAATTCACAGGACTCTGCGATCCAAACCTCCTGTAGACAAGCCACTTTGTGTCATTATACTTTGTATGAAGAACTTTATCACAAAGGAAAATATATTAAGGGCCGCCAGAAACTCGCACAACATTGAGTTTGAGGGAACACAGATTCAAATATACTCTGACATCTCACAGGCCACTCTTGAAAGAAGGCGCAAGATGAGGGAAATAACATTAATTCTACAATCTGCCCATATCAGATACAGGTGGGGATTTCTGTTCAGACTAACTGTTCCTCATAATGGCACCATATATTCTGTTATAAATGTCGCAGAAGGCAAAGAGCTCCTAATCAAATTAGGATTGCTGGATCCGGAAGTAAACCCAAGACCACCATCTACACCGCACTCATCACCCATTTGGGCCACTTCCTCTTCAAGACGTGATCAAAGAAGAATGAGATCATCTATGCGTTTCGCCAACCCATGAAAGTCGCTTGAAACAAGTTTGTTTGCCTTTTTTTCCATCTTTGTGATTTGCTGATCCGAGAAAGAAAGTTTTGAACCTATTTAGGCTCTTTTCAGTCAGATGCGATTTGGTATCACGTTAAAGACGTCTCAATTAATTTTTTTCTGGTATATCTTCTCTGCAATTTTCTAACACAAAAAATAGACGCTTCATGCAAGTTCATTATCTCTCATTTCTGCTACACGATTTGCTAGACCATAATAGAATCTATAATTAAGGTTAAACTATTCAACCCATTTATGAGTTATGCGAATCCAAGAAAGTCGCATCCATCAAGTCTGTTCTTTTTTTTTTTTTTTTTTTTTTACTCTTATGTTCTGCTTTTGCTTGATTAATGCTACTAACGGGCATTAAAACTCTAGCTCTTTTATGCATTATACCAGCCCAGAATAATCGCACTCAACAAACTTCAACATTTTATTCCATCTGTGCGATTCGCTAATCAAGGAAAAGCACCACAAAACTAGCACAAACTATCTAGTTTAACTATGGGTCATGCTAGACCATGGAAGACACCTCAAGCAAAATTAAACTTTCGTTTTTTGTTTTGTTTTGTTTTATTTTATTTTATTTTATTTTTATATTTTTATATTTTTTTGTTTTTTTATTTTTCTTTCTCACCCATGCGATCAGTGAATCCAGGTAAATCACACCAAACCAATGATCCTTTTTCTCTTCATGTCACAATAACACTCACCACACTTTGGGGCGTGTACTAAATTCTTTCTTTCGTTATATACAGTATGTGGCTTAGTTAAAGCTGGAATTCCTATAATGCATGCACGCTAAAAAAATGTATAGATAAAAAATGGAGAGTTGCTTAGTCTCTCCGCCTCCGCTTGATTGACCCCCCTCTCACTTTTGGAGTCTAGATATTGATCTTACAGCACGTTTTTTGGTGCTTTTGGTCCTACTTTTAGCAGCCCATTTCAGCAAGACTCTCGAAGTGAGCTATAGACATTCCTGTCCTAAGGTTATTATTTCTAAGTCAAACTGTTTTTTTCAGCTTGACCCCTTGTTATTTTGTATTCATTCTTTCCAATTTTATGGCAAGTTAGGTAACATGTTTAGTTACCCTATACATTTTGAAATAATGTTCTTTTGGTTTATTTTGATGTGTTCTAATGTATTCAAGTCTCACATAAAAAACAGATTGATTAGATACTGGTTTGGTAATGATTCATGCCTAGGATTAACACATCGCTATCATATGTTTCTTCAAGTTTGGTACTCACATACAATACGATTACATATTGGGGTGCTCGGTATGTTGCTAATCTATCACCATATCTTATTTTCATTTTTCATGACTCAAAAATAACTAACTGGTATCACTATCTATCATACCAGAGCATTCATCTATACATTCTAAATGGGACTTAAAGTAACTTCCCACAATGCCAATGGCATAAATTCTCCCCAAAAAAGGAAAAAAGCCTTTCGCCATTATAAAAGACTGGGGGCTGACATAATATTAGTGCAAGAAACGCACTTCGCTACATCCAAGCACCCCAAATTTTTGGACAAAGCATATGGTCAATTCTATTATACAACATTCACTTCCAAAACAGAGGAACAGCTATTTTTATAAAAAATTCTGTAGTGTTTGAAACCCAAAGTGTCTTTAAAGACCCAGAGAGTCGCTTTCTGATTGTAAAAGGTTCCATAGGAGGACGTTTTGTCACAATAGCCTCTGTATATGCACCTAATGAAGCTCATGCTTCCTTTTTTTCAAATTTCTTTGATACATTAGATAAATACTCATCCCCCCCATTTGATTGTAGGCGGAAACTTCAATTTAGCTGCACATTCAACCTTAGATAGGAGTAGAGTTGTACCCTCATCCAAAGCCTAAACATTAAACATTAAACCGCATTAAACATTAAATCTAAAACATTAAACCGCACATTACATAACCACCAACTCATCGACACATGGAGAGCACATAACGTAGGTATCAAAAATTACACTTTTTACTCACACCCACATGATTGCTCCGCTAGATTAGATTACATTTTCTGCACCCCAATTTTAGTAGCTAATTCATCAAAAGCAGACATTCATTCTTGTCCCTGGTCGGATCACCAGATCATATCTTTTACCACTACAAAAATAGGTCTTGCCAATACACCACATAAATGGTGCATCAATGATGCACTGTTAACAGACCATCTGAATATACAACAGCTAACAACCAACATGGAAGAGCATTTTACACTTAATTCTTCCCCAGACATTCTTCCCACATCATGGTGGATGGCCCACAAGGCTGTCATGAGAGGCCATCTAATCAAGATGGAATCTACCAAAAATAGGATGAAACTGACTGACATAAAAACACTAACCAGAGATCTAGACATACTAAAACAAATTCAAGAAAAACGTACGGCCCTAGACACATTACTAACTTCAGACACAGAAAAAGCCCTTAGATGGTCCAAGGCAAGATTCTTATTATACAGTAACTCCTCATCCACCATGTTTGCCAGAAAATTTAACCAATCCATGAAACCTCCCCATACCTATAAACTAAGAAACGCTGCAGGCAACTTAATCTCCCATCCCAAAGGAGTTATGGAAGTTTTTTTTAATTTTTATAAGAAACTTCTATCCTCTCCTCAAAACACCCCAAAACAATCCTCGATACAATGGCTTGATGAAATTCATCTACCCACTCTATCTACCCAACAAATTGAGGCCTTAAATGCACCCTGTTCAGAAACAGAAATAAATAGGATAATAAGTTCATTAAAGACCTCCACAGCCCCAGGTCGAGATGGTTTTTCAACATCATATTACACAAAATTTGCTTCAATTTTAATTCCCCACCTTGTTAAACTATTCAACCATATCCTACAAGGCAACCAATTTCCTTCCGAAATGCTTCTAGCTAATATGTCCCTATTACCCAAACCAAACAAAAACCACTCCACCCCACAGAACTTCCACCCGATCTCAGTCATAGATAATGACCTAAAAAATTTTGGTAAGATGTTAGCGGACAGATTGGCCTCAGTCATCCCACCCTTAATCCACCCGGATCAATCAGGTTTTATCCCGGACAGGCAAATCACAGACAATATTAGATTAGCAACAAATATCATCCACGACTCCAACCTACACACTAGAACCACACTACTACTTAGTTTAGACATACATAAAGCCTTTGATAGCGTCAGCTAGTCCTACTTAGACTCACTACTCCCCAGATACGGTATATGTAATGAGTTTCTACACAGGTTTAAAGCCCTATACCATGATCCACATACTTGTATCAAACTCCCCGGCCACAATTCAGAGTTTTTCCCATTAAGCAAAGGCACAAGACAGGGCTGCCCTTTATCCCCTCTCCTATTTGCTCTCGCTATAGAGCCCCTTGCCTGCGCCATCCGCAATAATATTAACATCAAAGGGTACACAAAAGGTTCGAATGAATTTAAATTAAGTCTGTATGCAGACGACGTCCTCTTGTTCCTCACTGAACCATTAATTTCACTACCAAACCTTATCAAAGCTTTGGATACATTCCATGACCTCACAGGTTTAAGTATAAACTTATCTAAATGTTCAGCCCTTCCAATCAACTGCCCCCTTGATTTGACTGCTATATTGAAAGAGAAATTCCCTTTTCAATGGTGTTCAGAATCCTTTAGATATTTAGGCATTCATATTACCCCATCTTACAAAACCCTATACCACACTAATTACCCTAGATTATTCCAAAACATCAGAGACTTACTCAAATCATGGTCAACATACCATATTTCGTTTATGGGTTGGATAGTTGCTCCAAAAATGGTTATACTACCAAAACTACTATTCTTCTTTAGAGCACTTCCTCTCTTGGTACCTAAAAACACCCTAGATTCTATACAGAGAGAGATAAATAAGTTCATATGGCAAAATAAAAAATCTAGATTTGGATATGCATTGATGTTCAGACCTCGATCGAAGTGAGGGCTGAGTATACCAAACTTATGGCTATATTATCTTTCTGCTAGATATACACAACTCACACAATGGTATGCACCGTCCAGCTATATACCTTGGCTATTATTTGAGGAACAATCTGTCCTACCGTACAACCTTCAGGGCCTTCCTTGGTCCAAATCCATCAAAACTCAAAGAATAGGCCACCTCAACAAAGTAGTACACCAAAACCTACTATTATGGCACAGACATAAGCATAAATTTAACATCTCATCAGAGATTCCTCCCCTAGTCTCTTTCATAGGGGACCCCCTTTTTACCCCCCCTGACCTAAACTCGAATCAATATACTATATGGCAACTCCTCAAACTATCTAACCTAAAATCATTCACAAAAAATAATACATTTCGTACACTCTCAGATTTGCAAACAGAATATAAACTTACAGAAACGGAACTACAACAACATCAAGCTTTTCTACCAAAAATACTTCTCACTCACCCTTCAAACTCCTTTCACGATATTTGAACAAATTTGTCTTACTTCACCTCGCGATAGGGGTTTAATATCCAGAATTTATAAAAGCCTAAATGAACACAACACACCTGACAAAACACATCAAATGTCCCAGTGGGAGTCAGATTTGAATGAATCCTTCTCTATAGAACAATGGAACATTATGATTAATAATTTACGAAAATGCACCAAGACAGCCTCCATCAGGGAATCCGCCATCAAACTTCAGTATAGGTGGTACCTCACCCCAGACAGAATCAACTCATTCTATCCAACAACCTCTCCCCTATGCTTTAGAGGATGCCCAGTACAAGGCTCCCTTATACACACATTCTAGGATTGTACACACCTTAAAACTACATGGCAACAAGCTAAAATCAAAATAGAACAAATAATAGGTAGAAGAATTGAACTGACATCTAAAATGTGCCTCCTTTTCTATCCTATTCCAGATATTTCTATAGCACATACCAGGCTAATACAGACAATGTTCAGCTCAATACACTTGGCTATAGCTCTCAACTGGCGTTCCTCTACTGTGCCATGGTCTCAAATTATGAATCACATGCTGGCCATCAAGCTATCAGAACATATTCATCACACTTTATTCGATACTATGGACACATATGATAAAAAATGGAAACCTTGGGATCTATCTCTGTTGGTTCATTGAACTATAATATGATAATGTCAGCTGAGCGACATCCACCCTGAAGTGAAAACTGCAAAGTGTTTTGTCTAGTTTAATTTTGCTATGGTATGTGTCAGCTGAGCGACATCCACCCTGAAGTGAAAACTGCAAAGTGTTTTGTCTAGTTTCATTTTGCTATGGTATGTGTCAGCTGCTGTGATCATTCCACCCTGAAGTGAAACACTGCTATATGCTTTGCTTATGTCTATTTATTACTGGCATGTTATGTTTGCTTAGCCCTCTCTAGACCTGTCCACATCACATTGCTTAATTATCTCCCCTGTCTTACCCCAAATTATGGCCCAGTGACTTTTAGTGCCCTCTCGCTGATCTGTTCTGAACCCAGAATTTTTTCCCTCTTGACCAGCAAACTTTATTACCTCCTGATTAGAAAATTGACTACACCCTCCCCTATCTCCATCAGTATAAATGTAGGCATTCTTTTTGGGGGAAGCTTTAGCAGGGGGCTAGCATCTTGGGCTCTTTTAGAAGTGGGCAATTTTTATAAGTGATGCACTTCAGCGAGTGCACAAATCGCCTTAGCATTTAGAACACAGGTATGTTTTTGTTTTTTTTATAAACTTTTAGCTCTTCCCTCACCTTCTAAAATGCTCTGTCTACCACTCCTTCTGACAGCTGTGTCTTCTATTCTTTTTTTTTTTTTTTTTAATCTTTTTATTGAAGTTTTATAGAACATACACACATTTTGCCCACACCTAGTCACAACAGCTGCCCACGCAGGGGCCATTACCCTGTTTCGGCATCAGACCGCCACAGGGCGACAAATAACAGAGAACTTAACTTAGTCTATACTACAACCCCAAGCTTGGGGAGAGGGTTCATTCAAGATACGTCATGCTTCAAAGTGGTATTGATAGAGGAAGGTAGCCTGGAAACAGTATTTGGGTTAATAGATCGATATTCCAATGATACAATAGAAGTCTAGACAGTGGTCACTGTATCACTTGCCGTGCTTCTGTCATCTAGCCAACAGTTCCATACCTTTTCAAATTTGTGCGGACAACCTCTAGACAAGTACGTGGCTCTATACAGGGGCAAACTGGCATTAATTAAGTTTTTCCAAAATTTAACAGAGGGGGGAGACGATTGTTTCCAATTCATTGTAATGGCTTTGCGCGCATAGTACAATAGCAGGGATATGAGTGTTTTTCTGGCTCTGAGTATTGGCAGTTGGTCGACCAGTCCTAGCAAACAGTGTATGGGCTCGCATGGGACGCAAGTCCCGGTGGCCTTATTGATCACCCGTATTACTTCACTCCAATACTGTACAATTGCTGGGCAAGCCCAGAAAATATGGAAGAAACCCCCTGGCCGGTAGGAGCAGCATCAGCACTCCGGAGAATGCTCCGGTGACATCTGGTGCAGCCTGTGAGGCGTGTAGTGAGCCCTGTGCACAATTTTATATTGGACTAATTTGTCCCTTGCTGAGATCAAAGGGGAGAAGGGATAATCCCAAACCTCCCTCCAGTCGTCCGCGTCCAGCCCCAGTATGTCCTCCACCCATTTCCTGCGGAGGGAAGACAGCTCGGGGATAGCAGCAACCAGCAGGGATCCATAAATCTGAGACGCGGGTTTCTCCAGGTCCTTCACCCGGATAGTAGATTCCAACTCTGAGTATGCCAGTTCAACTGGCCTGCACAAAAATTGGCACCTGAAGGCATGTGCAATTTGGAGATATCTAAAGTGGGCTCGTTCAGGTACGTTGAATTTAGCACATAAAGTGTGAAAGGGAGTGAGATCTCCGTTGGTGATGATATGTTTGAGGGTCAGTATTTTATACTTGGCCCAGGCCTGCGGATCGGGGATAGTGCGGAATTGTGATAGGTTGGGATTCAGCCACAGGGGGGTGTGAGGAGACCAAGAGTTCGGCTGGGGTGCCCTTGTTGCCTCACCCGCCCTCCATGCCCGCATAGTGGTACGCATGGAAGGGGTGAGATTTTGAGGCGTTTTAGGCCCCTTGAATAGCAGTCCCTCCAGTGCCTCCAGGGACCCCACTATGGCTGCCTCCAGCACCGTCACGGAGTTGGTCAGGTCCGGTCTCAGCCACCAGTGGGCGGTCACAAGCTGAGTGGCCAAATAATACTTGTAACAATCAGGGAGAGCCAAGCCGCCACTGTCCACAGGCCTGGTCAAGGTGGAATATTTGAATCTAGGTGGCCTGCCCCCCCAAATAAAGGAGAGGAAGAGTTGCCTGATGGAATTAAAGAAGACTTTAGTCAGCCAGTGAGGGGAGTTCCGAAAAATGTACGTGAGTTTAGGGAGGACTTTCATTTTAATCAGGTTAATACGCCCGATGAGAGAAAGGGGGAGGTTACTCCACTCCTTAAGTTTGGCTTTAATGGTCACCAGGACAGGGTCGAGATTGAGCCGCACAAAATCCCCAGTCTCCCTTGAGATAACAATTCCCAAGTAGGTGAACTGCTCAACCCACTGAAGCGGGAGAGAGGAGGGCGAGGAGGACCGGGCCCCCGCATCCACTGGGAACAATTGCGACTTGTGCCAGTTCACCCTCAGCCCCGTGAAGGCGGCGAAGGCATCTATGATACCAAGTGCGCCCCGCAGAGAGTCACCAGCATCATTCATTTTAACGGAAACCCCATTCGTCTAAGCACCTCCCACAGATAGACCCATTCCACTGTGTCAAATGCCTTCTCTATATCCAAGGTGGCAATGGTTCTAGTACCCTGGTTAGTATGGGGGGCATGAATATTAGTGAATAATCTGCGTATGTTAATGTCTGTAGATCTACCGGGCATGAAGCCCGTTTGGTCGGGGTCAATCAGGGACTTTATCACTACGTTGAGTCTAGTGGCCAGTAACTTGGTCAAAATTTTAAGGTCACAGTTGAGAAGTGCAATTGGCCTGTATGAGGCGCAGAACTTAGGGTCTCTATTAGGCTTGGGAATTAGAACCACATGGGCTTCTCTCATAGAGGGCGGCAAGGAGTCTTGATTCAAGCAAGCTTGAAACATCTGAGCTAGTTTAGGGGCGAGCAATTCTGCGTGGGCCCTATAGTACTCAATGGGCAGGCCGTCCGGCCCTGGGGTTTTACCTGCCGGAAAAGATTTAATGGCCAGTGTGACTTCTTCTGGGGTGATCTCCGAGACAAGGAGCTGCCTCTCCGTGTCAGAGAGCCACCCCAGGGCCAATGTGTCCAGCAGGGAGATCATAGGCGCAGGATCAAACCCGTCAGGAAGTGAAGAGACATAAAGAGAAGTGTAGAAAGTGTTGAATGCAGACAGAATATCCTCCTGAGAGGTGGCTAAAGCGCCATCTGCCATGAGGATCTCCGATATAACCGCTGAGGGCCTGTCCTGCTGCGCTAGCATCGCCAGCAGTTTGCTATTTTTGTCTCCATGTTCAAAGTATGCCTGTCTGCTACCCTGTATACCAAGACTAGTGGCATCTGTGACATAGAGATGTAGTTCTCGCCTAAGCGATGACAGGTGTTCAAAATTAGAAACCGTCGGCGAGGCTGAATACTGATTCAGCGCCTCATCCACCCTACGCTGCAGGTCAGATACCCCGTCTCCCAATTCCGCCTTTACCGCCGCCACAGCCGAGATATACTGACCCCTGCTGTGAGCCTCGGAGGCGTCCCAGGTCATCTCCAGAGAAGCCGACCCCGCATTGTGCGCCCAATACTCCCCCAGGGGGGAAAGAACTCTGTCGTGGACAGCCTCGTTGTTGATCCAATGGGGTTGCAACCTCCAAAGGGCATTGTTCCGCGACCTGGTGGTCCTAATGGTCAATTTAAGGGGGTGATGATCAGAGAGGCCAGAGGGGAGATAACATGCCTCCTGAACGTTAGCCAGCATGGTCGAATTAGCAAAAGCTAGATCAATGCGGGAGGAGGTTCTAAATGTGGCCGAAAAACAAGAGTACGTTCTATCTTGGGGATGAAGCCACCTCCATGCCTCCTGGAACTCCGTGGCCTGAGCCCACGTTCCGAGATCAGAGTTAAAATTGGATTGGGGGAAGGCCTGTCCAGGTCACGGGACAGCGTAGCATTAAAGTCTCCCATGAACAGAACCTGCGCTGGGCAATGCGGAGCCAGCCTCTCATAGAGAGTGTACAGAGCCTGCACCTGACCAGGGGGAGGCAAATAGACATTCACTATGACATACTTTTGGGTATATACACTCAGAACAACCATAACGAATTTTCCCTGGGGGTCCAGATGAACATCGTGTATCACACACGGTACACGTTTGCTAATCAGGATAGACACCCCACGAGAATATGAAGAATAGGTCGCATGAAACGCCCTCTGTACCCAGGGCTTCTTCAGAGCCAGAACCTTGCTGCCGGTTAAATGTGTCTCCTGCAGTAGCACTATGTGGGGATTATGTATTTTCAAATATTGGAATAAGAGTGACCTCTTAAACTTCGAGTTGAGCCCCCGAACATTCCACGACAGAACGGTCAGGAGCTCAGCATCCGGAGGAGCCATCAAGGAACACCAGGGGGAAATAGAAGCAGGATGAGACCATCAACCCAACATATATAAGTAAACACAGTAGCGGCACACCTATTCAGTAGGGTCAGAGACCCATAAGGTAATTGAGCAATACAGTAATTATCTGGACCTTCATAACAATTGAACCCTTCTCCCCATAACATAAAACACCCTACCCAAACACCATACAAACCTAGCGTCAAGGGCCAAAAAAAAGGGACCCAAGAGCCATAAAAACTGATGCAGGGTTTTGTCCCTTAACTGAGAGAAACATGTAATCTTTAGGTCACTGCGACCCTAAGAAGTCGGCCCGTAGGACCGCAGGTGAGGGAGAAGTTTCCGGGGAAGTCCGCCTCAACTCTGGGTGGAAGTCCAAGGTGTGGAAAGGGGAACAACTTGAGTCAACTTGGTTCATGAGCGAGGCAGTTCGTTTAGTTGCCATTGGAGCTCCTTATGCAGGAGTGAGTGGAAGTTCAATCAGCCGAAGTGAACATTTGTGTAGAAGGAACAAAGGTGAAAGCCAGCAGGGATAAGCAGGATTAGGGACATAGAAGGGGGCAGTGCTGGGATTCATCAGAAGACAGGAAAGATGTTCATTGATGGGATAGTGGAAGCATATCTGTTCCCTGCCGGGTGAACTCCACCGTTGGTCCTCGGCTGTCTAAGGTTAACGGGCGTCTAGCCACGCCGCTGCCGCCTTCGGGGTATCAAAGAAATGAGTGTCGCTACCGTCAGTGACTCGCAGTCTGCTGGGATACAACAGGCCAAAGCGTAGTCCCTTCTCCCGGAGCCGGCGTCTCACATCAGTGAAGGACTTGCGACATTGTTGCACCTCCTGAGAGAAGTGTGGGAAGAAAAGTAGTCTGGTATTCTCATACTTAATGTCAGGCATGGCTCGTGCCGCCGCAAGAATGCGGTCCCGGTCCCGGTAGTTCAGCATTCGTATCAGGAAGGGGCGTGGAGGGGCCCCAGGTCTCGGAGGGAGCGGTGGAACCCTGTGGGCTCTTTCAACCACAAAGGTAGATGCCGGGGCACCCAGGTCAAACAGGGTGGTCAGTAATTGCTCAGTAAATTCTGCAGGCCTAGGGCCCTCGGCCCTCTCGGGCAGTCCAATTATACGGATGTTGTTCCGCCTGAGGCGGTTCTCGGTGTCTATCGCGCACTCCTGCAGCACTTTCACTTGAATTTGGAGGGCCCGTATCTCCCTGGAATCTGACCGGACCGTATCCTCCACCACAGAGACCCTGTCCTCCACCTCTGCGATGTGAGAGCGAAATTTATCCATATCTTGACGGAGAAGACCGACATCCACTGTCAAAAAATCAATCTTAGATGTCAGAGTTTCTTTACAGGATGTGATGGCTGCCAGGATCTCCACTCCCATGGGTGGCGCCACCACCCCCGACTCCGCAGCCATCTGCATATTGGCCGCCATCCCAGCCGAGGATCGCCGTGGAGACGAAACAACTGCTGACGGGGGTATGTGAGGAGCCTTCGGGCCCTTATTTGTGGAGTAGCGGGTCCTAGGGCGGCCCATCCAAGCCTTACCCCAAAATCAGGGAAAGTTCAGGGGGGGGAGGGGGGTTCGCGGGCAGAGGGGCCCAGTCCAAAGGGGAGGACGGGGGGGCACAGCAGAGACAGGATGGAGAGGTGCAGGAGTGGGGGAGCCCCCCCGCAGTATTGTGGGGCAGTCAATCGCCCAAAGGATCCCAGGAGGAGGGGAGGCGTACCTGCGTCCGATGGATGGGGCCGGTCAGGAGGCCGAAAGATGGCTGCGGGCTGCAGGCGTGGATGTGTAGGAGCAGCCCTCCGAAAGTCGTCAGACGCAGTGCCGACCCCCCCCCGGCACGGATGGTGGCTCAGGAGGACGTGCCCATCCGCCGCGTGTCCCGCGGCACTCAGAAATTGAGGACGGAGGCTTCCGGAATCGCGGTAGGCCGCAAGATGTGTGTAGGCCGCAGGCCCGGGCAATCAACCTCCCGAGGCCCCCAGGCGGTCACAGCGCCAGTTCGGATCACCTTCCCCACCACTGGTGCCCTCGGTGTGCGTAGATGAGGCACCTCCAGCCCCACGAACCATGGCAATCGAGCCCAGAGGCTCCGAGAAGGACAGCAGGCCGCAAGATGGCGGCGGGACCCGGGAGTACAGAGCCAGTCGCAAGTCCCGGTAACGTCTCGATCGGGTGACCAGGGCCAAAAATACAAAAGCATCCTCCCCATGTTGAGGGCATGTGGCCTGGTACAGTTCAGGAGGGGGGGCGCTCTCTCGTCCCCCCTCTTTTCCTGTGGTCTGCTAGGTTGCGTGCTGGGATAAAGGGTCTGGTATGGATTTTTGGGGGGAACTCCACGCCATTTTTTTTTAAAATTTGGCGTGGAGTTCCCCTTAAAATCCATACCAGACCTGAACCCCACGTCATTTTTTTTTTATTTGACGCAGGATTCCCCTTAATATCCATACCAGACCTGAAGGGCCCGGTAATTGAATTTGGGGGGACCCCCACGCATTTTTTTTTATAACAATGACTTTTCTCTGTATTGCCGAGAGCCGACAATTCATTATAGCCGCGAGTGCTTTTAAATTACTTTTTTTACCTCAGAAATTACACTTTGTGCAGGGACAGTTCTAAGCACGGGAAACAAGCGCTACTTTACAGGCATACTATACACACTCCCTAGGTACGAAATTTAAAGAAATATTTCACTTATATTGTTTCACTTTAAGCATTATTAAAATCACTGCTCCCGAAAAAACGGCCGTTTTTAAAACTTGTTTTTGCATTGATACATGTCCCCTGGGGCAGGACCCGGGTCCCCAAACACTTTTTATGGCAATAACTTGCATATAAGCCTTTAAAATTATCACTTCAGATTTTTTATGTTCGAGTCCCATAGACTTTAATGGTGTTCGGATGTTCAAACAAATTTATTGCCTGTTCGCAAATTCTGGTGCGAACCGAACTGGGGGGTGTTCGGCTCATCCCTACAGCTCACGGTCTCAATGGGTCTTCTTGGTGCATCAATCCCAGGCATCTTCCGCAAAGAAGAATGCCTTATACACACTATTTGCATATCCACCCTGTGGGCTATTGCTCTGCACTGGAAGACTCCTGTGGTACCCCTGTCCTCTATTCTTAACAGACTTGATTTTGTATACCTTACGAGATAAAATGCACTTGTTCGAGCGCAGATGGGATGCGTGGAAAACCCACAAACATATTTTACTGTCACAAGACTAAAGGTCAATCTATGTTACCATGCCTTACGTGAGCAATACTCTCTGGTATACCTTTCCCCTAATTTGTATGTTTCTGTTATATCAGATATTAACGATCAGTATTTTCTAATTACTTTTTTGTATGCTTCAGAATTTGTGTTCTTTATTTTGATTTTCATAAATGTCCTTGCAAAGTTAATTTTATGTTATGTACAGTCATGTGACTGTATATTTCATTTGCCTCAATAAAAATTGTTTGTAAAAAAGATATATGGGGTTGTTTTCACTTTTTTTGTGGACACTTACAATCTAATTGGATGATATATGGGACTAGTCTCGTGTTTTTTTTACTTATAACCTAATTGGATGATATATGGGATTGTTTTCATGTTTTTTTACTTCTTCTGCACATGATTTATGATGATTGTGTAATTTATGAGCTTTTTTGTTTATATGCACATTTGACTATATTTGGAAATTTACCGCATATACTCGTGGATAAGCCGAGTTTTTCAGCACATTTTTTTGTGCTGAAAATGCCCCCCTCGGCTTATACTTGAGTCACCTTTTTGCGCCTGATCTCCCGGACTTTGGGGACTGATACATG
This sequence comes from Rana muscosa, assembly GCA_029206835.1. Lineage (NCBI taxonomy): Eukaryota > Metazoa > Chordata > Amphibia > Anura > Ranidae > Rana > Rana muscosa. The sequence continues at coordinate 1,002,027,489 of CM055116.1, read as the reverse complement.
TAGCCCCACTCTTCCTCTACAAGTGTGCAAAGTTTGTTGTCCGGAGAACCTACGGCCGGGGAGCAAAGCCGGGCACCCCTTCAATAGACTCCCATGTTAAACGGTCATTTCTCTGGTGAATTTGGGGACCCGGTACCGTCCGTTCGTAGGTTCTCTGGACCCGAACCTTGGCACACATGTAGCCCCTTTTCTCCTCTATAAGTGTGCAAAGTTTGTTGTCTGGGGGACCTACGGCCGGGGAGCACCGAATTTTCAAAGCCGGGCACCCCTACCATAGACTCCCATGTTAAACGTCAGTCTAGTCATGGACACAGTGAGGCAAAGTGAGGCAAAGTGAGGCACAGTGAGGCATGCAGATGGACACCCTAGGCTTATACTCAAGTCAATATGTTTTCCCATTTTTTTGTGGTAAAATTAGGTGCCTCGGCTTATATTCGGGTTGGCTTATACTGGAGTATATACGGTATATACCAAAGAAGAGCTTCGCTGTTAGTAGGTATACACTCTTTGTGAAGTGCCTATACCCAATGTTGATGCATGCTAGCATTTTAAACTACATCCAAAGGCTCTTCTGTGACAGTCCTAACAAGTCCCAAATGCAGCCACTCCATCCCCTGGTAGCTGCATTTGGGACCTATTTGGACTGCTACAGTAGTGACTGTCTAAACAAGTCAGTGCAGCTTCTTTAGCAACAGAGACAATGCTGTAAATCTAGAAAGCTGATGGGACTAGGTATGGCCAGCTGCTAACCTTTCTTATGATCATGCATGATGGCTCACTTAGCTGACCACCCTCTCCCAGCAGCCTATACTCACTTTCTTCTAGCCCCTGCTACATTCACCCACCAGGACCAGAGGAATTTAACCATGTGTAAGCTCCAAACTGACCTAGCTTACACAGGGCTATGGAGTCTTTCCCTAGCCTCATGTGATAGTTCTGGCCCAATCACTAGGCATTTAGACCTGTCATCTGTTACTTCATAGTCCTACAGACATGTGGGCTGTTCCTACCATGCTATGGCTGAGAAGCTGAACTGTTACCTGAGGTCTGATTGGCTGTGGTCTGTTCGCCGCTAACTCTTGCACTGGTTTGCCTCTGATAGCCCTAGGTACCACTGATTCCTCTTGTTGTCTGATATAGGACCAGTCTCTGACCAATCTGGCATTCAGTGACTGTAATTAAGCATTGCTCAGATCAGCCACCTTTGCCCAAGCAACATTTGTCCATGTGTCACCAAGCCCTATACTCTGTGACCCATTGTCCCTGGTAGTCCCACTGTGCACTCTGCTTACCTGTCCCTAGAGCCCTCGCAAGCTGTGCTGTAGCATGATTCTGAAAGTTCCGCTGTGCATTTTGCTTACCTGTCCCTGGAAATCATGTAAATTGAGCTGTCACTCATTCCTGGAAATTCTGTACAGAATAAAGTCTCTCCTGTATGTTGCACTGGACCCCTGTACGTTGCACCGTACTACCTTCTCCGTAGCTTGTGTGTGGTACTAATCGACCACTCATTATTTAAGTTTCCAGAACCACGGAGGAGCTTTTGCTCACCTTGCCTTGCATAGTTGTAACTGGGGTAGTGACCTAGGAGCAGAAAGCAACCATCCCATCTCATCCATCAGGAACTCTGGAGAAGACTGCCCATTTCTTAGACTCCACTTCTTGCCAAACCAAGCTGAGGTCAGGGTAGGCTTCTTCTACTGTTTTTAGCAGCCCACCCATAACTGGAAGTGTCAGTATTTCATGAGCAAAGGAAAGATTCACTTTAAGGTTCCTCAAAAATTCTGTCATATTTTTGGAGCAAGAACTGGAAAAATATGACCCATTGTTATTTTTTTTTATACATTAGCATCACAACAGAGTTGATGAACAAGGTAGGAGCAATATAAATAGTTCTGGTAAATATCAGTTATTCATTTAGTATGCATGAAATAAAAAAGAATGGTTCTTCACATGACTTAAGATAATGAAAGGACACACTGCTCCAGGTGAGGTTAAACAGCATAATAGACTCCACACATGGGTACCCACCCTGGCACGCCTCTGCAATGTATAAAATCCAAAAAGAACTGGCTAAACACTATGGTAAGTCCTTGCACTGTTTATTATGTAAACTTCATCAATAAGCGACACAACCAGGACACAGAAAGGCTGCTGCTACTGTAGTTGACACGTTTCACACAAACGTTGTGCTTAATCATAACACAGGGAGACCTCATTGACATTCCTTAAAGAGGAAGTAAACCCTGATGGGTTTTACTTCCTCTTTTGCTCCCTGCAAAGCCTGCAAATGAAAAGCATAATGAGCTAGTATGCATCGCATACTAGCCCATTATGTGACACTTACCTGCAAAAGAATCCAGCGATGTCCCCTGTGTAGGCAGCGTCCATTTTCTGGCCCCTCTTCCTTCTGGGCCGCGGACTCCGGCTCTGTGATTCGCCGAAACTGCGTGACGTCACTCCCGTGCGTGGGAGCCGCCATTAACGGCACAGGCTAGGGAAGAAACAGCACTTAGTTTTGTTTCTTCCCCGAGCATGCGCAGTTAACATTTTCAGCGGACTACAAGTGAAATATCTCCTAAACGGCACACAAGATATTTCCACTACCTATAGGTAAGCCTTATTCAAGGCTTACCTATAGGTAGAAGTCCAAAAAAAGGGTCTACAACCACTTTAAATAACCCAACCCACACCTATAACAGGTGTCAGGCCATTCAATTGATTACACCCTAATAACCTGGCAGCTCCATAAAAACAAAAAACCCACACGAATAAGCAAGAAATACCTACAAACCAAGGTTAAAAAGAAGGTAAAAAAAAAGAAAATAAATTGAATGAGTAAAGGTAGCATAAATACATGAAAAAACATAAAAAGAAAACATGAAAACAATGTAAAAAATAACACTTATTTGTTACATAATTCTATATTAAAAACCCATGTGTTTGGTGTTGGTAAGATCTGAAGAACTTTATAGATCCATATCACATCCCACAGGGATGGATCAGATTCCTGGTCTATGCAGGAGATAGTTGTCTCAACCAATTATTCATAAAAGTGGCTAACTTCTCACTCAAAGTTGAGCTTGCTGGGAATGCGGGTCTGGAGATGGAATTTCCAGAACACCTCCCTCATGCAAAGCAGCCGGAAGGCATCACCACCCCTCTTGCGGACCCATAGCTTGTCAATCACCTGGACCTGCATGCCCGACTTATCTCTGCTATGACATGTATTGAAATGCTTCGCTATATTGGTCGACTGGTTCTTATCCACACTATAAATGTGTTCATAAAACGATCTGAAGATGCCTTGGAGTCCTACACACATATTGAATGTGGCAAAGGCTACAAGTAATCATATAAATTACATAGCTAATGTTACAGTTGTTGAAGGAGTGAATTTCAAACTCCTTTTGGTTCACTGAGGAATGGAATTTGATGCCTTCCAGAATATGGATACAACATGGGCAACCTGGCGCAGCACATTTGTAGTTTCCCTTCCAGCATGTTGAGGGCATGTGGCTTGGTACGGTTCAGGAGGGAGGGGGGCCGCTCTCTCGTCCCCCCTTTTCCCCTGCGGCCGGCCAGGTTGCGTGCTCGGATAAGGGGTCTGGTATGGATTTTTAGGGGGACTCCACGCCTTTTTTTTTTTAAATTTGGGGTGGAGTTCCCCTTAAAATCCATGCCAGATCTGAAGGGCCTGGAATGGATATTTGGGGGAACCCCACGTCAATTTTTTTTTAAATTTGCGGCGGGGTTCCCCTTAATATCCATTCCAGACCTGAAGGGCCTGGTAATTGAATTCTGGGGAACCCCCACGCTTTTTTTTTTTTTTTTTTATCAATGACTTTTGTATGTATTGCCGGGAGCCGACAATTTATTAATAGCCGTGAGTCAGTTTTAAATGCATTTTTTTCTTTCAAAAATGACATTTTTTGCAGGGACAGTTCTAAGCACGGGAAACATGCGCCACTTTACATGCATATCATACACACCCCCCAGGTACAAAATTTAAAGGAATATTTCACTTTTATTTTTTCATTTTAAGCATTATTAAAATCACTGCTCCCGAAAAAACGGCCGTTTTTAAAACTTCTTTTTGCATTGATACATGTCCCCTGGGGCAGGACCCCGGTCCCCAAACACTTTTTAGGACAAAAACTTGCATATAAGCCTTTATAATTAGCACTTTAGTATTCTCCCATAGATTTTTCGAATTTGCCGCAACACCCCAATTTGTTCGCTGTTCGGCGAACGGGCGAACAGGCAATGTTCGAGTCGAACATGAGTTCGACTCGAACTCGAAGCTCATCCCTACTCTGCACATCACAGTCTACTCCAGACCACTGAACCCTGAAAAGCAGTTCACCCGGGACCTCCTGCTCCAGGCACTCGTGTCCCTCTTGTCCTTCGGCTTCCTCTGTCTCACTTTCAGCGGAGCCAGGACAGGAGATATAAGAGAGGCCGACCTCATCAAATCAGTCTCCCATCCGATCCCTGACAGTATCAGTCAGCCAATAATGGAGTCTGAAAGGAAGGCCTCTCCCCCTAAGGACTTTTTGCAATCAATCTCTGCACTAATGCACATCGTGCAAAAGTTGCAAGCAGATCTAAGTCGCATGGAAGATCAATTACCAACCGACACAGAGACTTTGCCACGTTTAGGTTCTTCTACTGCTACAAATGTAGCCACTCAGACGGAGGCCTACACATCCAGTGGAACCTACCGTATTCCCGAACCCCGAGTGCCTATCCCCGAACGCTTTTCTGGAGATCGCAGGAAATTTCGGACTTTTCTTAATGCATGCAAACTTTACTTTTCTCTCCTCCCACAAACTTTCTCCACGCAAGACGTCAGGGTGGGATTTGTTATCTCCCTCCTTCTGGATGAGCCCCAAGCCTGGGCCTTTCAGCTTCGTGAGCAGCTTGACCCAGCCCTAGCCTCTATGGACTCTTTTTTCTCTGCCATGTCTCAGCTGTACGCTGACCCCTTTTGTAGGCAGACTGCCGAACAAGAACTCAGCAAACTACAGCAGAGTCAGAGACCTGTGGAGGATTATGTAACCGATTTTCGCCTCTGGAGTACCGATACAGAGTGGAATCAATCAGCCCTTCATTACCAGTTTCGTCTTGGTTTATCTGACGCTATTAAGTAGGGATGAGCTTCGTGTTCGCGTCGAACACACGTTCGACTCGAACATCGGCCGCTCGATCGTTCGACGAAGAACAAACATTATGGTCCATTCGCGCCAAATTCGTGTTGCGTGACATGGCCCATAATTCACTGCGGCATCGCAGTGCATTGCTGGCTGATGATTGGCCAAGCATGCACTATGACCCGCATGCTTGGCCAATCACAGCGCGGAAAAAACGGAAAGCCATAATTGGCCAAAGCCAGGGTGGCTTTGGCCAATTATGGCTCAGGGGGTTTAGTACATGCCCCACCCTATATAAGGCCGCCTGGAAGTCGGCCTTGTGTAGTGTGTTGGCGTTTGTGAAAGAGGCAGTTTCAGAGAGATAGACAGTGTCATTTATATTGAGTTAGATAGAGCAGGCAGGCGAGTCAGTTAGCTGCTGGTACAATGTGTAGAGGATATATATGCATCCTAGGTGTTGTATATATATTTATACACTGTATTGAGTTTAGCTAGATCCGTTCCTGTTAGTCTCTATACTGTGACAGGCAGGCAGGTGATTGTGCTAGCTGCAGACAGTCAGTGTTTCACTTAGTCTACTACTGTGTGCTTTGCATAGCGATCAACTAAAGCTCACCTGGATACAGTTATTCTCTATACTGTGACAGGCAGGCCGGTGATTGTGCTAGCTGCAGACAGTCAGTGTTTCACTTCGTGTCCTACTGTGTGCTTTGCATAGCGATCACCTAAAGCTCACCTGGATACAGTTATTCTCTATACTGTGCATAAGATATGCTTATGCAACTACTTAACAAGAAAGGCCATGTACCACAAGCTACCCGTACACTATGTGATTTACTAGAGATAGCTAATCACCCGTCAGACATTACTATACCCTCTCTATTGGTGAATGTTACTCTCCCCAGCAGAAAGGTGTTTCTTAAAACGGCGGAAGTTTTGAAATGTGGCTACATTAATGCACGATTAGCAATAAAACACACTTCGGAAATCACTGATACTATCACCCGTAAGGACCTCCATTTTTTAGGGTTATCTGAGACATGGTTTCAACCTGGTTTTGAGGCTTGCCTCATAGATTTAGTCCCTGATAATTATAAAATTATTTTTAAAAACCGCCTTCATAAAAAAAGGGGGGGGGCTTAGGCTTCATATATGAAGATTCACTAGAATGCTCTAAACTACTTATACAAGCGACTACAAATTTTGAATCTATGCTGGTGAAATGCTGTATCAATCCTACATCCACATTTTTTGTTTTATTGATCTATCGTCCGCCAGGGTATAATGCATCATTCAATGAGGAATTTTTTTATTTTATTTTAAAAACCTCTCTGGACTACTCTAACATTCTTGTCCTGGGAGATGTAAATCTTTGGCTTGACGATCCCAAGGATCAGAAAGCCATAGAATTTTTAAATGACATATCCAATGCAAATTTTGTCCAACACCTTAAGGTACCCACACATCAAAAAGGACATACACTTAATATTTTACTAATACATTGTTTACTGACATAATCCGAGCAACAGAAGTTATTTGGACGAATCACTTTTTAATTACCTTTACCCTCCCAGATTTTGCAACACGAAAAGCAGCAATTGAACACCCTATGACTATATCTAGTCCATATAGAAAATTAAAGGATGTCACCTTGGAAAATTTCAATACAGTATATCAACTAACACCTTAACAAATAGCTGCGTTTTCTAGTATCCATCAACAACTAGACAATCCAGAATCTGAGATTTTACAAGTGGAGGAAGCCCTGAATCAATTTGATTTAAAAATAAAACTAAGCCTTAATAGTGTTGCCCCACTACAAACATCAAATAATCGACCACGCCTGACTAAATCTCATCCTTGGCATACAGGAAAACGTTCGTCCCTAAAAACAAAAAGAAGACAATTAGAACGCAGGTGGCTAAAGATGAAACTTGATTCTGACAAGAAACTATATAGAATTTTTTGTCATGCGTACTCAAAGCAGATAAAATTATGTAAACGGACATACTATAACCATCTAATTAACAATGCACCTAACAAAGACAGTGCACTGTTTAAAATTGTACGTTCCATTACAACGCCTAGTCAGTGTGTACCGTCCATATCGGCCTCGTTAAAACTTTGTACAGATTTACATGAAACATTTATTGGAAAAATTGATAAAATTCGTGATATATCAGCCTCATCTAGTTATCAACCATTATATGATTCTACCAATATTAATATGCCATTATTGGACAAATTTAAACTTGTATCTATACTAGACATTTTAAAGATAATGAACAGCTTAAAAGCCTCCACATATTTAGATGATACATGCCCAGCATGGTTTTATAAAAAACATGCTGTGACCTTGGCGGCTGATATCACAATGTTAGTTAATAAATGCCTTGCAATTGGCCTTATGCCTACTCAATGGAAACATGCCATCATTTCACCGCTGCTGAAGAAGGCAGGCCTAGATCCTGCCGATTTAAATAACTTTAGACCGATAACCTCAATACCATTCCTGGCCAAGATCCTCGAGCGTGTGGTCTTTGATCAGCTACAACATCATATAGAAATAAACAATCTTTTCCACGACACCCAATCGGGATTTAGGCCGGGTCGAGGCACAGAAGTATGTGTATTAAACATGCGTGAAAGACTCCTTATGATTCAGGACGCCGGAGGATCAGCCGCATTAGTGTTATTAGACCTCTCGGTGGCGTTCGATACGATCGACCACGACATCCTGACGAATCGCATGGAATTCCTGTTCGGAATAAAAGGCAAAGTTCTGAATTGGCTAAAGTCCTTTCTTTCAAATCGCACACATGTAGTTCGCTTAGGAGATTATAGATCTCTCCCTCGCCATCTACACTGTGGAGTTCCTCAAGGCAGTGCCATTTCACCACTGGCCTTTAACTGTTACATGCGGCCACTGCCAGACATTATAACGAAATATGGCTTGGAGGCTCAAATATACGTGGCTGACACACAAATACTGGTAGATATGGCTAGCGGTACAGATATGTAACTAAAACTCCGACTTTGTTTAGCTGAAATACATCAATGGATGCTTACCAGTAGACTTGGTATTAACACTGCTAAGACTGAAGTTCTTTTAATTGGTAAAATTACATCTATATCACCAATTTCTAATTGGCCTATATCATTTGGCCCTACTCCAACGCCTGCCAAAAAGATTAAGAACTTAGGGGTCTGGTTCGACTCGGAACTCACATTTATACCACACGTCTTATATATTGCGAAAAATGCAAGCTACTATCTACATTTTCTTCGGAAGTTGAAAAATCTGTTTACCGAATTGAATCGGAAAAAACTAGTACAAGCATTTATACTTTCCAGTTTGGATTACTCAAATGTTTTCTTATTAAATCTCCCAAAGAAATGGATTGCTAAGCTGCAGCTAGTTCAAAACCAGGCCGCTCGCCTGATTAAAGGACTAAATTACAGAGAACACGTCACCAGCTCTCTTCGAGAGCTCCACTGGCTACCCATTGCTAAAAGAGCCGAATTCAAGGCCCTATGCCTTGTTTTTAAGGCATACTGGAGTCAAGGTCCAATTTATTTATCTAGTATAGTTTCCCACTATACTCCCACAAGATCTTTACGCTCTGCGAATCAAAACCGCCTTATGCCTAAACTATATAATTTTTCAGCAGCTGGTGGAAAAACTCTCCAAGTCTTCGGTGTATTTTTATGGAATAATCTTCCTGAGAATATGCGAAAAATCAACTCGCTAATTCACTTTCGCAAGGTACTGAAGACTCACTTACTTTCCAATGTATGTGGATAAGGGATGTCTGCTACCTTACTACTAACCAGCCGATCAGCTTGCCCTGACTTGTTGCTGCTTACCTAAATGTGGACTGTTACTTTGCTTCTTTTACTTTTTATTTTTCCCTCTGTTGTTATTTATTATTAATTTATCCTGTATGTGTTATCTGGTATGCTCATTTTTTAAGGTCAGTATATGTATTTGGTCTATCTAGCGCTTAGGCGCAGTTCTTGAACTGTATTTGGCGCTTTACAAATAATAAAATCAATCAATCAATCAATACTGTGACAGGCAGGCCGGTGATTGTGCTAGCTGCAGACAGTCAGTGTTTCACTTAGGGCTCTTTCACACGGACTGACCATTCAGGTCTGCCTGTCAGTTTTTTAGGCTGACCTGAACGGATGCTCCATGCACCTCTATGGAGCCATGGATGTCAGCGGTGACATGTCCGCTGACATCTGACCCGCTCCGATCCGCCAAAGTGTGACGGAGGAAAACCCTACTTTTCCATCCGTCTGCGGATCGGATCGGATGACAACGGACTCTACGGTCTGTCGTCATCCGATCCCCATAGGGGAGAGCGGCGTTCTGACAGGTCGGTCCCTGCACAGTGTGCAGAGATAGACCTGTCATCTGCCTGCTCAGCGGGGATCGACGGAGCGATCCCCGCTGAGCAAAGCGGAGCCCGCACACGGACACGGATCGTGTGAAACTGGCCTTAGTGTACTACTGTGTGCTTTGCATAGCATTCACCTAAAGCTCACCTGGATACAGTTATTCTCTATACTGTGACAGGCATGCCGGTGATTGTGCTAGCTGCAGACAGGCAGTGTTTCACTTAGTGTACTACTGTGTGCTTTGCATAGCATTCATCTAAAGCCTACATTTCTGATGCAATACTTTGCAACAGGACTCATTGCTGCACTCTAAGTACAGTATCTGTGAGGGGTTGCAGTGTTGTGGCACCAGCACCAGTGCCTAAGACCCAATTTTTTAGCCCCTGCTAAACAGGGGCAAGCAATTACAATTTGTGATCTAATAATTCATGGCAGGGCCCATTCCTGCACCCACCAAGAGTAACTGTGAGGGCTTACAGTGTTGTGACACCAGCACCACCACCAAAGGCCCAATTTTTCCTACCACTGTTCAACAGTGGCATGTAAATACAATTCCTGATACAATAGTTGACAGCAGGGCGTTCCAGCGCCCAACAAGAGTAACTGTGAGGGCTTACAGTGTTGTGGCAACACCGACACCTAAGGGGCAAATTTCTGCAGAGTATATATGGCAGACCCCTACTTTCAAACATCCAACTTACAAACGACTCCTACTTGCAAACGGAAGGAGACAACAGGAAGTGAGAGGAAATCTACCCCTAGGAAGGCAAATTCTCTCCTGTAAGAGTTAATATGTGAAAAAGGTGTCTCCTCTCCACTGATGCTTTATCACCAATCCTTGTTTCAATAAAAAAAAAACATTTTTCAAAAACATTTGTCATTGGGATGGAAAGTGAGGTGAAATGTTCCGAACAGGTGCACAGACAGCAAAAAAAATGTTACAGGGGTGATAACCCTTCCCTATGTTCTCCAAAAAGCTTAAAAATATATTTTTGGGCTAGAGCTACACTTAAAAAATGTACCTGTTCCAAATTACAAACAGATTTTACTTAAGAACAAACCTACAGTCCGTGTCTTTTTTGCACCGCCTGTATACTGCTGTTCAGAGTATATAGGGCCTTTTTTTATTTTGGGTGCGGGGTTCTCCTTAATATCCATACAAGACCCAAAGGAGCTGGTAATGGGCTGGGGTAGGGTGGGGGGGGGGGGGGCTGGGTGATGGGGTAGCCATGCCATTTTTCTCAATGATTTTCATCCATATTGCTGGGACCAGACATTACATTAAAGCCGCAAGCAGTTTTAAATGGCTTTTTTTCCTTTAGAAATTTCATTTTGTGCAGGGACAGTTCTAAACACGGGAAACACGTGCCACTTCACAGGCATACTTTATACACCCCCCAGGTATGATATTTAAAGGAATATTTCACTTTTTTTTTCACTTTATGCATCATTAAAATCACTGCTCCTGAAAAAACAACAGTTTTAAAAGATTATTTTTACATTGCTACATGTCCCCTCGGGCAGGACCCGGGTCCCCAAACCCTTTTTAGGACAATAACATGCATATTAGGCGTTATAATTAGCACTTTAGATTTCTGAGCGTTCGCGTCCATTGTATTTAATAGGGTTCTAAAGTTTGTGCGAACGTTCGGTCCGTTCGAAGGTTCTGGTGCGAACCGAACGGGGGGGTGTTCGGCTCATCCCTACTATTAAGGATGAACTTGCCAGAGTGAACGTACCCCCTGTTCTGGAGGACCTGATTAACCTTGTCATTTTGATTGACCGACGGTTACGGGAACGCCAGTCTGAGAAAATCCACAGAGACTCTCCTCATCACAGATCCAAGAATGCCATTACCTGTCTCTCCAGTGACACGACTAGCTCACCCCGAGCTCCTTCTCAGAAATTTTTTTTGAGGTCCCCCTGTCTGCAGCTGAACGCCTTCATCGCCAGCACTCTGACCTCTGCCTCTACTGTGGTGATGCCGGTCACTATCTGCGAAGCTGTCCTGTACGGCCACACAAATCTCCTACCAACTGGATCCACACGATGCATCCACCTGGACCTGATCGGGTTCACCTAACCCTTCCTTGCCACCTACAGCTTGCTGAGAAAAACATTTCTGTCTCTGCAATTATAGACTCTGGTGCCTGCAGCTGCTTTGTGGACTCTAGTTTCGCAGCCAGGCACAATCTCCCTCTTTGTACCAAAAAACAAGGGTTCGTGGTACACCTCGCTGACGGCTCCGGTATCAAGTCTGGCCCAGTAACACAAGAAACGGTCCCCATCCTCTGCCTTTCTTCTACCAGTCATCAAGAGTTCCTACGTCTAGATGTCATCTCGTCACCCATGTTCCCCATCATCCTGGGTATGCCCTGGCTGAAGGAACACAATCCCAGCATCAATTGGCTTACAGGAGAGGTCCTTTTCTCTTCACCTTACTGCCTGGTACATTGTGTTCAGCACGAGATACGCACCACTACACCCCTCCTGGCCATCCAGTCTGATCCGGAAACCTCAAAACTTGTTCCTGCAGTCTACCATGACTTTCTCGATGTCTTCAACAAAAAGAATGTGGACTCTCTCTCTCCTCACCGGGCCTATGATTGCCCCATAGAACTGTTGCCCGGAGCTGAGATTCCGTTTAGCCGTATCTACCGTCTTTCTGAGCCCGAATTAGAAGCCCTCCTTCACTACATTGACGAAAATTTGGAGAAAGGCTTCATTCGACATTCCACATCTCCTGCAGGGGCAGGCATCTTCTTTGTCGAAAAGAAGGATCATACTCTCAGACCCTGTGTGGATTATCGAGATCTTAACAAAATAACGGTTAAGATTCGGTATCCACTTCCTCTGATTCCAGAACTTTTCCAGAGATTGCGAGGGGCACAAGTGTTTTCTAAACTAGATCTGAGGGGTGCATACAACTTAGTCAGAATTAGTAATGGGGCGAATGAAAAACTGCATTCCGAACACGCATTGGGCACTATGAATATCTTGTCATGCCATTTGGCCTCTGCAATGCCCCTGCCACATTTCAACATCTGGTCAATGACATCTTCCGGGACTAGTTAGATTTGTTCATTATCATCTACCTGGACGATATTCTTTTATTTTCCAGTTCTCTTGATCTTCACAGGGGTCATGTAAAGAAAGTACTTGAAAGACTGCGACAACACCATCTTTACGCTAAGGCTGAAAAATGCGACTTCGAAAGATCTTCTATCCAATTCTTGGGACTTGTTATTTCTGCAGAAGGCATCTCTATGGACCCGCAAAAAGTTGCTGCTGTGCTTGATTGGCCTGCTCCTGAAGACAAGAAAGCCATTCAACGTTTTGTAAGCTTTGCCAATTTTTATAGAAAATGTATTAAAAACTTTTCCGGTATCATTGCTCTTGTCACTCAGTTAACTAAACAGCATGCTTCTTTCAAATGGACTCCTGAGGCTCAGGATGCTTTTGAAAAATTAAAGACTTTGTTCACTTCTGCCCCCATTCTAAGACACCCTGACCCTGCTCTGGCCTACGTGCTCGAGGTAGACGCTTCGGAAACAGCAGTTGGGGCTATACTATCTCAAAGACAGGGGGCTAAATCTTTACTCCATCCAATTGCCTTCTTCTCTAGGAAACTGAACTCTTCTGAAAAGAATTATGACGTGGGGGATCGTGAACTTTTAGCTATCAAAGCCGCCCTAGAGGAATGGCGCTATCTGTTGGAAGGGGCTGCGCATCCTATCCTTATTTTTACCGATCATAAAAACTTGGAATATTTAAGAACTGCCAAGCGCCTAAGACCCCAACAGGCCAGATGGGCACTATTCTTTTCACGTTTCACTTTTCATCTTACCTTCCGCCCCGGATCCAAGAACGGTAAACCCGATGCGTTCTCACGCATGTTCTCTGAGTCGGCCCCACCTCCTGAACCTGACACTATTTTACCTACCAAAAACGTTCTACTCCTACAGGCAGATGTGATGTCCCAAATCAAGGAGGCAGTTGCTAATCATCCTCCTCCTCTGGATCTGCATCTTCAACCAAGAGATGGACTCTTCTTCCACAAGGAGCAAATTTTTATTCCTGAGCAGTTTAGGGTTTACATCCTCAAGAAATGCCATGACCACCCCCTTGCCGGGTACTTTGGAATTCACAAGACCTCTGACCTAGTGTCCCGTTCCTTTTGGTGGCCTGATTTATTGAAGGATTGTAGAGATTATGTCAGATCCTGCTCCATATGTCTCAGAAACAAGTCTGATCGTGCCAAGACCTGGGGGTTGTTAGAATCTCTTCCTGTACTTGAAAAACCTTGGAACATGATTTCCTTGAACATGATTTCCTTGGATTTTATTGTGGAACTCCCCCCGTCTGAAGGATTCACCACCATCTTTGTTATAGTGGATCGTTTTTCAAAAATGGCCCATTTTGTACCTTTGAAAGGAACCCCCTCTGCCTCTGAAACCGCTTCTGTATTTGTTAAGGAGATTGTAAGATTGCATGGCATTCCAGCAAGCATAACCTCAGATCGTGGAGTACAGTTTACCTCCAAATTTTGGAGTGCCGTATGTAAAGCTTTAAAGGTTAAACTATGTCTTTCATCTGCTTATCACCCGCAGACCAATGGTCAGACCGAAAGGACAAATCAGTCCTTGGAGCAATACTTTGGAGCAAATTCTCTCAGGATGATTGGGTGCCTCTACTCCCCTTGGCAGAATTTGCATATAATAATTCTGTTCATTCTGCTATCAAACAGTCACCCTTCTATGTTAATTATGGGTATCACCCTTCCTTTCTACCCGATGTACCCACGGAGTCTTCTGTACCAGCTGTGCAGGAGAGACTGGACTTTTTCAACACCAATAATCAACTCTTGCGAGAGATTATCTTAAAGCGGAGCTCCACCCTAAAGTGGAACTTCCGCTGATCGGAACCCTCCCCCCCTCCGGTGTCACAATTGACACCTTTCAGGGGGGAGGGGGGTGCAGATACCTGTCTAAGACAGGTATTTGCACCCACTTCCGAGAGTCCTCTCTTCGGGAAATCTGCGGGAAGCACGTCACTTCCCGCAGAATACCCGTTGTGTTCTGGGAGACACTCAGCTCCCAGAACACAGGGGACTATTCAGAGCGGCGCAGCTCGACTTGCGCATGCGCCGTAGGGAACCGGGCATGGAGCCGCAAGGCTTCACTTCCTGGTTCCCTCACCGAGGATGGCGGTGGGGGCAGCAGACTGACACCCGGATCTGGTGTGTGTGCTGAGCTCGTTTGGCCTCTGTCATAGGGACCCATCTGCTCTGGTAAGCGGCCTCTTTGTACTTATATGCTGTGGTTGATAGTATCAACTGAATTGAAGTTTCTATTGAAGATTTACAATCTCCTATGACTTTGGTCATACACCGGCTGTTTCTATTAATAGACACTTTGTTGCCTATGTTTATGTGGTAAAACCTAGCAGCTGAAGTGAATGGACTTTTTTGCATTTTTTATTTCTTTGTGATCTCTTGTTTTTATAACATTTGTTTTTCTATCTGGACTAGCATCCAGGTGATCTCATCACCTATTTTGCACTTTGGTTGCTACCCTTAAGGTCACGCATTTATTATTATTTTTACACATGTCTATTAGCTGAATATTCCAGCTTTTTTCTATTTGCAGCACCATCATTTATATTTCATTTTTATGTACTTAGCCTCTTTGAAGACTAGCATATACACAATTACTTATTATTATTTATTTTTTTGGCGCAGTGTGTTAGCACTATTGCATCGATACAGTTAGGGAGGTAGCACAGATTCACCACATTACACGCTATCACTTTTGAAATATCCTTGCCAAGCAGTTTAAAGATTCATCCTGTGTTCCACATTTCGCTGCTCAAGCCTACGGTCTCTAACCCCTTCCCAAATCGTGGCACTGAAGCCCCTGACCCACTACTGGTTGAAGGAAGTGAAGAATATGAGGTTGAGGCTGTTCTGGACTGTAGGAAGAGGGGAGGTCGGACTCAGTTCCTCATTAAATGGAAGGGTTATGGCCCTGAGGATAACTCCTGGGAACCAGCCTCTAATGTTCATGCTCCCTGGTTGATACAGGCCTACCTCCAGCTTCATTCCGAAAACCGGTCTCTTGTGGGCATCCGGAGGCTGCCCCTAAGGGGGGGGCAATGTCAGGTAATGCCTGTGAGGCGTTTTGCACACAGACGTGCACATAGAATGGCGAACGGGCGCGCGCATGCGTGCCAGAGCCCGCTATCGCGGGTGTGCACACGCACGAGCCTAATTATCCTTGGCCCCAGACGGCCTATTTAAAGGGAGTCTGGGCTCTTGTGCTTTGCTGACTGATCTTCAGCAGTGTTCCTGAATCCTGCTCTGATCCTGTGTGTCCTCCCAGTATTTAGACCCAGCTTGCTCTTGACCTTGGCTCTGTGTTCTGTTCCTGTACTGTTGCCCATCTCTGACCCGGCTCCGTTCCTGACTCTGGTTCTGTCTATGATTTGGTACCTCACTGTCCTTCTGCTGACGAACCTGGCTATCCCTGAGACCTTGCTCCTGTCTATGCTCCTGGTTGCTGTTAACTTTCGGTTACCTGCCTGGCTGTTTCCTGTTCCTGCTCAGCACATCACCATCTACTCCAGACCACTGAACCCTGACAAGCAGTTCACCCGGGACCTCCTGCTCCAGGCACTCGTGTCCCTCTTGTCCTTCGGCTTCCTCTGTCTCACCTTCAGCGGAGCCAGGACAGGAGATATAAAAGAGGCAGACCTCATCAAATCAGTCTCCCATCCGATCCCTGACAACATGATTGCACTTCAAGGGCAACTACAGATGTGGTGTGCCAGGATGCCTGTGTTGAAACCCTATTCTGAGAGGCAACCAATTTTGTTCCTCAGTGAACCAAAAGGAATTTCAATTCCCCTCCTTCTAAAACTGTAACACTAGTTAACTTTTAATAACATACAATATGTGGGTAGGATTACAAGACGTCTCCAGGATTAGTTAGATCAATAGATTTATAGTGTGGGTAAGAACCAGTCAACCACTATTTGGAAGCATTTCAATACATATGTCATAGCAGAGATAAGTTGGCCATGCAGGTCCAGGTGATTGACAAGATATGGGTCCCCAAGAGGTGTGGTGATACGTTCTGGCTGCTGTGCAGGAGGGAGGTGTTCTGGAATTCTCCTCCTCCAAGAACAGCCGGAGGGCATGTGACTGTGACCAGCGATGACAGATCGGAGAAAATAAGGTAGAGGCATCGGTTTGCATTAACTCTACACATTGTAGGAAGGATCCATGAAACAGAGGGTCTGGTAGGGATTTGTTTCAACTTCGGTGTACTCTGGCAGGGTTGTCCCAAGAGCCTGAGGGTCTCCTGGGAGTGAAGGGGGGGCTGTGTAATGTACATGGGGGGCTGTGTAATATAAATGGGCTGTGTAATGTAAATGAGGGGCTGTGTAATGTAAATGGGGGCTGTGTAATGTAAATGGTTGGATAATATAAATGGGGGGCTGTGTCATGTAAATGGGCTGTGTAATGTAAATGGGGGGCTGTGTAATCTAAATGGGGGTTGTGTAATGTAAATTTAGTGTGTAATGTACACGGGGGCTGTGTAATGTAAATAGACTCTGTAATGTAAATGGGCTAGGTAATATAAATGGGGGGCTGTGTAATGTAAATGAAGTGTGTAATTTACATGGGAGCGCTGTGTAATGTAAATGGCCAGTGTAATATAAATGAGGGGCTGTGTAATGTAAATGGGGGCTGTGTAATGTAAATGTGGGGCTGTTTAATGTAAATGGTGGGCTGTGTAATGTAAATGGGGGGCTGTGTAATGTAAATGGGGGATTGTGTAATGTAAATGGAGGCTGAGTAATGTAAAGGGGTGCTGTGTAAAATAAGGGGGCTGTGGAATGTGCAGGAGGCTGTGGAATGTGCAGGGGGCTGTATAATGAAAGGGGCTGTGGAATGTAAAGGGGTCTGTGGAATGTGCAGGGGGGCAGTGAAATGTAAAGGGGGCTGTTTAATGTGCAGGGGGGCTGTGTAATGTAAAGGGGGCTGTGCCATTTAGTATTTACTGTTCTAAATAAATACTGTTGTTGTCTGTTGTGTTCAGACTTTTCTACATGCAGGGTGTGTCCTTTTTTTTCTTTTAGAGCAGATAAAATAAAACAATGGAGTTCTTCTGACTGGTTGAATTTTTTGATGAATACCATAGGCAGTAATCGTGATTAGGGTTGAGCGAACCCGAACTGTAAAGTTCGGGTCCGTACCGAACATTAGAGTTTTTGGGCACCGGACCCAAACAATTGCGTGTATGTTCGGGTTCGGGTCCGGTGTTCGGCGATGTAATGGCGGGTTTAGAAAAGCTTCAGGGGGCAGCCAATCACCTTTTGTTTAGCTGGTGTGCCCTTAGAAGCCATCATAGCCATGCCTACTAATTGCATGGCTGTGATTGGCCAGTGCAGCATGTGACCCAGCTCAGTGCAGCATGTGACCCAGCTTCTATATAAGCTAGAGGCACACAGCACAACACGTCACTCTGCTTTAGACAGGATAGGGAGAGGTTCCTGGCTGCTGTTGCTTATTAGGGAGAGATTGAAATACATGAGTTAGTCCTGATTGTGCAATCTGAGAGAAAAGATAGAGAGACAGTGTAGGGGAAGGTTCCTGATGGTGCTTTCAGGGAGAGAGATTTATATAGGAGTCCAGATTCAGAGATCTAATAACTCAGCGATCTGCATAGGTTTACCTGTTTGTGTTGCAGTGCACAATCTTTTTACACTGCCATGAGCCCAGTGTCAGAGAAAATCTAACTTTTATCTGCAAGCTCAGTGCACCAGCACTGCATATGTTACGTTGAGAGATACACCGTTTCCATACTGTGGGTGTATTGTGCTCTTGCAAAAAGACCCATTTAGGACAACAAAAAAAAATTACAGTGTTTTCTGCATATATGCAAGTGTGAGATTTACAAATTTATATATTTTTCTTGTATTGTGCTATTCCCAATTTTTTTTTTTTAGGGCAAAACCTTTTTTTTTATAGCATTTTCGGTATTGCTGTAGGTGTGAGATACACGGTTTCCATACTGTGGGTGTATTGTGCTCTTGCAAAAAGACCCATTTAGGGCAAAAAAATAAATTAAAAAAATTGCAGTGTTTACTGCATATATGCAAGTGTGAGATTTACAAATTTATATATTTTTCTTGTATTGTGCTATTCCAAAATTTTTTTTTAGGGCAAAAACTTTTTTTTAATAGCATTTTCTGTATTGCTGTAGATGTGAGATACACCGTTTCCATACTGTGGGTTTATTGTGCTCTTGCAAAAAGACCCATTTAGGGAAAAAAAAAATAAAAAAAATCGCAGTGTTTACTGCATGTATGCAAGTGTGAGATTTACTAATTTATATATTTTTGTTGTATTGTGCTATTCCAAAAAAACAAATTTTAGGGCAAAAACTTTTTTTTAATAGCATTTTCTGTATTGCTGTAGGTGTGAGATACACCGTTTCCATACTGTGGGTGTATTGTGCTCTTGCAAAAATACCCATTTAGGGCAAAAAAATATTTTGCAGTGTTTTCTGCATATCTGGAGCTGTGTGAACTAAACAATTTCTATATATTTTTCTTCTACTGTGCTATCCTAAAAAAATAAAAATAAATTTTAATAGCATTTTCTGCAGTTCTGTAGCTGTGAGATACAGCGTTTACGTACTGTGGGTGTGTTATGCTCTTCCAAAAACACCAATTTAGGGCCACAAAAAATATTTTGCAGTGTTTTCTGCATATCTGGAGCTGTGTGAAATAAACAATTTATATATTTTTCTTCTAATGTGCCATCCTAAAAAAATAATTGTAGGACAAAAACATTTTTTTTAATAGCATTTTCTGTAGTTTTGTAGCTGTGAGATACAGCGTTTACGTACTGTGGGTGTGTTGTGCTCCTCCAAAAACACCCATTTAGGGCCACAAAAAATATTTTTATTTTATATATATTACTCCAACTCTGAGTTTATTCTCCCATGGCAAAATAAACTGTACTCGGATAGAAAAGGTTAGAGCAAAGAAACAGGACAGCTTAAGGTGTGGAGGAGGTCCTGGCCAAAACATAGCACATTAACTTCACTGTTTAGGTTTCTCAAACAGTTTTAGGCGCACGGTCTCTGCCACAGACCGTGAGGTTGGTCTATGCCACAGACCGGGTGTACAAGGCCCCTGCCACGGGCCTGGAGAACTTTGGTCTCTGCCACAGACCAGGGTGTATAAGGCCCCTGCCACGGGCTGGGTGAATAAGGCCTCTGATACAGTCAGGATGACCTTGAGCTTCTCCTTCTAAGAACTAGCCCATATCAAGGGGAAGACATCTCTCCAGGGAGTCAACAGACCCTTCCTTCACCATGCCTCCAGCATCGGGCCATCGGAAGGTTCCTCCCTTCCCTCGAAACAGGGTCCCCTACACGAGGCGGCACCCAAAGACTCCTTGACCCTTAGCGGACTCCAGACGAAGGCTCTGGAAACCAGGCTTTACTCCCGCCCCTAGGCCTCCATACCCAGGGCAGCAGGAACTCCAGGATATTACCTCAACATGGGCTAAAGGTGCCCGAGATGGAACAGGAACACGTGCACTCAGGCCGAAGGCACCTGGGTGCGGAACCCACTGGACATCAGCCCCCAGGCCAAAGGTGCCTGGGGCTCGGACCCCGATCAGGAGGCGTCTGCCCCTTTTATATCCTCTCCCGGCATGCACAGCAGGTTCCCCGCCCCGCTGTACTACTGCCAAGAGGGGACACAAAAGGCACAGCACTGTATCAGCGCTTCAACCCTAGCCTACCATGACAGCGCCACCTGTAGGCCGCAGGGAACTGCACACCAATACTGTCCCCCGAGGACAAAATGGTCCATGAATCCTACAGAATTAGGGTGTTTGAGCCTATTTACCACTCAAACACTTCCCTTAAATTTAGCACCCCGCTACCTTTTTATTTCAAAGTATATTATTTTCCCACTAGCTTATCCATTAAATGTAATAATGTTTTCCAGAAAGGGCGTATTCTGGGGCATTCCCACCATATGTGTGGCATTGTGAAGTTGAGTTTCTGAGGTTCTTAATGACTTCCTGTACCTCTTTTTTATGTTATTTTAAGTTATTTCCCTATCCACATTTGTTTGCAGAGCACTTCCCATGCTCTTAACAACATTTTGCTGCCATTTGCAGCCCTCTAGCCCTTTCCATTACTTTTTTAGAGCCTTTTTAGTCCTCAGAAGTTTGAGTCCCCATTGACTTCAATGGGGTTCGGGTTCGGGGTAAAGTTCGGGTCAAGTTCGGTCCCGAACTCAAACTTTTTTCCGAAGTTCGGCCGAACCCGTCGAACCCGAACATCCAGGTGTCCGCTCAACTCTAATCGTGATGCATTATGATGCATCGCAGAATCAAATTTAATCAAATCGTTGACAGGATATTTGGAATCGAATCAAATTGTGAGACCAAAAAGAAAATGCAATATAGTGCCAAAGACTATAAAAGGTCAGAATTTGTAATGATTGACGACCTGTGGATCGCAGCTTCTTTTTTTTAAACACCTGTAGCGTGTAAAATACACCCAAAAACTCCACTCGGTGCCAAAAAAAATGCACACACATAAAGAGTGACACAAAATGTGCAACTGGTGTACTATAGTCCTCCCAAGGAAGGACCTTACCCTGATGCCCCGGGGCGTTAGGCTCCAGATGGGGACTGAGGTACTCACTATGGCCCGTTTGGCTGAAACCAGGCGCACCTCGTTCTCTGGAGGGTCTGCCGAAACAGACCCACCCAAGTACTTGGTGGGGCTTCCCCGAAAGGGAGACCCCATGAAAGAGGGCAAACCAAGCCAGAAGGCCATGTCCACCCCCTCCCAAGACTTTCAGGGCAGGTCCGAGGACCTACACCCTACCAGTCACACAGTGACAAAACGTGTACACATAACAAAAAAATACAAAAAAGTGACAAACACAATTCAATAAATAAAAAAAAGTGGGAAGAAGAAAGTAGAGGTAAGTGAAAGTGACCATTGTGCTAGACAAAATTCCTCTGGTCCTAGCCAAAAGGCTCGGCCCTAGAGGCAGGTGTAAAAAAGTGTGTGTGGTGCAGTGACCAAGGTGCCAATAAAACTCAGAGTGCCCTTCAACACAGTGAGAATTACAGCACCCCTGGACTGCCACTCCAGGGGCACATACACCATTGGCTTTCTCCAACCCCAGTCCACAGCCAAAAGATGCAACCCCCTCCCTACCAGGAAGGCATGGATTTCTGAGAGCTTATGGAGAGCCCCTAACCATAAGGCTCCACCACCACTCCCATCGCTCCCGCCTAATTACATTCGGGAAATACTAACCGCCCCCCCAATGGGAAAAGGGGGGGCAAGTGTTCTTTCCTGAAAAACTGACAAGAAAAGAGGGCACACAAATCTAGGCCAGAAGGCCAGGGACCCCGACCCTTCTGCCAGACCCAGTGGTTCTCTATCCCCATCAGGAGGCTTCCCTTCTGGCTTTCTCTAAAGGAGACCTGTTAACGGCCCTCAGTTATGTCGAGCAGTCTGCTTTCGGCTCTCCCTGATACTGACCGTCCAGGTTACCATTACACCAAGTGGATTTGCATAGCCACCGCTACCCCTAACCCACTGCCGTGGATCAGGGATGGTTAGCACAGCGCCACCACTTGGCAACTGATAAGAACAGATACTACACTTGATCTTAGCTGATCGCAGCTGCTCTAATTAATGTCAGGAACAAAAAAAAATAGTATTGAGAAAATTATGGTGAAACAGCGCAGATCCACCTGAAAATGCCCTAAATATATTTTATAGTGTGGAAATCTATACAAATATCTATGATCTATGACCAATCTATGCAAACATCTATGATCTATAACCAATTACCGGTAGTTATACAACTTCTAGTGACATAATTCATAGGTATGCAAAATATTAAAGTGCAATGTGCTTGTGAAAAAACCTATATACAATGAAGAAAAATTGTGAACAATAAAGTCCATAAATAAGTGACAAAAAATAATTTGTATATAAAGTGCGTGAACAATTTTTTTTTTTTTAAAACAGTGAAAAATATAAAGATGATTCTTCAAACAACAATCCAAATCAATATCATGTAGTAAAACTTGTATGCTGATCAAAAACTGTGACAATAGCACCCAAAAGTGATCCTCCACCAGCCGCACCAAACTGACTCACCAGATCCATTAGCTGGTCAGATTATAAACCAGCAGCTGCGCCTTTTTGCAATAAATGCTTGAGTCAGAGGTATTTGTTGGCAAGTGCAACAGGTCCTCTCTAGTGAATCATACCATGATATCCATATATGTGTAGCGGGTGTTTGAATTTAGGGGAGGCATCTGGGTGGTAGTGTAACCCAGATGCATTGATTGTCAGGGAATCTGAGACCCTTTTGTGGTTCTTGGAGGACTCTGGTGGTGTGAGGTTCCCTGTGGCCTGCGGGTGGTGCTGTCACCCTGGCCGGAGTTGAACACTCACCGCAAGATTGCTTCCCTTTTTGTCCTTTCCTGGCGCTGGTACAGCGGGGTGGGGAACCTGCTGTGACGCAAAGGGAGAGGAGATAAAAGGGGCGGATGCCCTGACCTCGGGATTCAGAGTCAGAGGACGCAGCCGCTCCCAGGCACCTTCAGCCTGGGTGCTGGCGTTCCGGAGTTCCGGGCCAAGGTGACCTTGACCTGGCCGGAGCGGGAGATGGAGTCCATCTCAGGCATCTTTAGCCTGGGGTGAGGTACTATGGCGGAAGCCTGGAGCTCAGTACCTTCGACTGAGTTCCGCGAGGGTGGAGGAATCTGAGGGGGCCCTAACTCCTTGGGTGCCCATGTCTGAGACGAGGAGGCCGGTGAGCGGAACTTCTCCAGAGAGTCCAGCGCAGCATTGCTGGTGACGGAGAGGCCTCCGGTAACTGTCTTGGATGGATGTACTTCCCCTGATAGGGGCTATGTTAGCGAAGGTAATTCATGTTCTTGTTCTATATAGTCAGTGGCAGTGACTATTCGCCACTGGTGACACCACAGTGGTTAGCTCTATCTTAAAGAATTGTGCCTTGGCCTACTCCCCACAAATACTGAAGTGGTATATGGGTCTCAACCTGTCTGTGCTGTATGACTATTTATTGAGAAGAATAAATACGAGTTGGACCTTTTCAGTGTGTGGAACTCTGGTTACTAGGCGCAAAGGGGAGTTAATCCGAGGAGAGGATTTGA
Organism: Rana muscosa; assembly: GCA_029206835.1. NCBI lineage: Eukaryota > Metazoa > Chordata > Amphibia > Anura > Ranidae > Rana > Rana muscosa. The sequence continues at coordinate 1,002,003,687 of CM055116.1, read as the reverse complement.
CTCTGGGACACATACACAAAACCTGATAGTTCTGGCCTTCACCTCTACACATTGGAGGACATGGGCCGTGGTGTATCTCATCCCTCCCAGCAGTGCTAACCCCTAGACAGACAAGCCGTGAATGAGAAGGGGTGAGAGGGGTGAGGTCGCTACATATGTAAGGGAAGGAAGAAGGAAGCTCCAATAGTGTGATACCATGGGTTTTTAATATATAATAGGTGTTAATTGTTTGTTTGTTTTTTCATATATTTTTTTTACGTTTTTTCATGTATTTATGCTGTCTTTATTCATTCAATTTAATTCATTTATTTTCTTCTTTTTGTCTTCTTTTTCACCTTGATTTGTAGGTATTTCTTGTTTATTCATGTAGGTTTTTTTCTATTGTTTTTATGAAGCTGTCAGGTCATTAGGGAGTAACCAATTGAATCAACTGACACCTGTGACAGGTTTGGGTTATTTAAGGACTGTCAATGGGGTCTCCCTGTAGTATGATCAAGCGCAAAGTTTGTGTGAAATGCATCAACTAGCAGCCTTTCTGTGTCCTGGTTGTGTCACTCGTTTATGAAGTTTACATAATAAACAGTGCAAGGACTTTCCATGGTGTGCAGCCATTTCTTTTTGGATTGACTTTGCATGACTGTCTAAAGTTAATGAGAAGAGTAACCCACAGGCCCATCACAATTCAAAGAAAGACAATATATTGAATTTAACCACTTCCCTACCCAGCCATAGTCAAATGACGTCCACAGATGGGATCTCCCATCCTGGGTGGACGTCATATGACGTCCTCGGCTTTGTAGGGGGATATCTGAATGATGCCTGCAGCTAGAGGCATCATTCAGATATCCTTTTGAAGTGCCGGCGATTCTGCGTACCATAAGAATGATCATAGCGGCGGTTCCGCCGCTTGATCGTTCTTATAGGCGGCGGGAGGGGACATCCCCCCCCTCCCGCCGCCATCCAGTGCTTCTCTGGGCTCTCCCGTGCGATCGGGGACCCGGAGCGAATCTTCTGGCATCGTTGGTGGGGTCACGTGATGAGCATAGAGATGACTGGTGACCAGATGGTCACCAGTCATCTCTATGATCGTCGGAGGCCCAGGCGCGATGTGATGACGTCACGCCCGGGCCTCAAATGTAAACAAAGCCGCCATTGCGGCTGTAAGTATGAGATCAGTGAAAAAAAATTCACTGATCTCATGCTTTCCAGCCTGGAGGAGAGATGTGGGGTCTTATTGACCCCGCATCTCTCAATAAAGAGAACCTGTCACACACATTCCTATTACAAGGGATGTTTACATTCCTTGTAATAGGAATAAAAGTGATCAAAAAAAAAAAAAGTAAAATCATTGTAAATTTTTTTATAAATAAGTAAAAAATAAAAATAAATAATAAAAAAAAAAATTTAAACGCCCCTGTGCCCGGTAGCTCGCGATCAGAAGCGAATGCACACGTAAGTCGCCCACATATGTAAATGACGTTCAAACCACGCATGTGAGGTATCGCCGCGTGCGTTAGAGCGCGTGCAACAATTCTAGCACTAGACCTCCTCTGTAATTCTAACCTGGTAACCTGTAAAAAAAAAAAATCGTCGCCTATGGAGATTTTTAAGTACCGAAGTTTGGCGCCATTCCATGAGTGTGCGCAATTTTAAAGCATGACATGTTAGGTATCTATTTACTCGGCGTAACATTATCTTTCATATTTTTCACAAAAATTGGGCTAACTTTACTGTTTTGTTATTTTTTAATTCATGAAACCATTTTTTTTTATTAAAAAAGGCGTTTGAAAAATTATTGCGCAAATATCGTGCAAGAAAAAATGTTGCAATGACCGTCATTTTATTCCCTAGGGTGTCTGCTAAAAAAAACATATATAATGTTTGGGGGTTCTGAGTAATTTTCTAGCAAAAGAATGATGATTTGTACATGTAGGAGAGAAGTGCTAGAATAGGCCCGGTATTGAATAGGTACAAAAGCCCTGTATTGAAGTGGTTAAACTAGTCTTTCTTGTAGCAAAAATGATGCTAAATTATTTACTATGTTTATTTTAATGTTTATGTTCTCACCTCTCCAAAAATGTACTAAAAAAATGCTGAATTATAATTAAGGCATACTTTTTATTCAAATGCTGTTTTAGTTCCTCGTTAATTCCTATGAATCAAATTTGCAGAACATAATTCTCTTTCCATTAAATTAGTTGTTTGTTTATAAACATATTGTGGTAGCAGATCTGTCTTTGCTTTTAACACACTGTCCTACTTAGTGTAGAGAGAATTTGTGCTCAGTGCTTGAAGTCATAAAACGTAGAGGTGAATAACAAACAAGTTCTATTATTTCATGCATATGCATGACTTTCAGTAATCCCTGTACACTGAATTTCAATACTCTGTCATGCCCGCTGTGATGCAAACGAAGAGAAAAGAACAATGCATGTTTTCAGCATCATAAAACAATGCAGCAGGGAGCCTGTTCAGAGCCATTCCAAGCTCTTTGGGTTTACTACATTTGCTCATTTAGCAGATAGTTAGAAGCCACGTACAGCTTGTTTTTACAATGAGGCTGTATTGTTTTTCTTAGAATTTGTTGATGTGAGAAAATGTGCCCCCTGCCCAAACATGCTATGGGGAAAATGTAATGTGATGCTCTTGTACTAAAGTAGAACACTGACTGCTCCTGACAGATGGGGAAAGAAGTCAATATGATGTCTGAGGCAGTCCAGGCTTGGCACTGCAGAATAAATTACATGATTCGTTGAAAGCTTGGGCTTCACACAGACATACACAAAATTGGAAAGATAAAAGCTTGCGTTGGCTTCAGATGATATTTACAGCTTGATGGATTGACTAGCAGCCGAAATACAGTTGCACTGTATTGAATTATTGGCCTCTGTTTAGTTGTGTCTCTGTCGGGTTTGAGTGTCCATTTAAGCATAAGTGAACTGGACTCCAGCCAATTTTATCTCTGTACTTAGTAAGATGAGAATCAATGGCAAGCAGCTTGAATAACAAAGATCTTAAGGAAAGTGGGAAATTTAACAAGAAGAATATTATTTGCTTATAAATATTAATGTGTGCTGTAAATATTAATGTGACCCAGCATGTGAATAATTTCTGAAGCTACTTGATTAAATTTTTTTTATAAAAAAAACAACATTAAGATGAATTCTTCTCTTGTGTGTTTTTGTCGTCTCATATTCATAGCAAAACAACATTTTAAATTGCATTATTACATTTTAGTGTCAATATAATCAGCTTTCCTCTAGTACACAAGTTGGCTTTTTTTTATTTGAAAGAAAATATTGTATATTGTCACTATGCACTTTATTTAAGTTTTATAGTATTTTTGTGGTAGAATGGGGATTGAAAGGGGAGAGCCGCTTTCCTCATGGGATCATGGCATCAGCAGTAGGATAGGTTTTAGGTATAGAATATTTAGGGATTGGTTAAGAAGGGTCAGGTGGGACAGGGGCTATTAGTTCAGGAGGTTAGTTGAGGATAGGTGAAAGGTGAAATTCAGGTTAGTTAACAGGATTGGTCAGATAAGTCATGTGATTTAGAGGGTTCTGGAAGGGTTTGCAAGGAATTCAGGAATTTGTTAAAAGGGTCATATGACACTGGAAGAATATGCTGGAAACAGGTAACGGCTTATTTAAGGAGCAGGGAAGTATGGGTCAGTATAAGTTAGTCTGAAGATTGCAAGAGGACTCCACGTCTGTCACGTACCTGACGGTGACGAGCCCGGATCTGCAGAGGGAGGCCTCTCTTACGGCTTCCACCGGCGACCCCTGGTACTGAAGACAGGAGGCACGGAGGTAGAAGGGGTACGAGTGCCTGGCAGGATGGATCAAGGTAGAGTAGAGTCTGAAGACTGGGACGGATCCAGGCACCCAGGAAGTATGGCAGGCTGAACCGGAACCAGGAACACAGCAACTGGACTGGAACTGAAGAGACTGGCTGGACTGGAACCAGGATACAGCAACTGGAGAGATTGGTCGGACAAGCCGGGTCGGTAGTATTGGCTGACGGCAAGGTACTGGAGGATCAGGCAGAAGATTGGTCAAACAAAGCCGGGGGTCAGAGGCAGGCAGGAAACTGGAAGGGTCAAGGCAAGCCGGGTCGGATACAGGTAAATACACGAATCAGGTCTCTTTGGGTACTACACGCTGTAGAGCAGACAGCAGGGACTGTCTGTCACAGGCATGTTTAAATAGCTCTTCTGGCGCGCTTTGTGGAGCGTGCACGCGCCCCCGCTAAGCGCGTGCGCCCGCACGTGCTCGCCATCGCGCGCACGCGTGCCCGCGAGCGTGGACGTACCCGAGATTCGGAATCAGGAAGTCCAGGAATCCTGTAGCTGACAGGATTTCTATGACATTGCCCCCCCCCAAGGGGCAGCCTCCGGATGCCCAGCCGGGTGAACCTTCCAGGGTGAGTCCTTTTGAAAGCCTGTATCAAACTCCTGGCATGGATATTCTCCTCGGGTTCCCATGAGTTTTCCTCGGGTCCGTAGCCCTTCCATTTAATTAGGAATTGGTTCTGGTTATTTCTTCTCCTGAAGTCCATGATAGCTTCTACTTCGAATTCCTGCTCACCGTCAATAATGATCGGATCAGGGTGATCCGGCTTCCGATCTGGAAACGGATTAGAGACTGTGGGTTTTAGGAGAGAGACATGAAAAACTGGATGGATTCTAAGAGAGTCAGGAAGTTCCAATTCATAAGCTACTTCATTAATTTTCCTCTTAACAGGGAATGGACCTAAAAATTTGGGGCCCAGTTTTTTAGAAGGGCATGCCATTCTTCTAGTGCAGACTTGATCGCTAGTAGCTCCCGATCCCCCACGTCGTAGTTCCTCTCTGCTGCAGAAAGCTTGCGGGAGAAGAAGGCTACTGGGTGGAGCAAGGCTTTGACTCCCTGTCTTTGGGACAGTATTGCTCCTACCGCTATTTCGGAGGCGTCTACCTCAAGTACGAATGGTAGTGAGGAGTCTGGGTGTTTCAAGATAGAGGCTGAGGTAAATAGGGCCTTCAGGCGTTCAAAAGCTTCTTGGGCTTCAGGAGACCAGTGAAAACGTGTTCCTTGCTTGGTGAGTTGAGTAATGGGTGCGATAATAGCTGAAAACCCCCTGATGAACTTGCGGTAGAAGTTGGCGAATCCAACGAAACGTTGGATTCCCTTCTTGTCCACCGGTTCTGGCCAGTCCAGGATTGCGGTAATTTTTTGAGGATCCATCTTGATGCCCTCGCTGGAAATGATTAACCCCAGAAATGATATACTCTCTTGCTCGAACTCGCATTTTTCGGCCTTCGCATACAGGCCATGCTGGCGGAGCCGACCCAACACATTTTTGACATGTCTGCGATGAGAATCAAGGGAGGAAGAAAAAATTAAGATATCATCAAGATAAACAATAACAAAGAGGTCTAGGAAGTCCCGTAGAACATCGTTGATAAAATACTGGAAAGTGGCAGGGGCGTTACACAACCCGAATGGCATTACCAAGTACTCAAAATGTCCATACCGGGTACGGAAGGCGGTCTTCCATTCGTCACCTTCTTTGATACGGATCAAGTTGTAGGCTCCGCGGAGGTCAAGTTTGGTAAAGATGGTGGCAGTACCTAGTCTCTGAAATAACTCTGGTACCAGGGGGAGAGGGTAGCGATTTTTTACTGTAATTTTATTCAATTCCCGGTAATCCACACAAGGTCGAAGGGTGTGGTCCTTTTTCTCTACAAAAAAGATGCCTGCGCCCGCTGGGGATGTGGAAGGGCGGATGAACCCTTTTTGCAAGTTCTCATCAACATAATTTTTTAAAGCCCCTTGTTCCACCTCCGTTAAAGGGAAGACTCTACCGAACGGAATCTTTGCTCCAGGAAGTAGGTCGATGGGGCAATCGTAGGCCCGATGGGGTGGTAGAGTCTCTGCCTTTTGTTTACTAAATACGTCAAGAAAGTCGTGGTAAACTTCTGGGATGGATTGACGGGTGCCATCTTCGGTGTCAATGCATAGTAACGAGGCCGGCCCAGGAGGTTTATATGAGCCGCAGGACTGTTGGCAATAGGAAGAAGGAAAGGCAACTATTCCCGTAGTCCAGTTGATAGTGGGATTGTGGGCTTGTAACCAAGGCATACCAAGGATCAAGGGAAACAACGGGGAAGAGATGATGTCCAGACACAAGCATTCTTGGTGGGTTCCAGAGGTGGTAAAGATGGTAGCGGGTATAGGAGTGGTCTCCTGGGTCACAGGTCCGGACTTAATGACGGAACCATCAGCCAGATGGACACGAAGTCCGTGGGTCTTGGTACGAAGGGGAATTTGGTGTTTAATGGCAAAGGCTGAGTCCATAAAGCAGCTGCATGCTCCGGAATCAATAATGGCGGGTACTGGCAAAGTCCTTCCTGGGAGCTGTAATGAAACAGAGAGGGCAAGGTGAGATGTGGTTTTGGCTTGTAGGTTAGTCATGTTAGAAGAAACTGAAAGAAACTTACGAAGCTTCAGGGGACAGGTTCTAACGAAATGTCCGGGGTCCCCGCAGTACAGGCACAGATTATTTATTCGGCGGCGCTGGCGTTCCTCAGGAGCGAGGGATGGACGAAGGAGCCCGAGCTGCATTGGTTCAGGCGTGTCAGATGTGGGAGTTGGAGGTGTAGCAGGAGCCGAGTACAGGTGACTAGGAGCCCGAGGAAGCATCCAGGTTGGGCGGGAGAAGCCAGTGGTCCTCTCAGCCCTCCGTTCCCTCAGACGTCGGTCAATCTGGATGGTTAGATCAATCAACAGGTTGAGTGTCTGTGGTACACCAACTCTAGCTAGCTCGTCCTTCAAGGAATCGGAAAGTCCTAAGCGAAACTGATGGAGGAGGGCGGCATCATTCCAATTGGTATCCGCACTCCACCGCCTGAATTCTGCCACATAGTCCTCCGCTGGTCTGCGTCCTTGTTGAAGGGAACGCAAGGCGGCTTCTGCGGTTACTGAGAGTTGGGGATCTTCGTATAGCTGGGCCAGGGCATCGAAAAAAGCAGCGAGGTTGTTTAGTGATACATCCTTCTGTTCAAAGAGACGGTGGGCCCAGCTCTGAGGGTCTCCAGCGAGCAAAGAGACCACAAAGCCCACCTTGGTGGCCTCTAGAGAAAAGGTACGGGGCTGTAGGGCAAAATACAGTTCACACGAATTCCGGAAGGCCCTAAACTTGCTCCGATCCCCGGAAAATCTTTCGGGTGTAGGAACCTTAGGTTCAGGAGGAAGCATGACCACTGTGGGTGAGGAACTTGTTCCGGCTGTGGAAGCAGAGGCGTGGGGCCCCTCTTGGATGGCAGAGGGATTGGTGAGGACCCGCACTTGTTCTTCCAAGCGGGTGTATCCTTGTTGAAGACTCTTGACTGCTTCAGACAAACCTGCCAGGTGCCGACAGAGTTCCTCCATAGGTGAGGCTCCCTGCCCGGGCTCAGACATGGCTGTCTGCTACTGTCACGTACCTGACGGTGACGAGCCCGGATCTGCAGAGGGAGGCCTCTCTTACGGCTTCCACCGGCGGCCCCTGGTACTGAAGACAGGAGGCACGGAGGTAGAAGGGGTACGAGTGCCTGGCAGGATGGATCAAGGTAGAGTAGAGTCTGAAGACTGGGACGGATCCAGGCACCCAGGAAGTATGGCAGGCTGAACCGGAACCAGGAACACAGCAACTGGACTGGAACTGAAGAGACTGGCTGGACTGGAACCAGGATACAGCAACTGGAGAGATTGGTCGGACAAGCCGGGTCGGTAGTATTGGCTGACGGCAAGGTACTGGAGGATCAGGCAGAAGATTGGTCAAACAAAGCCGGGGGTCAGAGGCAGGCAGGAAACTGGAAGGGTCAAGGCAAGCCGGGTCGGATACAGGTAAATACACGAATCAGGTCTCTTTGGGTACTACACGCTGTAGAGCAGACAGCAGGGACTGTCTGTCACAGGCATGTTTAAATAGCTCTTCTGGCGCGCTTTGTGGAGCGTGCGCGCGCCCCCGCTAAGCGCGTGCGCGCGCACGTGCTCGCCATCGCGCGCGCGCGTGCCCGCGCGCGTGGACGTACCCGAGATTCGGAATCAGGAAGTCCAGGAATCCTGTAGCTGACAGGATTTCTATGACAACGTCAGTGAAACCTGTGACTACAGAATGGAAAACCTACTGAAGCAACCGCTGGAGAAAGCTGAGGCAGCAGGGAGCGAGGACTGGATTAAGCACTGCCTTTCCTTGCCAACTAGCCATACCTGTGGGGAGGACAGCGTGGATACCGGGGAAGCTCCAGGGGCCAGCTCTGTGAGAGAACAGCTTTAACAGCCATGTCTGCTTGTGGAAGAGGTGGAGCTTATGGCGGTAGAGGTTCCTGAGATCCCAGCACAAAAAGGAGAAGAGGGTCAGAGGAAGAGCAAAAGGAAGCGGCCCACGGGGAGGAGTACTGATTCGGCTCCTCCTGCGATACCCAGCAGCAGAGGTATGGCGGTTTCACCAGCTAGAAGTCGGCGCGCATGCGCAGTAGAGGCTAGCGGAGATCGCAGACGCAGCACTCGGGGATCAGTTTCATCAGAACAGGCATATCCAACCCGGGCTAGTATGTCCAGATCCCAGGAGCAGCAGAAGGGCAGGAGAGTAGTTTGCCAGCAACAGAATTCCAATGAGATGTGCTTCACCAGCAGCAACCCCTGGAAGTAGTGAAGTAGTGATGCTCAGGGGTCAGTGGGTGAGTGTACCACCGTGTCTCAGCTATCTGCAGCATCTTCTGCTTTAGAGCAATTGATATCTATGACCCCGTGCACAGGTTAGTCATCCAGGAAGGTCTGGAGGTGGTGACAATGGCCTAGCAGGGGTTTGGTCAGCGGTTCCTTCTGACCCCAGGGCTATACCTCAGACTTCCTTGGTATTAGCTAATTTACATGACAATGACAATGCAATGTGTGGTACTGATAATGTTGCAAAAGAATGCATGCCTTGTTTTCTTTCCCCACTTGGTTTTCACCTGCCAGCAGCTCCTAAGGAGAAAATCTGGAGGGGGGAATATATTGATTTGAGCAGTATGCTTCCGCCTAATAGGGATTTCTCTAAATATGACAGGAAGGATGAGAAAGTTGATGATGACAGGCGCAGGCCTTTGATTAAATCCTTTTATAGCTGGCTGCAAGCATTTACAGTTTATGCCAGTGTGTTCTGTGGGAAATTTCCTAGTAAAAGCTGTTTACTATTTCAGCATGTTGACATAATACTAGAAGCATATAGAATCTTGTCATGGTTGACTTATGAAGAGGCATTTCGGCAAAAGTTGGCTGTTCAACCATCCCTTCAATGGGGTTCAAAGGATGTGGGCCTTTGGCTGAATTTATTTTTACTGCAAAGGCAGCCATTCTTGCGCCCGCCGCATTGGCCGCACCTCCAAATACGGCAGCTTCTGGCTATAAAAAAGGGTTATGCTTTGCATATAATGATTCACAATGTAAATGGTTGAATGCTTGTAGATACAGGCATGGATGTGCTTTTTGCTCTGGGAACCACCCAATTTCCAAGTGTTTTTGCAAGCTTCAAGCACAGCCAAAGGACAATTTTTCAAAAGGCAGCTACGCCAGTGATTCTTTCAAGAATGCTGCCATGGTTGCAGGCGTACCCAAATCAACAGATGGCATCTCTGCTAATTTACGGTTTTACAACAGGTTTTCAGTTACCAAGTTTTGAAGGTGCTGGTTGTTCAATAGTGGAAAACTTAAAATCAGTAGTAGAAGCACCTCGGTTGGTAAAGGAAAAATTGTTCAAAGAAATAGAGGCTGGTAGAATGGAAGGCCCATTCGACCACACTCCGTTCACAAATTTTCGGATATCTCCGCTAGGCTTGATTCCTAAAAAAGAGCCGAATTAATTTCGGCTCATACACCACTTATCATTTCCTTTTGGCAGTTTATTGAATGATCAAATTGACACAGATTCAGTGTCAGTCTCATATGCATCATTCAATTCATCGGTGGACAAAATTTGACCGCTGGGGAAGAATACATTATTGGCGAAAGCTGATATTAAGGCTGCATTTCGGCTTCTGCCACTTCATCCCAATTGTTTTAATTCTCTAGGTATTTGTTCTGAGAATCAGTTTTATTTTGACTAAGCATTACCTATGGGATGCTCGATTTCTTGTTTTTATTTTGAGGCTTTCTCAACTTTTCTGGAGTGGGTGGTAAGTATGGTGTCCAGGTCAAGCAATATTATTCACTACCTGGATGATTTTTTATTTTTGGGTCCTGCAGGCTCTGAGGTATGTGGGCAACTATTGGCGTCCTTTCAGTTAATAGGTTATTATTTTGGGGTGCCTTTGGCGGCAGAGAAAACTATTTCTCCTTCAACATGTATATAATTTTTGGGGATCACTTTGGATACAGTTGCGATGGAATTCAGGTTGCCTGCAGAAAAGGTAGATAGGTTATCTCAGCTTTTGAAGTCCTTTGCTTAAAAGAAGAAGGTAACTTTGAAAGAAATGCAATCCCTTTTGGGTTAGCTTTTGCTACAAGGGTTTTGCCTATGGGCAGGGTTTTTTCTAGGAGGCTTTACGATGCAATTTCAGGTAAAAAGAATCCGAATATGCACATTAGGATAACGTTAGATATAAAACAGGACTTAATGGTTTGGATTCAGTTTCTGGAACATTTCAATGGGAAAGCAATGTGGCAACAGGATTTCATATTGGACAGTGATTTCCAGCTGGCAACTTATGCGGCTGGCTCTGTCGGGTTTGGCACTATTTGGAAAAACCGTTGGTGTGCTGCCATTTGGCCGGAAAGGTGGATCACCATGGGTTATTGCAAAAATATTGTGCTATTGGAACTATTTCCTATAGTAGTGTCATTGGAAATCTGGGGTCCTTGCTTTGCTAATAAGAGACTAGTGGTAAGTACTGATAATAAGGGAGTAGCTTTTGCACTCAATATCTTATCCTCTAAATCTCTGATGGTAGTGTCCTATTTACATCTGTAGCGCTACTCCCAGTTAAGAGAGCCGCTGATTTGATTTCGGGCCCTGAACGCAGCACCGCCAACCCCCGGCAATCTTACTCGACCCACTCTGGCACAGTCAGTCTAGGGTTGAACTCCTATCACTCTCAGGTGTATTATACTTAACAATCTCTAAACAGTCAGACAACACGCTGAGGCAAGAATATAAAATATATATCAGCTTTACTGGCAATGAAGGATTCAAGGTATAACATGCAACATATATATGGGCCTGCAGAGCCCTGCATCAATCAATGTACTAGGTGCAGCACAATAATATGGCACCGTGCAGTATCCACCACGCGGAGCTATTATGGTGTGCGCTCGCCTATGGCGTAGTAACACAAACTTTCTAAACTCCCCACCTAAGTCAGGTCTGACATGTAATGGAACTGAGTCTCTTTTCCCCAAGGAAGGAAGGTTTCTTCACCGGCCAGCTTTCGTTGGTGCACTTAAAGAAATTACCATTTGTAATCCACATTGGTTGTTAACTTGAAATAACAGGACAAAACGGGGGGGGGGTAGTTACTTCAACTCTGTCCCGCTACCGGACTCCCCAAGAAACACTGGTGAGCGAACAGCGGGCCTAGGCAGTCTACAGGCCTGAACACAACTCAGTCTATTGATATGGGTAGGTGCCTGCTCACCACTCCAGGCGCGATCCCAGCCTGGGACTTCCACCTCCTGTGTGTCGCACACAGCGTCTGCTCCGATCGAGTCCTCGATCCAACTCACATCCTATCACGACGGGTCAGGATCCACCCAGGCTCCGCAGTATGGTGGAAGGCTCTTCGGACTTCAAGCAAGGCCTCAGGCTTCAGGCCTTGCTCCACAGCCGATCCGCACAGGATGACTTGCTGCTTGACGCGCCGTGTCCCAAGAGAGTGAGCTCCGCCTCTCCTCTCACTTAAGTAACCCCTCCCATGAGTCTCTGTGGTGGAACCTCCGCCCTGGGGCCGAATGGGGTTCTGGGTAACGTAGTCCTGGGGCTTTAGAAGAGACCCCGCTACACACTCCCCCCACTTGAACTCTTTGGTCCCCAAAGATAACATAACTTCAAGCTACACATTTAACAACATCCCTCAATTCTCCATATGATGTCGGCAGAGGAAATTCCCACCAGAAACGAGGCGGTGAACTCCTCTGCCCACAGGACACATTAACAACAGCATCCTGTCTAACTGTGCCAGAGAGTGAGCTGGGGTTGCCTCCCACCAAATGAACAGTGGGAGGGTCAGGGTCTTCCATACTCCTTCTGGCAGTGAATACAGTGTCTTCCGCACTCTTCCCCATTTGTGGGTAGGTTAATCTCCTGGGAGGTTTTATTGCCCTCCGCTTCCTCTGTCCTCTGGGACTTTCTGTGGGAGCAGATTCTTCTTCTGTAATCAACTCGGGAGTTCCTTCTAATTCAGGAGCATCTGGCTCCGGAGCAAGAAGATACATGGCTTCCCTTGGGTCCTCTTCAGGGGATAGTTCACCGACACTCTCCCAAGCATCTGACCAGTGACTAGATGGAATGAACTCCGTAGCTTCTGCATTCAGTGTCTGATCCTCGGTATCTTCGTCAGGTGGAAGATCAATAGCAGAAGTCATTGGGCCCTGGGAAGGCCAAAGCCAGCCAATTTCCTCTCCCTCGTCTTCACTCATTTCTGAATCCTCTGTATCCTCTATCTGAGGGGTCTGAGACTGAGTGTTGGGTCTAGGGGTGTTCGGAATGGACATGGGTCCAGGAGAATCCATCCTAGGAGGCAACCGAACTGCTTCAGCTAACGGAAGTAGGTGGTTCCGATGCCAAGTCTTCAAGGGCCCCAACTTCCCCTCGGGTTTAAGCCTATAAACGGGTAGGCCCGGTAATTTTTTACAAATGACATAAGGTTCTGGTCTCCATCTATCTGCAAGCTTATGTTTTCCAGGGACCCCCAGGTTCCGCAATAACACTCTGTCTCCTGGTTGTAGGTCTTGGATCCTAACTTTTAGATCGAAATTCCTCTTGTTTACGAGCCCCCCTCTGTTCCGAGGTCGTCTGAGCTTGCTCATAGGCCATCTTCAAATTGTGTCTAAGTCTATCTACATATCCCTTGTGGGAAGCAGCAGAACAATGATCTATGGAAGTGCCATAGGCCAGATCCACCGGCAATCTTGCTTCTCTCCCGAACATAAGTCTGTAAGGTCAATATCCTGTAGCATCGCTGACAGTGCTGTTGTAAGCATGTACAAGGGCCGCGATGTGATTACTCCAATGTTGCTTCTTTTCGCCACTTAAAGTTCCCAGCATGTTGAGCAGGGTTCGATTGAACCTCTCCGGCTGAGCATCACCTTGAGGATGATAGGGAGTAGTCCTGGTCTTCTTGATCCCTAAGGCATCTAGTAGTTTTCGTATCAGTTTACTCTCGAAATCCCTCCCTTGATCTGAATGGAGCCTTTGTGGCAGTCCATAATGTATAAAGTACTTCTCCACGAGTATTTTGGCCACAGTAGAGGCCTTCTGGTCCTTGGCTGGAAAAGCCTGTGCATACCGGGTGAAATGGTCGGTTACTACCAGAACATTTCCTAATCCCTTCAGGTTGGGTTCGAGGCAGAGGAAATCAATGCACACCAGGTCAAGCAGACCTTCACTTTGTAAATGGCCCATTGGGACAGCTTGATGGGGCAGAGTCTTTCTCTGTATGCATCTTGCACAGGAATGGCAGTATTCCTCAACTTCAGTCCTCATGCAGGGCCAATAGAAACGGTCTCTAACAAGTTGGAAAGTCCTTTCCGCTCCCAGGTGACCATGGTTGTCATGTAAGGCAATCAAGACCGTCTCCCTGTGTTTCTCCGGCAGGAACAACTGCCACTTGTCTTCTTGGTCATCAGAGGGGCCCCTTCGGTAGACCACTCCCTGATGCACCTGTAGCCTGTCCCACTCTTTTTTCAACAGGCAAGCTTCCTTCGAGGGGTGACGTAGGAGTATGTTTGGGTTCTGATTCTCTAATGCTTCTAGGACCAATCTCCCCATAGGGTCTTCCCATTGGTCGGATCTCAACTCCTTTTTGGTCAGTCTGGGTAAGTTGTCTTCCCCCAGTAAGGTTGATCCACAGTACTGCTTGGGGACTCCTATGATAGTGACCCCTATCTCTTCTGCTCTTGAGCCTCCCTTGGCTTGGAGCTCAGCCCCTTGGCAAAGGGCCCGTACCCCATCAGGTGCCACTTGGGTCCAGTCTTCACTACTGTGGGTGGGGACATGAGACCTTCTGGACAGGGCATCCGCATCTCGGTTTCCCGCCCCAGGTCTATATTTCAAGCTGAAACTGAAGGCAGACAACGCCGCCAGCCATCTATGTCCTGTGGCATCCAGCTTCGCTGTGGTAAACAGGTAGATAAGGGGGTTGTTATCCGTTTTGACAGTGAAGTCTGCCCCGTATAGGTAATCTCGAAGTTTGTCTACTACGGCCCACTTGAGGGCCAGGAACTCCAACTTATGGGTGGGATAGTTCTTTTCGGAGGGAGTCAAGCTTCTGCTCACATACGCAACAGGTCTCTGTTGCCCTTCATGCTCCTGGTAGAGTACTCCTCCCAGACCATCATGACTGGCATCCACATGGAGTTCGTAAGGCTTCTTTGGGTCTGCATAGGCCAGAACAGGGGCGGTGGTCAAGCTCTTTTTCAGCATCTGGAAGGTGTCTTCACACTTCTCATTCCACTGGTCCTTGACTGTCTCCCCCGGCTTCCTGGGGCCCGAGTCATCCTCTTCCCCCTCCGTCTTCAGTAGCTCATTCAAGGGTCTCGCTATTCGAGCAAACCCCTCCACGAACCTCCTGTAATAGGAACAGAATCCTAGGAAGGACCTGAGTTCTGTTACGGTGGTGGGTCTTGGCCAGGAGGTGACAGCCTCCAATTTTTCAGGGTCTGTAGACACCCCATCTTCGGACACTATATGTGTCTGATAGTTGACTGAAGACTGGTAAAATTGGCATTTCTCAGGTGAGAGCTTGAGTCCTTCTTCACTCAGTCTCTTCAAGACCTTCTCCAGCCTTAAAGTTCTGCCAAAGACTATGATGTCATCCAAGTATACAAGGACCTCGATGAGGTTCATGTCTCCCACAGTCTTCTCCATGAGTCTTTGGAATGTGGCTGGAGCTCCAGACAGACCTTGAGGCATTCGGTTGAATTCAAAGAACCCCACAGGGGTTATGAAAGCTGTCTTTTCTTTGTCTTCTGGGTGCATTGGGATTTGATAACACCCACTCTTTAAGTCCATAACACTGAACCACTTGGCTCCGGACAAGCTCTGCAAGGCATCTTCTATCCTTGGAGTGGTATACTGATCCGGGGTGGTTCTCCTGTTGAGGGTTCTATAGTCAATACACAACCTTAGTGACCCGTTCTTCTTCCGGACCACTACTATGGGGGAGGCATACGGACTTCTAGATTCCTGGATCGCACCTGTTCGCTTGAGCTCCGCAAGCTGTTCCCTCAAATCTTCAAGGTCTGCCAATGGAACTCACCTAACCCTTTCTCTGAAGGGCTTTTCTTCCTGGAGGCGGATTCGATGGGTGGCACTCTTAGCACACCCCACATCAAACTCATCATGTGAGAAGATCCTCTCCCACCGAGTCAACTGGTTCTGGGCTCTCTCCCTCCAAGCCCTGGGCAGGTTTGGATTCTCCATGGAAAGCTTCTCCCACACTGTACTTCCTCCATCTGTCTTCACCACATCGGATGAGGCAACTGGTGTGGCTGTGCTCACCCGGCCCAGTAACAACCTGGCTGGGACTTCCATGGGACCATCCGTGGTGTTTCTGACATTCACAGGCACTTTGCAGTGGGCCTTCTTCAGAGCCCTCACCGGGACCACTTCCGGGACTACCTCCAAGCCCGAAGGTTCTTCTCTTGGGTCGGGTTCCAACATCACAAAAGGGCCCGGCTGCTCCCAAGTGAGTTTCGCTGTGGCCTTCAAGCAGGTTACTTCACCAGGTTGCAGCACTATCCCCTTTCCTCCGAGTCTCCAGACCTTCCCTACCCCCTCTTCCGGGGCCTTTTGTTCTAAGATCAGCCGTTGGAAGGCGGTCTTCAACATTGGATGAATCTCCGTGACTGGGAGGTTTTTCCTTCTTGTTAGCGGAACCAAAAGTCTTCGGACCAGATCCGTGTTGATTCCTATTATCAGGGAACTCCTGTTAGCTCCAGGCGGTCGGGGGCACACCACAGCCAAGGTGTCGAACACTTCCCCTCTCCCAGCTACGGATGGGTCAAACGTCAGTCTTATGGGTAGATAGCCATCATAAGGAAACTTCTCTGTTCCAATTCCCCATATCTCCAAGTCTTCAATCTTCTGGATGGGAAGGTGACTTAGGTGCCTGTCGTAGAAGTCTCGATACAACAAGGTCACCTGCGCTCCAGTATCCAACAGGGCTCTTGTATAGATCCCCTCTACTTGAATGGATACAATTGGTGAGGGACCCACCAGTTTCTCTGGGTACTGCTTCGAAGGGGTCTCTTTCCTTTGATCTTTGCATTTCCCTTCTTGACTTTCCTTTCTCTTTTTGTCTTTGGACCTAAGTCTCTCCTGAGCCTGGTATGCATTAATCTCTCTCCTCTGTATGGGTGTAACTACCCGCTGAGGGACTTTATTGTGTTTCTTTGGAGTACGTTCCTTCTGAGGAACCCTTGATTTCTTCTGTGGGGTCCTGGCCCCTTCTCTCATGTGCTTCTTATTCAGTATGGAGTTCCTTGATGATGATAGGCACCCGGTTGACTCCTTCACCGGGGCCCATTGAAGTTTTCCGGCGGCTTGTGGTTATTCAGTCTCTTCTTCTTGGGACTGGCACATACTTTGGCCAGATGGCCAGCTCCCCCACAATTGAAACAGATCACATTTCCCCAATTTTCCAGGGATGCGGGTGCTGAGGTATTCGGGAACAATTCGTTCCTTGGACTTTCCCTCTCTGGTACCCTAGACTCCTTTTCCATCAAGGAGGTCAACATTCCCAGCACTTGGGACATCTGCGACTTCAAGGTGTCTACTTCTGCATCTCTTTCTAAGGTCATGGCCGTCCTGACCATCACCGGAGGAGGGTTCACCGTCTCAACTGGTTGGCTCCTCTTTTCTCCTCCAGCATAGCTTCTTCCTCTCTGACTACTCGGATCAAGTCAGGGTACCCCAGGCTCTTCCCGTCCTGTCTTGTACGTAGCGCCAGTGCGATGGGATCCAGGGGTTGAGATCCTATCATCACCTGTTGGACCCGGGCCTCATCCACCTTCTTCGGGTCAATCCCCTTCTTTAGGATCATCTTGTGCAGTATTTTATCCAGGCGCATCATGAACTCTGATAGCTTCTCCCCTGCGTTTTGATAGCAATGCTCCAGTTGGTAGGTAAGTTCAGTGATCTTCTCTGTTCCCCCGAACACATTCTGCAGAATGTCTAAATAGTCCTGCATAGTACAGTCTGTCTTACTCATCTTGAGGTTGCGTACGGCCTTTAAAGCAGGCCCCTTCAAGCTCTCAGCAATTCTCTGCTTCTTCCTGTGGTCTGGGACTTCCCACTCCTCCAGAGCCTGAGTTGCACCGTCTAACCACTCCTCAAATCCTTCTTCGCCTGAAGGTACAGGTTTCCTTCCTGAAAACATTCTGAGTTTCCGGTATCCTGATATTTGATAATCCGCCGGGTCTTTCTTGCATTGCGCTATGATTTCCCCTAGAACCGCGCATAATTCTGTGCTGAGGGTGCCCTGTGGTGACCCGGGACTCTCTTCTTTCTTTACATCTTTTAGGTTGGGTGGAGCGTGTATTAGCTTATAAGTTTGTTTATCTACCGTTTCTATGCTTGGCTTCTTGAAGTCTTCTGGGACTCCATCCTTCCATTTTATCAGTACATATGTCAAAGGAGGTTCTGATCTGACATCCACTATCCATGCCTTCTGTTGTGGGGACAGTGACATCACTAACTGTTTCACTGCATCTTCTTGCCATATCCCTGGGAGTTCTATGATCACTGCCCCATTTGGATCTGTGTTGACTGCTGCGCACCACTTCACTACTTCTAGTGGGTCCATGCTGGTACTTTTTGGCTGCTATTTGCTGCAACAGGATCCCGGACTCACGAGCCCCCACGTGTAGCGCTACCCCCAGTTAAGAGAGCCGCTGATTTGATTTCGGGCCCTGAACGCAGCACCGCCAACCCCTGGCAATCTTACTCGACCCACTCTGGCACAGTCAGTCTAGGGTTGAACTCCTATCACTCTCAGGTGTATTATACTTAACAATCTCTAAACAGTCAGACAACACGCTGAGGCAAGAATATAAAATATATATCAGCTTTACTGGCAATGAAGGATTCAAGGAATAACATGCAACATATATATGGGCCTGCAGAGCCCTGCATCAATCAATGTACTAGGTGCAGCACAATAATATGGCGCCGCGCAGTATCCACCACGCGGAGCTATTATGGCGTGCGCTCGCCTATGGCGTAGTAACACAAACTTTCTAAACTCCCCACCTAAGTCAGGCCTGACATGTGATGGAACTGAGTCTCTTTTCCCCAAGGAAGGAAGGTTTCTTCACCGGCCAGCTTTCGTTGGTGCACTTAAAGAAATGACCATTTGTAATCCACATTGGGTGTTAACTTGAAATAACAGGGCAAAACGGGGAGGGGTAGTTACTTCAACTCTGTCCCGCTACCGGACTCCCCAAGAAACACTGGTGAGCGAACAGCGGGCCTAGGCAGTCTACAGGCCTGAACACAACTCAGTCTATTGATATGGGCAGGTGCCCGCTCACCACTCCAGGCGCGATCCCAGCCTGGGACTTCCACCTCCTGTGTGTCGCACACAGCGTCTGCTCTGATCGAGTCCTCGATCCAACTCACGTCCTATCACGACGGGTCAGGATCCACCCAGGCTCCGCAGTATGGTGGAAGGCTCTTCGGTCTTCAAGCAAGGCCTCAGGCTTCAGGCCTTGCTCCACAGCCGATCCGCACAGGATGACTTGCTGCTTGACGCGCCATGTCCCAAGAGAGCGAGCTCCGCCTCTCCTCTCACTTAAGTAACCCCTCCCATGAGTCTCTGCGGTGGAACCTCTGCCCTGGGGCCGAATGGGGTTCTGGGTAACGTAGTCCTGGGGCTTTAAAAGAGACCCCGCTACACATCACTTAGTTTTTCTGTGTTTAAGATGGAACATTTGGGTGAAGGCTAAATATATTCCTGGAAAGAGTAACGTGATTGCTGGCGCTCTCTCTCACCTGCAGATGGACAGATTTTTCTAATTACTACCGCAGGCAGAGCAGATGGGATCACCTTTCCCTTCCCACTTGTGGGAGCTGATTTAATTGTGAAAAACATCCAGAACTCAGTGGCCGCTTCTACATGGAAGAATTATACTTCTTCGTGGCTGTTATGGTCAAAGTTTTTAGTGTCTTTGCGACTATCTGTGTCAGATCATTCTGAGCAGTTGGTGCTATTATTTCTTCAGAAGTTAATTCAGAAGGAATATTCATGGTCTCACATCAGTAAGACCTTATCAGGGATATTGTTTTTCTTGCACCTTTACAGTCTGCCTCCTTGTCACAGTTTTTTCTCGGTGAGGCAGGTTCTAAAGGGGTATAGAAAAGGTACCTTCAGGAAGGATAATAGATCCCCCGTTACCCCTGCCATATTAAGACAAATTTGTTCAGTTACACCAGTAATATGCTTGTCCGAATTTGAATCTCGCTTATTTAATGCTGTTTTTTCAATTGCGTTTTTTGGGGCGTTTAGAATTTCAGAAATCCTTCCTTCCACTGGGGCAGGTTCTTTGGGACTATTATTATCGAATATAGTAGTGTTGGAGGAGGGTTTGAAAATGTTTCTGGGTTCTAGTAAAACGGATCGTGTAGGTATTGGTGAATGGGTTCAGTTAATGAGGTGTCCTCAGGGAAACATTTGTCCAGTGGCAGCCTTTCATGCATATATGGATGTTCGCCCAGTGGTTTAAGACCTACTGTTTGTTCATGTTAATGGTACCCCTGTAATGGTATACCAATTTTTAGCAGTGCTTAAAAAATGCATCGCACATCTGCGGTTGGATCATTTAAAGATAACAACGCACTCATTTAGAATAGGTGCGGCTACTGAAGCCGCTAGAATTGGGCTTGAGGAAAGCACCATTAAGAGAATCGGCCGGTGGAGGTCAGATGCTTATAAATTGTACATTCGTCCTTATTAACTGCTTGTTTTATTTCAGGTTCACACCGTACAGTCTGGATTGTAGGCCATTCTTTTGTGTTTTGGGCACAAAAGCGAGCAGCAGATTTTGGGCCTGGATCCTTCAGCTTTTCGAATCCAGTGGTTTGGACGTAGGGGTATGTTATGGGAAGATTTCGTTTTTGAACTAGGTAGATTGTATGCGGTGTATAAGGCACCTGATATTATGATATTGCACATTGGGGTAATGACGTTGGTAAAAGAAAGACATTTGATCTGATATCTGATATGAAGGATAAACTGAGATTTTTGAAATTGGTATCGCCCAACACAGTGATAGTATTTTCAGAGATAATATCACGGTTACGCTGGGTGGAATCTTTGGTATTCAAGCCACTTGAAAAAGTTTGGAAACAGATAAATAGAGCTTTGGAGAAGTTTCTTACCCCTGATTTAGGAATATCCTTCCGCCATATCTAATTGGAAGGTGGGGTACAAGGCTTGTATAGGCATGACGGGGTACATCTATCGGATATAGCATTAGATATTTTTAATTTGGATATGCAAACATGCATAGAGACAGCCGCGGTCTGGGGGTATGGGGACAGGAGGGTTGCTGGTAGCCCTCCTGTCAGTTGGGAGATTTAAGTAAAGGTTAATTAAAAATACTGAATCAGTTTGAGTCTAACTGGCTGGGCTGAATATGGTCATTTGTGAGAATATTTGGTTGGAGTTGGGTTTTACATGCAGAAATGTTTTGGATGTGATAGTTATGGATTAAAAAAAACAATAAATCGGGCCGTGGTTAATACAATTCCAAAAAATAAATAAATAAAGTAAATCGTTTGTGACAGATGGAAACATGTGAGATTTAAATAAAATTATTGTTGTTAAATTTCAATGGTGGTGTGCTAATTTCTCTATGCATGTTGTGTGGTTTGCATGATGCCTGTGATCCCATGGGGATTGAAATGGTAGAGCCGCTTAGGCCCCCCTTTCCTCATGGGATCATGGCATCAGCCGTAGGATAGGTTTTAGGTATAGAATATTTAGGCTTGGTTAAGAAGGGTCAGGTGGGACAGGGGCTATTAGTTCAGGAGGTTAGTTGAGGATAGGAGAAAGGTGAAATTCAGGTTAGTTAACAGGATTGGTCAGATAAGTCATGTGAGTTAGAGGGTTCTGGAAGGGTTTGCAAGGAATTCAGGGATTGGTTAAAAGGGTCATGTGACATTGGAAGAATATGCTGGAAACTGGTACCGGCCTATTTAAGGAGCAGGGAAGTATGGGTCAGTAGCAGTTCCAGTCTGAAGATTTCAAGAGGACTGCCCCCCCCACTTTTGTCGCGGCCGATTTATGTGGTGGCTCCCTCCAGTGTTTAACTAGAGGGGAGGTTTAAGTAAAGGTTAATAAAAATACTGAATCAGCTTGAGTCTAAATGGCTGGGCTGAATATGGTCATTTGTGAGAATATTTGGTTAGAGTTGGGTTTTATATGCAGAAATTTTATGGATGTGATAGTTATGGATTAAAAAAACAATAAATCGGGCCGTGGCAAATACAATTCCAAAAAATAAATAAATAAAGTAAATCGTTTGTGACAGATGGAAACATGTGAGATTTATATAAAATTATTGTTGTTAAATTTCAATGGTGGTGTGTTAATTTCTCTATGCATGTTGTGTGGTTTGCATGATGCCTGTGATCCCATGGCAACTTCTTTGAATATCTAAGCCCTGCATAACCTCCCAAATAGCTGAGTATTTGTATAATTACAGAAAAGGAGAGGTGATTACTATTTCCTCTATCTAGAAGGATTTCAGAAGGTGAGAGATTAAGCTTTGTTGGGGAAGTATCGTACATTTTTTTTACCTTTATGCAGCCCAAATAGGCTCAGTTACACATTTTGGTACATACATCAAGTGGAAAGTACAAAATATATCTAAAAAATAGTAAATTATACGCTGCGCTTTGGAATAATACACAATAAATGCGTGCTGAAGATTAAAACAAACACATGTAGTGTTAATGTGACATAGATGTGATATGACCAAAATAAAAACAATAATTATGTCAATTAAAACATTATTAAAAAAGTGCTCATGTGTATCCAAGTGATTTGTAACACAGGTATAAGTGTCTGGTGATATATAGGGAACAACACTAGTCCCACTTTAAATAGCAAATGCTATTGTGCAAAAACAAGTCTTTATATGAAACAATGCTGTGACAGTCCTGTTGAAAAAAGTGCATAAGCGTGGTATCCAGTAATAGCACTGTTGACATGCTTAAAAATCCATGTGTCTGAATATGATTGACAGGTGTTGCAGATCATGCATTGGTGCTCTCATTCCAGTGACCCCATAGGTATTAAATGCTCACCTTGGAGTGTGCGACTAAGCGATTATGCTCAGTCAGTACACGCTTATGAACCACCCCTGGGTTCTATAATGGTAACAAGATCTTGGGCTTCCCACACAGTATCTCGGGAATAATGGGGAATAAAAAGCCTTGATAGTGTGATATCGCTTTAAACATTTTATTAAACAAATAAGAACAACCCCCCAGTGGGGTACTCACATGTACCAGGTGCGTTAGTGCACCACTCTGTGTATGGCATGAAATATTACAGCGGTTGGTTTTGGAATGGTGTATGTTTCCTCCTAAGAAGGTAGATTGGCTGTCGTGTCGTCCTGGCCACTCCCCTACACGTGTTCGATACGATTATCCTGTATCTTCATCAGGAGGGCCAGGACGACATGACAGCCAGTCTACCTGCTTAAGAGGAAACAAACACCATTCCAAAACGAGCCGCTGTAATATTTCATGCCATACACAGAGTGGTGCACTAACGCACCTGGTATATGTGAGTACCCCACTGGGGGGTTGTTCTTATTTGTTTAATAAAACGTTTAAATCGATATCACACTATCAAGGCTTTTTATTCCCCATTATTCCCGAGATACTGCGTTGGAAGCCCAGGGTCCTGTTACCATTATAGAACCCAGGGGTGGTTCACAAGCGTGTACTGACTGAGCATAATCGCTAAGTTGCATGCTCCAAGGTGAGCATTTAATACCTAGGGGGTCACTGGAATGAGAGCACCAATGCATGATCTGCAACACCTGTCAATCATTTTCAGACGCATGGATTTATAAGCGAGTCAGCAATGCTATTACTGGATACCACGCATATGCACTTTTTTCAACAGGACTGTCACAGCATTGTTTTATAAAAAGATTTATTTTTGCACAATAGCATTTTTGCTATTTAAAGTGGGACTAGTGTTGTTCCCTATATATCACCGGACACTTACATATATCTGTGTTACAAATCCCTTAATGCACATGAGCACTTTATTATTAATGTTTTAATTGACATAATTATTGTTTTTATTTTGGTCATATCACATCTATGTCACATATGTCACATTAACACTACATGTGTTTGTTTTAATCTTCAGCACGCATTTATTGTGTAATATTCCAAAGCGCAGCATATAATTTACTATTTTTGTCTATGTGCACAAGCTTATGAGACATGTGTAACACTTGCAGCTGGTTAGTGATATCTATTAGGCTTTGGGTTGATTGAGGCTCGCAGGAATTCTATTACTTTCCTACAAAATATATCTCAAGTGCAATTGTATACAAGTAACGTAGATAAAAATAACATCAAGCTTGTATGTATGTAGTCTAACATTTAAATGCTGCAATACATCATAGCAAATGTTAGTTTTGTGTCTTTCTTCTTCTTAGCAAAAAGTTATTTATTTAATTAGACATCAGGAATGCAGGCAAAGAGCATTACTGACAGTCTCTGAGTAAAGGTGCCTATAAACATTAGATAGTAGTCTCTTGATTGAACCTTTTTTGGTGCAATATCTATTGGGCAGTTCAAAACACCACCACAATGGGCCAAAATCTCAGCACTAATGTAACTAGGCAGATTCTGTGTCGGGCAAGAACTGGTAAAAAAGGCATTGAAACAGTCAGACTGCACTTCTGACTGTTCAGAAGATCTTACCCATTTCTAATGTCTATAGCCAGATTAACACTGAAAAGTACTATAGTGATACCCCCAGCTAAGAGGTCTGCTGGTATATTTTGGGCCCTGTAGTGCACCGCTGTCAACCCCTGGCAATCGGCTCTACCCTCCCTTGGCACAGATAGTAGGGAATGATAGGATTGTGTGTCCTGCAACTCACGGTGACACAATCCTATGGCAAGAACACACAGCAATAGGTCAAAACTATATTTAACTGGCATTTCTGCTGAGTAAATGACACCGACTCCAGTATACTTGACCCTTATGTGTTTACTCAAATTAGTGGGTAAGCAAAAGAACAACAGTGTACATATTATGTGCAGAGCCCTGCAATAAAACAGTATTTAAACGAGCAGACAAGTATACAGTACTATGCAACCCTAACTGTCCCCGCTGCAGCTATTCTCCCTCGTGGACAAGATGGTGCCCCGCACTGTCTACGCTACCCAGTCAGGCCTGACTGAACTAAATGAAAGTCTTGCAGAGAAATCTTCACTAGCAAACGGTGGTGCACTTTGAAGAATAAACTGTAATCCACAAGGGTAACAGGGACACTGTATCTGTCTCTGAGCAGGTGCTCTCTCACCCAACCAGACCAGTCCCTGTCTGTTTCTTCCGCTGCTGTGTCTAGGTACACAGGTCTCTCGACATCCGAGTCTTCCGTCCTCCTGGCAACGATGCAGCAACAATGGAGAGACTTCCCTCAGGTTCCTTGTGAGAGCGGAAGGCTCTTTGGAGAAAGGCCCAGGCTTCGGGTCTAAAGTCACAGCAAACTCAGACAGGAGTTCCACTTGCTGGGCAGGCGGTGTCCAAAGAGAAATATTTCCACTCCACCCTCTCTTATAAAGTCCACCCCAGCAGTCCCTGCACGGGGCAATGCACCCTGGGTGTCTCAATGTTGACTGGGTAATGTAGTCTCTGCGGGATTGAAGGGCAATACTCCGCTACACACTCCCCCAACTTAAAATCTTTGGTCCCCAAAGATAACACAAACATTATCTGACAGTAATGCAATTTATAGTGGCAAAAGAACTTGGCAGGGGAACCTCCCACCAAACTTGGTATGGGGGGTTGCTCTGACCACAGGCCACGTTAACAGAAGTGACCTGCCTAACTGTGCCAGAGAGCGAGCTGGGGTTGCCCTCCACCAAATGCACAGTGGAGGGGCCAGTTTTTTGCATTGTCCTTCTGGCTGTCGTCACAGTATCCTCAGAGCTTTCCTCCATTTGAGTGTATGTCAACCTCCGAGGAGGGCGGATAAGTCTCTTTGCTCTTTGCTCCCTGGGAGTTACTGGCTCCGGTAGTGTAGGTGTTTCTACTAAGGCAGGTGTGAGAGGATTTTCTGCTTCCAGGACATCTGACTCAGGTGCAGGGAGGTACAGAGAGTTAGTTGTATCTTCATCCGGGACTGATTCCAATGCATCTTCCCACTCATCACTCGGAACATTGGATGGGATAAACTCAGCAGCTTCTGTATTCAAAGTGTCACTTATGGAGAAGTCAGAGAATGAAGGATCCACCATCAGGGGTTCAGGTGCCTGGGATGGCCACAGCCAGCTGGGCTCTACTTCCTCCTCCTTGCTTTGGTCAGAAGGTTCTTCCTCCCTTGATAGAGTTGTTTGAGACCTGGTGTTGGGTCTAGGAGTACGTGGGGTGGAAGGTAGCTCAGGGGAATCCAGAGTAGGAGGCACTCTGACGGCCTCAGAAAGGGGTAGTAGATGGTTCCGGTGCCAGGTCTTCAGTGGGCCCTCTCTTCCTTCAGGCTTTAGCTGGTACACTGGTAAGCCAGGCAGCTTCTTGTAGATCACATAGGGCTCCGACTTCCATCTGTCTGCCAGGTTGTGTTTCCCTGGGACACCTAGATTTCTCAGCAACACTCTATCTCCGGGCTGCAAATCTTGGATCCGGACCTTGAGGTCAAAGTTTTGTTTATTCCGGGCTCCCCTCTTGTCAGAAGTTGATTGGGCCATCTCATAGGCCAACCTTAAGCTCTTCCGCAGCCTGTCCATGTATCCCTTGTGTGAGGCAGCTGATGTATTGTCCGTTGAGGTGCCAAAGGCCAAATCTACGGGTAGTCTTGCTTCCCTGCCAAACATAAGTCTATAAGGGGAATACCCTGTGACATCACTGGTCGTGCTATTGTATGCGTGTACGATGGCAGCTAGGTGCTACCCCCAATGTGGCTTTTCCTCACTGTTCAGAGTCCCCAACATATTTAGTAAAGTCCTGTTGAATCTTTCTGGTTGGGCATCACCTTGGGGGTGATACGGGGTAGTACGAGTCTTCTTTATGCCCAAAGAGTCTAACAACTTCCGAATCAGTCGGCTCTCAAAGTCTCTCCCTTGATCTGAGTGAAGGTGGTGAGGTAACCCGTAATGCACAAAGTACTTCTCTACCAGTATTTTGGCTACAGTGGAGGCTTTCTGGTCTTTAGTTGGAAAGGCCTGGGCATAACGGGTGAAATGGTCGGTTATCACCAGAACATTTCCATGTCCACTCAAGTCAGGCTCCAAGCAAAGAAAGTCAATGCATACCAAGTCCAAGGGTCCTTGACTCTGCAGGTGGCCCATTGGGGCAGCTTGACGTGGCAATGTCTTCCTCTGAATGCAGCGAGCGCATGAGTGACAATATTCCTCCACTTCAGCTCGCATGCAAGGCCAGTAAAATCTATTCCTTACAAGCTGAAAGGTTCTTTTGGCTCCCAAGTGGCCATGGTTGTCATGTAGGGCAGCTAAGACAGTCTTTCGATGTTTTTCTGGCAAGAACAGTTGCCACTTATCCTCCAGGTCATCAGAGGGGCCCCTTCGGTAGACCACCCCTTGATGCACCGGTAACTTGTCCCATTCTTTGTGGACTAATCAAGCCTCCTTTCAGGGATCCTGTAAGAGCCTGGCCGGATCCTTATCTTCCAGAGCTTCCAAGGCTAATCTTCCCCAAGGGTCTTCCAATTGGTCCCGCCTTATGTCCTTCTTGGACAGTTTTGGCAAGTTGTCTTTGTCAATCTGGGTCACATCACAATAGCATTTGGGCACCCCCACCACCGAAACTCCAATCTCTTCTGCCCTGGATCCGCCACTAGCATGAAGCTGTGCTCCCTGACACAAAGCCCGCACCCCATCTGGGGCCACCTGGGTCCAGTCTTCCTCAGGGAAAGTGTGGGTATGGGACCTCCTGGACAACGCATCAGCATCTCGGTTCCCAGCTCCCGGCCTATACTTGAGGCTAAAGTTAAATCCAGAGAGGGCTGCCAACCAACGGTGGCCGGTGGCATCCAACTTGGCTGTGGTGAAAAGATAAGTAAGCGGGTTATTGTCTGTCTTTACAGTAAAGTCAGCTCCATACAGGTAGTCTTTGAGCTTGTCCACCACTGCCCACTTTAGGGCCAGGAACTCCAACTTCTGAGTGGGGTAATTCTTTTTCGCTGGTGTTAGACTCCTACTCACATAGGTGACTAGCTTTAACTGTCCTTCATACTCCTGGTATAGCACGCCTCCCAGACCATCATGGCTGGCATTCACATGTAGTTCGTATGGTCTCTTGGTATCAGCATAGGCCAAGACCGGGGCAGTGGTCATACTTTTCTTCAGCATCTTGAACGCTTCTTCACACTTCTCTGTCCACTGGTCTTCCACGGACTCTCCGGGCTTCCTGCTGCCAGTGTCATCCTCCTCTCCTTCTGCCTTCAGTAGCTCGTTCAGGGGTCTGGCAATTCTTGCAAACCTTTCCACAAATCTGCGGTAGTAGGAGCAGAACCCCAGGAAGGATCTGAGCTCAGTCACTGTAGTTGGTCGGGGCCAGGAGGTAACTGCTTCCAGCTTGTCAGGGTCTGTAGACACTCCCTCTTCAGACACTATGTGTCCCAGATAGTGGACTGAGGACTGATAGAACTGACACTTCTCCCTGGAGAGTTTGAGTCCCTCTTCACTGAGCCTCTGCAGGACTTTCTTCAGCCTCTCTTCATGCTCCTCCAGAGTCTTCCCGAAGACAATGATGTCGTCTAGGTACACCAGGACTTCAATGAGATTCATGTCCCCCACTGTCTTCTCCATGAGTCTCTGGAAAGTGGCAGGAGCCCCCGACAGGCCCTGAGGCATCCTGTTAAACTCGTAGAATCCCACTGGGATGATGAATGCTGTCTTCTCCCTGTCCTCTGGATGCATTGGGATCTGGTAATACCCACTCTTCAGGTCCATTACACTGAACCACTTAGCTCCAGACAGACACTGTAAGGCATCTTCTATCCTGGGGGTAGTATACTGATCGGGTATGGTCCTCCTATTGAGAGTCCTGTAGTCTATACAAAGTCTCAGTGACCCGTTCTTTTTCCTGACTACTACAATGCATATGGACTTCTGGACTCTCGAATAACTCCAGTTCTCTTTAACTCCACCAGTTGTTCACGCAGGTCTTCTAAGTCAGCCAGGGGAACTCGTCCTTTGAGAAAAATGTTCTCCATTTGGTCAGTTGGGCCTTGGCTCTCTCCTTCCACACCGGTGGTAGGGTGGTGTTCTCTAGGCAGAGTTTGTCCAGGGTGGGTTCCCCTCCTTCAGTTTTCTCTAGGTCAGACAGGGCCAATGGGGTAGCAGGGTTTACTTTTCCCAACAACGTCCGGGCCTGAATCTTCACAGGGGAACCACTGATATTACTGATGCTCACTGAGATCTGACCCTTCGCCTTCTTCAAAGCCCTTAATGGGACCACTTTGGGGATCACTTCCAACTCTGGGTGGGTGTCCAGAGGGTCTGGTTCCAGAATCACAAAGGGGCCAGGCTGTTCCCATGAGAGCTTCACAGTAGCCTTCAGGCAGGTCATCTCGCCAGGCTTCAGCACTTTCTCCTTCTTGGACAGTCTCCAAAATTTCCCCACCCCCTCTTCCGGGGCTTTCTGTTCCAGGACCAATCCTCGGTAGGCCTGCTGCAACATGGGGTGGATCCTGGCTGCTGAAGTACCCTGCTCCTGTGCTAGGGGAGCCAGTATTCTCCTGACCATATCAGTGTTGGTCCCTATAATCAGGGAACTCTTGTTGGCTCCTGGTGGGCGAGGGCAGACCACTGCCAGGGTGTCAAAAACTTCTGCCCTTCCAGTCACTGAGGGGTCGAAGGCCAGCCTGATTGAGACATAACCGTCATAGGGAAAACTTTGAGTACCAATTCCCCATATTTCTAGGTCTTCCAGTTTCTGTAAGGGCATGTGACTCAGGTGTTTTTGGTAAAAGTCTCTGTATAAAAGGGTCACTTGGGCTCCTGTGTCCAGGATAGCCCTTGTGTAGACTCCCTCCACTTGAATGGGGACCACAGGGGAGGGTCCCACCAACTTGGCTGGAAAACTCTTCTGGGAGGCCTCTTTCTTTGAACTCAGGGATTTTCCCTTTGGGGTCTTCTTTTTTTTTCCATCTCTTTCTGGATCTCAACCCCTGTTGGGCCTGGTATGCACTGACTTCCTGCAGATTGTTAGATTTTAACTCCTGTGACAAGTGGTATTGAGTATTTTAGGAGGGGTATTGTTTCCCTTCTCTTTCTTCACTTCCGGCTTTAGGATCTTTTTGGAGCTTTCTGTAAATAATGGGCACCCGGCTGACTCCTTCACCGGGGCCCTCTGAAGTTTTCCGCCAGCTGGTGGTAAGTGCCTCGGTTCTTCCATGGACTGGGGCACACTCTTCCAAAGTGGCCGACTCCTCCACAATTGAAACAGACAGTTCCTCTTCTCCCCTGCGGCAATAGCCACTTCTGAGTCCCGTTCAGTGGCTATTGCTGATCTGACTCCTTGAGGGCAGGGGAGTAGTCTTCTCAACCGTCTGTTGGTCCTTCAACAGGGCTTTTTCATTCCTTATGATCCACACAAGGTCTGGGTAACTCAAATCCATGACTCCTTCAGAGGTCTTCAAGTGGAGCCAAACTGGATCCGAACGCAAGGCTCCTCTCAGGATATGCTTCATCATAGTTGCGTCTATGACTTGAGGCAGCATTCCCTTTTTAAGGACAATTTGGCACAACATTCTATTCAGCCTCCGGACATATTCGGATAATCTTTCTCCAGGCTGTTGGAGGGTATGCTCGAACTGGTACATCAGTTCAGTCACCTTTTCATGCTGGCCAAATTCCTCTTGCAACATAGCCAGATAATCCATTGCAGTACAAGCAGCATTGCTAAACCTAAGATTCTTCACAGCTTCAGCAGCAGTGCCCTTCAAACTTTCACTTATGCGCTGCTTCTTCTGAGCTTCGGGTACTTCCCATCCTTCTATGGCCTGCATTGCTTGCTCAATCCAGGTGTCCAAGTCTTCTTCCCCGACTGGCACAGGTTGCTTCCCTGAGAAGATCCGGAGCTTCCGGTACCCGGCTTTTACGTGCACTGTATTGCTCTTCTGGCACTTAGTAATGAAATCTCCCAGAGCATTCAGTAATTCCGGTCCTATAGCAGCCAGAGGCGTCCCCGGGGTCATCATTTCCTGGGAGCTTTCTACTTTGGGGAAAAGCAGTGGGGATGATGGCAGAGAGGCCTGTGGAGAATCCATTTTTAAGGCCCTTGTATAAACTAAACGGTATATCTGGTTATCTATGGCCTGTATGTTCCGACCTCTAAAGTCTTCCGGGACTTCTCCTCTCCATTCCACTAGTGCGTATGTACACGAGGTGTCTGGATCTGGCTTTGTATCCATCACCCATGCTTTCGGGCTTGGAGACAGCAACATTATGAGATGCTTTATCTCCTCTTCCCACCAATTTCCCCCCGGGAGTTCAATCACTACCGCCTCGATTGAGTTGGCGCCAACCGCTGCGCACCACTGTGTCATTGCTAGCGGGTCCATGCTGGTACTTCTGACCGGCTTGATTGCAGCGTGTAGTATACAGGAATCCCGGACTCGAGCGCCCACGTATAGCGATACCCCCAGCTAAGAGGGCTGCTGGTATATTTTGGGCCCTGTATTGCACCGCTGTCAACCCCTGGCAATCGGCTCTACCCTCCCTTGGCACAGTTAGTAGGGGATGATAGGATTGTGTGTCCTGCAACTCACGGTGACACAATCCTATGGCAAGAACACACAGCAATAGGTCAAAACTATATTTAACCGACACTTCTGCTAAGTAAATGACACAGACTCCAGTATACTTGACCCTTATGTGTTTACTCAAATTAGTGGGTAAGCAAAAGAACAACAGTGTACATATTATGTGCAGAGCCCTGCAAAAATACAGTATTTAAACGAGCAGACAAGTATACAGTACTATGCAACCCTAACTGTCCCTGCTGCAGCTATTCTCCCTCATGGACAAGATGGTGCCCGCACTGTCTATGCTACCCAATTAGGCCTGACTGAACTAAATGAAAGTCTTGTAGAGAAATCTTCACTAGCAAACGGTGGTGCACTTTGAAGAATAAACTGTAATCCACAAGGGTAACAGAGACACTGTATCTGTCTCTGAGCAGGTGCTCTCTCACCTAACCGGACCAGTCCGTGTCCATTTCTTCCGCTGCTGTGTCTAGGTACACAGGTCTCTCGACATTCGAGTCTTCGGTCCTCCTGGCAACGATGCAGCAACAATGGAGAGACGTCCCTCAGGTTCCTCGGTGAGAGCGGAAGGCTCTTTGGAGAAAGGCCCAGGCTTCGGGCCTAAAGTCACAGCAAACTCAGACAGGAGTTCCACTTGCTGGGCGGGCGGTGTCCAAAGAGAAAGATTTCCACTCCACCCTCTCTTATAAAGTCCACCCCAGCAGTCCCTGCGCGGGGCAATGCACCCTGGGTGTCTCAATGTCTACTGGGTAATGTAGTCTCTGCGGGATTGAAGGGCAATACTCCGCTACAGTACCATTCAGTTAAAATTTTAAATGAAACTTTAAGATGCAAGCAGGCTTGTATCTTGTGTGCGGTAATAATTGACCGCTCCTTATTCCAGTGGACGGCACCCCGGAAAAGGCTTTCGCTCAACTTGCCTTGCATGGTTGTAACTGGGGTGGTGACCTAAGAACAGAAAGCAGCCAACAGATCTCACATCAACACATCAGGAACTCTTGAGAAGATTTCTTGTTTCTTAGACTCCGCTTACTCCAATGCTTCAGTTTTTCATCCATGATTTGCTCTAGTGCACTATTTCACCCCACTCACATTTGTCAGTTATCTGGTAGTCTGAGAAATATAAACTCAGGGACTGGCTGATGAAGAGACAAGCATAGGCTCCTGATTTGTATGCTGTGACGAGGTTGCATTTCTGCTAGGATCTTCTCCTGGCTTTGTTAGTCTCCTGCACTTTGCATGACCTGGCTACCACAGCCCAACCTTGCAAATTATTCTTGGAGAGCTACACTGTGTAATCAACAAGCAACTGTTGTGCTAATGCATTTTTGTAGATTAGACTTAAAATAAATCTTTGTACTAGTAACAAAAATGTAAAAGAGACATACTGAAGAAAAAAGTGTGTACTTTTGTTGATTTGTAAGCTGCATTAAATCCCTGA
This sequence comes from Rana muscosa, assembly GCA_029206835.1. NCBI lineage: Eukaryota > Metazoa > Chordata > Amphibia > Anura > Ranidae > Rana > Rana muscosa. The sequence continues at coordinate 1,001,971,036 of CM055116.1, read as the reverse complement.
CAGACGATGAAAACCTGGCTCTTTTTTACTGTGCTCATTATATCAAAGTCACAATAGTTTAACACCTTATATACTAGCCTGTATATACTTCCTTTATTACCAGGCTATTTTCAAGGTTCTGTTATAGTTTAACTGACAACTACTCAGTCATGCAATAAAGCTATAAAAAGGTGAATGTCCTTGCATTGCCCAGTCAGAGCCCAGACGTAAACCCCATTGAAAATCTGTGGAATGACTTGAAGACTTTTATAAAACTATAAATATGTGAATGTCCTTGCACGGCCAGTTAGAGCCCAGACTTAAACCCCATTGAAAATCTGTGGAATGACTTGAAGACTACAGTCCACAAATGGTCACCATCAAATTTAACTGAACTTGAGCAGTTCTGCAAATAAGAGCAGGCAAATATTGCAAAGTATAGATGTGCAAAGTTAGTAGAGTCACAAGAGGGGGATTCTTTTTCCAACAATTCTGTTTGTGAATTTATTAATTTCTTTTTTGTGACATGTTGGTGTTATATCTTTCACTTGGAAATTATAAGTTACACTGAGGAAATACAGCTGGATAGAACACAAACTGTGTCTGTCTTCATTTCATGCTGCAAAGCAACAAAATGTGATTATTTGGGGGATGATTCTTTTCTATACCCACTGTAGAGGGAGTAGGAGGTAAAGGGGTTAAGGAACAGATGACTGATATTGGGACTTTGGAGATGAGGGGTTAATGTGCAAAGCAGGTGTTAATATATAGATCACTATAGTGACAGGATGGAGATGCAAGGTATTTTATACTGTATGTTGTACATTCCACATTCAGTAGAGAGTAACCCATGAAAAGTAATATTAGGGAAAGATACACTTGAGACAATATATTTAGTTTTCAGGGGTTTTTGTTTTCATTTTGCAGAGCAGTATGCTTTGTTTTTTAGTTAGTATGCTCTGTTGTTTTCTTGTGCTTTTTCCTGAAGGATAAGTAAGATATTCAAGAACTAACTTGTGTTTTTTCAACTAACCATGATTAAGAACTGACCACTAGTTTTATAGGCATCATCTTGGTTTTCTAAAGCCTTTGTATATCCAACATGTCTCCAAAAAGTCCAAAACAAATATCATTATTCTTTACTATAATAAAAAAAAAAAAATACATGTGATGCAATCTATCTAAAGAATGAACACAGCAGTTTTTATTTTGCTTTGAGTCCCCCTAAAACAGTCTTATTTTCTGCAGATCCTGTCAGTAGATCCATTATATTTTCACATGCTGTAACAGGCCACATTGTTCAGCAAATTTTTTAGTTACAGGAGTTATTATTATTATTATACACGATTTATATAGCGCCAACAGTTTACGCAGCACTTTACAATGTATATGGGGGACAACACAATTACAGTACAGTTCAATACAAAAGATACAGGAGGGCCCTGCTTGTAGAGCTTACATTCTAAAGGGAGGGGGTGGTGGTACAAAAGGTAATATAAGGGAACAAAAAAAGGAAGCGCCACCTAAGTGCAATATGTCAGATAAAAATGTTTAATCTCAAAGGATTAAACATTACAGGACATCACTTACAGGACACAAGTACAAACAGGGCACATCACGGTCTCATAAAACACGGTGCGGTCCAGTCTCAGGTCCATCTGGATCCACGGGTCTGCAGGCAAAAAAGATAGTCCATCCTGTGGCCACCAGGAAACAGACAGAATTCAGTGTGGAGCACAGATAATGACGTTGTAAGATGGGAAGCAGCTCTCATTGTCTGAACACTGTTTGTTTACAATTAAATATTTAACTGTCATTCTGCTGTTTGGCCACAAGATGCCACTGGTTTTTCCTGACACAGATAACGGGCTGTAGCCATGGAGACACTGTACACAAATCAGTGCTGTGCGACACAGGAAAGAAAGTGAGAGGAGAACTGTAGTATAACGGGCTGTTTTGGACAGAGATTCAAGAAAGAGAGAGAAAGTGTGTAGCGAGCAGGCAGCCGTTTTAAAAAGGAGTTTGTTCTAAGGACTGTGTGCAGAGAATCCTACAACATCCAGGTGTGGAAACAGAACTGCAGCTGAGTGAAGTTACTTGTGTCTAAGATCCTGATCCTGTCCAGAGGAACAAGGAATTGCTTGCAGGAAGATGGATGAGACCTGAGGAACAAAACAATATACACTGCAGGACCATATATTTGTTAGAGAGACATTTTGTTCCGGTCAGAGTCACCAGCGGATGCAGAGCAGACCCGGGTCGGTAAGATCGTGCACGCACCCCATTACTTTGTTGGCGCCTAGAGACTGAGACCAGGCCTGCAGATAGTTAGTAGGGTCTCTGTTTGTGTCAGGCCACAAGTGTTGCTACTGTTCACTACAGGGACTCCATAACCTAAAGTGACACTTCACAATTGGAGAGCTGATGAACTTTCTACAAACTCAAGATAGACTTACGTTGTGCTCAGGAGGAACACGCAGACGCATGATACAACACCAGTTAAGGGGGGAGTAATACGGTAGAGCTTTGTAAGTTTGTAAATTGTTGCGCTGCACCGCAGGCTAGCCCGCACCACACACCCATACAGTTATTCTTGTGTTGCTTTTAGGGTATTAACGGGTAAGGTGTGGCGGTTTGGTTGTGCCAGCCAGTAGGCAACTTACTCCTGCATCCTACGTAGGGCGCCGCGCTGTGCAGCATAAGGGTCTCAGCCTTCGGGCTGGGTGTCTGTAAATATATTGTATGTTCCCAGAATTGGCGGTTGGGTTCAATACCCCGTCTAAGTAAAATTCAGTTTTAACAAGAGCTGGTGGTGGAGTGGTTTTCCTTGTTCGTGACTTCGCTGTATCCTAGGGAGCCCACCCCGGTACATGTTCTACAACGTCACAGGAAACCATAACCAAGGAGAGCACCGGAAGGAAGGTGAGACAGGAACAACAGGCTACGTGCTCGGAGACTAGCTCCTTCTACAGGCCTACTGGAATACTGCGGGTGTGATGCTATTTATGTACTGAGGTTGCTAGGGAACCAGCAAATCACAGCACACCGGCAGCATGTAATCACTATAACAAAGGTCTAATCGTGAATGGGCCAATATTAGTTAAATAGCTGAATGCAATTTCTTCGTTTAACCCTCCTGGGGCCAAGGTCCCCAAAGAATATATCCAAAACGATTCCTGCTGACATTTCGTGTGGGGGTACCCTACATAACATGTTATATGTTCTTTTTCTTAAAGCAGACCCCTTTATGGCTCACCTCCCCCCTCCTCTTTTGCTCTATATATATATATATATACATAAGTATTGGTAGGAATTTGTGTTATTTATATATTTTTTGGCGTATATGCTTTGTAATTAGGTAGCTTATCCCATGCAATCTAATGGCTGGCAAGGGAATAAAACCCCCCCGCACTGGAGCATAACACAAAATGTCAGCAGGAATCGTTCTGGATATATTCTTTGGGGACCTTGGCCCCAGGAGGGTTAAACGAAGAAATAGAAGTCCATACCATCCTGTAAAGTGTAAATGAAAAAACTATCAAGCCCTGTACACACGATCGGTTTAACCGATGAAAACCATCCGATGGATTGTTTTCATCAGACAAACCGATCGTGTATGGGACCTATCGGTCTTTTTTCCATCGGTTTTAAAAAATAGAACATGTTTTAAATTTTTCCGATGGATAAAAAACCAATCGAAAACTCTGATCGTCTATGGGCAAGTCTATCGGATAAAAAAACCCACGCATGCTTAGACTGAATTAGGAGACGGGAGCGCTCGTTCTGGTAAAACTAATGGAGAGAGCACATTCGTCATTCTGCAAGTTATTGCCTCGTTTAATGCAGCGCATTGTTTTTTGCTTTAGAATAGTGTTTAAAATCTCGTTTTTGCTGCACTTCTTTATCACGAATTCTGACTAACTTATGTCTTTCTTGTTTCTTGCGATCTTCTTAATAATTTGATTTATTATTAAAGGCCGACCTCACAAATTAAATAATTTTTTTTTTAGCATTTTTGTGTGTTAATTTCTCACAACAACATTTGATTATTAAATTTTTCCCTCATGGAGGTTGGTGTCCCTTGTTATTAATTACACATTGTATTTAGGAAATGTTATTGCTACTCCCAATAAAAACACATCAGGCAAGTATTTTGGCTGAAATCAAATCTCCATTTATTCTGGGAAAATATCAAACAAAAAATGAAGGGCAACAATTCAGAAATTAGCGGAAAATATGAAGTCATTGGACCCCAAAGGCAGACATGACTATGATGAACAATAAGATAAACAACAGCATGAAATCAGGAGCAGCAGCCGAAGACATACATCATCCCAAGCTGTGGTACTCCATGAAACTGCAACTTCTGGAAGAGCAGCTCAAAGCCAGGGAATCACCTCCTGCTTTTCCCTGTAGCCTTCCCTCCACGCTTCCCTGCAGTGTTCCCTCCACGCCTCTCTGCAGCGTTCCCTCCACGGCCCCGTCCACGCACCCTTGCAGGCCGGGCCACTGTGGGTGGTAATGTGGCAGGAGGAGGAGGAGAAGGTTTGGCCTGATGAGAGATATGGGTGGCATCAGTCAGCTGCCCCGTCACCCCCATGTTTAGGCCATGTAGATAATGTGCTTGCAGAGGGCACGTTGTCCCGCCTCCATTTGGAGTAATTTGTCTGTGAGATACGAACTAAACCCCTCCACAGGGTTGAGGGGGCCCTCATGATGGCAGCAGCCTCACGGATCATCTTGAGTGACTCCTCCTCCACCTGTGTCATCCGCCGATGTTTTTTCGGTCTGACGTGGAGGGGAGCCACTTGTGAGACTGTGCTGCCACTAGGCCTGGGGACCTGCTGAGTCCCACTTGGCCCTGCCTCCTCCTGGCTGACACTCACCCCTGCCTCCTCCTGCCTGCCACATTCTTGTGCCTCTTCCTCCTGGCTGGCCTCATCCTGTGTAGAAAAAAGGCACATAATTAGATATTTTGTGGAAACTATCACACACAATTTTCATCTCATGACTGTTTCAATATTTTGGTTTTAGAAATAGAAAAGAGTTTTATTATGTCCCTGTTTTTTTTAGATACTTAAACAATCATTTTTGTCCCCCTTTTTTTTGGGGGGGGACAAAATTGTTATCATTTTGGGAGAATAAATCAAGTTCATCACAATAGTACTTTGAGGCCAATATTTATGTTCGAAAATACTATACCTGGCTGAAGATGCGAAGATCAGGCTCTTCAAGCTCAGGTGGCTCCTCCTCCACCTCTGCAGGGGTGGAGGGAAGGGTGGAAGGAACGCTGGAGGGAAGGGTGGAAGGAAGGGTTGAGGGAAGGCTGGACATTGATTCCCTGGCCTCAATCTGGTCATCCAGAAATTGCAGGTTCTTGAAGTACCACAGCTTGGGCTGTAGTACATCGTCTGCTGCTGCTCCTGATCTCTTCGAATCACGGACTTCTTTGTAGATTTTTTTTATATGCATTACGCATGTTGTTTATCATATTGTTCATCCTAGTATAGTCTGCGTCTGGGACCCAGGTCTTCATATAATACGTAAATTTTTCAATTGTTGCCCGACGTAAACCACTCTTGTGGTAAGAGGGATGTTTAAGTTCCCAGAGGTTTTGCATTTCTTTATATTTCTCAATAAAAATCAGCATGACATCCGGCTCACGTAGTTTATGCAAATTTGACTGTCTGCAAGTAAAAAACCCCGGGAAAAAAATTACAGATCAGATTCGATTCTCCTCAACTTATCACAATATTGGCCTTTACAATCATGAACCATTATAGGCCATTGCAGGCCCCAGTTCCCTTCTTACCTTAGTTGTGGTCTTTTCTGCACTTCCGGTCGTTCTTACTCCGCGCAACCCTAATAACTTCGTTCCCATTTTTATACCCTGCGAATGCGTGTAACTCCGCCCGCGTCGCCCGCCCATGACGGTCTTTTTCAGCTTTTCTCCGCCCCTTAACGTTCGGTGCACAGTGGGAGACGGCGAAATGTCGGTGACACAGGTGGCTTCTTTACTCGAAAGTAATGACGAGAAAAGCCTGGAGGCGGAAACGTCCCGATCCAGGAATAAAATATATAAGGCGACTAATATGTCATTTGCTGAGATGGCGGAGATGGTGGACATCCTGCGGAGGAAGGATTACGATGGGCCATACGACACCCCTAATCTCAGGAAGTCACAAATAATGGACAAAGTGGCGGAGACTCTATCAGAAATATGGGGTCATGAGATCCAAGGAGCAGCTCCGTAAAATGTGGTCTGACCTGAAGCTGAGGGAGCCGGAGCAGTATAGGAAGCTTAAAAAAAGCATTGAAAAAAGTAAGCTTTTATTTTTACTGTGTTCTTTCACATCGTAATATGTATTCTTCCATGTTTTGCACCATGTGCTTGGATTGACTGGTTTCACATTTGAAAAAGGCAACTTTAATGTTAAGTTGAGGGTCCACTTATTTGGTTTTAAAAAAAAAAAAAAAAAATTGTTTGTCTTCCACAAAACATGTTTGGCACATATCCACGTAAACTACATGTGGGCATGCCTCATTTTCCTAAAACAATGTTTATCTACACATTGTTGGCTAGATGATGTGTTGTAAGTAAAGTAGAATGTGAATGAAAGGCTAAACTGGATTCTGGGTAAAGGAGATGACACTCAAGCAGTTGGGTACACAGCTTTTTGTTCAGGAGCAAGATACTATAGTGCTGCCCGCATGACCAAATTTTTAAGGGTGTCACACACAGGTGCTCCAGTGGATACCTTTGTGGTTCTCCAAGTTTGTTTTTTAGGCCCCTAGAAAAAAACATGCTGCTTTGTAGAGTTCTTAAGATCTCATGTGTTCATCTTGGAACTCAGGCTCAAATATCAATTGTACCCCACTTCAAAACAATGTATATAATATCTGCGCTAAAATCTCTGTGTGCTAAAGGATACCTTTTTTTGGCATTCCCATAGGGGAGAGGAGACTGGGAGGACAACAATCCGAGGAGACGAGGAAGCACAGACCACCTAAACTCCCCCAAGATCCCAAAGCAGCCCAAGATCAGCATGTTGAGGAAGTGGAGGTGGAGGAAGTGGAGGTGGAGGAAGGGGAGGTGGAGGAGGGAGATGTGGAGCTTATCCCCACAACAGGTCAGTGTCTGTCAACACAACTTCAAGGTAAATACAGATGTAGGTGTGCATATTTCTAAATTTCTTTTTTTTTAGGGGATGAACGTGGTGGTGTGTCAGGAACTCAAAATCCTACATTCTCGAGTGCTAGTGCCAAAATAATTATTCAAGAAATAATGGAATGCAGTAGCAAAATGGACATTATGAGAAAGAGAATGAATGTGATTGAGCAAAAATATAAAAACATTATAGATATTTTGGGGCGAATAGTGTGACCCCCCCCTGTTTTTGTGTTTTGTTTGGCGTAACAAATTTGCAATGGTATTTCCACCAGCCCAAATGTGAAGATGCACACAGTGACTCAACATGTGCTATCTGCCGTCACAGGATATCTATGTCCCTGTTTTGGGGGTGCAACCTCTTCCTTCCTACTCAAGTAGGTTAGAGGAAGGCTTTGCACCCCCAGATAGCACATGTTTACCTTAGCCATGGGATCATGTTGAAAAGACACATTTGAGCCACAAAAAGAAAGTGGGGTTCTTCACATTTGGGATGGATCAGGGGTGACATCACCCCATCTCAAGTTTCTCCTTTTCACTTTGTTCTTTTGTTTAAATTTTTAAAACAAATTTGATGATTTTGACCCTTGCATGTTTCTGCCAAACAATCCTCCAAAAAAAATAAAAAAAAATTGGGGGAGCTCAAACTTTCTACATTGTATTTGTATAAAAGCCACAAAAAATGTGTTGCACAGAGTAAAAAGTTTCTGGAACACTCAAAAAGTTGTGGCTTGTTCTTTCGATGCTCAATAGCAGTTTAGAAAATGCAAAATCAATGTTTTTTAAAGGGACAATTGTGGCTATTTACTAAGGAGAAATACACTTGGCACTACAAGAACCTGGGAGACACATAAACCCAAAAATCAAGAATGACAAAACACGTTTTTAGAAAATATAATAATAATTTATTGATAAAACAAAAAGGTCAGATGTGGTCTGGCATTGCGATTTCCCCCCTACCCGTGAAGTACTCAACGTATTTATCACGTACTTCACGGGCACTTTGGGGGGCCAAGCCAGGACGGGCAGTGTCAAGGCCGGTCAGAATGGTCATCTCGGATGGACCGGCCTCAGGCCCAACTGTTGACACATATGTTGGGGAAAAATGTCTCAGAAAGTTGTGCAATATGCAGCAGCAGTAAACTATGGTGTTCAGCTTGTATTCCGCCAAATGAATAGCTGTCTGAAACAGGCGGAACCGGCTGGCCATTATCCCGAAGGCATTCTCCACAACTCTACGGGCTCTGGCCAGCCGGTAATAAAAACCCTCCTCTCTGGGGTGAGGGTGCGTTGGGGAAACGGCCGCATGAGGTGTGGTCCCAGTCCAAAGGCTTCATCCGCGATGAAAACAAACGTAGTCCTTCCACGTTCTCTGCATCTGGAGGCAGTGCAAGACCCCCAGCCTGCAGACAGTGAGCGAACTCCGTCTGCGCGAATACTCCGCCATCGGACATCCAGCCGTTCTTCCCCACATCCACATACAGGAACTCGTACCGTGCCGACACCACCGCCATTAACACAATGCTATTAAAACCTTTATAGTTGAAATAGAATGACCCCGAACGGGGTGGCGGCACTATGTGGATGTGCTTGCCATCAATTGCCCCTCCACAATTGCGGACCTGATGGGGAACTTCCTCCACTGAAACAAGCGCGACTTTACATGCATATTATACACACCCCCCCAGGTACGAAATTTAAAGGAAAATTTCACTTTTATTTTTTCATTTAAAGCATTATTAAAATCACTGCACCCGAAAAAACTGCAGTTTTTAAAAACTTTTTTTTACATTGATACATGTCCCCTGGGGCAGGACCCGGGTCCCCAAACCCTTTTTAGGACAATAACTTGCATATTAGCCTTTATAATTAGCACTTTTGATTTTGAACGTTCAAGTCCATTGTATTTAATAGGGTTCTAAAGTTCACGCGAACATTCTGGCTGTTCGCAGGTTCTGGTGCGAACCGAACAGGAGGGTGTTCGGCTCATCACTAGTGAGCAGTTGGAATATCTGATATCTATATCCAGACTGGGAGGAAGTGGTATATGACGGAAGCACTCAAGCAGAGTGTGGGACGTTCTGTTACACAGACCATCCCTGTTCTCTTCCTAATAATATAGGCAGGCAGTTGATTGAGCTTAGCGGCAGTATATTAAGTCAGTGTACTGTATACTGGGCACAGTGTGCAGGTAAAGCTGACTGCAGACCATCCCTGTTCTCTTCCTAAAAATATAGGCAGGCAGTTGATTGAGCTAAGCTGCAGTATATTAAGTCAGTGTACGCTTAAGGGCAGCCAACCGACCGGATCACCCCGCAGAGCTCCGCATGTGCAGGGTGCTGCTGTCTCTGCGCGTTATTCCAAAAGTTATTTGGTGTGGGCCTTTTTTGAGACGTGTGCAGCAGATCGCACCGTTGCTATTTGCAACATATGTCTGAACAGAGGCGTTGTAAGGGGGGAGCGGGGGGTGCGGGCCGCACCCGGGTGACGCACAGCACTGCATTGATAGGCGCCGCGCTGGCACGAGTGACAGGCAGGTGGGGAGAGGTCACGGTGCCAGTGTCCTATCACAATTGCACTGCTCAGACCGACATCGATGCCTAGGCTCCTCCTCCACTCCACCCTGACAGTATATCCACAACAGGAGGAGGAGCCTAGGAAGAGGGACATTCATGTGCACAGAGCCGCGCTGATCTGAGTTCTGTAAATGTAGGGAGGGGAGGTATACAGGGGGGGGCGTTACATTAGGGGGATTACACAGGGGGGTGTTACTTTAGCGGGATTGCAGGGGGGTAGCATTAGGGGCATTACACAGGAGGGGGGCCTTACTTTAGGGGGATTGCAGGGGGGTAGCATTAGGGGGATTACACAGGGGGGTTACATTAGGGGGGATTGCAGGGGGGTAACATTAGGGGGATTCCACAGGGGGCGCGTTACTTTAGGGGGATTGCAGGGGGTAGCATTAGGGGCATTACACAGGGGGGTTTACATTAGAGGGATTGCAGGGAGGTTACATTAGGGGGATTGCACAGGGGGGTTACATTGGGGGGATTGCAGGGGGGGTAACATTAGGGGGATAACACAGGGGGCGCGTTACTTTAGGGGGATTGCAGGGGGGTAGCATTAGAGGGATTACACAGGGTGGGTTACATTAGGGGGATTGCAGGGGGGGTAGCATTAGGGGGATTGCACAGGGGGGTTACATTGTGGGGATTACATTGGGGGATTACACAGGGGGCATTACATTAGGGGATTACACAGGGGGGACGTTACATTAGGGGGATTACACAGGGGGGCATTACATTAGGGGATTACACATGGGGGGGCGTTACATTAGAGGGATTACACAGGGGGGGGTTACATTAGAGGGATTACACAGGGGGGGCATTACATTAGAGGGATTACACAGGGGGGGCGTTACATTAGGGGGATTGCAGGGGGGTAACATTAGGGGGATTGCACAGGGGGGGTTACATTAGGTAGATTGCACAAGGCGGTAACATTAGGGGATTACACAGAGGGCAGAGCTGTGCTGATGCCGCTAGCCTGCTCAGTGCCCTGGATTGCTCATGCTCACTGACCGGGGGGGGGGTGACACCATATTTTACAGCACCAGGTGACACCAACCCTAGTGACGCCACTGTGTCTGAAGCGTATCTCACATGGCCAAAACATCAGCCGCTTGGGCACCACATACTTGAACAAAGCGGACCTCTCCTTGCTCCTCATCAGCTGGGATCTCCAACCCCACTATACCTTCAGTCCTCTCAGAAACCTGTACTGAGAGGAATGAAGGTGTAGAATTAGGTGTGTCACTGCCAAGTACTTGCGGGCAATCTGCTATCATTACACCAACATCTGATTGTACCAGGCAAATTTCCCTGCCCCAGCTGCTGCACCGCCAAAATAAATTTTCTCCCAGCCATCCACATGCCCTGCGGTTGAATGCTAGCTAGGCTAAATTGCTAGCACTTCAACTGTTGCCTTTTCAGTTGGTAGACTCTGCCCCCTTCCGTGAGTTTGTGGAATGTGCGGTACCTCAGTGGCAGGTTCCCAAACGCCACTTTTTTTTGTGGAAGGCGATTCCGGCTCTCTCCTGGCATGTGGAAGGCAATGTCTTGGCCTCACTGGACAGGGCGGTCAGCGGTAAGGTGCATATTACCTCTGACTCCTGGTCCAGCAGGCATGGACAGGGACGTTACCTATCTTTCACGGCCCACTGGATGACTCTGCTGGCAGCTGGGAAGGATGCAGGACAGGGTGCAGTAGTGTTGGAGGTTGTCCCGCCACCACGCCTCCAAAATGCTACTAGTGGTTATTCTGACACACCTCTCTCCTCCACCCCCTCCTCTTCGTCTTCCTCCAGGGCCTCTTCCTTTGCTGATTTGTCCTCGGAACCAGCGGTGCTCCGTAGGTGTTCAAGGGGCTACGCAAGTACGCAGGCAAAAAGATGCCATGCGGTGCTTGAGCTGGTGTGCTTGGGGGACAGGAGCCACACTGGGGCAGAGATTCTGTCAACACTGCAGGGGCAGGCTCAGAGGTGGATGATGCCACACCAGCTTAAGCCAGAAATGGTGGTTTGCGACAATGGCACCAACCTCCTCTCTGCTGACCCATGTGTCCTGTTTGGCTCACGTCCTTAACTTGGTGGTGCAGCGGTTCTTGGACAGGTACCCGGGCTTACAGGATGTCCTGAGGCAGGCCAGGAAAGTCTGTGTGCATTTCCGCTGGTCATATAATGCCAGTGCTCGGCTAGCTGACCTCCAAAAGGAATACAACCTGCCCAAGAACCACCTAATCTGTGACATGCCCACCAGGTGGAACTCAATGTTGGCCATGCTGCAGCGGCTGCACACGCAGCAGAGGGCCATCAATGAGTACCTGTGCGACTATGGCACCAGGACAGGGTCAGGGGAGCTTGTTTTTTTTTTTGCCACGCCAGTGGGTCATGATCAGGGATACACTGTCCTGTCACCATTTGAGGAGGCCACGGGGATGGTGAGCAGTGACAGTGCATGCATCAGTGACACTGTCCCTCTTGTCCACCTGTTGGAGTACACGCTGCGTGGAATAATGGACAGGGCACTTGAGGCAGAACAGAGGGAGGAAGAGGAGGACTTGCTTACCTCTCAAGGCCCCCTTTATCCAGACAGTGTTCCTGCTGGCCCGCCGATCACACAGGAAGAGGAGGAGGAGGATTGTGTCAGCATGGAGGTGGAGCCTAGCACTCAGCATCAGCAGCAGTCTTCAAGGGATCATTTACAGTCCCAAAAAACCCATAGACTTGTATGTGGCTGGAGGAGGTGGCTGCAGATCATGTCGTCCTTAGTGACTCAGAGGACTCTGGACCGAATGCCTCAGCAAACCTACGCTGCATGGCCTCCCTGATCCTGCAAAGCCTGCGAAAGGATCCTTGTATTCGTGATATCAAGGAGAGGGATCATTACTGGCTGGCAACCCTCCTTGATCCACATTACAAGGGTAAGGTTGCAGAACTTATCCAGCCGTCGCAGAGGGAGCAGAGGATGAAACATCTTCGGGAGGCCTTGCAGAAAGGTTTGTGCAACGCATTTCCAGAGCCTGGGAGGTTACAAATTCCTGTTCCTGGACAACGTGTTGCTGAGGCTTCGGTCAGTCACAGAAGGAGCGGTGGAGAAGGTGGCCGTCTGACTGATGCGCTCAGACGATTTTTTAGTCCACAGCCCCAAGGTATGATCGGTTCCAGCAACCATCGCCAGCGTTTTATTCACATGGTGCAGGAATACCTAGGGGCAAGATCAGACTTGGACACCTTTCCCGCCGAAAATCCTCTGGCTTACTGGGTCTTGAGGATGAATCACTGGCCAGAGCTTGCACAGTATGCAATTGAGCTACTGGCCTGTCCTGCATCCAGCGTTCTTTCGGAACGCACATTCAGTGCTGCTGGAGGCTTTGTAACCAATCACAGGGTGCGCCTGGCCACCAACTCGGTCGATCGGCTGACCTTCATAAAAATTAATCAGTCTTGGATCACCAGCTACCAAGCACCTGATGCTAATGTAACCAAATAATTTTTTTTGGAATGTGAGATCCCTTCTGCCCCTGTTCAACAGGTGCATGTAATTACAATTCTTGATATAATATTTCACAGCAGGGCCCGTTCCAGCGCCCACCAAGAGTAACTGTGAGGGTTTACAGTGTTGTGGCAACACCAACACCTAAGGCCCAAATTTCTGCAGAGTACATGGGGCAGGCCTCTACTTTCAAACATCCAACTTTCAAACGACTCCTATTTACAAACGAAGGGAGACAACAGGAAGTGAAAGGAAATCTACCCCTAGGAAGGGAAATTCTCTCCTGTAAGAGTTAATATGGGAAAAAGGTGTCTCCACTGATGCTTTATCACCAATCCTTGTTTCCCTAAAAGCCCCAAATTTACAAAATCCAATTGTCATTGGGACAGAAAGTGAGGTGAAATCTTCTGAACAGGTGCACAGACAGCAAAACAAATGTTACAGGGGTGATATCCCTTCCCTATGTTTTCCAAAAAGCTTAAAAATTGATTTTTTGGCTGAAGCTACACTTTAAAAATGTACCAGTTCAACATTACAAACAGATTCTACTTAAGAACAAACCTACAGTCCCTGTCTTGTTTGCACCACCTGTATACTGCTGTTCAGAGTATATAGGGCCTGGGGCCACACCTTTCCTTTTTTAATTTGGGTGCGGGGTTCCCCTTAATATCCATACAAGACCCAAAGGGGCTGGTAATGGGCTGGGGGGGGGTACCCATGCCATTTTTCTCATTGATTTTAATCCACATTGCCGGGACCAGACATTACATTAAAGCCGCAAGCAGTTTTAAATTACTTTTATTCCTTTAGAAATGTCATTTTGTGCAGGCACAGTTATAAACACGGGAAACATGCGCCACTTTACAGGTATACTATAGACACCCCCCAGGCACGATATTTAAAGGAATATTACACTTTAATTTTTTCACTTTAAGCATCATTAAAATCACTGCTCCTAAAAAAAAAAAAATTTGCATTGATACATGTACCCTGGGGCAGGACCTGGGTCCCCAAACCCTTTTTAGGACAATAACTTGCATATTATCCTTTAAAATTCACACTTTTGATTTCTCCCGTTCAAGTCCCTTGGGACTATTGGTCCATTCGCATGTTCTGGATGCGAACCGAGCCGGGGGGTGTTCGGCTCATCCCTATTGGTGATGTAGATGGGGCGATGTTGTGAATGGCCTTGTATGTTATGGTTAGCATTTTGAATAGGGTTGAGCGAACCCGAACTGTAAAGTTCGGGTCTGTACCGAACATTAGAGTTTTTGGGCACCGGACCCGAACCCGAACAATTGCGTGTATGTTTGGGTTCGGGTCCGGTGTTCGGCGATGTAATGGTGCATTTAGAAAAGCTTTAGGGGGCAGCCAATCACCTTTTGTTTAGCTGGTGTGCCCTTAGAAGCCATCATAGCCATGCCTACTAATGGCATGGCTGTAATTGGCCAGTGCAGCATGTGACCCAGCTCAGTGCAGCATGTGACCCAGCTTCTATATAAGCTAGAGGCACACAGCACAACACGTCACTCTGCTTTAGACAGGATAGGGAGAGGTTCCTGGCTGCTGTTGCTTATTAGGGAGAGATTGAAATACATGAGTTAGTCCTGATTCTGCAATCTGAGAGAAAAGATAGAGAGACAGTATTGTAGGGGAAGGTTCCTGATGGTGCTTTCAGGGAGAGATATTTATATAGGAGTCCAGATTCAGAGATCTAATAACTCAGCGATCTGCATAGGTTTACCTGTTTGTGTTGCAGTGCACAGTCTTTTTACACTGCCATGAGCCCAGTGTCAGAGAAAATCTAACTTTAATCTGCAAGCTCAGTGCACCAGCACTGCATATGTTACGTTGAGAGATACACCGTTTCCATACTGTGGGTGTATTGTGCTCTTGCAAAAAGACCCATTTAGGGCAAAAAAAATTAAAATTGCAGTGTTTTCTGAATATATGCATGTGTGAGATTTACAAATTTATATATTTTTCTTGTATTGTGCTATTCCAAAAAAAATTTTAGGGCAAAAACTTTTTTTTTTAATAGCATTTTCTGTATTGCTGTAGGTGTGAGATACACCGTTTCCATACTGTGGGTGTATTGTGCTCTTGCAAAAAGACCCATTTAGGGCAAAAAAAATTAAAATTGCAGTGTTTTCTGCATATATGCAAGCGTGAGATTTACAAATTTATATATTTTTCTTGTATTGTGGCATTCCTAAAAAAAAATTTTTAGGGCAAATTTTTTTTTTTAATAGCATTTTCTGTATTGCTGTAGGTGTGAGATACACCATTTCCATACTGTGGGTGTATTGTGCTCTTGCAAAAAGACCCATTTAAGTAAAAAAAAAAGAAATTGCAGTGTTTTCTGCATATATGCAAGTGTGAGATTTACAAATTTATATATTTTTCTTGTATTGTGCTATTCCCCAAAAAAAATTTTAGGGCAAATTTTTTTTTTTTTAATAGCATTTTCTGTATTGCTGTAGGTGTGAGATACACCGTTTCCAAACTGTGGGGGTATTGTGCTCTTGCAAAAAGACCCATTTAGGGCAAAAAAATATTTTGCAGTGTTTTCTGCATATCTGGAGCTGTGTGAACTAAACAATTTCTATATATTTTTCTTCTACTGTGCTATCCTAGAAAACAAAAAAAAATTTGAATAGCATTTTCTGCAGTTCTGTAGCTGTGAGATACAGCGTTTACGTACTGTGGGTGTGTTGTGCTCTTCCAAAAACACCCATTTAGGGCCACAAAAAATATTTTGCAGTGTTTTCTGCATATCTGGAGCTGTGTGAAATAAACAATTTATATATTTTTCTTCTACTGTGCTATCCTAAAAAAATAATTGTAGGACAAAAACATTTTTTTTGAATAGCATTTTCTGAAGTTCTTTAGCTGTTAGATACAGCGTTTACGTACTGTGGGTGTGTTGTGCTCTTCCAAAAACACCCATTTAGGGCCACAAAAAATATTTTGCAGTGTTTTCTGCACATCTAGAGCTGTGTGAAATAAACAATTTATATATTTTTCTTCTACTGTGCTATCCTAAAAAAATAATTGTAGGGGGCGCATGCGCGAGGCTCTGTATGGCGGACGTGTTCCACTAGAGCTCCGCACCTCCCGCCGCAACATCGGGATCATACGCCGCGCCTGAGCCACCCTGCAACCCTGCTTTTCCCGTATATAGCCTCCGGAACGGCCACAGCATCGTCCGGGATGGTTTTAACCGGCCATCGTGGTAAACCTAAACCCAAGCCGATCAAAGACGCCCTGGCCCGTGCCTCATCCAAGATGGTGGCGAAGGCCCTGGCTAAGCAACACACTGCCTCACCTGACAGGCCGGGACAAGCCAACGCTGAAAGCGATGATGAGGACAACACAGACAGCCAAATCAGTGGTCCTTCCTTCCTGCCATCCCCAGGTATGTCCTAGGGCGATTTCCTGCAATTTATGGAATCCATGCTGCAAAAGGCCCTAAAAACTACATCTGATCAGATTACTAGCAGGCTGTCACGAGAGATCAGGGAGCTAGGCCAGCGCACAGCAGACCTGGAAACCAGGGTAGATGACATGGAGCTCACACTTCAAGAGCAGGCCCAAGAGCAGGCAGCCCTCCGTGATGAGAACATCATGCTACTCTCACGCCTCGAGGATGCTGAAAATCGCTCCCGTAGGTCAAACTTACGCCTGAGAGGTATCCCAGAAAGTGTGGATGACCTGTTATCTTTTTCAACGGCCCTATTCCAAGAAC
This sequence comes from Rana muscosa, assembly GCA_029206835.1. Classification (NCBI taxonomy): domain Eukaryota; kingdom Metazoa; phylum Chordata; class Amphibia; order Anura; family Ranidae; genus Rana; species Rana muscosa. The sequence continues at coordinate 1,001,954,088 of CM055116.1, read as the reverse complement.
TATCAACCTCTATACCAATAGAACGTTTGGAATTTGATAGAATACACAGGGCCCTGACCCGCCGCCAGCAAGACGGGCCGCCGCGAGATATCATTATTAAACTGCATTTTTTCCGTACAAAGGAGCAACTCCTAGCTGCTGCTCGTAATAAAGACACTCTCCTGTTCCAGGGTCACACATACCAACTTTTCTCTGACCTAGCTCCGTCCACGATTGCTAAGCGCCGTACCATGAAACCACAACTGCAGATTCTCCTGCAGCACCAACTGAAATACACCTGGCGCTTTCCTTTTGCTTTGCAATTCTTTTACCAGGGCCAGCAACATTCCTGTACATCACCGGACTCACTCCAACGCCTTCTTGAGTCCCTGCGCCTAACTACCCCAGAACAGCCTGCGGAGACAACACTACCTCGCACCTCTGCTCGTGCGGCAGCACATCCCTATACTGCCACTCCAAGGAAGTCTAACCCTGGCCCCTCATCCATCCGTAAAGGCACTCCAGCTCGCTCACCCAGGAACAACTCGCCGAACCGACAAGTTTACTCACCACGCTGAATTTACTTTTGCTCCTTTCATGTCTACTTTTTGTTTGCCTCCGGAGGCCCCTCGATTGAAGCTAACCTGACTTCCATAACGTGATGATAATTCTTCAATCAAGTTAAAGGAGGACTGTCCCGTGATAGGCACCCCCTACTGGTAAAAGGGAAGCCTGTGCAGTCCACCTACCCCCTCCAGGGTTGCAGGGGCTCAGACCCCACGTAACTTTTATATTCCCTTTCTCACCAACAATTGCTACAAATTTCCCCCCCCCCCTTTTTTTTTGAAGACCAGAAAGGTTTTTCTTTTTTCTTCCTATGCTGTCTCCTTTTTGGGACAATGTACTATTATTCCTGCACAACTTTCGCTATGTAACACTTTAGTTGGCGCCTGCTGTCTGGCTCGCCACATGTGCTCAGGGCTCCCCCTGGGCGCATGCGGCGACCCGGACGCTATCGCTTATTTCTTGTCTACTTGTGCACAACGTGGGTAACTTGAATTGATATGAACGGTTATTTGTTTTTTCTCTCTTTTCCACTTTAAGTTTATATAGAAGAATATATGTATACGGATACACCCTACCTGAGTATTTGTGTATCCCTATACCATGTCTCCGTAGTGTTACTCTGGAGGTCTGTGTGAACCCAGATAAGCATAGGTTATATTACAATACTTGCATTACCACTGTCCTCTTTATTGTTACTTTTTGTTTGCTCAATCTTCTGAAGCTTTGACCACAATCCCCCATTTGCGGCGGGAGGTTGTCACTGCCCCCCCCTTACATGGTGTGCACACTCGCGAGTCGGCTGGCCGACTGGCGAGTCTGTCCACTACCTGGTCGGGCGACCAAACTCCACTACCACTTACTCTATCTATTCATCCACTTGCCTTACAATTGCTATCTTTCCTTTTTCCCCTTTCTTCCCTCCTATTTTCCTTGTATCTTTTCTCCTCTTGATCCTTGTCGGCGGGGCTGCGGGGCCCTCGAGACCTCTCAGTCTAATATCTCATCTCTTCCCCCATGGCCCCCCTGAACATTCTTTCCCTTAATGTAAAGGGACTCAACTCACCACATAAAAGAGTTAAGGCCTTTCACACATTCACAACATTAAAAGCTGGCATTGTGGCCCTCCAGAACCTCATTACACGGCACAAGCAACCCCAAAATTCTTTAGCTCCCGATACCCCCAAGTGTATACTGCCTCGGCCAATGTGAAAAAGCGCGGTGTACTTATAGCCCTTCACCAATCCCTCCCTTTTGTATTAACCGCAGAAATCAAAGACCCGGAAGGTCGTTACATAATTCTTGTAGGCACACTCCAAGAAGTGGAAATCACATTGGTCTCCTATTATGCTCCGAATGATAACCCGAATCCCTTCTTTTCTCACCTACTACAAGTTATTCGGATACATTGCAAAGGCACAGTGATCCTTTCTGGTGACTCCAACTCAGTGCTTCAGCCACATATGGATAAATCCCCATATGCTCCAGACCATTATACTCCCTCCACACATTTTAGAAAACTACTGCAACAAGCTTCACTGCTTGACACTTGGCGAGAATGCAACCCAACAAAGAAGAACTACTCGTTCTACTCATATCCTCATAAATCCTTTTCTAGGATTGATCATATATTCCTTTCGGTTGCGTCCTCTCCAATACTTGTCAACTCGTCTATATAACCCATACCATGGTCGGATCACTGTGCAGTGCTCACCACAATTTCCTCCCTGATCCCCCAAACCAATGATCGCTCCTGGAGTATCAATGAAGCTCATCTTACCAACCCGTCATATTGCCTTGATATTCAGGTGGCCCTCACAGATTATCTGCATCACAATAATACCCCTGATATCTCTCCTGTTCTCCTCTGGGAGGCACACAAACCGGTTATACGAGGCACATGCATATCAGTATCTACACACCTCAAACGGGATAAGAAGCTCCAAATAGCCAATCTTGAAAAATAGTTCCACCAGAACTATCTTCAGTTCCAGACAACTCCAACTGAGCCCCATAGGGTAGCTATGGAGAAATCCAGAACTGAACTGGATCTGCTGCTGGCTGAATCGGCTGATAAGGCCATCCGCAGATCCAACCACACCATTTACACCAAGGCTAACAAACCCGATACTTTTCTAGCCATGCGTCTCCGTCGACCAGAACGGAATCATGTTCCCATCAGATTACGGATCGAAAAAAACACTTACACTAGTAACCCTACTAAAATCCTAAGTGAATTTCGTAAGTGTCTAGAAAACCTCTATAAAGCTAAATCTACCTTTTCGCACTCCGCCGCTGACTCACTTCTACAGGACACTCCTTTACCCGCTCTATCAGATTCAGAACGTGAACCCTTAGATGCACCCATTTCTACAGAAGAGGTACTTGCAGCGATAAAAACCCTCAAATCCCATAAGAGACCAGGCCCAGATGGACTCTCTGCCACATACTTCAAAAAATTAGCCACAATTTTGGCCCCCCTCTTGAGTAAATCGTTTAAAGCGCTACTACAGAAACAGGCCTTTGGCCGAGACACGCTGACAGCTATTATAGCAATGATACCCAAGCCTAATACTGATAACTCCCTTTGGTCTAACTTTAGACCCATCTCCCTGCTTAACCTGGACATCAAACTTTTGGCTAAAATATTGGCACTTCGCCTCAACCCTTTTATCGGCAAACTAATAAACAAAGACCAGGTAGGCTTTATACCCCGTAGACAAGCTAGCGATAACATCAGACGAGTGATACTCCTCCAACATATTGCAAAAACCCGTAATATCCCAATGCACCTACTATCGCTTGATATAAGAAAGGCGTTTGACACAGTGTCCTGGCCATATCTAGACTACATTCTTAAACGCTGGGGATTTGGCCCTCATTTTCTACAATGGATAAACTCCCTCTATAACCAGCCGCAAGCCTATATCAGGTACTCAGGATTTCGCTCAGACAGTTTTCCTATAGCGAGAGGTACTAGACAGGGATGCCCCCTTTCCCCTTTAATCTTTGCATTAGCCATTGAACCATTGGCAGCTTTGATCAGAACAAACGTTAATATTAAAGGACTAGAAATAGCTTCCACCTCGCATAAGATCTGCCTATTTGCAGACGATGCGCTCCTATTTGTAACATCACCTCGCACCACCCTTCCTAACCTTACTCAAACCCTAGATAAATTTGCCTCCATTTCCGGTCTAGAGGTTAATCAAACAAAGTCTAAAGCTCTCAATGTGTCTCTCTCACATCACGAAGTCGCCCACTTACAACTAAACTTTCCCTTTTCCTGGTCTACCACCTCTCTCCCGTACCTTGGTATAAAATTGACCGGAAACCCAGTTTCCCTATACCAAGCCAACTATCTCCCCATGCTGGCACAATTGTCATCTATCCTGGACACCTGGAAACCTTTATGTGTTTCCTGGCTGGCTCGGGTGGCAGCTGTTAAGATGTCCTTGCTTCCCAAACTCTTATACCTATATAGAGTCCTCCCAATCAACGTCCCCTCTTATTTTCACCGGATTATCCAATCTAGAGTCTTCAAATATATATGGGGCCCCACCAAACCCAGAGTCCCGAGAGTCATTCTTCTTTGCCACAAACTACACGGGGGCCTGGGCATCCCAAACGTTGCTAAATATTACCATGCAGCACAATTAGCCCAACTTGCCCTATTACACGTGCTTACTGAAACCCCGAAATGGGTCTCCCTCGAGGCTATAGACCTCTACCCGCTAACAGTTGATAACATTCTATGGCTACCCCCTTCCATCCGTGGTCATATTGCCAACCCCATCACCCGCCACTCCTTAAAACTATGGGACAGACTACGCGACCCCTTTAAACTGATCACTCCACATAGCCCCCTATTATCCTTCTTACACCACCCTTCATTCTACCCTGCCTACACTCAACCTAGCACATTTTCTTGCTGGTCGCAAGCGGGTATAACTAGAATTTGTGACCTTACCGCTGACTCCACCTTTCAGTCATTCTCGGATCTCCAATCCAGCGCCACACTCCCAGCCTCGGAATCTTTCCGTTACCTTCAAGTGCTCCATTTTGTCAAATAAATAGTCGGCCCTTGCACTAGTCTGAACACTCAATCTCTATATGAAAAAATCTGCGCGGCGGACCCTCATGCCCCCGGCATTATATCTAGCTTGTATAACCACTTCTCCACACCACCGGCTGATCTCCCTCTATATGCTGCACAGTGGTCCAAGGACCTAAATATATCTCTTACTCCTGAAGAATGGTCCGATATTTGGTCCACTACTAAATCTTCCTCCCAAAATGTGGTAGCGCTTGAAACGAATTATAAAGTATTAATGCGCTGGTACTTGGTTCCAGCAAGGATATCCAAATTTGTACCGAATTATCCATCGAACTGTTCCCGAGGATGTAGTGAACATGGCACACATTTCCATATCTGGTGGTCTTGCAAGATAGCACAACAATTCTGGACGGCTATCTTCCAAATGATTTCCACAATATTACATGAAATAGTGATCCCTGACCCGGCCTTCGCACTTTTAAACCATATCCAGGGAGAATACACCAGAAATCAGATCAGTCTCCTCCTCCAGTTGACCACTGCTGCCAAACAAACTATAGCCAAAGCCTGGAAAACCCCGAAACTCCACATAGCAGAAACGAAGAATAGAGTAACCCAAGCCATGATCCACAGCAAAATTGAGGCCACATTGCTAGACCGTGTCCTTCGACACACTAAAATATGGACCCCATGGGTGGATAATTTTCTGCCCCCAGACTTTGATCCCAGCCTCCTCATCCCATGACTTTCTAACTATTCCTACTTTTGTACATGGTGGTCTCCTTGGCCACACCGCGGCCCCGCCGGCACTGTTCCCCCTCCCCCCCTCTTTTTCTCTTTCCTCTCTTCCTCTTTCTCCCCTGTATGCCCCTCCTCTCCTTGTTCTCCTTTCCCTTTTCCACAAATTCCGCTTGGACATCAGTTCCCCTACTTCCTCAACATGAACAAGCCTTTGAGGCTGTGATCTCACAAACTTGATACCCTATGAACCTGTTATAAATGAACAATGATTCCTCTTGTCTAAGTTCTAGGGACCACCTCTGCTGATACATACTGGTGCCACCGTGATAACACACTTCCCCATCTTGGTCAGCGACAAATGATAGCACTTATTTCATTAATCCTCTGACGTTTTGTAATGTTTACACTATGTATACAACGTGAATGATACGCATTCACCATTGTTGACTGCTTCTTGTTGTACTTTGTATTTTGCTCTAATAAAAAACTTTTGAAAGAAAAGAAAAAAATAATTGTAGGACAAAAACATTTTTTTTTTAATAGCATTTTCTGCAGTTCTGTAGCTGTTAGATACAACGTTTACGTACTGTGGGTGTGTTGTGCTCTTCCAAAAACACCCATTTAGTGCCACAAAAAATATTTTGCAGTGTTTTCTGCATATCTGGAGCTGTGTGAACTAAACAATTTCTATATATTTTTCTTCTACTGTGCTATCCTAAAAGAATAAAAAAAAAATTGAATAGCATTTTCTGCAGTTCTGTAGCGGTTAGATACAGCGTTTACGTACTGTGGGTGTGTTTTGCACAGTAGAAGAAAAATATATAGAAATTGTTTAGTTCACACACCTCCAGATATGCAGAAAACACTGCAAAATATTTTTTGTGGCCCTAAATGGGTGTTTTTGGAAGAGCACAACACACCCACAGTACGTAAACGTTGTATCTAACAGCTACAGAACTGCAGAAAATGCTATTCAAAAAAAATGTTTTTGTCCTACAGAATATTTTGCAGTGTTTTCTGCACATCTAGAGCTGTGTGAAATAAACAATTTCTATATATTTTTCTTCTACTGTGCTATCCTAAAAAACGAAAAAAAAATTTGAATAGCATTTTCTGCAGTTCTGTAGCTGTGAGATACAGCGTTTACATACTGTGGGTGTGTTGTGCTCTTCCAAAAACACCAATTTAGGGCCACAAAAAATATTTTGCAGTGTTTTCTGCATATCTGGAGCTGTGTGAAATAAACAATTAATATATTTTTCTTCTACTGTGCTATCCTAAAAAAATAATTGTAGGACAAAAACATTTTTTTGGAATAGCATTTTCTGAAGTTCTGTAGCTGTTAGATACAGCGTTTACGTACTGTGGGTGTGTTGTGCTCTTCCAAAAACACCCATTTAGGGCCACAAAAAATATTTTGCAGTGTTTTCTGCATATCTGGAGGTGTGTGAACTAAACAATTTCTATATATTTTTCTTCTACTCCTAAAAAAATAATTGTAGGACAAAAACATTTTTTTTGAATAGCATTTTCTGCAGTTCTGTAGCTGTGAGATACAGCGCTTACATACTGTGGGTGTGTTTTGCTCTTCCAAAAACACCCATTTAGGGCAAGATCCTAAATTTGGAAAATATGAGGAGAACGTCAAAGGGACGTGGTGGCCCCGGTCGTGGTGCTGCTGGTGGAGCTCCTGTTGCACGTGGTCGATCTGTGCCAGCTACACGCACAAGTGAAACACCTTCCTCAGGTGCGAGTAGGCGACCGAGCCTGCGGCGGTATTTTGTCGCGCCTAATGAGGCTGTACGAATGTTGAGGCCAGGACAAGTACAGGCGATAGTAGATTGGGCTGCTGACAGTGCCTCGGGTTCCTTCACATTGTCTCCCACCCACTCTTCTAATGAAAGATCAGAGTTGGCACCTGAAGCCCATGTCCATCAGTCTTTCACCTCACCCCCTTGCAAATCAGCCAAGCAGTCTGAGCCCCGAATCATGCAGCAGTCTCTTCTGCCTTTCGATGACTCTGTTAGCAGGGTTTACCAGGACCATACACCTAGCCCTGCTCCAGAAGTGGAAGAGATTGAGTGCACCGATGCCCAACCAATTATGTTTCATGATGAGTACATGGGAGGACCATCGCAACACGTCTCGGATGATGACGAAACACAGGTGACAACTGCTGCTGCTTTCGCAATTGTGCAGACAGACAAGGAGGGCAGGGGTGAAGACTGGGTGGAAGATGTGGAGGACGATGAGGTCCTCGACCCCACATGGAATCAACGTTATGCAGGTGACCAGTGTAGTTCGGAGGAAGAGGCGGTGGTCGCACAGAGCCACCAGCACAGCAGAAGAGGGAGCAGGGTGCAAAAGTGGAGCGTCCGTCCCCTAGACAGTACGTCTGCTACTGCCCAACGCAGCAAGGGACCGAGCACACCAAAGCCAGGTCCAAGGAGTTCCATAGCGTGGCAGTTCTTCACACAATGTGCGGATGACAAGACACGAGTGGTTTGCACGCTGTGCAATCAGAGCCTGAAGCGAGGCATAAACGTTCTCAACCTGAGCACAACCTGCATGACCAGGCATCTACGTGCAAAGCATGAGCTGCAGTGGAGTAGACACCTCCAAAACAAAGAAAGGTCTCTGGCTCCTCCTGCTTCCTCTTCTGCTGCAGTCTCGGCCTCTTCATCCACCTCTGTAGTGACAGTAGCACCTGCCAACCCGCAAACAGAGCATCTGCCAGCAACACTACCACCTGGGTCACCAACCATCTCCAAAATGTCCCATGGAAGCGTTCAGCTCTCTATCTCCCAAACACTGGAGCGGAAGAGGAAGTACCCCCCTAGCCACCCGTGATCCCTGGCCCTGAATGCCAGCATTTCAAAATTCCTCGCCTTTGAAATGCTGTCATTCCGTCTGGTGGAGATGCATAGTTTTAAAAGCCTGATGGCATTGGCTGTCCCACAGTACATCGTGCCCAGCCGCCACTACTTTTCCAGGCGAGCCATCCCTTCCCTGCACAACCAAGTGGGGGACAAAATCAGGTGTGCACTGCGCAACTCCATCTGTAGCAAGGTCCACCTAACTATGGATGCGTGGACCAGTAAGCATGGTCAGGGACGTTATATATCCCTAACAGCACACTGAGTAAATGCAGTGGCGGCTGGGCCTGAGGCAGATAGCAGTTTGGCGCATGTCCTTCCACCACCGAGGATTGCAGGGCGCTTCAGTTTGCCTCCTGTTGCTAACACCTCCTACTCCGCTCCCTCATCCTCTACCGCCTCCTCATCCGGTCAGTGTAACACCTTCACCACCAACTTCAGCACAGCCAGGGGTAAACGACAGCAGGCAGTTTTAAAACTTTCCTGTTTGGGGGAAAAAACCCACACCGCGCAGGAGTTGTGGAGGGACATGGAACAACAGACCGATGAGTGGTTGCTGTCAGTGAGCCTCAAGCCTGGCCTGGTGGTGTGCGATAATGGGTGAAATCTCGTAGCAGCTCTGGGCCTAGCCGGTTTGACGCACATCCCTTGCCTGGCGCATGTGCTGAACTTGGTGGTCCAGAGGTTCCTTAAAAATTACCCCAATATGCCAGAGCTGCTGCAGAAAGTGCGGGCCGTCTGTGCGCACTTTCGGCGTTCTCACCCTGCTGCTGCTCGCATGTCAGCGCTCTAGCGTAACTTCGGCCTGCCCGCTCACCGCCTCATATGTGACGTGCCCACAAGGTGGAACTCCACCTTGCACAGGCTGGCCAGACTGTGCGAGCAGCAGCAGGCGGTAGTGGAGTTTCAGCTGCAGCAATCACGCGTGAGTCGCTCTGTGGAACAGCACCACTTCACCACCAATAACTGGGCCTCCATGCGAGACCTGTGTGCCTTGTTGCGCTGTTTCGAGTACTCCACCAACATGGCCAGTTCCAATGACGCCGTTCTCAGCGTTACTATCCCAGTTCTATGCCTCTTTGAAAAAACGCTTCGGGTGATGATGGAAGAGGATGTGGCACAGGAGGAGGAGGCGGGATCATTTCAAAGGCTTTCAGGGCAGTCTTTCACAAGTGGCTACGAGGGTGGGTTCTTTAACCCGACAAACGCCAGGTACACAATTGTCCGGTTGCAAGGGCACAGTTCTGGAGAATGACGAGGTGGAGGATGAGGAGGAGGAGATGGAGGAGGAGGAGGAACCATGTTCACTGCAGGGTGGCACCCAGACCAGCTCATGGTCATCACTGGTGCGTGGCTGGGGGGATACAGAGGACACAGACGATACACCTCCCACAGAGGACAGCTTTTCTTTGCCTCTGGGCAGCCTGGCACACATGAGCGATTACATGCTGCAGTGTTTCCGCAACGACCGCCGAGTTGCCCACATTTTAACTGGTGCTGATTACTGGGTGGCCACCCTGCTGGATCCCCATTACAAGGACAAAGTACCATCCTTAATTCCCTCACTGGAGTGGGATCGTAATATGCGTGAGTACAAGCGCACGCTGGTAGACGCGCTGCTGGTGGCATTCCCACCTGACAGCGGGCGTACGGTGGAAGCACAAGGCGAAGGCAGAGGAAGAGGTCGCCAACGCAGCCGGGGCACTGCGAGCACCTCAGAAGGGTTAGCATGGCCGAAATGTGGAAAAGCTATAAGTGTAAAGGGCAAGCTCAGGCCATGTGCCCAATTTGGAGACCCAGAAGTTGAAGGGGGCAGACCCGTCATCCAGTACGTGTAGGCCTGTGCACACATACTGCTCAACCATGTTGGTGAAATGCGGCCTGTGCACACATACTGCTCAACCATGTATGTGTGCACAGGCCTACACGTACTGGATGACGGGTCTGCCCCCTTCAACTTCTAGGTCTCCAAATTGGGCACATGGCCTGAGCTTGCCCTTTACGCCTTGGAGGTGCTGGCCTGCCCTGCAGCCAGTGTATTATCTGAACGTGTATTTAGCACGGCAGGGGGCGTTATCACAGACAAGCGCAGCCGCCTGTCCAGAGCCAATGTGGACAAGCTCACGTTCATTAAAATGAACCAGGCATGGATCCCACAGGACTTGTCAGTACCTTGTGCAGAATAGACATGTATACCGGTGTTCTGACAAAAACTGCCCGGCCATCGGATTGTGTCCGGCCCGTACTGCACAGGCGCAGCGCTTGCGCAGTACGGAGGACAAGGAGATTCACAAAATCTTCGAAGATGAACGGCGCCTGCACAGTGAGTGCAGGTTCAAGCCCCACCATCCAAGAGGACATACGGTAGCACATAGTAACAGGGCCCCTCACGGGCTCGCTTCGATCGCCACGCTTCAGGCACGGCCTCGCTTGGCTCGGCTTGAACCTCAGATGGTGTGGCTTGAACCTGGACTCACCACGCAGGCGCCGTTCGTTTTGTGAGATTTTCTAAATCCCCTTGTCCTACGTACTGAGCAAGCGCAGTACAGGGCGGACACTATCCAATGGGGGACAGAATTCAACACATCACCGGCCTTACCCAGCCATTGTTTTATTTTTGAACCAGTGTTGGCTACTTCGTACTCCTCCACCGTTGATTCCACCTACACAGCCACATCCACCGCCACCTCAACCTCCTACTCCATATGGACCTCGTCCTCCTAGGTCAAGATTATAATTTTTATTTTATTTTTTTGTAGCGCACAGATCCTTTCCCCCTTACCTGCCTTTATGTTGTTGGCTCCTCGCAGGAAGGAGAAAGGCGCACCGCACTACCAGCCCCTACCCTCCTGTATAAAGAGGTTGAACGGTGTACTTGACGGGCCGTGTCCACAGCCGTAGTCAAAACTCCTCCAGAGGATGATTCTCACCTCTACTGTAGGTAGAGGCAAGTCCTTGAATCCCCAGTAAAGTCAATGTCCACACCAGCTGAAAATACAACTCTGAGTTTATTCTCTCATGGCAAAATAAACTGTACTCAGATAGAAAAGGTTAGAGCAAAGAAACAGGACAGCTTAAGGTGTGGAGGAGGTCCAGGCACAAACGTAGCACATTCACTTCACTGCTTAGGTTTCTCAAACAGTTTTAGGCGCACGGTCTCTGCCACAGACCGTGAGGTTGGTCTATGCCACAGACCGGGTGTACAAGGCATACAGAAAAAATATTAATCCCAGATGTAATTAGAAGGGGATTTAGAGAAAGTGGCTACTTTTAAACAACAATTTAGTCTAGGCCAAAGGGTTGGAAAATATAAACCATTTATTTTTAAGTATCAAAAGGGGAACAGTTTAAACATGCATATTTGATTAAATATACAGGCGAATAAAATATAGCTTCATGTACTATTTTACCGATGGACTCCTAGAATAGGGAGTCAATTCGGAAGGTGTTACAATCAAACAATTAAAACAAACAGGACTAACAGTACCATCACCAACAATGAGGGGAAAGACACACAGCACAGATGGTCCGGACGCCGGCAATTAAGTTCAAAATGGAGCTGTAAAATGGTAAGATTAGCTTGGATTAAGCCAATATCCTAATTTAATCATATAAACAGTAAGTACCATAGTGCAGCTTCACTGTGAATAAACCCTAACAAAATTTGGACCCAACAAGGGGAGATGGAAATATTGACCACTAATATCACCTTCCTGGGGGAGAAGAAGATATTGGAATAGTCTCCATAGGATTTTTGGGGAAATAGATGGAACAGGTGTTCCTATTGCACTCTAGGAATGAAACTAGAGTGCATTAATAACCCTGTACAGATTTTTCCGAGATGGTGAACTTTTGGTCACTTTTCCTTCAATGGTGATCAGATGTGGTGGAGTCAATGCGGAGTTTGAGTCATTGGTTGTTTTATTGCTTCAAAATATAACCGCTAATGACATAGTCAGTATTTCAGTACAGCGCGGAGTAGTGGGAGCTAGGGTAGCCACAGATGTGTTTCACCTTCTTAGTGTGTTCAGAAGGGGACGGGTATCTAGGGTTCAGTTGGATCTGACTTGCAGAGCGGGGCCAGTTCACTTCACTGGAATCCCCCTGTTGAAGATAAACTTAATTTGTACTTTACCCTTTCAGATGCTCAGCGTCCTTTAGATTAACTGTAGCTCCGTGCTCAACCAACTCTCCTTGGCGGGATGGAATGTCTCACTGTCTGCTGGTCTTTGCGCATTTGTTTGTTGTAGATCTATGGCAGCGTGAATAGTTCAAAGGTTCGCGCTGTATGCGCTACGTACGTTCCGACCAGGACTTTACAATGCCCCGCGCTGCTGTCCGCTGCTGTCCTCCGTACACGGATCTCCGCTGTTGGGCTGAAGGGGTTGCGTTGCCGACGTCACGTGACCTCCGTGACGTCAACGCATTTTGCTTTGATGTAGCGTAGCTTCGTCTGGACGTAGTCTGTGGCTAGTACTTGCGGGTCTATTTATAGATGCTACCTGTATTAGCAGGTCCGCCCGCAAATTAACCCGTGAGGGTTACAAGATAGTTCCCCTTGTTTATATGTAAGAATGGGACGATCTTTTCAACACGGTAGAGGGAAACAGGAGATTATGAAAGGACAAATCTTTTCTTTAAGGCTAGTTTATGTCTCTATGGAGATGAGATGAGGTTAGACATTACTGGGGGTAGAGAGGAGGAAGGGAAAAAATAAAAATAATAATAAAAATAATAATAAAAATCTCAAAGAACACACAGAGTATAGAGCAACGAAGAAGCATAGTTAGCATTATATCAAAAACATCAAGTAGGGATAAGACGATTTCATTATTAGATTACTTTTTTGGAGGAGGAGAGGCCAAAAAGGATAGGCAGAGGTGCTCATAGGCACCGTGCGTGGCATTTACATAAGATTAGTAGTAATTCATAATTGAGGAAAATGCCTAGAAGGACCTAGCTAAGGTTTTTCATACCTATTTCATTCAGTTTCAACACAAAGTTTTTGAAGATTTAAATTTAATGTAAATAAATACATATGTATAACAATCACAATCTTCGCCAGATGGAAAATGTTAAATGGTGGGCTTAAGCTATGAGGGGATAATGAAGGGTGGGGAGGGAGGGAGAGGAGGGGGTGGGGAAGGAGGGAAGGGGGGGAGAGGGAAAGGGAGGAAAAAGGGGAGGAAAAAACGTGGGGGAAGGAAGGAAGGGAAAAGAGGAAGGGGAGGGAAGGAAAGGGAAGGGGGGAAGGAAGGGAGAGGGGGAGGAAGGAAGGGAGAGGGGGGGGAAGGGGGGAAGCGGAGGGGAGAAAGGGGAGAGGGGAGGGGGTTTTTTGCTTAGTTATTCAAGATTCAAGGAAAACCTGCAGGTTCAGTTCAGTATTCAACCCTTGGGGGGCTAAAGAGCCCACCCGAAAAATCCACCATTTCTCCTTCTGAAGTAGAATACGGTTAAAGTCACCCCTTCTTGTTGGCAATTTAAGTTGGTAAATACCCTTTACTTTTAGGCCGTCTATTTTTCCATCATGGAATAGGGCAAAGTGCTTTGCAAGGGGCTTTTCCTGACCCTTCTCTGGGTCCCTTTCTTTCTCCTTCTTAATATCGCGTAGATGTTCCCCTATCCTGACCTTTAGGGGTCTTTTTGTTTTGCCTATATATACCTTTGAACATGGGCATGTGATCATATATACTACTCAAGTTGTGGAGCAGTTAATCAGGTCACGAATAGTGAAAGTCTCGTGACCGTTTACACTTGTAAAAGACGTCGTTCGGTCAACAAATGGACATATTTGACATTTATTACAGGTGAACATACCTTTACTTCTTGGGTATTTTGATAGCCAATTAGAGCTAGGTTCCTTAACAAATTCTGAGTGAATGAGTATGTCTCCCAGGCTTTTTGCTCTCTTTGCCACCAATTTGGGTGCACTTCCGACTATATCTCTCAAGCTGGGGCAGTTTAGTAGAATACCCCAATGTTTTTCAAGTACTTGGCGAACTGGGCCCCATTGGGCACCGTAGGGTGTTATTACTCTTATTGGTTCAGATTTCAGTATTTCAGTTTTAGTTGGAGGATCACAAAGAAGGAGGCCTTCCCTATCTTGGCAGGCTGCCCGCCGTTTAGCTTTTCGTATCTGACGGTGGGAATACCCTCTTTCATGGAATCTGCTATAAAGTTCGGCATTTTTTCTTCTGAGATCTTCCTTTTTGCTACAGTTCCTCTTGATCCTCAGGAACTGACCAATTGGGATTCCATCAATCAGGGGCTGAGGATGGTGGCTATCAGCCCTCAATAGTGTGTTGGCTGCTGTTTCTTTCCGAAAGGTATGTGTACACAGTTTACCGTCCTCAATGAAAATCCACAGGTCCAAAAAGGAGATGTGTTGTTCATCAATCACATAGGTGAGCCTGATATTCCGGTCATTTTGGTTTAGTTGTTCATTGAACAATATCTATTTTTTCTGTAAGCTGTTTCTTAGGCTACAAACGACAAGATAACATTATATTTTAGCTACACGCATCTAGTTCATATTTAATGAACGGGCCTTTGGTTCGAACTACCCTGGTACTCGTTTTTTCCTCTTTTTTGTTTGTTTGTACAAGGCCCCTGCCTCGGACCTGGAGAACTTTGGTCTCTGCCACAGACCAGGGTGTATAAGGCCCCTGCCACGGGTCGGGTGAATAAGGCCTCCGATACAGTCAGGATGACCTTGAGCTTCTCCTTCTAAGAACTAGCCCATATCAAGGGGAAGACATCTCTCCAGGGAGTCAACAGACCTTTCCTTCACCGTGCCTCCAGCATCGGGCCATCAGAAGGTTCCTCCCTTCCCTGGAACAGGGTCCCCTACATGAGGCAGCACCCAAAGACTCCTCGACCCCTAGCGGACTCCAGACGAAGGCTCTGGACCCCAGGCTTTACTCCCGCCCCTAGGCCTCCATACCCAGGGCAGCAGGAACTCCAGGATAGTACCTCACCCCGGGCTAAAGGTGTCCGAGATGGAACAGGAACACATGCACCCAGGCCAAAGGCACCTGGGCGCGGACCCCGCTGGACATCAGCCCCCAGGCCAAAGGTGCCTGGGGCTCGGACCCCGATCATGTGGCGTCTGCCCCTTTTATATCCTCTCCCGGCATGCACAGCAGGTTCCCCGCCCCGCTGTACTACTGCTAAGAGGGGACACAAAAGGCACAGCACTGTATCGGCGGTTCAACCCTAGCCTACCATGGCAGCGCCACCTGTAGGCCGCAGGGAACTGCACACCAATACTGTCCACCGAGGACAAAATGGTCCATGAATCCTACAGAATTAGGGTGTTTGAGCCTATTTACCACTCAAACACTTCCCTTAAATTTAGCACACCGCAACATTTTTATTTCAAAGTATTTTATTTTCCCACTAGCTTATCCATGAAATTGAATAATGTTTTCCAGAAAGGGCGTATTCTGGGGCATTCCCACCATATGTGTGGCATCGTGCCGTTGAGTTTCTGAGGTTCTTAATGACTTCCTGTACCTCTTCTGCTGAAAAGGGGGCCTCTAGCATATTTTTTAATTTTTTTAATGTTATTTTAAGTTATTTCCCTATCCACATTTGTTTGAAGAGCACTTCCCATGCTCTTAACAACATTTTGCTGCCATTTGCAACCCTCTAGCCCTTTCCATTACTTTTTTAGAGCCTTTTTAGTCCTCAGAAGTTCGGGTCCCCATTGACTTCAATGGGGTTCAGGTTCGGGATAAAGTTCGGGTCAAGTTCGGTCCCGAACTCGAACTTTTTTCCGAAGTTCGGCCGAACCCGTCGAACCCGAACATCCAGGTGTCCGCTCAACTCTAATTTTGAATTTTACACAGTGGGGTAGGGGAATCCAGTGAAGGGATTGGCAGAGTGGAGCAGCAGTCATGGATCGGTTAGTGAGGTGTATTAGTCTAGCAGCAGAATTCATAATAGACTGGAGGGGGGATAGCCTGCTTATAGGTAGGCCATTAAGGAGAGAGTTGTAGTAGTCGGGAAATAATCAAGGAGTGAATAAGTTGCTTTGTGGTGTCATTACAGGAAGGGTCGAATTCCGGAGATGTTGCGGAGGTTAAGGAGGCAGGATTTAGCCAGTGATTGGATATGGGGGCTGAAGGAGAGGTCAGAGTCAAGGATTACACCCAGCACCCTGGCATGTGTGAAGGGACCAATGGTTGTGTTGTTGATATTAATGGTGAAGTCTTGGGGGGGGGACCATGAAAGAGGAAATATAACAAGCTCAGTTTTAGAAAGATTGAGTTTGAGGAAGTGGTGTGACATCCATACCGATATGTCATTCAGTAAGTTTAAGATACGTGAGGAGATCGAGGGGGTGAGTTGAGGAGTGGAGAGATAGATCTGGGTGTCATCGGCATAGATGTGGTATTGGAAGCCATGGGAGGTGTCAGGAAGGGCACGCCAGCAATCAAGATGGCGATTATGGACATTCCCCTGTTCTGCATAGAAGGGCTGCACGGGCGTGTTTGCGCGTGCCAGCACGCATGCGTGCACCTGTGCAGGCCTACACACGCTTGCACACCAGTGCCACATGAATCGCCGGCACCAACGCGCGCAAGCCCAGTGACGTTGGGGCGCTAATAGACTATTTAAACTGCCTTACTTCCTTGGATCAGTGCTGTCTGGTCTACAGCATTACCTGAGACCTCTGATTATCATTTACCTGTATCCTGCTCCAGTTGACCCTACCTGGCTTGCTCCTGACTTCCCCTGCTTATCTGCCTGCATCTGACCTCGGCCTGTGTTGACTACGTTCCTGCCTGCTCCTCCTGCTACCTTGCTGCCAGCCTGTTGTCGAACCTGCCTGTACCTGAGACCACGTTCCTGCCTGCTCCTTCTGCTACCCTGCCGCCAGCCAGTTCACCTGCTTTGGACTTGTGTGTCTACTCTTCCAGTCCATCTGCCCGTTCCTGCCTGAGCTCCAGATTCAGTCTGACAGCTGTTCCCGGGTCCGTTCCAGTTCCTGCTCCAGTTTCGGTCCAGCTTGTCTACCAGCAACCTTGCCAGGCTCTGGTGCGACTCTGCACTCCTGCGCCTCCTGGCTTCTCTACCAGGGGCCTCGAGTGAGAGGTGTAAGAGAGGCCTCCCTCTGCATACCAGACTCTTCCACCAGGTACATGACAGTACCAGACAGCCATGTCAGAGTCTGTGCAGGGAGCCTCTCTCATGGAGGAATTCTGCTTACATCTCGCAGACCTCACCCAGACTGTTAAAATCGCACAAGAGGCATACACCTGACTGGAAAAACATGTACAGGCTCTTTCCTCGCCTGATACGGCCCCGCAAGGAGCTACTTCAGCAAAGACAATGTTACCTCCAGAACCCAGGGTTCCTGCGCCTGAAAGATTCACTGGTGACCGCAGTAAATTTCGGACATTTCGCAGTGCCTGCGAACTCTATTTTACCCTGCAGCCACGCACCTTCTCCCTGGAAGTCACTAAAGTTAGGTTCATCATCTCCCTACTACAGGGCGAACCCCAGCCATGGGCTCACCGCCTGCTGGAAACAAGGAGCTGATTCTCTAACCTGCCTAAATTACTTTTTTGACTCCATGGCCCAACTCTACGAGGATCCTCAGCTGGCTGTAAATGCGGAAGCAGCATTACACACCCTCCAGCAAGGTCACAGAGCAGCAGAGGACTATGCTTCCGATTTCAGGCGCTGGATTTCCGATACCAGCTGGAACGATTCTGCTCTCGGCCATCAATTCCGCATTGGTCTTTCTGAGCCTTTGAAAGACGAACTGGCCCGAGTTGGCGTTCCCCATTCTCTGGACACTTTAATTAATCTGGCAATCCAAATTGATCGCCGATTACGAGAACGGAGATCAGAGAGAGAGATGAAGCCATTCTGTCCAGCCTGGAAATTGCCCCGAGCTTCCAACTCCAACAGCCTGACGTCTTCTACCCCTGCTGCACCCACATCTGATAGCCCTGAACCTAAGCAGCTCAGCATGCTCCGTCCCTCACTTTCCCCTGAGGAACGTCAACGCCGACAACACAAAAATTTCTGCCTGTATTGTGGGAAACCAGGACATTATGTGAGATCATGTCCAGCCAAGATATGCAAGGGCCAAACTTCTCTGCCAGCACGCCCATCCTGCCAACTCACCTGGCTCTTCCCATTGTATTACAGCTTCCGGAAAGATGTATTCCTGTCTCCGCTATAATCGACTCCGGTGCCTGTAGCTGCTTTATGGACTTATCTTTCATTACAAAACATCAAATTCCTTTGCAACCCAGGGCCCAGGGACTCTCAGTACATCTGGCCAACGGGTCTGCCATTAAATCTGGACTAGTGACTCAAGAGACTATACCCTTGCCTGTTGTTATAGCTGGTAATCACAAGGAACTGCTATGCCTGGACGCCATTGCATCTCCCCTGTTCCCCATAATCCTTGGCATGCCGTGGCTCCAGGCACATAACCCTCTTATTAACTGGGTCGAAGGGGAAGTCAAGTTTCATTCTTCTTACTGCCTCCAACACTGCTTGCCGGAATTCTCTCCTGATCTGCCATCCTTGTTATGCTTGGACTCTGACGCTGAAACCCGCCTATCTGTACCAGTTGCTTACCATGACTTTTTAGATGTATTTATCAAAAAGGGAGCTGAAACTCAACCGGGAGTTGAGGTCCCTTTTGGAAGGATTTTTCCTCTGTCAGAATTGGAGCTTGTCACTGTAAAGGACTATATAGACAATAATCTAAAGAAAGGCTTCATTCGCCCCTCCACTTCTCCGGCAGGAGCGGGTATCTTTTTTGTGGAGAAGAAAGACCATTACCTTCGTACATGTATAGACTATCGTGAACTCAATAAAGTTACGGTCAAAAACCGCTATCCCCTGCCCTTGGTGCTCGAATTGTTACAGAGGTTGGGAGCAACAACCATATTTACAAAACTGGATCTCCGAGGGGCTTACAATTTGGTGCGGATTCGGGAGGGAGACGAGTGGAAGACGGCTTTTCGCTCCCGATTCGGGCATTTTGAGTATCTGGTGATGCCGTTCGGCCTATGCAGTGCCCCAGTCACATTCCAGCACTTCATTAACGATATTTTTCATGATTACCTAGATTTGTTCGTTGTAGTGTATCTGGATGACGTCTTAACTTTCTCTTCTTCCCTTGATGACCACCGCAGGCATGTTAAGAACGTATCGAGCAGATTACGACAACACAGGCTATATGCTAAGCCAGAGAAGTGCGAGTTCGAGCGACAAAGCATTCAATTTCTGGGACTAATTCTCTCCACCGAAGGTGTCAAGATGGACCCACAAAAGGTCACTGCCATTCTAGATTGGCCAGCTCCAGTGGACAAAAAGGGCATTCAACGCTTTGTCGGGTTCTCAAATTTTTACAGAAAATTCATCAGGGGATTTTCAGCCATCATATCACCTATCACGCAACTGACCAAACAAGGCATCCGTTTTCATTGGTCCCCTGAAGCTCAAAATGCTTTCCAAACTCTTAAAAAACGGTTCGCTTCCGCACCAGTTCTGAAGCACCCTGACCCGGCATTACCCTATGTATTGGAAGTAGACACGTCAGAAATGGCAGTCGGACCAGTACTATCCCAAAGACGGGGACCCAGGGCTTTGTTACACCCAGTCACCTTTTTCTCCCGCAAATTGTCAAACTCTGAAAGGAATCATGACGTCGGAGATCGAGAACTTATGGCCATTAAGAATGCATTGAAGGAGTGGAGGTACCTCTTAGAAGGAGCAGAGCACCCGATCCTAATCTATACGGACCACAAGAACCTGGAATATCTGAGGACTGAAAAGAGACTCAAACCATGCCAGGCTAGATGGGCACTCTTCTTTTCCAGGTTCTCTTTCCATCTCACGTATGGGCCAGGATCTAAAAACACCAAACCTGATGCACTCTCTCAGATGTTCTGTGATACCAGGGAATCCGCTCCGGCTGACACTATCCTGTCTTCTGAGAATTTTCTGCTACTTCAGGGAGACCTGCTCTCTCAAATTAAACAGATTCCTGGTACACCCTAATGATTATAAACGGATAAAGCTACCCTGCTGTACCATTGCCGCTACCTTTACCACTTTTTGTTTTTTTTGATAGGTAAGGGCTTGAATTGTGTTAGCTATTTTTAATTCATGGGTTCTGTCCTTTATATACAGTCAGGTCCATAAATATTGGGACATTGATACAATTCTAATCTTTTTGGCTCTATACACCACCACAATGGATTTGAAATGAAATGAACAAGATGTGCTTTAACTGCAGACTTTCAGCTTTAATTTGAGGGTATTACATCCAAATCAGGTGAACAGTGTAGGAATTACAACAGTTTGTATATGTGCTTCCCACTTTTTAAGGGACCAAAAGTAATGGGACAATTGGCTGCTCAGCTGTTCCATGGCCAGGTGTGTGTTATTCCCTCATTATCCCATTTACAAGGAGCAGATAAAAGGTCCAGAGTAAATTTCAAGTGTTCTATTTGCATTTGAAATCTGTTGCTGTCAACTCTCAATATGAGATCCAAAGAGCTGTCACTATCAGTGAAGCAAGCCACCATTAGGCTGAACAAAAAAAAAAACATCAGAGAGATAGCAAAAACATTAGGTGTGGCCAAATCAACTGTTTGGAACATCCTTAAAAAGAAAGAATGCACCGGTGAGCTCAGCAACACCAAAAAACCCGGAAGACCCCGGAAAACAACTGTGGTGGATGACCGAAGAATTATTTCCCTGGTGAAGAAACCACCCTTCACAACAGTTGGCCAGATCAAGAACACCCTCCAGGAGGTACAGTTGGTGTATGTGTATCAAAGTCAACAATCAAGAGAAGACATCACCAGTGTGAATACAGAGGGTTCACCACAAGATTTAAACCATTGGTGAGCCTCAAAAACAGGGAGGGCCATATTAGAGTTTGCCAAACAACATCTAAAAAAGCCTTCACAGTTCTGGAACAACATCCTATGGACAGATGAGGCCATGATCAACTTGTACCAGAGTGATGGGAAGAGAAGAGTATGGAGAAGGAAAGGAACTGCTCATGATCCAAAGCATACCACCTCACCTCATCAATGAAGCGTGGTGGTGGTAGTGTCATGGCGTGGGCATGTATGGCTGCCAATGAAACTGGTTCTCTTGTATTTATTGATGATGTGACTGCTGACAAAAGCAGCAGAATTAATTCTGAAGTGTTTTGGGCAATATTATCTGCTCATAATTAGCCAAATGCTTCAGAACTCATTGGACGGCGCTTCATAGTGCAGATGGACAATGACCCGAAGCATACTGCGAAAGAAACCAAAGAGTTTAAGGGAAAGAAGTGGAATGTTATGCAATGGCCAAGTCAATCACCTGACCTGAATCCGATTGAGCATGCATTTCACTTGCTGAAGACAAAACTGAAGGGAAAATGCCCCAAGAACAAGCAGGAACTGAAGACAGTTGCAGTAGATGCCTGGCAGAGCATAACCACGGATGAAACCCAGCCTCTGTTGATGTCTATGCATTCCAGACTTCAGGATGTAATTGACTGCAAAGGATTTGCAACCAAGTAGTAAAAATTGAAAGCTTGATTTATGATTGTTAATCTGTCCCATTACTTTTGGTCCCTTAAAAAGTGTGAGGCACATATACAAACTGTTGTAATTCCTACACCGTTCACCTGATTTGGATTTAAATACCCTCACATTAAAGCTGAAAGTCTGCAGTTAAAGCACATCTTGTTCGTTTCATTTCAAATCCATTGTGGTGGTGTTTAGAGCCAAAAAGATTAGAATTGTGTTGATGTCCCAATATTTATGGACCTGACATTCAAATGTATACTATAATTTTTCCAAATGACAGAACTCCTCTACTAAAATATTGAACAAGGTTCACTTTGGAAGCTGCAGCCACATACCACCCAACCATCTTTAAACATAAATTTACAAGCACGCCGTGCTACCAAACACGGTAGGCCCCCGAATATCCCCCCCTCCTCTCTTTCTATACTTGTTTTATCTCTTAATTCAATATCTTTAGCAGTGCTTTTTGCTGGTTACCTCCATATGTACACACTCTTCTTGGTTTTCCTTATTCTTTTCAATAAGTTGTTGATGGAATATATATTGGATTGATAGTTAATCTAATCAATCAACATCCACATACTTCCCTTATGGAATATTACACATCTCTAGCTCTATACTATCTGGTGTACACCCACATCCCTTTCACTGTGCACAGTGCATGCAAACTTTCTGTACTGATGGCTCGGACGCTCTTTGGTCTCACTCGCATATCCTGATCGATTTTTTAACAGTGCTTTAATGCATGTGATATACTATATACATTCTCATTTATTATTTTTCATTGTCTATTTTGTGTTATGTTGTATTAAAAAACAATAATAGTCTGTTTTTCTTTAGAGATTCTACTAGCTCCTTTCGCGACACATGTCGAGCTAACAATCGTTTTATCATGTACTATGGTCATACATGCCCTCTGTGACATGTGGTGACCCTCTTGGACCTTTATTGGAATAATTTGTTGCCACTGTAGTTTTTACTGCAGTTTTTTAGCCTTTGTGATTTTTTTTCTCTTTTTTAACTCTGTGTTAATCTGTTAATAAATATACTTTTTATTTTTATATAATTGGTGCTTACAAAGTCCATTTTTTTGTACTTACAACATTTTGACTCAACGTGGTGTTGTAGATGGAAGTGGTTAAGTCTGGGAGACTTAGAACAAACCATTGAACACTAATTGGCAGCCTTCTCCTGGAAGTAATTTCAGCCATCCAAACATTTCCACAGGCATCATAATGGACTGACCATCCCATGTGACTCCCCCACCATATAAACAGCTTTTCCTGTTCCTATAGGCCTGAGACCAGTATAGCAGGTGCCGCTGAATAGGGCGGTGGGAGCTCGGTGAATATCAGTTTGCTGATCCTCCCACAAGGGAGGGAACTGTTGGTCCCCTATTTGATAGCAATTAAGTTATGTGCAAAAAAAGCATAAAAAAATTGAAATATAAAAACATGAAAGAAAAAGAAAATCTCTAAACCCCCAGCTACATGCATTCGCATATGAGAACTCATGCGTTGGGTGCAGCTACATATGAAAATGAGGATTGCACTGCATATGTTATATTGCTGCGCATGCAGGAGTGAGAGCAATAATTATTGGGCCATTATTTATTGTTAACTTAAAACTGTTGACCCATAGGAGCTTTTAAAAGGTTGCCTATGGATAACTTTGGGTACCATTTTTTTTTGCCATTTCACGAGCACATGAAATTTTAAGGCTTAACATGTTTGGTATCTTACTCAGCTCATATTTTACCAACAAATTGGGTAATATGTTGTGCTGGTGTACAGTAAAATTCAAACTACCATAATTTTATTCTCCATGGTCTCCTGTTTCAGAATATTTATAATGTTTGGGGGTTTTAATTTATCTCCAGGCCTAAAAAGTTAATCTTAACATATGTGCAAACTATGCACAAATGTCTCCTGTAGCAAAAGACTTAAAGTGTAAGTTTACCTTTAGCACTAAAAATCGAATTCCTTCAGATATCGTGCCTAACATAAATGACAATCTCTGCATCACTCTCTCTCTCTCAAGCCTCGTACACACGGCCGAGAATCTCGTCGTTAAAAACATGTCATTTTTTTCCACGAGATCCTTGGACAAGAAACTTGTCCCGGCCGAGTGTACACACGCTCATTTCAAAGAACCCGCGGTTCTTTGAATGGAGCGTACGCGGTGACGTCATCGAATACGACGAGCATGCGCTCGTCACATTCGATGCCGTCGCCGCCATCTTGGTTCACCCTACCTATGCCTAGGAAGCTACCGCGCATGCGTCGAAGTCATTTCGAGCATGCGCGGGCTTTCCGGCGAACAGGTAAGTGTACACACACACAATTTTCTCGTCGAGAAACAGGCTGACGAGAATCTCGACGAGAAAATAGAGAGCAGGTTCTCTATTTTCTCGTCGAGATTCTTGTCGGTTTTCTTGACGAGAAACCATACACACGAACAAATTTCTCGGCAAGAAATCTCTGCCAGCAGGTTCTTGCCGAGAAACTCGGTCGTGTGTACGAGGCTTCAGTATCTATCTCTGCAACACGACCTGGCAACTGTCAGTTAAAGCGACGCAGTGCCGTATCACAAAAAATTACCTGGTCATTAAGGGGGCAAATCCTTCCGGTCCTTAAGTGGTTAACATAAGAAGAAAAATATTAGCTTTATGGGAAGGATCAACTGATACTAAAAATATGTTACAGTGAATAGAAGGAAAAATGTAATTGCTGTGTTAATGTTAATGACAGGCTGCAGCATATTTTGTAATTTTCCATTTTGTCCATAGTTCCACTTTTTTTAGTCTGTAGTTGTTTAATTGTACACCTTTAGGTGAGCATAATGCATATTAAGTGAGAGTATGATATGAATTATGTGCTTAGGTGCACATAATCTACCATTGGATGGAATTTTAGATATTTAATTAACCACTTGCTGACCGCGCCTTAGCCGAATGATGGCTACAGCATGGTCTTCCAGTTCTGGGAGGGCGTCTTTTGACATCCTCACAGAACCACGCCCACCGTGTGCCCGCTGTGGTGCACACCGCACACCCAGCATGCTCTGTGATCGATGTGTTCTTTGAACACAGCTGGTCACAGATCGGGGTTCAGGGCCAATCAAAGCTTTCCTTTACCACGTGATCAGCTATGTCCAATCACAGCTGATCACGATGTAAACACACTTGCCGGTTATTGGCATTCCTTTTAATCACGCTGTCACAACGTGAGAAGAGGAGAGCCAGTAACCAGCTTGTGTGAAAGGGGACATCTACACTGATAATCAGGGCACTGATCAGTGTCCTGATTATCAGTGCAACCCCATCATTGCTGCCAATCAGTGTCACCTATCAGTGCCCATCGGGGCCATCTCATCAGTGCCCATCAGTGCAGTCTATCAGTGCCAATCAGCGTAGCCTCATCAGCACACATCAGTGAAGGAGAAAAATTACCTGTTTGCAAAATTCTATAACAGAAATTCTGGAAAAAAAAAATCAAAAAATTTTTTTTTTCATCTGTTTAGCAAAAAAACAAACAAAAAAAAGAGTGGTGATTAATTACCACCAAAAGAAAGCTCTTTTTGTGTGAAATGTAAAAAAAAAAAAAATTCATATGGGTACAGTCTAGCATGACCACGCAATTGTCATTCATAGTGACAGCGCTGAAAGCTGCAAATTGACCTGGGCAAGAAGGGGGTAAAGTGCCCAGTAGGCAAGTGATTAAACATAGTTCTTTATTTCTCTTTATTTACTGTATATATGCAGAATTAATCTACTAAGTAAGGGATGTTTTAGCTGTCATTTGAACATTTTGTGAAATATTTATTTTTATTTTTTATTACATAGCAAGTAGTCTAAATCATTACATACCAGTCCTTGTGATTGCAGAAGGTTAGTGTTAGCAAAGAATATGGCTTAATCATCCTCTAAAAATGTGATACTAATGACATACATCCATCTTTTGTTCCCTAAATACATGTTTTCCAACCCTTGAAGGATTTCTGCACTTAGAAATGTCACTATTTAAACTTACTTGGATATGAGGAATTCCTCAAAAAATATAAAATAAAGAACATAGAGTGTTATAGTATTGGTACATGTTTCTAGCAAACATGTACAGTATGTGGCAAAAAAAAAATCAAATGCATAGGCCTCACAGATACAGGAAAACTACATTGGAAAGGAGGAGATTAAAGAGCTAGAGTGGCATTACGATGTAAAGACTATGCAACCCAGGGGATAAATATGTAGTTTAAATTAAATTGGTTTATATCTAATTTTAAAAGGGGGGTTGCGGTGGATAATTTAAAAAATGTTTGCATACATTAGTAATATGTGGTCTGCATACCTAAACATAAACATAAATGCATACAGTATACAAAGGCATTAGATCAGTGGTCTCAAACTGGTGGCCCTCCAGCTGTTGAAGAACTACAAGTCCCATCATGCCTCTGCCTGTTGGAGTCATGTTTGTAAATGTCAGCCTTGCAATGCCTCATGGGACATGTAGTTCTGCAACAGCTGGAGGGCCACCAGTTTGAGACCCCTGAATTAGATGCTTGATGCTTAATAGGGTGCTTAAATTATATAGTATTCTATCCCATAAAACAACTAAAAGGATCATATGTATATGAATAAAATAAGCACACCACAAAGTATTATGTACTGCAGAAATATTCTTTTATATTTGAAAATGTTGCATACAATCCACAGAGAAGTTATACAGTACTTAAAGTGGAGTTCCACCCATTTTTTAATGTTTGTCTGTGCTGCATGCCCTTAGCACATAGTTTTCACAATGGGCATTATTATAATTTTTTTGGGATTGTAAATACCTTTTTTTCCGTTTTTCAGCCTAACTTCCTGGTCTTAATAGCCTAGGCTATTATGTCACAAGGCAATTCGCAAGGGTTCCTGGGATATCAGCGTCATGTATCCCATGACTCCTTGTGAATCGCCTCCTACCGAAATCTTGCGTGTTTTGTGTGACACTGTCATATTATAACTGTGTTCAGAGAGAGAGAGAGAGAGGAGGTTTTAGAAGTCATCAGAGATGTGTGGGTGGGTGGGACAGAGCAGCTATCGCACACCAGCCAATAGGATGGGGTCAGGGCGGGCCGCTACGTGTATGCGGCTCCGCCCCTTTTCTAAAGAAGCCAAATAATTGGCTGGTGTGCGATAGCTGCTTTGTCCCGCCCACCCACACATAGCTGATGACTTCTGAAAGTTCCTCCTCTCTCTCGCTGCACACAGTTATAATACAAGACAGTGTCACACAAAACACCAGCTTCCAGCATGCTCAGTCTTATAATATAACTTCTGAAAGATCCTCTATCTCTCTTTCTCTCTCTCTCTCTCTGCACACAGTAATAATATAAGCAGGGCTTTTTTTCAGCCAGAACGATACCTGAGACAGCTGTTGAGACACTGAGGTTGTTCTGCAGTGGTTAGAGCTGGGGGGGGTGTATTTAGATTGGGCACAGTGAGAGCTGTGGGGGGAGATATGGATTAGGCTGAGCTGTAGATAAGGGTGCAGAGGTGACATGTGGAGGGGCAGAGCGATAGTCTGTGGATGGGTTGAGCAGAGGTGAGATAGTCTGCGGATGTGATGTGCAGAGCAGGGGTGAGATAGTCTGCGGATGGGATGTGCAGAGGTGAGATAGTCTGTGGATGGGATGTGCAGAAGTGAGATAGTCTGCGGATGGGATGTGCAGAGCAGAGGTGAGATAGTCTGCGGATGGGATGTGCAGAGCAGAGGTGAGATAGTCTGCGGATGGGATGTGCAGAGCAGAGGTGAGATAGTCTGCGGATGGGATGTGCAGAGCAGAGGTGAGATAGTCTGCAGATGGGATGTGCAGAGCAGAGGTGAGATAGTCTGCGGATGGGATGTGCAGAGCAGAGGTGAGATAGTCTGCGGAGGGGATGTGCAAAGGTGAGATAGTCTGTGGATGGGATGTGCAGAGGTGAGATAGTCTGTGGATGGGATGTGCAGAGGTGAGAGTCTGCGGATGGGATGTGCAGAACAGAGGTGAGAGTCTGCGGAGGGGATGTGCAAAGGTGAGATAGTCTGTGGAGGGGATGTGCAAAGGTGAGATAGTCTGCGGAGGGGATGTGCAGAAGTGAGATAGTCTGCGGATGGGATGTGCAGAGCAGAGGTGAGATAGTCTGCGGATGGGATGTGCAGAGCAGAGGTGAGATAGTCTGCGGAGGGGATGTGCAGAGCAGAGGTGAGATAGTCTGCGGATGGGATGTGCAGAGCAGAGGTGAGATAGTCTGCGGATGGGATGTGCAGAGCAGAGGTGAGATAGTCTGCGGATGGGATGTGCAGAGCAGAGGTGAGATAGTCTGCGGAGGGGATGTGCAGAGGTGAGATAGTCTGTGGATGGGATGTGCAGCGGTGAGAGTCTGCGGATGGGATGTGCAGAGCAGAGGTGAGAGTCTGCGAAGGGGATGTGCAAAGGTGAGATAGTCTGCGGAGGGGATGTGCAAAGGTGAGATAGTCTGTGGAGGGGATGTGCAAAGGTGAGATAGTCTGCGGAGGGGATGTGCAGAAGTGAGATAGTCTGCGGATGGGATGTGCAGAGCAGAGGTGAGATAGTCTGCGGATGGGATGTGCAAAGCAGAGGTGAGATAGTCTGCGGATGGGATGTGCAGAGCAGAGGTGAGATAGTCTGCGGAGGGGATGTGCAAAGGTGAAATAGTCTGCGGAGGGGATGTGCAAAGGTGAGATAGTCTGTGGATGGGATGTGCAGAGCAGAGGTGAGATAGTCTGTGGATGGGATGTGCAGAGGTGAGATAGTCTGTGGATGGGATGTGCAGAGGTGAGATAGTCTGTGGATGGGATGTGCAGAGCAGAGGTGAGAGTCTGCGGATGGGATGTGCAGAGCAGAGGTGAGAGTCTACGGAGGGGATGTGCAAAGGTGAAATAGTCTGCGGAGGGGATGTGCAAAGGTAAGAGTCTGCGGAGGGGATGTGCAAAGGTGAGATAGTCTGCGGAGGGGATGTGCAAAGGTGAGATAGTCTGCGGAGGGGATGTGCAGAGCAGAGGTGAGATAGTCTGCAGGTGGGATGTGCAGAGCAGAGGTGAGAGTCTGCGGATGGGATGTGCAGAGCAGAGGTGAGATAGTCTGCAGGTGGGATGTGCAGAGCAGAGGTGAGAGTCTGCGGATGGGATGTGCAGAGCAGAGGTGAGATAGTCTGCGGATGGGATGTGCAGAGCAGAGGTGAGATAGTTTGCGGTGGGATGTGCAGACCAGAGGTGAGATAGTCTGCGGATGGGATGTGCAGAGCAGAGGTGAGATAGTCTGCGGATGGGATGTGCAGAGCAGAGGTGAGATGGTCTGCGGAGGGTATGTGCAGAGCAGAGGTGAGATAGTCTGCGGAGGGGACACAGACACACAGAACAAGATAAATATATAACAAAAGATATATATATTTCTTGAATAATATTTCTTCTACATGCAGTATATTTACTGGTTCCTGGAGGGGGGAGGGGAGGAGAGGTTTGCATAGATAAGGACAACTTCCGCTGACACTGCCGTTGCTATGGAAACCTGACTTGAAACTTATTACACTGCTTGTGCAGCACTGAGCATGTGCGAGATTTGCAAGTCTGAAATCCAGGAAGACATGCAGTCTGGCTTCAGATGCCCACACTTAAGATGGCCACAGCCTATTTCTAGTTTATAAATGTTCTAAATGCTGTAATAACCTAACAAAACAGACCTCAGTTTACAGACTAACTTTACTAGAATACATTAAGTGTCAGGTCACCTGTGGCCAGGTGACAGGTGCACACCGTAGGGGGACAGGAGTGCACCGCAAGGTAGTGAACCCTATGGCTGACTGCTGCGGATAGGAAACTGGGTGGTTGTGGAAAGCGGGACCAGAGGAGCACAACCGGGATCCTATGGGAAGCTAGAGCCAAGATTCCCCAGGGCGCAGAGTCTAAGACCCAGCAGGTCTTCTCCAGAGCCTCTAGTGGTGAGGATGTTATGCTGCAAGCTGGGTCCAGGTCGCGGCACCTAGAGTCTCCTAGCTCACGCCCCGTAGGATAAGGGGACAAGAGGGGAAGCAGCAGCACGAGATATAAGAGTAACGAATAACAAGCTGAAAGTCAAGGGCCACAAGCAGACAAGGATAACGAAAGACAAGCCGAAGGTCAAGGGTCACGAGCAGACAGGGATAGTTGGGGACAAGCCAATAACGTAACAGAGAGACAGGCGTAGCACACGGCAGGCAGGAACCCAAACACACAATGCCTAACAAACACGTTGATCAGCAAAGCAGGCTTGCAGTGCACAGGTTAATATAGTGTTCTGTGATAGGACCTGGGGTGGAGTCAGGCTGGGAGGAGATTATAAAGGAAGCCAGGTGAAAGGGTTCTGGCCTCTAAGATGAACACATGGGAAGGAAGGTAAGCTGACAGACAAACACTACTGCATATCCATGACAGTACCCTCCCTCTTATGGGCCCTCCCCCGCCTGGGCCCAGGCTTAAAGGGAAATCTCTGATGAAGCCTCCTCAACAGATGAGGTGCAGCGACATCAGATGCAGCGATCCAAGACGCCTCCTCAGGACCAAAACCTCTCCAATGCACAAGGTACTGAAGAATGCCTCTGCAGAGCCGAGAATCCAGAACTTGTCTAACCTCGTACTTAAGATTATCCTCAGAGACCGAAAACGAGGTAAGGGGATGACAAGAAGATCTATTGAGGACCAAAGGCTCTCTAGGAATAAGCAAGGGCATGAGAGGATCAACAGGAATCTGAGGAGGGTCCCCTAGACCCTTAAAGGGGAACTGGTCATCTTGCGCAGGACCATCAGACTGGGCAGATGTCAGTGGGACCCTGAAGTCAGGTTGGTTAGAAGGTGACATGTCGCCGGAGTCAAGCTGAATAGCTGAAGGACAAGCAGAATGACCTGAACAAGAAAAAGTAGGAGGCTCACTGGGCATGGGCTGGACTGGCATAACTAGTACAGAGGCAGAGTGAATAGCTGAGTCAGGTGTAGCGACTACCTGAATCGCATCGCAAGACGTAGCGACTGCAGGACTTGTAGACAAGCTAGCCTGGCTGTGCGTCCAAGGGTGGTTAGGGACAGAGAAATGTAAATGGTTATGCAACCTGGAATGAATGACCGGCTCAGGTTCACAGGGGCAACCTTGGGTAGGCAGGACGAGGAACAGGAGGAACCCCAAGCCAGGATCTGTCCAGTAGTCCAGTCCACATGAGGAGAATGGAGCTGTAACCATGGGAGACCCAAAATTATAGGCGTTGAGGCCTTGGGTAAGATAAGGAAGGATATCCACTCCTGGTGGAGTGTCCCTACCGACATCTTAACAGGGAGGGTCTGGAAGCGGATAGGTCCCCTTGGGAGAACAGTACCATCAATCGCCAAGACCACCAATGGCGTGGTGAGGGGCAAAAGAGTAAGTCTCATGGACGATGCGATTTCCCAGTCCATGAAATTACCAGCGGCTTCGGAATCCAGATATGCTGAGACCGAATGAGAAGAAGCACCAACATGAAGGAACACAGAAAGCAGAAGACGAGAAGGGGAAGGTGATATTTCTGGGTCCAATACTCCACTTTCCAGATGAAGTGGACCCGAACGTTTTACTGGACAAAGAGAGCAAGTGTCACGAAAATGACCTTTGCCCCCACAGTAAAGACACAGACCAAGAGTTCTGCGCCTAGCACGTTCCTCGGGGGATAGCCTGGTCCGACCCAGCTGCATGGGTTCCTCAGCTGGTAGGAGATGCTCTACGGGTCGAAGAGAGGGGAGCTCAAGCTGACTAAGAACCAAGGAGTGCTGGCGTTGCTTTTCTAAGGTCCTCTCCTGAAAGCGAATATCGATCTGGTTACACAAGGACATAACGCCGGCCAGATCATTGGGGATGGTTCTTCCTGCTAATTCATCCTTCACTCTATCAGACAGGCCATGCAAAAAGGTTGCGACTAAGGCCTCATTGTTCCAGCTCAACTCAGCCGACAATATTAATTGGTGGGAAGGGGGGGAGGAAAGGGGGGGAAGGGGGGAGTAGGAATGGAAGAAAGGGGATCAGTCTGTGTAGAGCAGACCGAAAGCGGTTACTATAGGCAACAGATTATAGATCCAGAGGCGGAAATGATTTTAAAATTAATCATTTATTCCTGTTATCATTCCAAATAAATGTAAGAGGAAACATATGAAGGTGCAGCATTATTTTCAAAAGGTGAATGATCATACATTACATGAATTAATTGGAAACATCTAGTAGACAGACAAGACAAACAAATAACTAAAACATATAACAACACACTTGTCCGGACATGTGGTTCAGTCTTATATGAGTATGTGACCCAGTAAAGAATAATATTGTTTTATATATTGATTACCGTCCACCAGGGAATATAGGGTAATCTCGGCCACCTGCTAGTAAGTGGATTTATTAATTGAGGTCAAATGGGTTTAACATTTAATATAAGACTGAACCTGATGGGGTGGGAAAGGGGGACCGGGGGAGGAGGGTATTGGCGCTGAGGGCATACATTGGGACTAATACAAATCGAAGCCGTTTGCCTAAATACAGTATTTGCATTGGGTATACTCTGGGAATCCACTAATGGAAAAGTTATTTGAAGATTGAAAGGGTTAATTGATGTTAATAAAAGGGCTGTTGTATTGGCACAATGGTAATGAATAAATGTCCTCCAAAAGTTGCTAGCAAAGAAAGTTCATCAATACGGTTATTAGTACAGAAATCTGTGATGCTTTTACAACATAACTCTGGTTTGCACACGTAGGCAGTGTGTAATTAGTCTCTTTATCATTGTCTGCAGCTCAATTTCAACCTGCAAGTCAAAGTACTTTACCATAGGTCCCGGGTTACCTGGTATTTGGCAGCTGATTTGAGGGTGTTATTTTGGCCATACCTATTTGTTGTGTTGGCCGTCAACCCGAACGGATATTGTAGTAAAAGTCCAAGCCCCCCAAGCGTTACCTGCGCCGGTGTCAAAGTGGGATCCAATGTGGCTGCTTTGCAAATGCCTAGTGTCAGTTGCCGCGGTCGTAGCCGCTATCGTATATACTGACTATGGCTTACGAGCTCCGTGCCATGTCGATCCGCCCACTCCATTCAGAACAACGTCACGTGACTGTGTGAGATGTGACGTCAACGCGTTTCGCCGTGCTCTGTGGCGTAGCTTCGTCTGGACTCAGCCGACAGTATGCGGAAATGAAGGAAATGAAGGGCATACTGTCCCACAGAAGCAGACTCTTGGCAGAGACGTAAAAGGGCGCTGGCCACTGAAGAGACACAAGCCGGTTCTTCGAAGATATTCCGAAAAAGTTTCAAGAAGCCAGACAGGCTAGAAACCACTGGATCATTCAGTTCCCACAGAGGGGCTGCCCAGGCTAAAGCTTCACCAGAGAGGAGGGAAATGATATAGGCTACCTTAGCCCGATCAGACAGGAAGTTTTGGGGCTGGAGCTCAAAATGAATCGTGCATTGGCTAAGGAACCCCCTGCAAGCCTTGGAGTCCCCAGAGAAACGGGACGGAGCTGGCAGTTGTAGTGAGTGTGTGGCTGCGACTGGTGCAATAGGTGCAGCCGCTGGTTGTATTTGAGGTTGCGGATTCAGGGTTCCCAAGGAGGCCTGAAGCTGCTCGAAGCGAGAAGCCAGATCCTGGAGGAATCGCATCACCTGAGTCTGATTCGATTCCTGGGTTTCAAGTCTGCAAACTATGCCCTGCAATGGATCATCCGCGGGGAGCGGGATGTCAGCCGGGTTCATGGCTGATCAAACTGTCAGGTCACCTGTGGCCAGGTGACAGGTGCACACCGTAGGGGGACAGGAGTGCACCGCAAGGTAGTGAACCCTATGGCTGACTGCTGCGGATAGGAAACTGGGTGGTTGTGGAAAGCAGGACCAGAGGAGCACAACCAGGATCCTATGGGAAGCTAGAGCCAAGATTCCCCAGGGCGCGGAGTCTAAGACCCAGCAGGTCTTCTCCAGAGCCTCTAGTGGTGAGGATGTTATGCTGCAGGCTGGGTCCAGGTCGCGGCCCCTAGAGTCTCCTAGCTCACGCCCCGTAGGATAAGGGGACAAGAGGGGAAGCAGCAGCACGAGATATAAGAGTAACGAATAACAAGCTGAAAGTCAAGGGCCACAAGCAGACAAGGATAACGAAAGACAAGCCGAAGGTCAAGGGTCACGAGCAGACAGGGATAGTCGGGGACAAGCCAATAACGTAACAGAGAGACAGACGTAGCACACGGCAGGCAGGAACCCAAACACACAATGCCTAACAAACACGTTGATCAGCAAAGCAGGCTTGCAGTGCACAGGTTAATATAGTGTTCTGTGATAGGACCTGGGGTGGAGTCAGGCTGGGAGGAGATTATAAAGGAAGCCAGGTGAAAGGGTTCTGGCCTCTAAGATGAACACATGGGAAGGAAGGTAAGCTGACAGACAAACACTACTGCATATCCATGACATTAAGCTTGTGTATTATAGGGGTATTTTTATTTAAAAAGTGTCATTTCGGCTGGAACACCCCTTTAATGTCAGATATCAGCTGAGGCAAAACACAGCACATCAGCATACAGCAGAAACATGTATAGACATCATGACATAAGTATAATACAACATGAGGAAAGGATACAAAAAGTGCAAATTTATACTTCATAACAAAAACTAACAACGATGCATTACTGAAATATCTGGTAAAAAAGAGGAAAGAACCTTAAGTGAGCAAAGTTTGGGGAGGGAAACCCCTTTCATAAAACTGTTACCTTCACAATGGCACCATATATGCTTTAACCACTTGCCGACCAGCCGCCATCATTATACTGCGGCAGGTCGGCACGTTACCGCAAATCGCTGTAGCGGTATGTTGGCTCCTTTAAGAGCCATAGCAGGCACGCTCTGCACAGCAGGGGACATTATTCACGTGGCCGGCGGCCATGATGTCCGCCGGCCACGCTGCGATCGTGGGCATGAGAGCCAGAACAGGGATGTGTGTGTGTGTAAACACACATATTCCCATTCTGTCAGTAGGAGCAGCGATCTGGCTCCTCCTCTAGTAAGTCACATCCCCATACAGTTAGAAACACCTAGCAGGAAACACAATTAACCCCTTGATCGTCCCCTAGTGTTAACCCCTTCCCTACCAGTGACATTTACACAGTAATCTGTGCATTTTTATAGCACTGATCGCTGTATAAATGTCAATGCTTCCAAAAATTTGTCAAAAGTGTCCGATGTTTCCGCTTCAATGTCACAGTCCTGCTAAAAATTTCAGATCGCCGCCATTACTAGTAAAAAATAATAATAAAAATGCAATAAATCTATTCCCTATTTTGTAGACGCTATACCTTCTGCGCAAACCAATTAATATACGCTTAATTTGATCTTTTCTACCAAACTTACAGTATGTAGAAGAATATATATCGGCTTAAACTGAGGAATAAATTAGTTTTTTTATAATTTTTGGGGGGATACATATTATAGAAAAAAGTAAAAAGTATAGCTTTTTTTCAAAAGTGTCGCTCTTTTTTTGGTTATAGCGCGAAAAATTTAAACCGCAGGGGTGATCAAATACCACCAAAAGAAAGCTCTATTTGCAGGAAAAAAGACGCCAATTTTGTTTGGGTAAAGCGAGTCCCGCAGACTCCATGTCCGCTGGCCACCCGCGATCCCGGTGAGGGGAGGCAGAAGAGGGACCTGCCTATCAGGGGACAACTCTGAGATCTGCCGTTCCTAGTGATCAGAAACAGCGATCTCTTTGTTGTCCCAGGCAGCCCAGCCCCCACACAATTAGAACACCCTGAGGGAACACAGTTGACCCCTTGATCGCCCCCTAGTGTTAACCCCTTCCCTTTCAGTGTCATTTAAACATTGATCAGTGCATTTTTATAGCACTGATCAATGTAATAATGTCACTGGTCCCCAAAAAGTGTCACTTGGGGTCAGATTTGTCCGGCGCAATGTCGCAGTACCGCTAAAAGCCACAGATCGCCCGCCATTACCAGTAAAAACATAAAAATAAATAAAAGTCTATAAATCTATCCCTTATTTTATAGACGCTATAACTTTTGTGTAAACCAATCAATATACGCTTATTGTGATTTTTTTTACCAAAAATATGTAGCAGAATGCATATCAGCCTAAACTGATGAATACATTTAAAAAAAAAAAAAAATTCTTTGCATATGTATTTTTTTTCAAAATTGTCGGCCTTTTTTTTTTTTATAATACAAAAATAAAAACCGCAGAGGTAATCAAATACCACCAAAATAAAGCTTTATTTGTGGAAAAAAAAAGGACATCAATTTTGTTTGGGTGCAACGTTGCATGACCGCGCAATTGTCAGGCGACTTTGTGCCGTATCGCAAAAAAATGGCCTGGCCATTAAGGGGGTAAAACTTTTCGGGCTAAAGTGCTTAACTAACCACTAACCACTTCCCGCCCGGCCTATGGCAAAATGATGGCCGGACGGTGGTTCAGTTATCCTGACTGGGCGTCATATGATGTCCAGCAGGATAACTGTCGGCGCGCGCCCGTGGGGGCGTGCAGCACAGCGATCTGTGGTGCAGCGTGTCAGTCTGACACACCACTCTGACGGAGGCTCTTTACCACATGATCAGCCATGTCGAATCACGGCTGATCACAGTGTAAACAGGAAGAGCCGTTCATCAGGTTTTTTTTCACTCATGTCTAACAGACGCGAATAGAGGAGAGCCGATCTGTGACTTTCCTTACAGGGGGGGTCTGTGCTGATTGTTTATCAGCGCAGCCCCCCCCACAGATGCCCACACTGGACCACCAGGGATGCCACCAGGACCACTAGGGATGCCCACCACACATGGATGACCAGGTATGCCCCCCATGGCCACCAGGGATATCACACATATGTCAATCAGTGCCCACAAATGGTGCCAGTTAGTGCCCACTACTAATGGCTGCCAGAGGTCTCCTCATCAGTGATGCCCAGCAGTGCCATCTATCAGTGTCCATCAGTGCCACCCATCAGTGCCACCTATCAGTGCCCATCTGTTCCCACCTATCAGTGCCCATCCGTGCCACCCATCAGTGCCACCCATAAGTACCCATTAGTGCAGCCTTTAAGAGCCCATCAGTGCCGCCTATCAGTGCCCATCAGTGCTGCCTATCAATGCCCATCAGTACTGCATACCAGTGACACCTATCAGTGCCCATCAGTGCCACCTTATCAGTGCCCCTTTAGTGCAGCCTTATCAGTGCCCATTAGTGTAGGAGAAAACATACTTATTTACAAAATGTTATAACAGAAACAAAGAAAAACTATTTTTTTGCACAAAAAATAAAAACCCAAGCAGTGATCAAATACCACCAAAAGTAAGCTCTATTTGTGGGAACCAAATTATAAAAAAAATTGTTTGGGTACAGTGTAGCATGACCGCGCAATCGTCATTCAAAGTGTGACAATGCTGTAAGCTGAAAATTGGCCTGGGCAGGAAGGGGGTGTGAGTGCCTGGTATTGAAGTGGTCATGTGTCTAAAAAAACAAACACTTTGTGGCGCTTTTGAAGCACTTTTCGTGCACTTTTAGGTGCTTTCAAAAACTGCTTCCCATTCATTTCAATGGAGAGGGGCATTTTTGAGGCATTTTTTTTAAGTGCTCCAAAGATGCTGCTTGCAGGACTTTTTTCATTGCCCTGCCAGTGCACTGCCCCAATGTGAAAGCATCCATTGAAATGAATGGGAAGCAGTTTTCAAGAGATTTTCAGGCGCTATTTTTAGTGCAAAAGCACCTGAAAAGCACCTCAGTGTGAAAGGGGTCGTAATGATCTTAATCATTGGGGTTCTTGGGGTTACAAGACCAGTGTAAAATTACTGTAATTGCAATTACCCAAACTCCTTCCTTCGAATTTAAATATTTCCAATGCAGAAGTTAGGTAAAAATCATGGAAATACATTGCTACATCATGGTAAACAGAACTATTTAAAAACTTGAATATATAAATCTGGAGGGGGAACTCAACGTTTTAGCGTTTGCAATGGTATTCCCTCCCAGAATTCCTTATTGGATAATGTTAAATTTCTGCAGTTTCATCATTTGCTAGGTTCCCCAGAACAGCCTTAACCACTTGCCGCCCGCCCTATAGAGGATTGACGGCGGCAAAGTGGTTTCAAAACCCTGACTGGACGTCATATGACGTCCTCAGGATTTTGAGCCGCTGCGCGCCCCCGGGGGCGCGCATCGCGGCGATCGTTGCTGCGGGATGTCAGTCTAACACCCCGCAACACCGATCTAGGTAAAGAGTCTCCGACGGAGACTCTTTACCACGTGATCAGCCGTGTCCAATCACGGCTGATCACGATGTACACAGGAAAAGCCGATCATCGGCTTTTCCTCACTCGCGTCTGTCAGACGCGAGTAGAGGAGAGCCGATCGGCTGCTCCTCTGACAGGGGGGGTTTGTGCTGATCGATTATCAGCACAGCCCCCCGAGGATGCCCACTGGACCACCAGGGATGCCAGTAGACTACCAGGGAAGCCCACCTATAGGTATTAGGTATTGCACACTAGACCACCAGGGATAATGGATGCCAATGCCAAATGGATGCCAATCAGTGCCACAATGGATGCCAATCAGTGCCCACAATGGGCACCACTGATTGGCAGGCATTATTGTTTGGCACTGATTGGCATCCATTAGTACAGTACAGTGCCACCTATCAGTGCCCATCCATGCCACCTATCAGTGCCCATCCATGCCACCTATCAGTGCCCATCCATGCCGCCTATCCGTGCCCATCAGTGCCCACCCGTGCCGCCTATCTGTGCCCACCCGTGCCGCCTATCTGTGCCCACCCGTGCCGACGATCATTGCCCATCCGTGCCGCCGATCGTTGCCCATCCGTGCCCGTCAGTGCAGCCCCATCAGTGCCCATCAGTGAAGGAGAAAACTAACTTATTTACAAAGTTTTGTAACTGAAACAAAAAAAAACTTTTTTTTTTTAAAAAAAATCGTTTTTTTTTTTTTTTTTTGCAGAAAATAAAAATCGCAGAGGTGATCAAATACCACCAAAAGAAAGCTCTATTTGTGGGAACAAAATGATAAAAATTTAGTTTGGGTACAGTGTAGCATGACCGCGCAATTGTCATTCAAAGTGCAACAGCGCAGAAAGCTGAAAATTGGTCTGGGCAGGAAGGTGTATAAGTGCCCAGTATGGAAGTGGTTAATATACGATCACACAAATTGAGCATTTTGTATTCCAGAACATTTTAGTGCAATAGCAAATTGTGCACTGCACATTATTTTTGCTTTCTCTTTCCTGTAATAATAAATGCAGGGCTGCATACCCAGTTTTATGAAGGTATTCCTTAGCCCACTGACCATTCTACTATTTTATAGCTTTGTGTTGTGTAGAAAAGGGTGCATGTTCTCCCTGTGCCTGCATGGGTTTCCTCTGGGTACTTCGGTTTCCTCCCGCACTCCATGTCTCCAGTCATGCTGGTAGGTTAATTGGCTCCTGTCTGAATTGGCCCCAGTATGTGTATGTATGAATGTGAGTTAGGGACCTTAGATTGTAAGCTCCTTGAGGGCAGGGACTGAATGTACAATATATGTGTAAAACACTGCGTAAATTGACGGCGCTATATAAGCACCTGTAATAAGATAAATTAATAAATGAAAAAGGGATATCTACATCACTATAACTTCAATAACTGGATGCAAATATTTTCAATCTTCTTCCTTATTATTTGAAAAATAGATGATGATAGAGAAGACTAGACATGTGCATTAGTTTTCGTCCGAATGCATTTTCGACCGAAATTCGGGTATTTTCGTTATCGTTTTAACAAACGAAAACGAATGCACAGAATCCGAAATCCGAAAGATTCAACATAAAAAAATGCTTTATTTTCGTTTTCGTTGCTACAACAGTTATATATAGATAGGAGATTTGACATGACGCTGACAATAGCAATCTGTGTCTATCAAACCTGTGGTTGAATGTGCCTAACCTTAACTCTATTAGTCCAAGTTTATTCTACATAGAGAGAAAAGATTTGACATAGAGAGAAAAGATTCAACATTATAGAGACAGTGTTGGGGTAGACCATTCGACATGAATGACGAAGATTCGATGAAGCAGCGAAAAACATACAAACGTCGAATCTGTCATTGAAGGCTTATGGTGTCTGTGGAAAGTTCTAAGAAGATTCGACAAGCAGCTAAACTTTACGCCGCTGCAATCGTTCATTTCCGGTCAAATGCTCCGCTCATAGGCTATATTAGAATTCGAATGTTGGTTGACTAGTAATAATAATTTATAAATATAATTATTACTAGTGTCATACATTAGAATTCCACTATAGCTTGTAGGCGGAACATTCGACCGGAAATGTATGATTGCGGCGTCGTATAGTTTAGCTGCTCCGTCGAATCTTCTTAGAACATTCGACAGACACCATAAGCCTTCAATGACAGATTCGACCTTAATTCATTTGTATTTTCATACGAATGCATTTTTTAACGAAACAAAATAAATAAAAACGAATTTCGTGAGTAACTAAATTAATAAATTTTTCGGACGAAAACTAAATTCCAAAACAAAATATTTCAGTGTGCACATGTCTAAAGAAGACTAGGAAAATTGGTTATAGAATTGGTTAAATTGAATGGGGCAAAAACCAGAAGAGGCAACTGTGCAGACATACTATATATCAGTATATGAACTTAAGATAGTTGTAGTACTTCACTATAGTTCTCTAATATTAAAATTTGTTTTAATATTTCATCTTTCTTGTTATATCAGTGCTTCTTATATACTTTGAAGGCAAAATGTGATGATCGTGGAAACCCTTGTTCACATTCTTTAGTTTTACTGTTGGAAAAAAAAAAAAAAGGAGAGAACCATATTAAAACAGAATTAAATTCAAAAGCAATAATTTATTATGCTGCAGCTTACTGATTCTTTGACGTAATTGCTTCATTCATTTTATTTTTTAGGCTTTCTTTCCCTTAAAGTGTTAGCTTGAGCGTAGCTTTAATTTGTTAGTGTATCTAAATCTGTTAGTGCAGCTAACACCACCCTCCCCCCAGATAAACAAAGCTGCTGTCCAAAGGTGTCCCTGTGCTCCTTCATCTAGAGTGGAGGCACTGTAATACAGGTGGTGTGTTACTGGACAGATCAGCAGGTGAAAACAAAAAGGTACAAAAAGCAAAAAAATAAAACAAATACAGCCAACACAACTAATGATTGGTCAGCTACAATATACTATATTGCATTTTTGGTTTTGGGTTTAGAAAACTTGGTTAAACATGTAAAAAGTTTCAAACTATTATATCCTATTAGATTTTTAAACCATCTTCTTAAATTACATATTTCCTTACTGTACAAGATGCCTTTGCTTTAACATGAGTTAGTAATTAATAAAGTCTTTCTCAATAAACACATTCTTTCAGCTGACAAGCTCAGGTTAAACATTGCAGGAGCTCACTTAAATGATTAGATTGCTTTTTGTTTCCATGGTGACCGCAGCAATTCAAAACTTTCCTTGGCTTGCACTGCTTAGAAATATTCTTGGCAGATAGTAAGTGGAGTACTTTCTAAATGTCAAGAAGTAGCAGTTAAACCTAAGTAGCCAATACACTTAAAGTACACCTGTGTCTTAGAAGATTTGGAAACTGCCATTTAGTGTGCCAGTATTCTGAGAATGTGGTATAACAATGTGGTATAACAGCTGGCATTACTAAAACATGTAACTGTGGAAAGTGGACTTGCAATATATTATCTTAAAAACATATTTGATACAATATTCTTTTCTTGTCAATGAATAGATATAATTTAAAAAGGAGAAACATATATTATGAGATAAAAATGCATTTATTTACAGTTACAGTTGCAGTTACAGTTGCAGTTATGCCGCGTACACACGATCGGAAATTCCGACAAGAAAAGTTCGATGTGAGCTTTTGGTCGGAAATTCCGACCGTGTGTAGGCTCCATCGGACATTTTCTGTCGGAATTTCCGACAACAAAAATTTGACAGCTGGTTCACAAATTTTCCGACCAGAAAAGTTCTTGTCGGAAATTCCGATTGTCTGTATGCAATTCCGATGCACAAAAAAACACGCTCAGAATCAAGCAGAAGAGCCAAACTGCCTATTGAACTTCATTGATCGTACATCTTGTACGTCACCGCATTTTTGACGGTCGGAATTTCCGCCAACATTTGTGTGACCGTGTGTATGCAACACAAGTTTGAGCCAACATTCCGTCGGAAAAAAAATCCACGGTTTTCTGGTCGGAATTTCCGTTCATGTGTACGTGGCATTATAGTTTACGCACATCCATAGGGAACATTACACACCAGTCATGCCAACATGTGCTGCAGAAAACACTGCTTTGGGTTCCAGTGGAGCAGGTTGCATAGTCTTATGCCTAGAAATACGCTTATATGATAGTAAAACATATAATAAGTCATGAAAGTCATGCTAAAAGGCATTCAATAAACCAGCTTAAATCCCAAGCTATACTCTCCAATGCCTTGAAAACATAGGAGAATCAAAAGTAAAGAAAAGGTATAAGGAACAGAAGAAAATCAATCAACATGCATCTTTATTAATAGAAAAAGTGGTCATTGCGCACCTCTCCTAAAAAAAAAAAAACATGCTTATAGAAAAAACTGGATATACAGTATATGTGTCTGCCAAGACTCAAAAACTCACTTCAATCCTAGTTCTGTAAATAAACATGGTAAATATATATCTGTAAGCATAGGCAATGCTTATTCATTCCAGAGCCATATAACCCTCAATATACTGTAACCCTTAACCACTTCAGCCCCGGACCATTTGGCTGCCAAATGACCAGGCCACTTTTTGCGATTCGGCACTGTGTCGCTTTAACTGACAATTACACGGTCGTGCAACGTTGTACCCAAACTAAATTGACGCCCTTTTTTCCCCACAAATAGTGATTTCTTTTGGTGGTATTTGATCATCTCTGCAATTTTTATTTTTTGCGCTATAAACAAAAGAAAAGCGACAATTTAAAAAAAAAACACAATATCTTTTACTTTTTGCTATAATAAATATCCCAATTTTTTTTTTTTTTATTCTTTCTCAGTTTAGGCCGATATGTATTCTTCTACACATTTTTGGTTAAAAAAAAATCACAATAAGCGTATATTGATTGGTTTACACAAAAGTTATAGCGTCTACAACATAGTGGCTAATTTTTTGGGCATTTTTATTATTATTTTTTTACTAGTAATGGCGGCGATCTGCGATTTTTATCGTGACTGCGACTTTATGACAGACACATCGGACACTTTTGACACATTTTTGCGACCATTGTCATTTATACAGCGATCAGTGCTATAAAAATGCACTGATTACTGTGAAAATGACACTGGAAGGGAGGGGTTAACCACTAGGGGGTGCTGAAGGGGTTAAGTGTCTCCTAGGGAGTGATTCTAACTGTCAGGGGGCGTGGCTATGAGTGACACGTCAGTGATCTCTGCTCCCGATCATAGGGAGCAGAGATCACTGTCCTGTCACTAGGAAGAACAGAGAAATGCCGTGTTTACATTGGCATCTCCCCGTTCTTCCTCTCCCGACCGCAATCGTGGTCCGCCCGGGAGCATCGAGTTCCCGGGACCTGCAGGTGCACTCACGAGGCACGTGGTGGGGGCGTGCCCGCTGGGCGGCAAATTCGAAGGGACGTACAGGTACGCCCATTTCCCTGCCTGTGCCATTCTGCCAACGTATATTGGCGTGCGGCGGTCGGGAAGCGGTTAATATACCCTTAGATGATGATGTGCATCTTAACCCTTTCCCGCCGAGCGTACGTACATATGCGGCCTCGGCTTTGAGGGGTTATACCGGGATCATGCCTGCAGCTGCAGGCATGATCCCGGTACCATTTTTTAAAGCAGGCGATTGGCTATCCAGGCTAAAAGCCGCTCGGTTGTTATAACGGAGGAGCGGGAGGGGACATCCCCCCTCCCCCGCCTCTTGACACTCTGACCGGGCCTCCCGTCCCACCGGGAGACCCGATACGCGATCCGTCGCTTCCAGCGCCTTGTGACAGACTGGCATGAAGCCGTAAATGGCTTTTTGCCAGTCTCCTGA
This sequence comes from Rana muscosa, assembly GCA_029206835.1. Lineage (NCBI taxonomy): Eukaryota > Metazoa > Chordata > Amphibia > Anura > Ranidae > Rana > Rana muscosa. The sequence goes on along the minus strand of CM055116.1, from coordinate 1,001,910,190 downwards.
ATGTGAACACGGAAGCGACGTCACTAAGTCACTTCCGGTTTACTCGGCTGCCAATGGCGCCGGATTTTTTTCGGCGATCTGAATACTTTGAAGTGCAAAGGAGGGATTTTGGGACCCCCGATCCCTCCATAAAGAGTACCTGTCACCACCTATTACTGTCACAAGGGATGTTTACATTCTTTGTGACAGCAATAAAAGTGATCCAATTTTTTTATTTATTTTTTAAAACACAAGTTTATATTATAAAAAAAAATAAAAAAAAAATAAGAAAAAAAAATTTACATTTTTAAAGTGCCCCTGTCCCCACGAGCTTGCGCAGCAAAGAAAACGCATACGGAAGTCGCACCCCCATATGTAAACGGTGTTCAAATCACACATGTGAGGTATCGCCATGATCGTCAGATCGAGAGCAATAATTCTAGCCCTAGACCTCCTCTGTAACTCTAACCTGGTAACCGTAATTTTTTTTAAAGCGTTGCCTATGGAGATTTTTAGGTATCGTAGTTTGTCGCTATTCCACGAGTGCATGCAATTATAAAGCATGACATGTTTTGCATCTATTTACTCAGCTTAACATCATCTTTCACATTATACAAAAAAAATTGGCTTAACTTTACTTTTTCATTTTTTTTTAATTCATGAAAGTTAAAAAGTTGCGTTTATTAAAACACTGCTGCACAAATACCCTGTGACATAAAATATTGCAACAATCGCCATTTTATTCTCTAGATTCTCTGTTAAAAAAAAATATATATATATATAATGTTTGGGGGTTCTAAGTAATTTTCTAGCAAAAAATACGGATTTTAACTTGTAAACACCAAATGTCAGAAATAGGCTTAGTCATGAAATTGTTTTATCTGTGGATCATCATTGAGCTTTGTGTTACATTGAGTCATACATGACAACCTTTCCAGCATTCCTGGTAGTAGCCAATATATTGTAGAGATTACCCTTTTCTGACCTGTTACTTGGACCATTTTTTAAAGGAGGTAAGGTGCTGGATCTTAGATTGAAATGGTCTTGTTGTGTGTAGGAAATTATATATTTGGTAAAACCTAAATAGGTAAATTTGAGGCGTTTCCAGTGTATCTAACCAGTTTTTTAGTGTGAAAGGTCCTTTAGGGGTGAAATATTGGCCTTAAGATGGTCTCCATTGTCAGGGTGCATTTTATATACACATACCACCACCATTTGAATTTATGATGGGGTGCAGGGGTGTGTCAGCGTTAATATATGTGTACATGTGCATGCAAACGCAGACACACACCATACACACACAAACGCAATACACATACTGTATATAGACTGATCAGCCCCAACTTTATGACCATCCACCTAATATTAAGTTGTTCCCACTTTTGCCACCAAAACAGCACTGCCCCTTTGAGGCATGGACTCCACTAGAATGTATGCTATGGTATCTGGCACCAAGCCCTCAGTAGCAGATCCTTTAATTTCTGTAAGTTGCAAGATGGGGCAAGCTGATAAAAAAAAAACATTTAGGATTTTTTTTAAAGAGCCACCCCCATGTTTACTCAGTGGTTTATTAAACAGATTTTTTTGTGTTTTAATGTTTTTTATTAAGGTTTTCCAGAAAAAAATTACAAACATTCAGATGAGTCAAAATCAAAATTAAATAAATAATAGGAACAGAGGTACGCGGCTGAACATATATACTGCGATCATTAACCAGTTGTCAACCGGCCGCCTTCAAATGACGGCAGCAGTAAGACACTGTTATTCTGGGCGGATGTCATATGACGTCGCGCCTTTAAAATCCATTATGGGGCGCGCGTCCGCTGCGTCACTGGGGACCCGATGCGCGTGCCTGGCGGCCGCTAGGCACCCGCGATTGCCCAGTAACCAAGCAGGACAGTGGATCTGTGTGTGTAAACACACAGATCCACGTCCTGTCAGGGAGAGGAGACCGATGGTGTGTCCCTTGTACATAGGGACAACCATCGGTCACCTCCCCCAGTCAGTCCCCTCCCCCCACAGTAAAAATCACTAATAGGGAACACATTTAACCCCTTCCTTGCCCCTAGTGTTAACCTCTTCCCTGCCAGTCATGTTTATACAGTAATAAATGCATTTTTATAGCACAGATCGCTGGTCCCAAAAATGTGTCAAAAGTGTCCGCAATATCGCAGTCACGATAAAAATCGCAGATCGCCGCCATTATTAGTAAAAAAAAAAAATGCTATAAATCTATCCCCTATTTTGTAGACGCTATACCAAAAATATGAAGAATATGTATCGGCCTAAACTGAGGGAAAAAAAAAAAAAGAGATGGATATTTATTAGAGCAAAAAGTAAAAAATGTTGTGTTTTTTTTTCAAACTTGTCGCTTTTCTTTTGTTTATAGCGCATAAAATAAAAACCTCAGAGGTGATCAAGTACCACCAAAAGAAAGCTCGATTTGTGGGAAAAAAAGGACGCAAATTTTGTTTGGGTACAGCATCGCACGACCGCGCAATTGTCATTCAAAGTGTGACAGCGCTGAAAGCTGAAAAATGGCTTGGGCAGGAAGGGGGTTTAAGTGCCCAGTAGAGAAGTGGTTAAAGAACAAATAAAGCCGAACAATAAAAAGAACCATGTGCGTGGGGAGTTATGTAACTGATTGATAGAGATGCTGGACATGCCTCCAGAATACCTGACCACCCCTATTTGGGAGCAAGCTGAGATTAAACAGATTTTTTTAGGAAAAAATACACGTTTATAAATTTTTGTGAACACAAATGCAATATAATACCCACTTTTTGGGTAAAATATAAAATCTGATGTTATGCCGAGTAAATACCGTATTTATCGGCATATAACACGCACAGGCGTATAACACGCACCCTAACTTTAAGAGGGAAGTTTCAGGAAAAAAACGTTCCACGGCCCCCTGTGTATAACACGCAGGCACAGTTTACCCTCTATTTTCAGGGTAAAAAAGTGAGTGTTATAATAAATAAATACAGTACATACCAAACATGTCAAGCTTTAAAGCTGCACACACCCGTGGAATGGTGACAAACTACAATACATTCAATTATCAATAGATAATGCTTTAAAAAGCCTTTACAGGTCACCAGTTTGGAATTACACGGGAACTCTGGTGCTAGAATTATTGCTCTCACCCTGATGTTCATGGCAATACCTCATGAGATTTACGGGACCTACATGCGTGTTCGCATTTTGCGAGTGAGCATGGGGAGTGGCGCTTATAAATGTGTGACATAAGATACCGTAAAACACCCACCATTTTATTCTCCATGGACTTTTCTTACAGAAAATATATATTGTTTGTGGTTCTTAGTAATTTTATAGGAAAAATAATGCAGATGTTTAAATGTATATGAGAAATGTCAGAATTGGCCCCGTTTTGAAGTGATTAAAGAAAGTGAGAGCACACTTTGGGTGGAGATGCGATCATGTTGTGAAGGTTAACATGAGCAGTGGATTTCTTTTTAATAGTGTGGATTTATGATTAACTTTCAGCACAAGGGACACATTTTGCAATGTAGATCTGTCTTTGTGGTTTTTGATTTTTTCATGTTTGATTTTCTGAATTACACTAGAACACAGAAATATTTTATGATTTCCTTTTATCATCACCCTTTTCAAAATGTCAGACAAGAATTGAGGTAAAACTTATTTAATGCCCTGCATAGCAGTAAAAACAGACAGGGGTTCTAATCTTTTGCCCACATGAGCTCAAACTAAGGAAAAAAACATTTGCGTGGACATATGGTTTAGAATCAATTACACTATTCTCCCAATTGGCACTGCCAGGTGTCACACAGAGAGTTCACTAAGGGGCCTGCCATGAAGCATATTGAATTGTAGTTACAACCCTTCTGGTAGTGATTTACTAAAGGAGTAGAACATATGATTTTTCATGTTAGGGAATAAACTTGGCTTTAAGTATACAAATAGGAACCAGTCATGCATAAGGTGATCGAAGTTAGCACAAATTCTGCTCATTAACCAAGCTAAGGGAAATTGCCATTAGCTTAGTGAATAAGGTGAAGTTGTGCTGACTTCAATCATTCATTAATGTATTAGTACTAATTCTGATTGTTAACTTCCTTCCTTTGCCATGATTGGGAAAAAAATTTAAAGTGAATGTTCACTTTGTTCACCAACGTCGCTAAGTTTGGTGATAAACCACTTTGATATTAAACATGCTCTACTCCTTTAGTAAACAAACCCTTTTCTCTACTAGTTTAAAAGAAACAACACACACGTGTTAGTTAAACTTTTGAAGGGCAGTTTATTTACAACAACCAAAAAAGGGATAATAATTGTGATAAATTAAATAGACAATAAATCACTGCAGCCAAAAAAAAGAAGAAAGAAAGTGAATTGTTTTGTGGACGAGACAGTGAGGAGTTCCAGAGAAGGATGGGCCAGAGGAGGAAGATTTTTGGCCAATATAGTGGGGGTCAAAGTAGAGGGAGGAGGATGGATGATTGCAGGAGGGGGTTAACATTTTTGGGAGATTTTTATCAAAGAAATTTTTGATTGTGTATATACTTTTTACACTTTTTTTGGTAATCAGTAAAAAAGGGTACACACCCCAAAATCCCCACATTCCTTTTTGGAGACCAGATGTCCTCCAACGTTGAGAGAATATGTCATGCTATTGGGGAGGATTTACCACCCACACCTTGCAAGGTACCCTCCCAATCTAGATTGTAAGCTCGAATGAGCAGGGCCATCTGATTTCTCATGTATTAAATTGTATTGTCTGCCCTTATGTTGTAAAGCGAGTGAAAACTGTTGGCGCTATATAAATCCTGTATAATAATAATAATAATAATAATAATAATAATCGAGACAGGCATGTGGCCTGGTATAGCACAGGAAGAGATGAGCTACAAACTCAAACTCATTTTAAAGCGGAGCTCCACCCTATTTTTACACATTAACTTAATCAAAAGGCAAACTCCTATGCATTACAAAAGGGACGGTCATTTTTTTTTTTTTCGTTACAGTACCTGTGTTTTCGGCATCTGTCACTTGGCTTCCTGTGTCCCTCTTCTGTAGGTATTCTGCAGGTATTTCGTCATATTCTTCACCCGCACTGTGTCCTGGGAGCCTTTGTCATTGCTCCCAGGAGTCATTGTGGATAGTGTTGAGCGAACCCGAACTGTAAAGTTCGGGTCCGTACCGAACTTTAGCTTTTTCCCGAACCCGAACCCGGACTTTGCGCAAAAGTCCGGGTTCGGCAATCTAATTACGCAGTTAGAAATGCTTCAGGGGCCAGCCAATCACCTTTTGATTAGCTGGTGTGCCCTTAGAAGCCATCATAGCCATGCCTACTAATGGCATGGCTGTGATTGGTCAGTGCAACATGTGACCCAGCTTCTATATAAGCTAGAGGCACACAGCACACACGTCACTCTGCTTCAGAATAGATAGGGAGAGGATCTTGTCTGCTGCTGCTGCTTTTAGGGAGAGATAGGAAAATACATGAGTTAGTCCTGATTCTGGAATCTGAGGGAAAAGATAGAGACAGTGTAGTGTAGGGCCAGGTTCCTGTTTTTTGCTTTTAGGGAGAGAGATATATTATATAGGAATAGGAGTCCAGATTCAGAGATATAACTCAGCGATCTGCATAGGTTTACCTGTTTTTGTTGCAGTGCAGTCTTTTTACACTGCTATGAGCCCAGTGTCAGAGAAAATCTACCTTTTATCTGCAAGCTCAGTGCACCAGCACTGCATATATTACGTTGAGAGATACACCGTTTCCATACTGTGGGTGTATTCTGCTCTTGGAAAAAGATCCATTTAGGACAAAAAAAAAGGCACTTTATTGTGCTCTTTTCCAAAAGACCCATTAAGGGCAAAAAAAAATAAAAAATTTCCATTTTATTTTGCTCGTGCAAAAAAAGACCCGTTTAGGGCAAAAAAAAAAAAAAAAAAATTGCACTTTAATGTACGCTTGCAAAAAGACCCATTTAGGGCCACAAAAAATATTTTGCAGTGTGTTATACATATGTGGAGGCGTGTGAAATAAACCATTTCTATATATTTGTCTTCTACTGTGCTATACCTAAAAAAAAAAAACATTTTTTGAATAGCATTTTCTGCAGTTCTGTAGCTGTGCGATTCAGCGGTTACATACTGTGGGTGTGTTGTGGTCTTCCAAAAAACGCCATTTAGGGCCACAAAAAATATTTTGCAGTGTGTTATACATATGTGGAGGTGTGTGAAATAAACAATTTCTAAATAGTTTTCTTCTACTGTGCTATACTAAAAAAAAAAAAACATTTTTCTTAATAGCATTTTCTGCAGTTCTGTAGCTGTGCGATTCAGCGGTTACGTACTGTGGGTGTGTTCTGCTCTTCCAAAAACACCCATTTAGGGCAAGATCCTAAATTTGGAAAATATGAGGAGAAGGTCAAAGGGACGTGGTGGCCCCGGTCGTGGTGCTGCTGGTGGAGCTCCTGTTGCAGGGAGAGGACGTGGTGGATCTGTGCCAGATACACGCACAAGTGAAACACCTTCCTCAGGTGCGAGTAGGCGACCGAGCCTGCGGCGGTATTTTGTCGCGCCTAATGAGGCTGTACGAATGTTTAGGCCAGGACAAGTACAGGCGATAGTAGATTGGGTTGCTGACAGTGCCTCAGGTTCCTTCACATTGTCTCCCACCCACTCTTCTGATGAAAGATCAGAGTTGGCACCTGAAACCCATGTCCATCAGTCTTTCACCTCACCCCCTTGCAAATCAGCCAAGCAGTCTGAGCCCCAAATCATGCAGCAGTCTCTTCTGCTTTTCGATGACTCTGTTAGCAGGGTTTCCCAGGGCCATCCACCTAGCCCTGCCCCAGAAGTGGAAGAGATTGAGTGCACCGATGCCCAACCACTTATGTTTCATGATGAGTACATGGGAGGACCATCGCAGCACGTCTCGGATGATGACGAAACACAGGTGCCAACTGCTGCTGCTTTCGCAATTGTGCAGACAGACAAGGAGGGCAGGGGTGAAGACTGGGTAGAAGATGATGTGGAGGACGATGGAGGTCCTCGACCCCACATGGAATCAACGTTATGCAGGTGACCAGTGTAGTTTGGAGGAAGAGGCGGTGGTCGCACAGAGCCACCAGCACAGCAGAAGAGGGAGCAGGGTGCAAAAGCGGAGCGTCCGTCCCCTAGACAGTATGTCTGCTACTGCCCAACGCAGCAAGGGACCGAGCACATCCTACAGAATTAGGGTGTTTGAGCCTATTTACCACTCAAACACTTCCCTTAAATTTAGCACCCCGCTACATTTTTATTTCAAAGTATTTTATTTTCCCACTAGCTTATCCATTAAATTGAATAATTTATTCCAGAAAGGGCGTATTCTGGGGCATTCCCACCGTATGTGTGGCATCGTGCCGTTGAGTTTCTGAGGTTCTTAATGACTTCCCGTACCTCTTCTGCTGAAAAGGGGGCCTCCAGCATATTTTTTTATTTTTTTTATGTTATTTTAAGTTATTTCCCTATCCACATTTGTTTGCAGAGCACTTGCCATGCTCTTAACAACATTTTGCTGCCATTTGCAGCCCTCTAGCCCTTCCCATTACTTTTTTAGAGCCTTTTTAGTCCTTAGAAGTCCGGGTCCCCATTGACTTCAATGGGGTTCGGGTTCAAGTTCGGTCCCGAACCCGAACTTTTTTCCGAAGTTCGGCCGAACCCATCGAACCCGAACATCCAGGTGTCCGCTCAACTCTAATTGTGGAGCCTCACCGCCATCTTGCTACACCCCGCCCTCCTGCACAGTAATGATAGAGAGAGAAAGGGGCAAGCGGACATCTTGTTACACCCACCGGAGTTTTAGATTTCACAGTTATTTTCAACACAAAACGGATATTATATGCTTAAATACAGTATCCGTTTTGTGTTGAAAATAACTGAAGTCTAAAACTCCGGTCGGTGTAATAATATGTCCGCTTGCCCCCTTCTCACTCTATCATTACTGTGCAGGAGTGTGGGTTGTAGCAAGATGGCGGCGACGGAACTGAGCATGCGTGGAAACGAGCGGCGGTGAATGCTGGGAGTTCAGCATTCACCAAAACAAGGAAGTAAGTGCTTGTGGGCTTCTCATGCCCACAAGCAAAATGGAAACGGTGTTCCTGAGAAAATATAAGTTCAAATTATTGACCAAATCGCTAATCGGATGATTAAAACCTGCAGAGACGTGTGTAATCTTTTGAGATGCTTTGAATATTTTAATGCAAACAAAAAAAAAAGAATTAAGGGCCCGCGGGAGATCCGCTTTAACTCTCCTAGAAGCCTTCCTCCTGGCAGCAGCATTTTTGCAGAAAAAACACCTGATGCTTGTAAAAGTGTCTATTGTTTTTACAAAAGTTTAGGTGCCTTTACAGGTGACAAGCACTTGGGAGTTAATTAATTTAATTTGCCAAAATAAAATATTTATTCTGGCTATTGAAACTAATTAACTCTCAAACGCTAAACTCGTCTAGTGTTAACGTGCGTTTAGATACATTTACACGCGTTTACAGGCGTAAAGCCTTTTTTCTTCCCAAACTCTTTTGCTCCTAGATGCACTGGCAGTGGTGTTTTTCCCTGCCTCTAAACACTGCTTAAAGCGGTGTTCCGGCCAAAATATGACTTTTAAGATAAAAATACTCCTAGAATACACATGCCTCTTGCAATGTAACAAAGGTATGCTGTAAACTATGCCCAGTTTTCTATTTGTGCTGCATCACTTTCTTACTTTGTGAAGTTTCTGCACAGCGTGGTAACATTTAACATTGGCGTCTATGGGAAATCTTGGTCAGCTTGACATGGCACTGCTCCCGAACCATAAGTGACAGGGACAGGAAACTTGGGGAGCTCCGAGAGGGAACCCAGGACTAGGGATGAGCTTCGAGTTCGAGTCGAACTCATGTTCGACTCGAACATTGCCTGTTCGCCCGTTTGCCGAACAGCGAACAAATTGGGGTGTTCGCGGCAAATTCGAAAAATCTATGGGAGAAATCTAAAGTGCTAATTATAAAGGCTGATATGCAAGTTATTGTCCTAAAAAGTGTTTGGGGACCCGGGTCCTGCCCCAGGGGACATGTATCAATGCAAAAAGAAGTTTTAAAAACGGCCGTTTTTTCGGGAGCAGTGATTTTAATAATGCTTAAAATGAAAAAATAAAAGTGAAATATTCCTTTAAATTTCGTACCTGGGGGGTGTGTATGATATGCATGTGAAGTGGCGCATGTTTCCCGTGCTTAGAACTGTCCCTGCAAAAAATGTCATTTTTGAAAGAAAAAAATGCATTTAAAACTGACTCGCGGCTATTAATGAATTGTCGGCTCCCGGCAATACATACAAAAGTCATTGATAAAAAAAAAAAAAAAAGCGTGGGGGTTCCCCAGAATTCAATTACCAGGCCCTTCAGGTCTGGAATGGATATTAAGGGGAACCCCGCCGCAAATAAAAAAAAAAATTGACGTGGGGTTCCCCCAAATATCCATTCCAGGCCCTTCAGATCTGGCATGGATTTTAAGGGGAACTCCACCCCAAATTTAAAAAAAAATGGCGTGGAGTCCCCCTAAAAATCCATACCAGACCCTTATCCGAGCACGCAACCTGGCCGGCCGCAGGGGAAAAGGGGGGGACGAGAGAGCGCCCCCCCTCCCTCCTGAACCGTACCAGGCCACATGCCCTCAACATGGGGAGGATGTCCCCATGTTGATGGGGACAAGGACCTCATCCCCACAACCCTTGCCCGGTGGTTGTGGGGGTCTGCGGGCGGGGGGCTTATCGGAATCTGGAAGACCCCTTTAACAAAGAGGACCCCCAGATCCCGGCCCCCCCCCTATGTGAATTGGTAAGGGGTACATTGTACCCCTACCATTTCACGAAGAAAGCGTAAAAAAATGTTTAAAAAAACACACAAACACGTTGAAAAAGTCCTTTATTAAAAAAAAAAAAAAAAACCCATTCCAGCGGTGAAATCCAGTGTCCCGCGGCGATCCCGATGTCCAGCGCTGTCCGTCATTGGTTGTGCCTGAACGGACCTGATGGGGAACTCCCTCTCAGTATTTTAAATGTATAGACCCGCCCCTTCTAAAGTTCCCCATCAGGTCCGCTCAGCGGACCAGATGCGGAACATGAGAAGGGGCGGGTCTATACATGTATTACCAAAGTGAGAGCAGTTCCCCATCAGGTCCGCCTCCTCGGTATGTCGGACCCGCCTACGTCATTGGCTTGAGCGGGGAACTTCCTTCACTATGTAAATTTAAATTTACATAGTGAAGGAAGTTCCCCGCTCAAGCCAATGACGTAGGCGGGTCTGACATACCGAGGGGGCGGACCTGATGGGGAACTGCTCTCACTTTGGTAATACATGTATAGACCCGCCCCTTCTCATGTTCTGCATCTCGTCCGCTGAGCGGACCTGATGGGGAACATTAGAAGGGGCGGGTCTATACATTTAAAATACTGAGAGGGAGTTCCCCATCAGGTCCGCTCAGGCACAACCAATGAAGGACAGCGCTGGACATCGGGATCGCCGCGGGACACTGGATTTCACCGCTGGAATGTTTATTTATTTATTTTTTTAAATAAAGGACTTTTTCAAGGTGTTTGTGTGTTTTTTTAAACATTTTTTTTACGCTTTCTTCGTGAAATGGTAGGGGTACAATGTACCCGTTACCAATTCACATAGGGGGGGCGGGATCTGGGGGTCCCCTTTGTTAAAGGGGTCTTCCAGATTCCGATAAGCCCCCCGCCCGCAGACCCCCACAACCACCGGGCAAGGGTTGTGGGGATGAGGCCCTTGTCCCCATCAACATGGGGACATCCTCCCCATGTTGAGGGCATGTGGCTTGGCACGGTTCAGGAGGGAGGGGGGGCCGCTCTCTCGTCCCCCCCTTTTCCCCTGCGGCCGGCCAGGTTGCATGCTCGGATAAGGGGTCTGGTATGGATTTTTAGGGGGACTCCACGCCATTTTTTTTTTAAACTTGAGGTGGAGTTCCCCTTAAAATCTATGCCAGATCTGAAGGGCCTGGTAATTGAATTCTGGGGAACCCCCACGCTTTTTTTTTTTTTTTTTTCTCAATGACTTTTGTATGTATTGCCGGGAGCCGACAATTCATTAATAGCCGCGAGTCAGTTTTAAATGCATTTTTTTTCTTTCAAAAATGACATTTTTTGCAGGGACAGTTCTAAGCACGGGAAACATGCGCCACTTCACATGCATATCATACACACCCCCCAGGTACGAAATTTAAAGGAATATTTCACTTTTATTTTTTCATTTTAAGCATTATTAAAATCACTGCTCCCGAAAAAACGGCCGTTTTTAAAACTTCTTTTTGCATTGATACATGTCCCCTGGGGCAGGACCCAGGTCCCCAAACACTTTTTAGGACAATAACTTGCATATTAGCCTTTATAATTAACACTTTAGATTTCGAACGTTCGAGTCCATTGTATTTAATAGGGTTCTAAAGTTTACACGAACATTTTGTCTGTTCGCAGGTTCTGGTGCGAACCGAACAGGGGGGTGTTCGGCTCATCCCTGCCCAGGACTACAAGGATTTTATAGAGCAGATCGGTGGGGGTGCAGCTCTGGTGTCAGGCAGGAATATGGTGCAGGCTCTGTCAGAGGATGAACAAAAAACAAAAGGTTGTCCAGGAGTCTCACCCTAGTAAAGTTGTCTGGGCGGGGAAGAGTATGAATTTATCAATAATAGAAAATAACACTTCCACAGCCCATGGACAAAAAACATTCACCTAAGTACGTGCAAGTTAGTGATTAGGTGTGTTCCTCTGAGGGGAGAGAAAGTGGACCAAAGGCCCGGTCAGGATTCTTCAAAAAGGATCAAACTGGAAATAGCAAGAATTAAATAGTAATATTTATTGAAAACAATTCCACTAAAATATCATTCAAGAAAAGTAACCTCGAAAATTCATCCAGGGGGGGCGTGGCTGCAAGATGGCGGAGTAGAGTAACACACGCTCCGAGCTCTCTCCACCCGCCCAGGTGATTTGAAAAGAAATGAAATGAAGATAGGAACTGCGGTTACACATCCTTGTTTCCAGAACCATATGGGATAAGCTTTTACTTACATTCCGTTTACTGGCTCGTGTTACCGGAGGTCCCTTGAGGCTTGCCTGACATTGTATGAAGAGGAGGGAAGGTAAGGTTAAAGCCAGGGCTCTGCAAACCCCCGATCCGGCACCCCAGTTATTGCAGCCTGAGATAAGGAGCTATTTTCCCTTAACCCGTGCAGCAGCTGCTGCATTGAACCGTGAAGCTAGAAATAAATCACGTGAGGCTGGGACATGCCTGGATAGGTGCCTGTTGAACAAGCACAGCGAGCAGAGGGATATCGCAGTGAACAGGCAGACTGAGCAGAGGGACCTCGCAGAGACACCAACACAAACTGTGATAATAGAGGACGCACTGGCGAGGGAGGAGGTGAGTTAGGAGAAGGGAGAGAGAGAAATGGAGCCACAGAAACCTCAGGAGAGTTTAAACTTGTTTAATACATCTCAGCCAGGCCCAGGAGAACAGGAGATAGACCTGAGAACTCTGTTACAAGCCCTCCCAACCCGTGCAGATTTACAGGCACTTCCAACCAGAGCAGATATGGAAATGTCTGTGTCGCGTGTGGAAGAAGACATGGAAATATTGGTTGCCCAAGTAGAAGAAGTACATCAGAGAGATCTGGAAGCAGTGCGTGGTGACATACAACATTTAACAGATAAGTTAAATAACGATGAGACACTGTTAGCATCCTTAGAGGAACGTATCATACATTTAGAACAAGGGCAGACACACCGTTTCTCCCAGGTAAACGTAATACAGTTAAGGCTGGAAGAAATTGAAGACCGTAGTCGCTGTAAGAACTTGAGGTTCAGGGGGGTCCCAGAGACAATTGAAAGAGAGAGATTACAGGAGACTATTCAGGCGATATGCCTTCAGCTGGCTACCCCACCCCCTTCTCAGACCTTTGAATTTGAAAGACTCCATAGATCCCTGGGCCCCCGTTCAGTAAACGTGAATAGGCCCAGAGATGTGATTTGCTGCTTCCACAGGTACGCACATAGAGAGATGATAAGCCGCGTAGCCTGGGATGCGGGGGAAATTTTGTATGAGGGATCTCAGATAAAGATTTTGCCCGACCTTTCCAGAGCTACTTTACAGCGGCGGGCGATGCTGCGTCCCTTGTTGGATGGAATCAGAAAATCTAGAGGTTCTTACCGTTGGGGATACCCATTTTCCCTTACCATAAAGAGAAATAGGCGGTCATTTTTCTTACAACAGCTGTCAGACTTACCTGATTTGTTTGAATTTTTGGAAATAGAAGCACTGGAAGTACCAGACTGGTTACAACATAACCCAGGATTAATGAAGCGGAAAATAAACCCATTGGGGCCAACAGGCTTACTAGTGCAGAAGAACATAGATGGAGAGACAGCAGAAGGCCTTTTAAAGGGACTAAGCTAAGTTAAGAGCAGTAGGAGCAGCAATGGAACCTTAGTTCCTTACGTCTTGAGTCACATCTCTATTACACCTGGCGCCTTGGACTTTTTTTTCCCCTCCCCCCCTCTCTCCCCCTCGCCATCAGAGATTTGGATACCACCCGCCTAAAAAATTTCTTTTTTTTTGGGTGTGAAGTCTGGTTTTTTTTTTCCCTCTCTCCCACCCTGGTGGGTAGAGCCCCCACCTGTTGGCCCCTCCCGTCTACCCCGCAGGCCCGCCCCAGGTCCCCCGCTGATCCTCTAAGTGCTAAACCATCTATCTTTGGACTATATTTGGACTTGTTTTAAGATAGTAGATCTTTGGTTTTCCCCTTTTTTTTTTCCTTCCTTGTTTTTTATAGTTTGATGCTTTTTTTTTTCTTCTCTCCCCTCTCCCCTCCATAGCCAATTTATTTTTATTTATTTTTATTTGTTGATTGACACATAGACACATAGAACCCACAACAGAGGAGTGATCCTCAGACACTAGATTTTTTTTTATTTTATTCTTTTACCTAATTATTGATATAACAACTATAGGAACACTATTTAAATTATATTATTTACCTGATTTGACATTTAATCTGACACACTAGATACATAGACAGAATAATATTTTTTTTTAACAATTAAAATAAGATAAACACATAATTTCTTACACGGTTAAGTGACTGGAGCGGAGGTGAAGGGATATAGAGAGGGGGGGAGGAGCCTGTTGAAAAGGGAAACAAATAATATGAAATAGGGAGGTTCTCCCCTATAACACTGTACGATATAAGGTGGGTGTAAATAGGTTACTGTGGTGTACAGGTCCGGATATATGTTGTAGAGGGAGGTGGGGTGGGCTGGGGGGGAGGGGCACAGGTGGAGGGGGAGGGAGAGTAGAAAATGTAGATATATATGAAGTAGAAAGATGAGATAAGAGGAAGAAGTGTTGAGGCAACCTTACCTATTATATTATATGTGAGTTATATACCTATCTTAACGATCTTTAATGTATTTTTAGAAGGGCGCCCCTTTCCTTACTTAACCTTTCAGTTTTGTATTTGGTTAAAAATGAATGTATAATTAAATTTATAAATGTACTTATATATGATAACAAACTATGAGGAGCTACATTATACCCTAGGTTTAGAAGAATCTTGATTATTTGTTATTCTAATCTTTGCTTTTCTCTCTTTTAATTATGAAAATACATCAATATGGTTTTATTTTTAGAGTCTCCTTAGACAAGGGTCCCTACCTAGGCCTCCCTTAAACGCGAGGATACTAGTGAAAGATCTAAGGGGCTGGGAAAACCATAGTAGAGATATAATTTAACGATTTAAACTTGGAGGTAAATCAAGAAAAGATAAATAATGAACGATGTATAATTATTAGATAATAAAGTAATTTATATATGTTGGTTTGTTTACGGACAAAGAAATGGTCTGGAGCCTGGGGACTGCTCCAATTTTGTTTAAGTATAATAGTAATGTAAGTGGTATTGACTAGATATAAGAATAGAAAGGATGTAGACTTATTTCAATGACCCTGGTGAAATAGTACTTATTCCACTAAAAAGACACGATTAATTAGAGGGTTTGAGGGGAGGGGGGAGAGAGGGAGGGGGAGTAGGAAGGGAGGAGAAGATGGAGGAATTAGACGTCATGAGAGATATGAAAGAAATTAAAGAATCTTAGTAAGAAAGGTGAACAGATAAAGTTTAGTGAGCGGAAGGAAAGATGGAAGGAACGTGATTCACAAGAACAGACTATTGTTGCTTTTTTTGATATAAAAGTTGTGGAAACAAGGAGGGAAGGAAGGTCAAATGAAGATGAAAATATATTGAGGATATGTTTAAATTTGAATGTTAATGTAAATTGCAAGATAATAGCCGGGGGGGGGGATAGGTCTGAGCTCCTCGGCCCACTTGGACCCAGCCCCCAAATAGGTTTTACACCAACTGAAGCCAGAGTAAATGGCTCAGTAAGGGTTTTTCCCCTCAGGGGCTCAGAGGGAATAGAAGGTAGAGGGAGGGGGGAGGGAGGTTTTAGGAGTTCACTCTTTTTTTTTTTTTTTTTGAGGAGAGATGGAGAGGGTGAAGATCACCTCCCTGAACGCCAAAGGACTTAATGTCCCAGAAAAAAGAAAGATGCTGTTGAATGACCTGAAGCGTTCAGGGACAGACGTTGCTTATATACAGGAAACACATTTCCGAGGGGGAGTGCTCCCATTTCTCCAAAATTGATTTTTCCCTTGTACATATCATGCACCGAACCAACAGGCAAAATCAAAGGGAGTTTCTATATTAATCTCCAACCGGATCCCATGAACCCTTGTGGATAAACGGGTAGATACCAACGGGAGATTTCTCTTCCTTAAGGGATGTATTGGAAGTGCTAAAGTAACATTGGCCACATTATACGCTCCAAACATACATCGTGATATTTATTTATTTTTGAAGAAAATTCTCTTTGAACAAGATAAATTTACTGAGGGTAAATTGATTCTTGGGGGAGATTTTAATATCTCCCTAGACCCTAGAATTGATATCTCCTCAGGGTTATCGTCAACCCCAGGAGGTATCAGAAGAGGTATCTTGCGGAAGATGCACGAATCACAATTAGTAGATGTTTGGAGGATCCTACACACAGAAGAAAGGGACTACTCCTTCTTTTCCAATCCTCATCAAGTGTACTCTCGGATAGACTTATTTTTGATTCCACATTACTTGTTATCAACTGTCTTAGAAACCAGCATTGGAAATATAACTTGGTCAGACCATGCTCCCATCACTTTGTGCCTTTCCCTGTCCAACATAGCTCATCCCCAAGAGAGATGTTGGCGATTAAATGAAAGTTTACTCCAGAACCCCGAAGTGAGAGAAGACGTAAATAAAGAGATGATAGAGTACTTTCAAATAAATGATACCCCAGGAAGTGATCCGTGTATGGTCTGGGAGGCCCATAAGACCGTGATTAGAGGGATTTTGATCAAACATGGATCAATTCTGAAGAAGAGAAGAGAGAAACAAACTAGGATCCTACTAGAGGAGATTCACGCATTAGAAACGCAGCACAAAAACATACAATTACCCTCAGTAGGTAGGGAACTAGGACATCTGAGAAGACAGCTAACTGATATTTTGCGCTTTAGAGCCAAAGCTATAATACAACGAGGAAAGAAAGCAAATTACGAATTAGGAGATAAATGCGGTAAACTGTTAGCCGGGAAAATTTAAGAAAAAAACAGATCAACATATATACCACAAATAAAAGGGAGAGAGGGACAATTAATACGGACACCAAAAGAAATTGCCCAGACCTTCGGAGAGTATTATTCTGCCCTCTATAATCTAACAGAAGCACCTGCGCCATTGTCTACTATAGAAGAGTACCTTTCATCAACAGGTCTTACTAGGCTACCATCTCAAACTCGCCGTAATTAGTGATGAGCCGAACACCCCCGGGTTCGGTTCGCACCAGAACCCGCGAACGGACCGAAAGTTCGAACGAACATTAGAACCCTATTAAATACAATGGATGCGAACGTTCGAATTCTAAAGTGCTAATTATAACAACTATTATGCATGTTATTGTCCTAAAAAGGGTTTGGGAACCCGGGTTCTGCACCAGGGGACATGTATCAATGCAAAAAGAAGTTTTAAAAACGGTCGTTTTTCGGGAGCAGTCATTTTAATGATGCATAAAGTGAAAAAAAAAAAAAGTCAAATATTCCTTTAAATATCGTACCTGGGGGGTGTCTAAAGTATGCCTGTGAAGTGCCACGTGTTTCCCGTGTTTAGAACTGTCCCTGCACAAAATGACACTTCTAAAGGAAAAAAAAGCCATTTAAAACTGCTTGCGGCTTTAATGTAATGTCTGGTCCCGGTAATATGGATGAAATTCTTTAAGAAAAATGGCATAGCTACCCCATGACCCACCCCCCCCTACCCCAGCCCATTACCAGCCCCTTTGGGTCTTGTATGGATATTAAGGGGAACCCCGCACATAAAATAAAAAAGGCCCTATATACTCTGAACAGCCCTATACAGGCGGTGCATACAAGACAGGGACTGTAGGTTTGTTCTTATGTAGAATCTGTTTGTAATTTTGAACAGGTACATTGTTGAAGTGTAGCTCCAGACCAAAAATCTATTTTTAAACTTTTTGGAAAACATAGGTAAGGGTTATCACCCCTGTAACATTTGTTTTGCTGTCTGTGCCCCTGTTCAGAACATTTCACCTCACTTTCCGTCCCAATGACAACTGTTTTTGAAATGTGGTGTTTTTCTTGAAACAAGGATTGCTGATAAAGCATCAGTACAGAGGAGACACCTTTCTCCCATATTTATTCTTACAGGAGAGAATTTTCCTTCCTAGTGGTAGATTTCCTCTCACTTCCTGTTGTCTTCTTGCGTTTGCAAGTAGGAGTCGTTTGTAAGTTGGATGTTTGAAAGTAGGGACCTGCCGTATATACTCTGCAGAAATAGGCCCCTTAGTTGTTGGTGTTGGCACAACACTGTAAGCACTCACAGTTACTCTTGGTTGGTGCTGGAACGCCCTGCTGTCAACTATTATATCAGGAATTTTAATTACATATAATTGTTGAACAGTGGTAGTAAAAATTGGGCCTTTGATGGTGGTGCTGGTGCCACAACACTGTAAGCCCTGACAGTTACTCTTGGTGGGTGCAGCAATGGGCCCTGCTGTGAATTATTAGATCAAGAATTGTAATTACATGCCCCTGTTGAACAGGGGCTGAAAAATTGGGCCTTAGGCACTGGTGGCACAACACTGCAACCCCTCACAGATACTGTACTTGGAGCACAGCAATGAGCCCTGTTGCAAAGTATTGCTTCAAAAATTGTAATTACACGCCCCTGTTAAACAGGGGCTGAAAAATTGGGCGTTAGGCACTGGTGGCGGCACCCATAAACAAAAATGATCTTCCAAGCTATCATCATCAATCGTATCATTGAGGACTCGGAGGAGGAGGATAGCCAGTCAACATAACAGCACAGGCACTCAGCATCAGCATCAGTCTTGAAGGGATGTGACATGTTAAAATCAATTAGTCTGTTATATCAGCATCAGGTGTGTGGTAGCTGGTGGTGATCCAAGACTGGTTCATCTTGATGAAAGTCAGTCGATCAACCGAGTCGGTGGACAGGCGCACCCTGTGATCCGTGACAAATCCTCCAGCAGCACTGAATGTCCGTTCCGAAAGAACGCTGGATGCAGAACAGGCCAGTAGCTCAATTGCATACTGTGCAAGCTCTGGCCAGTGATCCATCCTCAAGACCCAGTAAGCCAGAGGATTTTCGGTGGGGAAGGTGTCCAAGTCTGACCTTGCCCCTAGATATTCCTGCACCATGTTTATCAGACGCTGGCGATGGTTGCTGGAACCGATCATACTTTGGGGCTGCGGACTAAAGAATTGTCTGAACGCATCGGTCAGACGGCCACCTTCCCCACCGCTCCTTCTTTGACTGGCCGAAGCCTCAGCAACTCGTTGTCCAGGACCAGGAGTTTGCAACCTCCCAGTCTCTGGGAACGCGTTGCACAGACCTTTCTGCAAGGCCTCCCGGAGTTGTCTCATCCTCTGCTCCCTCTGCGACGGTAACATAAGGTCCGCAACCTTACCCTTGTACCGTGGATCAAGGAGAGTGGCCAGCCAGTAATGGTCCCTCTCCTTGATCCGAAGAATACGAGGATCCTTCCGCAGACTTTGCAGGATCAGGGAGGCCATGCAGCGTAGGTTTGCTGAGGCATTCGCTCCGGAGTCCTCTGGGTCACTAAGGACGACATGATCCGCAGCCACCTCCTCCCAGCCACGTACAAGTCCACTGGTTTCTTGGGACTGTAAATCATCCCTAAAAGACTGCTGCTGATGATGCTGAGTGCCAGCCTCCACCTCCATGCTGACACAATCCTCCTCCTCCTCCTCCTCCTCCTCTTCCTGTGCGATGGGTGGGACAGAAGGAACACTGTCTGGGTAAAGGGGGCCTTGAGAGGCAAGGAAGTCCTCCTCTTCCTGCCTCTGTTCTGCCTCAAGTGCCCTGTCCATTATTCCACGCAGCGTGTGCTCCAACAGGTGGACAAGAGGTACAGTGTCACTGATGCATGCACTGTCACTGCTCACCATCCTCGTGGCCTCCTCAAATGGTGCCAGGACAGTGCATGCATCCCTGATCATGCCCCACTGGCGTGGAGAAAAAAAACCAAGCTCCCCTGACCCTGTCCTGGTGCCGTAGTCGCACAGGTACTCATTGATGGCCCTCTGCTGCGTGTGCAGCCACTGCAGCATGGCCAACGTTGAGTTCCACCTGGTGGGCATGTCACATATAAGGCGGTTCTTGGGCAGGTTCAACTCCTTTTGCAGCTCAGCCAGGCGAGCACTGGCATTATAAGATCTGCGGAAATGCACACAGACTTTCCTGGCCTGCCTCAGGACATCCTGTAAGCCCGGGTACCTGCCCAAGAACCGCTGCACCACCAGGTTAAGGACGTGAGCCACACAGGGCACATGGGTCAGTTGTCCCTGTCGGAGGGCGGAGAGGAGGTTGGTGCCATTGTCGCAAACCACCATTCCTGGCTTAAGCTGGCGTGGCGTCAACCACCTCTCGGCCTGGCCCTGCAGAGCAGACAGGACCTCTGCCCCAGTGTGGCTTCTGTCCCCCAAACACACCAGCGCAAGCACGGCATGGCATCTTTTTGCCTGCGTACTTGCGTAGCCCCGTGAACGGCTACGGAGCACCGCTGGTTCATAGGACAAACCACAGGAAGAGGCCATGGAGGAAGAAGAAGAGGAGGGGGTGGAGGAGAGAGGTGTGTCACAACCAGTAGTAGCATTTTGGAGGCGTGGCGGTGGGACAACCTCCAACACTACTGCACCTTGTCCTGAATCCTTCTCAGCTGCCAAAAGAGTGACCCAATGGGCCGTGAAAGAAAGGTAACGTCCCTGTCCATGCCTGCTGGACCATGAGTCAGCGGTAATATGCACCTTACCGTTGACCGCCCTGTCCAGCGAGGCCAAGACATTGCCTTCCACATGCCGGTAGAGAGCCGGAATAGCCTTCCGTGAGAAAAAGTGGCGTTTGGGAACCTGCCACTGAGGAACCGCACATTGCACAAACTCACGGAAGGGGGCCGAGTCTACCAACTGAAAAGGCAGCAGTTGAAGCGCTAGCAATTTAGCCAAGCTAGCATTCAACCGCTGGGCATGTGGATGGCTGGGAGTGAACTTCTTTTGACGGTCCAGCAGCTGGGGCAGGGAAATTTGCCTGCTAGAATCGGACGTCGGTGTACTGCTAGCAGAGTGGGCGCAAGTACTTGGCTGTGACACACCTAATTCTACACCTTCATTCCTCTCAGTGCATGTTTCAGAGAGGACTGAAGTTATAGTGGGGTTGGAGATCCCAGCTGATGCGGTGCAAGGAGAGGTCCGCTTTGTTCTTTGGTGTGGGTCTTTGAGGTAGGCTTGCCAACGAGCTGCATGGCAGGTCAACATATGTCTGGTCAGGCATGTGGTACCCAAGCGGCTGATGTTTTGGCCACGCGATATACGCTTGAGACATATGTTGCAAACAGCAGCTGTGCGATCTGATGCACTAGCCTCAAAAAAGGCCCACACCAAAGAACTTTTTGAATGACGGGCAGAGGCAGCGCCCTGCACAGGCGGAGCTCTGCGGTGTGATTCCGTCGGTGTACTGCCCTTACGCTGGCCACCAAAGGGCATCCTGCCTCGTTGGAGATGTGCCTCCTCCTCATCCTCCTCCTCCTCCTCTCTCCTATTAGGCACCCACGTGGAGTCAGTGACCTCATCATCCCCTCCCTCCTCATCACTGGAGCCAATCTGGCAGTATGCTGCAGCTGCTGGAACATGACTGCCAGATTGGTGTCCTTCTTGAGCATCCCCTCTGTCTGCTCTCACGCTACTGCCTTCCTCTAGCTGGGTTTCATCATCAGACCCTTCGAAACGCTGGGCATCCTCCTGGAGCATGTACCCAACACTGTGCTGAAACAGTTCGGGGGACTCCTCAGGAGGAGGACATGGTGGGTCTAGGGAAGGAGTGACTGATGATTTGTCTGACATTGATACCAGGGAAGACGACGCTTTGGCAGCTGCTTTTCCAGTACCCTGAGCCTGGGTGAGAGAGGATGAGGAGGAGGAGGAGGGCTTGGTCATCCACTCTACCAAGTCTTCGGCATGATGTGGCTCAACATGTCCAGCTGCCGAAAAGAAGGACAAGCGTGTCCCATGGCCATGTGCTGATGACAATGCACCGCGTCCACGACCAGCACTGTTGCCCCCAGACACAGAGCCTGCTTGCCCTCTTTTATTGCCTCCTGACTGTCTGCCTCTCCTTGTTTGCCTTCCAGACATTCTAATAGATGGCCTGCAGGGAGATGGGAAAAAAGCAATAAGGGCTACCTTCAGGTGTCCTTCTCTGTCCCTTGAAACAAGGACTTTCACAGTGAAAGAAACTGACACTCTCCCTACCTACAGTTTTCTGTCCCTAGAATAAATGTTTTTTTAAGCACAATATAGCACAAGGACAATTCACTCACTGTCCTTACAGGTCCCTGGAAACAAGGACTTGCAGAGTGAAAGAAAAAAAACACTCTCCCTACCTACAGTTTTCTGTCCCTAGAATAAATGTTTTTTTTAAGCACAATATAGCACAAGGACAATTCACTCACTGTCCTTCCAGGTCCCAGGAAACAAGGACTTGCAGAGTGAAAGAAAAAAAACACTCTCCCTACCTACAGTTTTCTGTCCCTAGAAAAAATGTTTTTTTTAATCACAATATAGCACAAGGACAATTCACTCACTGTCCTTACAGGTCCCTGGAAACAAGGACTTGCAGAGTGAAAGAAAAAAAACACTCTCCCTACCTACAGTTTTCTGTCCCTAGAAAAAATGTTTTTTTTAATCACAATATAGCACAAGGACAATTCACTCACTGTCCTTACAGGTCCCTGGAAACAAGGACTTGCAGAGTGAAATAAACTGACACTCTCCCTACCTACAGTTTTCTGTCCCTAGAATAAATGTTTTTTTTAAGCACAATATAGCACAAGGACAATTCACTCACTGTCCTTACAGGTCCCTGGAAACAAGGACTTGCAGAGTGAAAGAAAAAAAACACTCTCCCTACCTACAGTTTTCTGTCCCTAGAAAAAATGTTTTTTTTAATCACAATATAGCACAAGGACAATTCACTCACTGTCCTTACAGGTCCCTGGAAACAAGGACTTGCAGAGTGAAATAAACTGACACTCTCCCTACCTACAGTTTTCTGTCCCTAGAATAAATGTTTTTTTTAAGCACAATATAGCACAAGGACAATTCACTCACTGTCCTTACAGGTCCCTGGAAACAAGGACTTGCAGAGTGAAAGAAAAAAAACACTCTCCCTACCTACAGTTTTCTGTCCCTAGAAAAAATGTTTTTTTTAATCACAATATAGCACAAGGACAATTCACTCACTGTCCTTACAGGTCCCTGGAAACAAGGACTTGCAGAGTGAAAGAAAAAAAAACACTCTCCCTACCTACAGTTTTCTGTCCCTAGAAAAAATGTTTTTTTTAATCACAATATAGCACAAGGACAATTCACTCACTGTCCTTACAGGTCCCTGGAAACAAGGACTTGCAGAGTGAAATAAACTGACACTCTCCCTACCTACAGTTTTCTGTCCCTAGAATAAATGTTTTTTTTAAGCACAATATAGCACAAGGACAATTCACTCACTGTCCTTACAGGTCCCTGGAAACAAGGACTTGCAGAGTGAAAGAAAAAAAACACTCTCCCTACCTACAGTTTTCTGTCCCTAGAAAAAATGTTTTTTTTAATCACAATATAGCACAAGGACAATTCACTCACTGTCCTTACAGGTCCCTGGAAACAAGGACTTGCAGAGTGAAAGAAAAAAAACACTCTCCCTACCTACAGTTTTCTGTCCCTAGAAAAAATGTTTTTTTTTAATCACAATATAGCACAAGGACAATTCACTCACTGTCCTTACAGGTCCCTGGAAACAAGGACTTGCAGAGTGAAATAAACTGACACTCTCCCTACCTACAGTTTTCTGTCCCTAGAATAAATGTTTTTTTTAAGCACAATATAGCACAAGGACAATTCACTCACTGTCCTTACAGGTCCCTGGAAACAAGGACTTGCAGAGTGAAAGAAAAAAAACACTCTCCCTACCTACAGTTTTCTGTCCCTAGAAAAAATGTTTTTTTTAAGCACAATATAGCACAAGGACAATTCACTCACTGTCCTTCCAGGTCCCTGGAAACAAGGACTTGCAGAGTGAAAGAAAAAAAACACTCTCCCTACCTACAGTTTTCTGTCCCTAGAAAAAATGTTTTTTTTAATCACAATATAGCACAAGGACAATTCACTCACTGTCCTTACAGGTCCCTGGAAACAAGGACTTGCAGAGTGAAAGAAACTGACACTCTCCCTACCTACAGTTTTCTTCCCTAGAATAAATGTTTTTTTAAGCACAATATAGCACAAGGACAATTCACTCACTGTCCTTCCAGGTCCCTGGAAACAAGGACTTGCAGAGTGAAAGAAACTGACACTGTCCCTACCTACAGTTTTCTGTCCCTAGAATAAATGTTTTTTTTAAGCACACTATAGCACAAGCACAAAACACACTGACACTCTCCCTACCTATCCTTCTCTTTCCCTAAACTAAAGGAATCCAGGTTAAGCAAGAAAGAAATAACAGTCACTGTCCCTGCCTATGCTGCTCTATCCCTGCTCCGGAACACACTACACTAGGCCGCCGTGCTGGCGGCCTTTTATAGTGTGGGGCGTGTACTAAACACCCTCAGCAATAATTGGCCACAGGCATCCTGCCTGTGGCCAATCATTGCTCTCCTCGCTGCCGGCGCTGTGATTGGCCAAGCATGCGGGGTCACAGTGCATGCTTGGCCAATCACAGCGCCTGGATGACACTGCGATGGCGTAGTGCATTGTGGGCCGTTCGCGTCACTCGAATTTGGCGCGAACGGCCCAAATCGTTCGATCTTCGTCGAACGATCGAACAGCCGATGTTCGAGTCGAACGTATGTTCGACTCGAACACGAAGCTCATCCCTAGCCGTAATTTAGAAAAGCATATCCGTTGAAGAACTGAATGAGACATTAAAAATGATTAAATATGGAAAATCCCCGAGTCCAGATAAGCTTCGGGATAAGATACTATAAAGAGTTTTCAGAGATATTGAGTAAGCATATGACAAAGGTATTTAATGCCGTGGGCCAGACCTCCGCATTCCCTCCGGATACATTAAGGGCTCATATTACGGTAATCCCAAAAGAAGGGAAAGATCCGGCGGAATGTGGAAGTTATAGACCCATCTTCTTGCTCAACATTGATTTAAAACTCTTTACTAAAGTATTAGCGGCTAGACTTCAACCATGGCTTTCGCATTTAATAGACTTAGACCAAGTAGGCTTTGTCCCTACAAGGGAAGGCAGAGACAATACAACTAAGGTTCTTAACTTGGTCTATCATGCAAATGTGATGAACACACCATGTGTGTTCTTGAATACTGATGCTGAAAAAGCATTTGACCGACTGAACTGGCAGTTTCTTTTTGAAGTATTGAAACAGGTAGGCCTGGGAGATCGTATGGTCAACTGTATCTCAGGTGTCTATACGACCCCACAGGCGGCGGTAAAAGTAAATGGTGTTTTTTCAAAATCTTTCAGGATCTCAAATGGTACGCGCCAGGGATGCCCCCTCTCTCCCTTACTCTTTGTTCTATCACTAGAACCTTTATTGAATCAAATTCGCCAAAACCCAGACATACGAGGATTACAGGTAGGAGAAGGTACCCATAAGGTCTCAGCTTATGCAGATGACCTGCTGTTCTCCATGACGTCTCCACATACTTCTCTCCCTAATTTATTAGGAGAGATTGAGAAATACGGTACCCTGTCCAACTTAAAAATAAATCA
This sequence comes from Rana muscosa, assembly GCA_029206835.1. Taxonomy (NCBI): domain Eukaryota; kingdom Metazoa; phylum Chordata; class Amphibia; order Anura; family Ranidae; genus Rana; species Rana muscosa. The sequence goes on along the minus strand of CM055116.1, from coordinate 1,001,884,751 downwards.
TACTAAATCTGAGGCTATGAGTGTCGCTTTAAAGCCATTACTATGTAATACTATCCAAACAAATTTTGGTTTTAAATGGGGAAGGACACTTAAATATCTGGGTACAAATATACCAGCACAGGAAAAAGATACATTCAAAATACATTTTTTACCGATATATAATTCAATACGATCACTCCTTGATAAATGGCGGCATGATCTACATTCATGGTTTGGTCGTATAAATATAATTAAAATGACCATTGAAGCAGGTGATACCGTCACCCAGGTGTACTTCAGGTAAATGCAAGATCATTTTCAGTGACCCCCGGATCCGTGAGAAATCAAAATGACACATATGGAAACAGATAGTGGGTTCATTAGATCTCTGGCCTTTATTGAATTTTGAGTGGCTTTTATGTAAAAGACAGATAGGAGGGGCAATGTCTTAACACATACGTTTCTAAAAATAATACAAACTCCGTATATTCTTATCTTGTATTAAACTAGATTCAGCAGTCTACAAGAGCTAAAAGATGACTTTGCTTATACAATAAGGCTGATCCATGAATATCAGTAGCAGGGTGTAACTCTATGCAAACTGCCAGTTAAGCCAAGTATGTCAAAGTTCAATAATTTCATATATTCTATTACAATCCCCTCTTTTATCACGAATGTGATAATCACAAACCCTGTAGCCCCCGACATTCACCTGGACAACTTTCTCATAAATGTATCATTATCCTAAGCATGTAACAATAAACAGATAATCTCAGCTTCATAGCAATTGTCCATGAAATACAAAGGGGGAGGGGCGTGACAGTCCTTAAAAGCAAGTGGGAGGGGCATGAAAGCCTTTAGGTCAAATCAAAAATTGTCCCAAAGAAAAGCACAAAAAAAATCTCTTGTATGGCTTCTGAATGTCCAATAAATTCATGAAAGGGAAGGAAAAAGAAATGTCCACATTATAATTCTCATTCTCCTAAACTTTTCCCAAAACTTTTGGTTCGATTCTGTGTTTACACATATTTTACAGAGATCCTTCTACCCCAAAACCCTGCCTCTTTGTAAGGATAGAACTCGATATCCACAGACAGACGGGAACTGATGCATTGGGCTAGACTTGGGTCTCAGGCTGGCATATCTGTATCACTCCCTTGTGATGCTCACTGGAATTTCGTAGACCTTGGGCGTGCGTCTTGGCTAACCCTCAAGGTGCCATTCCAGGAATATTTTCCAGCAGGTGTCCGCCTTTACTCATCTCAGCATCTCCCATGGCATTTGAACAACAAACATGAACAATGAAGATTTCCATGTAAAAGCTGTAGTCATCTCTTCATCCGGATCGGGTATAAGACAGGGTATGAATGGGGTATAGGGTAGGAATGGGATGGGCATTTCTTCTGGCTGGCTGGCTGGGGCAGATATTCCTCATCCAACATGAATAATCACAGAATCTATCTGATCAATTAAGGCCTTAACCATTGGAGGTATTCAAAATAATATTCCTCATTAACTCAAACATAAGTAAAGCATGCAGAAATATAAAATGTTTCTCAGATTACAGCAGGACTTCAATAAAACCTAAACAACTTTAGTTTCTTCTATCCCCGGGACCCAAGTGGACCCGAGGAACTCAGAACAGAACATTTTACCCAAACACATATTCTGACTCAGAAGTCAGCCTCCTAACTTTTCAAATATATCTGATCATCAGCAAAAAACAAAACATTGATGGATAAACTACATTACATCATTAACACTTCACGATTGAAACTCTGGGAATTCAAAAGGTAAATATATCCAGAATAGTCACTCTGACTGTTATTCAAACAAACTTTCCCATCATATTTCCGTACCTCATGGACTCAATATATGCAGCAATGTATTTTGTGTATCCTGGTTACTTAACCCAAACTTTTAGAGAAATATATATTATCAGGAACATGGGCCTAATAACTTCTACTCCCTGAACAAGAAAACACAATATGAGAAAACCATCTCTTTGTGTACATTTTAAACAAACACTTAAGGTACTTTACTAATCAAATAATACTTTGTGCATTCATTAAACACGATACAACCACTTTCTCCTTTTATTCACATCCATTTGGCCACTCCATTCATTCTTCATTTAGAAATGTTTTCCATATTTGCCCTTTGAACATCTTTTAAAGCACCTTTTACCATTACTTTTTTTTGTTTTGTTTTTTTCTCGTATTTTTCCCTAGTGCATAGGATTACACAAACCTTAAATTACTTCCTTTTTCTTTACCAACCACAATTCCTCTGGCGTAGCGCCTGGAATACACAACTTCCTTGGATGAGGCTGGCTCACACACCTGCGGTGCATTCGCACTCCGCACTGCCCAAAAAGGTGTGCGTTTTCTAGGCAGTGCGGTCCGGCTTACGTGTGAATTCAGGGCCATTGACTTCTATGGGAATGCTTCTGAATCACACATGTCATTCAGTTGTGAATCCTGACCTGATATGCAATCCTGACAAAAAACTGACATGAAGCGCTGAACAACTACTTTGTCAATTAGCTGTGAAAACAGAGCTCAAATTCGCACCGCAAATTCGCACCGCAAATTCGCACCGCACCGTGTGAACCCAGCCCTAAAATTGTATTTAACCCAAAAAAAGAAAATCAAACATTTTTAAATCCCCAATCATTGTTCATACAGCCTAAACACAAATTAAAACCATTTGCACAAATATCCATTCCCTTGTCTTGTAACAGGCAATGTCCTTGTACAATGCAAAAGTTTGCTTTTCTTTTTCCTCAACATCAACAAAACTATATTTGTCGAAACTGAAAAGAAAAACAACACCTTTTAACTTCAATAACGTGAGGATAGGCAATTACACAATTAAAACAGTCCCCAAAGTCAGACTCCAAGGCTCTGTCTCCACTACTGTGAGTTGCTGTGCGACTTGACACATGCGAAGTCGCATGACAAGTCAAAAACCCATGTAATTCAATGATCCTTGTTTTAATTTGTGCGCCTCAAGTCGCAGCGACGCAAAAAGGTTCTTGCACTATTTTGTTCCTACTTCGGTGCGACCTTTTCTCCCACTTTTGCATGACATTGCATCAGAAATCGCATTGCAAAGTCACACTGCAAATCACGCAAATCTGGGGTTGCAATAGTGGAAACAGAACCTAACTGAAATAATCAAAATACCCCATGTATAAGTTGAAATGCTACTCTAAAAAAAATTGTATCTGATCAGATTCCTCAAAAAAATAGGATTTTTATAACAGCTTACCTGTAAAATCCTTTTCTTGGAGTACATCACGGGACACAGAGCGACATAGTCATTACTAATGGGTTATATAGATACCGTCAGGTGCTGGCACTGGCAACTTCCAAAACCGGAAGTACCCTCCCCTATATAAGCCCCTCCCATCCGGGAGCACCTCAGTTTTGTAGCAAAGCAATAAGTGTCCCTAAAGAGGGGCGGGAGCTCTGTGTCCCGTGATGTACTCCAAGAAAAGGATTTTACAGGTAAGCTGTTATAAAAATCCTATTTTCTTTCTCGTACATCACGGGACACAGAGCGACATAGTCATTACTAATGGGATGTCCTAAAGCAATGCCAAATGAGGGGGGGGATACACCATATATAAGCTGAGCGCTATCAGACATGAGAATCTTTTGCGGCCTGCAACACACTGCGCCCAAAGGCGACATCCTCCTGACTTCTAACGTCCACCTGGTAGAACCTAGTAAACGTGTGTACCGAAGACCATGTTGCGGCCTTACAGATTTGAGCCAGGGAGGCCTGGTGATGCACTGCCCATGAAGTTCCAACTGCTCTCGTGGAGTGCGCCCTAACTTTGAACGGAGGCGGTCTACTTCTCAAGCCATAGGCTTGTATTATGACCTGTCGAATCCACTTGGCTAAAGTAGATTTTGACGCTGCCTGACCCTTTCTGGGGCCTTCCGGCAGAATAAACAAAGTATCCGTTCTGCGAATCTGAGCAGTGGCTTTTAGATAAGCTTTAACTGCTCTTACTACATCCAAAGAATGCAATAACTTTTCCTCTACCGAAGTAGGTTTGGGGAAAAAAGAAGGAAGAACCACATCTTGGTTCAAATGAAAACTCGATACCACCTTAGGAAGAAAGGCTGGATGAGGACGTAATACTACTCTGTCCTTATGGATAACCAGATATGGCTCCTTACAGGACATAGCTGCTAATTCCGATACTCTTTTAGCCGAACAAATGGCTACTAGAAAAATCAATTTCCTGGTGAGAAGCACCAAGGAAATATGCTGTAGTGGTTCAAATGGTTGTTTCTGTAGAACCGACAAAACCAAGTTTAGATCCCATGGACATATGGGAATATTAACCGGAGGACTAATACGCATCACTCCTTGTATAAAGGCTTTGACTAGTGAATGCGAAGCCAAGGGCCTTTGAAAAAATATTGACAAGGCCGAAATCTGACCCTTGATAGTACTCAAGGCAAGCTTCCTATCTACAGCCCATTGTAGGAAGTCCAGAATCCTACCTATTACGTATTTACGTGGATGCCATTTCCTGGCCTCACACCAGGCGATGTACGCCTTCCAGATTCTATAGTAGATCTGCCTGGATACCGGTTTCCTGGCATTGATCATGGTAGACACCACAGCATTAGAGAGCCCTCTCTTTTTTAGAATGTGGGCTTCAATAGCCAGGCCGTCAAACCTAGGGCTGGTAAGGAAGGGTGGTATATCGGTCCCTGCGAAAGCAGGTCCGGACGATGTGGGAGGGTCCAAGGACTCCCCACAGACATTTTTACAATCTCCGCGTACCATGCTCTTCGGGGCCACGCTGGAGCCACCAGAATCACTGGTTTCTTTTCTACCCTGATTCTGCGGAGTAATCGAGGTAACAATTGTGGCGGTGGGAATGCATATATCAGCTTGAACTGATCCCAAGGGAACACTAGGGCATCCGAGCCGCAAGCTAGGGGATCCCTTGTCCAAGAGACAAACCTGTCCACCTTTGCGTTGAATCTGGATGCTAGCAGATCTACATCCGGTGTTCCCCACCGCTGACATATTGTCTGGAAAACCTCGGGATGAAGGGACCATTCCCCTGGGCATAATTGTTGGCGACTTAGAAAGTCCGCCTTCCAATTCTCCACCCCTGGAATGAATACCGCAGATATGGCTGGGACATATCTTTCTGCCCATCTCAGGATGTAATTTACCTCCCTTTGGGCTGCACGACTCCTGGTGCCCCCCTGACGATTGATATATGCCACTGCTGTGGCATTGTCTGACTGAACTCTGACAGGGGACCCTTGGAGTTTGGATGTCCATGCTACTAGGGCATACCGGGCTGCTCGTATCTCTAAGAGATTGATGGGCAGGGCCTTTTCTGTATCCGACCATCTGCCCTGGAGAGACCATTGCTCCAGTACTGCTCCCCAACCTACAAGGCTGGCATCTGTAGTGACCACCTTCCAGGAAATTGGACTGAAGGATTTCCCTCTTTCCAGATTCTGGGGAACCAACCACCAGCGGAGGCTCCTGCGAACGGAAGGGGACAAGGACATTGGTAAGTCCAGAGCCTGAACTTTTTTGTTCCAGGCTGACAGTATGGCCCTTTGCAACTTCCTTGAATGGAATTGACCGTAGGGTACTGCTTCGAATGATGCCACCATCTTTCCCAGCAGCCTCATGCACAGGCGTATGGATGGCTGTCTTTTTGAGCCCACTAAGTGGATCAAATCTCTCAAAGACGACCCCTTTTCTTGAGGCAAGAAAATTTTTTTCTGGTCTGAATCCAGCCTTAGCCCCAAGTATTCCAGACTTTTGACTGGTTTTAGGGCTGACTTGTCTCGGTTGATAATCCAACCGTGATATTCCAGATACCTGATTGTCTCGTGAACAACCACTTCTAGTTTTTCCACTGAGTGGTCTATCAGCAACAAGTCGTCTAGATATGCCATTATCGTTACACCTCGTGTTCTTAGATTGGCCAATAATGGGGCCAAAATTTTTGTGAACACTCTTGGTGCTGTGGCCAGACCGAAGGGTAAGGCTCTGAACTGAAAATGGCGGCCTTCTACCGCAAAGCGTAGAAATTTTTGGTGGGCTGGAAAGATGGGAATGTGCAAATAAGCATCCTTGATGTCGATCGAGGCTAACCATTCCTCCCCTTGTAGGGCAGTGGCTACCGATCGGATCGACTCCATCCGGAAAGTCCTGATATGCAGGAATTTGTTTAGCCCTTTTAGATTTAGTATGGGCCTCACGTCCCCGTTTGGCTTCGGAACTGTAAAGAGGTTTGAGTAAAACCCGAACCCCCACTCTTCCAGGGGAACCTCTATAATTACTGCTTGAAGCAATAATTGTTCTAGTGCCAACAGGAGGGATCCTCTCTTCTGGGGATCCCTTGGCACGTTTGACCTTATAAAGCGGGAAGAAGGGGAGTTTTTTAACTCCAATTTGTATCCCAGATTTACTGCGGAGAGCACCCATCTGTCTCGGATCGTGTCCCGCCAGGTCTCTGTGAACAACTGAAGTCTTCCCCCCACCCGATTGGGTGGGGGCAACCCTTCATGCATTTGACTTTGGGGGAGGTTTTGTACCTCTCCTGCTCCAGGGCTTTTTGTTACCCTGCAACTGTCCCTGATTTCTACCTCCGGGATTTGACCGAGGAGGCCGTCGGAACTGTTTCACAGCCGATGTCCTAGGGACTGGAGAAGCCGGCCTCTTAAAAGAGGGACCTCTAACTCTATTTTTAACCGGCAAAAGTGTACTTTTACCGCTGGAAATTCTCTGGATATACTTGTCCAGGTCTTCCCCGAATAAGCGCTCCCCATGAAATGGGAAGCTGACCAGCAATTTTTTACAGGGAGCTTCAGCAGACCAGTTTTTGAGCCATAGAAGCCTGCGCATATGTACTACAGACAGCGTAAGGCAGGAGGCCTGATGGATTGAATCCTTTATAGCGTCCACCACAAAGCATAAGGCTCTAGGTAGATCAGCTAGGGCAAGAGCCTGCTGATCCGGCAAGTCCCTTAAGACCTGTTTCAACTGATCCTTCACTGCTTGGCAGACCCCAATAGCTGCCACTGCTGGTTGTGTCACCAATCCTGCTGTAGAAAAAGCAGATTTTAATAAGGACTCCAATTTTTTATCTATTGGGTCCTTGAACATTTGGACATTTTCCACCGGACATGTCAGTGATTTATTCACACAAGAGATGGCTGCGTCCACTGTAGGGACCCTCCATTTTCTGATGAACTTATCCTCCATGGGATAGACCACCGGAAATCTCTTGGGGGGAGTAAATATTTTGTCAGGATGCTCCCAATCCTGGTAAATGAGCCCCTCCAGTAAAGGATGGATCGGAAAGGAACAAACAGTCTGGGGAGCTTTTAGCGACCCCAACGAGGAGACAGAAGTGGAGGATGGCTCCGCAAGTGGCATTTTAAATGCTGATCGGACCATATTAGTCAGGGACTGAACCCATAACCTTTCAGCATGTGATGCTGAGAACGGCTCTTCCACTGTTGATTCCTCTGCAACCGAATCGACCTCATCCTGATCCCCCTCAGGTAGGTCGACCTCTGTATGGGACTGTTGCTCTGTTAACAGGCACTCTGAGGGGGGAGACGGAGATCGAGCGCTTTTCTCCTGTGATAGGGAAGCAGCGATCAATGCTGACAATCTCTCTTCCAGCCCTCCCAGAGCTGAGGAAAAAACCTCCTCTGTTACATACACAGGAGCAGGTGAACTGAGGACAGCCACAGTACCAGGTACTCCTGAGGGTGCTCTACGTTCACTAACCTCTGATTCTTCAGGGGAGACTGGTGCAGCCAAAGCATGCCCAAGATCCTCAGAGCCCGATGGAGACCCCCTATTCCTCCTGGAATTTCTAGTCCCGGAGTTTTTAGACGGCATATTCCTAAGCCACAAAGCTGAGGTATTCCAGCCGAAATACACCAGTTACTGATAATAGTCTAGCATAAATGCTGCTATAAGAAACAGTTGGTGTCTACTAATGTGCCTTTCTAGGGGATGCCTGTATCAACCGCTTGCTGTATGCCTTTAAATGTTGCCAGCTCTGTCTCTGTACTTCATAGCCAGCTCACTACAATATTGTGTTTTTTTAAACTGCTGGGACGCCCGCACATGTGCAGAAGCGCTGCGGCGCGCACAGAGCGTCATCCCCCAGGCTCCGCCCCCTTTCCCGGCTCACCTCTATATATAGAGGCGCGTGCACGCGCACGCGCGCGGCCACGTGCGCCTTCGGCGCTAATTTCAAAAAATGGAAACAAGGGACAGGAGCCAGGGCCCCTCTTTGCCGCAGGCCGGGGGATGGACGAGCACTGCAACATGGCAGAGGAAGCAGTTTCCTATAAGAGAACTCACCATCTGCCTGGACTTTGCTCTGCTGAGAAGAAACTAGTCCACATGACAAGAAAACATTCCACAGCGGCCTCTAGTGGACAAACACAGGTACCGCAGTCTAATATATTAAATATATATATAAAACATTTTTTTTTTTCTTGACCACCATTAAAAATTATTACATTTTTTTAGTAGTTACAGGCATGCACAGAATTTTGCGGGAATACCATTAGGTAACAGACAGAAAGACAAATTAGGCTTGGGGGTCCCCCAATAGAACCAAGTTCCTGGGGGCCCCCACTTACCTGTTCCCCGCCGCAGGACTTTGTTTGGTCCACAAAAGCCCAAACTTCACCTATCACGGCAGGCATTGTAATCAAACCTTCAGGGACCGGGTTCCCAAGGATTCCACTCCCCTGGACCTGTATAGCACCCTGCACAGAAAACATCTTGGTCGTGGGTATGACCAGAGCTCTGGATCCCAGGGTCCAGCTCTCCTAAGAGAAGCATTACAGGCAAAACCTTGCTCTTCTCTGCAAGGCCCGGGTACCGACCGTTTAGCTATGAAGCTTTTTTGGTCGGATCCGGAATAGCTTACTGAGGCCCAAAAGAACCTGTACGCAAGCTCAGTGAAAAACACATGTTTCTTCTTGGCCAACACCTTAGACACTGGCAAAAAACTGAGGTGCTCCCGGATGGGAGGGGCTTATATAGGGGAGGGTACTTCCGGTTTTGGAAGTTGCCAGTGCCAGCACCTGACGGTATCTATATAACCCATTAGTAATGACTATGTCGCTCTGTGTCCCGTGATGTACGAGAAAGAAAAAACATTTGGTACCAGCGCATACATGTAATTTATCAGTGACGTCACATTCCCCTTTTAATGTTTTCAATTAACTATGCATTTGACATGGGAATATGGGCCCAACACATTTCATGAATAGACTGACAATAGTTGCAACATTTTAACAATAAACATGTATTTTTTATTCTATATAGATAACGTTTCTGAATCAAATCCTTCTTTAACATTTTCTCCACCTCAGCAAGTCTCTCGGACTCGCTGAATATGGAATGCAAATATAGCAGTATGCTTTGCGCAAAAGCGTTGACGAAGGTATGGTCGGTTGTTTGATCCCCTCTTTCACTTGAAGTGAAATAGCAGATTTATGCAAGCGGACATATACCTCTGTGTATTGTGCTAAACAATACTTTGGATAGGAGGAATCACTCAAATAAAGCACCACACACAGATGAGTACCCTACTCTGTCCCTCTCACCTGCCCACTTTAGCAACGCTCTCCTACTTGGCAGGATCAAAGGACATATATCAATTACTCAACAATCCGTTTGTATTCAGAAGAAAAAACAACTTATACTTTAAATTGGAATTCCAAGACAACAACAAACAAACACATAAAATGTAAGCATTTTTCTCTGAGCAGATGGAAGAGAATTCCCTATACTAACAACAACTTTCCCTATAGTATAGCTAAAACCCCTTTGTCCCATCTGCACCACAGCGACAACATTTATCATACATACAAAAGTACTTACCACTCTCACAATATTTGGATATAAGCAAGGGAGATTTCTAATACTGTAGACCACTTTGACTGTTTAACCTTAGGGCCAGTTCACACCACATGCAGTCCAGTGAGTTTTAAAAAAATAAAATAAAAATTCTGCAATGGCATAGTTCACACCAGTGCTTGCAGTTCCAGTGCACTTCAGTTCAAGCATCCTTCCTGCACTGGAACACTGCAAAAATGCATAAAAAACGCACTGGAGGGGTGAAAAAACACTGGACTGCATTAAAAATGCACAAAAAACGCACTGGAACGCATCAAAAATGTGCATGTAAAAAAAACACCTGGAACACATCCGGACTGCATTTCTATGGTGCAAACCGCCCCCTACAGTCAGTGTATCTACACAACAAATTATCTTATTACTTCTATGCGACAGATCGAAAAGCGAAAGTAGGTTGGATCACCGAAATATAATCCTCATTTACCATTTCAGCTCCTTGCCAAAAGGACTGCCGTGTACACTTTTCTACAGCCATCCTTCCAAAAATTTTATATTTACTTCAAGCATTACCAATTACGATCCCCACGACCTTTTTGTGTCAGGTACAAACACTCTTTACAAAATTTATATGGGCAGGGAAACGTCCAAGGATTAAACGAGACCTGCTGACGCTGCCTAAATATTCAGGGGGGATGGCCGTTCCTGATATAACAAAGTACTACCAAGCAGTGCACTTGTTGAGGGTTGTCGACTGGTGCAGACATACTGATTTTAAAAGATGGATTGATATAGAACAACAGATGAGCTCCGTTCCCCTATGCAGAGCGCCCTGGTGTTACTCAGTACTACCGATCTCGCTCAGGAAACATCCTACAATAGGCACAACTTTACGAGTTACAGTAAAGATCTGCCAAAATGTGAATTTTTCTTCAAAACAATCACCCTTGTTTCCCATTTTGGGAAATCCTAGTTTCAACCCAGGCATGAAAGGAGGAGCATTTCAAAATCTAAAAGAAAAGGGCCTATATCAGGCCTCACATTTTCTTATTTCGGAAAACTGGCCAACTGTTAAAATTCTGACTCAGGTAGGGGGGTTATTTGAAATAAACTTTTGGCAAGCTTTACAAATTAATCATTTCATGAGATCCCTGGGTCCACCTATAAATTTTCAACGACAATTAACGGCTTTCGAATCACTTTGCAATGAGAAGGAACCACTCTTTCAGAGGATCTCTAAGATGTATAGATTGCTAAATAAACCCCCAGATGATTTTGAGATGTCGTACATTAGTAAATGGGAGAAGGATCTAAATAGGATTTTTACCCCACTTCAACGTAAACAGATTATCTATCTGACATTGAACTCCTCAGTCTGTACGCGGATTCATTATTATACCCCTGTACGACTTCATAAAATTTCTAATGAAAACTCGGACAGGTGTTGGAGATGTGGGGAGGAAAGAGGATCACTATTACATATATTTTGGTCATGTAAAATAATAAGATCATACTGGACGGAGATCCAAAGAATTATACAAGAGCTTACGGACTTACAGCTACCGGATGACCCTGCACTCTTTCTCCACTGCTCACAGACACCTGTTCAGACTTATAAAAGATCACTACTGTGTCATATGATTAATGCTGCTAAAGCAGGGATTCCGTTGCATTGGAGAGATACTAAACCTCCATCAGTTTTAGAATGGTTAAATAGGATTAGAGAGACAGAGGCCATGGAGGACTTGGTTCTCTCAGCGGAAAATAAGAAATTCCAATATGAACAAACTTGGAGTAGGTGGAATCTCTATAGGAATTCGGAAAAGGGCAAGAGATTACTGGAGGAAGAATAGTAGAATGAGGAGTATTTAATGGGAAGTATATATATTATATATATGGACTACTTAAAGGAGATGTGCACCCTGTGCTGTGTACTTGATAGCCTTGCCATCTCCCTCTCTCCTCTTGGATATTTTTGGAAATTTATTTTTTATTTATTTTTTCCTCCCCCACCCCTCTCCTCTTTTTACCCGGATGCAGGGATGGGAGGGAGGATGGGAGTGGGGCTGGGGAATGAGTTTGGGGAATTGGGGGAGGTTTGAAATACATTTTGTCAATATTTATATTTATCCCCAGTATATGGGGAAATGTTTTGCTTGTTGCTTTTTTCTTTGTGAACGACAAAACTTGGAAAAATAAAGAATATATAAAAAAAAAGAAAAATACCTCCACCACATAATTATAACATATGATAACGTTATCAAGACGCAGATGGCCACAACAAACAAACATTCATTCATTCAACCCTCATACATATCATATACCAGCTGGCAATGAAGTGAACCCCTAAAAAAGGAAATTTCCCATGTATATATAGAAAGCAAAAAAATTCTAGTTGATCTTTAGGCTTTAGAAAAATCTTCAGCTGGAGACACTGGTACTGTGTATAGAAACTGATTACAGACAGTCCTAGATGGATAAAGGAGGAAAAGCACAGGAGGGGGGGCCTTAGGTGTTGGTGGTACCAGAACACTGTAAGCCCTCACAGATACTCAAGGTGGGCGCTGGAACGGGCCCTGCTGTGAAATATTATATCAAGAATTGTAATTACATGCCCCTGTTGAAAAGGGGTAGAAAAATTGGGCCTTTGGTGGTGGTGGTGCCACAACACTGTAAGCCCTCACAGTTACTCTTGGTGGGCGCAGGAATGGGCCCTGCTGTGAAATATTAGATCAAAAATTGTAATTACATGCCCCAGTTAAACAGTGGTAGAAAAATTGGGTCTTAGGCAGTGATGGTGGTGCCACAACACCGTAACCCCTCACAGATACTCTAGTTGAGCACAGGAACGAGCCCTGCTGCAAAATATTACAGCAAAAATTGTAATTACACGCCCCTGTTAAACAGGGGCAGAAAAATTGGGCATTAGCCACTGGTGGTGGTGCCCAGAACCAAAAAATTTCTTAGAAGCTACCAACATGAACATTAAGGAAGAATAGGATAGTCACTCAGCATAACAGGATAATCACTCAGCATCAGCATAGGCAGTCATGAAGGGATTTCACATTCATAAAAAAAAATATCGGTTACATCAGCATCAGGTGCTTGGTAGCTGGTGATCCAAGACTGATTCATTTTTATGAAGGTGAGTCGATCAACCAAGTCGGTGGACAGGCACACTCTGTGATCGGTTACAAAGCCTCAAGCAGCATTAAATGTGCGTTCCGAAAGAACGTTGGATGCAGGACAGGCCAGTAGCTCAATTGCATTCTGTGCAAGCTCTGGCCAGTGATCCATCCTCAAGACCCAGTAACCCAGAGGATTTTCGGTTGGAAAGGTCTCCAAGTCTGATCTTGCCCCTAGGTATTCCTGCACCATGTAAATCAGACGCTGGCGATGGTTGCTGGAACCGATCATACCTTGGGGCTGCGGACTAAAAAATTGTCTGAACGCATCGGTCAGACGGCCACCTTTCTCCACCGCTCCTTCTGTGACTGACCGAAGCCTCTGCAACATGTTGTGCAGGAGGACCAGGAAATTGTAACCTTCCAGGCTCTGGAAACGCGTTGCACAAACCTTTCTGCAAGGCCTCCCAAAGATGTTTCATCCTCTGCTCCCTCTGCCACGGCTGGATAAGTTCCGCAACCTTACCCTTGTAACGTAGATCATGAAGGGTTGCCAGCCAGTAATGATCCTCTCCTTGATCACACGAATCCAAGGGTCCTTTTGCAGGCTTTGCAGGATCAGGGAGGCCATGCAGCGTAGGTTTGCTGAGGCATTCGGTCCGGAGTCCTCTGGGTCACTAAGGATGACATGATCCGCAGCCACATCCTCCCAGCCATGTACAAGTCCATGGGTTTCTGGGGACTGTAAACGATCCCTTGAAGACTGCTGCTGATGCTGAGTGCTAGGCTTCACCTTCATTCAGACACAATCCTCCTCCTCCTCCTCCTCTTCCTGTGTGATCGGCGGGCCCACAGGAACACTGTCTGGATAAAGGGGGCCTTGAGAGGTAAGGAAGTCCTCCTCTTCCTCCCTCTGTTCTGCCTCAAGTGCCCTGTCCATTATTCCACGCAGGGTGTGCTCCAACAGGTACACAAGAGGGACAGTATCACTGATGCATGCACTGTCACTGCTCACCATCCTCGTGGCCTCCTCAAATGGTGACAGGACAGTGCATGTATTCTTGATCATGAGCCACTGGCGTGGTGAAAAAAGCCAAGCTCCCCTGACCCTGTCCTGGTGCTATAGTCGCACAGGTACTCATTGATCGCCCTCTGTTGCGTGTGCAGCCTCTGCAGCATGGCCAATGTTGAGTTCCATCTGGTGGGCATGTCACAGATTAGGCGGTTCTTGGGCAGGTTGTATTCCTTTTGGAGGTCAGCCAGCCTAGCACCGGCATTATATGACCGGCGGAAATGCACAAAGACTTTCCTGGCCTGCCTCAGGAGATCCTGTAAGCCCGGGTACCTGCACAAGAACCGCTGCACCACCAAATTAAGGACGTGAGCCAAACAGGGCACATGGGTCAGGTGTCCCTGTCGGAGGGCGGAGAGGAGGTTGGTGCCATTGTTGCAAGCCACCATTCCTGGCTGAAGCTGGCGTGGCGTCAACCGCCTCTGAGCCTGCCCCTGCATAGCTGACAGAATCTCTGACCCAGTGTGGCTCCTGTCCCCTAACACATCAGCTCAAGCACCGCATGGCATCTTTTTGCCTAAGTGCTTGCGTAGCCCCTTGAAGGCCTACGGAGCACCGCTGGTTCCGAGGACAAATCTATAGAGGAAGAGGCCATGGAGGAAGAAGAGGCGTGGAGGAGAGAGCTGTGTCAGAATCACCACTAGTAGAATTTTGGAGGCGGGGTGGCGGAACAAGCTCCCACAATACTGCACCCTGTCCTGCATCCTTCCCATCTGCCAGCAGAGTCACCCAGAGCACCGTGAAAGATAGGTAACGTCCCTGTCCATGCCTGCTGGACCATGAGTCAGCGGTAATATGCACCTTACCGCTGACCGCCCTGTCCAGCAAGACAAAGACATTGCCTTCCACATGCCGGTAGAGAGCCGGAATCGTTTAGGAACCTGCCACTGAGGTACCGCACATTCCACAAATTCACGAAAGGGCGCAGAGTCTACCAGCTGAAAAGGCAGCAGTTGGAGTGCTAGCAATTTAGCCAAGCTAGCATTCAACCGCTGGGCATGTGAATGGCTGGGACCGAATTTCTTTTGCCAGTTTAGCAACTGGGGTAGGGAAATTTGCCTGCTACAATCGGATGTTGGTGTAGTGATAGCAGACTGCTCGCAAGTACTTGGCATTGGCACACCTAATGCTACACCTTTATTCCTCTCAGTGCAGGTTTGTGAGAGGACTGAAGGTATAGTGGGGTTGGAAATCCCAGTTGATGAGGAGCAAGGAGAGGTCCACCTTGTTCTTTGGTGTGGGTCTTTTAAGTACGCTTGCCAATGGACTGCATGGCAGGTCGACATATGTCTGGTCAAGCATGTGGTGCCCAAGCGGCTGCTGTTTTGGCCACGCTTGATACGCTTCAGACATATGTTGCAAACAGCAACGGTGCGATCTGCTGCACATATCTCAAAAAAGGCCCACACCGAAGAACTTTTGGATCAACTGCCTGCCTGTAGTGTATTAGGAACAGAACAATAGAAACAGTCTGCAGTGAGATCTAGATGCACACTGTGCACAGGATACAGTATACTGAATATACTGCAGCAAACTGAATCCACTGCCTGCCTGTACTTACATTTCTACAGAAGTCCTACAAGACACTGTTGGCTACTATATATAACTACACCGTAGAGATAATTTTTATGGCTTATCTGTTCTGCCCTTGTGTGGCCATGTGGGGGCCCCTCTGCGCCTTATGCTGCCATAGCTCCCGGAAAGGATGCCCCCTTGGATGCCCCCTTGCAGCTCTCAATGCTGCACTTCCACATGTTGGTTGTAAGTATTCCCTTTAAAGGTGCAATTTACATTCTTTTTGGTGCTTGTTCCATCTCCTAGGCAGTGTCCCAAAACCTATATATTTCATTCCAGATATTGACATTGCTGCTCCTGATGAGTGGATTTGAGCCTCGTATATGCAATGTTTCACACCGATCAAGCCACTAACATGTTTTACATGCATAATTTTATATGATCACGAGTTTTAATTTTGATACATTAGGAAGTTCTCAGGTTGTGTAGGCAAAACCCCTTCCACTGTCATGTAATTATCATGTTCCTTTTGTACATATATGAAATTTTACTGTGAGATTATTTATTGTTTGTATGAACTTGTATGGTTAATAAATCGACTGTGTTTTACTCCTCACTGACGACTGCGTGCTTCACTCAAAGTTCCGCCTTCCCTTCTTTTGTATAGTATATTAGGAAGAGCACAAGAGGAACGGTCTTCAGTGAGATATACCTGCAAAGGATACAGTATACTGACTGAATATACTGCAGCTAACTGAATCAACTGCCTGCCTGTAGTATTTTAGGAAGAGCACAACAGGAACGCTCTGCAGTGAGATCTAGCTAAACTGTATACAGTGTATATATATATATATATGTAAAATGGGGGAACTAATGCGCAAACCAAAGGGGGGGGGTGAATATCACTAAACTAAAAAGTAGCAGCCACCTGAAGTGTGTTCACACACTGATATCAGTATAAAAAAAGCGAGGGGTAACAGGGGCGCTTACTACAAATAATAACTAACTAAATATTTCAACGTGTAAAAAATCTTCAAATACACATAATAATTAATACAAGGAACACTTCCTAAAATAAATAAACCATGAATGACTCTTCATAAAAGTGCAAATTATAGCAAGCAGTGCAAAATTAGTGAAGGTGCAACAATCCAGTGCAAAATTAACTCCTGAAAGGATGTCCGTGTAAGCAGGATATATTATCACACAATAAAAGATATTAAATAAAATATAAACCATCAAAAGTAAAAATTGAAAAAATATATATAAAAAAATATAAATGCAAAAAACAGTCTTATGTGCAAATAGGCAATCCCCAAGCCAAGTGCAAAAATTATAATAAACAGTCCTTCGTGCTGGAAAAACTCTGGAACACAATCCACAGCAATGTGCATGTAAATCCAAAAAAAAGTGCAAATGCAAGCAAAAATCTTTATATTGCAATGATATCCAATGTGCAGAGTGCTTTATCCAGTGCTTGTGCCAAACATTTCCCCCAGCCTCTCACCTTAATAGGCTTAAACATAAGCCTTTCTGTAATATCCCTTTGAGACGGTCCCTGCTCTCTTTTTCTTGCGGTCCCACCTCCTAGTTCCTATGCTCAAACAAAACATAGAAGACACTCCATAGTGTAGTATTTCCCAAACAACAGCTTTTATTAATAAGGTAAAACACTCACATTTAGGGAGAATATAAACAGCATAAACTGACAGTGTGTGTCATGAGTACTCACCGAGGCCGAGATGCTGAGAGCGGCTCCCCTTGCAGCTGAGCGCACTCCACCCCTGGAGGTGATATAGTAGGTGGAAGGCACGGAGAGGCACGGGTCGCCAGCAGGTTTAGGTGACTTGAGTCGTGACCACTGGAAGGAAACTGGAGCACTGTGTCATGGTCAGCTGGGTACCAATCTGGTGTGAGAGGCCAGGCTGGGACTCAAACACGAGAAGGCAAGCGAGGTAGTCCTTTAAGCAGGCCGAGGGTCAAACACAGGAAGCAGGCAAAGTGGAGAAGTCCTTAGGCAAGCCGGGGGTCAAACACAGGAAGCAGGCAGAGTAGAGAAATCCTTAGGCAAGCCGGCGGTCAAACACAGGAAGCAGGCAGAGTAGAGAAGTTCTTAGGCAAGCCGGGGGTCAAAAACAGGAAGCAGGCAGAGTAGGTCCAGAACAAATCGGGTCACAACAGGTAGTCACAAGATAGCAGGATACTGAAGCAGGAACACAGGAAGCTGAAAGACAAACCAGCAACTCCTCTGAGCACTTGCTAAGCTTTTATAGGCAGCCAGGAAGTCATGTGATTTCTCTGACAGCTTCTCACTGTCAACTTTGCTGCCATCTTGTGTTCAAAGTATAATATGTTTCTTATAATATGCTTCTCTGACAGTGTGTCTGCAGGAAAGACTTCCGGGTTCGGCCGCACCCGGAAGTGATGTCACCAAGGCTCTCTGTCCTATCCTCACGCGTATCGTGACTGTCCACGTCACTTTTTCAAAGGAATATATATACAGTGGGTACGGAAATTATTCAGCCCCTCTTAAATTTTTCACTCTTTGTTATATTGCAGCCATACCCTAAGCACACAGCTAAAATAACGAAGGAGTGGCTTCACAACAACTCCTTGACTGTTCTTGAATAGCCCAGCCAGAGCCCTGACTTAAACCCAATTGAGCATCTCTGGAGAGGCCTAAAAATGGCTGTCCACAAATGTTTACCATCCAACCTGACAGAACTGGAGAGGATCTGCAAGGAGGAATGGCAGAGGATCCCCAAATCCAGGTGTGAAAAACTTGTTGCATCTTTCCCAAAAAGACTTATGGCTGTATTAGATCAAAAGGGTGCTTCTACTAAATCCTGAGCAAAGGGTCTGAATACTTAGAACCATGTGATATTTAATTTTTTTTTATAAATCTGCAAAAATGTCAACAATTCTGTGTTTTTCTGTCAATATGGGGTGCTGTGTGTACATTAATGAGGAAAAAAAATTAACTTAAATGATTTTAGCAAATGGCTGCAATATAACAAAGAGTGAAAAATTTAATGGGGTCTGAATACTTTCCGTACCCACTGTATATATATATATATATATATATATATATATATATATATATATATATATACATATACACAAAGCCTGGCATGTGTATATATATATATATATATATATATATATATATATATATATACAAAATATACTGGAGCTAACTGAATCAACTGCCTGCTAAAGCTAGCTAACTGAATCGCCTGCCTGCTCAATCTATCTAAATGAAACTAAATGACACTCTGTCTCTCTCTCTATCTCTCTCTCAACGCCGCAAGACACTACACAAGGCCGACGTGCAGGTGGCCTTTTATAGTGTGGGGCGTGCACTTAATCCCCTGAGCCATAATTGGCCAAAGGCAACCTGCCTTTGGCCAATTATGGCTCTCTGTGCTAACAGCGCTGTGATTGGCCAAAGCATGCGGGTCATAGTGCATGCTTGGCCAATCATCAGCCAGCAATGCACTGCGATGACGCAGTGAATTATGGGCCGTGACGCGCCGCTCGAATTTGGCGCGAACGCCCATAATGTTCGATCTTTGTCGAACGATCGAACAGCCGATGTTCGACTCGAACTCGAAGCTCATCCCTAGTGAGGAGTGAAAAATGTGGGTGGAACTCCGCTTTATAGCCTAAATGTGCATGGACACATAGGCTAACATGCAGGGGAGCTTAGATGCAGGAAAAAAAGGCCAGACATCCCTAGAAGCAGCTTTAAAAACGTGTGCATGAGGCCTTAAAGTTTTTTTTTATATGTGTACTGTCTCTTTAAAGGGCTTAGGATCTCCTGAAAAAAAACAGAACAGGAAATATAAAATTTTTATATTTAATTTTGAATACCCAATCATGTGTGACAAAAATAAAAAGTTTATTGCTAGCTAACAGTTGGTTGAGGGACATGATCATTTACTTTGTTAGTTGAACAACCTCTACTTCTTTAGTAATTTGACCAGATTTTCAGACCCAATCATGTGTGAGAAATGTAAAAAAAAGTTTATGGCTAGCTAATGGTTGGTTGATTGACATGATCGTTTTTTTCTTTATCGTACATCACGGGACACAAAGCAGCCATAGTAATTACTATGTGGGTTATACACCACCTATAGGTGAATGGACACTGGTACACTCAAAAGACAGGAAGTCCCCATCTATGTAGCCACTCCCATACAGGGAGTACCTCAGTTTTTTCGCCAGTGTCTAAGGTGTTGGTCACGGTTAATGATGTGCTAAGAGAGCTCCGTTAAGAAGATCCTTGACAGGATCAAGGGGCCATGCTATCGGTTCCATTCAAAGTGCCAAAAAAGGCCAAAGTGAATGGTACTCGAGGAAGAAGACAAGGTTGCTGCCTGTAGTGCTCCTCTTTTGAGGGCTGGACCCTGGGATCCAGCTCCTTGGTCACATATGCTATACCAAAGGTTGCTGTGGCAGGGTGCTGTACAGGTTCAAGGGAGAGGATCCCATATACAAAGGGGGGACCCAAGTCCTTGAAGGTCTGTCATGAGAAAGCTTGCCGTGATGAGTGAAGTTTGGATTCCTGTTATCTACAGAGTCCTGCGGCGGGAATGGTAAGTCTGCATTTGTTTGCAGTTTCTCTTTAAAAAAGAGAGATCTGACTGTCTGTTCTCCCGGTGGCCATTGGGAGCAGTGTGCTGTTCAATCATTCTATGTGCTCTTACTCATGCGGGCTGCTGTTTCTCCCCCAGCAACTAGAGGCGCAGGTTTGCTCAAGTCTAGCCTATTTTTATATAGGCAGGAAGAGGAAGGGCGGCCATGCCATGTGGTGGCAGGTTCAGATAGGCCTTGGAGACAGAACGGCGGCCCGTGAGTGTGTGAGTACTTGCTATGGGAGAACTGGGTGCAGACAAGTCATGATTACATGCTGCATATTTTCTGCCTTACCGAGGGGCGTGTACATCTGTAAGTAGATACACCCCAGGATGATTAGCAGTTCACTTTAAAAGTGTTATTAACTGCTTGTAGGCAGGAACAGCATAATATACGTGCTTGCAAATTTATTGCTTAAATGCATGCTTTAAAGTACATGTTTGAAAAAACATGAGCATGAGTGCATTTTAAGGAGTTGTATCTCCAGTATAGTGCATATGTGCTTGGTATACTGCAGGTCTAAGTATGGGACCAACTGCAGTTGAGCAGGTGCTTTCTAGCTAAAGCACACGATTGCTGGAGCGCACAGTCGCTGGAGCACACAGTTGCTGAAACGCATGATTGCTGAAACGCACGGTTGCTGAAGATATCTGTTTTTACCGGTTCACATGTTTGCATAAAAATACATGATCATGGGTGTACAAAATGCATGTTTGGACATGTTTGTGTAAAAAAAAAAAAAAACATGTTATTGATGATCACATAAAGACGCGTGATCACATAAGGTGACAGGATCGCTTAAAGATACATCGTCACATAAAGATGCATGTTTATGTTTATGTTTGTATAGATATACATGGTTTTTACATGGTCGCATAAAAATGCTTGATCACATAAAAATGCTTAGTTGCATAAAGATGCTTGATCACACAGAGATGCTTGATCGCATAAATATGCTTGATCACACAAGGGTGCTTGATCGCACAGAGAGGCTTGATTGTGCAGAGAGGCTTGATCGCACAGAGATGCTTAATCACATAAAGATGCTTGATCGCATAAGGATGCTTGATCACCTAAAGATGCATGATTGCCTAAAGATACATGGTTGCATAATGAGGCATTTTAATACAAGTTTGCTTAAATAGACATGATTCCTCATGATCGCATAAGAATACGTGTCTGCATAGATACGTGTTGCGTAATGTTGCATAACACGTTTCATAAACGCATGCTTGCTTTGCAAAGATGCTTGTTCCATGGCACACGTGTTCCATGAATGCGTGTGTACAGCGCACACTTTTCATATTTTGCCTAAAAGCATATTTGTAACTCATGCTTCCATAAACGCACGCTTCCATAGAGGCATATTGCTTTAACACGTGCTGCATACATATGTTTATTTACATTAAAACTGTATACATATGTACTTGTTTTTTTTGTTCTGGGACTAGTTACCTATGTGTTTATTTGCATAGGACTACAGAAGTGCCTAAGGGCAGAAGCCTACAAAACAGAGTCCCAAGGCCTCCTTTTGAAGGGGCGCCCCCGCTCGATTAACTGGGGGAAGACTTCTGTGGTTTTTAGGGGCTTGCCAAGAAGAGATCCTAGACGGATGGGTCATCTCTAGGCTACAAACTAGAATTTCAGAATATTCCTCCGGTTCACTTTCTAAGTTCGAACGTCCCCAAAGACCCAGTGAAAAGAAGGTCTTTATTTCTGGCGCTAGACCGATTGATGTCTCAGGGTGTAATCATAGAAACCCCCTCAGAAGAGCAGGGTATGTGGTTTTATTCAAATCTCTTCACGGTACCGAAACCGATTGGAGATGTCAGACCCATTCTAGGTCTCAAAGATCTGAATCGGTTCCTAAACATCCGCTCCTTTCACATAGAGTCAATCCGGTCAGTCGTTTCCAACTTGCGGGGAGGAGGATTTCTAGCGTCAATAGACATCAAAGACGCATATCTGCATGTGCCGATTTTTTCCCGCTCACCAGAAGTTTCTGCGTTTTGCGGTAGAACACCGCCACTTTCAGTTCTTCCCTTACCCTTTGGGTTGGCCACCGCTCCTCGAGTATTTACAAAGGTTCTGGCCCCTCCTTTGGCGAGACTAAGGGCCCAGGGTATAGCAGTAATGACATACCTGGACGACCTGTTGCTGGTGGATCAGTCAGTGGCTCGGTTAAACCAGGGTGTGTCCAGCACGGTCAAGTATCTGGAACACCTGGGTTGGATTCTCAACCTAAAAAAAAATCATTCTTGCGTCCGGTAAGGAGGCTGGAGTATTTAGGTCTGGACACAGCCCAAAGAAGAGTGTTTTTGCCTCAGACAGAAGCAGTTCTCTATGCCCGGTTTCATTAAAGACTGTTGCAGAACAGTATTCTGTCTGCCTGGAACAAAGAGACACAAGCCTGGGATTACCCAATGTGTCTGGCCCCAAGGGGTTCCAGAGTCTCAATTGGTGGTTGATAATCAAAATTTTGCAGAAGGTAGTAACAACGGATGCCAGCCTCTTGGGCTAGGGTACAGTCCTGGAAGAAACCACTGTCCAAGGGAAGTGGCCAGAGTCCGAGAAGACCTCGCCCATCAACATCCAAGAGATTCGGGCGGCACGACTAGCTCTAATAGCCTGAACGTTCAGGTTGAGAGGTTGTCCCGTCAGGATACAATCCAACAATGCCATGGCAGTGGCCTATATCAATCACCAAGGGGGCACCAGAAGCCATACAGCCCAAAAGGAGGTGAATCATATTCTGGCCCTGGGCAGAGGAGCATGTGCCTTGCCTATCTGCAGTCTTTATTCCTGGAGAATTGGCAGGCGGATTTCTTGAGCCGTCAACAAATATTCCCTGGAGAATGGGCTCTACATCCCAATTTTTTTTCTGGCCATATGCCAAAGATCAGTTTTTACTGATTTATGCATTCCCCCCCAGTTCAGCTGCTACCGCGGCTTCTTCACACAATCAAAGAGGAACGGAAGCCCGTAATTCTAGTAGCCCCGGCATGGCCTAGAAGATCCTGGTATGCAGAGATTGTTAGGATGACAGTAGGGAGTCCATGGACTCTTCCATATCGCCTGGACCTGCTATCGCAAGGGTCGGTGTTCCATCCTGTCTTACAATCGCTAAATTTAATGGTTTGGCTATTGGAGCCCACGTTCTAAAGAATCAGGGGCTTTCAGGTTCAGTGATAACTACCCTGATTAATTTAAGGAAGCTGGCCTCAAGGACCATTTATTATAGGGTCTGGAAGGCATATATTTCTTGGTGTCAAACCAAAAGATGGCATCCTCTGAAGTATGTCATAGGTAGAATTCTTGCCTCCCTACAGTTGGGGGTAGAAATGAAGCTGGCCTTGAGCACAATCAAGGGTCAGATTTCGGCCTTGTCAGTGTTTTTTTTTCAAAGGCCGCTTGCTTCGCATTCTTTGGTCCGGGCCTTTATACAAGGGGTAACACATATGGCTCTGCCGGTTAGGACACCCTTGTGCCCATGGGATTTGAATCTGGTTCTGTCAGTTTTACAAAAACAGCCGTTTGAGCCGATACGCAATATTTCCTTCTTTTGACAAGGAAATGAGTGTCCACAAACTGTACCATGTCTATTCTGAGATAGTAATCCCAGCTCTGATCCATATACATGGTGATGCTGGCTCTAATCCTCACATGCGAGTATATCAAACAATCATGTCATAGAAAGTGAGCTTGGGACCAAAGTGGAGATAAACATTGAGAGTCTCCTCTAGGTAAGGTTTTAGGTTTAGGTTTAGCCCCAGCATCAAACTAGCTCCTCTCCCTCTTTAAAAGTAACAATTTTAGACATTTTAACTTTTGGACTATAGAAAATATTTAGTATTTTATATTCTGGAAGGTTGGAGGCTACAATAAAGGCTCATAGGATGAAGACTGAATTGCCAGAATATGTGGGGATATAGTGTATTGGGTGCTGCTTACCTGCTTTATTATCTTTGAGGCAAATTGGATAGTGAGAGATGTCTAGCATTTATGTCTCTAGAGAACTGGCAAATTTCTGTGTCATTTGGCAGGTAAGGGCCTGTACATAAATACTCTTATTAGCTTTTGTAGGTGTCAAAACTATGACTGCAATCGATGGGTAGATGATAATCAACCAATTTCTAAACCCCAGTGTACAGACTGTCTGTGAATGTGTTTCAGTTTTGCAAAGTGATAATAAGCATTGAAGTTATAGGTTTAGGTTCAGCCCCAGCTTCAAAAGTAGCTCTTCTGCTTCTTTAAAAGAAAAAATCTACAGTTTTGCTTTCGGAAGTCAGAATTTCATGAAGTTTATGGGGTAAAGACTGCATTGCAAGAATAGGTGGGCACATTGGATATTGGTGACTACTCGGTGCTGCTTGCCTAGTATATAATATATCTCATTGTTCAAAAGGCAATATGGATAGTGAAAGGTGTGTAATGTTTCTGTATTTCTGTATCTAGAGGGCTGACAATTTCCTGTGGCTCTTTACAGCTAATGGCCTGCTTATAGACACACTCATTATCTGTAGTAGGTGTCAACGCAATCTTGGATTACTGTAAGTGAAAGGAGGGCCTCTCTGTTTCTGCAACTTTGAAAGCACAAATTTACATCCATTTGTTGGATGCTCTTTAAAAATGCCCTGATGGATGTTTGTAGCTATACTGCTGGAGTAGCGCAGAGTAAGAATAGACAACATTACGAAATCTTGACTGTGTATATGTTCTCCTTTTTGTATTTAATTCTGCCAGTAAAACAAGGAAAAAATACTATATTAAACTGAATGAACTGTTAAAAGAAAAGAAAAAAACATTGGAATAAACCTACTGTAAACTATCCTGAATTATCTTATTTTTTTTTTATTTTTTTTATAATTGACAGCTTTTTTATTAGATTTCAACATATGTCATACAGTGGTTTAAAACATAAACAAAAGAGAATAAAGAAATAAAATGGAATTAGTAGTCACCAACAGCTCTGGAATGGGCATGCAGGTCTACATATTACAAAATTAACACACAAACCACAGACATAGATCAACAAAGAACAGCGCTATGTATCAGGCAGAGGTAGCGCTGAAGTAATTACAGCGCAGGATTCTCTAACAAAACAGACCATCAATAGGGTCCGTGATTTACATTTGCGTGGCCCGCTATTCCAGAGAAAAAAGAAAAAGAGAAGAGAAAAAGAAAAGTAATAAAAAGAAGAAGAGAGAGAGGAAAGGGGGGGTGAGAGGAGAGGGGAAGAGCAAGGAAAGGGTATAAGAAAGTCCCACAGAAGGGCGCGTCTCTCCTGGGCTTCAAGCGATCGTGTTGTACAGAACAGAGGGGGGGGTCTCATGAGATCATGGGGGGTCTATTCGTTAATGCCATAGTTCCCACGTTGCTGTATGTCGGTCCACCCGGTCCGCCAGCCTAGCCGTCATGGACTCCATGACCTCCACATCCTTAATTCTGGAATAAAGATCAGATGGAGATGGAGGGTTTCGTTGTTTCCAGTAAAGGGCTACTAGACATCTGGCTGCTGTTAAAATTTGTGTGGCCAACTTTTTAGCTAGTGTGGAAAGTTTAGGAGGGGGGAGGCCCAGTAAAAATAACTTAGGGGAGAGAGGGATATTTACCTGGAACAGCCGGTGAAGCAGTCCCTGGACCGAATGCCAATAGGGCTGGAGGAATGGATAGCTCCAGTAAATATGAAGTAGCGTGCCCCGGTCCTGAAGACACCTCCAGCAGCGATCCGAGGCCGATGGAAAAATAGCATGCAGGTGTGACGGAGTCAGGTACCAGTGGAAGAGTACCTTGTATGTGTTCTCTTTGTAAAGAGTACACATAGAACTCTTGGCCGCCCAAGACCATATGGTGGCCCATTGTTCAAGGGTTAGCTCCTCTCCAAGGTGTTCCTCCCATCTACGCATGTATGATTTAAATGGAGCCTGCGCCAATTAATATACTAAATATTTGCTATATATAAGCTGCACCTCAAATTACAGTGAAATACTGAGATCAATAGTGAAAATAGTGAGAGAAGAGGGCGCTAATATGTAGGAGTAAATCTAAATTCATTATAAAACGGTAGACATATATAGAATCAAAAACAATATAATCTCCCCACTTAAATTAATTAGTGCTGTGTATAAAAATCAACCAGTGTGTACAAAAAAATATATTCAAATTAATTTGTGAACAACAAAAATTGACTATCATATAAATCAATACAAACAATGTAAAAATTCAATTGAAACTTATTGCAAATAAAGTCCAAACCAATGAACCCCCAAACAAGGGTTAATAAATGCAAATAAATGTCCCACAAGAAAAAGTGTTGTATAAACACCAAATAAATCCACTTCAAACAACGTATTGTGAAAAATCCAATGTGACTCTTGAGAAAAATGAAGATCCACCTTCACCAATAATAATATTGACACCCGATAGTGCACATTAAGTAAGGATGGCAGCTTACCGCAGCAAATTGACCCTTTTAATTAAAAAAAGAAGTCAAACAGGCTTTCAGCAAGTTCCAATTGCTAAGGATCAGCGAAATGTTGTCCACCATGCAGGTAACGATAACACTTGGATTCAGTGGTATATAATCAGAAAAAGGAGAAGCGAGCAATAGCGTGATACCGTTTTTTATTGCGTATAAAATTTCTAAAAAGCCAAAATCATGCTTACATGGTTATGTGCCCCGACCCGGCACTGAGGCTGTAAAGGCGTAGGGATAACGAATGAGAGTCCTGTGGATACTGGCGTGCGCTCCACCACTATGGAGCAGACAACCAGTTGGACCGGAAGTGACGTCAATTGCGTGACCTGTATTGCGCTTCGACGTACGTTTCGGGTTCCGTCATCAGGAAGCGCTACAGGTCACGCTGTGAATGCCATATTTATGTCACTCATAATTAGAATATGGGAGGGGATATACAAACAGCCTCTGTCCCAACCCGGCAATGGTTACATGGAACGTACTAATGGCGTTTGTATTACTTTACACAATTAAGAATGAACTTTAATATGCAAGAAATTATATATAATAATTATTTATAAAATACATAAATAAAACTGTTATATAATAATAAAAATTAAATTAAAAATAAAAATAAAAATAAATAAAATAATTTGTTATAAAAAATCCCCCAATAGGGGATTCATACTAAAATACTTTAAAAATTACAAAAAGACCCTGCTGGCATGAAGACCTTATTCATTAGTAAGAAAGCAATTTAAATCCAGCTCAATGTTTAAACCCAACGGCTGCATCGATCGAAGCCATTGAGTCTCATTCTGTGATATTGCCTTCTTGAGGTCTGTTCCTCTCCAGTGCCCTGCCATCTTATCAATCCCATAGAATGTCATTTGCCCAGGATCCTGGTCGTGGAATTGGGCAAAATGTCGAGAGACACTGTGATTAGGAAAGCCCTTTAAAATGTTACTCACATGTTCATTAATCCTGACCTTTAGTTCTCTAGTGGTCCTCCCCACATATTGAAGGGAACATGGACATTCTAAAACATATGTGACATACTTAGAGTCACAAGTAATAAGTGGTTTAATCTCAAATTCTTGACGCGTAACATTCGATCGGAATTTACTAATTTTCCTTGTATTTCTCCTGGTTTTCCGGCAGGATTTGCACCAGGTGCAATAATAGAAACCTGAACTGTCTAAAAAGGTAGAGGATTTTTTAGGGGGATCAGGTATATTAGGTGCAATGATGTTGCGTAATATTGGAGCTCTCCTATATATGAATTTTGGTTTTGGAGGTAAAATTTGGGCCAAATCTCCATCTTTAAGGAGAATGGGCCAAAACTTTTTGAAGGTTTTTTCCACATCCCTATACTGTCGGTGGAAACCTGAAAAAAAGGCTAGATCACCAGAGAAGGGGGGTTTCTTTTTTGAACTTAGTAAGGATTCCCTATCCATCAAACACACCTCATTTTTTATTTTTTCAAGTGTGTGTAAGGGATAGCCCTTCTCTATAAATTTCTCAATAAGAGTGGTGGATTGAGATTCAAAGTCTGATATTTGATCGCAATTTCGCCTAATGCGCATCAGTTGCCCTTTAGGGACCGCCCCCAACCACTGAGGGTGATGGCAACTGGATGTGGGCACAAAACCATTTCTATCTGTAATTTTAAAATAGGTTTTCGTGCCCACCCTTCCCTCTTTTTTAACTAATGTTAGGTCCAAATAGTTGATGGAGTTGAAGCTGCTTTCCGCTGTGAATTTAAGGCCATAATGGTTAACATTCATGGCCCTAAGGAAATCCTCGAACAGGGGTAATGGCCCCTCCCATAACAGGATAATATTGTCTATATATCTTCTGTAATATATCAGAATATATTCTTTTATTTATTTTTATTTTTATTTTTAATTTTATTTTTATTATTATATAACAGTTTTATTTATGTATTTTATAAATAATTATTATATATAATTTCTTGCATATTAAAGTTCATTCTTAATTGTGTAAAGTAATACAAACGCCATTAGTACGTTCCATGTAACCATTGCCGGGTCAGGACAGAGGCTGTTTGTATATCCCCTCCCATATTCTAATTATGAGTGACATAAATATGGCATTCACAGCGTGACCTGTAGCGCTTCCTGATGACGGAACCCGAAACGTACGTCGAAGCGCAATACAGGTCACGCAATTGACGTCACTTCCGGTCCAGCTGGTTGTCTGCTCCATAGTGGTGGAGCGCACGCCAGTATCCACAGGACTCTCATTCGTTATCCCTACGCCTTTACAGCCTCAGTGCCGGGTCGGGGCACATAACCATGTAAGCATGATTTTGGCTTTTTAGAAATTTTATATGCAATAAAAAACGGTATCACGCTATTGCTCGCTTCTCCTTTTTCTGATTATATACCACTGAATCCAAGTGTTATCGTTACCTGCATGGTGGACAACATTTCGCTGATCCTTAGCAATTGGAACTTGCTGAAAGCCTGTTTGACTTCTTTTTTAATTAAAAGGGTCAATTTGCTGCGGTAAGCTGCCATCCTTACTTAATGTGCACTATCGGGTGTCAATATTATTATTGGTGAAGGTGGATCTTCATTTTTCTCAAGAGTCACATTGGATTTTTCACAATACGTTGTTTGAAGTGGATTTATTTGGTGTTTATACAACACTTTTTCTTGTGGGACATTTATTTGCATTTATTAACCCTTGTTTGGGGGTTCATTGGTTTGGACTTCATTTGCAATAAGTTTCAATTGAATTTTTACATTGTTTGTATTGATTTATATGATAGTCAATTTTTGTTGTTCACAAATTAATTTGAATATATTTTTTTGTACACACTGGTTGATTTTTATACACAGCACTAATTAATTTAAGTGGGGAGATTATATTGTTTTTGATTCTATATATGTCTACCGTTTTATAATGAATTTAGATTTACTCCTACATATTAGCGCCCTCCTCTCTCACTATTTTCATCTACGCATGTAGCTATGTTTCCCCCGAGCGACCATATCATAGGAATTTAAAAGCTTATATATGTCCGATGTAAGCCCTTTCTGTGTAGGGCCTGATAAGATTAAGCGGTCAAATGGGGATGGCTTAGAGAATTGGAGGGTAGGGGTGATGGTGAGAGCGTAGTGCCTGATTTGGAGGTAACCAAAAAAGGCGCTGCGGGGGAGTTCGTGTTTAGTTCTGAGTTAGTCAAAAGGGCAACAGAATCATAGAAACTGGGTTCACCAGATGTCCATAATGAAAGAGATGCCTCTGCAGCCAGGGGGAAATCATCTGGGAGGTTAAGCTGTCGGGTAGTTTAGGGTTGTAAAGGAAAGCTGTTACCAAAGAAGCCTCAGATTGTAGGGGGGTGTTGCGATTTAGTTGTCTCCAAAAAGGTTCATAGTATGTAGTAGGGCAGTGGAAGGGACATCGGCATTAGTATTCCACAATAAATTGTTTGGGTGGGTGGGGGCTAGCCATATTTTATCTATTTGAGTCTAGTGATTATAGGCCGGAAGGGTAACCCAGGAAGCTATAGCCCTCAGTTGTGCTGCATAGGAGGTGTGGGAAGGCCAAACCCCCGTCCTTTCGGGAGGCACACATTATGGAGCGGGCTATTCGGTGCTGTTTTAATTCTACCTAAAATTTAGGAGGTCAGTCTGGAGTTTCCTAAGCTGGGCAGATGGGATAGGCACCGGGAGGGTCATAAAATGGTACAAGAGTTTAGGTAGTATGTTCATCTTGACCGAGGCAATGCGTCTAAACCAAGACATTGGGTAATGTCTCCATTTGGTCAATAGGGATCGTATAGACGCAAACAGGGGTCTGAAGTTAGCATCATATAGAGATTCATATCGGGGAGTGAGGAATACCCCCAGATATTTGATGGCGCGGGACTTCCACGTGTATGAAAAGTTTTCCGATAGGCGGTGCACTTCCGCGGGGGGTAGATTGAGTGGGAGGGCTTCCGATTTAGCTGGATTAACCTTGTATCCTGATAGGGACCCATATTCCACAAGAAGTTTATTGAGGTTGGGGAGGGTGATATGCGGGTGTGTTAGGGTAAGGAGAACGTCATCCGCAAACAATGAGATTTTAAATTTGTGACCTCTAACCCTTACGCCACTGATGTTGGGGTCTCGTTGGATCTGGGCCACCAGGGGTTCAATACACAGGGTGAAAAGCAATGGGGAAAGCGGACAGCCTTGCCTAGTTCCATTCGAGATGGGAAAGGAAGTAGATGCCGCAAAGGGTGTTTTGATGGACGCAGATGGAGTTGCGTATATATGCCTAATCGCCCTAAGGAACGGCCCCCGGAAGCCCAGATATTCGAGGGTGGCAAACATAAAAGGCCAGCTGAGCCTATCAAAGGCTTTCTCAGCATCTAAGCTGAGCAAGAGCGCCTCGTCTTTTTGGCTATTAATGATGTCAATTAAGTTGATGACTCTCTTGGTGTTGTGCCCCGCTTGGTGCCCAGGGACAAAGCCCACCTGATCCTTATGGATCAGGGAGGGGAGGATCTCATTCACTCGGAGGGATAATAATTTTGTAAAAATTTTCAGGTCCGAATTTAATAAAGCTATGGGCCTGTAATTCCCGCATAGTGTATGATCTTTATCGGGTTTGGGTATGAGCGTGAGATGTGAGGTCTGCATGTCTCGTGGGATTCTGTCTTTACCCATAAACCCATTAAACAGGCGGACCGTATGTGGGAGCAGGGTGGGTAGGAAAGTTTTATAATACTCATACGGAAGGCCATCAGGGTCCGGGGCCTTATTGTTCGGAAGAAGCTTCAAAGTCTCTGAGATCTCCTCGTTGTGATCGGGGAATTAAGAGAGTGTAGGGCCTCTGCCGGTGGCCACCCCGCTGGTTGCGAGGTAGGTTCGTACGCGGTCAGTGTAAGTCGCTTTTGTCGGTAAGTGTGGTATAGAGGGATTGTTGTAGAGGTCTGAGTAATAGTTTCGGAGTAGTTGGGCAATACGGTCGGAGTGGGAGTGAAGGGTCCCAGTTGGGTCCCGCAGGGTTTGGGGAGCAGAGGCATGAGTATGCTCCCGGAATTTACGCGCTAGTAAGGTATGGGCTTTGTTACCTTTATCATAGTATAACTGACGGAGCCTCTGAAGGGCTTTTTCAACCTTGCCTATGTCTATACTTTTAAGGACTGTCCGGAGACGTATAATTTCTCTCAAGAGACGGATAGAAGACGAGGTCGTAAGTCTGGATTCTAAGTCCCGTAGTCGCTGTGCCGTCTGTTGTCTCAACAGCTTGGAATTTTTCTTCCAGGCCTTGGAGACCGCTATACATTGGCCACGTATGACCGTTTTGTGTGCCTCCCAGAGGGTTCCCACAGAGATCTCCAGAGTATTGTTCTCTACAAAGTACAGTTTTAAGGTGTTTACTAACTCTGACCTATGTGCGAGATCCTTTAAGAGAAAGTCATTGAGTCGCCAGTGGCAGCGTCTGACCCTAGAGGGATCCAATTTAAGTTTCAATAGGATCAGAGCATGGTCCGACCATGATATAGGCAGGATTCCTACGTCAGTGATTGCCGGCAAGGAGGGGGCATTAACGAAAAAGTAATCTAGCCGCGCATGTGTGCGAAATGGGTGGGAGTAATGGGAGTATTGACGTTCCGTCGGGTGTTCCACACGCCATGCGTCGAACAGGGCAAACTTACGGGTGATCTGTCGGAATTGTTGGGATTGTCTAGAGAGGCGTGGGGGGGGGGGGTTTCTTGTTATGGGATGTTCTATCCAGAGTAGGGGAGAATGGAAGGTTGAAGTCCCCTCCCACGACTAAAAAGGAATGTGTGGTTCTAAATAGGCGGTTGTACAGGCATCTGGTTCACATTTGGTGCATAAATGTTGCAGAAAGTTATGTCAGATTGTTGCCATCTGCCACTAAGCCTGAATTATCTTTTGGTCTATTTTTTGGTGTGAGTACTGTGTATTTTTTTTGTATTATTAAACAGCAATAATGTGTTCAGAATCAACACAAACTTTTAATTCTTCCCGTGAGTTAAATACACTTTATGTCTAGGAAAGTCTGAAAGTAGTTAAAATGTAGCTTGAAGGAGCCCTCTGAGATATTGAAAGTAAGGTTTGGGGTAGTTGAGAAAACAGGAACAGCAGATAACGGCTGCAAAGCCTAAGGGCTTTGCAATGTGATATTATGAGCTGAGTTGAAGATGAAATGATTTTTCTCTGCAGCCAACATTCAAGATTCTGGGCAGAATCCTTGTTTATTAACCCTTCTAACCTACAAGTAACAGAAAAAACATGAATAGTTTTAGGCATTGCTTACATTTCCAGTATTTAATATAATCCTACAGTGTGTATTATTATTTAATTGTTTAACCTATTTGACTTAACTTAAATTTTTGTATCTGAATCATTCTTTGTTTGCAAAAACATAAAAAAATATTATTTATGTAAGAAGAGCTTGGCTGTCAGCACAATACTACTGCATAGATCTGACGAATGCTATTGCAGAGTACTGTAGCTCCATAGCTGCATAGTTGTAACGCCAAGCGCTCCGGGGGTCCCATCCTTCCCGGAGCGCTCGCGACGTCGGTCCCCCTGCAGCGCTCCGGTCAGCCCCCCTGGCCGTGGGCGCTGCTCTGTTACCGGCGGGGATGCGATCCACGCGGCGGCACATCTCCGTCCGCGGATCGCATCCCATCCTACTCACCATCCCCCTCCTGCTCCTTCCCAGCGTGCGCGGCCCCGCTGCGCTCTAGGGCGCGCGCACGCCGGCCTTCTGAGATTTAAAGGGCCAGCGCACCATTGATTGGTGCCTGGCCCAATTACTGTGTGCACACCCAAATCTGATATAAACCCACTTCCCCTTCCTGTCCTTGCCGGATCTTGTTGTCTTAGTACCCTGTGGAAGCGTTTTGTGAGTTGCCTTGCCTGTGTATCTGACCTGCTGCCATTGTCTCAGACTACGAACCATTGCCGCCTGCCCTGACCCTCTGCTACGTCTGACCTTGCCTCTGCCTAGTCCTTTTGTACTGCGCCTATCTCAGCCGCCAGAGAGGTGGAGTCGCTACTGGAGGACACGACCTGGTTGCTACCGCCGCAGCAAGTCCATCCCGCTTTGTGGCGGGCTCTGGTGAAAACCGGTAGTTGCTTAGAACCGGTCCCTCAGTACGACCCGTGCCATCCCCTCTCTGGTACAGAGGATCCACCTCCTATATCCCCACTAGCCGTCAGTCCGGCTCGTGACAGTAGATCCGGCCATGGATCCCGCTGACGTGCCGCTGCCTAGTCTCGCTGATCTCACTACCGTGGTTGCCCAGCAGTCGCAATTGATTGCCCAACAAGGACAGCAGCTGTCGCAGTTGACCGCCATGATCCAGCAACATCTGCCGCCACAAGCTCCAGCATCTTCCCCTCTCCGAGCTGCCGCTACTACCTCGAAGATCCGCTTGTCTCTTCCGGAGAAATTTGACGGGGATCCTAGGATGTGCCAGGGATTCTTGTCCCAATGTTCCCTGCATCTTGAGATGATGTCAGACCAGTTTTCCACAGAACGGTCTAAGGTGGCATTCGTGGTCTGTCTGTTGTCTGGGAAGGCCTTGGCCTGGGCCACGCCACTCTGGGACCGCAATGACCCTGCTACAGCCACCGTTCAGTCCTTCCTTGCTGAGGTTCGTAGCGTTTTTGAGGAACCAGCCCGAGCCTCATCCGCTGAAACCGCCCTGCTTAACCTTGTGCAAGGAAACTCGTCTGTGGGCGAATATGCCATACAGTTCCGCACACTGGCCTCAGAGCTAGCCTGGAATAATGAGGCTCTCTGCGCGACCTTCAAGAAAGGTTTATCCAGCCACATCAAGGATTGTCTGGCCGCACGAGAGATACCCTCCTCCCTGACTGAGCTCATCCACTTAGCTACCCGCATTGACATACGCTACGTTGAAAGACGCCAAGAGCTTCGCCAGGAGAAAGATCTTGTTCGCACCAGGCGTTATCCGCGCCTGGCTCCTCTCTTCCTGAATCCAACGCATCCTGATACTATGCCTTCCGTCGAGGAGGCCATGCAGGTGGACCGACCTCGCCTGACCCTACAAGAGAGGACTCGCCGTAGGAATGAGAACTTATGCCTTTATTGTGCAAGCTCTGAACATTTCCTAAAGGACTGCCCTATTCGTCCTCTACGTCAGGGAAACGCCCGCACCTAGTGAACGTGGGAGAGGCGTTACTAGGTGTGAATTCTTCCTCTCCACGTCTGACTATTCCTGTGCGGATTTCCCCTTCTGCTGGCTCCCCCTTCTCTGCGGTGGCCTTCCTGGACTCTGGTTCTGCAGGAAACTTTATTGAAGCCTCTTTCATCAACAGGTTCAACGTTCCTGTTATCCGTCTCATCAAACCCTTCTTCATTTCCTCTGTAAATGGAGAGAATCTGGATTGTACCGTGCGTTACCGCACCGAACCCCTGCTCATGTCCGTTGGTGTTCTTCACCAAGAAAAAATTGAATTCTTTGTTTTGCCGAACTGTACTTCTGACATCCTTCTTGGCCTACCCTGGCTCCAGCGCCATTCTCCTACCCTCGACTGGACCACTGGGGACATCGAATCCTGGGGCTACTCCTGCCACAAGCATTGTCTTAAGTCTGTACCCACCAGTCAAGTTCCCATCGCTACTCCTTTGCCCGGCCTTCCCAAGGCCTATCAGGACTTTTCTGATGTCTTTTGCAAAAAACAGGCGGAGGTCTTACCACCACATAGACCCTACGACTGCCCCATTGACTTGCTCCCAGGTACTACACCACCCCGTGGCAGAATTTACCCTCTCTCCTCTCCTGAAACCAAGGCCATGACTGAGTACATACAGGAGAACCTCAAGAGAGGTTTTATTAGGAAATCATCTTCTCCAGCCGGAGCGGGGTTCTTCTTCGTTGCCAAGAAGGACGGATCACTACGCCCTTGCATAGACTATCGTGGTCTCAATAAAATCACTATTAAAAATCGCTACCCTCTGCCTCTCATCTCGGAGCTCTTTGACCGTCTGCGCGGAGTAAAAGTTTTTTCGAAATTGGACCTCAGGGGCGCTTATAACCTCATCAGAATCCGTGAAGGAGATGAATGGAAAACCGCATTTAACACCAGAGATGGTCACTTTGAATATCTCGTCATGCCATTTGGACTTTGCAACGCTCCTGCAGTCTTTCAGGATTTTGTCAATGAAATCTTTCGGGACGTACTGTATACCTGTGTGGTTGTCTATCTTGACGACATCCTAATCTTCTCTACCAACCTTGAGGAACATCGGCTCCATGTCCGTCAAGTGCTCCAGCGCCTCCGCGTAAATCATCTTTACGCTAAATTTGAAAAATGCCTTTTTGAGCGCAGCAGCCTTCCTTTCCTAGGTTATCTGGTCTCAGGACAAGGCCTTCAAATGGACCCTGACAAGCTCTCCGCAGTCTTGGATTGGCCATGCCCCTCTGGACTCCGTGCTATCCAACGCTTCCTTGGATTCGCCAACTACTATCGTCAGTTCATACCCCACTTCTCCACCATCGTTGCTCCTATAGGGGCACTGACTAAGAAAAACGCAAATCCAAGGTCCTGGCCGCCTCAAGCAGAAGAAGCCTTTACTCGCCTTAAGACCGCCTTCTCCTCTGCACCTGTCCTGTCTCGACCAGACCCCATAAAGCCGTTCTTCCTTGAAGTTGACGCCTCCTCGGTAGGAGCCGGAGCTGTTCTTCTTCAAAAAAACGTTAAAGGAGGAAACGTCACGTGTGGTTTTTTCTCTAAAACCTTCTCCCCTCCTGAAAAAAACTATTCCATAGGTGACTGTGAACTGTTGGCCATCAAGCTGGCATTAGAAGAGTGGAGACATCTCCTGGAAGGATCCCTTCACCCTATCTCCATCTACACTGACCATAAAAATTTGTCCTATCTTCAGTCCGCTCAGCGTTTAAATCCTCGCCAGGCCAGGTGGTCATTGTTCTTTGCCCGGTTCAATTTCCAGATCCATTTTCGTCCCGCAGACAAGAATGTCAGGGCTGATGCCTTGTCCCGTTCCTCCGATGCCTCTGAAACCGGGACTCCCCCTCAACACATCGTACCCCCTGAGTGTCTGATTTCCTCTGCTCCTGCTTCTCTGGTGCCAGTTCCTCCAGGAAAAACTTTCGTTCCTCCATGCCTTCGTCTCCAGATACTCAGGTGGGGCCATTCCTCCCATCTAACCGGTCACGCTGGGATCAAAAAATCCATACAATTGATGGCCAGACACTATTGGTAGCCCAGGAAAAAGATATGACTGACTTTGTACGGGCCTGCACTATCTGTGCACGTGACAAGACTCCACGCCAGAAGCCTGCAGGCCTTCTCCTTCCTCTACCTGTGCCTGACCAACCATGGTCCCACATTGCCATGGATTTCATCACGGACCTTCCTTTGTCTCATAGTAACACTGTCATCTGGGTGGTCGTTGACCGCTTTTCGAAAATGGCTCATTTTGTCCCGCTTCCTGGTCTGCCTACTGCACCTCAGTTGGCGAAGCATTTTTTTCTTCAAATTTTCCGTCTCCATGGGCTATCCTCACATATCGTCTCTGATAGAGGCGTTCAATTCATCTCAAAATTTTGGAGAGCTCTCTGTACTCAACTAAAGATTAAGTTGAATTTTTCTTCCGCTTATCACCCGCAATCCAATGGACAGGTGGAGAGAGTTAACCAGGTCCTTGGTGACTACTTACGACATTTTGTCTCCGCCCGTCAAGACGATTGGGTCGACCTATTGCCCTGGGCAGAATTCTCATACAATTTCAAGAACTCTGAATCGTCCTCCAAATCACCTTTCTTTGTGGTCTATGGCCGTCACCCATTGCCCCCTCCCCATCCTCACTTCTTCTGGAGTTCCTGCCGTGGATGAATTAACTCAAGACTTCACCTCTATCTGGAAAGAGACTCAAAAGTCGCTATCACTGGCCTCTGCCCGCATGAAGAGACATGCAGATAAAAAAAGAAGAATTCCTCCGGTCTATGTCCCTGGTGACAAAGTGTGGCTCTCCTCCAAATATGTTCGGTTTCGGGTACCTAGCTACAAGCTGGGCCCTCGTTACCTCGGACCTTTTAAAATCAAAAACCAAATCAATTCTGTCTCTTACAAACTCCATCTTCCTCCTTCTCTTCGTATCCCCAATTCTTTTCATGTGTCTCTTCTCAAACCCCTCATTCTTAACCGATTTTCCCCCAAGGTCACTGCTCCTGCTCCTGTCTCTGGTTCTTCCGATGTCTTCTCGGTGAAAGAAATCCTCGCCTCCAAGGTCATCCGAGGTAAAAAAATTTTTTTAATTGATTGGGAGAACTGTGGTCCTGAAGAGAGATCCTGGGAGCCTGAGACCAACATTTTAGACAAGGAGCTCATCCGTAGATTCTTGGGTTCCAAGAAAAGGGGGAGACCTAAGGGGGGGGGTACTGTAACGCCGAGCGCTCCGGGTGTCCCATCCTTCCTGGAGCGCTCGCGGCGTCGGTCCCCCTGCAGCGCTCCGGTCAGCCCCCTGGCCGTGGGCGCTGCTCTGTTACCCGCGGGGATGCGATCCACGCGGCGGCACATCTCCGTCCGCGGATCGCATCCCATCCTACTCACCATCCCCCTCCTGCTCCTTCCCGGCGCGCGCGGCCCCGCTGCGCTCTAGGGCGCGCGCGCGCCGGCCTTCTGAGATTTAAAGGGCCAGCGCACCATTGATTGGTGCCTGGCCCAATTACTGTGTGCACACCCAAATCTGATATAAACCCACTTCCCCTTCCTGTCCTTGCCGGATCTTGTTGTCTTAGTACCCTGTGGAAGCGTTTTGTGAGTTGCCTTGCCTGCGTATCTGACCTGCTGCCATTGTCTCAGACTACGAACCATTGCCGCCTGCCCTGACCCTCTGCTACGTCTGACCTTGCCTCTGCCTAGTCCTTTTGTACCGCGCCTATCTCAGCCGCCAGAGAGGTGGAGTCGCTACTGGAGGACACGACCTGGTTGCTACCGCCGCAGCAAGTCCATCCCGCTTTGCGGCGGGCTCTGGTGAAAACTGGTAGTTGCTTAGAATCGGTCCCTCAGTACGACCCGTGCCATCCCCTCTCTGGTACAGAGGATCCACCTCCTATATCCCCACTAGCCATCAGTCCGGCTCGTGACAATAGTGAAGAAACAACTACCCATTCTTCCGACTTCATAATAAGTGCCAGGCAAGATGAGTTCTATGCATTGTTATTATGTGGATATTTATATTCCTTAAAAAATAAATTCACTTAAATGTTTGTGGCTGGTCATTGAAAAACAGGTTCTTATCACTTTCAGTATCTTGATATCCCACTATGGTTCCTGGATCTGTATATGCCATGTTTCAAAGATCTTGGCTTGAAATAGTCTATATATATATATATATATATATATATATATATATATATATATATATATATATATATTCAATACTGTGAAAAGAAGATTTGTTTGCATGTTTGTCACACTTAAATGACTCAGATCATCAAACAAATTGTATTATTACACATAAACTGAGTAAATACAAAATGCATTTTTTAAATGATGGTTTCATTTATTAAGGCAAAAAAGATGTCCAAACCTGCATGGCTTTATGTAAAAAAGCAATTGCCCCTTAAACCTAATAACTGTTTGTGCCCTTGGTGGCAACAACTGCAGTCAAGCGAACTGGCAATGAGTCTTTCACATTGCTGTGGAGCAATTTTGGCCCACTCTTCTTTGCAGAATTGCTTTAATTCAGCCACATTGGAGGGTTTTCCAGCATGAACGGCCTGTGAAAGGTCATGATACAGCATCTTAATTGGATTTAAGTCTGGGCTTTGACTAGGCCACTCCAAAACCTAAATTTTGCTTTGTTTGAATCATATGGAGGTGGACTTGCTGTTGTGTTTTGGATAATTGTCCTGCTGCATAACTCAAGTGCACTTGAGCTTGAGGTCACAAACTGATGGCTGGACATTCTCCTTTAGGATTTTCTGGTAGAGCTCAGAATTTATGGTTCCATCAATTATGGTAAGTCGTACAGGTCCAGAAGCTGCAAAGCAGCCCCATACCATCACGCAACCACCACCATATCTGACTTTTGGTATGGTACTCTTGTTATGAAATGCTGTATTCTTTTTATGCCAGATATAACAGGATGCACACCTTCCAAAAATATTTTTGTTTGTCTCATCAGTCCACACAATATTTGCCTAAAAGTCTTGGGGATAATCAAGATGTTTTTTGGTAAATGTGAGATGAGCCTTTGTGTTCTTTTTGGTCAGCAGTGGCTTTGGCCTTGGAACTCTTCCATGGATGCAATTTTTGCCCAGTTTCTTTCTTATTGTTGAATCATGAACACTGATCTTACCTGAGGCAAATGAGGCCTGCAGTTCTTTAGATGTCGTTCTGGATTTTTTTATGACCTCCTGGATGAGTCGTCGTCATGCTTTTTGAGTAATTTTTGTAGGCCGGCCACTCCTGGGAAGGTTCACCACTGTTCTAAGCTATTTTCATTTGTGGATAATGGCTCTCCCTGTGGTTCACTGGAGTTCAAAACCTTAAGCCTCGTACACACGACCGATTTTCTCGTCGTAAAAAACACGTCGTTTTTTTCGACGAGATTTTTGTTAAGCTTGTCGATTTTCTCGTCAAGCTTTCTATGCGTACACACTGACATTTCCCAATTTCCTCGTTGTTCTCCGCGCTCACGTCCAGCACGTACGACGGCACTATAAAGGGGAAGATCTTTTTTCTTGGCGCCACCCCTTGGGCTGCTTTTGCTGATCTTGAGTTACCGCGTGTGAAGTAAAAGTTTGGGAAGAGACGATTCGCGCTTTTCAGTCTTCGTACTTTTCAGATCGTTTTCTGCGGTTCAGTTTGTGCTTGTGGGTTCGTATCTTGACTTTCAGGGCATCTAGGCAGGTCGTATCTGTTTTACAGTGCGTTCTTGCCTGTTCGTTTCTGTTTTTCAGTTCGTTATTCATAGGCCTTGCTGTTCTAAAGTGCGTTCTGTTCTGTACGTTCTGATAAGACGACCGTTTCTTATTAGCCATGTCGCCTGGACGTTCTCGTCGTCGAGTTCGTGCTGTGCGTGCGCTTGGTGTTGGTCTGCTTGTTTTGGACCAAGACCAGTCCATGAATGGTGTGAGGAGGAGTTCATGGACCAAGAATTGGTTGCTCCAGCGGGACCAATTCTGCCATATGCCTCTGCTGCGGGAGATCGTCGAGAATAATCTTGAGGACTACAGGAATTTTCTGCGGATGTCTGACCCCGTATTTCAGGAACTGTTGGGTTTGGTGTCCCCCTATATTACCAGGCAGGACACCGTTATGCGGGAAGCAATCAGTGCTGAGCAGAGGCTCATCGCCACGTTACGTTACCTGGCGACAGGGAGAAGTCTTCAGGACTTGAAGTTCACCACAGGCATCTCCCCCCAGGCTCTGGGCCTCATAATCCCAGACACCTGTTCTGCTATTATACAAGTCCTGCAGGAGGACTATATTAGGGTAAGTTTTCTCCATTAACATCACATTTTATGTATTACATGTATGCTAATGTAATGTATTTCTTTCATCCTTCCCTAATTACCATGATTGTAATATGCTGAGAATGTCCCCTTTGTCCCCATGCATGCTGGAAGCTTTAGATTGCCCCTTTTTTCTCCTCCATAAATATTTCCCTTCACTAACTTTTCCAGCAGGGGCGCCTGTTGCTCCAAATGTTTGGGGTCCCACCCCAATTTATGAACTAAACTTCCTCCTTTTTTGCTCTTGTGCCTATTAAACGCCCCCAGTTGTCTCCTCTAATGCAGCCATTTGGTTCCCTCCAATGCAGCCATTTTCCCCCCAGCCCTGCACTTACCTTCTTGTGGTCAGCGCCATCCTTCTTCTGTCCTTGATGTCTTCTCCTTCCCTTGATGTTGCATCAGCCAATCATGTTACCATTAAACAGACTTGGTGAACATGATTGGCAGAGCAGCCTGCCAGTGTTTCCCCAAGGAATGCCCCCCCCCCCTGCGTCCCCTATTTTACTTTTCGGAAGCCAATTACATCCCTCAGGTTGTAATATGCAAGACTATTTTACTACCTGTTTCTGCTATGCAATTTGAACCCCCTAAATGCCGCAATTATTCATATGTCGGTCGCTAAACAAGAGGCCATCCACCTGAATAGTGGGCGGCATAGACAATACATAGGTTTATGCAACGCATGAACCTATGTATTGTTCTGAGTGATGGGCACAGGAGAGAGGGGGCAGTGCTCCAGCGCCCACTCTGGACGCACCGCCACTGCAATGCTATCCTGTGGCCAAACACATTTCCCCCCCCAAAATAATTTAGTAATGGCCCATCAGAGGGGGTGATGAATCTGATAAATGAGCCTTCCCTTATACTTATTTTAAACACCTTAATAAACGTAGAATTTGATTGATGTTGGCCTTGAATTTTTTTTAATCAAATTTCCTTGTAATGTCTGACTTTGGTATTCTAATATTATTTCATCTTGTTTCACTCCACAGCTTCCTTCCACGCCACAGGAATGGCAGACTGTGGCATCGGAGTTTGCCACACGGTGGGACTTCCCCAACTGCGGTGGTGCCATAGACGGGAAGCACGTCCGCATCGTGCCGCCACCCCGTTCTGGGTCCTACTACTACAATTACAAGGGGTTTCATAGCATTGTGCTGATGGCGGTGGTGTCAGCACGGTATGAATTCCTCTATGTTGATGTAGGGAAGAATGGCCGGATGTCCGATGGGGGATCCTTCATCCAGACGGAGTTTGCCCTCCGTCTCCAGAGTGACGACCTTGCATTGCCACCGGATGCAGGGAATATTGAAGGACTCCCCTTTGTTTTCTTGGCTGATGAAGCCTTCGGACTCTGACGGCATCTTATGAGGCCATTTCCACAGAGGACCCTGACCCCAGAGAAGAGGGTGTTCAATTACCGGCTGGCCAGGGGCCGAAGAGTTGTCGAAAATGCCTTTGGCATAATGGCCAGCCGGTTCCGCCTTTTTATGACTTCAATACACTTGGCGGACTACAAAATAAACTATGTCGTATTATGCTGCTGTGTGCTACACAACTTTCTGAGCCAAAAATCAAATTCCTATATGGCCTCAGTTTTGCCAGAGGCTGGACTTTCCCCTGCAAATCCCCTGCCGAGCCTGGAATCTGCCCGTCTTGGCTTGCCCTCCCAAAATGCCCGTGAGGTTCGGGACAAATACATGGAGTATTTCATGGGTAGGGGGGCAATTCCTATGCCAGCCTATGTCTAAGGATCCCAATAAAAAGCTTGTTTAAACCTTTAATTATTTGTTCTTTCTTGTCTCCTAGTTTGTCTTTGTGCATTTGTAGTGCCAAGTGTATTTTACTTTAGTAAATAACAACCATTTCACTATGTAACCTTACAAAATAACCAAATAAGCTTAGAGGGTATTATAAAAAGAAGCTACACGTTGTTTGTGGTCAAATATTTTACTCTGTGCACATTCTCACCATTTTTAGTTTTTTCAGGTTTTGTGGGTTGGCCTGGCCCCAACCCAGCAATTTTTTGCTTATGAAAATACAAAAATAACAGTTGCATTCCAAAAATTACAACATTGGATACCTCTGAGCAATCTGAGACATTCACTTACACAAACTATGTCTCTATGTGCCCGTCCTAATATGGGGTCCTGCCACCCCTTGCCCAGGCAAAAATTGAATATGCACACATTTGGGATTTTTTACATCTATGAAGTTTACAATCCTGATCCCTATTGTCAACATGTGCTATCTGCCATCAGGGGTGATCAATGGACGTGTTTTGGGGGTGCAACCCCTTCCTCAGTTCACCGACTTTAGATACGAGGAAGGGGTTGCACCCACAAAAGACGTACATGGATATCCCCTGATGGCAGATAGCACATGTTGACACACTGTGTGCAGATTCAATTTTTGGCTGCTTTGATTGTCAAAAAAATTCGAAAAGTTGCAAAAACAAACATGTAAAAACAAATGTGTTTGGATGGATTATTGAATTCTCCCCAAAACATCGAGAATGTCTTTAAAAGGTTTGTTCCATCACATGGATTCTTTGTTTAATAAGGTCCAGTTCCGTGCTACATTCCATCACTTGCTGGATGAGGCGGAGGGCACTGTCAGCAGAGAACCGTGTACTATCCTTCACAACATTTATATCCCCTAAAAACAAAAAACAAAAGGTATTATAACTCTGCAGGCCTACATCTCTTACCTGAAGCTGTGGTGACAGATACTGACCTGTTGTGGTGACCAGATCCACAACGTCATCCACCTCTCCTTCCTGCACTTCTCCTTCCTCCACCTCAACTTCCTGCACATCTTTCGGTTGTGGGTCTTTGGGAGTTTGGGGTTGCTTGAAAGTTGTGGGGTGCATGTGCTCCCTGGAGTGTCCTCCTCCCAGTCTTCTCTCCCCTATGAGAAGCAAACAAAAGGTCAATTTATCACACTGTAAATCTCAATGTTAAAATAAAAACAGGCTAAATTGATTGGAAGTGTGGTA
Organism: Rana muscosa; assembly: GCA_029206835.1. Taxonomy (NCBI): domain Eukaryota; kingdom Metazoa; phylum Chordata; class Amphibia; order Anura; family Ranidae; genus Rana; species Rana muscosa. The sequence goes on along the minus strand of CM055116.1, from coordinate 1,001,840,561 downwards.
CAAGTGTGTGTTTGGGCGGAATTTAAAGAAGAATGCATTATTTATGACCAAGAATATGCTTAGTATTCACCTTTGGATGTAATTTATTTGACATGGAGGCACCACAAAAATTCTCGTATGCACCTGTGTGGGACACCCAAAAAAGGCGGGTCTGGTGGCCCACACTATAGTGCTCCAAGGTACAGATGTGGAAGCAGCTGCTGAGTGTCCTCTCCTTTACACTGATAAAAGTTTGCATTTCATTCTCTTTACAAACACATCATCTAGACGAAAAAATACGCCACAATTTTGGAGCAAAAATTGCAGATGTATAATTACTTTTGTGGCTCTAAAATAAGCCCAAACCACGGATAGTGGCCGAACGAAGTGTCGGTAACGTAACGAACGATTACTGTGCCCAACCAAGTTCAAAATATTACATTTTGGAAGGGAAACCAATATGAGAAACCAAAATAAAGAGCAACATGTCAGTTTAGAAAAAGATTAATATCAGAAAAGTCTACATTTTACTTACTTTTAGCGAGCATTCTCTTTATGCTCCTCAACTGCTCTGGCTCCCTCAGTTTGAGGTCTGACCACCTCTTTCTGAGCTGCTCATTTGAGCGTTTCACCCCGAAATTCGCCTTCAGACTCTTCACGACTTTAGTGAGGATTTTGGCCTTCCTTCTATTTGGTTTGCTATACGGCCCATGCTTGGCATCATAATCAGCCTTGAGCAAGATGTCCACCATCTCCGCCATCTCCGCCAAAGACATATTCAATGCCTTGAATCTCCTCCTTGATCGTGACGTTTCCTCGGTCTCCGGGCTTGTCTCCTCCTCGTTAGTTGCGGAATTATCAGACACCTGCTGTAACTCCGCCATATCTGTCTGTGCGCCGAAAGAGAAGGGGCGGGGAAAAGATGTTAGTTAGAACATCATGGGCGGGCGACGTGTGCGGAGCGACGTGTTCGTATTTTGACGCATGCGTGGTGTGTATATAGCAAACACACATGTGACTATAGTACGTTCGGTGTGCGGAGAGAGGAGTTCAAGTGACGGACGTGCGAACGAAGGTATGTGATTTTGTGACTTGTACAAATTGTTGGCCTATACTGTCTTGAGAATGTTGGAGGATATATATGGTGACTAGCATGTTAAGGAGGTTAGACTGTTTGCCTCACATTAGTTATATATAATTTATTTAACTTGCAGATACAATATGAATGTCTTTATAAGCGACAAGGATTTCCTGGCGGAATTTATTGACCGGGTAAGGGAGCTGCCCGCTCTGTGGGAGACAAAAAACCCCATCCACAAAAAAAGAGGGGTGAGAAAAGCAGCGCTGGAGAAGCTGCTCCCATTTGTGCATACCAAGGTGCCCACAGCCACAGCAAAACAAGCGGACACTAAAATTGGGAGCTTGAGAGGTACCTACAGGACTGAACGCTCTAAGGTGCTGGCTTCTCAGAGGTCAGGAGCAGCAGCAGATGATGTGTATGTCCCGATTTTGTGGTACTACAACAGGATGTCCTTCCTGGATGACCACATTGACACAAGGCCAACCTGAGCCTTCTCTGGAGCAAGAGGAGGCAGCCATCCTGGATGATCCTGATTTGGCCATCTGGAGCCAGGTATAGTATTTTTCGAAAATGTATTGGGATAAACTTAATATTTGACAAATATGTCAAGATGACAAACATAAACTATTTTGGATTGCACAAGTGAAATCAAGATCTGTAGACATTATTCTGCACTTAATTGGGTGCTAAATAGTCAATCTGATGTAGTGGTAAATTTAAAGCAAGGATTTATGGATTTACATTCTAATTGCTTCAATCAGGATTACAAAGTTTGATGCAAAGATTAAACAAACATATTAAACTATGTCCCTTTTTCATACACAGTATGAAATCAGCCAGGAGGAGGGTCTGGAAACTGTCAGGCAGGAGGAGGAAGGGCCCAGTGGCAGCCAGGAGGTGGCAGGGCCCAATGGCAGACAGGAGGTGGCAGGGCAAAGGAGAAGCACCAGATCCCAGGTGCCTCCCATCCGGCTTCACAAAAGAGGCAGGAGGGACAGGAGCACGAGTAAGGCAGCAATGGCCCTTATTCGTGAGGCCCATGCCACCCTCCAGGAGCCCACATCCCCTGAAGAGGCCATTGCCGGCCTAGTGGAGGCTAAGTTCAAGGTGATGAGCATGGAGCAACGCCTCCTATGCGAGCCCCTGCTCATCACCTTGCTCAACAAGGGGGTGATGGAGAAAATTACCCCCAATACCGCCATATGTGAGATGGCACAACTGACTCAACCTCAACCTCCACCTCCCCCTTCTTCTTCTGCCCCACCCCCTTCTGCTACACCTCCCCCTTCTTCTTCTGCCCCACCCCCTTCTGCTACACCTCCCCCTTCTTCTTCTGCCCCACCCCCTTCTGCTACACCTCCACCTTCTCCTTCTGCCCCACCCCCTTCTGCTACACCTCCCCCTTCTTCTTCTGCCCCACCCCCTTCTGCTACACCTCCACCTTCTTCTTCTGCCCCACCCCCTTCTGCTACACCTCCACCTTCTTCTTCTGCCCCACCCCCTTCTGCTACACCTCCACCTTCTTCTTCTGCCCCACCCCCTTCTGCTACATCTCCTCCTCCTCCTCCTGACAGGAGTACCCCTCCAGTGGGCCAGCCTCCAGCCAAACGAAGAAGGAAGGCTGCAGGGAAGGCTTCAGGGAAGATTGCAGGGAAGGTTGCCAGGAAGAAGAGGAAGTGATGGCCTTGCTTCATTGTGGTCGGACAGAAGGCAGCCTGTTGTAGTACCACAGACTTGGGACATATATCTCACCTGCTGCTGTTCCTGACCTCTGGGAGGCCAGCATCAGATTGTGTTCAGAAATGTTGGCCTTCTCAAGCTCCCAATTTTAGTGTCCACACAGGGTTGCTGTGTGCTCTGGGGTCCCTGGGATGCACAAATGGCAGCAGGTTCTCCAGCGCTGCCTTCTCTTTATTTTATTTTTAAACATGAATAAATGTGATTTTTGTTTACGTTCATACTTGACTATGTGTATTTGTAAAAATTAAAAATCTAGCTTTGGAGTAAGCAGATACATTTGACTGACAAAAAATAGGGACAGTTAACAACCCCCCAAAAGAATAACTAAATCTGATTATCAAAAAAACATGGTGGGAAATTTAACTAATATAGAGTCCAAAATTATATGGGAGATCACTACCAAAACATTGCGAAATTATAATTAACATCATTTTTAAAAATATTACCATTTAAATTATTCCTAAAAACTTGCACGATATAATACACATAAATCTTCTTAAGAGCAGCATGAAAAAGGTTAAAAAATAAGTCATAAGTCTGTGTGAATATCAGCAGCAAAAGAAGGTCACTCGTTTTGATTAATGTAACATTCTAACGAAGATTTCAAGGCAGAACATTTAAACGATGCAATATTTTTGAGCGTGACGAATGTGCTCTCTCCATTACGAAGGCTTGTTTTACCAGAAGATGCGCCTCATAGTTGCTTGTGAGCATGCGCGCTTTTGGAAGAGTCGTAAAAGCATACACACGAACCATTTTCTCGTCACAAAACAGCCCGACAAGAAAATCTGGAATCCTGACGAGAAAATAGAGAGCAGGTTCTCTATTTTCTCGTCGAGATTCTCGGCAAATTTCTCGTCGTAAAACCATACACACGAACGTTTTTCTCGACAAAAAAGCTCTTGCGGCACATTTCTTGCCGGTTTTGGACGAGAAACTCGGTCGTGTGTACGAGGCCTCAGAATTAGCTTTGAAACCCTTCCTAGACCAATACATGACCACTACTTTTTTTCGAATCTGTTCTTGAATTTGTTTAGATTGAGCATTATGTGTGGCTTTTTGTGATCTGTTAGCGTGCTTCACTTTGTCAGACAGCTTCTATTAATGTGACTTCTTGATTCAACAGGTCTGGCACGGGGGAATTACTTTTTCACAAAGGCCAGGCAGGTTTGAACAGCTGGTTTCTCTTCATAAATGAAATAATAATTTAAAAACTGCATCTTGGATTTTCTCGGTTTATCTTTGTGTAATATTACAAATTTGTTTGATGATCTGAATCATTTAAATGTGAGAAATATGCAAAAAAATAAATAAATCAGGAAGGGGATAAATGCTTTTTCACAGCACTGTATATATATATATATATATATATATATATATATATATATATTTTATACTACTAATTGCGGCGATCTGTGATGTTTATCGTGACTGCGACATTATGGCGGACACATCGGACAGTTTTGACACATTTTTGGGACCATTGTCATTTTTACAGCGATCAGTGCTATAAATATGCACTGATTACTGTGAAAATGACACTGGCAGTGAAGGGGTTAATCTCTAGGTGGTGCTGTAGAGGTTAAGTGTGCCCTAGTGAGTGATTCTTACTGTAGGGGGTGTGGCTTGGCGTGTGACATCACTGATCATCGTTTCCTATGACAGGGAACAGACGATCACTGACATGCCACTAGGAAGAACGGGGAAAGGTTTGTTTACACTCACCTCTCCCCGTTCTTCAGCTCTGTGACCCGATCGCGGGACACCGGCGGCGATCAGGTCCGCGGGTCCTGCGGGCGCGGTCATGGAGCTTCGGACCGGGTCGCGAGCGCGCCTCCGGCGGCGTGCGCGCGACCCACAGCTGGGATCTTAAAGGGGATGTACCTGTACGTCCTTGTGCCCAGCCATGCCATTCTGTCGACGTATATCGTCGTGTGGCGGTCCTTAAGTGGCTAGAGAGCACTTAGGTGTCACAACACTAGAAAGAAAAGACACCATTAAGCATTCACTTATCCTAAACGGTGAATGGATACACCCCTCATCTAAAGCAGGGGTAGGCAACATCGGCCCTCCAGCTGTGGTGAAACTACAAGTCCCAAAAAACATTGCAAGACCCTGACAATCACAGGCATGGCTCCTAGAGGCAGAGGCATGATGGAATTTGTAATTTCGCCACAGCTGGGGTGCCGAGGTTTCCTACCCCTGATCTAAAGCATCACAGCAGATTGCACTGGTTCTTTTATATGGATTTATACAGTTCACAATTTTGCGTATTTATGTTGATTACAAACATATTTGTTTACATCTATGTTTAATTATTCATGCATAGGCACTGATCAGCCTATTAGTCACAATTTCTGTATGATTACACATTTATGAAATATTTTATTTTTAATTTATTTGCTAATTTGCACATGTTTGGATGTATATACAGTGTACTTTTTGGGGAGATTTACACAAGGTTTTGAATATTTATTTCTGCTACATATTAACATTTCGGCACATGAATTATTGTTTTTTTATTAATATTTTTTGTGGAATACCCATTTATTGATTAAACTGAGCACACCCTAATCATTTTAACAGTGCAGCACCAATATTACATTACATTGATCATTCCATTAGCCACGGATTAGCTAATAGGTGTCTGCAGCAGTTAGTAACTAATATATTTCAAGTGATGGCGTACACATAAAAAAACTTTGTATTTAAAGTATTTAATGTAAAGTAGATTTTGTTTTGCAAGTCCTACAAAACATTGATAGAATAGTCTATCTATCTATCTGCATGTGGAATAGGTATTGTTCATTGGCTGCATACAAAAATGTTTGGCAACACTAAATCAAACATATTTTAAACTATTATTAAATGATCCGTTTTGTCTTCTTTTAGCAAAACATTTACACTTACATTCTGCATGCTGTGAGAACAATTGTTGTCTTTGTTACTGTGAATGGAGAATAGCTTTGCATTATATGAAACATGCTTCCAGCAAAGTTCAGAGTTTGAAAGCACAATACATGAAAAAAGTAGGATTTTTAAAACAGCTTACCTGTAAAATCCTTTTCTTGGAGTACATCACGGGACACAGAGCAGCATAGTCATTACTATGTGGGTTATATAGAATTACCTTCAGGTGCTGGCACTGGCAACTTCCAAAACAGGAAGTACCCTCCCCTATATAAGCCCCTCCCATCCGGGAGTACCTCAGTTTTGTAGCAAAGCAATACGTGTCCCCAAAAGAGGGGTGGGAGCTCTGTGTCCCGTGATGTACTCCAAGAAAAGGATTTTACAGGTAAGCTGTTTTAAAAATCCTACTTTCTTGTTCATACATCACGGGACACAGAGCAGCATAGTCATTACTATGTGGGACGTCCCAAAGCAATGCCACATGAGGGGGGGATACACCATACATAAGCTGGGCGCCATCAGGCATGAGGATCTTTTGCGGCCTGCAACACACTGCGCCCAAAGGCGACATCCTCCTGACTTCTAACGTCCACCTGGTAGAACCTAGTAAACGTGTGTACTGAAGACCATGTTGCGGCCTTACAAATTTGCACCAGGGAGGCCTGGTGATGCACTGCCCATGAAGTTCCAACTGCTCTCGTGGAGTGCGCCCTAACTTTGAACGGAGGCGGTCTACTTCTCAAGCCATAGGCTTGTATTATGACCTGTCGAATCCACTTGGCTAAAGTAGATTTTGATGCTGCCTGACCCTTTCTGGGGCCTTCCGGCAGAACAAACAAAGAATCCGTTCTACGAATCTGAGCAGTGGCTTTTAGATAAGCTTTAACTGCTCTTACTACATCCAAAGAATGCAATAACTTTTCCTCTACCGAGCTTGGTTTGGGGAAAAAAGAAGGAAGAACCACATCCTGGTTCAAGTGAAACCTCGATACCACCTTAGGAAGAAAGGCTGGGTGAGGACGTAATACTACTCTGTCCTTATGGATAACCAGATATGGCTCTTTACAGGACATGGCGGCTAATTCCGACACTCTTCTAGCCGAGCATATGGCTACTAAAAATATCAATTTCCTGGTGAGTAGAACCAAGGAAATGTGCCGCAAAGGTTCAAATGGCTGCTTCTGCAGAACCGACAGAACCAAATTTAGATCCCATGGGCATATGGGAGCCTTAATCGGTGGAATAATACGAGTCACACCTTGCATAAAGGATTTGACAAGTGAATGCATAGCCAGGGGCCTTTGAAATAGTATTGACAAGGCCGAAACCTGGCCCTTGATAGTACTTAAGGCAAACTTCCTGTCTACAGCCCACTGCAGGAAGTCCAGAATTCTGCCTATAACGTACTTACGTGGATGCCATTTTCTGGCCTCGCACCAAGTGATGTACGCCTTCCAAACTCTATAGTAGATCTGCCTGGATACAGGCTTCCTGGCATTGATTATAGTTGATACCACAGAGTTAGAGAGACCTCTGTTCTTTAGGATGTGGGATTCAATAGCCAGGCCATTAAACTTAGAGTTAGTAAGGAAGGGTGGTATATCGGTCCTTGCGAAAGCAGGTCCGGACGACGTGGAAGGGTCCAAGGACTCCCCACAGACATTTTGATGATCTCCGCGTACCAGGCCCTTCGGGGCCACGCTGGAGCCACCAGGATCACCGGCTTCTTCTCCAACCTGACTCTGCGAAGGAGTCGAGGCGACAATTGTAGCGGAGGGAATGCATATATCAGTCTGAACTGATTCCAAGGGAATACCAGAGCATCCGAGCCGCAAGCGAGGGGATCCCTTGTCCGGGAGACAAATCTGTCCACCTTTGCGTTGAATCTGGATGCTAGCAGATCTACATCCGGTGTTCCCCACCGCTGACATATTGCTCGGAAGACCTCGGGATGAAGGGACCATTCCCCTGGGCATAACTGTTGGCGACTCAGAAAGTCCGCCTTCCAATTCTCCACCCCTGGAATGAAGACAGCTGATATACATGGGACATGCTTTTCTGCCCATTCCAGGATGTGACTTACTTCCCTCTGGGCTGCACGACTCCTGGTGCCTCCCTGATGATTGATATATGCCACTGCTGTGGCATTGTCTGATTGAATTCTGACAGGGGACCCTTGGAGTCTGGATGTCCAGGCTACTAGGGCGTACCGGGCTGCTCGTATCTCTAAGAGATTGATGGGCAGGGTTTTTACTACATTTGACCATCTGCCCTGGAGAGACCATTGCTCCAGTACTGCCCCCCAGCCTATAAGGCTGGCATCTGTAGTGACCACCTTCCAAGATATCGGGCTGAAGGGTTTTCCCTTCTGGAGATTCTGGAGGATCAACCACCAGCAGAGACTCTTCCGAACGGAAGGGGACAAAGCCATCGGGAAGTCTAGAGCCTGAACTTTTCCGTTCAAGGCTGACAATATGGCCCTTTGTAAATTCCTTGAGTGGACACAGCTTCGAATGATGCTACCATCTTTCCTAGCAGCCTCATGCACAGGCGTATGGACGGCTGTCTTTTTGCACAAAGCAGACGGACCAAGCCCCTCAAAGAGGATACCTTGTCTAGAGGTAAGAAAATCTTCCTCTGGTCTGAATCCAGCCGTAGCCCTAGATATACCAGGTTTTTCACTGGCTGTAGGGCTGACTTGTCCAGGTTGATGACCCAACTGTGAGATTCTAGATACTTGATTGTATCGACAATTACCACTTCTAGCTTGGCAACTGAGTGGTCCATCAACAACAGGTCGTCTAGGTATGCCATTATCGTTACACCCCGTGTTCTTAGATCGGCCAACAGTGGGGCCAGAATTTTTGTGAACACTCGTGGTGCTGTGGCCAGACCGAATGGTAAGGCTCTGAACTGAAAATGGCGCCCTTCTACTGCAAAGCGTAGGAATTTTTGATGACCTGGAAAGATGGGAACATGCAAGTAAGCATCTTTGATGTCGATCGAGGCTAACCATTCCTCCCCTTGTAGGGCAGCGGTGACCGATCGGATCGACTCCATCCGGAAAGACCGGACGTTTAGAAATTTGTTTAGACTCTTTAGGTCCAATATGGGCCTTATGTCCCCGTTTGGCTTCGGGACTGTGAAAAGGTTTGAGTAGAAACCCAACCCCCACTCTTCCATAGGAACCTCCATAATTACTCCTTGGAGCAATAGTTGTTCTAACGCCAATAGGAGAGACCCTCTTTTCAGAGGGTCTCTTGGCATGCCTGACCACATAAAATGGGACGGAGGAGACTCTTTTAACTCCAACTTGTACCCCAGAGTTACTGCGGAGAGCACCCATCTGTCTTTGATCGTCTCCCGCCATGTCTCTGCGAACAACTGAAGTCTTCCCCCCACCCGTTTGAGTGGGGGCAGCCCTTCATAGGCTTGACTTGGAGGCTGGTTTAGTACCTCTTCGGATCCAGGGCTTTTTATTACCCTGTGGCTGTCCCTGATTTTTACCTCCTGAGTTTGACCGAGGAGGCCGTCGGAACTGCTTAGTAGCAGACGTCGCAGGGATAGGAGAGGTAGTCCTCTTAAAAGATGGACCCCTAGACCTCTTCTTACTCGGTAAGAGAGTACTTTTACCACTGGAAATCTTCTGGATATACTTATCCAGGTCTTCGCCAAAAAGGCGTTCCCCATGAAATGGGAAGCTAACTAAGAGCTTCTTACAGGGAGCTTCAGCAGACCAGTTTTTGAGCCACAGAAGCCTACGCATATGTACCAAAGACAGCGTGAGGCGGGAGGCCTGATGGATAGAATCCTTGATGGCGTCAACCGCAAAGCATAATGCTCTAGGCAGATCAGCCAGAGCCTGGGCCTGCTGGTCTGGCAAATCCCTCAGGACCATTTTCATTTGATTCTTTAAAGCTTGGCAGACCCCAATAGCTGCCACTGCTGGCTGTGTAACAGCCCCTGCTGTGGAAAAAGCAGATTTTAATAAAGATTCCAATTTTTTATCCACTGGATCTTTGAACATTTGAACATTATCTACTGGACATGTCAGTGATTTGTTCACAGAAGAGATGGCTGCATCCACCGTAGGAACATTCCATCTCTGGGTGAACTTTTCCTCCATGGGATAGATCACCGGAAACCTTTTAGGCGGAACAAATAGTTTATCAGGATGTTCCCAGTCCTGGTATATAAGTCCTTCCAATAATGGATGTATTGGAAAGGAGCAATTAACCTGGGGAGCTTTTAGCGACCCCAATGAGGAGATAGCAGTAGTTGATGGTTCAACAAGAGGCATTTTAAATGCAGATTGAACCATGTCAGTTAGGGTCTGGACCCACAATCTTTCAGTCTGTGATGCTGAAAATGGTTCATCTACTGTCGATTCCTCAAAAACAGAGCTAACCTCCTCCTGATCCCCTTCAGGTAGGTCGGTCCCTTCCTGGGACTGTTGCTCTGCCAACAGGCACTCTAATGGAGGTGATGGAGATCTGGCGCGCTTTCTTTCCTGTAGAGAAGAAGCGATCAATGCAGCCAATCTCTGCTCCAATCCCTCCAGAGTTGAGGAAAAAACCTCCTCTGTTATATATGCAGGAGCAGGTGGACTGAGGACAGCCGCAGTACCTGGCACTCCCGGGGGTTCCTTATGGGTATTAACCTCTGATTTCTCAGGGGAGGAGGGTGCAGATGACTGCTCCAGATCCTCAGAGCCCGATGGAGACCCCCTACACTTCCTGAGAGGTATATCTCGGAGTTTTTTAGGCGGCATATTCCTTAGTTCAAAGCTGAGGTATTCCAGCCGCAATACACCCCTTACTGAAATAGTCTAATGCAATTTGCTGCTATGTACATCAGTGGGTGTCTACTAATGCGTCTTTCTGGGGATGCCTGTATCAACCGCCCGCTGTAAGCCCCTATACCATGCTACCAGCTCCTTTTCATGCTCTGTGTCCATAGCAAGCAGCGTGGACTGAGTCCTTTTATCTTGCTGGGACGCCCGCACATGCGCAGAAGCGCTGGGCGCACAGAGCGCGTCATCCGCCAGGCTCCGCCCCCTTTTTGAAGCTAAACCTTATAAAAGGAAAGCACGTGTGCGCTCTTGGCGCCATGTAGGGAGAGGAGCCAGGGTCCCTGTTTCACCAGGACTCGGGGATGGAAGGAAACTACTTGGCAGCATGACAGAGGAATGCAGCTTCCCTGATAGAGAGCTCACTCATCTGCCTGGACTTTCACCATGGAAGGAATAGTCCCAAGAAAAAAAGACGTTCCACAGCGGCCTCTAGTGGACAAACACAGGTACCGCACTTTTGTCTTTTTTTTTTTTAAAACCTCCTTTATGAAAAACATTTCCAGGTTTACAGTTTTTTTAAAACTTCCCTTATGAAAAAACATTTCTAGGATTTCTTAGGCATATACAGCTATTAGCGGGAATACCCTTTAGGTAACAGGCAGAAAGACATATTAGGCTTGGGGGTCCCTTTAATAGAACCAAGTTCCTGAGGGGCCCCCACTTACCTTTTCCCCGCCGCAGGACTTTGTTTGGTCCACAGAAGCCCAAACTTCACCTCTCACGGCAGGCATTGTACTAGACCTTCAGGGACCGGGTTCCCAAGGATTCCACTCCCCTGGACCTGTATAGCACCCTGCACAGATAGCCTCTTGGTTTTGGGTATGACCAGAGCTCTGGATCCCAGGGTCCAGCCCTCCTAAGAGAGGCATTACAGGCAAAACCTTGCTCTTCTCTGCAAGGCCCGGGTACCGACCGTTTAGCTATGAAGCTTTTTTGGTCGGATCCGGAATAGCTTGCTAAGGCCCAGAGAACCTGTACACAAGCCCAGATGAATACATGTTAACCTTGGCCAACACCTTAGACACTGGCAAAAAACTGAGGTACTCCCGGATGGGAGGGGCTTATATAGGGGAGGGTACTTCCTGTTTTGGAAGTTGCCAGTGCCAGCACCTGAAGGTAATTCTATATAACCCACATAGTAATGACTATGCTGCTCTGTGTCCCGTGATGTATGAACAAGAAAGGAGTACAAGTAAGAAAAAAGATGAAACAAGGCACAGATAAAAAGGCAATTAAATTGAATCTAGAATATATTATTATATTAATTATTTATATATATGTAGCACCCCCCCTCACTCCTCTCTTTCTCTCGTCTCGTCTCTTGTCTAGGGGCATCTTAGAGGGGAGGGAGCGGGGACACCACGCCTGGCTTCCATCACATGTGTCAGTGCGGTATAAGCAACGTTCTTGTATTATCTTCGGGTCAGTGCTGTGCACCTGGATCCTCCCTCCAAGAGTCACCTTGAACAATGTCTGTTAGGAAATGAGCCCCACACCATTAAAGTTCAACACTCCTTTATTCCACTTGAATGAACACAAATAGTTGAACTCCCTTGGACATAGAACAGGAAAGGAGGTGTGGATGCGAATAGGCCCAGACACAATTTGGTTCTCCACTTTCCTTCCTGAAAGTGGGTTACGGTCTCCGCACGAGGGGCATTTCCTTCCAGGCGGTCTCTGACAAGAGGCTCACCTGTCACCGGCAATATGCTGCACCGGGTCTTCAAGTGAGGAGCTCCCCCCGGTCCATTGCACCTTCCGGATTCGGGTACCCACTCCTGGGGTTCCCTAGGATCTCCTTCCCTTGCGGAACTCAGTGTTGGGCACTGAGCTCCGGACCTCCATCCGAGTACCTCACCCCAGGCTAAAGGTGCCTGGGATGGAACACGACCTCTGGCCGTCCTCTAGGCCTAAGCCACCCAGAGGACCGTCACGAACCACCGTCCGCAAGCTGAAGGTGCCTGGGACTTTGCCCCAGTGACAAAGATGGTCGGCCCCGTTATACCCTCTCCCAGCAAGCACGGCGGGCTCCCCGCCCCACCATACCGCTGCCGAGAGAAGACAAAAAGGAAACACAGCACTCAGCAATGATTCAACCCCAGCCCAGGGCAACAGCGCCACCCACTGGGCTGCAGGGAACTACACATCACTAATGTCTCTGCCAAATTCAAATTTACACCCGGGAAAGTACATACCCGCTATACATATATATATATATATATATATATATATATATATATATGTAGCGATACCCCTAGTTAAGAGGGTTGCCTTGTTTGTTTTGGGCCCTGTAGTGCACTGCTGTCAACCCCTGGCAATCGGCTCTAACCTCTCGTGGCACAGTTAGTAAAGCGGGTGATAGAATTGCAATCACTCTAATATTCTCTATGACACAATCCCACAGTAAGGCACACAGTATGGTATAGCACAGTAATTGACACTGACAAACAATATACTTAACTCTAATATTTTACTGTTGGTAAAGGTTAGAATGATAAACAGTATGCAATGTCACATGCAGAGTCCTGCAATATGGGTATACATATTAAAACATCAAATGTTCAGCAATATGATAAACAGTTTAACAGACTCCGCTGTAGCTATCCTCCCTCGTGGACAACATGGCGCCCAGCAATGTCCTATACTACCCAGTCAGGCCTGACTATAATTTGGGTATAGTTCTGTGGAAGAAATCTTCGTTAGCAAACACGGTGGTGCACTTTAAGAACAATTGTAATCCAACAAAGTAACGATGATCGGTAACTTTATAATGCCAGAGAGACTAATAACTCAGTTCTGCGGATAGTCTCCCCAGCGTGTAACTGCAATCACTGTGATGGCCCTGAATAAAGTTAATGGGCCTAGAGATACTGTGGTGTAGCTCAGAGCAGATTCTCTCTCACCCGACCGGACTAGTCCTTGTCCGTTACTTCCGTTACTGTGACTCGATTCACAGTGTCCACAACACCCGGGTCTTCGGTCCTCCTGATAACAGCACTCAGCAACAGGATCAGACGCTCCGCAGGCTCCTCGTGGAGCGAAAGGCTCTTTGGAAAAGCACAAGGCCCTGGCTTCAGGCCTTGTACACACACAGCAGATCAGCACAGAGATCCTCTTGCTGGGAGGGCGGTGTCCAAAGAGAAAGAACTGGGTCCCGCCTCCCTCTTATAAAGTCCAACCCAGCAGTCTTTGCACGGGGCAATGCACCCTGGGTGCCTCAAGGCGTGCTGGGAACTGTAGTCTCTTGGGGTTTAAAAGAAACAATACCCCGCTACATATATATATCTATATATATATGTATATACCGGTATTTAAAATATAATATATATATATATCGTATATACTTGAGTATAAGCCGAGATTTTCAGCCCTTTTTTTGGGCTGAAAGTCCCCCCCTCGGCTTATACTCGAGTCAGCGAAATTTTTTACATTGAAAATAGTACCTGTAAAGACGTTGCGGCTGTGGCGTCCATCGTTCGAATTCCGCGGTCTCTTCCTGTTCCTTCCGTGATAGGCGATTCTCACCAGACACTCTCCGCCTATCACGATCATTCTCTCATCCTCAGTTTCCCAGCAGACATCTGTGATTGGCGGAACACCCAACACAGTGTCTGCTGGGAAACTGAGGATGAGAGAATGATCGTGATAGGCGGAGAGTGTCTGGTGAGAATCGCCTATCACGGAAGGAACAGGAAGAGACCGCGGAATTCGAACGATGGACGCCGCAGCCGCAACGTCTTTACAGGTACTATTTTCAATGTAAAATTATAGGATAGGAAACAGTGAGGATAGGGAACAGTGAGGATAGGAAACAGTGAGGATAGGAAACAGTGAGGATAGGAAACAGTGAGGATAGGAAACAGTGAGGATAGGAACAGTAAGGATGGGAACAGTGAGGCATTGTTGACCCTCGGCTTATACTCGAGTCAGTAAGTTTTCCCAGTTTTTTGAGGCAACATTAGGTACCTCGGCTTATACTGGAGTCGGCTTATACTCAAGTATATACGGGGTATATATATATATATATATATATATATATATATATATATATATATATACAGTATATATATATATTTTATTTTTTATTTATTTTGTTGTAAATATGCAAACAGTTATTTTCCTTCAACCCTGCCTGACTTCACCGCTTCTTGATTAAAAGACTAAACATTTCCCCTTGGGATTGACTTCTCTGCCTAATGTGCTGTAATTAACTAGCGAGTGCTTGGAACACCGGCATGGAGCACTGCTCTTTAATAAATTTAGGTCACTGTAGAGTTCATCATCTTATGATGCCATATTCCTTGGTAACAGAAAATTAAGTTCTGCTGAGTTTATCTCTGGCTTTTAGCAGAAGTGTTGCAGTTTTTTCTTCTCTAATAGTTTTTACAGAAAGAAAATTGTAAACAACAAATCTTTGCCTTATCTCAGAGAATTCTTAGTCAAGAAAGAAAATTTTAGTTTTTTTTATTTATTTAAAATGATCACTGAGTTGTGGATGGCATTTTCAAATGTGATGTATTATTTATTTTATGGTATTGCACAATTTGCATAATTTGCTTTTGCTTGCCCAGAGCCAGCAACACCATTTACATGTTTTAGGAAAGAAGTATAAATAGAACTATACAGCTGTGGCCCAAAGTTTTGAGAGTCAGGCCTCGTACACACGACCGATTTTCTTGTCGTAAACAGTCAAGAAAAGTGCCGCGAGAGTTTTTTTGTCTAGAAAAACGTTCGTGTGTATGGTTTTACGACGAGAAACTTGACGAGAATCTCGACGAGAAAATAGAGAACCTGCTCTCTATTTTCTCGTCAGGATTCCAGATTTCCTCGTCGTGTTTCTCGTCGGCCTGTTTTGTGACGAGAAAATGGTTCGTGTGTATGCTTTTACGACTCTTCCAAAAGCGCGCATGCTCACAAGCAACTATGAGACGGGAGCGCATCTTCTGGTAAAACAAGCCTTCATAATGGAGAGAGCACATTCGTCACGCTCATAAATATTTCATCGTTTAAATGTTCTGCATTGAATTCTTCGTTAGAATGTTACATTAATCAAAACGAGAGACCTTCTTTTGCTGCTGATATTCACACAGAGTTCTGCCTTATTTTTAACCTTTTTCATGCTGCTCTTTATAAGATTTATGTGTATTATATCGTGCAAGTTTTTAGGAATAATTTAAATGGTTAGATTTTTCAAAATGATGTTAATTATAATTTCTCAATGTTTTGATAGCGATCTCACATTTAATTTTCTAATCTATATTTTTAAAATTTCACACCATGTTTTTGAGCTAATCAGATTTAGTTATTCTTTTGGGGGGGTGATATCTGTGCCTTTTATTGTCAGTCAAATGTATCTGCTTACTCCAAAGCTTTTTTTTTTTTATTTAAAAATACACATAGTCAAGTATGAACTTAAACAAAAAACACATTTATTCATGTTTATAAATTAAATAAAGAGAAGGCAGCGCTGGAGAAGCTGCTGCCATTTGTGCATCCCAGGGACCCCAGAGCACACACCAACCCTGTGTGGACACTAAAATTGGGAGCTTGAGAAGGCCCACATTTCAGAACACAATCTGATGCTGGCCTCCCAGAGGTCAGGAACAGCAGCAGGTGAGATATATGTCCCAAGTGTGTGGTACTACAACAGGCTGCCTTCTGTCCGACCAGTGCGACCACAATGAAGCAAGGCCATCACTTCCTCTTCTTCCTGGCAACCTTCCCTGCAGCCTTTCCTGAAGCCTTTCCTGAAGCCTTTCCTGCAGCCTTTCCTGCAGCCTTCCTTCTTCGTTTAGCTGGAGGCTGGCCCACTGGAGGGGTACTCCTGTCAGGAGGAGGAGGTGGAGGTGTAGCAGAAGGGGGTGGGGCAGAAGAAGAAGGTGGAGGTGTAGCAGAAGGGGGTGGGGCAGAAGGTGGAGGTGTAGCAGAAGGGGGTGGGGCAGAAGGTGGAGGTGTAGCAGAAGGGGGTGGGGCAGAAGGTGGAGGTGTAGCAGAAGGGGGTGGGGCAGAAGGTGGAGGTGTAGCAGAAGGGGGTGGGGCAGAAGGTGGAGGTGTAGCAGAAGGGAGTGGGGCAGAAGGTGGAGGGGTAGCAGAAGGGGGTGGGGCAGAAGAGGAAGGTGGAGGTGGAGGTTGAGGTTGGGTCAGTTGGGCCACCTCACATATGGCGGTATTGGGGGTAATTTGCTCCATCACCCCCTTGTTGAGCAAGGTGATGAGCAGGGGTTCGCATAGGAGGCGTTGCTCCATGCTCATCACCTTGAACTTAGCCTCCACTAGGCCGGCAATGGCCTCTTCAGGGGATGTGGGCTCCTTGAGGGTGGCATGGGCCTCTTTAATAAGGGCCATTGCTGCGTCACTGGTGGTCCTGTCCCTCCTGCCTCTTTTGTGAAGCCTGATGGGAGGCACCTGGGATCTGGTGCTTCTCCTTTGCCCTGCCACCTCCTGTCTGCCACTGGGCCCTGCCACCTCCTGGCTGCCACTGGGCCCTGCCACCTCCTGGCTGGTACTGGGCCCTGCCACCTCCTGGCTGCCACTGGGCCCTGCCACCTCCTGGCTGGTACTAGGCCCTGCCACCTCCTGGCTGCCACTGGGCCCTTCCTCCTCCTGCCTGACAGTTTCCAGACCCTCCTCCTGGCTGATTTCATCCTGTGTATGAAAAAGAAACATAGTTTAATATGTTGGTTTAATCTTTGCCTCAAACTTTGTAATCCTGATGGAAGCAATTAGAATGTAAATGCATAAATCCTTGCTTTAAATTTACCACTACATCAGCTTGACTATTTACCACACAATTAAGTGCAGAATAATGTCTACAGATCATGATTTCACTTGTGGAATACAAAATAATGTATGTTTCTCATCCTGACATATTTGGGAAACATTAATTTTATCCCATTACATTTTCAGTTAATACTATACCTGGCTCCAGATGGACAAATCAGGATCATCCAGGATGGCTGCCTCCTCTTGCTCCAGAGAAGGCTCAGGTTGGCTGCAGGGAAGTCTGGGGGGAAGAGTGGAGAGTGATGGCCTTGGCTCAATGTGGTCATCCAGGAAGGACATCCTGCTGTAGTACCACCAAACCGGGACATAAACATCATCTGCTGCTGCTCCTGACCTCTGAGAAGCCAGCACCTTAGAGCGTTCAGTCCTGTAGGTACCTCTCAAGCTCCCAATTTTAGTGTCCACTTGTTTTGCTGTGGATGTGGGCACCTTGGTATGCACAAATGGGAGCAGCTTCTCCAGCGCTGCTTTTCTCACCCCTTTTTTTTTATGGATGGGGTTTTTGGTCTCCCACAGAGCCGGCAGCTCCCTTACCCGGTCAATAAATTCCGCCAGGAACTCTTTGTCACTAATAAAGACATTCATATTGTATCTGCAAGTAAAATAATTTATATTTAAATAATGTGAGGCAAACAGTCTAACCTCCTTCACATCCTAGTCACCATATATATCCTCCACCAATCTCAAGACAGTATAGGCCCACAATTTTTACAAGTCTCACAAAATCACATACCTTCGTTCGCACGTCCGTCACTTGAACTCCTCTCTCCGCACACCGAACGTACTATAGTCACATGTGTGTTTGCTATATACACACCACGCATGCGTCCAAATTCGAACACGTCGCTCCGCACACATCGCCCGCCCATGACGTTCTAACTAACATCTTTTCCCCGCCCCTTCTCTTTCGGCGCGCAGACAGATATGGCGGAGTTACAGCAGGTGTCTGATAATTCCGCAACTAGCGAGGAGACAAGCCCGGAGACCGAGGACACGTCACGATCAAGGAGGAGATTCAAGGCATCGAATATGTCTTTGGCGGAGATGGCGGAGATGGTGGACATCTTGGTCAAGGCTGATTATGATGCCAAGCATGGGCCGTATAGCAAACCAAATAGAAGGAAGGCCAAAATCCTCACTAAAGTTGTGAAGAGTCTGAGGGCGAAGTTCGGGGTGAAACGCTCAAATGAGCAGCTCAGAAAGAGGTGGTCAGACCTCAAACTGAGGGAGCCAGACCAGTTGAGGAGCATAAAGAGGATGCTCGCTAAAAGTAAGTAAAATGACGACCTTTCTGCTATTAATCTTTTTAGAAACTGACCTTTTTTTTTTTTTTTTCATATTGGACTCCCTTCCAAAATGTAATATTTTGAACTAGGTTGGGCACAGTAATCGTTCGTTACGTTACCGACACTTCGTTCGGCCACTATCCGCGGTTTTGGCTTATTTAAGACCCCCAAAAGTAATTAGACATCTGCCATTTTTGATCAAGTATTGTGGCTAATTTTTAAGTCTAGATGATGTGTTTGTAAGGAGAATGAAATGCAAACTTTAATCAGTGTAAAGGAGAGGACACTCAGCAGCTGCTTCCACATCTGTACTTTGGAGCACTATAGTGTGGGCCACCAGACCCGCCTTTTTTGGGTGTCCCACACAGGTGCATCAGAGTTTATTTGTGGTGCCTCCATGTCCAAAAAATTACATCCAAATGTGAATACTAAACATATTTGGGGTCATAAATAATGCATTTTTCTTTAAATTCCGCACAAACGCACACTTGTACCCCACTTCCAAACAATTTAGCCTGTTTTAAGTTTAAAAATGAGATTTTTACAGTGTGATAAATAGACCTTTGGTTTTATTCTCATAGGGGAGAGAAGACTGGGAGGAGGACACTCCAGGGAGCACATGCACCCCACAACTTCCAAGCAACCCCAAACTCCCAAAGATCCACAACCGAAAGATGTGCAGGAAGTTGAGGTGGAGGAAGGAGAAGTGCAGGAAGGAGAGGTGGATGACGTTGTGGATCTGGTCACCACAACAGGTCAGTATCTGACACCACAGCTTAAGGTAAGCGAGGTAGGCCTGCAGAGTTTTATTATTTTTTTTTTATGGTTTTTAGGGGATGGAAATGTTGTGAAGGATAGCACACCGTTCTCTGCTGACAGTGCCCTCCGCCTCATCCAGCAAGTGATGGAATGTAGCACGGAACTGGACCTAATTAAACAAAGAATCCATGTGATGGAACAAACATTTAAAGACATTCTCGATGTTTTGGGGAGAATTCAATAAGCCATCCAAACACATTTGTTTTTACATGTTTGTTTTTATATTTTTACTAATTTTTTGAGTAACAAAGCAGCCAAAAATTGAATATGCACACAGTGTGTGAACATGTGCTATCTGCCATCAGGGGATATCCATGTACGTCTTTTGTGGGTGCAACCCCTTCCTCGTATCAAAAGTCGGTGAACTGAGGAAGGGGATGCACCCCCAAAACACGTCCATTGATCACCCCTGATGGCAGATAGCACATGTTGACAATAGGGATCAGGATTGTAAACTTCCTATTTGCAAAAAATTAAAAATGTGTGCATATTGAATTTTTGGCTGGGCAAGGGGTGGCAGGACCCCATATTAGGACGGGCACATAGAGACATAGTTTGTGTAACTGAATGTCTCAGATTGCTCAGAGGTATCCAATGTTGTCATTTTAGAAATGCAAGTGGTATTTTTGTATTTTCATAAGCCAAAATTTGCCGGGTTGTGGCCAGGCCAACCCCAAAGTAAAAAAAAAAAAAAAAGTGCAGAGAGTAAAATATTTGACCACAAACAACGTGTAGCTTCTTTTTATAATACTCTCTAAGCTTATTTGGTTCTTTTGTAAGGTAACATAGTGAAATTGGTTGTTATTTACTAAAGTAAAATACACTTGCCACTACAAATGCACAAAGACAAACTAGGAGACAGGAAAGAACAAATAATTAAAGGTTTAAACAAGATTTTTATTGGGATACTTAGACATAGGCTGGCATAGGAATTGCCCCCCTACCCGTGAAATACTCCATGTATTTGTCCCGAACCACACGGGCATTTTGGGGGGGCAAGCCAAGACGGGCAGATTCCAGGCCCGGAAGGGGATTTGCAGGGGAAAGTCCAGCCTCTGGCAAAACTGAGGCCATATACGAATTAGATTTTTGGCTCAGAAAGTTGTGTAGCACACAGCAGCATAACACTACATAGTTTATTTTGTAGTCCGCCAAGTGGATGGAAGTCATAAAAAGGCGGAACCGGCTGGCCATTATGCCGAAGGCATTTTCAACGACTCTTCGGGCCCTGGCCAGCCGGTAATTGAACACACTCTTCTCTGGGGTCAGGGTCCTCTGTGGAAATGGCCTCATAAGATGCCGTCCGAGTCCGAAGGCTTCATCAGCCAAGAAAACAAAGGGGAGTCCTTCAATATTCCCTGCATCCGGTGGCAATGCAAGGTCGTCACTCTGGAGACGGAGGGCAAACTCCGTCTGGATGAAGGATCCCCCATCGGACATCCGGCCATTCTTCCCTACATCAACATAGAAGAATTCATACCGTGCTGACACCACCGCCATCAGCACAATGCTATGAAACCCCTTGTAGTAGTAGGACCCAGAACGGGGTGGTGGCACGATGCGGACGTGCTTCCCGTCTATGGCACCACCGCAGTTGGGGAAGTCCCACCGCGTGGCAAACTCCGATGCCACAGTCTGCCATTCCTGTGGCGTGGAAGGAAGCTGTGGAGTGAAACAAGATGAAATAATATTAGAAAAACAAAGGCATACATTACAAGCAAATTCTAAACCAAAAAATTAGAGACCAACATCAATCTAATTATACGTTTATTAAGGTGTGTAAAAAAAGTATAATGGAAGGCTCATTTATCATATTCATCACCACCTCTGATGGGCCATTACTAAATTATTTTGGGGGGGGGAGATGTGTTTGGCCACAGGATAGCATTGCAGTGGCGGTGCGTCCAGAGTGGGCGCTGGAGCACTGTCCCCTCTCTCCTGTGCCCATCACTCAGAACAATACATAGGTTCATGCGTTGCATGAACCTATGTATTGTCTATGCCGCACACTATTCAGGTGGATGGCCTCTTGTAAAGCGACCGACATATGAATAATTGCGTCATTTAGGGGGTTAAAATTGCAGAGCAGAAACAGGTATTAAAAAAGTCTTGCAAATTACAACCTGAGGGATGTAATTGGCTTCCTCAAAGAAAAATCGGGGACGCAAGGAGGGGGCATTCCTTGTGTAAACACTGACAGGCTGCTCTGGCAATCATGTTCACCAAGTCTGTTTAATGGTAACATGATTGGCTGATGCAACATGAAGGGAAGGAGAAGACATCAAGGACAGAAGAAGGATGGCGCTGACCACAAGAAGGTAAGTGCAGGGCTGGGGGGAAACTGGCTGCATTAGAGGGGACTAAATGGCTGCATTGGAGGGGACAACTGGGGGCGTTTATTAGGCAACAGAGCAAAAAAGGAGGAAGTTTATTTCCGAAATTGGGGTTGGAACCCCCCAACATTTGGAGCAACAGGCGCCCCTGCTGGAAAAGTTAGTGAGGGGAAATATTTAGGGAGGATAAAAAAGGGGCAATCTAAAGCTTCCAACATGCATGGGGACAAAGGGGACATTCTCAGCATATTACAATCATGGTAATTAGGGAAGGATGAAAGAAATACAATACATTAGCATACATGTAATACATAAAATGTGATGTTAAGGGAGAAAACTTACCCTAATATAGTCCTCCTGCAGGAATTGTATAATAGCAGAACAGGTGTCTGGGATTATGAGGCCCAGAGCCTGGGGGGAGATGCCTGTGGTGAACTTCAAGTCCTGAAGACTTCTCCCTGTCGCCAGGTAACGCAACGTGGCGATGAGCCTCTGCTCAGCACTGATGGCTTCCCGCATAACGGTGTCCTTCCTGGTAATATAGGGGGACACCAAAGCCAACAGTTCCTGAAAAACGGGGTCAGACATCCTCAGAAAATTCCTGTAGTCCTCAGGATTATTCTCGACGATCTCCCGCAGCAGAGGCATGTGGCAGAATTGGTCCCGCTGGAGCAACCAATTCTTGGTCCATGAACTCCTCCTCACACCATTCATGGACTGGTCTTGGTCCAAAACAAGCAGACCAACACCAAGCGCACGCACAGCACGAACTCGACGACGAGAACGTCCAGGCGACATGGCTAGGAAACGGTCGTCTAATCAGAACGTACAGAACAGAACGCACTTTAGAACAGCAAGGCCTATGAATAACGAACTGAAATTCAGAAACGAACAGGCAATAACGCACTGTAAAACAGATACCACTTGCCTAGACGCCCTGAAAGTCAAGATACGAACCCACAAGCACAAACTGAACCGCAGAAAACGATCTGAAAAGTACGAAGACTGAAAAGCGCGAATCGTCTCTTCCCAAACTTTTACTTCACACGCGGTAACACGAGATCAGCAAAACCAGCCCAAGGGGTGGCGCCAAGAAAAAAGATCTTCCCCTTTATAGTGCCGTCGTACGTGCTGGACGTGAGCGCAGAGAACCACGAGGAAATTGGAAAATGACAGTGTGTACGCATAGAAAGCTTGACGAGAAAATCGACAAGCTTAACAAGAATCTCGTCGAAAAAAACGACGTGTTTTTTACGACGAGAAAATCGGTCGTGTGTACGAGGCCTAACACAAATTTTAATTTTCACAAAGTCTGCTGCTTAGTTTTTATGATGGCAATTTGCAAATACTCCAGAACAGTGATAAAATGAATTGGAATTAATTGCAAAGTCTCCTTTTTGCAATGAAAATGAACTTAAACTAATGGAGAAAGGAATGTAGTCCAATCAAGTAAGATCACTGATTGTGGACTTTGTGGCCTTTTTTCTTGTTAAATGTATTTATTGAGTTTCACAAGAAAAAACAACAGAATATAAACATGGATACATTTAAGTACTTTGTATTATAAGGCCTCATGCCCACGGGCGTTTTTTCAGCCGCGTTTTTGAGCGTTTTTTACAGCTTAAAAACGCCTGTCCATGTTAGTCTATAGCTTCATGTCCACCTAGGCGTTTTTGAGCTGTAAAGAGCATAGGCGTTTTTGAGCTGTAAGGCCTCATGCCCACTGGCGTTTTTACAGCTGCGTTTTTTGCAGCTTAAAAACGCCTGTCCATGTTATTGTAAATATTTTTTTTTTTTTTTTAAAAAAAAAAAAAAAAAAAAAAAAAAAACGTCGGAGCTAAAAACGCGACCGCGCGTTAGTGCGCGTTTTTTGCGCGTTAGTGCGCGTTTTTGCGCGTTTTTTGACGCTCACGTTTTTTTCTGCCTAATTCTGACGCTGAGGAACGCACTGGCCCTGGGTTTTTTTTACAGCTCAAAAACGCCTATGCTCTTTACAGCTCAAAAACGCCTAGGTGAACATGAAGCTATAGACTAACATGGACAGGCGTTTTTAAGCTGTAAAAAACGCTCAAAAACGCGGCTGAAAAAACGCCCGTGGGCATGAGGCCTAAAAAAAACCCAGGGCCAGTGCGTTCCTCAGCGTCAGAATTAGGCAGAAAAAAACGCGAGCGTCAAAAAACGCGCAAAAACGCGCACTAACGCGCGGTCGCGTTTTTAGCTCCGACGTTTTTTTTTTTTTGTTTTTTTTTTTTAAAAAAAAATATATATTTACAATAACATGGACAGGCGTTTTTAAGCTGCAAAAAACGCAGCTGTAAAAACGCCAGTGGGCATGAGGCCTAACAGTAAATATAGGACTATCTTATCACTGTGTTTGATCTTTACACACAGTAGATTAAAGAAGAAAGAAATAGATGAAGATCAAACGATCAGACAAAATATCATTTTTTAGTTGTAAGATATGTAACATGAAATGAAAAATAAATGAGTACCCCTAGATTGTAAATTTCATATAAAAAAATAAAATAAAAAATAGGGGATGAATACATGGCACGTCACGTCTTAACATGCCAACCTGAAGAGAAAAGAACTTAAAAACAAACAGAAAATAACAGGGAAAGGGAAAAGGAAAAAGTTAGGAGAATAATCTCCCGAGGTGGTGGTCTGGCTCACAACAAACATACCGTATATACTCGAGTATAAGCCGACCCGAATATAAGCTGATGCACTTAATTTTACCACAAAAAAATGGGAAAACTTATTGACTCAAGTATAAGCCTAGGGAGTCCATCTGCATGCCTCACTTTGCCTCACTGTGTCCATGTGCATGCCTCACTGTGCCTTACTGTGCCCATGCCTCACTGTGTCCATGCCTCACTGTGCCCATGCCTCACTGTGCCCATGCCTCACTGTGTCCATGCCTCACTTTGCCTAATCTCCCTCCCTGATCTCCGGCGCTGTGTTTAACATGGGAGTCTATGGAAGGGGTGCCCAGCTTTGAAAAATCGGTGCTCCCCGGCTGTAGGTCCCCTGGATAACAAACTTTGCACACTTGTAGATGAAGAGTGCGGCTACACTACATGTGTGCCAGGGGACCTACGGCTGGCCGGGATTAGGCGCACAAATATGAAGATGGCCACAGACTCGAGTATAAGCCGAGCGGGGCATTTTCAGCACAAAATATGTGCTGAAAAACTCGGATTATACTCGAGTATATACGGTACACATTTAATTTGTAAATAATCTATATAACCTATACATCCACAATGATTGTTAAAGTCCACATTATGAGTTCACATTTGTAGAATGAAAGTAATGAAAAAGAAGCAGAAACGTCCAATTATCCTGTTAGATGGGAAAGCACTGCTGACACCAGAAGAGATTAGGGAGAAAACACCTTCACTCGTGTGCTGCAAACAAAAAGAGGGGGGGTGTGTATAGAAGCCCCCTCCTAGATGGACTCTTACAACAGAGCGATCAAATAACACCCCGTACACAATCAGATAGGTGATCCCAGCAAAGGCTCTCTCACTCCTGGTCAGTCACCACAGTGCTCATCATTCACCATAGGAAAACAAAGGAAGCCGACATAGTGTAACCTCGTTTCAGATCTTTTAATTCCAACTTAAAATTCCATATAGGTGTACACTCACATGTATATAACATATAATCAGGCATTTGTTCACATTTGTAAAGCGCCAGAACAAATGCCTGATTATGTTATATACGTTTCTGCTTCTTTTCCATTACTTTCATTCTACAAATGTGAACTCATTAATGTGGACTTTAACAATCTTCGTGGATGTATATGTTTGCTGCATGTACTAGCGCTATCTGGGTTTATAAATATTTATATTTTATTATATTTATTTGATTTACCTCTTTTTGTGCAATTCTGTTTTAAAGTTTTAAAACTTGTTATATTAAGGTAGCAGCTTTCTAGCCACTTTGGCCAGATATCTCTCTGTTCTATAATTCCAGGAGCGCTTGTTTTTTGTTTTCTGAGGGTAGGCCTGCCTCAAATACAAACTTTGCTTCTATAATCTATATAACCTAGTGTGGTAACAACAAAGACTGGTCAAAATCAGTGGAAAAGTAGTGTTTAACCCATGGTTGCCAAATCTTGCGAAAATTATTGATCTTATTATCTTCAATAGCGGTCATCTTTGCATATATGAGTGCTCTGTTCATTCTGTGTTTAGCTTCCGCTAAGATTAGAGTTTGGGACTTCCATGCTTTGGCAATAGTTTGTTTGGCTGCAGTATTAAGATGAATAAGCAATTGGAATTGAGTGTGGGTAAGTGTAGCAGGCTTTAGATTTAGAAGTACCATAGCAGGATCTGGAAGAATTGAAGATTCCAGAGATTCAGATGCCATTAAAAATATATTCTTCCAGAGTTCTTGGACCACCGGGCATTGCCACCATATATGGAAATGTGTACCTGGCGTGCCACAGCCTCTAAAACAATTAAGTGGATATGTGGGATCGAATACCGACGTGCTAGAACTTTATAATTTGTTTCTACAGCAAAGCAATTTGGAGAGGAATTTTTGGTGGCTAACCAGATACTTGACCAATCTTTGATATCAAACACTCGGTTCATGTCTTGTGCCCATTTAGTTGCGTACAAAGGGTAGTATTTCATCAGAAATCGCATTGAGTTGTTGATACAAGATTGAAACGAGTCCTCTGATATGTGGGTCGCTTATACATATCCGCTCAAATTGAGACATTTGATTTAGTGATGAGCCTGTACTAAGGAATGGTTCGTAGAAATTTTTAATTTGTAAATAGTGGAAAATTTCAGTTCTAGGAAGCCCAAAGGTTTCACATAGTACAGGAAAGGTGTGAATAGTGGTAGCGGAGGTAAGTTTATATAAGCGAATCAGATTCGTAGAGGACCACGCAGAAAATTATCTTGGAAATTTCCAGGCAGGATAAAAGGACGGATTCCTAAGGAATGAAAGCAGGGGATTATGTGGGGATTGGAGATTATGAGAACTCTTAAATTTGTCCCAAATAGTTTGGTATAGGTTTGTTTTGTTATGGGATTAGAGAGATGTAATCTATCAGCAGGTTGGAGCCATAGCATATTGCCCACAAAAATGGGGTCACTATCAACCGATTCAATAGCAACCCATAAGGGCGTTTCAACCGTGGCATGATATTTGGGAAGAAGTGCGATTTGTGCAGCATTAAAATAAGAGGTGAAGTTGGGTAATCCTAATCCACCTCTCATTTTATTAAGGTAAAGCGTAGATTTAGGTATGCGAGGCTTAGTGGTACCCCAGATAAAGGACATAACTCTACATTGAGTGAGTCTTAGAAAATAAGATGATGATGGAATGGGAAGTATAAGTAAGGAAGTATAAGTAAGTATAAACATTTTGTCAGTACTGACATCTTTATGGCATTGATCCTTCCCAGCCATGACAATAAAAGAGAGGTCCATTGCTTCATAAAGCCTGACATTTCTTTCAGGAGTGGCAGATAATTAGCCGCAAAAAGATCTTTAAGGGAGATTGTGAGTTGTACTCCTAAATATGGAAGTTGTTTTGGAACCCAATTAAAAGGTAGGGAAGTTTTTGCGTGTTGGAGTTCTGATTGTGATAAAGAGATATTTAACGCATTGGATTTAGTGAGATTAACATGAAGTCCTGAGATATGGGCAAAATTATCTAAAATACTGAGTAGATTTGGGGCAGATATATATGGATGTGACAAAAAAACAAGGATATCTTCCACAAAGAGACATCATTTATGCTGGTGTCCACCTAATTCAATACCTTTAATGTCAGCAGAATTAGATCTAATTAATTGCGCTAGGGGCTCTATTAGTAAGGCAAAAAGTGGGGAAAGAGGGGAAAGGGGGAAAGAGGACAACCTTGCCTAGTACCTCTTCTGATGTCGAACATTGTTGACTTGTAGCTTTAATATAAGCTCTTGGATTATTATACAAAGAGGAGACCCAGGTCAGGAAATGGGTTCCGAAACCCCATTTTTGAACGATATATTGCATATATGGCCAAGTGACAGAATCAAATGCCTTCCTAATATCTAAGGACAAAAGGCAAGCCGGGATGTGAGTAGTTTTAGCTGCATGGATGAGTAAGAGTGCTCGCCTAATATTATCGCCTGCCTGACGCTTTGGCATAAAACCTGTTTGGTCCCTATGAATTAGACGGCCGATGATATTATTCAATCTGGTGGCCAGGATCTTAGCTATTAATTTAATGTCCAAATTAAGGGGAGATATAGGACGATAGTTAGTCCAGGAAGTAGAGTCAGAATGTGGTTTGGGGATCATGGCAATGATGGAGATCAGAGTCTCCGTTCTAAATGAATGTCCAGTCAGGATCGAGTTAAAGGCTCTGGTCAAGACTGGAGATAAATAGTGTACACACTGTTTATAATATGCTGCCGAAAACCCATCCGGACCTGGTCTCTTATGGAGTTTTAAAGATTTTATTGCGTTTAAAATTTATGTATCTATAATAGGGCATTCAAGAAGATCTCGCTGTTTTTGATCTAAAGTAGGAAGCGTGATATTAGAAAACAGGGTGTCTTATTTTGTCCTATTGAAATTCTGAGAAGAGGAATATAATTTAGCCAAGTTAGAATGAAAAACCTCTAGTATCTTAACTGGATTACTAGTGTGCGCTTTTCGAGATACTTTCAGTCTAAAAGGTGTCTGTGCATGTTGTGTAATCTTTAAGCTTCTAGCCATGGGAGTGTCAGGTTTATTGGCCTTAAGATATTGAATATGTTGGCGTTTGCATATGAGTTTATCTGCCGAATCAGTCAAAAAAAGATCGAGCTCAAGACGGGCCTTTTCCAATTTAGAGTTATTAGTGGCATTCCGGGAAGATTGAAAAGCCAAGTGGCACGTATTAAAAGCTTGAGCTCGAGCTTTGCAAACAAGAGTTTGTGTTCTCTTTTAAGCGCTGTTGCTTGTTGTATCAGTCTCCCCCTAATGACAGTTTTATGAGCATCCCATAATGTGAGGGCAGAGATGTCTTCTGTGTCATTGGATACAAGATAATCGGTGAGTCCTTTCTCAATCTCAATGCGATGGGATGGATGAGTTAATATAGAGTCATTAATACACCAAGTGATGTCGTGTGATCAGGGAATTGTGGAGGCTATAGTAGTAAATACTGCACAATGGTCAGGTCCATGGAAAGGGAATGATTTTGGAAGAAATTATTTCTGGCAGCATACTAGATGGTGCAAGGATATGATCTATACATGAGAAAGAGTTATGTGGATAGGATTAGTGGGTGAAACGTCTACTGGTAGGATTAGTTTCTCGCCAAGTATCTACCAAACCATGCGTAGTAAGCAAATGTTGGAGAGTTAGTTTTAGTGTGCCATTAGTAGGACCTGATGGAGATTTATCCAAGAAAGGGAAAACAGTTGCATTAGAATCCCCACATAGGACAACAGTACCAAACTTGTGAGCCTCTACAACTTGAAAAAGATGAGATAAAAAGGCCGTTGGGCGTTTATTGGGGGCATAGTAAGATACAATTTTGATAGGATTATCAGAAATGAAGCCTGTAAGAAGTATGTATCATCCCTCAGGATCCTTTAATTGTGATACAAGATTAAATTGTGTGGAACGATGAAAACCAATGAGAGTTGCACACTGTTTGGCCGTGGCAGAGGCAGTATAAAATTGTGGATAAGAAGTCGAAAGAAATTTGGGACGAACTTTATCAGTGAAATGGGTTTCCTGTAAACAGATAATATGAGCTTTTTTGGTTGTGAAAGAACGTAGTGCCTTAGTGCGTTTATGTGGGATATTAAACCCTTGTACATTTAAGGACAGGATATTTATAGGAGCCATAAACCAACTAGGATGATCATTATATCAGAACAAACACAGTACTTACCGAGAGCCAGGACCACCGACTGGAGAGACAAAAAAGAGAAGGAAAAGAAAGAAAAAGGAAAAAAATAAAACAATTGAACTACCCCATTATAAAAACAATGTATCAATATATTGAAACAAGATAACGGGGTGTGGGAGGAGTAATCAGAACTCCCTGAGAGGATCCGGGCCCACCAGCAGAGTTCCACATAACAGTAGCAGGAGTCTACAGGTGGTGTCAAGGGCAGCAAGAAGTTCCTAAGGGAAGAAAAACCCTGGAGAACTACAGGAACCTTTTAAGAGCTGTCATTGAAATATATAACTGAATGAAACATTTTTTTTTTATAACTTTAACAGAAACATTTTTCCAAAGCTCATTTCAACCATGAATATGGCTATTTAAGTAACTCAACCAGCATGAGGAGCTGGGAACCTATAATGAGAAAAGGTATCTAGGCGGTCCCTGTTTTCTTGGTCTTCTAAACGTGACTGTAATGTGAGATTCTCCTCTTTAAGAGTCATAACTTCAGAAATATAATACTGTGTATGATTATCAATTTCATCAACTCTCAGATCCAACTCTGCTGTTCTCTGTCCCAGCTCTCTTATTTCTTTTGTTAATTTATTAGTTATGTGGTCTGATGTCTGCTTGAGAGCTTTCTGCAGCATATGTTCAAATTTTTTAAATATGTCAGGCTGAATTACTGTCTGTGAGCCACCGGTGTCATAGTCAGACTCACCCTTAATGGCCTATGCTTTTTGGCTGAGCGGCAGGGTTTTCACTGCGTGTGGTGTGCTGAGCTGTGAGGAGAAGGATGATGCCGCCATCTTAGCCAACAGCCTTTGTGCCTCTTCCTTCAGTGTACCCGCCTTATATTTGGTTTTTGGACCCCTCAGGACCATAATTTATATGGCTCTGGGATGAGTCAGCTTCGATTTTGTGCCGTTTTTTGCGCCGCTGCGACCTGTAGTCCACCGGTGCAAACTCCCGTTGAGCGGAGCTCTAAGGCGGCATTATTGTTCCCTCAGGCAGCGGCGCATGCACTTTAGTGGTCTTTTTGAGACCTTTTTTTAAATTACAATGCTAGGAAAAAAAGATGAAATCTTTTTCATTGGCGTGTTGGCATTGCCAAACATTATACAAATCTTACAAAAAAAAGAAAGAAGGTCACAAGTGCTGAGACAATGACAGAACTCAGTCCCTAGCACATGTATGAACCAAAGGAGAAAATTGTTTGACCCATGGGACTTTAAAGAGTTGTGCCAAAATAAAGTAGATAACCGTGTAGTAAGAAAATATGCAATTTATACCATATAAAGTTTTAAAACGAACAGAACTCAAGGAAATAGGAGGTTGTAGAAAACAGGTCTGGTGTGATGTAGCCAACATCCCTAACTGATACAATACAAAAGTTTCCCCTCACAGGGCGGGACTTTATAGGCATGAATTTACATAACCACTAGGGTAGAGTATAAAAATAATTTATTACAAAAGTAGAAAGTATGATTACATAAAATTGTAGGCCAATAAAAAAAGACTTGATATATGCAGAAAATACAATCAATGAATCAATAGAATAGATGTTGAATTATGCCCAATGCATTGCATGCCCAGGGGAAAGGATTATACCCTAGACTGCAATGCTAGTGCACAATTATATGAAAATTGGAATAGTAATTATATAGGTCAGATCCTACGCGTTACGGAGATAACTCCTTCTTCAGGGATAATCCGACATATAATTCAGAATTGAAATCTAAAACAGAGAAGAATACAGTTGTCTCATATGATGGCATTCATTAAACATAAAACACAAAACAAAACATAAACAATAAATATGCAAATGAGGGTGAGCATGGAAAACACCCAATTGGCAGAGTACTCACCTCTGCAGCCATATATCAAGCTTATATATCAGTCATCATAGAACCACAACACCCAGAAAACACAAGGGTTATGGTTTGAAAACAAGTGGTGAAAAAATCCCCTATATGGGGAAATGGGTGGAAACTGCGCACATGCGATGTCCAGACAGCGACCCGGGACCGCAAACGTCTCCAAAGGGAAGCATAGAAAAATCAATATACCTGAGGTAAAAAGAAAAATTCTCAAATTAATTATGGATTAATGCACATAAATGCGTCAAAGAAGCATATTGTACACTATATGGTATTGTCCCAAAATTTATACCCTTTTCCCCAAGGGGAGGGATTCAAGGGTTAATAGTATAAAAAATATAAATATATTGTTGACACAAGATGGAAATCAAGTGGAATTCACATGGATATTGGATAGATTTTTCTTACCTCTTCCCAAAAAAACGGAGGAAAGGGAGACCAACTCCCTATCTTGTATTGCAAGTCCACTCATCAAGCAAAATTGCCTATGGAGTCTATATGAGAGGAGAGACAAAAGAAAAGACACAAGATTGCATCATTACTTGATGCATTTGTAGTATCACCCTACATTTGTGGTCTCAAATGGACCCAGAGTGGGGGATGATAGTCATCTGCTAATATTGCCAAAAAGTCACCACCACGAGTTGAAGATCAAAAAATCACATCTCACCTGGTTATTGTCCTGCCCCACGTGCTCTCTCCCCATTAGCCACAGCACTATTGAAGGACTGACTTTGTCGCTTTTTAAAGAGCTTTTAAAGAGCATCAAGGCACAGTGATTGGCTTCCTCAGCGATACACGTGGGTGTCAAACACAACGTGTGCCCTGTCATTAGAATGCTGCGGTCCCCCGGGCGCACGGCGCACCACCAAGTCCTCCCCCAAAGGCGAGATAGCCAGTGAGTGAGAGCCACGTCATGCGCCACGCCCCCACCGACACATGAGTGCGGCACAAGGGATTCACACATGATCCCAGTGGACGAATGGAAACAGAGAGGCCGTCAGACGTCAGATGGTCCCGGGTTGCATGAGTGGCAGTGCCGCAAAAAATAGGCCAAACCGACGCAAAAAGCCGGCTCATACAGATGGCAGCATCCATAAGAGATCCGGCCAGCAGCCGGAGAGGCCTACGTGTGCCGGGATCGAATCCAGACAGGGAAACGTGCGCAGCAAAAGGCCCCATAATTGCCACCACTGCTGTTCAATCTTGAACAGGCCAATACAGATTTCATAAACTACTGAAAAGTATTTGTATTAAGGGCCAATAGCCACAAAATGTATCCAAACGGAATAGAGATAAATAGGCAGCTGCAGAAGTGAGTACCGTATTTATCGGCGTATAACACGCACTTTTTTCCCCTTAAAATCAGGGGAAAATCGTGGGTGCGTGTTATACGCCGATACCCACTGATCCCGGCGATCTCCGCTGACTGAGCGGAGCGCAGCGATCGCCGCCGAGATACACATAGCCGAGTGTACTCGGCTATACTCGGCTTTTCTCGGCTCTGCTCACAGTCACGCCCAGTCCCGCCATTGGACCTGTGATATGTCCATCATAGGGTGGGACTCGGCGTGACTGTGAGCGGAGCCGAGAAAAGCCGAGTATAGCCGAGTACACTCGGCTATGTGTATCTCGGCGGCGGCTCCGCCCAGTCCCTGCGTCCCTGCGTTCCCTGCGTTCTCGGCGGCGTTCGCCCCGCTCCGCCTAGTCTCTGCGGCGATCTCGGCGGCGCCAATTTTGAAAACTGGGGCAAGGCTGCACTTAGCAAAGGCTGCACTGGACACTGGGCAAAGCTACACTGGGCAAAGGCTGCACTGGACAAAGCTGCACTGGACACTGGGCAAAGGCTGCACTGGGCAAAGGCTGCACTGGACACTGGGCAAAGCTGCACTGGACACTGGGCAAAGGCTGCACTGGACAAAGCTGCACTGGACACTGAGCAAAGCTGCACTGGGCAAAGGCTGCACTGGACACTGGGCAAAGGCTGCAATGGACACTGCTGACAAGGCTGCAACGGACACTGGTAAGGCTGCATTTAAATGTTGTGACAGCAGGAAGGTAAAGTCACCTGGTTGCATCCAGGGGGGTAGATATATTTCTCCCAGATTCAGGCTTTATGCCGACTTATACAACTAGGGAGTTGATGAAGCCCAGCTGAGGCTAGTGGGCTCATGAATGACTCATACCTCTAGGGAGAGTGCTGGGCGTCGTGAGGCAGGGAGTTGATGAGACCAGCTGAAGCTTGTCAGCTCATTTAGGCCTCTATAAGAACTCCCAGATTCATTAGGTGTTAGCTCATGCCTGGAACCAGACCTGTGTGGACTGTCTAGGGAGAGTGAACCCCTGTGCGGTGAGGCAAAGCCTGTGTGGCTATTTGTTTGGAC
Source organism: Rana muscosa (assembly GCA_029206835.1). Lineage (NCBI taxonomy): Eukaryota > Metazoa > Chordata > Amphibia > Anura > Ranidae > Rana > Rana muscosa. The sequence continues at coordinate 1,001,806,621 of CM055116.1, read as the reverse complement.
TTTTACTAAACCAGGGACTTAGGGACTAGGACAGCACCAGGCTGATCCCAGTTGTTAGTTTAGGAAACCTGCATGTTTAGTCAGAGGTCAAACTGACCAGGATTTATTTTGTTTATGTTTCTTTTTGGCTTTGCTGTGTTTTGTCACTGTACATAGAGAAATAAACCGCACCTTTTGATTTTGAAAACCACAACCTCCGTCTGCTGGCCCTGTTTTTGTGTGGGGAGCCCAACCAGGGGGTTACACACACCCGCTACCGAGTTAACCCCCTCACAGTTGGTGGAGAACCAGTGGCAGTTTTTTTTAAGCCAGCATGGAGGAGATACTGAAACAGCTGGCTCTAGCAAATGCCAATCAACAGCAGACAAATGCAGGTTTGCAAAGGAGCCTTGCAGCCCAGCAGCAAGCTCATCAACAAGCCCAGCAGCAATCTGAGGCCCGCTTCATAGACCTGTTACAGAAGCAAGAGCAGAGACTACAACAAATGGAAGCAGTAATGCAGCAACGTCCGCAGACCAGTGAGGAAAGCCGTCCCACTAATACCGCGTCCTTTGGGGTGAGTCGTTTATTGACAAAAATGACTGGAGAGGATGATCCAGAGGTATTTTTGACCACATTTGAAAGGACTGCTGAAAGAGAAAAGTGGCCTGAGGAGCAGTGGGCTGGACTGGTGGCTCCTCTGTTAACTGGTGAATCGCAGAAGGCTTACTATGACCTAGAGCCTGACCAAGCAAAAGACTATGTGATGCTAAAAGCTGAAATATTGGCAAGGCTGGGTGTCACCCTGGCTGTCCGGGCTCAGCGTGTGCATAACTGGACTTTCCAGCTTGGAAAACCCCCCAGGTCTCAAATGTATGATCTCATTCACCTGAGCAGGAAGTGGCTACAGCCAGAGACTTTGTCCGCACCAGAGATTGTGGAACGTGTTGTAATGGATCGGTTTTTGAGAGCTCTTCCTACTGCCATCCAAAAGTGGGTAAGCCATGGAGACCCAGAGACGGCCGGTGGTCTTGTGGATCGTGTAGAGAAATACTTGGCTACAGAGAACCTGACGGCCTCTTCCAGAGACTCTCGGACTTTCCACCCTAAGACCAGACCATCCCCAGGGGCGGATAAGAGGATTCCAAGGGGTGAGGGTGGAGAGAGTGAGAGGGTGGGAGCTCTACCCAAAGTTTGGCGAGAACAGCCTGGGAAGTCAGGGGCTCAAGAGGCAGCCAAATGGATTGTTTGCTACCGCTGCCGGCAAGCGGGACATATTGCAGCAAATTGCCCGGTTGTGGAGGAACCCATGCAATGTGACTTTCTGATGGACAGACGTCAGTCGCTGTGTGCGACAGTCGCATGCACTGCCATTCGGGGAACTGAGAAACATTTATGCAAAATGTGTATTAATGGTAGAAATGTTGTGGTATTACTGGATTCAGGTAGCCTTGTGACCCTGATAAAGGCTGAATTAGTTAAAACAGAGGTCTCTGGGAATAGCAAGGTAGCTGTTATTTGTGTGCATGGGGACACCCGAGAGTATCCAGTGACTACAGTGTGTTTCGAGACCCCCAAAGGTACCCTCTCTCATCCAGTGGGGTTAGTATCTCAATTACCGCATGATGCCATTGTGGGAAGGGATTTTCCGAAGTTCTGGGAACTGTGGGATGATCCTGAGCCCCCCACTGGTGCCCCTATGTACCAGGAATGTGATAGCCAGAACTCCCCTGAGAGTGGTGAGGACTCTCCAGAATTTCCCTTGTCAGTATTGGCAGGGGAGACTCAAGAAACTGGAGAGGAGCCCACCTCCTCAGACGAAAACCTACCGTCTGTGGAGTTTTCTGATCTGGAGGTTCACAGGGAAAATTTTGCCACAGAACAGTTAAAAGACCCCGCCCTAATAAAGGCACGGGAAAACGTAGTGGAAATAGATGGCGAGTTAGTGAACCCAGATAATACCTGCACTTACCCATACTTCAGCGTAGAGAAGGACCTACTGTATCGGGTGGCAAAAAGGGCAGAAGAAACCGTTGAGCAGCTTGTGGTGCCCAAACCTTACAGGAAGTTGGTGTTGGAGTTGGCCCATGGGCACATTCTTGGAGGTCATCTGGGGACAGAGAAAACCCGAGAGAGGGTATTACAGAGATTCTATTGGCCTGGGGTGATGAAGGACATAGAAAATTATTGTTCCTCCTGCCCTGTGTGTCAGAGGTCGGCCCCGATGCCACATTTCCGTAGCCCGCTGGTCCCTCTACCCATCATTGAGGTCCCGTTTGAGAGAATCGCAATGGATTTGGTAGGTCCTATAATCAAGTCCGCTAGGGGGCACCAGTACATATTGGTTATAATGGACTATGCCACCCGTTATCCAGAAGCGATCCCTCTCAGAAATACCTCGGCCAAAACCATAGCCAAAGAGCTATCTCTTGTTTTTAGCCGGGTGGGTATTTGTAAAGAACTGCTTACGGACCAAGGTACACCCTTTATGTCCCGGGTTATGAAAGAGCTGTGTAAATTGCTCAAAGTGACGCAATTGCGTACATCTGTGTATCACCCCCAAACCGATGGGCTGGTTGAAAGATTCAACAAAACCCTAAAACAAATGTTGAAGAAAGTGGTGGATAGAGATGGAAAGGATTGGGACTGTCTACTTCCTTATTTGATGTTTGCTATTAGGGAGGTGCCCCAATCCTCTACGGGATTCTCCCCCTTTGAGTTACTGTATGGGAGACACCCAAGAGGGCTGTTGGATATTGCCAAGGAAACTTGGGAAAGTGAGAGTTCTCCCCACAGGAGTGTGATTGAGCATGTCGCCCTGATGCAAGATCGAATTGCACAGGTAATGCCCATCGTGAAGGAACATTTGGCCCAAGCGCAGTTGGCACAGCAGAGAGTGTACAACCGTGGAGCAAAGACCCGTACCTTTTCCCCGGGGGATAGGATATTGGTACTTGTCCCTACGGTTGAAAGTAAATTCCTTGCCAAATGGCAAGGCCCCTACGAGATAATGGAAAAAGTGAGCGAAGTGAATTACAAGGTCAGACAACCAGGAAGGCGAAAGCCCGAACAGATATATCACGTTAATCTGTTGAAAGCCTGGAGGGATAGAGAGTCCCTAGTCGCAGAAACTTGGTCACCAGCTCAAACTGGTTGCGTGATTCCGGAGGTTGGAATAGCAGCCACCTTGTCACAACCCCAACAACAGGAGGTTAAGGAGTTTGTGCTTCGCAACAAGGAGGTGTTCTCTGAGCTGCCGGGACAAACATCTGGGGTAGAGCATGATATTATTACCCCGCCTGGTGAAAGGGTGAAGTTAAAACCCTATCGGATCCCAGAGGCCCGACGGGAGGCAATACGGGAGGAAGTACAGAAAATGCTGAACTTAGGGGTGATAGAGGAGTCCCAAAGTGATTGGTCTAGTCCCATTGTGTTGGTGCCTAAACCGGATGGGAGCTGGCGATTTTGTAACGATTTTCGTCAGTTGAACAAAGTTACAAAATTTGACACCTACCCCATGCCACGTATAGATGAGTTGATCGACCGGCTGGGAACAGCCCGATACATGACGACTCTTGACCTCACAAAAGGGTATTGGCAAATTCCCCTGGCCAAGTCGGCCAAAGAGAAAACCGCATTTGTAACCCCAGACGGGGCGTTCCAATATAAGAGAATGCCGTTCGGGTTACAGAATGCGCCGGCCACATTCCAGCGGAAAATGGACCAGATACTGAGGCCCCATCGGAAGTATGCTGCGGCTTACCTGGATGACGTAATTGTCCATAGCACAGATTGGGCCTCACATCTGCCAAAAGTGCAAGCAGTCCTAGACTCTATCCGGGAAGCGGGGTTTACGGCTAACCCCAAGAAGTGTACCATTGGGCAGGAGGAGGCCAAATATCTTGGGTACACCATTGGCAGGGGAGTAATAAAACCCCAACTCAACAAAGTCGAGGCCATCCAGAGTTGGCCACGTCCCAACAGCAAGAAGCAGGTACGAGCCTTTCTGGGAATCGCGGGTTATTATCGGCGCTTCATTCCCCACTTTGCTTCTAAGGCTGTGCCCCTAACCAACCTGACGAAAGGGAAAGGGTCGGTCATGATTAAATGGACCCCCGAGGCGGAGGCAGCATTCCAATTCTTGAAACAAGCCTTATGTAGCCAGCCAGTGTTGTACTCACCCGACTTCTCTAAAGACTTTGTCGTACAAAGTGATGCATCAGATGTGGGGTTAGGAGCAGTATTGTCCCAGGTCTGGAACGGGGAAGAGCACCCAGTCATTTACCTCAGCAGGAAGTTGAAGTCCCATGAGGTAAATTACGCCACGGTTGAAAAGGAGTGTTTAGCGGTGAAGTGGGCTCTAGATTCCCTTCGGTACTATCTGCTAGGTAGGCACTTTGACATGGTTATGGATCACGCTCCGTTAAAGTGGATGGCTCAAAACAAGGAGACAAATAGAAGAGTGAATAGGTGGTTCCTGGCCCTACAGGAATTCAACTTCACAGTAAAGCATCGCCCTGGCGTTCAAATGGGGAATGTGGATGCTTTGTCTCGAGTACATGAATGCCTGATTGCTGGTGTTCCAACCCCAAGGTTAAAACAAGAGGGGGGGTATGTGACAGCAGGAAGGTAAAGTCACCTGGTTGCATCCAGGGGGGTAGATATATTTCTCCCAGATTCAGGCTTTATGCCGACTTATACAACTAGGGAGTTGATGAAGCCCAGCTGAGGCTAGTGGGCTCATGAATGACTCATACCTCTAGGGAGAGTGCTGGGCGTCGTGAGGCAGGGAGTTGATGAGACCAGCTGAAGCTTGTCAGCTCATTTAGGCCTCTATAAGAACTCCCAGATTCATTAGGTGTTAGCTCATGCCTGGAACCAGACCTGTGTGGACTGTCTAGGGAGAGTGAACCCCTGTGCGGTGAGGCAAAGCCTGTGTGGCTATTTGTTTGGACTTTTACTAAACCAGGGACTTAGGGACTAGGACAGCACCAGGCTGATCCCAGTTGTTAGTTTAGGAAACCTGCATGTTTAGTCAGAGGTCAAACTGACCAGGATTTATTTTGTTTATGTTTCTTTTTGGCTTTGCTGTGTTTTGTCACTGTACATAGAGAAATAAACCGCACCTTTTGATTTTGAAAACCACAACCTCCGTCTGCTGGCCCTGTTTTTGTGTGGGGAGCCCAACCAGGGGGTCACACACACCCGCTACCGAGTTAACCCCCTCACAATGTAAGTTTTTTTTTTTTCCTTAAACTTCCCTCCTAAAAGTTTTTTTCCCTAAAATTCCCTCCTAAACTTGGGGTGCGTGTTATACGCCGGTGCGTGTTATACGCCGATAAATACGGTAAATATCACCAAATCATAAATTGCATAAAATTAAAAATAAAAACAAACATATAAATCTGAGAATACAAAAAATTGATTACTACATACATAAAATATGAAGCGGGCATCCCTGTGAGAACACATGGGACATACCTCCAAATCCTGATTAACAGAAATAGGCATTGTTTGCAAACACAGAAATTGTTTTGATTGCAAGAAACTCCATAGGATTAAATCAAATTATAACATACAATGAAATAAGTATTCCAACATGTGCAACACAAAATCCCAACTGATTGTTGGACAGATCTTATTTCTCCATGCCTCCCGATACAAAACCCTCCAAGAAGGGCCTGTAATTGACAGCCTCATTGAGGCCGGGGAAGGTGGTGGCATGGAGGAGAAAGATCCATCTCAACTCTCTCTGTAACAGTAGCTTGTTCCAGTCACCTCCTCGTGCATTTGGATGCACTCTGTCAAGTACTATGAATTTGACCTTGGGGAAAGTCCCATTATGAAGAGCAATGGTGTGTCTTCCCAAAGGGAAGTCAGGATTGCATCCCTTCATGCTCCATATATGTTTGGTCATTCTTGTTTGTAGCTCTACTTTGGTCTTCCCAACATAGAAAGAGCCACATTCACAGAGCAGGAGGTATACTACCCCCTTGGTGTTGCAGTTGGCATAGTGAGCAGATTTAAAAGTCCTTCCACTAGGCAGTATACACGTAGGTCCCACATGTATATAGCGACAAAAACTACAGCCTCCACAGGTGTAGGTTCCCTTGATTTTACATGGATCCCCCCGGTTTTCACCCTTGAATTCACTGTGAACCACTCGATCACGAATGGAAGTTGCCCGCCTAAAAGTGATGGATGGTTTGGTGGTCACAAATCTGCCCAGATTAGAGTCCATAGACAGAAGGTGCCAATATTTTTCAATGACATTGCGGATCTTATTATGCTGATTAGAGAATGATATTATCAATCTAGTTTCACTATTGCTAGGACGTTCTTTTTCAGGTTTCCGTGAATATAGAAGTTCGCATCGTGTCTTTATCAGAGATTTTTTGTATGCCTTTTTGAGGCAGGTCTTAGAATAGCCTCTCTCCAAGAGACGCATTTGTAGTTTTTTTGCCTCTGTTCGAAAAATGTCCATATCTGAACAATTTCGTCTTATGCGAAGATATTGGCTAAATGGTATCGACGCCATAAGTGGGTTGGGATGGAAGCTAGATGCGTGCAGCAAGGAGTTGCCCGCCGTAGCTTTCCGAAAGAGACGTGTCTGTATTGCCCCTTCCTTCCCCTGGAAAACAGTAACATCGAGGAAAGTTATCTCATCAGCATCATGCATCATCGTAAATGCTAGATTGAATTGATTTTTGTTCAACCTATTGAGAAACGCTGATAGCATCTCCATTGGTCCATCCCAGATCAAGAAAACATCATCGATGTATCGTACCCACATAGTAATGTGGTCAGTGAATATTGTACAAGAATCATCAGCCATCAAAGCTCGCTCCCACTCCCCCAGGTACAGATTGGCGTACGATGGGGCACAGCAAGTCCCCATTGCAACACCCTGTACCTGGAGGTAGTGGGAGCCAGCAAATGAAAAGATGTTGTGATGTAGAATGAAATCAAGGGATTGAACTATAAAGTCACTGTATGGCCACTGATCGTCAATTTGTTGTGACAGTATGTGATGTATGGCTGCTAAACCTAAGGTGTGGGGAATGGAACTATAGAGTGCCTCGACGTCGATCGTGACCAGCGTCGAGTGCTCTGATATAGTCAAGCCATCTAGAATTTTCAAGAAGTGAATTGTGTCTTTTACATGGGATGGAAGACTAACCACAAATGGTCGCAGATGTTCATCAATTAGGCGGCTCAATTTTTCGGAAATTGAGCCATTGCCAGAAATTATGGGGCGGCCCGGCGGATCATGCTTGTTTTTATGTATCTTTGGGAGTGCATAGAAGGTTGGAATTTTGGGATGCTCAGTTCGTATGTATTTCCACGTAGTGGCTGTGATTATTCCCTCTCTTCCAGCTTTGTCTATTAGGTCGTAAAAATCACTGTTGAATTTTTTGATAGCGTTGACAGATATCAAACGGTACCAGTTATCATTCAACAGGATTTTTTTACACATATCTATGTATTGGGTATTATCCATTATTACGGTGTTTCCACCCTTGTCGGAAGGTTTAATTACTATAGAACAGTTTTTTGACAAATTTTGTAAAGCTCGCTTTTCTCTTGCCGTCAGATTCTCTTCAGACTTGATAGTACCTGACATCTTATCTATTTCACGTGATACAAGTTTTAAAAAAGTGGCTGTATTAGGGTTGGAACTAGGTGCCGGAAATTGATCTGATTTTGTTTTTAGCAGGGATTTGGGTTTGGATATTGGGTCTACCGATTTTGCCCCAGCATCAAAAAGGAGTTGTTCTATGTTCACACTATCGATCAGATCAGATTGATCGTTCTCCTCTAATAGGGAGATAAGCTGTTTAATCGCCAAATCCTCCTTTTTACTAAGTTGTGTGGTCGGATTAATATCCTTACTGTACATGTTTCTCAATAGAAGTTTCCTTACAAAAAGTTGCAGGTCCCTTATTAATTCAAATTTGTCAAAATCTTCATTTGGACAGAATCCCAAACCCCTCAATAGAACATCTCTCTCATCCAAACTTAAAGTATGTGAAGAGAGGTTGATTATGTTCATGGAGGGAATGGGATTGGGAGAGTCAGTCCCTCCATTTTCTAACTCACTGATGGCATTGTATTTAATGTGGGTCCTTTTTGAATGTGAGACATCGAGCGGGTCTGAAAAGAAGAAGAGGAGGAAGAGAAAATAGGTGCCACGGGAGTGGAGACAGTTTCTTTACGATCTAATGAATATCTGATGTCTATCGGATCATTCAGATCTTCGCATGAAGATATAGAGGATAGTTCCACAGCCACACCCATATGTGAATTACCTGTTACCAAAGAAGTGGAAGGACACCCAGAAACCTGCATGTTTTGTGTTGAATGTGTATTTGGTCCTCGCATAGATTTTTTCACTGTATGTTCCTGTGGTTCCATATAAAGTTTTAAAATGAACAGAACAGACACTACTGTACATGTGTCATAAAAACAAGAACAATATAAAGTACATAAATTACTGAAAGTAACATATATACAGTACATACTGTTTATATGATACTTTCAGTAATGTATGTATATTGTGCTTGTTTTTATGACACATGTAGTGTCCATTCTGTTCGATTTTAAACTTTATATGGAATAAATTGCAAATTTTCTTACTACATGGTTATCTACTTTATTTTGGCACAACTCTTTAAAGTCCCATGGGTCAAACAATTTTCTCCTTTGGTTCATACATGTGTTAGGGACTGAGTTCTGTCATTGTCTCAGCACTTGTGATGTTCTTTCTTTTTTTGTAAGATTTGTTTATTAGGAAAGTGAATCTGATGTGAGGTTAATACATAGATGTTTACTAAAGAGTATAACTTGTAGGGTATAGGAGACAGTGTTTTTGAATGCTATCCTTACTCTTTATTTTATAAGTAGCCCCATAACTATTGTGGAAGTAACTGTAACTAACCACCAATGAGTGGATAGCGAAAGATCAAAAAACTCAAAATACTAGATCCCTGATCATAAATGTTGATCAAATTGTCTAGGTATGCAAATGTGAAACTACACAATAAATATGGGAGGAAATACCAAAAGTTCACAGGAGATCAAATTTGACCAACACAGTTTACAGCCAATGTTTTCTGTGAAATAAAAGTAGGGTATGGGATTAAAAGTACCATTTCAGTCTTTGCAGATGACACCAAACTATGCAGTGGAATAACGTCCTTACAGGATGTCTCCAATTTAGAAGCTGACCTCAATGCTCTGTCTAATTGGGTGACTATGTGGCAGATGAGGTTTAATGTAGATACATGTAAAGTTATGCACTTGGGGGCTAAGAATATGCATGCATCATACATACTAGGGGTAGTACAACTGGGGGGGATCTGTAGTGGAGAAGGATCTGGGGGTTTTGGTAGATCATAAGCTTAATAATAGCATGCAATGCCAAGCTGCTGTTTCCAAAGTGAGCAATGTTCTTTCTTGTATTAAGAGATGTATAGACTCCAGAGAGAGAGATATCCTTTTGCCCCTGTACATATTATTAGTAAGACCTCATCTGGAATATGCAGTTCAGTTGTGGGCACCAGTTCACAAAAAGGATATCTGGGGAACTGGAGAAAGTGCAGAGAAGGGCAACCAAACTAATAAGAGGCATGGAGGAGCTCAGCTATGAGGAAAGATTAGAACTGAATTTATTCTCTCTTGAGAAGAGGATATTAGGGGGGATATGATCAACATGTACAAATATATATGGGGTCCATATAGTGAACTTGGTGTTGAGTTATTCACTTTACGGTCAACACAGAGGACAAGTTGGCACTCTTTAAACCTAGGGGAAAAGAGTTTTAATCTCTAAATATGGAAAATGTGGAATAGACTCCATCCAGAGGTGGTTGTGGCCAGATCAGTAGATTGCTTTAAGAAAGGCATGGATTCTTTCCTAAATGTACATAATATAATTGGGTACTAACATTTATAGGTAAAGTGGATCCAGGGAAAATCCGATTGCCTCTCGGGGGATCAGGAAGGAATTTTTTTTCCCCTGCTATAGCAAATTGGATCATGCTTTGCTGTTTTTTTTTGCCTTCCTCTGGATCAACTGTGGGTATAGGATTGGGTATATGGCATTGTATGATATTATTTTTTAATTATTTATTTATTTTTATGGTTGAACTAGATGGACTTGTGTCTTTTTTCAAACTAACTATATAACTATGTAACTATGTAAGACAAGTGACTAAAACTTTTTCTGCCACCATTGTAAGACTTCTGCTGTGTCCAGGGAAAAGCTAATGGAACATGATTTGCACTCTACAGGTTTTAATGGAGGGCAGGAGAGACATCAGGAGTCTAAACAAACCCTAAACTCTCAATGAAGAGAACCTGTCACAAAGACATTATATCACATAGGGTATTTTTTGTCCCCTTTGCGATATACAAAATGTGTTAGTGAAAAGAATGTCAAAAATAAAGTTACACCCAAGCACCTAACCCCCCCTAAAAAAAATTGAGCCTGCCATGCCCCCAGGTACACACACATATTAATGTAAACACAATTGTTGGGGGTACCTACATATGAAAATGTTGCTAGTGCTACACATGTTACATATGTTCGTGCATGCTGGAGTGAGAGCAATAATTCTAGGGCATTATTCATGATTAACTCTAAACTTATGATTTGAAATGGCTTTGGCAGCAAAAATGGCTTTGGCAGCTAAAGGTTAAAGGCAAATTTCAGCATCTGGAAAGCTAGATTCAGAAAAAGAGACACATTAAACAATGAAAGGCCAGAAGAGTAAAAGAAGAAACCATATTGCATTGATCATGGAACTACAAGACCAGTGATATACAATTTCTTCACTCAGCTTCATGAAATCAAGAAAGACAGAATTACAAAGGCTATTGTGTACCGTAGAGTATGGTTTCAGAAAAAATTGGGAAAGGTTATTGTAACGGGAGGGCCCGTGAAACCCAGAATCCCTTAGAAAGTATGAGATACCCTTGCTTCAGCTCCCCATGCACCTCTTATGTCTAAATCACCCTGTGTCTCTAATAGGGGCATAGGGTGACGGAGAAAATATATCTTGGACTACTTAAAATGGGACAGTGATATTTCTCCACAATATTCCCCAGCATATCTGTAAAAGACTATTTGCTGTGATGGTTTGGGGTGGGACTGTATTCTATTGTCTATTGTGTCTGATGCCTCAACTATTATGGGATGTGTAGTGTCTTGCTGTGAGGAAAGAGGGATGGGGGATTTCTCCAACCCCCCAGCTGATAAGACTGTTTACTGAGAAGTTGGAACACACCTGACCTGTATAACAATTGTCATTGGACAGTTTAACCCACCCTGCTTCCCAAGGGTGGGGGGAGTGTTTTGAAGAGAGATATCTGCGAGCATGTGCTTGCAATAAAGTCATTCCTGCTTAAACCTCAAGACAGAGCGTTGTCTCGTTTTTGGGGGAGAGTTATTCTTATGGGTCTTGTTCGCCTGACTTGAGTGTCGGTAGCTGCCTTGGTGTTCGGAAAGGGAATATCCTAAACGGCTTTAACCCCTTTCATACTTGGGGTGCCGTTACAATTGGTGGCAAGCAGTGGGTTGATTTCCACAGCCAGGAGGACAGCTACAAGAGGACACAGGACAATGGAAGCACAGTATGGACGGCTAAAGCTCTCTTCCCTCAAGGACTTACTGGAGAACCAGGGCAGACTGGCCAACAACCGTAAGAAAAGAACTAGTGGAAATGGATAGAGCCAAAAGACCCAACATAACTGAAAGGCCCAGCGTAACAGATAGGACACCCGAAGAGGCAAGTTTTGATCGGGCTGTTAAACTAAGACTGGCACATTATGGTCCTAACCCTCCAGCGGAGATCATAGCCCTAGTTATAGCGGCTGTGGACGCCTGCTTGAACCTCATACAGAGCGTTGTCTCGTTTTTGAGGGAGAATTATGCTTATGGGTCTTGTTCGCCTGACTGGAGTGTCGGTAGCTGCCTTGGTGTTCGGGAATGGAATATCCTAAACGGCTTTAACCCCTTTCATACTTGGGGTGCCGTTACAGTTATCTACACTGACCTCTATTCCTCACATGAAAGATACCTAACAAAGATGTACTATATGTTCCTATTCTTGAATGGTCAGTGAATAATCTCACTAAGTACAGGAAGAAGACCACTTATCCCAGTCCTGGCTTTGATCTGTTGGTCATTCTTTCGAAAATGGCTGATATTGCCTGAACATTGCCATGTGGCTCACATGACAGTTCTACATAAATTAAAATTTAGTAGACATGTGCATTAGTTTTCGTCCGAATGTATTTTCGTCCGAATTTCGGGTATTTTCATTATCTTTTTAACAAACGAAAACTAACGCGCAGAATCCGAAATCCGAAAGATCCGACATAAAAAAATGCTTTATTTTCGTTTTCGTTGCTACAACGGTTCGATATAGATAGGAGATTCGACATGACGCTGACAAAAGCGATCTGTGTCTATCGAACCTGCGGTCGAATGTGCCTAACCTTAACTCTATTAGTCCAAGATTATTCTACATAGAGAGGAAAGATTCGACATAGAGAGAAAAGATTCAACATTATAGAGACAGTGTTGGGGTAGACCATTTGACATGAATGACGAAGATTCGACGAAGCAGGGAAAAACATACAAACGTCGAATCTGTCATTGGTGTCTTTCGAATGTTCTAAGAAGATTAGACAAACAGCTAAACTGTATGACGCCGCAATCAGTCATTTCCAGTCAAATGCTCAGCCCATAGACTATAGAAGAATTTGAATGTTGGTTGACTAGTAATAATAAATTATAAATATAATTATTACCAGTGTCATACAACATTAGTATTCTTCTATAGCTTGTAGGCGGAACATTCGACCGGAAATGTACGATTGCGGCGTCGTACAGTTTAGCTGCTCCGTCGAATCTTCTTAGAGCATTCAACAGACACCATTAGCCTTCAATGACAGCTTCGATCTTAATTAATTCGGATTTTCGGATGAATGCTTTTTTTAACAAAATTAAATAAATAAAAACAAATTTCTGGGGTAACTAAATAAATAAATTTTTCGGACGAAAACAAAATTACGAAACAAAATATTTCAGTGTGCACATGTCTAAAATTTAGCTTAGGAATGGTGCTCTTATATGCTCTTGGATGCATATAGCCTACACAAGTAGGCAAACAAACATAAAAAGGACTATTTCTGTACATGTGACCATTCTTTCAATACTTCTCTTCAATACCGGGCATTTTCACCCCTTTCCTGCCCAGGCCAGTTTTCTACGCTGTAACAATTTGAATGACAATTGCGCAGTCATGCAACACTGTACCTAAATTAAACTTTTATCATTTTATGGCATTTTTATTATTATTATTGTTTTCCTAGTAATGGCGGTGATCTGCAATTTTTATTGTGACTGTGACATTGTGGCGGACAAATCAAAACTTTTGACACTATTTTGGGACCATTGACATTTATACAGCGATCAGTGCTATAAATATGCACTGATTACTGTATAAATTTCACTGGCAGGGAAGGAGCTAGGGGTTAAATGTGTTACCTAGGGAGTGATTCTAACTGTGGGGGGATGGGACTGACTAGGGGAGGAGACCAATCGATGTTCCTATATACTAGAAACACACAATCTGTCTCCTTTCCCCTGACAGGACGTGGATCTGTGTGTTTACACACACAGATCCACATTCCTGCCCTGTCACGAGCAATCGCGGGTGCCCGGCGGCCATCGCGGACGCCGGGTACGTGCATCGGCTCCTCGGCGATCAAGCGACGCGTGTCCCCTATACCTCTGGGAAGCCGAGCCCGTCATATGAGAAGGAAGTGGTTAATAAAAGTCTGTTTGCATTCAATTTTTGTTCGTTTATTGTTGGGTTATCCCCCTAGGCTTTTAAAATAACTTCATAAAGTTTTTACATACATAGAACATTTATGAAATGAAGAAATTAGCTTTGATCAACCATTCTGGAAAACCGATTGTTCTGAACATAACAAAATCTTTGGTATGGCAGAACTGGGACATAACAAAAATCTCCTGCGCTCTCGGTGTATCGTCAAAACATAGGTGGCGTGGTTCTGTCTAGAGGCAAAGTCTAAAATCTTGCAGCCCTCCTCAGAACAATGGGTGTTCATATGGCTAAAAGAAAAAAGAAAAACAGGAGGGCGCACCGACCTAGTGCATTACCACTTACAGGTTTATTAAAATATAATTAAAAAGAACTGGGACATACCTTAAAGGAACACTACAGGTTCCCGTTTTTTTTTTAAAATAACAAACAGTTTATACTTACCTCCACTGTGCAGCTCGTTTTGCACACAGTGGCCCCGATCCTCCGCTTCTGGGGTCCCTCGGTGGCTGTCTCGGCTCCTCCCCACAAGGACTCCACACCATAATGCGAGCGAGCTTGCATGATGTGGAGTTACTGCGGGCGCACTCCCGTGATACAGCGGCGGCCATAGCCGCCGACTGTATCACTCGGCCCCGCCCCCCGACGTGCCGCGTCATTGGATGTGATTGACAGCAGCGCCAGCCAATGGCTGCGCTGCTTTCAATCCATTCACAGTAGCCAATCAACGGCCAGGCACAGGAACTCGGAGGATGACGGGAGCGAGCGCGGGACTTTCGAGGGGCCAGGTAAGTAAAACGGGGGCTCGGGGGGGGGGGGGGCGGTATTGTCAAATGTTTTTTCACCTTAATGCATAGGATGCATTAAGGTGAAAAAACATGTACCTTTACTACTCCTTTAATTCTATTTTGAAATATACTTCTTTCACTACTCATTTGATACACAACTGTTTATTAGTAACGATCACTGTACCACAGTTTTACTATAATACTGTATGTTGCCTAACTTCAATGAAATTATTATTTTCATAGAAAATACATTGTGATTTTTTTTCATTAAACCCATATATATACAATGTCACAGAGATCAAGACAAGAATAGAAAACAAAAGTATTCAGGCAGGTATTCAAAATATAATGACAGTAAAACTTCTGTAAAAAATAAAAAAGAAGCTCAGCAGAATGTTAAAAAGCTGCTCCCCTACAATGCTGCCCCCACAGAAGGTCTGCTTCATAGCCAGAATGCACTCTTCCTTCAGGTTGAATGATGGCAAGTATCATTCAATCTAATTCCTGTGAGCCAAGTCTGTTACATACAAATCTTGGGGGGGGGGGTGCATAATCACACCAGCCTGGGCTCAAAATACTACTGTGCAGAATGGCATTTACACATCAATATTAAGTAAGAGCTTCGCATCTACAGCTGCCAAAGGAGAAGAGGAGGGATGCAGACGACTCTTGGAATAAAAATATGTATACTTTTTAAAAAGTGCAAGGTGATCACCCAAAACTAAAGTTCTTATATAATTATTAGACCAATGTTAATAAAGAGTTTAAACTGATATACCCTTTTCAACAAAAGTGAAAAAGCCCTGTCATGGAGAGGTTATACCTAAGTTCTCAACTGTACCTATATTGAACAGTTCTCAGCCCCAGGAGGCCCATCTATCCACAGCTGCTAAGTGTATCTCCTAACTGTAGGTTTTAAAAAAAAATAGCTGACAGTTGAGAAACTCTTCAGGAGAAGAATGTTATCGTGCATGTAAACCCTAAGTGAATGACATTTCGTTTTTTAATTTAAAGTATTACGCATCATAAAAACTGACCTTTTTTATTTATTTTTTATTTTTTCCAGGCTTTGTTGCATCTTAATGTTGCTAATTTCTATCAGCAGTTTTACAATCATATATTATTTACATACATGCACTCCAGCAAGTGCATGGCATTCGTCATTTTTTTTTTTTTTTTCTGATGGTGACAACATTGGACCATGCCTACATAACGTGTGTTGAAATGGCCATTTCTAGTCTCCATCTCAAGCCCGTTTGACAGGTTGCCAATGCAGTAGAACAACTGAGAGACAGGAAGAGAGTTTTGTCAATCTATAAGGCTCCATGCACACTGGAGCTCAAAAACGGCCATTTTGAACGCCGGATTGCTGACAGGAAAACGCTGCTTTAAAACGAGATTTTATCAGCGTTTTGCATTGCTGTCAATGCACGTTTAGCGGCGCTAGCTTTAAGTCGCGTTTCTCTGGCTCTATTCAAAACCAATGGTTCCCTATGGGAGCCCATTGATTTGAAAAGAAGTCGCGCCGCAAGTCGGATCATCATGATCCGACTTGCGGTGCGACTTGCTTGGGGAACCCCGCCAAAAAATGAAAAAAAAAAAGGCGTGGGGTTCCCCCTCAGACGATACCAGGCCCTTCGGTTTGGTATGGATTTTAAGGGGAACCCCCTGCACCGAAAAAACGGCATGGGTGTCCCCCCAAAATCCATACCAGACCCTTATCCGAGCACGCAGCCTGGTCGGTCAGGAAAGGGGGTGGGGACGAGCGAGCGCCCCCCCTCCTGAACCGTACCAGGCCGCATGCCCTCAACATGGGGGGGGTGGGTGCTTTGGGGCAGGGGGGAATGATGGGACTGTGACGTCATACGGGGGCAGGGTTTTATTTTAATAAAAAAATCACATTTACAATTACACTTTACATGATACCTTTTTTAATGGGTTTATATCTACAATAAGTTGAAGCTGAGATAGTGCTCAAATAATTTTATTCTCCACCATTGTACATATTTTAAATCACACCCAATGAACACAAAAGATTTGTGGCAGAATTACCTGATATTTTCTGTCTCGTGCAGTGTTTTCAAAAAGGCAATGTATGTAGAAATGTGAATTTCAAAGATATATGGAATGTACTGTGTTTTTCCCCATATATATATATATATATATATATATATATATGTATATATCTACTGTGTATATACAGTATATATATACACAATGGGGGTGATTTACTATAAACAGTGCGCTGCGCCGGTTCATACCTTAATTGGTGCGCCGGATAAATCCTTAATTGAGCGCAGGAACGGGCGGCGCACTGCTATAGTAAATAAAAATTTGAGCGACGCTCTATTCAAAATGAATGGTTCCCTATGGGAGCCCATTGATTTGAATAGAGGTCGCCCAGGAAGTCGGATGAAGACGATCCGACTCGCGGGGCGACTCGTGTGCCGGTTGACAGAGGGACAGCGCGACTTTGCGAGGCAACTTGGACACGACTTGAGCATGAAGCAGCCGCTCAAGTCATGTCCTAGAGGCGACTACCTGGCCGAGAATGTCTCCAGTGCAATGCCATCGCGCTGGTTCTCGGCAGCCTCGCGCTCGCTGTCCCGTGTTTGGTATGAATCATGAAGGGGAACTCCACGCCAATTTTTAATTAAAAAACCGGCATGGGTTCCCCTTCAGGAGCATACCAGGCACTTAGGTCTGGTATGGATTTTAAGGGAAACCCCCTACGCCGAAAAACGGTGTGGGGGTCCCCCCAAAATCCAAACCAGACCCTTATCCGAGCACGCAGCCCGGCAGGTCAGGAAAGGGGGGCGAGCGACCCCCTCCTGAACCGTACCAGGCCGCATGCCCTCAACATGTGGGGTGGGTGCTTTGGGGCAGGGGGCGCCCTGCGCTCCCCCACCCCAAAGCACCTTGTCCCCATGTTGATGGGGACAAGGGCCTCTTCCTGACAACCCTGGCCGTTGGTTGTCAGGTTCTGCGGGCGGGGGGCTTTTCGGAATCTGGTAGCCCCCTTTAATAAGGGGGCCCCAGATCCCGGCCCCCCTACCCTATGTGAATGAGTATGGGGTACATCGTACCCCTACCCATTCACCTGGTGGAAAAAAAAGTCAATAAAAAACACAACACAGGTTTTTAAAGTAATTTTTTAGGCAGCTCCGGGGGTCTTCTTCCGACTTCGGGGGTCTTTCTGCCGGGCGCCCGCTATCTTCTTCCAGCTCTTTTTCTAGCGGGGTCCCGGTCTTCATCGCCGTCTTCTTCCGACTTCGGGGGTCTTCAGGGCGCCCGGAAGAAAGACCCCCGAAGTCGGAAGAAGACGGCGATGAAGACCGGGACCCCGCTAGCAAAAGAGCTGGAAGAAGATAGCGGGGCGCCCGGCAGAAAGACCCCCGAAGTTGGAAGAAGACCCCCGGAGCTGCCTAATAATTTTTTTTTTAAGTTTGGCGCGTGGTTTCCCTTAAAATCCATACCAGACCTGAAGGGCCTGGTATGGATTTTGGGGGGACCCCCACGCCATTTTTTTTTAAATTTTGGTGGGGGGGTCCCCTTTGAATCCATACTAGACCCAAGGGCCTGGTATGGACCTGGGGGGGACCCCACGCTGTTTTTTCCGAATTTTTTTTTTGAGTTAGCAATGTTTATTTTTTTTACATTTCCTTTAACAACCAGCTATAAACAGGTAAAAAAAAAAAAAAAATTGCCGCAAAATCGTGGTACTTGCTTTTTGGATGCGGGTCCATTGAATTCTATTACATCCAAAACATTGTTTTTGGCCTGGAAAAAAAATCTGCAGTTGCGTTTAACCTCGTTTTTCACAAAGCCAAAAAATGCCTTCAGACGCCAAAGATTTCCACGTTTCAGATGCAGTACCGGCGTTTAGCCGCATTTTAGTTTAGAAGCGTTTTAAAGGTGACCTATTTTTTTACATTGATAAACTAAAAAATTATGGCAAATGAGGAAAAACCGTTCAAAGTATATATATTTAAAAAAAAAATGAAATTGCTTCCATTGCATTGTGGACAATCCACAACTTGGGGCAGGTGACGTGGCAAGTGGACAATCCACAACTTGGGGCAGCTGACGTGGCAAGTGGACAATCCACAACTTGTGGCAAGTGATGTGGCAAGTGACACGCTAAATACAAGTACACTGCTGCTCTCTCAGCTGCTGATACTCACTCTGGTCTCACAAAATAGCTGAAATCGTTAATAATACTGTTTTTGGAGCTTAGGGCGGCTCCTTATGATGTTTCCTAACTAAACGCATATAGACGCAAATGTGGTAAAACGCGGCATGCAAACGCCACAAATCGCGCCTTTCTAAACGCCACTTTCAACCTTAGTTCTGAAGACTTTGCACCAGCGTCCCGTGTACATGGGGCCTAAAAACGCCTATGCCATTTACAGCTCAAAAACCCCATGGTGGCCATGAGGCCATAGGCTAACATGGAGAGACGTTTTTAAGCTGCAAAAAACGCTCAAACAAGCGGCTGGAAAAACGTCTGTGTGCATGTAGCCTTATATTAACCACTTGCGCACTGGCCACTTATACCCCCTTCCTGCCCAGACCAATTTTCAAATTTCAGCGCTGATGCATTTTGAATGACAATTGCACGCTCATACAACGCTGTAACCCAATGAAAATTTATTATTTTTTTGCACACAAATAAAGCTTTCTTTTGGTGCTATTTGATCACCTCTGCGGTTTTTTTCTATAAATACAAAAGACCGACTAAAAAAAAAAAAATTGGATATTTTAACCACTTCAGCACCGGGCCTATTCTGACACTTCTCTCCATCATGTAAAAATCATACATTTATGGCTATAAAATTACTTCAAAACCCCAAACATTATATATGTTTTTTTAGCAGACACCCTAGGGAATAAAATAGCGGTCATTGCAAATTTTTATCTCACTCGGTATTTGCGCAATAAATGTTCAAACGCCTTTTTTGGGGAAAAAAAAATGGTTTCATGAATTAAAAAAAATTACAAAACAGTAAAGTTAGCCCAATTTTTTGGTATAATGTGAAAGATGTTGTTATGCTGAGTAAATAGATACCTAACATGTCACGCTTTAAAATTGTGCACACTCATGGAATGACACCAAACTTCAGTACTTAAAAATCTCCCTAGGCGATGCTTTAAATTTTTTTACACGTTACCATTTTCGCATTACAGAGGAGGTCTAGTGCTAGAATTGTTGCACTCGTTCTAAAGCACATAGCAATACCTCACATGTGTGGTTTGAACGGCGTTTACATATGTGGGCGGGACTAACGTGTGTGTTCGCTTCTGAGCGCGAGCTACCGGGGACATGGGTGTTTTTTTTTTTTTTTGTTTGTTTTTGTACTTTTTTTTTTTACTCTTTTTTTAACTTTTTTGTTTTTTTGATCACTTTTATTCCTATTACAAGGAATGTAAACATCCCTTGTAATAGGAATCTATTGTGACAGGTCCTCTTTATGGAGAGATGCAGGTCAATAAGACCCCACATCTCTCCTCCAGGCTGGAAAGCATGAGATCGGTCAAAAAAATTCACTGATCTCATGCTGACAGCCGAGATCACGGCTTTGTTTTCATACGGGAACCCGGTGTGATGTCATAACGTCGCGCCCGGGCCTCCGACGGTCATAGAGATGACTGGTGACCATCTGGTCACCAGTCATCTCTATGCTTCCCATCTGGCACCGGCGAATTCGTTCTCCGAGCCCCAGATGGCACGGGAGAGCCCGGAGAAGCACCGGATGGCGGCGGGAGGGGGGGGAGTCCCCTCCTGCCGCCTATAAGAACGAGCAAGCGGCAGAACGTTTTTATCGTGCACAGAATCGCGGCTGAAAAGAATGATATCTGAATGATGCCTGCAACTGCAGGCATCATTCAGATGTCACTGCACAAAGCCAAGGACGTCATTTGACAGTGAGCGGTAGGGAAGTGGTTAATATTTTGAAAATTTGGAAAAAAGTTAATTTTTCTCCTTCATTGATGTACACTGATGAGACTGCACTGATGGGAACCGATAAGGTGGCAAGGGTGGGCACTGAGAGGTGGCATTGCTAGTTGGCAGTGATGGGCACTGATAGGCAGCACTGCTAGGTGCCACTTGATTGGCACCAGTGGTGGGCATTGATAGGTGGCACTGGCAGGGGCTACTGATTGTCACAGATGATGCAGAATTTCTTCTTCCTCTTCGGGCCCGATGTCCCTTGCACATAAGCCGGTGATTGCCTTTTTTTATGCTCACGCTGTCAGCACAAGGAGAAAACAAAAACCATTACCCAGCTTTTGTTTACATCACGTGATCAGCTGTCATTGGCTGACAGCTGATCACATGGTAAGGGGCAGTGTCCTCAGTCCGGGGATGTCTGGTCACCCTAGGCTAGTGGCCAGCAGGACCCACAGGTCAGTGGCCAGCAGGACCCACAGGTCAGTGGCCAGCAGGACCCACAGGTCAGTGGCCAGCTCCCAGCAGGACCCACACATGTGGGTCCTGCTGGGAGCTGCCTGTGCACCTGGGGGTCCTGCTGGCTACGGACCTGTGGGTCCTCCTGGCCATGGCCTGTGGGTCCTGCTGGCCATGGCCAGCTCCCAGCAGGAATCCCAGTGTTGAGGGCGATTTTTAGGTTACTGGGTGGGCACTTGCCTGGGGCAGGGTAAATAGGGTGTATGGGGGGGTAGATGGGATGTGGGGTTCAGCTGTGGGTGTCAGGGTCTCTCACCTCAGTGATGGCAGCTGCCCTTGCCAGTACCAGCTCAGCAGGTCCTTGCATGGCCTCCTCCCATCCTGGGGGTGTGAAGTGATGCTCCTGTCCTGGGGTCAAGTAAACTTGCAGCCCAAGCCAGTCATGTGGGTCCCAACTCCCTGGCGTGCCTTGCTGCCCAGGGGTGGACTGACAACACCCAGGGCCCCCAGACCAAATAAAGCAAGGGCCCCCTGTCAGGCCCTGCCCATGACCCATTCCTGGCCCTATCATGACCCACCCCTGGCCCCGCCCCTTCAATTTGTACAAAGTACTACCTTTAAAAAAAAAAAAACACTGTTTAACAACAGAGTCTAATGGGACCTGGAGGGGGTCTTTTTCTAACAGTGTCAAATGGACAGTCTGTTAGAAAGTGTCCCCTCCAGGCCCCATTAGGGACTACAACAGAGTCTAATGGGACCCCCTCTTTGTGCCATGACTCTAACCCCTGCCCCAACCTCTCACAAAGTAGAAATAAAATTTTAGCACTACTCTTACCTTAACTATGGGTGCTGTAGCTGTGGCTGGCTCCCGCATCCTCTGAGGCTGGTTCCTGTGGGTGGCTAGCTGGCACCTGTTGGTGGCTGGCCGGCACCCTGCTGTGGCTGGCTGGATCCCTGGTGTGGGTGGGTAACCGTGGGTGGCTGGCTGGCATCCTGCTGTGGATAGTCACCGTGGCTGGTTTGCTTCTGTGGGTGGCTGGTTGGCTCCCTGCTGTGGGTGGGTCACCGTGGCTGGCTGGCTCCTGTGGGTGGTTGGCTGGTTTCCTGGAGTGGGTGGGTCACCGTGGGTGGCTGGCTGGCACCCTGACCCTGCTGTGGATGAGTCACCATGGGTGACTGGCACCCTGGCCCTGCTCTGGGTGGGTCACCGTGGGTGGCTGGCTTCTGTGGGTGGCTGCCTGGCACCCTGCTGTTGGTGGCTGGCCTGGCTCTCTGCCGTGGGTCAGTGGGTGGGTCGGTGGCTGGCTTGCACGGTGCACCCTGCTGTGGGTGGGTGGCCTGGCTCCCTGCTGTGGGTCAGTGGGTGGCTTGCACTGTGCACCCTGCTGTGGGTGACTGGCCTGGCTCCCTGCTGTGGGTCAGTGGGTGGCTGGCTGACACAGTGCACTCTGCTGTTGGTGGCTGGCCTGGCTCCCTGCTGTGGGTCAGTGGCTGGCTTGTACGGTGCACCCTACTGTGGGTGGGTGGCTGGCCTGGCTCCCTGCTGTGGGTCAGTGGGTGGGTGGCTGACTGGCTGGCACAGTGCACCCTGCTGCAGGTGGCTGGCCTGGCTCCCTGCTGTGGCTGACAGAGAGGGGGTGGGCTGACAGAGGGGGGGTGGACTGACAGAGGGGGGGTGGGCTGACAGAGGGGAGCTGATAGAGGAGGGGTGGACTGAGAGGGGGGGTGGGCTGATAGGAGGGGTGGGCTGAAAGGAGGGGGAGTGAGCTGACAGAGGGGGGGTGGTCTGAGAGGGGGGGTGAGCTGACAGAGGGGGGGTGGACTGACAGAGGGGGGGTGGGCTGACAGAGAGGATCTGATAGAGGAGGGGTGGGCTGAGAGTGGGGGTGGGCTGACAGAGCAGGGCTGACGGGGTGGGCTGACAGAGGAGAGGTGGGCTGACAGAGAGGAGGTGGGTTGACAGAGGGAGGGTGGGCTGACATAGAGGAGGTGGGTTGACAGAGAGGAGGTGGGTTGACAGAGAGGGGGCTAGGGGAGGGGCTCTGACAGAGAGGGGGGTAGATGAGACTTAGAGACCTCAGAAACACGCAGAGAGGCAGGACTCCAGCAAGTGGTAACGACCAGCCCCGCTTGGCCGCATCCACATGTGACCAGCTCCGTCGATCCATTTGCAGGGCACGCACAACACAAATGCCCTGTGATTGGCCGAACAGGGTCATGTGCGGCCGCACACTGTGGAATTCTGGGACTTGTAGTCATGATGTGAGCTGGTTGGGGGGGTGCTGGGCTGAGTATGCTGACTAGGGTGCTGGGCTGAGTATGCTGAGTGTGGCTGGCTGAGGGGGGGGGGGTGCTGGGCTGAGTATGCTGACTGGGGAGGGGGGTGCTGAGCTGAGTATGCTGACTGGGGTGCTGGGCTGAGTATGCTGACTGGGGAGGGGGATGCTGGGCTGAGTATGCTGACTGGGGTGCTGGGCTGAGTATGCTGACTGGGGTGGGGGGTTCTGGGCTAAGTATGCTGGCTGGGGTGGGGGATGCTGGGCTGAGTATGCTGGCTGGGGAGGGGGGTGCTGGGCTGAGTATGCTGGCTGGGGTGCTGGGCTGAGTATGCTGGCTGGGGTGCTGGGCTGAATATGCTGGCTGGGGAGGGGGGTGCCGGGCTGAGTATGCTGGCTGGGGAGGGGGGTGCTGGGCTGAGTATGCTGGCTGGGGTGCTGGGCTGAGTATGCTGGCTGGGGAGCGGGGTGCTGGGCTGAGTATGCTGGCTGGGGTGCTGGGCTGAGTATGCTGACTGGGGTGCTGGGCTGAGTATGCAGACTGGGGTGCTGGGCTGAGTATGCCAGCTGTGGCTGGCCGAGGGGGGGGTGCTGGGCTGAGTATGCTGACTGGGGTGCTGGGCTGAGTATGCTGGCTGTGGCTGGCCTAGGGTTGGGGGGGGTGCTGGGCTGAGTATGCTGGGTGTGGCTGGCCGAGGGTTGGGGGCTGCTGGGCTGAGTATGCTGACTGGGGTGCTGGGCTGAGTATGCTGAGTGTGGCTGGCTGAGGGGGGGGGGGGGGGGTGCTGGGCTGAGTATGCTGACTGGGGTGCTGGGCTGAGTATGCTGACTGGGGAGGGGGGTGCTGGGCTGAGTATGCTGACTGGGGAGGGGGGTGCTGGGCTGAGTATGCTGGCTGGGGTGCTGGGCTGAGTATGCTGGCTGGGATGCTGGGCTGAGTATGCTGGCTGGGGTGCTGGGCTGAGTATGCTGACTGGGGTGTTGGGCTGAGTATGCTGACTGGGGTGCTGGGCTGAGTATGCTGACTGGGGTGCTGGGCTGGGTATGCTGGCTGTGGCTGGCCGAGGGCTGGGGGGGTGCTGGGCTGAGTATGCTGGCTGTGGCTGGCCGAGGGTTGGGGGGGGTGCTGGGCTGAGTATGCTTGCTGGGGAGGGGGCTGCTGGGCTGAGTATGCTGGCTGGGGAGGGGGGTGCTGGGCTGAGTATGCTGGCTGGGGTGCTGGGCTGAGTATGCTGGCTGGGGAGGGGGGTGCTGGGCTGAGTATGCTGGCTGGGGTGCTGGGCTGAGTATGCTGACTGGGGTGCTGGGCTGAGTATGCTGACTGGGGTGCTGGGCTGAGTATGCTGACTGGGGTGCTGGGCTGAGTATGCTGAGTGTGGCTGGCCGAGGGGGGGGGTGCTGGCGGGGTGGGGTCATCATTCAAACTTACTTTAGCCTTGCACCATGATAAGATGTTCACGTCTCTCCTCTGCAGCCAGTCCCAGGCCAACCCACGAGTGTGACGCTCTTGACGCCGCTCGTACCCCGTGACCCTCCCCTGACGTGCCACATGACCTTCCTGGCTGCCTCTGAGACTCGTGGGAGTTGTAGTTTGCTGCGCTGATAGGTTCATTACCTATATAGTGTGGCCGAACTACAACTCCCACAATGCAGTGTGCGTGTGCAGAAGGCAGCAGCTAGCTAGCCAATCGGCGGCCGCCGCGGCCGACTTTTTTAAAAAAAAAACCCAGAAAACTAGCGCCGCGGACCGCGGACGTTTTAAAAGATAATGGAAGCGGCCCGGGGGGAAATCTCTACCTTGCCACCCGCCCCAGCCTGCGCCTGGCCGCGGGTGCTTTTAAATGCCTTTTTTTTTCCTTTAGAAATGTCATTTTGCTGGCGCACTGTTATATAACGGCAAATTCAGAGCTGCGCCTGTTCAACTTATGCAATTTGATTTACGTGACTTGACATTTACTAAGATTTTGCCGGCACAGTGTCCCGGCACGTTTGAATGAGTGAAATTCCCGTGCTGAGCACAAAAAAAACCCTCGCAGTTCTAAACGTAATTGCCGGCGCAGCGGGCTGGTTCAGAAAAAGTTACTTTCTCACTCTATTTTGGGCATATTTGTTGGGCTGGGGTGCTGGGCTGAGTATGCTGACTGGGGTGCTGGGCTGAGTATGCTGGCTGGGGTGCTGGGCTGAGTATGCTGGCTGGGGTGCTGGGCTGAGTATGCTGGCTGGGGAGGGGGGTGCTGGGCTGAGTATGCTGGCTGGGGTGCTGGGCTGAGTATGCTGGCTGGGGTGCTGGAGTGCTGGGCTGAGTATGCTGACTGGGGTGCTGGGCTGAGTATGTTGACTGGGGTGCCTTGGCTGAGTATGATGACTGGGGAGGGGGGTGCTGGGCTGAGTATGCTGGCTGGGGTGCTGGGCTGAGTATGCTGGCTGGGGAGGGGGGTGCTGGGCTGAGTATGCTGGCTGGGGTGCTGGGCTGAGTATGCTGACTGGGGTGCTGGGCTGAGTATGCTGACTGAGGTGCTGGGCTGAGTATGCTGAGTGTGGCTGGCCGAGGGGGGGGGTGCTGGCGGGGGGGGGGTCATCATTCACACTTACTTTAGCCTTGCACCATGATAAGATGTTCACGTCTCTCCTCTGCAGCCAGTCCCAGGCCAACCCACGAGTGTGACGCTCTTGACGCCGCTCGTACCCCGTGACCCTCCCCTGACGTACCACATGACCTTCCTGGCTGCCTCTGAGACTCGTTGGAGTTGTAGTTTGCTGCGCTGATAGGTTCATTACCTATATAGCGTGGCCGAACTACAACTCCCACAATGCAGTGTGCGTGTGCAGAAGGCAGCAGCTAGCTAGCCAATCGGCGGCCGACTTTTGGTAAAACAAAACAAAACAGAAAACTAGCGCCGCGGACCGCGGACGTTTTAAAAGATAATGGAAGCGGCCCGGGGGGAAATCTCCACCTTGCCACCCGCCCCAGCCCGCGCCTGGCCGCAGGTGATTTTAAATGCCTTTTTTTTCCTTTAGAAATGTCATTTTGCTGGCGCACTGTTATATAACGGCAAATTCAGAGCTGCGCCTGTTCAACTTATGCAATTTGTTTTACGTGACTTGACATTTACTAAGATTTTGCCGGCGCAGTGTCCCGCCACGTTTGAATGAGTGAAATTCCCGTGCTGAGCACAAAAAAACCCTCGCAGTTCTAAACGTAATTGCCGGCGCAGTGGGCTGGTTCAGAAAAAGTTCGTTTCTCACTCTATTTTGGGCATATTTGTTACTTCGGCAGGTGTCACTACACTTCCTCACATCACCCCATGTCACCCCCATTATATTGGCACTTCCAGCTTCTTTATATTTAGATTTTAAGATGCAGTGCGCCAGGTCCATAATGGCGCACTGAGCGCCTCCTCCCGTCCGCCGAGAACACTATAGTAAATGGGAAATAGCGCTGCGCTACCGGCGCTAATGTTTTGTAAATACCAAAACAGCCGTTGCGCACTCAGTTGCACCGATACTCATGGCGCAAACGTTTCGTAAATCAGCCCCAATATCTCACGAAAGTGAGTACACCCGTCACATTTTTGTAAATATTTTATTATATCTTTTCATGTGACAACACTGCAGAAATGACACTTTGCTACAATGTAAAGTAGTGAGTGTACAGCTTGTATAACAGTGTAAATTTGCTGTCCCCTCAAAATAACTCAACACACAGCCATTAATGTCTAAACCACTGGTAACAAATGTCCAAATTGGGCCGAATTAACCATTTTCCCTCCCCGGTGTCATATGACTCATTAGTGTTACAATTAGAGTTGAGCGGACACCTGGATGTTCGGGTTCGACGGGTTCGGCCGAACTTCGGAAAAAAGTTCGGGTTCGGGACCGAACTTTAACCCGAACCCGGACCCGAACCCGAACCCCATTGAAGTCAATAGGGACCCGGACTTCTAAGGACTAAAAAGGCTCTAAAAAAAGTAATGGAAAGGGCTAGAGGGCTGCAAATGGCAGCAAAATGTTGTTAAGAGCATGGCAAGTGCTCTGCAAACAAATGTGGATAGGGAAATAACTTAAAATAACATAAAAAAAATAAAAATAAAAAATAATAATCTTGACCTAGGAGGACGAGGTCCATATGGAGTAGGAGGTTGAGGTGGCGGTGGATGTGGCTGTGTAGGTGGAAGCGGCGGTGGAGGAGGACGAGGTAGCCAACACTGATTCAAAAATACAACAATGGCTGGGTAAGGCCGGTGATGTGTCGAATTCTGTCCCCCGTCAAATAGTGTCCACCCTGTACTGCGCTTGCTCAGTATGTAGGACAAGGGGATTTCGAAAATCTCCCAAGACGAACGGCGCCTGCGTGGTGAGTTCAGGTGAAGGCCACACCATCCGTGGTTCAAGCCGAGCCAAGTGAGGCCGTGCCCGAAGTGTGGCGATCGAACCGAGCCCGTGAGGGGCCCTGTTATTATGTGCTACCGTATGTCCACTTGGATGGTGGGGCTTGAACCTGCACTCACAGCGCAGGCGCCGTTCATCTTCGGAGATTTTGTGAATCTCCTTGTCCTCTGTACTGCGCAAGCGCTGCGCCTTCGCAGTATGGGCCGGACACAATCCGATGGCCAGACAGTTTTTTTCACAACACCGGTATACATGTCTATTCTGCACAAGGTACGGACAAGTCCTGTGGGATCCATGCCTGGTTCATTTTAATGAACGTGAGCTTGTCCACATTGGCTCTGGACAGGCGGCTGCGCTTGTCTGTGATAACGCCCCCTGCCGTGCTAAATACACGTTCAGATAATACACTGGCTGCAGGGCAGGCCAGCACCTCCAAGGCATAAAGGGCAAGCTCAGGCCATGTGCCCAATTTGGAGACCCAGAAGTTAAAGGGGGCAGACCCGTCATCCAGTACGTGTAGGCCTGTGGACACATACTGCTCAACCATGTTGGTGAAATGCTGCCTCCTGCTAAGACGTTCCATCTCAGCTGGTGGTGCTGGTTGTTGTGGCGTGCTGACAAAGCTTTTCCACATTTCAGCCATGCTAACCCTGCCTTCTGAGGTGCTGCCGGTGCCCCGGCTGCGTTGGCGACCTCTTCCTCCTCCTCTGCCTTCGCCTTGTGCTTCCACCGTACGCCCGCTGTCAGGTGGGAATGCCACCAGCAGCGCGTCTACCAGCGTGCGCTTGTACTCGCGCATCTTGCGATCCCGCTCCAGTGAGGGAATTAAGGATGGTACGTTGTCCTTGTAACGGGGATCCAGCAGGGTGGCCACCCAGTAATCAGCACCAGTTAATATGTGGGCAACTCGGCGGTCATTGCGGAAACACTGCAGCATGTAATCGCTCATGTGTGCCAGGCTGCCCAGAGGCAAAGAAAAACTGTCCTCTGTGGGAGGTGTATCGTCTGTGTCTTCTGTATCCCCCCAGCCACGCACCAGTGATGGCCACGAGCTGGTCTGGGTGCCACCCTGCTGTAAAAATGGCTCCTCCTCCTCCTCCTCCTCCATCTCCTCCTCCACCTCGTCATCCTCCAGAACTGTGCCCTTTCTGCCAGACAATTGTGTACCTGGCGTTTGTTGGTGCAGGAACCCACCCTCGTAGCCACTTGTGAAAGACTGCCCTGAAAGCCTTTGAAATGATCCCGCTTCCTCCTCCTCCTCATCCTCCTGTGCCACATCCTCTTCCATCATCGCCCGAAGCGTTTTTTCAAGGAGGCATAGAACTGGGATAGTAACGCTAAGAACTGCATCATTGGCACTGGACATGTTGGTGGAGTACTTGAAACAGCGCAACAAGGCACACAGGTCTCGCATGGAGGCCCAGTTATTGGTGGTGAAGTGGTGCTGTTCCGCAGAGCGACTCACGCGTGATTGCTGCAGCTGAAACTCCACTATCGCCTGCTGCTGCTCGCACAGTCTGGCCAGCATGTGCAAGGTGGAGTTCCACCTTGTGGGCACGTCACATATGAGGCGGTGAGCGGGAAGGCCGAAGTTATGCTGCAGCGCTGACAGGCGAGCAGCAGCAGGGTGAGAACGCCGAAAGTGCGCACACACAGCCCGCACTTTCTGCAGCAGCTCTGGCATATTGGGGTAATTTTTAAGGAACCTCTGGACCACCAAGTTCAGCACATGCGCCAGGCAAGGGATGTGCGTCAAACCGGCTAGGCCCAGAGCTGCTACGAGATTTCGCCCATTATCGCACACCACCAGGCCGGGCTTGAGGCTCACTGACAGCAACCACTCATTGGTCTGTTGTTCCATGTCCCTCCACAACTCCTGCGCGGTGTGGGGTTTTTCCCCCAAACAGGAAAGTTTTAAAACTGCCTGCTGTCGTTTACCCCTGGCTGTGCTGAAGTTGGTGGTGAAGGTGTTACGCTGACCGGATGAGGAGGCGGTAGAGGATAAGGAAGCGGAGTAGGAGGAGTTAGCAACAGGAGGCAAACTGAAGCGCCCTGCAATTCTCGGTGGTGGAAGGACATGCGCCAAACTGCTATCTGCCTCAGGCCCAGCCACCACTGCATTTACCCAGTGTGCTGTTAGGGAGATATAATGTCCCTGACCGTGCTTACTGGTCCACGCATCCGTAGTTAGGTGGACCTTGCCACAGATGGCGTTGCGCAGTGCACACCTGATTTTGTCCCCCACTTGGTTGTGCAGGGAAGGGATGGCTCGCCTGGAAAAATAGTGGCGGCTGGGCACGACGTACTGTGGGACAGCCAATGCCATCAGGCTTTTAAAACTCTGCGTTTCCACCAGACGGAATGACAGCATTTCAAAGGCCAGGAGTTTTGAAATGCTGGCATTCAGGGCCAGGGATCGCGGGTGGCTAGGGGGGTACTTCCTCTTCCGCTCCAATGTTTGGGAGATAGAGAGCTGAACGCTTCCATGGGACATTGTGGAGATGGTTGGTGACCCAGGTGGTAGTGTTGCTGGCAGATCCTCTGTTTGCGGGGTGGCAGGTGCCACTGTCACTACAGAGGTGGATGAAGAGGCCGAGACTGCAGCAGAAGAGGAAGCAGGAGGAGCCAGAGACCTTTCTTGGTTTTTGAGGTGTCTACTCCACTGCAGCTCGTGCTTTGCACTTAGATGCCTGGTCATGCAGGTTGTGCTCAGGTTGAGAACGTTTATGCCTCGCTTCAGCCTCTGATTGCACAGCCTGCAAACCACTCGTGTCTTGTCATCAGCACATTGTGTGAAGAACTGCCACGCTAGGGAACTCCTTGGACCTGCCTTTGGTGTGCTCGGTCCCTTGCTGCGTTGGGCAGTAGCAGACATACTGTCTAGCGGACGGACGCTCCGCTTTTGCACCCTGCTCCCTCTTCTGCTGTGCTGGTGGCTCTGTGCAACCACCGCCTCTTCCTCCAAACTACACTGGTCACCTGCATAACGTTCATTCCATGTGGGGTCGAGGACCTCATCGTCCTCCACATCATCTTCCACCAAGTCTTCACCCCTGCCCTCCTTGTCTGTCTGCACAATTGGGAAAGCAGCAGCAGTTGGCACCTGTGTTTCGTCATCATCCGAGACGTACTGCGATGGTCCTCCCATGTACTCATCATGAAACATAAGTGGTTGGGCATCGGTGCACTCAATCTCTTCCACTTCTGGGGCAGGGCTAGGTGGATGGCCCTGGGAAACCCTGCTAATAGGGATGAGCTTCGTGTTCGAGTCGAACCTACGTTCGACTCGAACATCGGCTGTTCGATCGTTCGACGAAGATCGAACGATTTGGGCCGTTCGCGCCAAATTCGAGTGACGCGAACGGCCCACAATGCACTACGCCATCGCAGTGTCATCCAGGCGCTGTGATTGGCCAAGCATGCACTGTGACCCCGCATGCTTGGCCAATCACAGCGCCGGCAGCGAGGAGAGCAATGATTGGCCACAGGCAGGATGCCTGTGGCCAATTATTGCTGAGGGTGTTTAGTACACGCCCCACACTATAAAAGGCCGCCAGCACGGCGGCCTAGTGTAGTGTGTTCCGGAGCAGGGATAGAGCAGCATAGGCAGGGACAGTGACTTTTATTTCTTTCTTGCTTAACCTGGATTCCTTTAGTTTAGGGAAAGAGAAGGATAGGTAGGGAGAGTGTCAGTGTGTTTTGTGCTTGTGCTATATTGTGCTTAAAAAAAACATTTTTTCTAGGGACAGAAAACTGTAGGTAGGGAGAGTGTCAGTTTCTTTCACTGTCAAAGTCCTTGTTTCCAGGGACCTGGAAGGACAGTGAGTGAATTCTCCTTGTGCTAAATTGTGCTTAAAAAAAACATTTTTTCTAGGGACAGAAAACTGTAGGTAGGGAGAGTGTCAGTTTCTTTCACTGTGAAAGTCCTTGTTTCCAGGGACCTGGAAGGACAGTGAGTGAATTCTCCTTGTGCTAAATTGTGCTTAAAAAAAACATTTTTTCTAGGGACAGAAAACTGTAGGTAGGGAGAGTGTCAGTTTCTTTCACTGTCAAAGTCCTTGTTTCCAGGGACCTGGAAGGACAGTGAGTGAATTCTCCTTGTGCTAAATTGTGCTTAAAAAAAACATTTTTTCTAGGGACAGAAAACTGTAGGTAGGGAGAGTGTCAGTTTCTTTCACTGTGAAAGTCCTTGTTTCCAGGGACCTGGAAGGACAGTGAGTGAATTCTCCTTGTGCTAAATTGTGCTTAAAAAAAAACATTTTTTCTAGGGACAGAAAACTGTAGGTAGGGAGAGTGTCAGTTTCTTTCACTGTCAAAGTCCTTGTTTCCAGGGACCTGGAAGGACAGTGAGTGAATTCTCCTTGTGCTAAATTGTGCTTAAAAAAAACATTTTTTCTAGGGACAGAAAACTGTAGGTAGGGAGAGTGTCAGTTTCTTTCACTGTGAAAGTCCTTGTTTCCAGGGACCTGGAAGGACAGTGAGTGAATTCTCCTTGTGCTAAATTGTGCTTAAAAAAAACATTTTTTCTAGGGACAGAAAACTGTAGGTAGGGAGAGTGTCAGTTTCTTTCACTGTCAAAGTCCTTGTTTCCAGGGACCTGGAAGGACAGTGAGTGAATTCTCCTTGTGCTAAATTGTGCTTAAAAAAAACATTTTTTCTAGGGACA
Source organism: Rana muscosa (assembly GCA_029206835.1). NCBI lineage: Eukaryota > Metazoa > Chordata > Amphibia > Anura > Ranidae > Rana > Rana muscosa. The sequence goes on along the minus strand of CM055116.1, from coordinate 1,001,774,258 downwards.
GAAAACTGTAGGTAGGGAGAGTGTCAGTTTCTTTCACTGTCAAAGTCCTTGTTTCCAGGGACCTGGAAGGACAGTGAGTGAATTCTCCTTGTGCTAAATTGTGCTTAAAAAAAACATTTTTTCTAGGGACAGAAAACTGTAGGTAGGGAGAGTGTCAGTTTCTTTCACTGTGAAAGTCCTTGTTTCCAGGGACCTGGAAGGACAGTGAGTGAATTCTCCTTGTGCTAAATTGTGCTTAAAAAAAACATTTTTTCTAGGGACAGAAAACTGTAGGTAGGGAGAGTGTCAGTTTCTTTCACTGTGAAAGTCCTTGTTTCCAGGGACCTGGAAGGACAGTGAGTGAATTCTCCTTGTGCTAAATTGTGCTTAAAAAAAAACATTTTTTCTAGGGACAGAAAACTGTAGGTAGGGAGAGTGTCAGTTTCTTTCACTGTCAAAGTCCTTGTTTCCAGGGACCTGGAAGGACAGTGAGTGAATTCTCCTTGTGCTAAATTGTGCTTAAAAAAAACATTTTTTCTAGGGACAGAAAACTGTAGGTAGGGAGAGTGTCAGTTTCTTTCACTGTCAAAGTCCTTGTTTCCAGGGACCTGGAAGGACAGTGAGTGAATTCTCCTTGTGCTAAATTGTGCTTAAAAAAAACATTTTTTCTAGGGACAGAAAACTGTAGGTAGGGAGAGTGTCAGTTTCTTTCACTGTCAAAGTCCTTGTTTCCAGGGACCTGGAAGGACAGTGAGTGAATTCTCCTTGTGCTAAATTGTGCTTAAAAAAAACATTTTTTCTAGGGACAGAAAACTGTAGGTAGGGAGAGTGTCAGTTTCTTTCACTGTCAAAGTCCTTGTTTCCAGGGACCTGGAAGGACAGTGAGTGAATTCTCCTTGTGCTAAATTGTGCTTAAAAAAAACATTTTTTCTAGGGACAGAAAACTGTAGGTAGGGAGAGTGTCAGTTTCTTTCACTGTCAAAGTCCTTGTTTCCAGGGACCTGGAAGGACAGTGAGTGAATTCTCCTTGTGCTAAATTGTGCTTAAAAAAAACATTTTTTCTAGTGTGAGGGGGTTAGCTCGGCAGCGGGTGTGTGTGACCCCCGGGATGGGCTCCCCACACAAAACAGGCCCAGCAAACGGAGGTTGTGGTTTTCAAAATCAAAAAGGTGCGGTTTATTTTCTGTTTACAGTGACAAAACACAGCAAAGCAAAAGAAACATAAACAAAATAAATCCTGGTCAACTTGACCTCTGACTAAACATACAGGTTTCCTAACTAACAACTGGGATCAGCCTAGTGCTGTCCTAGTCCCTAAGTCCCTGGTTTTAAATGTCCAAGCAAATAGCCACACAGGCTTTGTCTCACCGCACAGGGGTTCACTCTCCCTAGACAGTCCACACAGGTCTGGTTCCAGGCATGAGCTAACATATAATGAAGCTGGGAGTTCTTATAGAGGCCTAAATGAGCTGACAAGCTTCAGCTGGTCTCATCAACTCCCTGTCTGCACGACGCCCAGCACTCTCCCTAGAGGTATGAGTCATCCATGAGCCCACTAGCCTTAGCTGGGCTTATACAACTCTCCACCTAGTTGTATAAGTCGGCGTAAAGCCTGAATCTGGGCGAAATATATCTACCCCCCTGGATGCAACCAGGTGACTTTACCTTCCTGCTGTCACATACCCCCCCCTCTTGTTTTAACCTCGGGGTTGGAACACCAGCAATCAGGCATTCATGTACTCGAGACAAAGCATCCACATTCCCCATTTGAACGCCAGGGCGATGCTTTACTGTGAAGTTGAATTCCTGGAGGGCCAGGAACCACCTATTCACTCTTCTATTTGTTTCCTTGTTTTGAGCCATCCACTTTAACGGAGCGTGATCCGTAACCATGTCAAAGTGCCTACCTAGCAGGTAGTACCGAAGGGAATCTAGAGCCCACTTCACCGCTAAACACTCCTTTTCAACGGTGGCGTAATTTACCTCATGGGACTTCAACTTCCTGCTGAGGTAAATGACTGGGTGCTCTTCCCCGTTCCAGACCTGGGACAATACTGCTCCTAACCCCACATCTGACGCATCACTTTGTACGACAAAGTCTTTAGAGAAGTCGGGTGAGTACAACACTGGCTGGCTACATAAGGCTTGTTTCAAGAATTGGAATGCTGCCTCAGCCTCGGGGGTCCATTTAATCATGACCGACCCTTTCCCCTTCGTCAGGTTGGTTAGGGGCACAGCCTTAGAAGCAAAGTGGGGAATGAATCGCCGATAATACCCAGCGATTCCCAGAAAGGCTCGTACCTGCTTCTTGCTGTTGGGACGTGGCCAACTCTGGATGGCCTCGACTTTGTTGAGTTGGGGTTTTATTACTCCCCTCCCAATGGTGTACCCAAGATATTTGGCCTCCTCCTGCCCAATGGTACACTTCTTGGGGTTAGCCGTAAACCCCGCTTCCCGAACAGAGTCCAGGACTGCTTGCACTTTTGGCAGATGTGAGGCCCAATCTGTGCTATGGACAATTATGTCATCCAGGTAAGCCGCAGCATACTTCCGATGGGGCCTCAGCATCTGGTCCATTTTCCGCTGGAATGTGGCCGGCGCATTCTGTAACCCGAACGGCATTCTTTTATATTGGAACGCCCCGTCTGGGGTTACAAATGCGGTTTTCTCTTTGGCCGACTTGGCCAGGGGGATTTGCCAATACCCTTTTGTGAGGTCAAGAGTCGTCATGTATCGGGCTGTTCCCAGCCGGTCGATCAACTCATCTATACGTGGCATGGGGTAGGTGTCAAATTTTGTAACTTTGTTCAACTGACGAAAATCGTTACAAAATCGCCAGCTCCCATCCGGTTTAGGCACCAACACAATGGGACTAGACCAATCACTTTGGGACTCCTCTATCACCCCTAAGTTCAGCATTTTCTGTACTTCCTCCCGTATTGCCTCCCGTCGGGCCTCTGGGATCCGATAGGGTTTTAACTTCACCCTTTCACCGGGCGGGGTAATGATGTCATGCTCTACCCCAGATGTTTGTCCCGGCAGCTCAGAGAATACCTCCTTGTTGCGAAGCACAAACTCCTTAACCTCCTGTTGTTGGGGTTGTGACAAGGTGGCTGCTATTCCAACCTCAGGAATCACGCAACCAGTTTGAGCTGGTGACCAAGTGTCTGCGACTAGGGACTCTCTATCCCTCCAGGCTTTCAACAGATTAACGTGATAGATCTGTTCGGGCTTTCGCCTTCCTGGTTGTCTGACCTTGTAATTCACTTCGCTCACTTTTTCCATTATCTCATAGGGGCCTTGCCATTTGGCAAGGAATTTACTTTCAACCGTAGGGACAAGTACCAGTATCCTATCCCCCGGGGAAAAGGTACGGGTCTTGGCTCCACGGTTGTACACTCTCTGCTGTGCTAACTGCGCTTGGGCCAAATGTTCCTTCACGATGGGCATTACCTGTGCAATTCGGTCTTGCATCAGGGCGACATGCTCAATCACACTCCTGTGGGGAGAACTCTCACTTTCCCAAGTTTCCTTGGCAATATCCAACAGCCCTCTTGGGTGTCTCCCATACAGTAACTCAAAGGGGGAGAATCCCGTAGAGGATTGGGGCACCTCCCTAATAGCAAACATCAGATAAGGAAGTAGACAGTCCCAATCCTTTCCATCTCTAGCCACCACTTTCTTCAACATTTGTTTTAGGGTTTTGTTGAATCTTTCAACCAGCCCATCGGTTTGGGGGTGATACACAGATGTACGTAATTGCGTCACTTTGAACAATTTACACAGCTCCTTCATAACCCGGGACATAAAGGGTGTACCTTGGTCCGTAAGCAGTTCTTTACAAATACCCACCCGGCTAAACACAAGAGATAGCTCTTTGGCTATGGTTTTGGCCGAGGTATTTCGGAGAGGGATCGCTTCTGGATAACGGGTGGCATAGTCCATTATAACTAATATGTACTGGTGCCCCCTAGCGGACTTGATTATAGGCCCTACCAAATCCATGGCGATCCTCTCAAACGGGACCTCAATGATGGGTAGAGGGACCAGCGGGCTACGGAAATGTGGCATCGGGGCCGACCTCTGACACACAGGGCAGGAGGAACAATAATTTTCTATGTCCTTCATCACCCCCGGCCAATAGAATCTCTGTAATACCCTCTCTCGGGTTTTCTCTGTCCCCAGATGACCTCCAAGAATGTGCCCATGGGCCAACTCCAACACCAACTTCCTGTAAGGTTTGGGCACCACAAGCTGCTCAACGGTTTCTTCTGCCCTTTTTGCCACCCGATACAGTAGGTCCTTCTCTACGCTGAAGTATGGGTAAGTGCAGGTATTATCTGGGTTCACTAACTCGCCATCTATTTTCACTACGTTTTCCCGTGCCTTTATTAGGGCGGGGTCTTTCAACTGTTCTGTGGCAAAGTTTTCCCTGTGAACTTCAAGATCAGAAAACTCCACAGACGGTAGGTTTTCGTCTGAGGAGGTGGGCTCCTCTCCAGTTTCTTGAGTCTCCCCTGCCAATACTGATAAGGGAAATTCCGGAGAGTCCTCACCACTCTCAGGGGAGTTCTGGCTATCACATTCCTGGTACATAGGGGCACCAGTGGGGGGCTCAGGATCATCCCACAGTTCCCAGAACTTCGGAAAATCCCTTCCCACAATGGCGTCATGCGGTAACTGAGATACTAAGCCCACTGGATGAGAGAGGGTACCTTTGGGGGTCTCGAAACACACTGTAGTCACTGGATACTCTCGGGTGTCCCCATGCACACAAATAACAGCTACCTTGCTATTCCCAAAGACCTCTGTTTTAACTAACTCAGCCTTTATCAGGGTCACAAGGCTACCTGAATCCAGCAATACCACAACATTTCTACCATTAACACACATTTTGCATAAATGTTTCTCAGTTCCTCGAATGGCAGTGCATGCGACTGTCGCACACAGCGACTGACGTCTGCCCGTCAGAAAGTCACACTGCATGGGTTCCTCCACAACCGGGCAATTGGCTGCAATATGTCCCGCTTGCCGGCAGCGGTAGCAAACGATCCTTCTTGCCGCCTCTTGAGCCGCTGATTTCCCAGGCTGTTCTCGCCAAACTTGGGGTAGAGCTCCCACCCTCTCACTCTCTCCACCCTCACCCCTTGGAATCCTCTTATCCGCCCCTGGGGATGGTCTGGTCTTAGGGTGGAAAGTCCGAGTGTCTCTGGAAGAGGCCGTCAGGTTCTCTGTAGCCAAGTATTTCTCCACACGATCCACAAGACCATCGGCCGTCTCTGGGTCTCCATGGCTTACCCACTTTTGGATGGCAGTAGGAAGAGCTCTCAAAAACCGATCCATTACAACACGTTCCACAATCTTTGGTGCGGACAAAGTCTCTGGCTGCAGCCACTTTCTGCTCAGGTGAATGAGATCATACATTTGAGACCTGGGGGGTTTTCCAAGCTGGAAAGTCCAGTTATGCACACGCTGAGCCCGGACAGCCTGGGTGACACCCAGCCTTGCCAAAATTTCAGCTTTTAGCATCACATAGTCTTTTGCTTGGTTAGGCTCTAGGTCATAGTAAGCTTTCTGCGATTCACCAGTTAACAGAGGAGCCACCAGTCCAGCCCACTGCTCCTCAGGCCACTTTTCTCTTTCAGCGGTCCTTTCAAATGTGGTCAAAAATACCTCTGGATCATCCTCTCCAGTCATTTTTGTCAATAAACGACTCACCCCAAAGGACGCGGTATTAGTGGGACGGCTTTCCTCACTGGTCTGCGGACGTTGCTGCATTACTGCTTCCATTTGTTGTAGTCTCTGCTCTTGCTTCTGTAACAGGTCTATGAAGCGGGCCTCAGATTGCTGCTGGGCTTGTTGCTGAGCTGCAAGGCTCCTTTGCAAACCTGCATTTGTCTGCTGTTGATTGGCATTTGCTAGAGCCAGCTGTTTCAGTATCTCCTCCATGCTGGCTTAAAAAAAACTGCCACTGGTTCTCCACCAACTGTGAGGGGGTTAGCTCGGCAGCGGGTGTGTGTGACCCCCGGGATGGGCTCCCCACACAAAACAGGCCCAGCAAACGGAGGTTGTGGTTTTCAAAATCAAAAAGGTGCGGTTTATTTTCTGTTTACAGTGACAAAACACAGCAAAGCAAAAGAAACATAAACAAAATAAATCCTGGTCAACTTGACCTCTGACTAAACATACAGGTTTCCTAACTAACAACTGGGATCAGCCTAGTGCTGTCCTAGTCCCTAAGTCCCTGGTTTTAAATGTCCAAGCAAATAGCCACACAGGCTTTGTCTCACCGCACAGGGGTTCACTCTCCCTAGACAGTCCACACAGGTCTGGTTCCAGGCATGAGCTAACATCTAATGAAGCTGGGAGTTCTTATAGAGGCCTAAATGAGCTGACAAGCTTCAGCTGGTCTCATCAACTCCCTGTCTGCACGACGCCCAGCACTCTCCCTAGAGGTATGAGTCATCCATGAGCCCACTAGCCTTAGCTGGGCTTATACAACTCTCCACCTAGTTGTATAAGTCGGCGTAAAGCCTGAATCTGGGCGAAATATATCTACCCCCCTGGATGCAACCAGGTGACTTTACCTTCCTGCTGTCACACTAGGGACAGAAAACTGTAGGTAGGGAGAGTGTCAGTTTCTTTCACTGTGAAAGTCCTTGTTTCCAGGGACCTGGAAGGACAGTGAGTGAATTCTCCTTGTGCTAAATTGTGCTTAAAAAAAACATTTTTTCTAGGGACAGAAAACTGTAGGTAGGGAGAGTGTCAGTTTCTTTCACTGTGAAAGTCCTTGTTTCCAGGGACCTGGAAGGACAGTGAGTGAATTCTCCTTGTGCTAAATTGTGCTTGAAAAAAACATTTTTTCTAGGGACAGAAAACAGTAGGTAGGGAGAGTGTCAGTTTCTTTCACTGTGAAAGTCCTTGTTTCCAGGGACCTGGAAGGACAGTGAGTGAATTCTCCTTGTGCTAAATTGTGCTTTAAAAAAACATTTTTTCTAGGGACAGAAAACTGTAGGTAGGGAGAGTGTCAGTTTCTTTCACTGTGAAAGTCCTTGTTTCCAGGGACCTGGAAGGACAGTGAGTGAATTCTCCTTGTGCTAAATTGTGCTTAAAAAAAACATTTTTTCTAGGGACAGAAAACTGTAGGTAGGGAGAGTGTCAGTTTCTTTCACTGTCAAAGTCCTTGTTTCCAGGGACCTGGAAGGACAGTGAGTGAATTCTCCTTGTGCTAAATTGTGCTTAAAAAAAACATTTTTTCTAGGGACAGAAAACTGTAGGTAGGGAGAGTGTCAGTTTCTTTCACTGTGAAAGTCCTTGTTTCCAGGGACCTGGAAGGACAGTGAGTGAATTCTCCTTGTGCTAAATTGTGCTTAAAAAAAACATTTTTTCTAGGGACAGAAAACTGTAGGTAGGGAGAGTGTCAGTTTCTTTCACTGTGAAAGTCCTTGTTTCCAGGGACCTGGAAGGACAGTGAGTGAATTCTCCTTGTGCTAAATTGTGCTTAAAAAAAACATTTTTTCTAGGGACAGAAAACTGTAGGTAGGGAGAGTGTCAGTTTCTTTCACTGTCAAAGTCCTTGTTTCCAGGGACCTGGAAGGACAGTGAGTGAATTCTCCTTGTGCTAAATTGTGCTTAAAAAAAACATTTTTTCTAGGGACAGAAAACTGTAGGTAGGGAGAGTGTCAGTTTCTTTCACTGTCAAAGTCCTTGTTTCCAGGGACCTGGAAGGACAGTGAGTGAATTCTCCTTGTGCTAAATTGTGCTTAAAAAAAACATTTTTTCTAGGGACGGAAAACTGTAGGTAGGGAGAGTGTCAGTTTCTTTCACTGTGAAAGTCCTTGTTTCCAGGGACCTGGAAGGACAGTGAGTGAATTCTCCTTGTGCTAAATTGTGCTTAAAAAAAACATTTTTTCTAGGGACAGAAAACTGTAGGTAGGGAGAGTGTCAGTTTCTTTCACTGTGAAAGTCCTTGTTTCCAGGGACCTGGAAGGACAGTGAGTGAATTCTCCTTGTGCTAAATTGTGCTTAAAAAAAACATTTTTTCTAGGGACAGAAAACTGTAGGTAGGGAGAGTGTCAGTTTCTTTCACTGTGAAAGTCCTTGTTTCCAGGGACCTGGAAGGACAGTGAGTGAATTCTCCTTGTGCTAAATTGTGCTTAAAAAAAACATTTTTTCTAGGGACAGAAAACTGTAGGTAGGGAGAGTGTCAGTTTCTTTCACTGTGAAAGTCCTTGTTTCCAGGGACCTGGAAGGACAGTGAGTGAATTCTCCTTGTGCTAAATTGTGCTTAAAAAAAACATTTTTTCTAGGGACAGAAAACTGTAGGTAGGGAGAGTGTCAGTTTCTTTCACTGTCAAAGTCCTTGTTTCCAGGGACCTGGAAGGACAGTGAGTGAATTCTCCTTGTGCTAAATTGTGCTTAAAAAAAACATTTTTTCTAGGGACAGAAAACTGTAGGTAGGGAGAGTGTCAGTTTCTTTCACTGTGAAAGTCCTTGTTTCCAGGGACCTGGAAGGACAGTGAGTGAATTCTCCTTGTGCTAAATTGTGCTTAAAAAAAACATTTTTTCTAGGGACAGAAAACTGTAGGTAGGGAGAGTGTCAGTTTCTTTCACTGTGAAAGTCCTTGTTTCTAGGGACCTGGAAGGACAGTGAGTGAATTCTCCTTGTGCTAAATTGTGCTTAAAAAAAACATTTTTTCTAGGGACAGAAAACTGTAGGTAGGGAGAGTGTCAGTTTCTTTCACTGTGAAAGTCCTTGTTTCCAGGGACCTGGAAGGACAGTGAGTGAATTCTCCTTGTGCTAAATTGTGCTTAAAAAAAACATTTTTTCTAGGGACAGAAAACTGTAGGTAGGGAGAGTGTCAGTTTCTTTCACTGTCAAAGTCCTTGTTTCCAGGGACCTGGAAGGACAGTGAGTGAATTCTCCTTGTGCTAAATTGTGCTTAAAAAAAACATTTTTTCTAGGGACAGAAAACTGTAGGTAGGGAGAGTGTCAGTTTCTTTCACTGTGCAAGTCCTTGTTTCAAGGGACAGAGAAGGACACCTGAAGGTAGCCCTTATTGCTTTTTTCCCATCTCCCTGCAGGCCATCTATTAGAATGTCTGGAAGGCAAACAAGGAGAGGCAGACAGTCAGGAGGCAATAAAAGAGGGCAAGCAGGCTCTGTGTCTGGGGGCAACAGTGCTGGTCGTGGACGCGGTGCATTGTCATCAGCACATGGCCATGGGACACGCTTGTCCTTCTTTTCGGCAGCTGGACATGTTGAGCCACATCATGCCGAAGACTTGGTAGAGTGGATGACCAAGCCCTCCTCCTCCTCCTCATCCTCTCTCACCCAGGCTCAGGGTACTGGAAAAGCAGCTGCCAAAGCGTCCTCTTCCCTGGTATCAATGTCAGACTCATCATCAGTCACTCCTTCCCTAGACCCACCATGTCCTCCTCCTGAGGAGTCCCCCGAACTGTTTCAGCACAGTGTTGGGTACATGCTCCAGGAGGATGCCCAGCGTTTCGAAGGGTCTGATGATGAAACCCAGCTAGAGGAAGGCAGTAGCGTGAGAGCAGACAGAGGGGATGCTCAAGAAGGACACCAATCTGGCAGTCATGTTCCAGCAGCTGCAGCATTCTGCCAGATTGGCTCCAGTGATGAGGAGGGAGGTGATGATGAGGTCACTGACTCCACGTGGGTGCCTAATAGGAGAGAGGAGGAGGAGGAGGATGAGGAGGAGGCACATCTCCAACGAGGCAGGATGCCCTTTGGTGGCCAGCGTAAGGGCAGTACACCGACGGAATCACACCGCAGAGCTCCGCCTGTGCAGGGCGCTGCCTCTGCCCGTCATTCAAAAAGTTCTTTGGTGTGGGCCTTTTTTGAGGCTAGTGCATCAGATCGCACAGCTGCTGTTTGCAACATATGTCTCAAGCGTATATCGCGTGGCCAAAACATCAGCCGCTTGGGTACCACATGCCTGACCAGACATATGTTGACCTGCCATGCAGCTCGTTGGCAAGCCTACCTCAAAGACCCACACCAAAGAACAAAGCGGACCTCTCCTTGCACCGCATCAGCTGGGATCTCCAACCCCACTATAACTTCAGTCCTCTCTGAAACATGCACTGAGAGGAATGAAGGTGTAGAATTAGGTGTGTCACAGCCAAGTACTTGCGGCCACTCTGCTAGCAGTACACCGACGTCCGATTCTAGCAGGCAAATTTCCCTGCCCCAGCTGCTGGACCGTCGAAAGAAGTTCACTCCCAGCCATCCACATGCCCAGCGGTTGAATGCTAGCTTGGCTAAATTGCTAGCGCTTCAACTGCTGCCTTTTCAGTTGGTAGACTCGGCCCCCTTCCGTGAGTTTGTGCAATGTGCGGTTCCTCAGTGGCAGGTTCCCAAACGCCACTTTTTCTCACGGAAGGCTATTCCGGCTCTCTACCGGCATGTGGAAGGCAATGTCTTGGCCTCGCTGGACAGGGCGGTCAGCGGTAAGGTGCATATTACCGCTGACTCATGGTCCAGCAGGCATGGACAGGGACGTTACCTTTCTTTCACGGCCCATTGGGTCACTCTTTTGGCAGCTGGGAAGGATGCAGGACAAGGTGCAGTAGTGTTGGAGGTTGTCCCACCGCCACGCCTCCAAAATGCTACTACTGGTTGTGACACACCTCTCTCCTCCACCCCCTCCTCTTCTTCTTCCTCCATGGCCTCTTCCTGTGGTTTGTCCTATGAACCAGCGGTGCTCCGTAGCCGTTCACGGGGCTACGCAAGTACGCAGGCAAAAAGATGTCATGCCGTGCTTGCGCTGGTGTGTTTGGGGGACAGAAGCCACACTGGGGCAGAGGTCCTGTCTGCTCTGCAGGGCCAGGCCGAGAGGTGGTTGACGCCACGCCAGCTTAAGCCAGGAATGGTGGTTTGCGACAATGGCACCAACCTCCTCTCCGCCCTCCGACAGGGACAACTGACCCATGTGCCCTGTGTGGCTCACGTCCTTAACCTGGTGGTGCAGCGGTTCTTGGGCAGGTACCCGGGCTTACAGGATGTCCTGAGGCAGGCCAGGAAAGTCTGTGTGCATTTCCGCAGATCTTATAATGCCAGTGCTCGCCTGGCTGAGCTGCAAAAGGAGTTGAACCTGCCCAAGAACCGCCTTATATGTGACATGCCCACCAGGTGGAACTCAACGTTGGCCATGCTGCAGCGGCTGCACACGCAGCAGAGGGCCATCAATGAGTACCTGTGCGACTACGGCACCAGGACAGGGTCAGGGGAGCTTGGTTTTTTTTCTCCACGCCAGTGGGGCATGATCAGGGATGCATGCACTGTCCTGGCACCATTTGAGGAGGCCACGAGGATGGTGAGCAGTGACAGTGCATGCATCAGTGACACTGTACCTCTTGTCCACCTGTTGGAGCACACGCTGCGTGGAATAATGGACAGGGCACTTGAGGCAGAACAGAGGCAGGAAGAGGAGGACTTCCTTGCCTCTCAAGGCCCCCTTTACCCAGACAGTGTTCCTTCTGTCCCACCCATCACACAGGAAGAGGAGGAGGAGGAGGAGGAGGATTGTGTCAGCATGGAGGTGGAGGCTGGCACTCAGCATCATCAGCAGCAGTCTTTTAGGGATGATTTACAGTCCCAAGAAACCAGTGGACTTGTACGTGGCTGGGAGGAGGTGGCTGCGGATCATGTCGTCCTTAGTGACCCAGAGGACTCCGGAGCGAATGCCTCAGCAAACCTACGCTGCATGGCCTCCCTGATCCTGCAAAGTCTGCGGAAGGATCCTCATATTCTTCGGATCAAGGAGAGGGACCATTACTGGCTGGCCACTCTCCTTGATCCACGGTACAAGGGTAAGGTTGCGGACCTTATGTTACCGTCGCAGAGGGAGCAGAGGATGAGACAACTCCGGGAGGCCTTGCAGAAAGGTCTGTGCAACGCGTTCCCAGAGACTGGGAGGTTACAAACTCCTGGTCCTGGACAACGAGTTGCTGAGGCTTCGGCCAGTCAAAGAAGGAGCTGTGGGGAAGGTGGCCGTCTGACCGATGCGTTCAGACAATTCTTTAGTCCGCAGCCCCAAAGTATGATCGGTTCCAGCAACCATCGCCAGCGTCTGATAAACATGGTGCAGGAATATCTAGGGGCAAGGTCAGACTTGGACACCTTCCCCACCGAAAATCCTCTGGCTTACTGGGTCTTGAGGATGGATCACTGGCCAGAGCTTGCACAGTATGCAATTGAGCTACTGGCCTGTCCTGCATCCAGCGTTCTTTCGGAACGCACATTCAGTGCTGCTGGAGGATTTGTCACGGATCACAGGGTGCGCCTGTCCACCGACTCGGTTGATCGACTGACTTTCATCAAGATGAACCAGTCTTGGATCACCACCAGCTACCACACACCTGATGCTGATATAACAGACTAATTGATTTTAACATGTCACATCCCTTCAAGACTGATGCTGATGCTGAGTGCCTGTGCTGTTATGTTGACTGGCTATCCTCCTCCTCCGAGTCCTCAATGATACGATTGATGATGATAGCTTGGAAGATCATTTTTGTTTATGGGTGCCGCCACCAGTGGCTAAGGCCCAATTTTTCAGCCCCTGTTTTACAGGGGCGTGTAATTAAATTTTTTTTAGCAATAATTTGCCATAGGGCTCATTGCTGTGCTCCAAGTACAGTATCTGTGAGGGGTTGGAGTGTTGTGGCACCAGTGCCTAAGGCCCAATTTTTCAGCCCCTGTTTAACAGGGGCGTGTCATTACAATTTTTGAAGCAATACTTTGCAACAGGGCTCATTGCTGTGCTCCAAGTACAGTATCTGTGAGGGGTTGTAGTGTTGTGCCACCAGTGCCTAAGGCCCAATTTTTCAGCCCCTGTTCAACAGGGGCATGCAATTACAATTCTTGATCTAATAATTCACAGCAGGGTCCATTGCTGCACCCACCAAGAGTAACTCTGAGGGCTTACAGTCTTGTGGCAACGCCACCACCACCACCACCACGAAAGGCCCAATTTTTCAGCCCCTGTTCAAAAGGGGCATGTAATTACAATTCTTGATCTAATAATTCACAGCAGGGCCCATTGCTGCACCCACCAAGAGTAACTGTCAGGGCTTACAGTGTTGTGGCACCAGCACCACCATCAAAGCCCCAATTTTTACTACCACTGTTCAACAATTATATGTAATTAAAATTCCTGATATAATAGTTGACAGCAGGGCGTTCCAGCACCAACCAAGAGTAACTGAGTGCTTACAGTGTTGTGCCAACACCAACAACTAAGGGGCCTATTTCTGCAGAGTATATACGGCAGGTCCCTACTTTCAAACATCCAACTTACAAACGACTCCTACTTGCAAACGAAAGAAGACAACAGGAAGTGAGAGGAAATCTACCCCTAGAAAGGAAAATTCTCTCCTGTAAGAATAAATATGGGAGAAAGGGGTCTCATCTGTACTGATGCTTTATCAGCAATCCTTGTTTCAAGAAAAACACCACATTTCAAAAACAGTTGTCATTGGGACGGAAAGTGAGGTGAAATGTTCTGAACAGGGGCACAGACAGCAAAACAAATGTTACAGGGGTGATAACCCTTACCTATGTTTCCCAAAAAGTTTAAAAATAGATTTTTGGGCTGGAGCTACACTTCAACAATGTACCTGTTCAAAATTACAAACACATTCTACATAAGAACAAACCTACAGTCCCTGTCTTGTATGCACCGCCTGTATACGGCTGTTCAGAGTATATAGGGCCTTTTTTATTTTATGTGCGGGGTTCCCCTTAATATCCATACAAGACCCAAAGGGGCTGGTAATGGGCTGGGGTAGGGGGGGGGGGGGTGTTGATGGGGTAGCTATGCCATTTTTCCTAAAGATTTTCATCCATATTACCGGGACCAGACATTGCATTAAAGCCGCAAGCAGTTTTAAATGACTTTTTTTCCCTTTAGAAATGTTATTTTGTGCAGGGACAGTTCTAAACACGGGAAACACGTGGCACTTCACAGGCATACTTTAGACACCCCCCAGGTACGATATTTAAAGGAATATTTGACTTTTTTTTTTCACTTTATGCATCATTAAAATGACTGCTCCCGAAAAACGACCGTTTTTAAAACTTCTTTTTGCATTGATACATGTCCCCTGGTGCAGAACCCGGGTTCCCAAACCCTTTTTAGGACAATAACATGCATAATAGTTGTTATAATTAGCACTTTAGAATTCGAACGTTCGCATCCATTGTATTTAATAGGGTTCTAATGTTCGTTCGAACTTTCGGTCCGTTCGCGGGTTCTGGTGCGAACCGAACCCGGGGGTGTTCGGCTCATCACTACCTGCTAACAGAGTCATCGAAAAGCAGAAGAGACTGCTGCATGATTTGGGGCTCAGACTGCTTGGCTGATTTGCAAGGGGGTGAGGTGAAAGACTGATGGACATGGGTTTTAGGTGCCAACTCTGTTCTTTCATCAGAAGAGTGGGTGGGAGACAATGTGAAGGAACCCGAGGCACTGTCAGCAACCCAATCTACTATCGCCTGTACTTGTCCTGGCCTAAACATCCGTACAGCCTCATTAGGCGCGACAAAATACCGCCGCAGGCTCGGTCGCCTACTCGCACCTGAGGAAGGTGTTTCACTTGTGCGTGTATCTGGCACAGATCCACCACGTCCTCTCCCTGCAACAGGAGCTCCACCAGCAGCACCACGACCGGGGCCACCACGTCCCTTTGACCTTCTCCTCATATTTTCCAAATTTAGGATCTTGCCCTAAATGGGTGTTTTTGGAAGAGCAGAACACACCCACAGTACGTAACCGCTGAATCGCACAGCTACAGAACTGCAGAAAATGCTACTAAAAAAAATGTTGTTTTTTTAGTATAGCACAGTAGAAGAAAACTATTTAGAAATTGTTTATTTCACACACCTCCAAATATGTATAACACACTGCAAACTATTTTTTGTGCCCCTAAACGGCGTTTTTTGGAAGAGCAGAACACACCCACAGTACGTAACCGCTGAATCGCACAGCTACAGAACTGCAGAAAATGCTATTAAAAAAAAATGTTGTTTTTTTAGTATAGCACAGTAGGAGAAAACTATATAGAAATTGTTTATTTCACACACCTCCAAATATGTATAACACACTGCAAACTATTTTTTGTGCCCCTAAACGGCGTTTTTTGGAAGAGCAGAACACACCCACAGTACGTAACCGCTGAATCGCACAGCTACAGAACTGCAGAAAATGCTATTCAAAAAAAATTTAGTTTTTTTAGTATAGCACAGTAGGAGAAAACTATATAGAAATTGTTTATTTCACACACCTCCAAATATGTATAACACACTGAAAACAATTTTTTGTGCCCCTAAACGGCGTTTTTTGGAAGAGCAGAACACACCCACAGTACGTAACCGCTGAATCGCACAGCTACAGAACTGCAGAAAATGCTATTCAAAAAAAATTTTGTTTTTTTAGTATAGCACAGTAGGTGCTACTTTCATGTTGGGCCTCTCTAGGTGACCAAGTTGGGGAAAAGTCACACGTGTGGTATCGTCATACTCAGGAGAAATAGCAGAATGTATTTTGGGGTGTAATTCTTGGTATTTACATATTGTGTATTAGAAATATCTTTTAAATTTAGAACTTTGTGTAAAAAACATATTTTTATCACGCAAAGTTGTAAATTAAGGTATTTCTAACAGAGCATGTACGTATCAAGAATTACACCCTAAAATAAATTCTGCTACTCCTCCTGAGTATAGCCATACCACTTGTGTGAGACTTTTC
Source organism: Rana muscosa (assembly GCA_029206835.1). Taxonomy (NCBI): domain Eukaryota; kingdom Metazoa; phylum Chordata; class Amphibia; order Anura; family Ranidae; genus Rana; species Rana muscosa. The sequence continues at coordinate 1,001,758,504 of CM055116.1, read as the reverse complement.
CACAGCCTGGCCACATAGAGAGGCCCAACATCAAAGTAACACCTTCAGGGGCTCTGGGGCATAAATGACACATCTAATTTCCTGACTATCAATCACATATTTTGAAAGTCCTGGAGCACCAGGACAATAAAAACACCCACAAAATGACCCCATTGCGGAAAGCAAACACCCCAATGTATTTTCTATGAGGCATTTTTTAAACTTGACATTTTTTTCCACAAGTTTTTGGAAAAAGTGAAAAAAAATGAAAATTTACCGTGCCTTTTTTCAAAAACTTGTGGAAAAAAATGACATGTTCAACAGACTTATTATACCTCATAGAAAATATGTTGGGATGTTTTCTTTCCAAAATGGAGTCATTTTGTGGATGTTTCCACTGTCCTGGTGCTCAAGGGCCTTCAAAAATGTGATAGGTTGCCAGGAAATTAGATGTGTAATGTATGCCCCTAGAATACCCAAAGGTGCTCCTTGGATATAGGGCCTCTCTATGTGGCCAGTAGGGATGAGCTTCGAGTTCGAGTCGAACTCATGTTCGACTCGAACATTGCCTGTTCGCCCGTTCGCCGAACAGCGAACAAATTGGGGTGTTCGCGGCAAATTCGAAAAATCTATGGGAGAAATCTAAAGTGCTAATTATAAAGGCTTATATGCAAGTTATTGTCCTAAAAAGTGTTTGGGGACCGGGGTCCTGCCCCAGGGGACATGTATCAATGCAAAAAGAAGTTTTAAAAACGGCCGTTTTTTCGGGAGCAGTGATTTTAATAATGCTTAAAATGAAAAAATAAAAGTGAAATATTCCTTTAAATTTCGTACCTGGGGGGTGTGTATGATATGCATGTAAAGTGGCGCATATTTCCCGTGCTTAGAACTGTCCCTGCAAAAAATGTCATTTTTGAAAGAAAAAAATGCATTTAAAACTGACTCGCGGCTATTAATGAATTGTCGGCTCCCGGCAATACATACAAAAGTCATTGATAAAAAAAAAAAAAAAAAAGCGTGGGGGTTCCCCAGAATTCAATTACCAGGCCCTTCAGGTCTGGAATGGATATTAAGGGGAACCCCGCCGCAAATTTAAAAAAAAATTGACGTGGGGTTCCCCCAAATATCTATTCCAGGCCCTTCAGATCTGGCATGGATTTTAAGGGGAACTCCACCCCAAATTAAAACAAAAATGGCGTGGAGTCCCCCTAAAAATCCATACCAGACCCCTTATCCGAGCACGCAACCTGGCCGGCCGCAGGGGAAAAGGGGGGGACGAGAGAGCGGCCCCCCCTCCCTCCTGAACCGTACCAGGCCACATGCCCTCAACATGGGGAGGATGTCCCCATGTTGATGGGGACAAGGGCCTCATCCCCACAACCCTTGCCCGGTGGTTGTGGGGGTCTGCGGGCGGGGGGCTTATCGGAATCTGGAAGACCCCTTTAACAAAGGGGACCCCCAGATCCCGGCCCCCCCCTATGTGAATTGGTAAGGGGTACATTGTACCCCTACCATTTCACGAAGAAAGCGTAAAAAAATGTTTAAAAAAACACACAAAGACCTTGAAAAAGTCCTTTATTTAAAAAAAAAAAAAATCCAGCGGTGAAATCCAGTGTCCCGCGGCGATCCCGATGTCCAGCGCTGTCCTTCATTGGTTGTGCCTGAGCGGACCTGATGGGGAACTCCCTCTCAGTATTTTAAATGTATAGACCCGCCCCTTCTAAAGTTCCCCATCAGGTCCGCTCAGCGGACCAGATGCGGAACATGAGAAGGGGCGGGTCTATACATGTATTACCAAAGTGAGAGCAGTTCCCCATCAGGTCCGCCCCCTCGGTATGTCAGACCCCGCCTACGTCATTGGCTTGAGCGGGGAACTTCCTTCACTATGTAAATTTAAATTACACAGTGAAGGAAGTTCCCCGCTCACGCCAATGACGTAGGCGGGTCCGACATACTGAGGGCGCGGACCTGATGGGGAACTGCTCTCACTTTGGTAATACATGTATAGACCCGCCCCTTCTCATGTTCCGCATCTGGTCCGCTGAGCGGACCTGATGGGGAACTTTAGAAGGGGCGGGTCTATACATTTAAAATACTGAGAGGGAGTTCCCCATCAGGTCCGCTCAGGCACAACCAATGAAGGACAGCGCTGGACATCGGGATCGCAGCGGGACACTGGATTTCACCGCTGGAATGTTTTTTGTTTTTTTTTAAATAAAGGACTTTTTCAAGGTGTTTGTGTGTTTTTTTAAACATTTTTTTACGCTTTCTTCGTGAAATGGTAGGGGTACAATGTACCCCTTACCAATTCACATAGGGGGGGGCTGGGATCTGGGGGTCCTCTTTGTTAAAGGGGTCTTCCAGATTCCGATAAGCCCCCCGCCCGCAGACCCCCACAACCACCGGGCAAGGGTTGTGGGGATGAGGCCCTTGTCCCCATCAACATGGGGACATCCTCCCCATGTTGAGGGCATGTGGCTTGGTACGGTTCAGGAGGGAGGGAGCCGCTCTCTCGTCCCCCCCTTTTCCCCTGCGGCCGGCCAGGTTGCGTGCTCGGATAAGGGGTCTGGTATGGATTTTTAGGGGGACTCCACGCCATTTTTTTTTAAATTTGGGGTGGAGTTCCCCTTAAAATCCATGCCAGATCTGAAGGGCCTGGAATGGATATTTGGGGGAACCCCACGTCAATTTTTTTTTAATTTGCGGCGTTGTTCCCCCTAATATCCATTCCAGACCTGAAGGGCCTGGTAATTGAATTCTGGGGAACCCCCACGCTTTTTTTTTTTTTTTATCAATGACTTTTGTATGTATTGCCGGGAGCCGACAATTCATTAATAGCCGCGAGTCAGTTTTAAATGCATTTTTTTCTTTCAAAAATGACATTTTTTGCAGGGACAGTTCTAAGCACGGGAAACATGCGCCACTTTACATGCATATCATACACACCCCCCAGGTACGAAATTTAAAGGAATATTTCACTTTTATTTTTTCATTTTAAGCATTATTAAAATCACTGCTCCCGAAAAAACTGCCGTTTTTAAAACTTCTTTTTGCATTGATACATGTCCCCTGGGGCAGGACCCGGGTCCCCAAACACTTTTTAGGACAATAACTTGCATATTAGCCTTTATAATTAACACTTTAGATTTCGAACGTTCGAGTCCATTGTATTTAATAGGGTTCTAAAGTTTACACGAACATTTTGTCTGTTCGCAGGTTCTGGTGCGAACCGAACAGGGGGGTGTTCGGCTCATCCCTAGTGGCCAGGATGTGGAAAGGTCTCACACGTCTTGTATCGCCATGCTCAGGAGGAGTAGCAAAATGTATTTTGGGGTGTAATTCTTGGTATCTACATGCTGCGTTTTAGAAATATCTTCTAAAGTAACAACTTTGTGTAAAAAAAAATATGTTTTCTTTCTACTTTTTCCAAAAACTTGTGGAACAAATTACATATTCAAAAGACTCATTATGCCTCATAGTAAATATGTTGGGGTGTTAGCTTTCCAAAATTGAGTCATTTTGTTGGTGTTTCCACAGTTCTGGTGCTCGAGGGCCTTCAAAAATGTGATTAGTATTTAGGAAACTAGATGTGTAATATATGCCCCTAGAACACCTGAAGGTGCTCCTTGGATGTTGGGCCTCTCTACGTGGCTAGGCTGGGGAAAGGTCTTACACATATGGTATCCCCACATGTGTGTAATTCCAAGTATGTCTATGTTGTGTGTGATAATTAACTTGTTAATATGAAAAATGTATGGTAAAAAAAATTGTTTAATTTCTTCAGTTTTCAAAGAATTCTGGAAGATATTACAACTTCACAAAACTCACTATGCCTCTTACGAAATACCTTGGACTGTCTACTTTCCGAAATGGGGTAATTCGGGGGTCCCAGAGCCATGACACTCTTACCTGATTGAGCTTTATAAAAAAGACCTCCAGCTTCCTGAAGAGGACCATAAGGAGCACCATAGAGCCTTTATCCACCATAGAGATCTGATGATTGGGAGAATAAACGGAGCACCCCTAGAGAGGAGCGGATGTCAAAGCATTACCAGATTTAAGATATCATTACATGTTTATCTAAAGCTATACCAAGGTGAGAGGCTAGCGAGCACAGAGGTGACACTATGGTGGAAGAAAGGAAAGATTACACAACTGTATGGACAATAACAGCTATTGGTGAAGGGATACACCAGTATATAAAATATGACACTCCCTCCAGTTGGAATAGTCACTTTATGTTTAAGCCTATATCCATTACCCTGTGCTTTATACTGAATTTTGAAATTACTCATATTTATTATATTAATTAGACACAATAAGATTACTTTTTATGGTGGGGTTTTTCCGCTTTGTGGATTTGCACATTCTATACTTATTTCAAGTTATTTATGTGGTATTTTATTCTGCTCGATTCGCAGGATATAGAAGATTGCGGTTTTGCACATTTTTGTATTTTATACCTTTATTTGGCAGCGGAGCACTAATTCACCTTACATTCACATTTGCCACAATAGCTATGGATAAGCTACAGAGTGCTGGCAGCAGCTGGATCACTTTTCACCCATACACACATATAGTGATAGCGTGAGAGCAATACACTACACATGGGGGGGGGGGGGTATTTGTACTTTCCTGGCATTTTCAGACCTCAAGAAATGAGACGGTCAGTATATCAAGATTAATCAATTTTCAATGATTGGTACCATAGCCTGTAGACTATAACCTCCACATAGACTAAATAATGTACACTGATTTGGGTTATTTTTATCAAAGAAATGTAGCAGTAACATTTTTGGCCCAAATTTATAAAGACAAATTACTTATTTGCAAAAAGTTATAATAGAAACTAAAAATAAAAGCCTTGTTTTTGCGCTTATATTGGAAAAAATAACAAAAAAAACAAGTGGTGATTAAATATCACCAAAAGAAAGCTCTAACTGTCTAAAAAAATGATTAAAAAAAATTGGGTACAGTGTTGCATGACTGAGGATTGTCATTCAAAGTGTGAGAGCACTGAAAGCTGAAAATTGGCCTGGGCAGGAAGCAGGTAAAAGTGTCTGGTATTGAGATGGTTAAATTAATATATTATTTAGTGTGGTCCATATTTTATGTAAATACATTTTGTTATTAAAAATGCAGGTTGATCATTTTTCTAAATGGCCCTTTTCTATTCGTGCTTCAAAAATACACTATATCAGGGGGCGTGGTGACCGGACTCCAAGATGGACGCTTAGCTCCGGAGCTCCGCTTGTCAGCCTGAGATACTCACAGCCACCAGAGCCTGCCGGCATTAGCAAGACCCCTGTGCACCACTGTCGGATCACTGAACATCCGAGGACTGATCCGGTGATGACCAGAAATCGTAAGAAGCCGTTACAGCCCCAGAAGCTGGACAGCTTCTTCGGAGCAGCGGCGAGGGGGATGCAGCAAGATGGCGGCGGCGCGCGAGTCCTACAACACACATCGCAGCCAGGAGAGCAATACACAGAAGGCGGCCCGCCATCCAACGCCATCTTCTCGGCTACTGCACACAGCGCATCTTCCTCTGGGACATCCAGCCCCACAACGCGAAGCCCGGCCAAATCGAGACCGCGGAGGGACTCTCCAGCTAGGCCGCAGCCGGATCCCAGCATGGAGGTAAGCGGGCCTTATTCAGACCAGCGTAAACAGAGGGGGGACCCCATATCAGACTTCCCCACTGCAGACAGGCCCGTGTCTGACACCATGCTGAAAGACATGCTCCTCTCCCTGAGAACCTCCCTGCAGTCAGATATATACAGTGGAATCACTGCATGCCAGAAAGAAGTACAGGCCATGGGACAGAGGGTTCACCTAATAGAAGCAAAAGTGGAAGAACACACTTCTGCATACAACATGATGGTGGAGGCCCACAAAGCACAGGGGGAGGATATAGTTTGGCTCAAAGACAAGATGGCGGATCTCGAGGACAGATCCAGAAGGAACAACCTTAAATTGAGGGGGGTCCCTGAAAATGTTCCCCCTGCACAGCTCCTCCAGTATACACAGACTTTGTTTTCCACGCTGTTGCCAGAGGCAACAGCACAGGATCTCCTCATTGACAGAATCCACAGGGTCCCCAAACCCTCGTTCCTCCCTGATGATGTTCCCAGGGATGTGCTGATGAGGGTACATTTTTACCATATCAAAGACCGTATACTACAGGCAACACGTGTCCCAGGGAATTTCCCGCCACAATACGCTAACGTCAGGATGTTACCTGACCTGTCTAGACACACTCTACAGCGCCGACGCAACCTGCTGACTATAACCAAAGCACTGAGGAATCATAACATACCGCACAAGTGGAAATACCCAGCCACTCTTGTCATCACCCACAATGGGGCTACTGTCTCAGTATCTAAGCTAGAAGAAGGGTTGAATGCTCTACGCCAATGGGGTATTCTCCCGGTCCAAGCTCCTCAACCTCATCATTCAGCGGGTCTGCAACCAATGCAGAATGAATGGCAGGTAGTGTCCCACAAGAAATCTGGTAAGAAAAAAGCCGGTGAAGCTCAATAAATGTCAAAGACCTAACTCATGGTTATCTCAGGTGCACAGGTACCACTGTGGGGTACCCCTTTTGCACCCTACCTTCTGCACTAGCAGCTACGACTGCCCGAGGATCAGTTTTCAGATCCATTTCTTATGGAAGAACAGTTATATCTACGTTTTCTCTTTCTTATCTACGTTACTGTTTTCTTTGTTTTCCCTGTTACCTTTTTTGATATACACAGATACACTATAAGTATACTGACAGCTGTAACTGGAGTCACCGAAAGCTTACTGACACCCTATCGCCAGGCTGGAATACAGCGGTTTCCGCTACTCTGGACATGTAAGTGCATTTACGGTTTTGTCATACATACTATCACCCACCTAATACAATGACAATTAAAATACTATCCATTAACGCCCGGGGCCTGAATCACCCAGCAAAACACTTCTCCATGTGGAAAGAGGCACGCACGCAGGGAGCTGACATTCTCTGTCTGCAGGAAACACATTTTCAACGAGACAAAGCTCCAAAATGCTCACACAAAGACTATCCTTTCATCTACGTAGCTTGCGTGCCTAACACCAAAAAAGGAGGAGTCCTAGTGGCCATCAAAAACTCTCTTTCATTTCAACCCAAGGATACTGTTCTTGATGAAGGAGGCAGATACATAATCCTTACGGGGGATATCAACTCTAAACCATACACGATTGTATCAGTGTACGCCCCTAACTCTCATCAACTCCGTTTTTTGAGGAAAATCTTTACCAAAGCACTAGACATGAAATATGGTAACCTCCTGGTTTGCGGAGACTTTAACATAACGTCAGACCCGCTACTGGATACATCCTCTGGCAAACCCAGAAACCACCTGTCTCTACAACCCATGTTACACAAGATGGAACTATTTGACGCGTGGAGAAGCCTCCACGCTAATGAACGTGACTATACCTTTTTCTCGAACAGGCACAACTCATATTCTCGTATAGACATGTTCCTGACAAACAAATGGTTGCTCCAAAACGTTGAAAAAACGAACATACATGATATTACATGGTCAGACCATGCTGCTATATCTATGTCTATTACAGAAAAGGGTGTCTCCCCTTCCACCCCCATCTGGCGATGTAACACTAGAATTCTTCAAGAACCACATCTCCAAAAATCTATAGCTCAACACTTAACTAATTACTTTGCAGAAAATTTTGACTCTGTTGCTGACCCGAATGTTCTGTGGAATGCACACAAAGCCTTTATTAGAGGGATATTAATCCAAATTGGAGCTAGAGAAAAAAAAAGCAAACACACTTAATGAACACAACTATTGCTGATATACACAACCTAGAATCCCTGAATAAGAAGTCACCGTCAGTGCCCTTAACTAGCAAGTTGAACACCCTTAGAGAAAAACTTAGAGAACTCCTATTGCATCAATATGATAAACATCTCAGACGCCTGAAACTCTCACACTATGCCAACGCCGACAGAGCAGGCAAATATTTAGCTAATAAACTCAAAGCAATACGCTCCAAAACTAGAATACAATACTTGAGACACCCCTCCACTTCACAAAAAATTATTAACCCCCAGGATATAGCCAATCAATTTGCCGAATACTATAGTTCACTCTACAACCTCCATAGGGACACCAATACACCCCAACCGACAGTGGAAAAGATACAAACATTCCTAAATACACTAAAACTTCCATCCCTTTCCCAAACACAACTAGAGGACCTAAACAGTCCCATAACAGCCCTGGAAGTGGAAAAAATAACTAACTCTTTACCGAACGGGAAGTCTCCAGGCCCGGATGGCTTTTCCAATGAATACTTCAAAACATTTAAACACATACTCTCACCCCACATGTCCAAAGTCTTCACCAAAGCCACTGAATCTGCGACGCTCCCACGAGAAATGCTACAAGCACACATAGTCACGTTACCTAAACCAGGAAAAGAACCCAACACACCTGCCAACTTCAGACCCATTTCACTCCTGAATACTGACACCAAAATTTATGCAAAATTACTGGCTAAAAGACTTACACATATTATACCACTAATTATCAAACAAGACCAGATGGGCTTTGTGAAGGGGAGACAGACCTCTGACGCCACTAGGAGAATCATCAATGTGATACATCATGCTGAAAGAACTCGAACTCCTTCTCTGCTACTCTCTATTGACGCAGAGAAGGCGTTCGACAGGGTCCATTGGACCTACATGGAAATGGTTCTAGAAAAGTTTGGGTTTAAAGGATCAATCTTGAAAGCTATTTTATCCCTTTACTCTTGCCCGTCGGCCCAGGTTTACTCAGCAGGCCTCCTGTCTAGGCCTTTTGATATCTCAAATGGGACTAGACAGGGTTGTCCCCTGTCTCCAACTATTTTTAACTTGATGATAGAACCACTAGCTGAAGCAATCAGATCCCAACCCTTGATCTCGGGCTTCCAGTTTGGCTCTAATATGCACACCATTAATCTCTTTGCGGATGATGTAATCCTGCTCCTGACTAACCCACTAAAGTCCTTAAAAGAGGTACATAAACTTTTGACAGCATTTGGAAATGTCTCCTATTATAAGGTCAACTTCACAAAATCCCTTATCCTAGACCTAGGAGTACAGTCCCAAACGAAACGATCCCTACAAGAAAACTTACCATATACCTGGAGCACAGGTAGTATTACCTATTTGGGCATTTCACTCACTAGTAAAATATCCACCCTCGCCAAGTCTAACATGACTCCGCTGGTGACCAGACTGGAAGCCCAGCTCAGGGATAGTTCAAGAACTGAAATTTCGTGGATGGGTAGAATATCCGCATATAAAATGTTGATACTACCACAAATCTTATATGTGTTCCGCACCCTACCTATACATATTCCTATTCATTTCCTCAACAGCCTCGCGAGTATGAGTTGGAAGTACATATGGCAGGGGAAAAGAGCTAGGTGCTCAAGGAACAACTTGACTTCTCACAAAAAAGCAGGGGGGCGGGCCTAGCAGACATTTATGACTACCTATGGGCGGTGCGCCTAGACCAGATTAAATTCTGGACTCAAAAATCCAACTTACCCCTCTGGGTTGATATAGAAACTAACCTGTCTCCAATGAAGGATCTCACCCAACTACTCATAGGAGACAGGTGGGTCCCCTGGAACATTACTACCCTTTCACCTCCAATACAGGCCTCATTGAGAGCCTGGAGACTCCTTTTAGATAAATACCATGGGGACGTACAATCTATGGACTTCAACCTTCCCTTGACTCTATTGGAGTCCAAGATTCCAATGCTAGACGTCACAGACATGACCAATAAGGGCATCCACCACATATCGGACCTATATGAAGGCCCAAGACTCAAAACTATAGATCAAATCATGGTACAATATCGTATCTCCTCACCCAGCTTTTTCAAATGCCTTAGAATTACGCACTTCTTGAAATATCATGCCCCTCCATTAGTGACAGTGCCGAATAAAATCTGGCAATTCTACTCCAAGGCAAAGCAGGATACGAAGGGCATCTCCTTTTTCTATAACCTAATGCACGACAGAATGACATTCCATAAGACAGCAGCAATGCAAAACTGGGAGGTTGATATGGGTTACACTTACTCGGATGCACAATGGCACCGCGCCTTCATAGAAATTCACAAATCCTCCCACTGCGTAAAACATTGGGAACTAACGATCAAGATTGCAAACAGATGGCACTACACTCCCTTCCGACTTGCCACATACTTTCCAGGTACGTCACCAAACTGCTGGAGAGAGTGCAGGCACGTAGGTAACTTACTTCATATGTTCTGGCATTGCCCTAGTATAAGAAGTCTTTGGAACCAGGTTTTCCAAAAAATCTCATCCTTAACTGGAATACTATCACAGCCCGACCCAGCATTGGCGCTATTGCACCTAAAAATTGACAAATTTCCGCAATTTTATAGGCCAGTTGTAACGCACATATTACTAGAAACACGCCTGTTGATACTGCGTAATTGGAAATCCAATAAAGCTGTGAAAATTTCTGAAGTCATGGCAGCTGTTCATAGAAATTATACCTTTGAACGTCTCTTAGCAAACAATTATCTAACATGCAAGAAGTTTGATGAATACTGGGCTATTTGGCCCAAGACCTTTTGATAAACTGTTTAGAAACCCTAAATGTATGCATATCACCAATGTGTATCACTTATAGTGTATATCTCTCCCTGTACTCTCCCTTTTTTCCTTCTGTTATCTGTTACGTGCAAAAATTCTTTAATAAAAAACTATTGATGTAAAAAAAAATACACTATATCAATTTTCAGCAGTAATGCTACTATTATTTTTATGTAGAAGGTGAAAACCATAACAATTAATTTTTTATTGTTTTCCTATTTTTTTCCAGTATTATAAAACATTTCTCTTCTCTTTGGTATCAGATTAAAAAAGATTTGAACAATGCAAAAAGGTACAACATTATTGTGTACTGAGGTACTGGAACACAGCAAGCAATAATAACAGCATAGATGTATGTTTAAATATGTGTGTCAAAAGCCTAAATTACATTCATATCTGTTCAGGCCATTTTTTGTGTGATCTGGTTTACAATCTGATCTCTAGGAAATGTATTGCTTGGTGACCTTGAAATATGAATGTTACAAGCTGCATTGCTTATCTTACTACCTGTCAGTATCAACAAGTAAAACTATTATTGCTACTTTGAAATAAACCAGCAATGGTAAGAGAAATTCTACAGTTAAACCTAGCAGACATGAAGCCTATATTACTTATTTATGGCATAACATGAATCATCTGCACTTTCCCTGATAAGCCCTGGGCTGTGTGCCTTTCATTTCAACTGACATTTTGCTGCCATTCTCCAGACTAAGTAACTACTGTGCAATCTCTTCAAACTGATGTATGGTCATTGTTTTGTGCAAAATGCATTTTAAGTCAATTGTAAGGTTTTCAAGGAGGATATAATCCGACAAAGAGAATTATTTTGGTCACATAAGAGAAAATAGCTATTTTCCAACTACAAAATTCCAAATATGCTTTCCGCACAGAAAATTTCAGGATAAGGTATTTGCTAGTGGAAAGTCCCATTTGGTTTTCCAAGAGATTTACTGATTACTGTGTTTATCATATTCCAATTTGTTAAGATTTTTGCCTTATAATAATTAATATACTCTATATCCAAGGCTTCTGCCACAAAGTAATGCATATCAGATTTAGCATGCACCCTTTTATGCATGTCTACACCTCTCAAAGTATGCAGAGATCTTCAGTCACAATCCTATTGATTAGTGATATTGGGGATATTTTACTATAGCGTTGCAGCGCTAATTATTACCGCAAATTAGTGCTAACTGCGCTATTTAGCTCTAAAACGGTATTCACTATAGCGCTGGTAAAAAAATACTCCTAAAATTGAATTTACTATAGTTCCCTGAAAACAAATAGCGCCCAAACCCTAACTCTGCTAAAACCTGGAGTAGTGCACACTGCACATGGAAATAATGTTTAGACTAGAGCATGATAAAATTGCCTAAATCGTACTGAAATATGTGGTATATTGTTCAAAGATAATCTGCTTTTAAACTTTTAAACTGTGTGAAAAAATGATTTCTACACTGAAAAATCTTTAAAAGTCTGAGAAGAGATACATTCCTCGTATCTGTACAACTAGGTGCCAACACAATTGAGCATGCTCAGACTTGCAAACTATTCTCATTTTAGCTCCCATGGCTTTTTTACAAGGCGCTATAGTAAATACCAAAATGAGCGCTGGGTTAAAGTTTTTTGGGAGTTATGTAGCCCAATGCAAGTTTCAGACATTGATTATAATGGTACAATTTTAACTTCCCCAAATAAATAATTTTCTTGTGTATCTTTCTCTGAAACAAATTGTCTTTGCAACAATTTTGCTTCTCCCTAATCTATTTTGTTTTTAAGGTCTCATACACACGGACGCTTTAAAAAAACAGGCTGTAAAGCTAGTTACGACGCCAGGAAATAAGTGGCGTTAAAATCGCGATTTTATAAGCGTTTTGACATGGCGTCAATGCGCGTTAAACGTCATTTTTAAGCGTTATCGCTAAGACGCGTTTTTTGAAAAAAATACCCCTGTGCTATTTTCCACTCCTAAATTACCCACAATGCAAAGGAAAAGTGTAAAACATTGTGCAATATAACGTGACGTGGCCATTTTGGATGGAGAGAGAGAGGAGAGAGATAGTCTGTGTGAGTTTTTTGTGTATTTTTACAGTTTTTGCGATTTTGCGTGCGTTTTCTTTGGATTTTTGCATTATGGATCCTGTTGTGCAAAAGATCGACAAAGCAATCCTGCTCATCATCTTGCAGAGGATTCATAGAAGGAGACAGTTGGAAGAGGATAGAAGCAGTATATGACATCGCTTCTGGACCCATCCACTGTTATCCCAGCGGCTGTCAGTGGGGTACTTCACCCAGATGTATGCAGAACTGCGCATACACCCGGAAAAGTTTTACAACTTTACCAGAATGTCCATGACACTCTTTGATGACCTCATGGAAACACTTCGACCAAGATTGACCAGGATGGACACTGTCATGCGGCGCTCTGTGTCACTGGAGGAACGGCTGCTAGTGACACGGAGGTAAGTGAAATAAGTACTCATATGGGTTAGGGCTAAGGAAAAGCTTTTTGGGATATGTAATAGTGGGTTGGGTTTAGGCGTAGGGTTTAGGCAATTGAAGTTTGGTGTTAGGGTTTAGGGGTAGGGGGTAAGGGTTAAGGGGTAGGGATTAGGGGTTACTAGATCATGTTCTGCTTAGGGGTAGGACTTTTTCGTATGCTGTTTTCATTAATAATTTTTTTATTTGTTTGTTAGGTTCCTTGCCACTTGACAAAGTTTTGTGTCCCTTCACCATTATTTCCTCCTCGGTGTCGCAACGGTCTCTGCAGTAACAAGGTCAACATGTGTGGCAATTTGGGAGGAGCTACACGACTCTGTCATGCCGGAGCTGACCGAAGAAATCTGGGAATCTGTTGTGGATGGATTTTGGGAAAAAACACAATTTCCTAATTGCATCGGTGCCCTGGATGGGAAACACATCAGGGTGAAGAAGCCTCCCCACTCCGGATCATCTTATTTTAATTATAAAAAATATTTTTCCATGGTACTCCTGGCATTGACTGATGCCCATCTAAAATTCCTTGCTGTGGATGTGGGAGCCTACGGCAGCCAAGGTGACTCCCGCATATTCAGAGAGTCTGCATTCGGACGTCGTCTGCATGAGGGACGCCTCAACATACCAGCCAGTAGGCCTCTACCCTGCACTGAAGAACCAAGTTTGCCGTTGGTGATGGTTGCGGATGAGGCTTTTGGATTGGCCGAAAAACTTATGAGGCCATACAGTGGATATGGACTGAGCCATGAACAAAGAATTTTTAATTATAAGCTCAGCCATGCACGCCGTGTGGTTGAGTGTGCGTTTGGTGTCTTGACGGCCAAATGGAGGGTTTTGCTGTCCTCCATGCAACTGGATGAGGAGAATGCAATCAAGGTGGTTCTGGCATGCTGCATCCATCATAATTTTATGAGGAACAATGATAGGGGCAATGTGGAACCGGAGCCCAGCAACCCCACACATCGTGTTCAATTTATGGACTTGCGGTCCACGGCACGGGGCATTTTTCTCAAGCAGACAGAAAGGTGCTCTTTTCAATCTGCTTGGGACAAACGCATGCTGGCCCTATTCATGCTCAGCATGTGTTTGTCTCAAAGTAGAGAGAAAGGTGCACTTTTCCCTCTACTTGAGACAAACGCATGCTGAGCATGAATAGTCATGCTCAGCATTAGTGATGAGCCGAACACCCCCGGGTTCGGTTCGCACCAGAACCCGCGAACGGACCGAAAGTTCGTACGAACATTAGAACCCTATTAAATACAATGGATGCGAACGTTCGAATTCTAAAGTGCTAATTATAACGACTATTATGCATGTTATTGTCCTAAAAAGGGTTTGGGAACCCGGGTTCTGCACCAGGGGACATGTATCAATGCAAAAAGAAGTTTTAAAAACGGTCGTTTTTCGGGAGCAGTCATTTTAATGATGCATAAAGTGAAAAAAAAAAAGTCAAATATTCCTTTAAATATCGTACCTGGGGGGTGTCTAAAGTATGCCTGTGAAGTGCCACGTGTTTCCCGTGTTTAGAACTGTCCCTGCACAAAATGACACTTCTAAAGGAAAAAAAAGCCATTTAAAACTGCTTGCGGCTTTAATGTAATGTCTGGTCCCGGTAATATGGATGAAAATCTTTAAGAAAAATGGCATAGCTACCCCATGACCCCCCCCCCCCACCCCAGCCCATTACCAGCCCCTTTGGGTCTTGTATGGATATTAAGGGGAACCCCGCACATAAAATAAAAAAGGCCCTATATACTCTGAACAGCCGTATACAGGCGGTGCATACAAGACAGGGACTGTAGGTTTGTTCTTATGTAGAATCTGTTTGTAATTTTGAACAGGTACATTGTTTAAGTGTAGCTCCAGCCCAAAAATCTATTTTTAAACTTTTTGGAAAACATAGGTAAGGGTTATCACCCCTGTAACATTTGTTTTGCTGTCTGTGCCCCTGTTCAGAACATTTCACCTCACTTTCCGTCCCAATGACAACTGTTTTTGAAATGTGGTGTTTTTCTTGAAACAAGGATTGCTGATAAAGCATCAGTACAGAGGAGACACCTTTCTCCCATATTAATTCTTACAGGAGAGAATTTTCCTTCCAAGGGGTAGATTTCCTCTCACTTCCTGTTGTCTTCTTGCGTTTGCAAGTAGGAGTCGTTTGTAAGTTGGATGTTTGAAAGTAGGGACCTGCCGTATATACTCTGCAGAAATAGGCCCCTTAGTTGTTGGTGTTGGCACAACACTGTAAGCACTCACAGTTACTCTTGGTTGGTGCTGGAACGCCCTGCTGTCAACTATTATATCAGGAATTTTAATTACATATAATTGTTGAACAGTGGTAGTAAAAATTGGGCCTTTGATGGTGGTGCTGGTGCCACAACACTGTAAGCCCTGACAGTTACTCTTGGTGGGTGCAGCAATGGGCCCTGCTGTGAATTATTAGATCAAGAATTGTAATTGCATGCCCCTGTTGAACAGGGGCTGAAAAATTGGGCCTTTCGTGATGGTGGTGGTGGTGGTGGTGGTGTTGCCACAACACTGTAAGCCCTCAGAGTTACTCTTGGTGGGTGCAGGAATGGGCCCTGCTGTGAATTATTAGATCAAGAATTGTAATTACATGCCCCTTTTGAACAGGGGCTGAAAAATTGGGCCTTTCGTGGTGGTGGTGGTGGCATTGCCACAACACTGTAAGCCCTCAGAGTTACTCTTGGTGGGTGCAGCAATGGGCCCTGCTGTGAATTATTTGGATCAAGAATTGTAATTACATGCCCCTGTTGAACAGGGGCTGAAAAATTGGGCCTTAGGCACTGGTGGCACAACACTACAACCCCTCACAGATACTGTACTTGGAGCACAGCAATGAGCCCTGTTGCAAAGTATTGCTTCAAAAATTGTAATGACACGCCCCTGTTAAACAGGGGCTGAAAAATTGGGCCTTAGGCACTGGTGGCACAACACTCCAACCCCTCACAGATACTGTACTTGGAGCACAGCAATGAGCCCTATGGCAAATTATTGCTAAAAAAATTGTAATTAGACGCCCCTGTAAAACAGGGGCTGAAAAATTGGGCCTTAGCCACTGGTGGCGGCACCCATAAACAAAAATGATCTTCCAAGCTATCATCATCAATCGTATCATTGAGGTCTCGGAGGAGGAGGATAGCCAGTCAACATAACAGCACAGGCACTCAGCATCAGCATCAGTCTTGAAGGGATGTGACATGTTAAAATCAATTAGTCTGTTATATCAGCATCAGGTGTGTGGTAGCTGGTGGTGATCCAAGACTGGTTCATCTTGATGAAAATCAGTCGATCAACCGAGTCGGTGGACAGGCGCACCCTGTGATCCGTGACAAATCCTCCAGCAGCACTGAATGTGCATTCCGAAAGAACGCTGGATGCAGGACAGGCCAGTAGCTCAATTGCATACTGTGCAAGCTCTGGCCAGTGATCCATCCTCAAGACCCAGTAAGCCAGAGGATTTTCGGTGGGGAAGGTGTCCAAGTCTGACCTTGCCCCTAGATATTCCTGCACCATGTTTATCAGACGCTGGCAATGGTTGCTGGAACCGATCATACTTTGGGGCTGCGAACTAAAGAATTGTCTGAACGCATCGGTCAGACGGCCACCTTCCCCACCGCTCCTTCTTTGACTGGCCGAAGCCTCAGCAACTCGTTGTCCAGGACCAGGAGTTTGTAACCTCCCAGTCTCTGGGAACGCGTTGCACAGACCTTTCTGCAAGGCCTCCCGGAGTTGTCTCATCCTCTGCTCCCTCTGCGACGGTAACATAAGGTCCGCAACCTTACCCTTGTACCGTGGATCAAGGAGAGTGGCCAGCCAGTAATGGTCCCTCTCCTTGATCCGAAGAATACGAGGATCCTTCCGCAGACTTTGCAGGATCAGGGAGGCCATGCAGCGTAGGTTTGCTGAGGCATTCGGTCCGGAGTCCTCTGGGTCACTAAGGACGACATCATCCGCAGCCACCTCCTCCCAGCCACGTACAAGTCCACTGGTTTCTTGGGACTGTAAATCATCCCTAAAAGACTGCTGCTGATGATGCTGAGTGCCAGCCTCCACCTCCATGCTGACACAATCCTCCTCCTCCTCCTCCTCCTCTTCCTGTGCGATGGGTGGGACAGAAGGAACACTGTCTGGGTAAAGGGGGCCTTGAGAGGCAAGGAAGTCCTCCTCTTCCTGCCTCTGTTCTGCCTCAAGTGCCCTGTCCATTATTCCACGCAGCGTGTGCTCCAACAGGTGGACAAGAGGTACAGTGTCACTGATGCATGCACTGTCACTGCTCACCATCCTCGTGGCCTCCTCAAATGGTGCCAGGACAGTGCATGCATCCCTGATCATGCCCCACTGGCGTGGAGAAAAAAAAACAAGCTCCCCTGACCCTGTCCTGGTGCCGTAGTCGCACAGGTACTCATTGATGGCCCTCTGCTGCGTGTGCAGCCGCTGCAGCATGGCCAACGTTGAGTTCCACCTGGTGGGCATGTCACATATAAGGCGGTTCTTGGGCAGGTTCAACTCCTTTTGCAGCTCAGCCAGGCGAGCACTGGCATTATAAGATCTGCGGAAATGCACACAGACTTTCCTGGCCTGCCTCAGGACATCCTGTAAGCCCGGGTACCTGCCCAAGAACCGCTGCACCACCAGGTTAAGGACGTGAGCCACACAGGGCACATGGGTCAGTTGTCCCTGTCGGAGGGCGGAGAGGAGGTTGGTGCCATTGTCGCAAACCACCATTCCTGGCTTAAGCTGGCGTGGCGTCAACCACCTCTCGGCCTGGCCCTGCAGAGCAGACAGGACCTCTGCCCCAGTGTGGCTTCTGTCCCCCAAACACACCAGCGCAAGCACGGCATGGCATCTTTTTGCCTGCGTACTTGCGTAGCCCCTTGAACGGCTACGGAGCACCGCTGGTTCAGAGGACAAACCACAGGAAGAGGCCATGGGGGAAGAAGAAGAGGAGGGGGTGGAGGAGAGAGGTGTGTCACAACCAGTAGTAGCATTTTGGAGGCGTGGCGGTGGAACAACCTCCAACACTACTGCACCTTGTCCTGCATCCTTCCCAGCTGCCAGAAGAGTGACCCAATGGGCCGTGAAAGAAAGGTAACATCCCTGTCCATGCCTGCTGGACCATGAGTCAGCGGTAATATGCACCTTACCGCTGACCGCCCTGTCCAGCGAGGCCAAGACATTGCCTTCCACATGCCGGTAGAGAGCCGGAATAGCCTTCCGTGAGAAAAAGTGGCGTTTGGGAACCTGCCACTGAGGAACCGCACATTGCACAAACTCACGGAAGGGGGCCGAGTCTACCAACTGAAAAGGCAGCAGTTGAAGCGCTAGCAATTTAGCCAAGCTAGCATTCAACCGCTGGGCATGTGGATGGCTGGGAGTGAACTTCTTTCGACGGTCCAGCAGCTGGGGCAGGGAAATTTGCCTGCTAGAATCGGACGTCGGTGTACTGCTAGCAGAGTGGCCGCAACTACTTGGCTGTGACACACCTAATTCTACACCTTCATTCCTCTCAGTGCATGTTTCAGACAGGACTGAAGTTATAGTGGGGTTGGAGATCCCAGCTGATGCGGTGCAAGGAGAGGTCCGCTTTGTTCTTTGGTGTGGGTCTTTGAGGTAGGCTTGCCAACGAGCTGCATGGCAGGTCAACATATGTCTGGTCAGGCATGTGGTACCCAAGCGGCTGATGTTTTGGCCACGCGATATACGCTTGAGACATATGTTGCAAACAGCAGCTGTGCGATCTGATGCACTAGCCTCAAAAAAGGCCCACACCAAAGAACTTTTTGAATGACGGGCAGAGGCAGCGCCCTGCACAGGCGGAGCTCTGCGGTGTGATTCCGTCGGTGTACTGCCCTTACGCTGGCCACCAAAGGGCATCCTGCCTCGTTGGAGATGTGCCTCCTCCTCATCCTCCTCCTCCTCCTCTCTCCTATTAGGCACCCACGTGGAGTCAGTGACCTCATCATCCCCTCCCTCCTCATCACTGGAGCCAATCTGGCAGTATGCTGCAGCTGCTGGAACATGACTGCCAGATTGGTGTCCTTCTTGAGCATCCCCTCTGTCTGCTCTCACGCTACTGCCTTCCTGTAGCTGGGTTTCATCATCAGACCCTTCGAAACGCTGGGCATCCTCCTGGAGCATGTACCCAACACTGTGCTCAAACAGTTCGGGGGACTCCTCAGGAGGAGGACATGGTGGGTCTAGGGAAGGAGTGACTGATGATGAGTCTGACATTGATACCAGGGAAGAGGACGCTTTGGCAGCTGCTTTGCCAGTACCCTGAGCCTGGGTGAGAGAGGATGAGGAGGAGGAGGAGGGCTTGGTCATCCACTCTACCAAGTCTTCGGCATGATGTGGCTCAACATGTCCAGCTGCCGAAAAGAAGGACAAGCGTGTCCCATGGCCATGTGCTGATGACAATGCACCGCGTCCACGACCAGCACTGTTGCCCCCAGACACAGAGCCTGCTTGCCATCTTTTATTGCCTCCTGACTGTCTGCCTCTCCTTGTTTGCCTTCCAGACATTCTAATAGATGGCCTGCAGGGAGATGGGAAAAAAGCAATAAGGGCTACCTTCAGGTGTCCTTCTCTGTCCCTTTACTTAAGGATTTCTAAATATGGTTGAGGATGATTGCTTTCGCACAGAATAGCACAACGACAATTTCCCTGACTGTCCAAAAAACAAGGATTTCAAAGATGGTTGATGAGGAATGCTTTAGCACACTATAGCACAAGTAGAATTTCCCTCACTGTCCTTCCCTGTCCCTAGAAACAAGGATTATCACAGTGAAAGAAACTGACACTCTTCCTACCTATAGTTTTCTGTCCCTAGAAAAAAAGTTTTTTTAAAGATGGTTGATGATCAATGCTTTAGCACACTATAGCACAAGGAGAATTTCCCTCACTGTCCTTCCCTGTCCCTAGAAACAAGGATTATCACAGTGAAAGAAACTGACACTCTTCCTACCTATAGTTTTCTGTCCCTAGAAAAAATGTTTTTTTAAAGACGGTTGATGATCAATGCTTTAGCACACTATAGCACAAGGAGAATTTCCCTCACTGTCCTTCCCTGTCCCTAGAAACAAGGATTATCACAGTGAAAGAAACTGACACTCTTCCTACCTATAGTTTTCTGTCCCTAGAAAAAATGTTTTTTTAAAGATGGTTGATGATCAATGCTTTAGCACACTATAGCACAAGGAGAATTTCCCTCACTGTCCTTCCCTGTCCCTAGAAACAAGGATTATCACAGTGAAAGAAACTGACACTCTTCCTACCTATAGTTTTCTGTCCCTAGAAAAAATGTTTTTTTAAAGACGGTTGATGATCAATGCTTTAGCACACTATAGCACAAGGAGAATTTCCCTCACTGTCCTTCCCTGTCCGTAGAAACAAGGATTATCACAGTGAAAGAAACTGACACTCTTCCTACCTATAGTTTTCTGTCCCTAGAAAAAATGTTTTTTTAAAGCTGATTGATGATCAATGCTTTAGCACACTATAGCACAAGTAGAATTTCCCTCACTGTCCTTCCCTGTCCCTAGAAACAAGGATTATCACAGTGAAAGAAACTGACACTCTTCCTACCTATAGTTTTCTGTCCCTAGAAAAAATGTTTTTTTAAAGACGGTTGATGATCAATGCTTTAGCACACTATAGCACAAGGACAATTTCCCTCACTGTCCTTCCCTGTCCCTAGAAACAAGGATTATCACAGTGAAAGAAACTGACACTCTTCCTACCTATAGTTTTCTGTCCCTAGAAAAAATGTTTTTTTAAAGCTGATTGATGATCAATGCTTTAGCACACTATAGCACAAGTAGAATTTCCCTCACTGTCCTTCCCTGTCCCTAGAAACAAGGATTATCACAGTGAAAGAAACTGACACTCTTCCTACCTATAGTTTTCTGTCCCTAGAAAAAATGTTTTTTTAAAGACGGTTGATGATCAATGCTTTAGCACACTATAGCACAAGGAGAATTTCCCTCACTGTCCTTCCCTGTCCCTAGAAACAAGGATTATCACAGTGAAAGAAACTGACACTCTTCCTACCTATAGTTTTCTGTCCCTAGAAAAAATGTTTTTTTAAAGCTGATTGATGATCAATGCTTTAGCACACTATAGCACAAGTAGAATTTCCCTCACTGTCCTTCCCTGTCCCTAGAAACAAGGATTATCACAGTGAAAGAAACTGACACTCTTCCTACCTATAGTTTTCTATCCCTAGAAAAAATGTTTTTTTAAAGATGGTTGATGATCAATGCTTTAGCACACTATAGCACAAGGAGAATTTCCCTCACTGTCCTTCCCTGTCCCTAGAAACAAGGATTATCACAGTGAAAGAAACTGACACTCTTCCTACCTATAGTTTTCTGTCCCTAGAAAAAATGTTTTTTTAAATCTGATTGATGATCAATGCTTTAGCACACTATAGCACAAGTAGAATTTCCCTCACTGTCCTTCCCTGTCCCTAGAAACAAGGATTATCACAGTGAAAGAAACTGACACTCTTCCTACCTATAGTTTTCTGTCCCTAGAAAAAATGTTTTTTTAAAGACGGTTGATGATCAATGCTTTAGCACACTATAGCACAAGGAGAATTTCCCTCACTGTCCTTCCCTGTCCCTAGAAACAAGGATTATCACAGTGAAAGAAACTGACACTCTTCCTACCTATAGTTTTCTGTCCCTAGAAAAAATGTTTTTTTAAAGCTGATTGATGATCAATGCTTTAGCACACTATAGCACAAGTAGAATTTCCCTCACTGTCCTTCCCTGTCCCTAGAAACAAGGATTATCACAGTGAAAGAAACTGACACTCTTCCTACCTATAGTTTTCTGTCCCTAGAAAAAATGTTTTTTTAAAGATGGTTGATGATCAATGCTTTAGCACACTATAGCACAAGGAGAATTTCCCTCACTGTCCTTCCCTGTCCCTAGAAACAAGGATTATCACAGTGAAAGAAACTGACACTCTTCCTACCTATAGTTTTCTGTCCCTAGAAAAAAATGTTTTTTTAAAGATGGTTGATGATCAATGCTTTAACACACTATAGCACAAGGAGAATTTCCCTCACTGTCCTTCCCTGTCCCTAGAAACAAGGATTATCACAGTGAAAGAAACTGACACTCTTCCTACCTATAGTTTTCTGTCCCTAGAAAAAATGTTTTTTTAAAGACGGTTGATGATCAATGCTTTAGCACACTATAGCACAAGGAGAATTTCCCTCACTGTCCTTCCCTGTCCCTAGAAACAAGGATTATCACAGTGAAAGAAACTGACACTCTTCCTACCTATAGTTTTCTGTCCCTAGAAAAAATATTTTTTTAAAGATGGTTGATGATCAATGCTTTAGCACACTATAGCACAAGGAGAATTTCCCTCACTGTCCTTCCCTGTCCCTAGAAACAAGGATTATCACAGTGAAAGAAACTGACACTCTTCCTACCTATAGTTTTCTGTCCCTAGAAAAAATGTTTTTTTAAAGATGGTTGATGATCAATGCTTTAGCACACTATAGCACAAGGAGAATTTCCCTCACTGTCCTTCCCTGTCCCTAGAAACAAGGATTATCACAGTGAAAGAAACTGACACTCTTCCTACCTATAGTTTTCTGTCCCTAGAAAAAAATGTTTTTTTAAAGATGGTTGATGATCAATGCTTTAACACACTATAGCACAAGGAGAATTTCCCTCACTGTCCTTCCCTGTCCCTAGAAACAAGGATTATCACAGTGAAAGAAACTGACACTCTTCCTACCTATAGTTTTCTGTCCCTAGAAAAAATGTTTTTTTAAAGACGGTTGATGATCAATGCTTTAGCACACTATAGCACAAGGAGAATTTCCCTCACTGTCCTTCCCTGTCCCTAGAAACAAGGATTATCACAGTGAAAGAAACTGACACTCTTCCTACCTATAGTTTTCTGTCCCTAGAAAAAATATTTTTTTAAAGATGGTTGATGATCAATGCTTTAGCACACTATAGCACAAGGAGAATTTCCCTCACTGTCCTTCCCTGTCCCTAGAAACAAGGATTATCACAGTGAAAGAAACTGACACTCTTCCTACCTATAGTTTTCTGTCCCTAGAAAAAATGTTTTTTTAAAGATGGTTGATGATCAATGCTTTAGCACACTATAGCACAAGGAGAATTTCCCTCACTGTCCTTCCCTGTCCCTAGAAACAAGGATTATCACAGTGAAAGAAACTGACACTCTTCCTACCTATAGTTTTCTGTCCCTAGAAAAAATGTTTTTTTAAAGATGGTTGATGATCAATGCTTTAGCACACTATAGCACAAGGAGAATTTCCCTCACTGTCCTTCCCTGTCCCTAGAAACAAGGATTATCACAGTGAAAGAAACTGACACTCTTCCTACCTATAGCTTTCTGTCCCTAGAAAAAATGTTTTTTTAAAGACGGTTGATGATCAATGCTTTAGCACACTATAGCACAAGGAGAATTTCCCTCACTGTCCTTCCCTGTCCCTAGAAACAAGGATTATCACAGTGAAAGAAACTGACACTCTTCCTACCTATAGTTTTCTGTCCCTAGAAAAAATGTTTTTTTAAAGCTGATTGATGATCAATGCTTTAGCACACTATAGCACAAGTAGAATTTCCCTCACTGTCCTTCCCTGTCCCTAGAAACAAGGATTATCACAGTGAAAGAAACTGACACTCTTCCTACCTATAGTTTTCTGTCCCTAGAAAAAATGTTTTTTTAAAGACGGTTGATGATCAATGCTTTAGCACACTATAGCACAAGGAGAATTTCCCTCACTGTCCTTCCCTGTCCCTAGAAACAAGGATTATCACAGTGAAAGAAACTGACACTCTTCCTACCTATAGTTTTCTGTCCCTAGAAAAAATGTTTTTTTAAAGCTGATTGATGATCAATGCTTTAGCACACTATAGCACAAGTAGAATTTCCCTCACTGTCCTTCCCTGTCCCTAGAAACAAGGATTATCACAGTGAAAGAAACTGACACTCTTCCTACCTATAGTTTTCTGTCCCTAGAAAAAATGTTTTTTTAAAGATGGTTGATGATCAATGCTTTAGCACACTATAGCACAAGGAGAATTTCCCTCACTGTCCTTCCCTGTCCCTAGAAACAAGGATTATCACAGTGAAAGAAACTGACACTCTTCCTACCTATAGTTTTCTGTCCCTAGAAAAAAATGTTTTTTTAAAGATGGTTGATGATCAATGCTTTAACACACTATAGCACAAGGAGAATTTCCCTCACTGTCCTTCCCTGTCCCTAGAAACAAGGATTATCACAGTGAAAGAAACTGACACTCTTCCTACCTATAGTTTTCTGTCCCTAGAAAAAATGTTTTTTTAAAGACGGTTGATGATCAATGCTTTAGCACACTATAGCACAAGGAGAATTTCCCTCACTGTCCTTCCCTGTCCCTAGAAACAAGGATTATCACAGTGAAAGAAACTGACACTCTTCCTACCTATAGTTTTCTGTCCCTAGAAAAAATATTTTTTTAAAGATGGTTGATGATCAATGCTTTAGCACACTATAGCACAAGGAGAATTTCCCTCACTGTCCTTCCCTGTCCCTAGAAACAAGGATTATCACAGTGAAAGAAACTGACACTCTTCCTACCTATAGTTTTCTGTCCCTAGAAAAAATGTTTTTTTAAAGATGGTTGATGATCAATGCTTTAGCACACTATAGCACAAGGAGAATTTCCCTCACTGTCCTTCCCTGTCCCTAGAAACAAGGATTATCACAGTGAAAGAAACTGACACTCTTCCTACCTATAGTTTTCTGTCCCTAGAAAAAATGTTTTTTTAAAGATGGTTGATGATCAATGCTTTAGCACACTATAGCACAAGGAGAATTTCCCACACTGTCCTTCCCTGTCCCTAGAAACAAGGATTATCACAGTGAAAGAAACTGACACTCTTCCTACCTATAGTTTTCTGTCCCTAGAAAAAATGATTTTTTAAAGATGGTTGATGATCAATGCTTTAGCACACTATAGCACAAGGAGAATTTCCCTCACTGTCCTTCCCTGTCCCTAGAAACAAGAATTATCACAGTGAAAGAAACTGACACTCTTCCTACCTATAGTTTTCTGTCCCTAGAAAAATAGTTTTTTTAAAGATGGTTGATGATCAATGCTTTAGCACACTATAGCACAAGGAGAATTTCCCTCACTGTCCTTCCCTGTCCCTAGAAACAAGGATTATCACAGTGAAAGAAACTGACACTCTTCCTACCTATAGTTTTCTGTCCCTAGAAAAAATGTTTTTTTAAAGCTGATTGATGATCAATGCTTTAGCACACTATAGCACAAGTAGAATTTCCCTCACTGTCCTTCCCTGTCCCTAGAAACAAGGATTATCACAGTGAAAGAAACTGACACTCTTCCTACCTATAGTTTTCTGTCCCTAGAAAAAATGTTTTTTTAAAGACGGTTGATGATCAATGCTTTAGCACACTATAGCACAAGGAGAATTTCCCTCACTGTCCTTCCCTGTCCCTAGAAACAAGGATTATCACAGTGAAAGAAACTGACACTCTTCCTACCTATAGTTTTCTGTCCCTAGAAATTTTTTTTTTTTAAAGACGGTTGATGATCAATGCTTTAGCACACTATAGCACAAGGAGAATTTCCCTCACTGTCCTTCCCTGTCCCTAGAAACAAGGATTATCACAGTAAAACACACTGACACTCTCCCTACCTATAGTTTTCTGTCCCTAGAAAAAATGATTTTTTAAAGATGGTTGATGATCAATGCTTTAGCACACTATAGCACAAGGAGAATTTCCCTCACTGTCCTTCCCTGTCCCTATAAACAAGGATTCGCACAGTAAAACACACTGACACTCTCCCTACCTATCCTTCTCTTTCCCTAAACTAAAGGAATCCAGGTTAAGCAAGAAAAAAAAAATGTCACTGTCCCTGCCTATGCTTCTCTTTCCCTGCTCCGGAACACACTACACTAGGCCGCCGTGCTGGCGGCCTTTTATAGTGTGGGGCGTGTACTAAACACCCTCAGCAATAATTGGCCACAGGCATCCTGCCTGTGGCCAATCATTGCTCTCCTCGCTGCCGGCGCTGTGATTGGCCAAGCATGCGGGGTCACAGTGCATGCTTGGCCAATCACAGCGCCTGGATGACACTGCGATGGCGTAGTGCATTGTGGGCCGTTCGCGTCACTCGAATTAGGCGCGAACGGCCCAAATCGTTCGATCTTCGTCGAACGATCGAACAGCCGATGTTCGAGTCGAACGTATGTTCGACTCGAACACCGAGCTCATCCCTACTCAGCATGCGTTTCTCTAAAGTAGAGAGAAGGGTTCTCTTTTCTCTCTAATTGAGACAAACGCATGCTGAGCAAGAATAGTCATGCTCAGCATGCGTTTGTCTCAAGTAGAGAGAAAGGTGCTCTTTTCAATCTGCTTGGGAAAAACGCATGCTGGCCCTATTCATGCTCAGCATACGTTTGTCTCAAGTAGAGAGAAAGGTGCACTTTTCCCTCTACTTGAGACAATGGCATGCTGAACATGAATAGTCATGCTCAGCATGCGTTTCTCTAAAGTAGAGAAGGGTTCTCTTTTCTCTCTAATTGAGACAAACGCATGCTGAGCATGAATAGTCATGCTCAGCATGCGCTTGTCTCAAGTAGAGAGAAAGGTGCTCTTTTCAATCTGCTTGGGAAAAACGCATGCTGGCCCTATTCGAGCTCAGCATGTGTTTGTCTCTAGTAGAGTGCAAAGGACTACTGTTGTGCATCCTATAAAAAAATTAAAACAAACATATTTTATCAAGAACAATTGTTTTTTATTGATGGTTACAATAATTACAACTGGTGATAGGTTGGCTGGGATGCCTGGTCACCTTGGGGATGTGGGGATTGGGGGTGGGGGAGGGACTGAGGATGGCGCCTGTAATGACATGATGGCGGTGTATAATCTTCGTAGGAGGATGGGGGGTATAATGGGGTCTGGGGCATGGTGGGTGGTGGCTGGGGGAGAGGAGGGGGCTGATACTGAGAGAGGTGTGCTTGCACTGCTGAGGTCCCGGGGGCTATTGGGGGATCCTGAGATACAGTGTATGGATCGACAGACAGTGGAGGTGGCACACCACTGTATTTTGCCTGTCTAAATTGAACACAGATGGTGTTCAATCGATCCATACACTGTATCTCCAGGTCTCCACCCAAGTCCTCCATAATGTTGTACACATGGCGACAGAAGCAGGCGCGCTTGTTGCTAGGGTCGAGGAAGGAATCAAAGCTGCGCCTCTCCTGCCGCACTTCCTGCAGCAGTGCAAGCACCTGGTTCTCAGTCTCAGACACGCAATTCCCCATCCTCTGTCGCAGGTTACGCCCACGCCCACGGCCAGGGCCACGGTCACTAGGGCCACGGACACCTCCACGACCAGGCACCTCCCCGTGTAGGCTGACGCTGGATTCCTGCAAAAGAAAAAATATATAAATTGGCAGGCATGTAGGTAGACAGACATAGACAGGCTGACATAATGGAAAGACAGTTACCTCATGTGTTGTCTCCTCAGCGTGGCTTTCAACACTCCTGTCACGGGGAGATGTGTGGGCTGAGCTGTCCGTGGCACTGGTAGTGGGTCTGTCCACTGCTGGAGCTTCCACTGCCTCCTCTCTTCTCTCTCCAATATTGGATATTGTGCTACAAAGAATATAGTTAGTTGACATTTTACATAGAAAATGCATGTTATAATTAACCCTGCACACAAATGCACAGGGTTAATTAAATGCACAGGGTTAATTATATTAAAAGAACACAATAACTTACTCTCTGGTGCTGTTTATCATGGCTTGCCTTATGAAGGACAGGTTTTGGTGGTACACGTGTGGCTTCCTTTTGGGGGCTGCCGCTCCAGATCGGGCTGCCTTTTCCTCTTCCATGAGGTCCCTCCTCACACGATCACGGAGGGATTTCCAGCGCCGCTGAAGGACTTTGCCTAAGAATAGTGGACAAGAATAGAAAAGTGGAGGGTTAATTATGTATTCTACATTTATGACATTACAGAACAAGAAGATCATGCATTCCATGAACATAGACTTACTTGTTTGTTTTTGAGTACCAGGTGACATGTCTTCCCACCCCGGGGTGATCGATGCGCTGATCTCCATCCATACTTTGTTCTTCAGAATGTGGTCCCCATGCTGTGGGTGAGCAAGGTCCCAAAGCTCAGGATGGGCCTCCACAGCCGCAATTAGAACTGGTTGTGACACTAAGCTGGCCATGTGTTCTTCCTTCTTCCTCCACTTTATCTTTCCCACAATCCCCCAGGTGTGCAAGGGACTTTTGGGTAATTTCACATAGGAGTTTCCTGTTTTTCTTTACATACAGTGACCAATCACATAATAAACATTTTACAGCTTAAAAACGCTGACGCTAAAAAACGTTGGTATAGCGCTAATTCACGTTTTTTAGCTTTTTTCGGCGTCAGCGTCAAAACAGCTCTAGCGCTGGAGCCTCAGAACATGCTGGTCCTTGTTTTTTTTTGCAGCTTAAAAACGACCATGTCTGTTACAGCTCAAAAACGTTATGGTGTGTATGAGCCCATTGAAGACCATGGAGTGGCGTTCTTAAGCAGCAAAAAAAGCTAAAAAAAAACGCTGTTAAAACGTCCGTGTGTATGAGGCCCAAGATTACTAGAATGTGGAATGTTTTCATGTTTTGGTAAAATATATTTTTCTCTGTCACTTTCACTTGTTACTCTCCCTCTCACAAACATCTTAACCCAAACTCACAAAAGTGTCTTTACAAACCACAAACAATACCATTGGTGATGCAAATTTAAAATGAGTCACAATTTTTGTGTTTTTTATTATTTTCAAATAATCATAATTTGAGCCCAAAAAATTTGATATGTGTACCAACATCAGAAATCAAAATGTAATTCCCAAAAATTAGAGGGTAACATCACTATTCTACACTCGCCCACAAAAAAACACCAAATATCACAGAATAAATCAAGAAGAATAACTCTTGAGTAATGTAATTCCACGACCTATATGTCCAAACAAATGCAGTATTTATGTGTATTTATGTGTAGGAGGTTTTCACATGTGGCAGCTCCTTGGCTTAGAGGTTAGAACTTCTGCTTAGCATCCCTGAGGGTCTGGGTTTGAATCCCAAACATGCCGCTTCATGTAGAGAAGTTGTCTCACCTCCCTATGTTGTTAAACATAACTCCTGACTCAGGAGGGTTCCACCATCATTGTAAATCTTGCCAGATACACTATATTCCCAGCTGATTTTAGAGACTGTAAGCCAGACCTTCTCGTCCAACATCAGTGCCTGACCTCACAAACACACTTATGGAAGAATGGTCAAACATTCCCATAGACACACTCCTAAACCTTGTGGACAGCCTTTCCAGAACAGTTGAAGCTCTTATAGCTGCAAATGGTGGGCCAAATACATTTTGAACCCTACAGACTAAGACTGGGATGCCATTACAGTTTATGTGCGTATAAAGGCAGGCGTCCCAATACTCAGGACAATATATTGTATATTGCTTGTGACACTGAGCATGGCTATGGACTTAGGTTTGGTTCACACAACAGAGATGCAAACTTCATGTGTGAGGCTGCCTGCTGGCTAAATGGGTAGCGATTCCATCTAGCAGCACTGAAATTGCTGGTTTAATTCCCAAACATACGAACGCTTGTGTTGACGTTTATATGTTCTCCCTGTGTGTTTCTCACCACAATCCAAAGACTTGCTGGAATTTTATTTGTCTCCTGTCGAAATAGTCTCTAATGTAAGAAAGTTAGTTTTGGACTTTACATTGAAAGCCCATTGCAGCCAGGGACTGATGTTAGGATATAAAATAAATAAGGCCAGGAGTTGAAGAATGATTGTTTTTTAAATATCTAGATGACATGGTTATATTTTTCCTTATCAAATACTAGGACAACTCGGCCTACAACATTGTAGTTAGAGAAATTAACCTGGTAGACACAGCATTCCATATGTAATGGTCATTATTAATATAACACAATGATGATTACAACACTGAATCATTCCATAAATATTGTGATCAAATAAAACCCTCCATATAATACATGAAAATATTTTTAATCAAAATTATTTTCCAATGAAATAAGTTTAAAAAAAACAATCTAATGGTGTAATGACCTAAAAGTTCCCATTACCAATATGATTCTTCCAAGTGTAGAAAAATCTTTGATCCAAAGTGACCACCATTACTAATACAGCAAAATAGAAGTGGGTGCCTATTTCACTACAAGATTAGGCAACCACAGCTTTTATTACAGTGCCTTGAAAAAGTATTCATACCCCTTGAAATGTTCCACATTTTGTCATGTTACAACCAAAAACTTAAATGTATTTTATTGAGATTTTATGTGATAAACCAACAAAGTGGCACATAATTGTGAAGTGGAAGAAAAACAATAAATGGTTTTCAACATTTTTTACAAATAAATATGTGAAAAGTGTGACATGCATTTGTATTCAGCCCCCCTGAGTCAATACTTTGTAGAACCACCTTTTGCTGCAATTACAGCTGGAAGTCTTTTTGGGTATGTCTCTGCCACCTTTGTAAATCTAGCGAGTGAATTTTTTGGCCATTCTTCTTTGCAAAATAGCTCAAGCTCTGTCAGATTGGATGGAGAGCGTTTGTGAACAGCAATTTTCAAGTCTTGCCACAGATTCTCAACTGGATTTAGGTTGGGATTTTGACTGGGCCATTCTAACACATGAATATGCTTTGATCTAACACAATTCCATTGTAGCTCTGGCTGCATGTTTAGGGTCGTTTTCCTGCTGGAAGGTGAACCTCCGCCCCTGTCTCAAGTCTTTTGGAGACTCTAACAGGATTTCTTGCCCGGTATTGCATCCATCTTCCTATCAACTCTGACCAGCTTCAGGTGTCCCGTCGGAGAACGCTTGTCCAGCGGGACACTTGAGAAGAGGAGGAGCCTGGAGCGCCACTGAGGGACCCCAGAAGAGGAGGTTTGGGGCCACTCTGTGCAAAATTAACTGCACAGCGGAGGTAAGTATGACATGTTTGTTATTTAAAATAAAAAAACTGAACCTTTACAACCCCTTTAAGTGTAAAGGTAAATGTTGGGGGGATTAAGATTTAAGGGCTTGTTTTAGTAGATATAGTATTAGGTGTTTGTGTGCTAAAAAGTTAAAAGCCAAATTTGAGGCAAACAACTAAACACACCGTTGAAATTCAGTCCTTAAGAATACTCATACACATGTGATGACTCAAATATTGGCATACTTTTTAAACCAAGAGAGCAGCGCTTGCACGTTTATGGAGCATTCTGTCGTTTTGACTCCAAGCCCTCAGTACTCGCAGATCATGCATGCACGTCTGACCACCCCCTAAAGTTTGAGGCCTGTTCTTTGCAGGGTAAATATATATATAATTAAATCCACTAGGTATGATTTCAAGCAAGTCCCCAAATGAAACACACGGTATATTTGGACTGACATCTAACAAATATAATTTTATTTATTGTTCTCTATTTTTCCTCCATTTGCTATATTGATAGTTCCTAATTGCTGTATGAAAGTAATAATAATTATATTCATCAAAATTTAGGATGCTGGAAACTCTCTTGGAACTAAATTGTCCCTATTTTGCAATGTTTAGTATTCCCCAGATTAAATTGTTAAACCAAATCTATGTATATTTACTTCCAAAGCCTAGCAACCTTAGGCGTTTTTTTTAAAATAGTCCTCCAGCAATGGTTTACCAGAAACAAGGCTCTCTGGCTGCAATACTCACCTCCTCTATGTTCTCAGTTTTTTCTGTTGACAGACAGCTGTCACAGTACTGATCCCATTCAAAATCTTCCAGGATTTTCAAGATTGCTAGGGCTTCCACTACCTCCAGAACATTGCGATCCATATGTGTCGTTGAGCATCAGTGCATGCTAATAATGCTGGGCATATACTCTGAACAGAAGGATATTTAGGCACAAGTGTTTAAAAGGGCTGGTACTATGTTTTTTCACCCGCTACATGAGAGCTAAAGCACTCTAATACTTACCTATCAGCTGCCTGTTTGCACCCTACCCAGATTAATCTCACATCTCTCTAGTTTTCCCCTGTCTACCCCCTGCCTGGACCTAACTACTTTCTTACCTGCTGCCTGCAAGACCGCTGCTTGATCCTGGCTACTTTTTTGCTTGCCACCTGCCAAGGTCTCTTCCTGAATCTGACTATTCTTACAGCCTGATGCCTTGTGAGCAGTCTCTGCATTGCAACCTTCCCGTTCCAGCCTCCCTTGGTAAGGCGATCCTGAGGGGCCACCCTAGTGGCAGTTTGTAACTAAGAAAATAGGTGACCACTAGGTCTAGATTTACATATAAGAGGTCCAGAGGGGATATTTTCAGTTGTAGAGCCATATCCAATCCATACCTGGTCCATCTGAACCATTTACTGGTCCTTCTGCTGCTTCTGCCTTAATTTCATCTGCCACACCTAAGCCCAGGGTACTTCTTCCAGATTGGATCTCAGGAGACTACAGCCAATTCAGGGTCTT
The DNA here is from genome assembly GCA_029206835.1 of Rana muscosa. Taxonomy (NCBI): domain Eukaryota; kingdom Metazoa; phylum Chordata; class Amphibia; order Anura; family Ranidae; genus Rana; species Rana muscosa. The sequence goes on along the minus strand of CM055116.1, from coordinate 1,001,725,787 downwards.
TATCAGTGCTTGTCTCCACTTATTCTCTCTGTGACCTAAGACCTTTGCTATAGAATGCACTAGAGTAAGCACCATTGTCCCTCTTCTTTAAGGGGATCTTCAAGCCTTTATTTTTTGTCTGATGGAACAGGTAAGTGAAATTTTGGGAATGGCCCGACTTTATTATGACTCTCATTAAACTTTAACTGCAGAATTTGCTCTAGGTAACCTCCATCAGTACTTCCCATTGAAAAAGATGTTTCTGATTTTCACAGATGGAGTGTGTACACGTGAATGAGGCTACCCTTAAGTACCAGTTCCACCTTGGCCTCCTGGAATAGTTAAATGATTAACTAGAAACACCTGAACTGATTTACTGAAGCTGCTGTGATTGTGCTAAAACTACCCCATGGCACAAATGTGCAAAACAGCACTTTCCAGCATTTATTACACTGCACAAGACTGTCACTAATAAAAGAGTTTTGTTGGGAGTGAGCATGAGGCATGTGAAGATCCACCAGCTATGCTGTGGTGAACCACATTTTAATATTTATTTAGTATTGGCCTAACTAGAAAAAGTAACAAAAAATCAAAAGAAGTGAAGAGAACATAAATAACACACCTGAATCTAAAAAAATCACGTATAGAAAAGTGAATCTTGACTATACGCAGGTGCAGTAGTAAGTTAAAGTGGAGTTCCACGAAAAAAAAATTCAAAGTCAGCAGCTACAAATACTACTACTTACCTGTCCAGGGTGCCCGCAATGTCCTCACCATAAGCCGACCCGTCCCTCGGCTCCGGGTGACGGCGCTGGCATCTTCAGTAAGGGAATCAGGAAATGAAGCCTTGCAGCTTCACAACCTGGTTCCCTACTGCGCATGCGCAAGTGTTCTGAATGGTCCCTGCTGTCTTCTGGGACCTGTGTGTCTCCCAGAAGGCAGCGGGGGGCGGAGGAGGGGCCAGACATGACGTTGTTCAATGTGGATTCTGCGGCGCTCTTTTACCGGAAGTGGAAACAAATACCTGTATTAGACAGGTATCTGCTCCCGCCTCCCCCCTGAAAGGTGCCAAATGTGACACCAGAGGGAGGGGGGTGAGCGGAAGTTCCTTTTCTGGGTGGAACTCTGCTTTAAGGAGATAACTCCGGGTTTTTGCTTGCCAGTGCATCACAGGATGGATTCCTTCTTAAAAACCCACATGGACAATGGTGGTGTTGGAGCAACATTCTAGAACATGGACAATCACCAGATAAAAAATTATAAAATGCAGCGCTAGCGAATATAAATGTGCTCAATACAAACGTATGTGTGAATGTCAACCATCTAAACCTTTCGGGATGATGGTACACACTATTAGTGAAAAGATTATGCACCAATGATTGGTGTCACCAGAAATGCAGTGGGTGTAATACTAAATGTTACCACTAAAAAGTGATCAACTAAGTAAAACCAGAAAATATACTGTGCAAAACATTAAATGAACTGAACAACCAGGCAAATAGCTCTAGGAGTAATTCACAGTACTACAGATGGTTTTCAACATCAAAGAAATAATGTCCCATTTGCAACAGTGGTTGTAATATAGAAGGAAGGGAAAAAAAAAAAAAAAAAATGCTTTAAAATAAAATAAAAGTCACCCAACATCCAACTTCTAGGACCAATAATGTTCGGTGAAATTCAACAGTTGGCTCAATAGCAGCAGAGATCAGAGGACCATGTGGGGAATAAAAATCACCAGAGGCTATTTTTGGAGGTACACATTGCCCTAAGCATATAGCTAAGGGTTTATTATTGCTGCATAATGCCAAAGCTTAATAAGCTTTAATCTGCATGCATTGCTGTACAATCACAGACATGTACCTACCAAAAAAACTATTTAGGGAGACAAGCATCAACAGTACCCATGGATTTTTTCCATCCAACTAATATACGCCAAATTTCATAAATAAGTAAATGTTGATGTATTATAGAATCCCTTTCTATATACATTCCTTCTTTTTATGTTTTGCATATTGTCGAAATGTGTTACTTTTTTTTTTTTTTTTACACAAAAGTTTATTGAAACATAAGGAAAAAACGTACAAGTGCATTACAGGCAATCATAAAAAGCATCCATTAAGGAAGTGTACAGGAAATAATATGTATTGTTAATCCAATCGAAATAATAATATATATTATCTTCAATATCAGCTAGAAAAAGATCCTAAAAATTACCCAGCATATTCCTCATCTTTAGAAATAGGGCCATACGCGAATAAAAATAGTTCATGAATAAAGGGTTACATACCAACTAATATATGGGAATTTCTCGTGAGGATATAAGCATATTTACTATGTAGCTATAATAAAGTAGAGGAGCACTTATGTTCTGTATAAGCAAACATTTTAGAATTGTGGTCAACGGAGCTCTAACAATTCTACGATAGTAGTAAAGTGCATCAATCATTAATTTTTGAAAATCAGGGACAAGAAGGGATATCGAAAAAGATATTCCTTCATAGGGGAGTTAGGTGTATCAGAGAGTGCTAAGGGAAAGTGAAAAAATAGTGTATATTTGTGTCAGGGAAATGGCCATGGAAGTACTGGCAATCTTGCCAGTAGAATAAATGGGTGCCATAGGCATATGATGTGACAGGTGGATCCCCCTGCTGGCCATAAAAGGCTGCCACTGTCTGACCCAAATTGCTGGATTGTCGTCAGCTTCCTGTGTTCCTGTGCCTGTTTACCTTGAAACCCCTGGCTTGACCTCTGCTTCTGGCTTGACATGTGATCCTGATTATCTTCATCGCTCTGACCTTGGCTTGGCTGACTATTCTTCGATCCACTGCCCACTGTTTATGACCCGGCTTGCTCCTGTTTGCTCTTGGACTGTCTCCCGGTATATGACCTCTGGCCTGGCTGCGAACCATGCTCCTGGTTTATCTTGCAACCGCCTACTCAGGACTTCTTCTTGCACGGCTACTGACATCGCTACCCAGCGCACCCCAGCCACATTCTGCTTACCAACCTGTTGCAGCATTACTAGCAACCCGTGCACATTTTGGGCACCGTATCACCTGTATCACTCCCAGGGGAGCGCTGCACTCCGCCGCAAGGTTTGCCCTCTCTGCCACTCGGCCTCACATCAGAGACTTGACAGTACAATCCAGCCATGTCTGAGGCTGGCAGAGGTGCATCCCCATTAGAGGCCTTGTGTCAACAGGCCACTACTCTGACCCAAGCAATCCAGACACAAGAAGGATACCTCCAGCTGGAGGATAGGCTGCAACACCTGTCAGAATCATCTGCTTCTACGGACCCGGGTTCCAGCTTCTACCAGCTCCACCTACGCACGTTCCTCTGTGGCTCCTATGATGGAGTTCCCTCCTCCAGAACCCTGAGTTCCCATCCCTAAACAATTTTCCGGGGATCAAAAAAAGTTTAGATCCTTCAAGAATGCCTGCCTATTGTACCTAGCCTTTCAGCCCCAGACTTTTTCTTTAGGGACTGTTAAGGTCGGGTTCCTCATCTCCCTGCTGTCTGATGAACCCCAGACCTGGGCCCACAGTTTATGGGAACAAAGGAGTCCAGTCATTAACACAGTGGACACATTCCTGGCAGCTATGGCACAACTCTATGAGGACCCCCAGTGTAGAGCCGCTCTGCATTCATTACAGCAGGGTAGTCGATCAGTGGAGGACTATACCGTGGACTTCCGTCTGTGGTCTGCAGACACAGGCTGGAACGAGGCAGCTCTCAAGCAGCAGTTTCGCTTAGGACTTTCCGAGTCTCTCAAAAACGAGCTGGCCAAGATTGGGGTCCCCACTACACTTGAGGATCTTATCCAGTTATCCATCCAGCTGGACCGACGTCTACGGGAGAGACAGTCCAAACAAACTCAGTTCTCCAGGCCTGTCATGATGCCGCCTAAGGTTTCCACTTCACCAGTACCTGTGCCCACCAGTACATCTACCCCAGTTCCTAGAAAAGTCGGCCTGCTACATTACTCATTAACCCCGGATGAAAGGCGTCATCATATGCAATCTAGGCTCTGCCTCTACTGTGGAGGAAGCGGACATTTCTTGTGTAATTGCCCCAGAAGGCCCAAGAAGCCACCTTCCTACCCTCCAGTGTATTTCCAGGTCTCTGGAGCTTCTCCTGCACACCTAGTTCTCCCCATCACGCTGCAGTTTGGAAAAGAGGAGATCCGGCTGCAGGCCATAATCGATTCTGGAGCATGCAGCTGCTTTGTAGACTTGAACCTGGCAAGAAACCTTAAGTTGCCCCTTCTCCACAAGAAACGGGGGCTGGAAGTTCACCTGGCAGATGGCATATTGCCTAGTTCTGGCCCTGTTACCCAAGAGACTATCCCTCTCTTTATCACCACTCCTGATGGCCATCAGGAATTCATACGTTTTGACGCTCTGAGCTCGCCTATGTCTCCAGTTATCTTAGGAATTCCGTGGCTCCAAGCCCACAACCCTCAGATCAATTGGATCAAGAAGAAAGTCCTGTTCACCTCTCCCTATTTCCAGCAGCATTGCCTCATTCTTGAACCAAGAGACACTACCAGTTGCTTGACAGTCCACCCTGTATCTACCACTAACCAGAATGTACCTGTCACGTACCTGAAGGGAGACTGAAGTGACGAGGTTGGCCTCTCTTGTATCTCCAGCCCTGGTCCCGCTGGAGGTGGAACAGAGGAAACCGAGGGACAGGAGGAACATGAGTGCCTGCAGATGTAGACCCGGAAACCAGTAACAGGGGGTGCGAGCCTGGATGAGCAGAAGGACCATCAGATCACGGAAGGTAGCTGTGCACCAAGGATCAGCCGGGGTTAAAGAGGCACTCCACTGGAACAGTGGCACTGGGACGTCAGATGATGTTAAGTCCCTGGAAGACTTGAAGCAGGAAGTTGCAGAGAGTCGGAGGACTGAAGTCGCAGACACTCGGAGGTTGAAGAGGAGCAATACAGGAAGCAGATGCAAGGTCACAAGAGTAGCCAGGTCAGGTAAAAGGCGGGCAGCGAAGTACAAGGCAGCAGGCAGAAGCAGGGTCAAATGGATAGCCAGGATCAGGAGCCAGTAATCAGAACAGAGCCGAGTCCAGAAGCAGGGTCAAGGCAAGCCAGGTTCAGCAACAGGTATCAAGCAGGATCACAACAGGGTTCAGGATATCGGGTAACAACTGAAGACCAGTCAGCAAGGGTCTGGGATCAGGGCACTTCCTTAAATAGGCCGTCTGGCGCCAATTTGCGCTAGGGACGCACTCCTGCATGTGCATGCAGTGCGTTGCGTGCGCGCATGCGCATTGGTGCACACGCGCATGCGCATTGGTCGAAAACTATTGGTTCTCTTACAGTACCCCAGGCATACCAAGAATTCCTGGATGTCTTTGATAAAAGAAAATCCGATGTTCTACCACCACATCGGCCATATGACTGTCTGATAGAATAACTTCCAGGGGCTGAGATTCCATTTGGTCGAATATTCCCTCTCTTTGAAATGGAATTAGGTAATCTGCGACAATACATCAATGAAAACTTGGCTAAAGGCTTCATCCGAGCTTCCTCCTCTCCTGCCGGTTCCGGCATTTTCTTTGTCGAAAAGAAAGACAAGACTTTAAGATCATGCGTTGACTATAGGGAGCTAAATAAAATCACCATAAAGAACCGCTACCCACTGCCACTAGTTCCTGAACTTTTCCAGAGATTCCGTACGGCCCAAGTATTTACCAAGCTCGACCTCCGGGGTGCCTATAACCTGAATGGAAGACAGCATTCAGAATGAGATTCGGACACTGAGTATCTCGTGATGCCCTTCGGGGGATATTTTCCGGGAATATCTTGACTACTTTGTCATCTATCTGGATGACATCCTTATATTTTTGGCTACTCTGGAGCTCCACCGGACCCATGTAAAGACAGCGCTGCTCACATTAAGAAAACACAAACTTTACGTGAAAGCGGAAAAGTGTGACTTTGAAAAAAAATCAATACAATTCCTAGGACTGATCATCTCCACTGGCGGTGTAGCTATGGATCCACAGAAAGTGCAGGCAATCCTGGATTGGCCAACTCCATCGGATAAGAAAGGGGTGCAAAGGTTTGTGGGCTTTGAGAACTTCTATAGAAGGTTTATAAGGAACTTTTCTTCCATCATCTCACCCATGACCCAGGTAACCCGCTTACATATCTGCTTCCAGTGGCCCTCCGAAGCCCAAACTGCTTTCAAGAGACTGAAGTCATTTTTTACCTCTGCACCAGTTCTTCAACATCCTGATCCTTTCCTGCCATACATCTTAGAGGTCAATGCCTCAGAAGCCACAGGGGCAGTCCTTTCACAGCGCCAGGGACCCAGGTCTTTGCTTCACCCCGTGGCCTTCTCCTCACGGAAAATGAGCCAGCCCGAGAGGAACTATGATGTAGGTGATCGCGAACTCTTGGCCATTAAAACAGCCTTAGAGGAGTGGAGATACCTTCTTGAGGGGTCTGCTCACCCCATAATGATATTTACAGATCACAGGAACTTCGAGTACCTCCGCACAGCCAAATGCCTGAGCCCCCGTCAAGCTCGCTGGGCTCTGTTCTTTTTGAGGTTTAACTTCCACATTACCTACCGCCCTGGCTCCAGGAACGGAAAGACCGATGCCTTATCCCGAATGTTCCCCGATACTCCAGAAGAGACAATAACCAGCACGATCCTGTCACCTCAGAACACTTTCTTTTGATCCAACCCGATCTAAGATCTTCTCTTGAACAGGCTTCCCTCCAATGCCAGGAACTAGAAGCATCCTCTCTAAGAAACCAGGGGGTGTATCTCTGGCATCAGGACAAGATCTTTGTTCCGCAACAAGCCCGAACTCAGGTCCTAAAGACATTGCATGACATCCAACTCGCTGGCCACTTCGGAGTGCAGAAAACTACGGATCTTATCCAACGATCCTTCTGGTGGCCTACCTTGAAATCTGACTGCAAGGAGTTTGTTATCTCCTGTACTACCTGCCAGCAAAATAAGGGGTCCAACGTCAAGTCTTGGGGTCTGTTACGTCCACTGCCAGTGCCAGAACAACCATGGAGAAATATATCTATGGACTTTATAGTAGAGCTGCCCCCATCCGAAGAATTCACAAACAATTCTGGTAGTTGTGGACCGTCTATTCAAAATGGCACACTTCTTGCCCATGGCAGGAACTCCTCCTGCTGCAGATATGGGCAAAATTTTCATAAGGGAGATAGTCAGACATCATGGCCTTCCTGACAGCATTGTGTCTGATAGAGGGGTACAATTCACCTCCCGATTCTGGAGAGAGCTCTGCAAAGCACTATCAATTGAAGTGTGCCTGTCTTCAGCCTATCACCCACAAAGCAACGGTCAAACTGAAAGGACTAACCAGACCTAAGAACAATATTTGCGTTACTTCTGCTCCTTCTCCCAGGACAACTGGATCTCTCTACTCCCTTGTGCAGAGTTCGCTTACAACAATTCAGTACACACAACCACCAATCAATCTCCGTTTTGGGCCAACTATGGTTTCCATCCTTCATTTCTACCTAACGTCATTCCGGAAGCCTCAGTCCCAGCAGTTCAGGACAGGATAAGTTCCATTCAGGCTAATTATTAAACCCTCCGGCTAACCATGCAGAAAGTGCAAGAGGACTACAAGAAACAATATGACAAGAACAGGGGAGAGAGTCCTAGTTTTGAGGGTGGAGATAAGGTCTGGCTCTCTTCAGCAAATCTCAGGCTCCCTTGCCCCTCCCGGAAATTGGGTCCAAGATTTATCGATCCATTTGAGATTAAACGAAAAATCAACCCAGTAGCGTTTGAACTGTTACTACCAAGTTCGTTTAAAGTGCATCCTGTGTTTCATGTATCTCTTCTTAAATCTGTTGTCTCTAGTCCTTTTCCAGGAAGAGAAGAAGACCCTCCGCCTCCAGTCTCAGTGGGAGATGAAACCAAATTCGAGGTAGAATCCATCCTGGACTGTCGCAAGAGAGCTAGGACTATTCAATTTATTATTAAATAGAAGGGTTACTCAGCAGAAGAGAATTCTTGGGAACCTGCAATATACATGCTCCTAGACTTCTCCAGAGATTTTGTGCCCGATACCCTGAAAGATGGGCCCGGTTGGGCATCCGGAGGCTGCCCCTTGGGGGGGGGCACTGTCAGGGAAATGGCCGTGGAAGTACTGGCAATCTTGCCAGTAGAAGAAATGGTATGCCAGTACTTCCACGGCCATTTTCCTGACAGTGCCCCCCAAGGGGCAGCCTCCAGATGCCCAACCGCGCCCATCTTTCAGGGTATTGAGGAGTGATGTAAAAGTAGTTGGGCCAGGGAGAAGTCAATTTTGAGAGAGGTGATACGAATGATAAGATGATAAACTTCTGTCCAAAATTTTTGAAAAACACAGGGCATTCCCACCAGATATGCAATAAGGAACCATCATGTGCAACAGATGGATGGAATGAGGGGATTTATTTTATGTAATTTGAGTGGAGTTTGGTCTTGCAAAAATTTTGAAACAATTTTCCTATTCAGAGACATTAACCGAACCTTTATGAATATGTGAGTATATTTTTCCCCAATCTTCTTCAGAGAGATTTAAAAGGGAAACGTAGGAACCATTCCTGAGGGAAATTTTGTGTTTTTGCAAACCGGTGTAAGCGGTCCTGGTAAGGAAGATATTGAGACTTGTTTGCACATTTTTGTGAATGTCCGCAAAGTGTTGCCTATTAATGGGTGTTGTTTGCATCGGGTTGAAATATGTGCCACAGCCGTCCAGGGAAGTTTCTGAAGTGGGAAAAGAGAAAATGCATGTTCTATTTGAATCCATGCTTTAGTACTGGCATGTATGTTCCAGTCTACCACCCTCGACAGCTGACAGGCCCAAAAATATTTGCGAAAGTCTGGTAGTCCCACACCGCCCTTAATTTTAGGAATCGTTAATCTGTCATAGCTCATTCTTGGTCGTAGTTTATCCCAGATAAACTCCGAGCAAGACGTTCGTAAGGATGTAAAAAAAAGGTTGAGGTAGAGAGATAGGTACCGTCTGTAAGACATAAAGGATTTTTGGTAGGATATTCATTTTAACAATGGCTGTTCTACCGAACAATGAAAACAATCCCGAAGACCACGACTTGAGATCTTTCTGTATGTTGTGGAGAATCGGAGTATAATTTATACTATACAAATCTGATAGGTGGACAGGGATCTGGATTCCTAAATACGTAATCAATTTTGTATTCCATTTAAATGGGAAGTTATCTTGGCATTGTTTTAGAGTACGTTTGGTTAAAGAAATGTTAAGTGCTTCCAATTTAGTAAAGTTAGTCCGCAAATTAGCCAAAGTATCGAATAAAGCTAAATCTTTAAGAAGATTGGGAATTGTAGTATGTGGATCTTGTAAGAATAACAGGATATCATCAGCAAATGCAAGTTTGGCCATCGGGTTTGTATATAAAGCCATGATAAATTGTAACATACGCTCTCGTATACCAATTTTTTGTAGGACTTCTGTCATAAAGTCCCATGCTACCCTGTCGAATGCCTTCTCCGCATCCAAGGAAAGAAAAAAACCTTGTTGCTTTGTAGAAGTCAGCCAATGATGAATATTAAAAGCTTTAAGTGTATTATCCCTTGCCTCCCTTCCTGGGATGAAGCCTACTTGATCTAGCGTAATTAGATTAGGTAATAAAGGTAAAATTCTGTTTGCTAAGATTTTTGCATATATCTTAAGATCCACATTTAATAATGATATGGGTCTGTAATTTGAGATTGAAGTTGGGTCTTTGTTAGGTTTTGGGGTCACTGTTATATGAGCCATAAGAAGGTCTCGGGGTGGTGGGGTATCTGATGATAGAGTATTAAATGTTGTGATGAAATGAGTGTTGAGAGTGGTAAGGAAAGTTTTGTAATAACCGTCAGTCAATCCATCCGGACCCGGGCTTTTGCCTGGTTTTTGTTGTTTAAGTACTGCATGTAGCTCAGCTGAAGATAATGGTTGTTCTAGGTTATCCGCATCAGTTGCTGAGATAGGAGACGGACAATGTTTGGAAAGAAAATCTTTTAAAGTGGAAGTAAACCTTACTACCGTGTTTAGTCAAGGAAGCTGCCATCTTGACCTCTGTTTAATCTACACCTGCTATGATGTTGCACATGTGTTCAGTTATGACACCAGCCATTGGATGGTTTGACAGTTTGGTTGAGAGCACAAACAATGGAAGTGTTACATTTCCGGCACCTGCCGGAAATGTGACTGTTTTTTTAAACTGTTAATGGATGGGTTTACTTCCGCTTTAAGCTTGTCGTCTATTTATCATCTCTGTTTGGGAAGTGTCCGTTTTAAGATTATAGAGTTGTGTGTAGTACTTGACAAATTGTTCTGCTATTTGGAAAATGTTCGTTAATTTTTTCCCTGTTGGATCATGTATACAATGTATTGTTGTCGTGGCTTTTTTTGCTCGTAGTGCCCTTGCCAATAGCCTGCAGGATTTGTTTCCGTATTCATAGAATCGTTTCTGTGATAAAATAAAGTTATGTTTTGTTCTCTTATTCAATTCATCTATTAATTTTGCCCTAAGTTGAGATAGTTCATGTAGAGTGGACAGGGCTTGAGTTCTCTAATAGGTTTTTTCTAGAGCATGAATGCTTTTAGTAAGTTGTGAAATGTAAGCCTGTTTTTCACTTTTTTTTGGGCTGCAATTGCCATGAATTCCCCTCGTATGTAGCATTTGTGTGCTTCCCATTGAATCAAAGGGGAAATTTCAGGGTAATCATTCTCTTTAAAATATTGAATTAATCTGTCTTGAATCATATGAACAGTGGGTGTATCCGTGAGCAGAGATGGGTCTAAGTGCCATATTGGGGAATGTGACTTCATCGTAGGAAATTCCATAGTCATAGTAATAATCTAATCTAGAATAGTTTTTGAAGTATTTTTTTAATTGCCCGAAGTGCTTTAAAAGGTAATTTGGAAGTACCAGAGGATGTATCAATTAGGGGATTCAAAGGGACATTAAAATCTCCGCCCAGTAGTAGGGATCCTTCTTGAAAGTCTGCAAGTTGTTGTAGAGTGTGTCTAAAGAAGGGGACTTGTTTAACATTGGGGGCGTAGATGTTGGCTATAGTAATACGCTTTCCGTACAGTGAGCCTTTGAATAATAAAAATCTACCATCATCATCAGAAAGAGAATCTGCTATCTGAAAGGGACAGTGTTTAGCAATAAGAGTAGAAACCCCTTTTGTTTTGGTCTCTCTAGATGTGGCGTGTGTTACTGAAGGGTAGTAGGAATTCGATAATTTTGGGATGGAGTCGGCTTTAAAATGCGTTTCTTGAAGGAGTACTATATCTGCCCTGAGATTATGCATGGAACGTAATACTTGTGAGCGTTTTTCTGGTATGTTTAGACCCTTTGCATTCAGGGATGCAAGTTTTATACTATTATAACAGTTTGATACTGTCGGATTTGTTATGTTGTGTGGGGTCATATTATGATAAGTTTTAATATCCCTCTCTTTTATTTCTCTGAAAAATATCTATACACACTACTGTGTGGGGATAGATTTTTAGAAAGTAAATTGTAATCCCTTCTAGGACCAAAATCTATAAGACAGAACTTTTAGTGTGTGAGTAGGGTAAGGAATGGAAATGTAAAATATAGGATGAGTGTAATAAAGAGGGAGACCTTTGTGAATGAACCGAGAATAGGATTCGCTTAGCACTGAACAGTGCATAGTGAAGAAGTCTATACTGGGTATAGCAATATTATATCCGGAGCTTCGCTAATTTTGCTCGCTTAGCCAAGATGTTATTACACTTAAATATGGGTGGATCTGGAAAGAGTCAGTGGTAAATGAGAAAAATATAAACAAATTAAAGAAATTCAGATTAGAGTCTGAAATTAAAACCACTGTGAGGAGGTAGAGGTCGAAATCGGTGAAAAATGAAACCTATCAGAATGTGTCGTGTCCCTCTGACAGGAGGTTTAATTGGGGAGGAAACAAGTTATACAATTATAATGTATCAGTAAAATTAGGAAATTCGAGAAATGCTTACGTTAACTCTCAGAGAATGAAAAGATTGTCTCCGAGAGTGTACCTATGAGATATTAATATATATTTTTTTCTAATTTGAAGCATTTAGAGTAGGGATGTGCTTCGAGTTCGAGTCAAACTCATGTTCGACTCAAACATCGGCTGTTCGACCGTTCTTCAAATTTCGCCCATTATGGCCCGTTCGGGCCAAATTCGAGTGGCACGTCATGGCCCATAATTCACTGCGGCATCGCAGTGCATTGCTGGCTGATGATTGGCCAAGCATGCACTATGACCCGCATGCTTTGGCCAATCACTGCGCGTTAAGAACGGAGAGCCATAATTGGCCAAAGCCAGGGTGGCTTTGGCCAATTATGTCTCAGGGGGTTTAGTACACGCCCCACACTATATAAGGCCGCCTGCGTGGTGGCCTTCTGTAGTATGTTGCGGCGGTGAAAGAAAGACAGAGAGAGAGAGAGTGTCATCTCATTTGAGCTAGATAGAGCAGGCAGGCGAGTCAGTTAGCTGCAGTTACAGTGTGTTGAGGATATATATGCATCCTAGGTGTTGTATATATTTATATATATATACACTGTATTCAGTTTAGCTAGATCCGTTCCTGTTATTCTCTTCATAATATACTGACAGGCAGGCAGGTGATTGTGCTAGCTGCAGTATTTCCATTTAGTGTACTGTGTCCTTTGCACAGTGTGCACCTAAAGCTACCTGAATACAATTGCTGGTGTTCTCAAAAAATACAGGCAGGGAGCTGCAGTATTTTCATTTAGTGTACTGTGTCCTTTGCACAGTATACACCTAAAGCTACCTGAATACAATTGCTGGTGTTCTCATACTAATACAGGCAGGGGAAAAGAAAAAAAGCTGCGCTAATATAAAGTGATAAAGAAAAAACAATAAAATTGACATAAACTCAATGTAAGAGGTCAATGAGGACCTACAGTGCAAAAATCAGGGAGACAAAACTTGCAGTCCATATATCATGTATGAAAACCAAGTGTATATTTGCATATAGTCCATAAACTGGGTCTCCACTGTGCAAATGAACCCACAGCATCCAGAAAAAGTGGTGATAGGAAAGGGCTTCCACCTTAATAACACACTGCCGCTTACCAGAATTGCATGATCTCTTATTAGAGGAGATCAGTCAGCGCATAAACCGATAATCCCAATAAAAGGTGTCTTCAGCAGGTGGCACTACTTGCTTGAATGACTCATGACACAATAGCCAATCAGGATATGCCACATAAATGAAAAGAAGGCTTGTGTAGCGTAAAATCCTTTAGACTTTTAATAAGAAGTAATAAAATGTACACTTACAGAAGTAAGATGAAAAAAAGCATGTAAAACTATCGAGCCGGCCGGCTCCTCGATCTGGCTGCCCGTATCTTCCGGGTCTAGCATATGATGCGGTGACGTCAGAGCGTCGTTTACCCAACGTTTCGTCTCAACAGACGTGGCAGGGAGCTGCTGTATTTTCATTTAGTGTACTGTGTCCTTTGCACAGTGTGCACCTAAAGCTACCTGAATACAATTGCTGGTGTTCTCATACTAATACAGGCAGGGAGCTGCAGTATTTTCATTTAGTGTACTGTGTCCTTTGCACAGTGTGCACCTAAAGCTACCTGAATACAATTGCTGGTGTTCTCTTACTAATAATACTACAGGCAGGCAGCTGATTCTGCTAGTTGCAGTGTAATCAGTATATATTGTGACAGCAGGCAGGTAAAATCACCATGTTGCATCCAGGATGGAAGATATACATGTCCTAGATTCAGGCTTTATGTCAATTTATACCACTAGGGGGAGTGCTGGGAGTCTTGCAGGGGAAGAGTTAATGAGCCCAGCTGAAGTAAGTGGGCTCATTAAGGCCTCTACAAGAACTCCCAGCATGCTAACAGAGATGCTCCAACCTGGAACCAGATCTGTGTGTAGAGACTGGGGAGTGTGTCTTCTGTGTGGTGAGCCAAAGCCTGTGTGGCTATTGCTAAGAACTTCTAAAATCAGGGAGCCAGGGACTGGGACAGCACAAGGCTGTACCCAGTTGTTAATTAGGGACACCAACGTGTGTAGTGAGCGGTCAAGTTGACCAGGATTTCTTTTCCTGTTTCTTTTGTTTTCTGCTATATTTTTTTGTCTGTATATAGTTCAAATAAAACCCCACCCTTTTGTTTTTCTCCTACCACTGTCTGCTGTCCTAATTTTGTGTGGTGAACCCTTCCAGGGGGTCACACACAAACCCGCTGCCGAGCTAACCCCCTCTCAGTTGGTGCAGAACCAGTGGCAGTTTTTTTTTAAGGCTAGCATGGAGGAGATACTGAAACAGCTGGCTCTAGCAAATGCCAATCAGCAGCAGACAAATGCAGGTTTGCAAAAGAGCCTCGCAGCCCACCAGCAAGCTCATCAACAGAGCCTTGCAGCCCAGCAGCAAGCTCACCAACAGAGTCTGGAAGCTCAGCAACAAGCCCAGCAGCAATCTGAGACCCGTCTCATAGACCTGTTGCAGAAGAAAGAGCAGAGACTACAGCAACAAATGAAGACATTAATGCAGCAACGTCCACAGACCAGTGAGGCAAGTAGTTCCACTAATACTGCGTCCTTTGGGGTGAGTCGTTTACTGACAAAAATGACTGGAGAGGATGATCCAGAGGTGTTGTTGACCACATTTGAAAGGACTGCTGAAAGGGAAAAGTGGCCTAAGGAGCAGTGGGCTGGACTGGTGGCCCCTCTGTTAACTGGTGAATCACAGAAAGCATACTATGACCTAGAGCCTGACCAAGCAAAAGACGATGTGATGCTAAAAAATTAAATATTGGCACGGCTGGCTGTCACCCTGGCCGTCCGGGCTCAGCGTGTGCATAACTGGACTTTCCGTCTTGGAAAACCCCCCAGATCTCAAATGTATGATCTCATTCACCTGAGCAGGAAGTGGCTACAGCCAGAGACGTTGTCCGCACCAAAGATTGTGGAACGTGTTGTGATGGATCGTTTCCTGAGAGCTCTTCCTACTGCCACCCAAAAGTGGGTAAGCCAAGGAGACCCAGAAACGGCCGATAAGCTTGTGGATCGTGTACAGAAGTACTTGGCTACAGAGAACCTGACTGCCTCTTCCAGAGACTCACAGACTTTCCACCCTAAGACCAGACCATTCCCAGTGGCGGGTAAGATGATTCCAAGGGGTGATGGTGGAGAGAATGAGAGGGTGAGAGTTCTACCTAATGTCTGGCGAGAACAGCCAGGGAAGTCAGGGCCTCAAGAGGCAGCAAAAAGGATTGTTTGCTACCGCTGCCGGAAAGAGGGACATATTGCAGCAAATTGCCCGGTTGTGGATGAACCCATGCAATGTGACTTTCAAAAGGGACAGGCGTCAGTCGCTGTTTGCAACAGTTGCATGCACTGCCATTCGGGGAACTGAGAAACATTTATGCAAAATGTGTATTAATGGTAGAAATGGTGTTGTGTTGCTGGATTCAGGTAGCCTGGTGACACTGATAAAAGCTGAATTAGTTACTACAGAGGTCCTAGGGAATAACAAGGTAGCTGTTATTTGTGTGCATGGGGACACCCGAAAGTATCCTGTGACTACAGTGTGTTTTGAGACCTCCAAAGGTAACCTTTCTCATCAGGTGGGGTTAGTGTCTCACTTACCACACAATGCCATTGTGGGAAGGGATTTTCCAAAGTTTTTCGGAACTCTGGGATTGTCCTGAGCCCCCCACTGGTGCCCCTATATACCAGGAATGTGATAACCAGAATTCCTCTGAGAGTGGTGAGGACTCTCCACAATTCCCCTTGTCGGTATTGGCAGGGGAGACTCGAGAAACTGGGGAATGAGCTAACATCCTCAGACGAAAACATGCCATCTGTGGAGTTTTCTGATCTCGAGGTTCACAAGGAAAATTTTGCCACAGAACAGTTAAAAGACCCCACCCTAATAAAGGCATGGGAAAACGTAGTGAAAATAGATGGCGAGTTAGTGAACCCAGATAAGATCTGCACTTACCCGTACTTCATCGTGGAAAAGGACCTACTGTATCGGGTGGCTAAAAGGGCAGAAGAAACTATTGAGCAGCTTGTGGTGCCCAAACCTTACAGGAAGTTTGTGTTAGAGTTGGCCCATGGGCACATTCTTGGAGGTCATCTGGGGACAGAGAAAACCCGAGAGAGAGTATTGCAGAGATTCTATTGGCCTGGGGTCATGAAGGAAACAGAAAATTATTGTTCCACCTGCCCTGTGTGTCAGAGGTCGGCACCGATGCCACATTTCCGTAACCCGCTGGTACCTCTTCCCATCATTGAGGTCCCCTTTGAGAGGATCGCAATGGATTTGGTAGGTCCGATAATGAAGTCCGCTAGGGGGCATCAGTACATTTTGGTTATATTGGACTATGCCACCCGTTATCCGGAAGCGATTCCTCTCCAAAATACCTCGGCCAAAAACCATAGCCAAAGAGCCATCTCTTGTTTTTAGCCGTGTGGGTATTTGTAAGGATCTGCTTACGGACCAAGGTACACCCTTTATGTCCCGGGTTATGAAAGAGATGTGCAAGTTGTTCAAAGTGACACAATTGCGTACATCTGTGTATCACCCCCAAACAGATGGGTTGGTTGAAAGATTCAACAAAACCCTAAAACAAGTGTTAAAGAAGGTGGTGGATAGAGATTGAAAGGATTGGGACTGTCTAATTCCCTATTTAATGTTTGCCATTAGGGAGGTACCCCAATCCCCTACGGGTTTCTCACCCTTTGAGTTACTCTATGGGAGACACCCAAGAGGGCTGTTGGATATCGCCAAGGAAACTTGGGAAAGTGAGAGTTCTCCCCACAGGAGTGTGATTGAGCATGTCGCCCTGATGCAAGATAGAATTGCACAGGAAATGCCAATCGTAAAGGAACATTTGGCCCAAGCGCAGTTGGCACAGCAGAGAGTGTACAACCGTGGGGCCAAGACCCGTACCTTTTCCCCCGGGGGATAGGGTATTGGTACTTGTCCCTACGGTTGAAAGCAAATTCCTCACCAAATGGCAAGGCCCCTACGAGATAATGGAAAAAGTGAGCGAAGTGAATTACAAGGTCAGACAACCAGGAAGGCGAAAGTCCGAACAGATCTTTCACATTAATCTGTTGAAAGCCTGGAGGGATAGGGAATCCCTAGTCGCAGTAACTTTGTCACCAGCTCAGTCTGATTGCGTGATTCCTGAGGTTGGAATAGCAGTCACCTTGTCAAAACCCCAACAACATGAGGTTAAGGAGTTTGTGCTTCGCAACAAAGAGGTTTTCTCTGAGCTGCTGGGACAAACTTCTGGGGTAGAGCATGATATTATTACCCTGCCCGGTGAAAGGGTGAAGCTAAAACCCTATCGGATCCCAAAGGCCCGACGGGAGGCAATACGTGTGGAAGTACAGAAAATGCTTAAGTTGGGGGTGATAGAGGAATCCCAAAGTGATTGGTCCAGTCCCATAGTGTTAGTGCCTAAACTGGATGGGAGCTGGCGATTTTGTAACGATTTTCGACAACTGAACAAAGTTGCAAAATTTGACACCTACCCCATGCCACGTTTAGATGAGTTGATCGACCGGCTGGGAACAGCCTGATAATTGACAACTCTCAATCTCACAAATGGGTATTGGCAAATTCCCCTGGCCAAATCGGCCAAAGAGAAAACCGCGTTTGTAACCCCAGACGGGGCGTTCCAATATAAAAGAATGCCGTTTGGATTACAGAATGCACCGGCAACATTCCAGCGGAAAATGGACCAGATACTGAGGCCCCATCAGAAGTATGCTGCGGCTTACCTGGTTGATGTATTTATCCATAGCACAGATTTGGCCTCACATCTGCCAACAGGAGCAGTATTGTCCCAGGTCTGGAACGGGGAAGAGCACTTAGTCATTTACCTCAGCAGGAAATTGAAGTCCCATGAGATAAATTACGCCACAATTGAGAGGGAGTGTTTAGCGGTGAAGTGGGCTCTAGATTCCCTTCGGTACTATCTGCTAGGTAGGCACTTTGACCTGATTACTGATCACGCTCCTTTAAAGTGGATGGCTCAAAACAAAGAGACAAATAGAAGAGTAAATAGGTGGTTCCTGGCCCTACAGGAATTCAACTTTACGGTAAAGCATCGCCCTGGCGTTCAAATGGGGAATGTGGATGCTTTGTCTCGAGTACATGCATGCCTGATTGCTTGTGTTCCAACCCCAAGGTTAAAACAAGGGGGGGGGTGACAGCAGGCAGGTAAAATCACCAGGTTGCATCCAGGATGGAAGATATATATGTCCTAGATTCAGGCTTTATGCCAATTTATACCACTAGGGAAGTGCTGGGAGTCTTGCAGGGGAAGAGTTAATGAGCCCAGCTGAAGTAAGTGGGCTCATTAAGGCCTCTACAAGAACTCCCAGCATGCTAAGGGAGTTGCTCCAACCTGAAACCAGATCTGTGTGTAGAGACTGGGGAGTGTGTTTTCTGTGTGGTGAGCCAAAGCCTGTGTGGCTATTGCTAAGAACTTCTAAAAGCAGGGAGCCAGGGACTGGGACAGCACAAGGCTGTACCCAGATGTTAGTTAGGGACACCAACGTGTGTAGTGAGCGGTCAAGTTGACCAGGATTTATTTTCCTGTTTCTTTTGTTTTCTGTCATATTTTTTGGACTGTATATAGTTCAAATAAAACCCCACCCTTTTGTTTTTCTCCTACCACTGTCTGCTGTGCCTAATTTTGTGTGGTGAACCCTTCCAGGGGGTCACACACACCCGCTGCCGAGCTAACCCCCTCACAATATATACATCCCAGCTTTGTGCAGCTACATCTCCCTGCAGGCCATTTGTATGTCTGGGAGGACAACAAGGAGAGGCAGACAGTCATGAGCCAATAAAATAGGGCAAGCAGTCTCTGTGTCTAGAGGCAACAGTGCTGGTCCTGGACACGGTGCATCCTCATCAGCACGTGGCCGTGGGACATGCTTATCCTTTTTTTGGCAGCTGGCCATGTTGAGCCGCAACATGCCGAAGACTTGGTAGAGTGGATGACCAAGCCGTCCTCATCCTCCTCATCCTCTCTCACCCAGGCTCAGGGTACTTTGGCAAAGCAGCTGCCAAAGCGGACTATTTCCTCGGCTAAATGGCATCAGTCACTCCTTCCCTAACCCCACCATGTCCTCCTGAGGAGTCCCTCAAACTGTTTGACCACAGTGTTGGGTACATGCTGTAGGAGGATGCGCAGCGTTTTGAAGGCTCCGATGATGGTTCCCAGCTAGAGGAAGGCAGTAACATAAGCCCAGAGAGAGGGGGTGCCCAAGGAGGACAGCAATCTGGCAGTCATGTTCCCCCAGCTGCAGCATACTGCCAGGTTTGCTGCAGTGATGAGGAGGGAGGGGATGATGAGGTCACGGACTCTACGTGGGTGCCTGATAGGAGAGAGGAGGAGGAGGAGGAGGCACTTCTCCAACGAGGCAGGATGCCCTCCAGGGGCCAGCTTAAGGGAAGCACACCGACTGCATTACACCGCAGAGCTCCGCATGTGCATGGCGCTGCTGTCTATGCGCGTTATTCCAAAAGTTCTTTGGTGTGGGCCTTTTTTTGAGATGAGTGCATCAGATCGCACCGCTGCTATTTGTAACATATTTCTCAAGCGTATCTTGCGTGGCCAAAACATCACCCGCTTGGGCACCACATGCTTGACCAGACATATGTCGACTTGCCATGCAGTTCGTTGGCAAGCATACCTAAAAGACCCACACCTAAGAACAAATGCTCCTCATCAGCTGGGATCTCCAACCCCACTATACCTTTAGTCTTCTCTGAAACCTGCACTGAGAGGAATGAATGTGTAGAATTAGGTGTGTCACAGCCAAGTACTTGTGGGCAATCTGCTATCGGTACACCAACGTCAGATTGTACCAGGCAAATTTCCCTGCCCCAGCTGCTGCACCACCAAAAGAAGTCGCTCCCAGCCATCCACATGCTCAGCGGTTGAATGCTAGCTTGGATAAATTGCTAGCACTTCAACTGCTGCCTTTTCAGTTGGTAGACTCTGCCCCCTTCCGTGAGTTTGTGGAATGTGCGGTTCCTCAGTGGCAGGTTCCCAAATGCCACTTTTTCTCATGGAAGGCGATTTCGACTCTCTACCGGCATGTGAAAGGCAATGTCTTGGCCTCGCTGGATAGGGCGGTCAGCGGTAAGGTGCATATTACCGCTGACTCATGGTCCAGCAGGCATGGACAGGGACGTTACCTATCTTTCACGGCGCATTGGGTGACTCTGCTGGCAGCTGGGAAGGATGCAGGACAATGTGCAGTAGTGTTGGAGGTTGTTCCGCCACCACGCCTCCAAAATGCTACTACAAGTGATTCTGACACACCTCTCTCCTCCACACCCTCTTCTTCTTCCTCCATGGCCTCTTCCTGTGCTTTGTCTTCAGAACCAGCGGTGCTCCGTAGGTGTTCAAGGGGCTACACAAGTACGCAGGCAAAAAGATGCCATGCGGTGCTTGAGCTGATGTGCTGGGGTGACAGGAGCCACACTGGGGCAGAGATTCTGTCAGCTCTGCATGGGCAAGCTCAGAGGTGGTTGATGTCACGCCAGCTTAAGCCAGGAATGGTGGTTTGCGACAATGGCATCAACCTCCTCTCCTCCCTCCGGCAGGGACAACTGACCTATGTGCCCTGTTTGGCTCATGTCCTTAACTTGGTGGTGCAGCGGTTCTTGGGCAGGTACCCGGGCTTACAGGAGGTCCTGAGGCAGGCCAGGAAACTGTGTGCATTTCCACCAGTCATATAATGCCAGTGCTCGGCTGGCTGACCTCCAAAAAGGAATACAACCTGCCCAAGAACCGCCTAATCTGTGACATGTCCACCAGGTGGAACTCAACGTTGGCCATGCTACAGCGGCTGCACACGCAGCAGAGGGCCATCAATGAGTATCTGTGCCAATATGGCACCAGGACAGGGTAAGGGGAGCTTGTTTTTTTTGCCACGCCAGTGGGTCATGATCAGGGGTGCATGCACTGTCCTGTTATCATTTGAGGAGGCCACAAGGATGGTGAGCAGTGACAGTGCATGCATCAGTGACACTGTCCCTCTTGTCCACCTGTTGGAGCACAAGCTGCGTGGAATAATGGACAGGGCACTTGAGGCAGAACTGTCAGTGAATTAGTTGACCAGACTGTGTTGTCTGCACAGAGAGAACCAAAAACGTATGTAAAGTGAAATATAATGAGGTTTATTAAAATAGGTGATATAAATAAATACAAACAGTGCAAACCAACCAAACAACCCACAAACAACAAATAATATATACAGCAAAGGGCAGTACCAGAATCTAGAACGTAAGCAAGGCCAGGGTCATACACAGCAGATCAGGAAATTGACAAAGGGGTGTTCCAGAAGCATAAATGTAGCCAGGCCAAGGTCATACACGGGAAGTCAGCAGATGGGGACAGGGAACAAACAAGACAGTGGTAGGACAGATGGATAGGCTCAGGGTGGGGCTCATGATGGGGATCAGATCAGGTCAGGTCAGGAGAGGTGAGGTACAGGCTCAAGGTCCGAATATAAGCAGCAAGGTCAGGGCTCAAGGAGAGAGATACCAAGGCAAGCATGTAAGGGCTCGCCGGGTATTTATAGGAATGCTATGATTGTAATCAAGTGACAGCTGAGGAAGTGCTGCCTGCCCCACACTGCCGGAATACACCCACTGGTGGATGCCGGTACTACGGACCATGGATCAGGCATTAACCCCCAGGTGGTGAGATCCTCTATCAAAGATACTGGCTGCAAGAGGACACCTGCTGGTGGACACTAGTACTGCAATCCATAAGACCAACAGCGCCACCAGCGAATAGAGGGAGGAAGAGGAGGACTTCCTTACCTCTCAAGGCCCCCTTTATCCAGACAGTGTTACTGTTGGCCCGCCTATCACACAGGAAGAGGAGGAGGAGGATTGTATCAGCATGGAGGTGGAGCCTAGCATCAGCAGCAGTCTTCAAGGGATCAATTACAGTCCCAAGAAACCCATGGACTTGTACTTGGCTGGGAGGAGGTGGCTGCGGATCATGTCGTCCTGAGTGACCCAGAGGACTCCGGACCGAATGCCTCAGCAAACCTACGCTGCATGGCCTCCCTGATCCTGCAAAGCCTGCAGAAGGATCCTCGGATTCGTGTGATCAAGGAGAGGGATCATTACTGGCTGGCAACCCTCCTTGATCCATGTTACAAGGGTAAGGTTGCGGACCTTATCTTGCCGTCGCAGAGGGAGCAGAGGATGAAATATCTTTGGGAGGCCTTGTAGAAAGGTCTGTGCAATGCGTTCCCAGAGACTGGGAGGTTACAAAATCCTGGTCCTGGACAACGTGTTGCTGAGGCTTCGGTCAGTCAAAGAAGGAGCGGTGGAGAAGGTGGCCGTCTGACCGATGCGTTCAGTCAATTTTTTAGTCCACAGCCTCCAGCAACCATCGCCAGCGTCTGTTTTACATGGTGCAGGAATACCTAGGGGCAAGATCAGACTTGGACACATTTCCCACCGAAAATCCTCTGGGTTACCGGATCTTGAGGATGGATCACTGGCCAGAGCTTGCACAGTATGCAATTGAGCTACTGGCCTGTCCTGCATCCAGCGTTCTTTCGGAAAGCACATTCAGTGCTGCTGGAGGCTTTGTAACTGATCACAGGGTGCGCCTGTCCACCGAATCGGTCGATCGGCTGACCTTCATAAAAATGAATCAGTCTTGGATCACCAGCTACAAAGCACCTGATGCTGATGTAACCAAATATTTTTTTTTGAATGGGAGATCCCTTTAAGACTGCCTATGCTGATGCTGAGTGACTATCCTGTTATGCTGAGTGACTATACTCGTCGTCATCAATGTTCATACTGATAGCTTGTAAGAACATTTTTGGTTCTGGGCACCGCCACCAGTGGCTAAGGCCCAATTTTTCAGCCCCTGTTTAATAGGGGCATGTAATTAAAAATTTTGATGCAATACTTTGCAGCAGGGCTCATTTCTGCGCTCCAACTATAGTATCTGTGAGGGGTTGCAGTGTTGTGGCACCAGTGCCTAAGGCCCAATTTTTCTGCCCCTGTTTAACAGGGGCATGTAATTACAATTTTTGATGCAAAAATTTGCAGCAGGGCTCATTCTTGCACTCCAACTAAAGTTTCTGTGAGGGGTTTCAGTCTTGTGGCACTAGCACCAGTGCCTAAGGCCCAATTTTTCTGCCCCTGTTCAACAGGGGCATGTAATTACTATTTTTGATCTAATATTTCACAGCTGGGCCCGTTCCTGCGCCCACCAAGAGTAACTGTGAGGGCTTACAGTGTTGTGGCAACACCAACACCTAAGGCCCAAATTTCTGCAGAATATATAGGGCAGGCCCCTACTTTCAAACATCCAACTTACAAACAACTCCTACTTGCAAACGGAGGGAGACAACAGGAAGTGAGAGGAAATCTACCCATAGGAAGGGAAATTCTCTCCTGTAAGAGTTAATATGGGAAAAACGTGTCTCCTCTCCACTTATGCTTTATCACCAATCCTTGTTTCACTAAAAACCCCAAATTTTCAAAAAAACTATTGTCATTGGGACAGAAAGTGAGGTGAAATCTTCTGAAGAGGTGAACAGACATCAAAACAAATGTTACAGGGGTGAAAACCCCTCCCTATGTTTTCCAAAAAGCTTAAAAATAGATTTTTTTGGCTGGAGCTACAGTACACTTTAAAAATGTACCAGTTCTAAATTACAAACAGATTCTACTTAAGAACAAACCTACAGTCCCTGTCTTGTTTGCACCGCCTGTATACTGCTGTACAGAGTATATAACGCCTGAGGGCCCCACGCCTTTCCTTTTTTTTTATTTGGGTGTGGGGTTCCCCTTAATATCCATATAAAGACCCAAATGGGCTGGGGGGGGTACCCATGCTGATTTTCTCAATTATTTTCATCCACATTGCCGGGACCACACATTACATTAAAGCCACAAGCAGTTTTAAATTATTTTTTTTTACTTTAGAAATGCCATTTTGTGCAGGGACAGTTCTAAACACAGGAAACACGTGCCACTTCACAGGCATACTATAGAAACCCCCCAGGTACGATATTTAAAGGAATATTTCACTTTTTTTTTAACTTTAATCATTATTAAAATCACTGCTCCCGAAAAAACGTCAGTTTTCCAACTTTTTTTGCATTGATACATGTCCCCTGGGGCAGGACCCGGGTCCCCAAACCCTTTTTAGGACAATAACTTGCATATTAGCCTTTAAAATTAGCACTTTTGATTTCTCACGTTCGAGTCCCATAGACTTTAACGTTCGATAGTTTGCGCAAACTTTTTGGCCGTACGCAGGTTCTGGTGCGAACCGAGCCAGGGGGTGTTCGGCTCATCCCTAATTAAGAGGTTAGGAACCAGAACATATTTTCATAGTTCTTGTAAGATTTTAGGAAAGTGATGTGTTCCTAGTCCCAGTTTATTTTTATTTTTTTTATTTATTTATTTGTATTCTTTATTTTATTTTATCAATATAAAAATACAGGTTTCAACATTTCACTTCATATAAGTAAAAAAAGCATAATTTAATGTATATCTTGTGTTGCTCCTGAGTTCCTGAGTATCCCCTCCCCCACCCACTCCAAAACTTCCCCTCCCCCTCCCCCCCCTCCTCTTGTTATACAATCCTATTCTTTCAGTGATTTTAACTATGTATGTACTATTCTTGTTGTGGTTTTTAAACTCTTAAGTTCCCCATGTAGTTCCATGTTTTTTTAAACTCTTTCCAGCAATTCCATTTATCATCAGACCCTATATTTATCTCCTCTATGCTACTTTAAGGCTTCCATGGTGTATGTTTCTTCCACCGAGTCAATCCATTTCCAAATTTAGGGGCTTTCAGTCTCTTGCCATTTTTTAGGTATGACGCCTCGTACACACGGCCGAAAATCTCGTCAAGAAAAAACACGTTGTTTTTCTTTACGAGATTCTTGGACAAGAAACTTGTCCCGGCCGAGTGTACAGACGCTCCTTTCAAAGAACCCGCGGTTCTTTGAATGGAGCGAACGCGGTGACGTCATCGACTACGATGAGCGTGCGCTCGTCACATTCGATGCCGTCGCCGCCATCTTGCTACACCCTATCTATGCCTAGGAAACTTCCGCGCATGCGTCAAAGTCATTTCGAGCATGCACGGGCTTCCCGGAGGACAGGTAAGTGTACAGACACACAATTTTCTCACAGAGAAACAGGCTGACGAGAATCTCGACGAGAAAATAGAGAGCAGGTTCTCTATATTTCTCGTCGAGATTCTTGTCGGTTTTCTTGACGAGAAACCATACACACAAATAAATTTCTCAGCAAGAAAGCTATCTCGGCAGTTTTCTTGTCGTTTCTTGCCGAGAAACTCGTTCGTGTGTACGAGGCTTTAGTCTTTTTGCTGCGTTTAGCAAGTGTGGAGTCAATGACTCTTTATATTGCTTTGCCGCTCCCTCCCCTCCATGGAATAAAACTATCCATGGGTCTTTTATTATTTATTTTTTGGTAATTTCCTTTATCAAATATAACATTTTCTACCAATCTTTTTTAATTTTGGGGCAGTCCCACCACAAGTGGGTCATTATTCCTACTGCCTTGCAACCTCTCCAGCAGTCTGACGATCTACCCAATTGAAATTTACAAATTTTATCGGGGGTTGCGTACCACCCCGGCATTTGTAATTCATTTTGGCAGTTCTGGTATCAACGGCAGAGGTATGGGTTAATTTGAACATTTTTCCTATGGTGGGTTTGTCCCTTTGTGATCCTAATTCCCTCTCCCATTTTTTTTATGTATGGCGGGACATCCAGTTCATCCATAGTCAACAATAATTTATATAGCCTTGATATGCTACTTTTTGTTCTTCTATACATAGCCGTTCCAACGGAGTAAGCTCTTCTCCTGATCTAATTGGTTGAAGTAATTTCTTGACAAAATGGGACAACTGGATATACCGCCACTCATTTATCACCATTAGGTCTTCCTTGTGCTTTAACTCTTGAAGTGATTTGATTTCCCCTTTTTTTACTATATCTCTTAGTTGTGCTTTTTCCTTTTTTATCCAATTTCCTCCAATTGTCTTTTTTCCCCGATGCAAAATATTAATTTTCTTTTAATGCTATAAGCGGTGAATTATACTCCCTATTTATTTGTTTATGCATCAGATCCCATATTTTAAGTGCGTTCCGTGTCAGTGGATGAGTGTTTTCGTCTAGTGCTCTAAACTGTGGGAGATTGAAAATTATATTTCCTAATTGTGCGTTAGATTCTAGGTTGTTTATTTTTCCATATAAATTTCATTATCATAGTTTTTAGTACTTTGAGGTAAGGTTGCGGTAATGCCACTGGTAGCATCTGAAATTTTTACATGATCTTTGGTGGGAGGAACATCTTTAGAGTATTAATACGTCCCATCGATATTGGCCTAATTATTAGTTCCAATTTAAATGGCATCAAACAAACTTACCAAAACTTCAATCATTTAAAATAAAGAATGGGTCCCCTTCAGTAAGATGAAGAGGATCCCATGACATTTAACCGAGCCATGGATGATGGCTTCTGATAATAATAACATGGAGGTTAATGAACGAACAGAAATTAGAAAAAGGAATTGTCATGAATTAGGGAGAAAAGGCATTCACTATCAAACATAGAATATACCTGTGACAGGGGTCACTTTGGGCACAGGGTGAGCAAGAAAATAATGGACATTAAGGATATGTATTGGATTGCTTTAAAATGGGACAGTGATATTTTTCCACAATATTCCCCAGGATATCTGTAAAGAACTATTTACTGTTTGATTATGAACTCAACAGGTTAACTGAAAAGTGACTCCTTCATGATGTTGGGACACATACTGTTAGATGCTAATGTCACCACATCCAGCCCCCACCTGTGTCTGCTAAGATGTCAGATGTGTATTGGGAGACAGTGAGGCTAGCCTAAAGGTCATGTGTCTGAGTCATCACTGTAGTTAATTAGCTCATGTAAATTAGGTCTGGTCAAAGGTGTATTGTCTGAGGAGAATGTAAGAACCTCCTCTCTGTGTGTATAAAACTGGGAGTTTGTCATTAAAGATTGTCAGTCCAGTTGAAAACTTCATACAGAGTGTTTGTCTCGTATGTTTGGAAGGATTAATCCTATGGGAAGCGGTCGCCTGACTGTGGAGGATCGGCAGTGGATGTGTGTCCAGAGAGGGAATATCCTAAACGGCGTTAACCCCTTTCATACTTGGGGTGCCGTTACTATACCCAATACTATACTTTAACAACTGAGATCAATTGATTTCTAGAGGGTCATTTGACATAAGTACCTAATGATAGATGGAACATATATTTATACTTACATACCGATTATACTCGAGTATAAGCCAAGTTTTTCAGCCCTTTTTTTAGGGCTGAAAGTACACCCCTGGGCTTATACTCGAGTCAGTACCTGAAAATCTTCTTATACTGCGGCCGGCGTCCATTGTTTAAATATCCTGGTCCCTTCCGTGATAGGCGTTTCCAGCAAACACTGTGTTGAGTGTTCCGCCTATCACGGAGGTCCTCTCATTCTCGGACTCCGTTTCCCAGCAGACACTGTGTTCAGTGTTCCGCCTATCATGGACGTTCTCTTGTCCAAGGAGGAAAAGACGTCCGTGATTGGTGGAACACTGAACACAGTGCCTGCTGGGAAACGGAGTCCAAGAATGAGAGGATCTCCGTGATAGGCGGAACACTCAACACAGTGTTTGCTGGAAACGCCCATCACGGAAGGGACCAGGAGAAAGCCGCAATATTTAAACAATGGACGCCGGCCGCAGTATAAGAAGATTTTCAGGTACACTGACTCGGGCACAGGGAGGCTGCAATGGACACAGTGAGGTTGGGCACAGTAAGCTGGCAATGGGCACAGTAAGGTGGCACATTGAGGTGGCAATGGGCACAGTGAGGTGGCACACTGAGGTGGCAATGGGCACAGTAAGGTTGGGCAATTGGCACAGTGAGGTGGCAATGGGCACATTTCCCCCTGTAGGTTTATACTCGAGTCAATAAGTTTTCCCAGTTTATTGGGTAATATTAGGTACCTTGGCTTATACTCGGATCAGCTTATACTCGAGTATATACAGTACTTTAAAAGATTATAATCTGGCTTTACTGTTCCTTATTTATTTTATATATAATATAATGTGTTGCTATCAATCACCCTTGATATTGATATTAACTTGTATCAATATAAAATATATAGAGAAAGATATCATAGGAGTCTGCAAATAAGACATAGAACAGTGTAAGCTGATTTCAAATAGATGCTATGAAATATAACATGTACTATCGTGTTTAGATATCTTAAAATTCCTAATAGTCACAGGAAAGATTCTGCGGGCTATGGCTTAAAGTGTTTGAATATGTTTGAAATTAAAGGATGAAGCCTGTTTCTGAGTGATTTCTGCAAAAATCTTGAGTCACCGATCTAGGCATTGTATTCATAATTGTTCATAAATGCAGATTTTTATGGAGATGGATATAGTCATAAACATATTTTTGTATCTATATAAAAACGATTATGTAATGTTTGTGAATAAATATATTTTTTTACATTTTTCTTTTTTTGTTGCCTTAAAAATCCCCAAACAACAGAGGTTTTTTTTTCACCAAAGTGTTTGAATATAAGAACTAAATTACTGTATATACTCGAGTATAAGCCAACCCGAATATAATCCGAGGCACCTAATTTTACTACAAAAAAACTGGGAAAACTTATTGACTCGAGTATAAGCCTAGGGTGTCCATCTGCATGCCTCACTGTGCCTCACTTTGCCTCACTGTGTCCATGTGCATGCCTTACTGTGTCCATGCCTCACTGTGCCCATGCCTCACTGTGTCCATGCCTCACTGTGCCCATGCCTCACTGTGCCCATGCCTCACTGTGCCCATGACTAGACTGACGTTTAACATGGAAGTCTATGGAAGGAGTGCCCATATTTGAAAAGTCGGTTCTCCCCGGCCTTAGGTCCCCCAGACAACAAACTTTGCAAACTTATAGAGGTGAAATGGGGCTACATGTGTGCCAAGATTGGGGTCCAGAGAACCTACAACCGGCCAGTACCGGGTCCCCAAAGTCACCAGAGAAATGACCGTTTAACATGGAAGGGGTGCCCGGCTTTGAAAAATCGGTGCACCCCGGCCGTAGGTCCTCCGGACAACAAACTTTGCACACTTGTAGAAAAAGAGTGGGGCTGCATGTGTGCCAAGTTGGGGTCCAGAAGACCTATGGGTGGCCAGTACCTGGTCCCCAAAGTTCGGGAGATCAGGCGCAAAAAGGTGACTCGAGTATAAGCCGAGGGGGGCATTTCCATCACACAAACAATGTGCTGGAAAACTCGGCTTATACTCGAGTATATATGGTAAGTCATTTAGCCTAGTCATCTAGATCCCATAAATTAAATTGATCAGAAATAGATCTGTAGAGGCCCTACAAAACATCTCTAGATCTCAGTTATGGAGCCCAGGAGTATAAATTATGAGAAGAAATCCTGTGTATATAACTTTCATAACATTACTTGTATATTACAAATACATGGGCTATGAACGGTTATCACACACTCCAAATGGATCACCATATGGTGAATTTAGCTAGCATTCTTAGGCTGATACAGAATTCAACAGGGTAGACTATCTTCTCAAGATAGGTAATTCTAATGAATAGAGCTGTTGAAATAAGATTTTGAACCTGCTGTAGGAGTATGTCTTTAGTTGGAAACATACTGGTTATCTTTTTTTTTCGGTTCTTTGAATTCTTGTTTAAGAAAATAAAAGGGGATCGTGAAGTATATTACATAGTATATGTGTTTGCAAAAACAGTATGTCAGCTGAGCTCTTGTCTCTGAAACAGTTCTCAATGAGAATTGCTTACAATTAACAAACAGAATGTTTTATGTAGCGGGTGTCAAATTTAGTGGGGTGTATCTGGGCAATAGATGGCCCAGATACATTGATTTTAGGGATTTATGGACACTTTGGAGTGTGGGAGGTATGAATGGTGTCATGTTCCCTGCGGTTCCTGGGTGGCGTTGTCACCTGGGAGCGGGGTTGAACTACCATTCTAGAGCCGTGCCCTTTTTATCCTCTTGCGGCGGTGGTACGGCAGGGCGGGGAGCCCGCTGTGCCTGCTGGGAGAGGATATAAAGGGGGCGGACATCTTGCGCACAAAGTCCATTCCCCAGGCACCTTCAGCCTGGGGGCTGCTGTGGTTCGTTTGTGCCCAGGCGCCCTTGGCCTGGACGCGTGGAGTCGAGTTCCATCCCAGGCACCTTCAGCCTGGGGTGAGGTACTATACCAGGAGGCCTGGGGCCCAGTACCTTCGACTGGGTCCCGCGAGGGCGAAGCATTCCTAAGGTGCCCCCGGTATTGGGTGCCTGAATCCTGGGCATAAGGGACCAGAGACGTGACCTCCCTGTAGAGCCAGCGCAGCATTTGCTGGTGCCGGTGGAGGGCTCTGGTGACCGTCCAGATGGATGCCTTCCTCTGACAGGGGCCGGTTGTTCTAAAGAAGGTACTTCATGTTCTCATGGTCTGTGGCAGGGACCCATCTTTCTCAGGTCAGTGGCAGGCCTCATCCAAGGCCTGTGGCAGGGGCCTCAACGTTCACCCAGGTCAGTGGCAGTGACCAAATTCACGGTCGGTGGCAGCGACTGTGCGCCAAGCCTGTTTGCACTAAACGGAACAGGAGAAACTTAGTTCATTAGTTGTGCCTGGACCTACTCTTCCCTACACCTTGTCTGTTCTTTTAAAAGTCAACCAGTTTCAAGTCAATAAAACAGTGTTGGACTTTTCTTGGTGTGGAACTTGTGTTACTGGAAGCTAAGTGTCCCTGTCAGTGACAGTGACAATCATCCTCCATAGGAGAAGCTGAGGTTCCGGCCTAAATCGCAGACCCGAGGGTAAATGGTTTAGCTCATATCTCTGCATCCTACATCAGAGAGCCGAGCTGGTGGTGTGCATCTTTCCCCCTTCTCCCAGATACCCCTAGACGAGTAAAACCAGCCGTGAAGAGAGGGGAGAAGCTGGGGGAGGACCGCTACATTTATAAACAAATGCCCTGAACATGGTAAGAAGTTATATATAAATGTAGATACCATGTATTTATAAGAAAATAAAAAATGAAAAGAATAGGAAAAAAGTCTCAAGCCAGGAATGCAAGTATATTTTGTGCAAAATGTAGGAATAATGTTTGGCTAGTGACATGTTGTCAATATACACCAATGTGTGTGAAATGCTTGTCAGAACTCAACTGGGTAACCTCCCAAAATAACAATGAGTCATTGGTTGGGGTAATCAATGTCTAATGAATAAAGAAAATAATAACAGACCTGGTAGGGTCATATTCCTTTCTACTAAACAATAATAAACCTGTGGAATCTAGCAAAGGTATAATAAGCAGTCTGTATCTAGATAATCAAAGTTAAAATGGGGGGTAAAAGAACAACTTAATATGAAAGTGAATGCCTTTCGTCGCAATCTTGAAGTGTATGGTCTTCAGGCTCTGCATGTGTGAGGAGGTTTTGTTGGGCTGTATGATCTAGGATGACGGTTCCTGTCTTCTGAGGGTGACCGATTCCTGCGATAGCGGACATCCTGTGTTTCCATCGGTTCGGGTTTGTGTGAAGCTGAAGGAGTAGAATTTGTGCGAAACTCTGCATACCATTCTGGTACCTCTGTCATAGGTATTCCTAGAGTATCACATAAATGCTTGACATCTTCCAGCACTCTGAGGAGTGCTGTGCGGCCTTGGGATGTTGCGGATAGACCAAAGGGGAATTTCCATTGGTAGACAATGCCTTCGTTACGGAGTACCGTTAAGAGAGGTCGAAGTTCTCTTCTGCGTTGTAGTGTGATACTTGATAGATCCTGGAAGAGACGGATCTCTGTGCCATTATGGCAAACTGGTGCAGTGATGCGCGCTCTCCTCAGAACCTCTTCTTTTAAATGGTAATCTACTATACAGCAGATTACATCTCTGGGCGGGTCATCAGTTTTTCCTTTTGGTCTTAGGGCACAGTGAATCTGTTCCGTAACCATTGGTACATCTTTAGGTCTTTTCAGTAGGGCATTAAAGATACCATTTACCTCAGCCTGCAGTTGTTCTTGTTCGATAAATTCAGTCAGGCCTCTCAGACGTATATTATGTCTTCTACCGCGATTATCCAAGTCTTCTAAATGGCGGTTTACCTCTTGTAGTTGTCTAGACTGTGGATCTAGGAGCAAGTGGGTTTTGCGAATAGCTACTGAATGTTGGGATGTAGTTTTCTCAACCACTTAAACCCTGCCTGTAAGCGATTGAATATCAATTCGCAGGTCAGCATGGGCCGCCGTCAAAGTATCTTTGATATCTGCCACAACTGAACAGAGGTCACTGAGGCTGGGTTGTTGGTGAGGTGTGAGAATTACATCTGCGCTTGCTGTTCCATTAAATGGAATAGAGTCGGCCTGATCATTTCCTATAGAAACAGCATTTGTTCTTTGGGTTTTCTGTGAGGTAAAAACAGGCTTCATATTACCCGACCAGGGGCGGGACATCTCCGATATATTTTGACCCTGTTGATCCGTTAAATCCCTTGGCGAACGAGAACGTGATGCCGAATAGTTTCTGGAAGAAGTTCCCATGGTTTTCAGAGTAAATTAATTCAAATAACCTCCGGTAAAGACAGATAATATTTCCTGTCAGCTGGAGCTCTCGAGTTAGGCAGCCATCTTCCTCAAGGTCAAGCCACACCCCTTCGAAATGTGTTACTTTTAATACAAATAGTAATTGATGATAGACAGGATAGTGATATCTGCATGGAATGCTATGTACGTTACTCTGCTGGATTCTCATATCGACCATGATCTGCTTTAATTGCAAATAGAAGAAGAGATAGCCAGTGATGGTGTCCCATGATCTAAATCTAGACATGTTTAATAAGTGTGATGAATCCTTTTTAACAGGCACATTAACAACAATTCCAATCTTATTTGTTTTGACCTAGAAATTCTATATAAAATGGTCCTTTCCCTCTTGGCACATGGTTTAAAGTGTAATGATCTATTGATCACCAAATGGAGTTTAAAAAAACAAACAAACAAACAAACAGCAGGCCCACAGCCTTGATATATAAAGGACTGCACTAGTTTATGTTTCCTTTAACCATACTGTACCAATTTATTTTGTTTTCCAGGGATGTATGTGTTCACTAGGGATGAGCTTTGAGTTTGAGTCAAACCCATGTTCGACTCGAACATCGCCTGTTCGGCTGTTTGCCGAATTTCGAACATTATGGGCCGTTCGCGCCAAATTCGTGTGGCGTGTCACGGCCCATAATTCACTGCGGCATTAAAGTGCATTGCTGGCTGATGATTGACCAAGCATGCACTATGACCCGCATGCTTTGGCCAATCACAACGCGCAAAAAACGGAGAGCCATAATTGGCCAATTATGTCTCAGGGGGTTTAGTACACGCCCCACACTATATAAGGCCGCCTCCGTGGCGGCCTTGTGTAGTGTGTTGCGGTGGTTAAAGAGAGAGGTTAAAGAGAGAGAGAGAGACAGTGTCATATTTTTTTTAGTTAGATAGAGCAGGCAGGCGAGTCAGTTAGCTGCAGTTACAGTGTGTAGAGGATATATGCATCCTAGGTGTTGTATATATATTTACTCACTGTATTTAGTTTAGCTAGATCCGTTCCTGTTATTCTCTATACTGACAGGAAGGCAGGTGATTGTGCGAGCTGCATTGTTTTACTTAGTGTACTGTGTCCTTTGCACAGCGTGTACCTGAATACAATTGGTGGTGTTCTCATACCAATACCACAGGCAGGGAGCTGCATTGATTTCATTTAGTGTATTGTGTCCTTTGCACAGCGTTCACCTAAAGGTACCTCAATACAATTAGTGGTGTTCTCATACTAAAACCATAGGCAGGGAGCTGCATTAATTTCATTTAGTGCACTTCTGTCCTTTGCACAGTGTGCACCTAAAAGGTACATGAATACAATTGGAGGTGTTCTCAAACTAATACCACAGGCAGGGAGCTTCAAATATTTTCAGTTAGTGTACTGTGTCCTCTGCACAGTGTGCACCTAAAACTAACTGAAGACAATTGCTGCTTTTCTCATACTAATACCACAGCAGGCAGTTGATTGTGCTAGCTGCAGTATAATCACTATAGATCTATATATACATCCCACCTTTGTGCAGTTACATCTCACTGCAGGCCATTAGAATGTCTGGAAGGCAAACAAGTAGAGGCAGACAGTCACGAGACAATAAAAGAGGGCAAGCAGGCTCTGTGAGTAGAGGCAACAGTGCTGGTCGTGGACACGGTGCAATCTCATCAGCACGTGGCTTGTCCTTTTCGGCAGCTGGCCTTGTTGAGCCGCAACATGCCCAAGACTTGGTAGAGTGAATGACCAAGCCGTCCTCATCCTCCTCATCCTCTCTCACCCAGACTCAGGGTACTTTGTTTGGCAAAGCAGCTGCCAAAGCGACCTCTTCCCTCAGCTCAATGGCATCAGTCACTCCTTCCCTAGCCCCACCATGTCCTCCTGAGGAGTCCCCCGAACTGTTTGACCACAGTGTTCCAGTGCTCCAGGAGGATGCCCAGCGTTTTGAAGGCTACGATGATGGTACCCAGCTAGAGGAAGGCAGTAACGTGAGCCCAGAGAGAGGGGGTGCCCAACAAGGACAGCAATCTGGCAGCCATGTTCCCCCAGCTGCAGCATACTCCCAGATTTGCTCCAGTGATGAGGAGGGAGGGGATGATGAGGTCACAGACTCCACGTGGGTGCCTGATAGGAGAGAGGAGGAGGAGGAGGAGGCACATCTCCAATGAGGCAGGATGCCCTCCAGGGGCTAGCTTAAGGGCAGCCAACCGACTGCATCATACCGCAGTGTTCCGCATGTTCAGGGCGCTGCTGTCTGAAGTGTATCTCGCATGGCCAAAACATGAGCCGCTTGGGCACCACGTGCTTGACCGATATGTCGACCTGCCATGCAGTCCATTGGCAAGCATACAAAAAAGACCCACACCAAAGAACAAAGCGGACCTCTCCTTGCTCCTCATCAGCTGGGATCTCCAACCCCACTAAACCTTCAGTCCTCTCTGAAACCTGCACTGAGAGGAATGAAGGTGTAGAATCAGGTGTGTCACAGCCAAGTACTTGTGGGCAATCTGATATTGGTACACCGACGTCAGATTGTACCAGGCAAATTTCCCTGCCCCAGCTGCTGCACCACCGAAAGAAGTTCGCTCCCAGCCATCCACATGCCCAGCGGTTGAATGCTAGCTTGGCTAAATTGCTAGCACTTCAACTGCTGCCTTTACAGTTGGTAGACTCTGCCCCCTTCCGTGAGTTTGTGGAATGTGCGGTTCCTCAGTGGCAGGTTCCCAAACGCCACTTTTTCTCACGGAAGGCGATTCCAGCTCTCTACCGGCATGTGGAAGGAAATGTCTTGGCCTCGCTGGACTGGGCGATCAGCGGTAAGGTGCATATTACCGCTAACTCATGGTCCAGCAGGCATGGACAGGGACGTTACCTATCTTTCACGGCGCATTGGGTGACTCTGCTGGCAGCTGGGAAGGATGCAGGACAAGGTGCAGTAGTGTTGGAGGTTGTTCCGCCACCACACCTCCAAAATGCTACTACTGGTGATTCTGACACACCTCTCTCCTCCACCCCCTCCTCTTCTTTCTCCATGGCCTCTTCCTGTGCTTTGTCCTCAGACGCAGCGGTGCTCCGTAGGCGTTCAAGGGGCTATGCAAGTATGCAGGCAAAAAGATGCCATGCGGTGCTTGAGCTGGTGTGCTTGGGGGACAGGACCCACACTGGGGCAGAGATTCTGTCAGCTCTGCAGGGGCAGGCTCAGAGGTGGTTGACGCCATGCCAGCTTAAGCCAGAAAATGTGGTTTGCGACAATGGCACAACCTCCTCTCCACCCTCCGACAGGGACTACTGACCCATGTGCCCTGTTTTGCTCACGTTCTTAACTTGGTGGTGCAGCAGTTCTTGGGCAGGTATCTGGGCTTACAGGATGTCCTGAAGCAGGCCAGGAAACTCCTGTGTGCATTTCTGCCGGTCATATAATGCCAGTGCTCGGCTGGCTGACCTCCAAAAGGAATGGTGAAACTCAACGTTGGCCATGCTGCAGCGGCTGCACACACAGCAGAGGGCCATCAATGAGTATCTGTGCCAATATGGCACCAGGACAGGGTCAGTGGAGCTTGTTTTTTTTTGCCACGCCAGGGGGTCATGATCAGGGATGCATGCACTGTCCTGTCACCATTTGAGGAGGCCACGAGGATGTTGAGCAGTGACAGTGCATGCATCAGTGACACTGTCCCTCTTGTCCACCTGTTGGAGCACACGTTGCGTGGAATAATGGACAGGGTACTTGAGGCAGAACAGAGTGTGGAAGAGGAGGACTTCCTTATCTCTCAAGGCCCCCTTTATCCAGAAAGTGTTCCTACTGGCCCGCCTATCACACAGGAAGAGGAGGAGGATTGTGTCAGCATGGAGGTGGAGCCTAGCACTCAGCAACAGCAGCAGTCTTCAAGGGATCAATTACAGTCCCAAGAAACCCATGGACTTGTACGTGGCTGGGAGGAGGTGGCTGGGAGGAGGTGGCTGCGGATCATGTCGTCCTGAGTGACCCAGAGGACTCCGGATCTAATGCCTCAGCAAACCTACGCTGCATCGCCTCCCTGATCCTACAAAGCCTGCGGAAGGATCCTCGTATTCGTGCAATCAAGGAGAGGGATCATTACTGGCTGGCAACCCTCCTTGATCCACTTTACAAGGGTAAGGTTGTGGACCTTATCTTGCCTTCGCAGAGGGAACAGAGGATGAAACATCAGAAAGGTCTGTGCAACGCATTCCCAGAGACTGGGAGGTTACAAATGGACAACGTGTTGCTGAGGTTTCAGTCAGTCAAAACTTTATACAGGTACTCTTTTCCCCTTTGGTGTGGCTAATACCCACATAGATATGGGGTTACACATTAAGTTTCCCAGCTGTCTGCGCTATGTGTCTATACATAGGTCTTACTGTTTCCCTTCTCTTCATACACTTCCGCCCTTTCTGTGCTGGCGATCTTGTCGCTGTCTTACATCACCGCGTATTACGCGGTGACGCCGGACACCGCTGTGACCGAGGGCGGCCCTTCCTTGCGAGTGCTCCTCTCTCTTCTTCCTTCTCTGCCGAAGGGTGACACAACACATCGGATCCCGCCCATCCTTCCACCCCCTTCCTTTGGCGCAAATTCCTTAGCTACTTTGTGATTGGCTGCTAGTGTACCTGTGGCCACATAAAAAGTTCAACTTTAATTCATTCACATTGCTGCACAGCCAGGATTCAGACGTATGCCGTGTTCACAGTCCTCAAGTTAAAATATACAGCCAATCTCCATATACCCCTATGTATTCCAAGTTGATGTCATTGTACTGAACTGGATTACATTTAATGCTATCTCTGTTGGTGGATATATATGTATTCTATATACATGTTTTACTTTAGAGAGATTGCTGCAGTCCTCACTCCATTTGGGCTCTCCCTGTGAGTTTTGGTCGGCTTTTTGAGGTCCTCTTCGGCATACCCTCCGCCTCTTTGTTGATACACCTGTATCTCCTCAAAGAGTTAATTCTGAGACCACTTGCCTGAAATCCTGTTTGCATCACATTTTGGCTGGGCTTTATATCACCTGGATGGTCCCTCCAGCTGGCTATGCTCCTCTGTCTTGAACGGAGACGAAATTATTAATTTGCATGACAACCACCTTGTGTGGGATGTAAGTATGTGTCCACATGCTTATATAAACATGCTTATACTATGTTTTATGCACCCTCTATGTCTGTGACAAACTTGTTCTTGACCATTTTATATGCTCTTTTGCTTTTTGATTAATTTTTTCATTCATTATTATTTATTATATTGTTTCTTTATTCTTTATTGTTTACTATTTTCATTATAATGTTTTGATATCTATGTGTGTATAAGTCACTTATGTATAGGAGATGTTCTCAAAAGAGAATATACAACGACACTATTTCATTTCATGATACA
Organism: Rana muscosa; assembly: GCA_029206835.1. Classification (NCBI taxonomy): domain Eukaryota; kingdom Metazoa; phylum Chordata; class Amphibia; order Anura; family Ranidae; genus Rana; species Rana muscosa. The sequence continues at coordinate 1,001,687,678 of CM055116.1, read as the reverse complement.
TTGTTACCATATATTGGTTCTTTTTCCTTTTAGAAATAATTTTGTCTGTATACCAATACAATAACCCTGAAGAAGGAAATTTAAAGGAAGCTGCTATGAATACAGCTACCAACATCCAAAACATGTTGGTTCTCTCTCGCTCAATTATGTTTTGACTTATCTGTCATAACTAAAGCGCGTGTGTATGTATTTGGTCTAACAGTATTGCATGCCAGTTTTTTGGTTTTAAACTTACTGTTTTGTATAATTATGTATAGCTCTGTACAATAAATATTTTTCTACTTTTTTATATTTGTGTTGGCAATCCATGTTATTTTCCAGTCCGTACCATCCCAGGGGCACTTTGCTCTAAATTTGTCAGTCAAAGAAGGAGCGGTGGAGAAGGTGGCCGTCTGACCGATGCGTTCAGACAATTTTTTAGTCCGCAGCCCCAAGGTATGATCGGTTCCAGCAACCATCGCCAGCGTCTGGTTTACATGGTGCAGGAATACCTAGGGGCAAGATCAGACTTGGACACCTTTCCCACCGAAAATCCTCTGGGTTACTGGGTCTTGAGGATGGATCACTGGCCAGAGCTTGCACAGTATGCAATTGAGCAACTGGCTTGTCCTGCATCCAGCGTTCTTTCGGAACGCACATTCAGTGCTGCTGGAGGCTTTGTAACCGATCACAGGGTGCGCCTGTCCACCGACTTGGTCGATCGACTGACCTTCATAAAAATGAATCAGTCTTGGATCACCACCAGCTTACCAAGCACCTGATGCTGATGTAACCAAATTTTTTTTTTTGAAATGTCAGATCCCTTCAAGACTGCCTATGCTGTTGCTGAGTGACTATCCTGTTATGCTGAGTGACTATCCTCTTCCTCTTCAATGATCATGCTGATAGCTTGTAAGAACATTTTTGGTTCTGGGCGCCGCCACCAGTGGCTAAGGCCCAATTTTTCAGCCCCTGTTTAACAGGGGCGTGCAATTACAATTTTTGATGCAATAATTTGCAGCAGGGCTCATTCCTGCGCTCCAACTAGAGTATCTGTGAGGGGTTGCAGTGTTGTGGCACCAGTGGGTAAGGCCCAATTTTTCAGCCCCTGTTTAACATGGGCGTGTATTTACAATTTTTGATGCAATACTTTGCAGCAGGGCTCATTCCTGCGCTCCAACTAGAGTATCTGTGAGGGGTTGCAGTGTTGTGGGACCAGCACCAGTGCCTAAGTCCCAATTTTTCAGCCCCTGTTTAACAAGCAAGCAGTTTTAAATGACTTTTTTTCCTTTAGAAATGTCATTTTGTGCAGGGACAGTTCTAAACACGGGAAACACGTGCCACTTCACAGGCATACTTTAGACTTTATACTTTAAAGGAATATTTCACTCTTTTTTTTCACTTTAAGCATCATTAAAATCACTGCTCCCGAAAAAACTGCCGTTTTTAAAACGTTTTTTTTGCATTGATACATGTCCCCTGGGGCAGCACCCGGGTCCCCAAACCCTTTTTAGGACAATAACTTGCATATTAGCTTTTAAAATTAGCACTTTGATTCCGAACGTTTGAGTCCCATAGACTTTAACGGGGTTCTTAACTTTCGGTCCGTTCGCAGGTTCTGTTGCTCATCCCTAGTCCTAATTTTTCTCATTTTTTAGTACTCTATAGGACCCAGCCCAATATCTTTCTCATGTGTTGCATCTAGCTTTCTCTGCTACAGTGGCTTTATCGGCTGACAGAGACATATGTGAGTGTGGGAGCCAGTTACAGGTACTATGACCCCACAATATGGGTCTTATTTATATATTATGCCTTATATATTACAACTCAATTTTTGCAACCTGTCGCTAAGTGATTTTTGTCGTTTTGGTTATTTACACAGATAGATTAGGTGCATTCGTGCACCACCGCCCTACTCCACGGGTTTCTCTTCTTGATATTTCAACAGAAACTCTTCCCCGGTTCTATCTTTATCATTAACTGTTTTCTACATATCTCGGTAGGTTATGTACATATTTCTCTCTATACTCTGTATACCCCCATTATCAGCAATATCTGTTTTTTTTAGTCCTGATTCCAACCTAACTCTCACTTCCTACATTCAGTGGTTTTCCGGATGTGGACTTTGTGATCCTCGTTGGAACAACTGCTATGCGCTGACTGATCTATATAATCTATACATCATTTTTTAGCCATTGTTGGGCCATTGCTTGATCCTATGGATGTGTGTCTGATGTAAGATATACTTCCATTAATTTTTCTTTCCCCCTTCTCTCCCCCCACCCCCCCCCCATTCCATTTTTTTTCTTTCTCCTCTTCCCTTTTCTTTCTTGTTTATTTACTTTCCTATTTTTCTCACCCCTCTTCTTCTCCTTTCCCTCTTTTTAATTTTGAGTCTTCCCTTCCCCTTTTGGTTCTTTTCCTTTTCCCCTTTCTCTCCTCTTTCCGTCCCTTTTTCCCTTTCTGTCTCTTTTCCTCCTCTTATCACCTTTGGTTGACTACATGATTTTCTGTTCTCTGTCTTTTACTGCAACACGCAGAATGCATTTTATCTAATTTGTATGTACTAATATGATATATGTGTCTTACCAGATGGTATTGCTCTGTACACTTGAAATAAACCCCCGAAGAAGGGCTTCATGCCAGAAACGTTTGGTCAGGTGCCACGAGCTACACCTACAGGCATTCACACTAAATATATATCCATCAATTGGTCTTGTAACATATGTATCAACAAGTTTTTATGATTACGTGTTAATTTAATAAAATATATTTTTGTACTCAATATTATTTGTTTGCCAGTCACATTTAAAGTCCCATATTTTCCCAGGGTTTTTTTTTCTTTCTTCCATTAAGGGATGTGGTGACTGTCAAACTCTTTCTGTGATTGGTGGGATATTCTTTCTCTATGTGAATTGGTAAGGGTACATTGTACCCCTATCATTTTACAAAGAAAGTGTAAAAAAATTGTAAAAAAAACACACAGACACAGTTGGGAAAGTCCTTTATTAAAAATAGATAAAATAAAAAACCCATTCCAGCAATGTAATCCAGTGTCCTGCGGTGATCCGATGTCCAGCGCTGCAGTCTCCACTCCACACGAAACGTAATTGGCTGAGCGGACCTGATGGGGAACTTCCTCCACAGTGTAATAAATGAATAGACCCCGCCCCTTCTCACGTTCCCCATCAGGTCCACTCAGCCAATGACGTAGGGGACGGGGTCACCTTCACTGGGTGTAAGGCTGAGCGGACCTGATGGGGAACGTGAGAAGGGACGGGTCTATTCATTTATTACACTGCGGAGGAAGTTCCCCATCAGGTCCGCTCAGCCAATGACGTAGGCGGGGTCTGAGGTACGAGGGGGCGGGGTCACCCGTGAGATCATAGGGGTAAACCCCAGCTTTCCCCACTTGCGGGGATTAGCCAATGATGTAGGCGGGATCCCGCCTACGTCATTGGCTGAGTTGACCTGATGGGGAACTTCCTCTGCAGTGTAATAAATGAATAGACCTGCCCCTTCTCACGTTCCCCATCAGGTCCGCTCAGCCTTTTAATTTGGCGTGGAGTTCCCCTTAATATCCATACCAGACCTAAAGGGCCTTGTAATGAGTTTAGGGGACCCCCACGCATTTTTTTTTTATCAATTACTTTTCTCTGTATTGCCGGGAGCCGACAATTCATTATAGCCGCGAGTGCTTTTAAATGACTTTTTTTTCCTTCAGAAATTACACTTTGTGCAGGGATAGTTCTAAGCACGGGAAACAAGCGCTGCTTTACAGGCATACTATACACCCCCCCAGGTTTGAAATGTAAAGGAATATTTCACTTTTATTGTTTCACTTTAAGCACTATTAAAATCACTGCTCCCGAAAAAACGTCAGTTTTTAAAACTTTTTTTGCATTGATACATGTCCCCTGGGGCAGGACCCGGGTCCTCAACCCCTTTTTAGGACAATAATTGCATATTAGCCTTGATAATTAGCACTTTTGATTTTGAATGTTCGAGTTCATTGTATTTAATAGGGTTCTAAAGTTCCCGCAAACTTAAGGTCTGTTCGCAGGTTCTGGTGCGAACCGAACGAGGGGGGGGGGGGTGTTCGGCTCATCTCTAGTCTTGAAATAATATTTTCAGTTAGAGGATCATATCCAAACTATGTCTTGTCCACCTGTACCCTCTGTCTGTCCCTCTATGGCTTCTGCCTCCGTTTTGTCTGCCACACCTGACCTGTTAGCAGTTTGCAGCAAAAAAACCATAACACCCCATGTCATTTATCCCAGAAGACTAAGTACATAATTTTAGCGTAGATTATTATTACCCCACTGAATGGTGGGGGGAATGGCTGTCACAATGGCACTCTGAATGCTACTATGTACACAATGACACTGATGTCATTGATAAGGTAAGCATTGCTCTCTACTTTATTGAGGACTTCTCACTAATGGAAAAGATATTGCATTTAACAGTCACTGTATAAGTATCATGTTCTGATATAAGAATGTTCATTTTATACAGATCAAATTTACAGTATGTGAAACAAAATTATCAAATGCTATTCTACATTCTGTGCTATAATATAATATTTTCCAAATAAAACCTCCTACTATAATAACTCCTACCATAGATAATACTCATGAGCAGAAATGTATTTCTCATCTTATTATATTGTTAACTGTCAGCTTAACTTAGTAGACACAATTTAATATAGAGATTGACACATCACAAACCAGGCTTTTGATATCTCACTACAAATACAAAGAACAATTTAGAATATAATATCCTTTACTAACTACAGAATAAAATAAAATATATAAAAAATAGATTTTGCACTGTACTGTAATCTAGTAAATTAACTAGTTAGCTTCAATAAATGCTAAATGAAAGCTGATACTAAACTGTGAAATACGAGTGTAATTTTTATTATCTGCTTGTTTTGTGTAAGGGATTTGTGTCTTATCATACAAAGTCACACTGATGGAAGTAGCTATAAACTGGCTGAGCATACGAGGCTAATGAAAAATGCATGAGTCACACATATGCTGCCAGGAGAAATTAGTGTATTATGTATGACCCTTTTTGTCTTTGTAAAGGAAGAAGATTTATCATTGTGGATGTTTATCATGGTTAAAGTGTCAGCTAATGAGGCAAAAGTCACATGAACAAACCCCAAAGGTTAACTATATGTTATCCTAAGTGCTCAGTTTGTCTGCCACTTTCTCTTTTCCAGTTTCAAACATATTTATTTGGTTTTGTTAAATAATAACACAAAGTCAGTAGAATTATTTCCATAAAATAAAATAACCCCTACTCTGTGCTAGTTTTAAAATTTAAAAAAACAAACAAAAAAAAATACAAAAAAATATATAAAAGCAATAAAAAATAAATATAAATGTATATACAGTATTCACACACATGTGTGTGTATATATATATATATAAATAAATAAAACAAATAAAATCTGCGCTTTGGCTAAAAAATGAAGCTAGTAACAGTGACCACAGCAGCCAGCACTAAAGGTTTTGATCATAGAACTACTAATAACAAATAGGCCAGTAGGAGAAAGTTGCAATATAAGCTCTGTGATGAACAGTCCTATTCAAAAACCGCCAACAATGATGGATGACAAGCAGGGATGAGCCGAACACCCCCCTGTTCGGTTCGCACCAGAACCTGCGAACAGACAAAATGTTCGTGTAAACTTTAGAACCCTATTAAATACAATGGACTCGAACGTTCGAAATCTAAAGTGTTAATTATAAAGGCTAATATACAAGTTATTGTCCTAAAAAGTGTTTGGGGACCGGGGTCCTGCCCCAGGGGACATGTATCAATGCAAAAAGAAGTTTTAAAAACGGCCGTTTTTTCGGGAGCAGTGATTTTAATAATGCTTAAAATGAAAAAATAAAAGTGAAATATTCCTTTAAATTTCGTACCTGGGGGGTGTGTATGATATGCATGTGAAGTGGCGCATGTTTCCCGTGCTTAGAACTGTCCCTGCAAAAAATGTCATTTTTGAAAGAAAAAAATGCATTTAAAACTGACTCACGGCTATTAATAAATTGTCGGCTCCCGGCAATACATACAAAAGTCATTGATAAAAAAATTAAAAAAAAGCGTGGGGGTTCCCCAGAATTCAATTACCAGGCCCTTCAGGTCTGGAATGGATATTAAGGGGAACCCCACCGCAAATTTAAAAAAAAATTGACGTGGGGTTCCCCCAAATATCCATTCCAGGCCCTTCAGATCTGGCATGGATTTTAAGGGGAACTCCACCCCAAATTTAAAAAAAAAATGGCGTGGAGTCCCCCTAAAAATTCATACCAGACCCCTTATCCGAACACGCAACCTGGCCGGCCGCAGGGGAAAAGGGGGGGACGAGAGAGCGGCCCCCCTCCCTCCTGAACCGTACCAAGCCACATGCCCTCAACATGGGGAGGATGTCCCCATGTTGATGGGGACAAGGGCCTCATCCCCACAACCCTTGCCCGGTGGTTGTGGGGGTCTGCGGGCGGGGGGCTTATCGGAATCTGGAAGACCCCTTTAACAAAGGGGACCCCCAGATCCCGGCCCCCCCCTATGTGAATTGGTAAGGGGTACATTGTACCCCTACCATTTCACGAAGAAAGCGTAAAAAAATGTTTAAATAAACACACAAACACCTTGAAAAAGTCCTTTATTAAAAAAAAAACAAAAAAAAAAACATTCCAGCGGTGAAATCCAGTGTCCCGCGGCGATCCCGATGTCCAGCGCTGTCCTTCATTGATTGTGCCTGAGCGGACCTGATGGGGAACTCCCTCTCAGTATTTTAAATGTATAGACCCGCCCCTTCTAAAGTTCCCCATCAGGTCCGCTCAGCGGACGAGATGCGGAACATGAGAAGGGGCGGGTCTATACATGTATTACCAAAGTGAGAGCAGTCCCCCATCAGGTCCGCCCCCTCGGTATGTCGGACCCGCCTACGTCATTGGCTTGAGAGGGGAACTTCCTTCACTGTGTAATTTAAATTTACATAGTGAAGGAAGTTCCCCGCTCAAGCCAATGACGTAGGCGGGTCCGACATACCGAGGGGGCGGACCTGATGGGGGACTGCTCTCACTTTGGTAATACATGTATAGACCCGCCCCTTCTCATGTTCCGCATCTGGTCCGCTGAGCGCACCTGATGGGGAACTTTAGAAGGGGCGGGTCTATACATTTAAAATACTGAGAGGGAGTTCCCCATCAGGTCCGCTCAGGCTCAACCAATGAAGGACAGCGCTGGACATCGGGATCGCCGCGGGACACTGGATTTCACCGCTGGAATGTTTTTTGTTTTTTTTTAAATAAAGGACTTTTTCAAGGTGTTTGTGTGTTTTTTTAAACATTTTTTTACGCTTCCTTCGTGAAATGGTAGGGGTACAATGTACCCCTTATCAATTCACATAGGGGGGGGCTGGGATCTGGGGGTCCCCTTTGTTAAAGGGGTCTTCCAGATTCCGATAAGCCCCCTGCCCGCAGACCCCCACAACCACCGGGCAAGGGTTGTGGGGATGAGGCCCTTGTCCCCATCAACATGGGGACATCCTCCCCATGTTGAGGGCATGTGGCTTGGTACGGTTCAGGAGGGAGGGGGGCCGCTCTCTCGTCCCCCCCCCCTCTTCCTCTGCGGCCGGCCAGGTTGCGTGCTCGGATAAGGGGTCTGGTATGGATTTTTAGGGGGACTCCACGCCATTTTTTTTTAAATTTGGGGTGGAGTTCCCCTTAAAATCCATGCCAGATCTGAAGGGCCTGGAATGGATATTTGGGGGAACCCCACGTTAATTTTTTTTTAAATTTGCGGCGGGGTTCCCCTTAATATCCATTCCAGACCTGAAGGGCCTGGTAATTGAATTCTGGGGAACCCCAACGCTTTTTTTTTTTTTTTTATCAATGACTTTTGTATGTATTGCCGGGAGCCGACAATTCATTAATAGCCGCGAGTCAGTTTTAAATGCATTTTTTTCTTTCAAAAATGACATTTTTTGCAGGGACAGTTCTAAGCACGGGAAACATGCGCCACTTCACATGCATATCATACACACCCCCCAGGTACGAAATTTAAAGGAATATTTCACTTTTATTTTTTCATTTTAAGCATTATTAAAATCACTGCTCCCGAAAAAACGGCCGTTTTTAAAACTTCTTTTTGCATTGATACATGTCCCCTGGGGCAGGACCCGGGTCCCCAAACACTTTTTAGGACAATAACTTGCATATAAGCCTTTATAATTAACACTTTAGATTTCTCCCATAGATTTTTCGAATTTGCCGCGAACACCCCAGTTTGTTCGCTGTTCGGCGAACGGGCGAACAGGCAATGTTCGAGTCGAACATGAGTTCGACTCGAACTCGAAGCTCATCCCTAATGACAAGTTGGTAAAGAAGTCCCAGCACCAGCAGTGTGAAAAGGGGTTGAATGCACATGTCCCTGCCAGTGTGTAGAGGCAATCCTGCTTACCAGAGGAAGTTGACTCAAATCATAAAGAGTCAGGGAACGCATATGTGATGAAGATGAGCATCCTTAACTGCATCACTCCAACTCCTGTCAGTTATGGAAAACACGATCCCAGCCCAGGAAGCACTTTCTCCAGGTAAGTGGATGTATATATGAATATACTGCAGCCTTTTTACCGCAAAAGATGTAAGGGCACCACAATAGTGTAATATTGCTTTAAAACCACTATTTTATTTAAAAAAATATATAGTACACTTACATTTCCATAAGAACATAACAGGCAAAGAATCCCATAAAAGGTTCATAAAAGGTTCATAAATTGTGGCGTGCTTACATCGTCCAGGTACTGCCTTACATGTTTCGCAATAGTATTGCGTCGTCAGAGGCATAGCGGGCAAACACAAGCACGTCCTAATATAAGTACCAGGAAATGACCCACCGGAAGTAGTCAGTTCGCTCTCAAACCGGAAGTGGCAACCCAGAAGTTGCACATCTAGTGGACATAATGTATACAACAACCAAATAACCCATACAGGTATATTTTCAGTTCATAAAAAGTACATAACATTATAATTCATTTAAAAGAGAAAGAGGATGAACAGGAAAAAAATACATATAACTATGTTCGGTAAATTATCAGCAGGAAATATATCCTTTGTTGCAAGAGTTATTCAACCATTGTTAGTAAAGCAATTGACATCCCACTCTATATTAATTCCAAATGGCGAATAACTCTTAAGGTCATATATCCAGCGGGTCTCTATTCTGGAGATTTCCCGCCGGATATTGCTACCCCTCCAATGTGGAGAAAATCTGTCAATACCCAAAATCAGTGTCCCCTTTGGGTTCTTTGCATGACAAAGTGTGTAATTGTCACGATCAGGCGTCGGGCTTGAAGACCAATTGCAATAGCAGTGGCAGGACAGGAATACAGGCAGTCACTTCTGGTAGATGACACAGGCTCACCTGAGGTGCGGAGTCTAAGTACTAGCTGGTTTTCCCCAGAGCTCCGGGTGGTGGAGTTGGATTTGGCTGCAAGCTAGTACCAGGTCGCAGTCCTCAAGTTTGCCCCACCAGGGTGTGAGCAAGCCGGGGTCCAATAGCGGATAAACAGACAAGGATGAAACAGCAACGTGGTCAAAGAACAGGCCGAGGGTCAAACACGGGTAGTTGCAGATTGGGATTAGGCAGTAGAGAAGTCCAGGAACAAGCCAAAGGTCAATCACGTGTGGTTGTAGGTACAGATGGCAACAGGAAAACAAACAGCAAGGCACTGGCAGGGAAGGCACAATAACCTGGCAAAGAGGAAGTGCTGAGACAAGGCTTATATAGGAAGTTCATGGGAGGAGCAAGGAGTTCAAGGTTCATCGGTAATCAAGACTCAAGGCAGGGTTGTCCATTGGATCAGATAGGTTTGTCCAGCAGATCAGGCAAGGAGCCATCCAGCATCCCAGATAGCTCAGTGGGAAGAGTAAATGCCAGACACCGACGAGGTCCCAGGTTCAAGCCTAGGTCCTGACAGTACTCCCCTCCTCTCAGGACGTCCTCTGGACGTCTTAGGGCTGGGTTTGTGAGGAAACCTCTGGTGGAATTCTCTTGTCAATTTAGGGGAGTGAACCTTAGCCATCTTTGGGCATCTTTTTCTTTAGAAGTTTCTGCTGGGGAGATTCTCCTTACTTGCAAAGCTTTTTCAAACATCTCCAGCGACTGCTTACGGATAAGGGTGCCATTCGAGGCATACATACAGTCAGGTGGTAGAACTTCTTTGGCAAGACAGGAATTTGTGATGGAGCCAGACTTTACGGAAGTGGTGACGGTATCAAGAACAGGTGTTTTCTTAGGATGTAGCGAAGGCGTCTCTGGAGCAGGAGGTGGTTCTTTGGCAGGACAGGGTGATGTTACTGCATTTACCACTGTGGAACGTGGGATGACTACTGGAACTGGTCTGTTGTCGGGAGGTTGCATAGTTGCCTCTAGGCCAGATGGTAGGAGTTTCACAGGGGTATTGGTTGCGGGTTCAAGAGGGGCACTGGTATCGTTGACCACCGTAGTCTGGGAACCTACTTGTGTCATTGAACATGGACAGGCCTTACGGCAACCTTGGCAGTTCACAGGCCGAACAGCAGCGATAGCAGAATGAATCCCAGTAGTACCCACTTGAAGAACCTTTGGCCGAGGTGGACGAGTTGGGCAGAGAGAGATTAAGTGCCCTCTTTCTCCACAATAGAAACAAAGGCCACAGCCTCTCCTCCGCTCTCTTTCAGCTTTAGACAGCGTGGTCTGGATGACCCCGATCTCCATAGGTTCCACATCTTCCAGGGTAGGTGTGTATATATCCACAGGAACATCAAGGCTTTGTGGTGTTAGGGCTTCATGGCTTGGCACGTACTGGGGTGGCTTGAAGTCATACCTGTACAGGGTATTCCTGTCCCTGGGTCCTCGAAGGCCAGATGAGCTAGGAGCAGACTTGGGAACCCTGGTTTTCTTGGAAACTGTACAGTGAGAATCCAGGGCTAATATAAAAGCTTCCCAGCTGTCCAAGACTGGGCTCCTTTCCTGTAATACCTGGTGAGCCCATGTTTTGATGGGTCCAGTGAGCAGGTTGATAGTAGCGAGAACCTTTATATAATCTGTGGCATAGGTCCTAGGCTTAAGAGCAAACAACAGCTCGCAATCCATCTTAAAGGATGAAAGAGATGCACGGCTACCGTCAAACCTCTCGGGCATCACAACAAATGGCTCAGGACAGGCTGGTTCCAGGCCTGGGCGTACTGTACCTTTCAGTAACAGAACTTCTTGCTGCAGGTCTGAGATTTGCTGTCTGACAGGAGTCAGAGCATCTGCTATAGCGGCCTTCATGTTTATGGCCAGGTTATTCTGTCACGATCAGGCGTCGGGCTTGAAGACCAATTGCAATAGCAGTGGCAGGACAGGAATACAGGCAGTCACTTCTGGTAGATGACACAGGCTCACCTGAGGTGCGGAGTCTAAGTACTAGCTGGTTTTCCCCAGAGCTCCGGGTGGTGGAGTTGGATTTGGCTGCAAGCTAGTACCAGGTCGCAGTCCTCAAGTTTGCCCCACCAGGGTGTGAGCAAGCCGGGGTCCAATAGCGGATAAACAGACAAGGATGAAACAGCAACGTGGTCAAAGAACAGGCCGAGGGTCAAACACGGGTAGTTGCAGATTGGGATCAGGCAGTAGAGAAGTCCAGGAACAAGCCAAAGGTCAATCACGTGTGGTTGTAGGTACAGATGGCAACAGGAAAACAAACAGCAAGGCACTGGCAGGGAAGGCACAATAACCTGGCAAAGAGGAAGTGCTGAGACAAGGCTTATATAGGAAGTTCATGGGAGGAGCAAGGAGTTCAAGGTTCATCGGTAATCAAGACTCAAGGCAGGGTTGTCCATTGGATCAGATAGGTTTGTCCAGCAGATGAGGCAAGGAGCCATCCAGCATCCCAGATAGCTCAGTGGGAAGAGTAAATGCCAGACACCGACGAGGTCCCAGGTTCAAGCCCAGGTCCTGACAGTAATGCTTGGAAACACTGTGTTTAGGGAATATATTGCCTAAATATTCATTGACTCTAATTTGCATAGTTCTAATTGTCCGGCCCACATATTGCAGGCCACATGGGCACTGTAAGAGATAGATATTTTTTGAAGAGCAGGTAATGAATGATTTGATGTCATATGTTCTGGAGGTTACCACAGAGCGAAAATTGCATACCCTTCTCTCTCTTAAAGCCTTCATGCTGCACACAGCACATTTCCTACAGGGGAAAAAAACATTTAAGTTTTGAAAAAAAAATTACTTTTTTAGGATTGTCAACATTAGGGGCCACATATAGCCGTAAACATTGTACTCCTCAGTATACAACCTGAGGTTTATCTCCTAGTCTAGGGCCCAACAGGTTATTACTTTTAAAGGACCTTCCAATGACGGGCAATTATTTGTTTAATGTCTCGATGTTGATTGGAGTAAGTAGTAATAAAATAAAAACCGGTTTGATTCAAATCCTTCTCGATTCTCGGCTTGTCCTTTAACAGCTGTGTTCTATCTAGACTAGCAATCTCAGAAATAACACTATCCAGCTCAATAGGATTATAGCCTCCATCAATAAATCTAGTTCACAACGTGGATGCCAGTTGATGATAACATTCAGGATGGTGCAATTCCGACGTACTCTGAGGAGCTGGCTCTTAGGGACAGACTTGAGCCCAGGAGGATGATGGCAACTGCCCTGGCTGATAAAGCTATTACGGTCCGTCTCCTTAAAGGAGGTGGTAGTAATCAAAGCACCATCCCTGACCTCCACGTTGATATCCAGAAAGTGAATATTTTCTTTGCTGGCTTGTTGTAGGACAATACCCTCATTCAGGTAGTCAATGTAGTTGTTCAGGGACTGCATGTCACCCTCCCAGAGTAGGAGGATGTCGTCAATATACCTCCGCTATAGGAGGAGCTCAGACCTCCGATTAGTATAGACGACATCCTCCTCCCTCTTGGCCATGAACAAATTTGCCATGCTTGGCGCAAACTTTGCGCCCATGGTGACTCCCCTACTCTGCAAGTAGAAGGAGCCGCCAAACCAAAAGTAAGTGTGGTTCATGGCAAAAGTCAGAAGCTTCAGAATGAAATCACGCTGTATGGGTAACAAGCTGATATCTCACCTCAAAAAAGGAGACCACAGCCTCAAACCCATCCCCATGAGATATGATAGTGTGCAGAGGGGACACATTGGCCAGAATGTACCCCTCCTTCCACTGGATACCACCAAGAAGGTTTAAAACCTGAGTGGAGTGCTTCAAGAAGGACAGAGTTTGAACTACCAGAGGTTGTAGAAAACCATCAATGTATCTACCTATCCTGGAGGTCACAGAATCTATCCCACTAATAAACAGCCTATCGGGGGGATTAGCCGGATCCTTGTGGACTTTTGGTAGGTAGTTTCATCACTGGGACACGTGGATCCATGGGGACCAAATGGTCCTTCTCCTTCTTAGAAAAAAACTTTTTTTGGAAACCCTTGTCTAATAATCTGACAAGCTCTTTTTTATATTCAATAGTGGGATTGGATGGTAAAGAAATATAAGTCTCATGATCCGACAATATCCTTTCCATCTCCAAAAAATAGGAAGATTTCTTCAGAACAACAACAGCTATTATTATTATTAATTTTTTTCGCTCATTCATCCATTTTTGAAGGAAGACCTAATTGTGATGCTCAGCAACTTTAAGGAGGGTACACGATTAATGTTATACCTTGCATGTCCAGATATATGAGCTTATCTGGTCTGCCTTCCGACCCTACTCCTGTATGCTGCTGCTGGACACAGATCCGGATAGTGATCAACAGTACAGGCTTATCCAAACTTGCCTTTCGGTAAGCGCGCAATTCATGGGGTGGAGGTGCGCGTTTGCTGTTGCGCTTTTGCTGGTGGTGTCCTTATCGAGAGTTCACTCTTTCTACATCTATCAATCAGTGGTGTTTTTCAATTAAGCCTTGTACACACGGCCGGTTTCCCCCTCATAAAAAAAGGCAGTTTTCCCGACGGGATTCCTGTCAAGCTTGACGGGATTCCTGACAAACTTTTCTTGTGTACAGACTGTCATACAAAATCCCGCTGGTCCAAAGCGCGGTGACGTACAACACGTACAACGGCACTATAAAAGGGGAAGTTCAAATCCAATGGCGCCACCCTTTGGGTGGCTTTTGCCGATCTCGTGTTATCGCGTGTTAGTAAAAGTTTGGTGAGAGACGATTCGCACTTTTCAGTCTTCGTGCTTTCAGTTCGTTTTCTGCGGTTCAGTTTGTGCTTGTGGGTTCATATCTTGTCTTTCAGGGCGTGTAGTCAGGTCGTATCTGTTTTTCTGTGTTCTTGTCCGCTCGTGTCTGATTTTCAGGTCGTTCTTCATAGGCCTTGCTGTTCTTCAGTGCGTTCTGTTATAGTTCGTTCTGACCAGCCGACCGTTATTTAGCCAGGTTGCCGGGACGTACTTGTCGTAGAATTTGTGCTGTGCATAGGCTTGGTGTTGGTCTTCTTATCTTGGACCAAGACCAGTCCATGAACAGGGTGAGGAGGAGTTCATGGACCAAGAATTGGTTTCTCCAGCGGGACCAATTCTGTCACATGCCTCTGCCGTGGGAGATCCAGGAGAATAATCCTGATGACTACAGGAATTTTCTCTGGATGACGGACCCTGTTTTTCAGCATCTCTTGGTTTTGGTGTCCCCCTATATCATGAGGTAGGACACCGTCATGCGGGAAGCCATCACTGCTGAGCAGAGGCTAGTTGCCACGTTGCGATATCTGGTGACTGGGAGTAGCCTGCAGGACCTCAAGTTCTCAACAGGCATCTCCCCCCAGGCTCAGGGGCTCATTATCCCAGAAACCTGTTCTGCCATAATTCAAGTTCTGCAGAAGGACTATATTAAAAGGTACTCTTTCTCCTTTAACATCACATTCTATGTATTTAATGCTTGCTAATGTATTGTATTTCTTACATCCTTCCCTAATTACCATGATTGTAATATGCTGTGAATCTCCTCTTTGTCCTCATGCATGCTACAAGCTTTTAATGTTTCTTTTTTGGCCTACATGCATATTTCTCTTCATGCTATCCTTGGCCCATACACACCTAGCCTAGTCACTTCCCAATGTATTTTGTCAGCTCTATTGTAGTCCTCCCCCCTAAAATGTCTACAAATTAATTTTTTCACATTAAATTCAGACAGAGTGGTAGAGGTTTCGTTTTGGGGGTCCCAAACTCATCTAGCCCCCCCCCGCAAATATTTCCAATGGGACATCAGAGGGGGTGAGGAATCTGATAAGTGGGCCTTATATTTTTGCCTTTAAATACGCCTTAAAATAAATGTTATACTGATGTTGGCTAAGAATGTTTTTATATAATCTGCCTGCAATGCTATGTGCAAAAGTACTAAATTTATTATTTTCTTGTTTGACTCCACAGCTTCCTTCCACGCCACAGGAATGGCAGAATGTGGCATCCCAGTTTCCCCAGCGGTGAGACTTTCCCAACTGCGGAGGGGCAATAGATGGGAAGCGTGTCCGCATCGTGTCACCACTCCATTCGGGGTCTTATTACTTCAATTACAAGGGGTTTAATAGCATTGTGTTGATGGCGGCGTTGTCAGCACAGTATGAATTCCTCTATGTGGATGTGAGGAAGAATGGCAGGATGTCGGATGGGGGAGTCTTCAGCCATACGGAGTTTGCCCTACGTCTCCAGAGTGATGACCTTGCATTGCCACCGGATGCAGAGAATGTGGAAGGACTCCCCTTCATGTTTCTGGCTGATGAAGCCTTTGGTCTGGGCCCACATCTCATGAGGCCATTTCCCCAGAGGACCCTCACCCCGGAGAGGAGGGTTTTCAACTACCGGCTGGCCAGAGCCCAAAGAGCTGTGGAGAATGCCTTCGGGATAATGGTCAGCCCGTTCCACCTGTTTCTCACTTCAATCCACATGGCGGAGTATAAATTAAACCACATTATATTTTGCTGCTGCATCCTGCACAATTCTTTGAGAAAAAAATTCTCCAAATTATCTGGCCACCGTTGGGCCTGAGGCCGGTCTTTCTGCAGAGAATACCCTGCCGGGCCTAGAATCTGGCCGCCCTGGCTTGCCCCCTCAAAGCGCCCCTGAAGTTCGCCAGCAATATGTTGAATATTTCACGGGTAGGGGGGCCATTCCTATGCCAGCCAATGTTTAAATCCATTTTTTACAAATAATAAAAAAATCTGCTTAAATTTGTTTCTTAATGTATTGCTTGTGTTTCTTTTAGCTGTCTCCTAGTTTCTCTCAGTGCATTTGTAGTGGCAAGTAGATTTTCCTTTAGTAAATAACAACCATTTTACTGGAAACACAAAAAATAAACACCAAAAAGGTTATAGCGGATTTGATAAAGAAGCCACGCACTGTTTTCAAAATTTTTACTCTGTGCACATTCACATGGTCTTGATAAAATTTAGGGGTACAAAAGATCAAATTTAATTATTATTTTTTTGGGCCATAAACAGGCATGTTTCTTTAATCAGAAAACACACAACTCTTATTAACGTACAAACTTCAACATTGAAAACCTCTAGGCAATATCATACATTATAATATATGTCAAAAATGTGTGGATCTTCCCTTCAGAAGATGGGGTGTTATCACCCCTGAACAAGCCAAATTTTGAGGATGCACACAATTTGGGATGTAAAATGGGTATTTTCCTCCTGGTCCCATGCCTAATGTCAACATTAGCTATCTGCCATCATGGGGGATCAATGGACGTGTTTTGGGGGTGCAACCCCTTCTTCCTCTCACCTACTTGAGTTGCAAGGAAGGGGTTGCACCCACAAAACACGTACATTGATATCCCGTGATGGCAGATAGCACATGTTGACACACTGTGTGCATCTTTAAAATTTGGCTTGTTGAATAAAGTGCTAAAACATTTTAGAAAAGCGCAAAAATATAAAAAGGGGTGTTTTTGTTTCATTCTATTTGCCCCTTAACCACTTAAGCCCCGGACCATTTTGGCTGGTTAATCCCCCTGGCGGTATTCCTGAGTCTGGCTCGGGGTTAAATTTCAGCACCAAAAGCGGGATTGCATCGCAGTAATCCAGGCAGAGTTACTTACCTTGTCCCCTGGATCCTGCGATGCCTCCCCGCTGTGTGATCGAGCCGTCTCCTCGCTCAATTCAAACAGTGCCCGAGCTCCTTTCCCTGTGACGTTACGACGCACGGGGACGGAGATCGGCGCCAAATTCAAAAAAGTTAAAACACAGTACACATACAGTATACTGTAATCTTACAGATTACAGTACTGTATAAAAAAATTACACACCCCTTTTGTCCCTAGTGGTCTGCCCAGTGTCCTGCATGCACTTTTATATAATAAAAACTGTTCTTTCTGCCTGGAATTTGGAGATTGTCCATAGCAACCAAAAAGTGTCCCTTTACGTCAAAAGTGGTTTTAGACCAGCTAGAAAACAGCGATAATAAATTAGAATCACTCGCAGAATTGAGCGATTTGTGGGGAAATTCGTCATCAAACACTGAAAAACACTTTTATTATTATTATATTATTTGTTATAATTATTTTATAGTTATTTATTATATTATATTATAATTAGATTTTTTTTTTTTTTACTTTATCATACATGGGATGTCTACTAGACTCTTGTTTGGACAGATTTAAGTGAGTTATTCCTAAGAATTACAGGCCTATAATATAAAATGCCAAATTTCCATGCAAAATAATGGTACTGATTTCAGCACCTAAAATCTGACAGAATCATACCGCCAGGCAGGTTAAGGACCAGGCCACTTTTTGCGATTTGGCACTGGGTCGCTTTAACTGACAATTTCGCAATTTTTTCCCACAAATAGAGCTTTCTTTTAGTGGTATTTGATCACCTCTGTGGTTTTTATTTTTTGCGCTATAAACAAAAATAGAGCGACAATAAAAAAAAAAATGCAATATTTTTTACTTTTTGCTATAATAAATATCCCCTAAAAATATATAAAAAAAAACGTTTTTTTCCTCAGTTTAGGCCGATATGTATTCTTCTACATATTTTTGTTAAAAAATAAAAAATCGCAATAAGCGTTTGATTGGTTTGTGCGAAAGTTATAGCGTCTACAAAATAGGGGATAGTTTTATGATATTTTTATTAATATTTTTTTTTTACTAGTTATGGCGGTGATCAGCGATTTTTATCATGACTGTGACATTATGGCGGACACATTAGGCACTTTTGACACTATTTTGGGGCCATTGTCATTTTTACAGCGAAAAATGCTATAAAAATGCACTGATTACTGTGAAAATGACACTGGCAGTGAAGGGGTTAACCTGTAGGAGGCGCTGAAGGGGTTCAGTGTTTTCTAGGGAGTGATTACTACTGTTAGGGGGCGTGGCTTGCCGGGTGACATCACTGATCGTCGTTCCCTATGACAGGGAACAGACGATCAGTGGCAGTCACACTAGGAAGAATGGGGAAAGGTTTGTTTACACTTACCTCTCCCCCTTCTTCAGCTCTGTGACCCGATGGGGTTCTCTCTGAGGTGTGGGGTTCCTGTGCTCCTCAGAGTGGTGTCCTCCCAGTCTTCTCTCCCCTATGAGAATTAATAAAAAGGTATACTTAGCACACAGATATTTGAGGGCAAAAATAGGAATATGATACATTGCTTGGAAGTGGGGTACAATTGTCTGTTTGGGCAGAGTTCCAAGCTGAAGACATCACTTCCCTAATCTTGACTACTTTCCTTTTTTGGACAAGTTTCACACCCCAAGTATCCACTGGAGCACCTGTGTGGAACATCCTAAAAAGGTTGTTCTGGTGTCCCACACTAGTGCTCCAGAGTGCAGATGTGTAAACAGCTGCTGAGTGTCCTCTTCTTTACACTGATTCAAGTTTGCATTTCATTCTAGTTCCAAACACATCATCTAGACAACAATGTAATAACATTTTTGGAATACAAACAGGCATGTCAAAAATTATTTTACCCTGTGTATCTTCCAAAAACATTGTATGTAGTGGGTGAACGATGTGTCTATAACGAACGATTACTGTGCCCACTAACCTGAAAGTTTACTTTTTCAAATGTCCAATAGTAAACAAACAAAAAAAAGGAGCAACATGCAAGTTCAGATAATAAAATTATAGCAACCCAGGAGAAGTACTTACTTTTTTGAAGCATTCTCTTGATACTCCTATACTGCTCCGGCTCCCTCAGTTTGAGGTCAGCTTTCTAAGCTGCTCTTTAGATCTTCGTACCCCAAAATTCTTCTGCAGAGTTTTAACTACTGTTTTCATTATTTTGGCCTTCCTTAGATTAGGGTGAGTATACGGCCCATGCTTGCCATCATAATCCGCCTTTTTCAATATGTCCACCATCTCCGCCATCTCCGCGATGGACATATTAGATGCCTTGTATCTCCTCCTTGATCGTGACGTTTCACGCTCCGGGCTTGTCTCGTCGTTAGAGGAATTAGCAGACACCTGCTGTGACTCCGCCATGTTGTCTCCCACTGCGCGCCGAAAGAGAAGGGGCGGGGAATATTCGAGAAAGAACGTCATGGGCGGGCGACGTGTGCGGAGTTTCACACAAGCATAGTGTATATAAAGCTAACACGCATGTGTCGTAACTATGTTCTGTGTGTGGAGATAGGAGTAAAAGTGACGAACGTCAGACCGAAGGTATGATTTAAACTTGGGACATCAGTGGCCTATACTGCATAGAGATTGTGGCCTATATGGGGATAAAGATTACTGTAGTTTAGACTGACATTAGTATTTTTGTCTTGTGTTTTGTCTTGCAGAAAGAATGAATGCTTTCAAAGATAAAGATTTCTCTATAGAGTTCATTGACAAATAAAGGGAGCTGACAATATGTTGCTGATATAGGATACAAACGCCCTGAGTAACCTCTATCACTGCTGCGCCAAAGAATAAACAATAAAATAAAAAATAAAAATAACTAAAGCTGTCGCTTAATGTGTACATTTTGAAAGCAGAAAAATCTTAACCCAAAACACCTAAATGAGATAAGACAATAGCAGCGCTACAAAATGGTGCTAAAAATATAATAAACAATAACATATAAACTCAATAACACCATGTGATAAGTGAAATAAAGTCCATAATGTGATGAAACTGATAGAGAAAATATTGATGAAAAATATCTTGATTCTGTGTACCTTCCACCACACCACCGTGCTGTGAAACCTCCCCTCTGAAAAACGCACTCACCAAATAGATTTGCCTTTCACTCTTGTGTTAGGCTGAATCGCTTGTGTATTATCCCATGAATGGAAATACGACTCTCTGCTGGATTACCGTGATTACCGTGATGATTCTCAGATTTTCACATGAAAACAAAAAGAAGTGCTCCAATAGTGTAAAATTGTATCACCAGTTTAATAAAAAAAAAAACACAATCACACTTCATTCATTGAACTCACATGTGAACCATTAAAAACCAGCATTAAAAAATCCACAGCAAACACCAAATGTTAAATTGGCTTTGCAGTGCTAAGCGGCCACGGCGGGCCTGAGGTGTGTGCTTGATGGAAATAAGCTCACCACACTCCAAATTCCTGACTTCCAGTAGCGGTAAGTGATCTTAAACAGCAGCGGCGTCTCTAGTCAGTGAAGCTGTAGCCACGTTCCCGACATGTTTCGCAAAAATGCTTAATCATGGGCTTGGTACTGAGCTCTCCCTCACTTCCTTTATAGGATCACTATGCTAATCACATGAGTGATCATCCCATCACTATGCTAATCACGTGAGTGATCATCCCACACATGCGCACACATCATGTCCCCATGGATGCAAAGCACAGCATTCAGCAAAATTTAAATGGAAAAGAGCTGTCAAGCATGAACACGCTTTATCGCAACAGCCCCACATCTCTATGTAACAACATATTTTGCAGATGACTGACACAGTGAATGCATAGATTATCTAAAATAAATGAATTAAGCAAAAAAAACGAGAACCTTGCATACAATAATGTTAAAAACAGCACATTTCATACTACTGGATGAAAACGATAAAATGTATTCAGCACATCTCAAACAATCCTCAACTTTTACCACCCCTATCATAACGGTGTTGATACCCAACATTGCAAAAAGAGGAAAGAAAATAAAAATAAACTAATTATATATGTAAAAATATGACATAGTATAATTATCTAAATTGCTAGAAACATCACACTGCTTCATATCAACCCAAACGGTGCTATCATACCCTCGGGGAAAATGAGTGCAATGCAATATAAATCACACCGCATCATGTCAACCCAAATGATACTATCATATTCTCAGGGGTAACACGCACAGTGCAATGTCATACCAATAATCCCATACGCAGGGGAACCCCCACGCACATCATGCATGCATGAAAGTCGCATGAAGGTCGCACTGCATGAAATAGCCATAGATGCATGCAACCCCAACACGCATTAATCATGCATGCACGAAGGTCGCACTGCATGAGAATAGCCACAGATGCATGCAACCCCCACATGCATTAATCATGCATGCCTAAAAGTCGCATGAAGGTCGCACTGCATGAGAATAGCCATAGATGACAATTTTTTTTTTTTAAACATTTAAAAATAAGAATAAAAATGTAGATAACACCCAATTAGAGATAACGAGCACCAAAGAATGCTGACTCAACTGCACTGGTTCAATGTGGTCAATACAGTGCACACAATCCCCAATCAGGGTGAGAAAATAAATGACATTGAATAGATGGATTATCATGAGGTGCAAATGAAACAAATTCCCTGCATATAACATGAGGTCAAAAACCAATATCATAATTATATATACAAATAAATAGACCGGGTTTGTGGGGTCATCCCACCAAATGTGGAAAGACTCCAAAAACAGAGAAGCTTTTGTAATAACCGAGAAAGAGGGGGATTAACAACTCTTCAAAAATTATTAATGAAGCAGTTGAAATCTACTTCAATGTTTAACCCTCTGGGCGATAGACATTTTAAAAGAAATATCCAACGGGTTTCCCTCTGAGACAGATCCCTCACCCTATTGGCACCTCTCCAAGACGGGTGAATGATGTCAATTCCGCAGAACTGAATAACAGAGGGGTCTTGATTATGCTTTTCCCTAAAATGAAGTAATATACTGTGGTAACGGAAACCCTTCCTAATGTTGGCCAGATGTTCTGCAATTCGCACTTTTAGCAACCTTTTAGTTCTCCCTACTTATAGAAACCCACATGGGCACCACATGAGGTAGACAACATGAGAGGAATTACAGGTGATAAAATCCTTGATGTCAAATGATTCACCATCCCTGTTGCAGATTGTAGTTTTGCCCCTATTGCTGATTTTTACTGTTCTGCAACATATGCATTTTCTGCAACAAATAAAAGCCTTTTAGATCAAATTGTTGCCGAACCGGTGGATCCAGGATTTTCTTAACTATTTGATCTCCAAATTTAGGGGCTCATCTGTAAATTAACCTAGGCTGCTTAGGTATCATGTCCCCCAAGTGTCTATCCCTGCACAGTATATACCAATGTTTCCTATAGATCTCCAACATCTTTATACTGGCACTGGTAATTGGATATAAAATCCAATTGGTGCTGGTTCGAGGACTCCTGGACATCACACTTCTTCTTTAGGCATGTTTCTCTTGGGACTTGTGCTACCTCCTGGATGATTTTGTCAAGAGAAGCAGGGGTCTCAAACCGGCTGCCCCCCAGCCCCCGCGAAACCACAAGTCCCATCATGCCCCCACCCGCGGGAGCCATACTTGTAACAGTCAGCCTTGCAATGCCTCATGGGACCCGCAGCCCCGCAACAGCCGGAGGGCCACCAGCCCGAGACCCCCGCTCCATAGCCAAGGGTGGTTACATCTTGGCCTCAAAGTCTGCAGTTGCCATGGCACTGCACATGTGATCAGCTATGTCACCTTCCATTTGAAAAGTTTTTTTTTTATATATATATTTTTTATATATATTCTTTATTTTTTCCAAGTTTTGTCATTCACAAAGAAAGAAGCAACAAGCAAAACATTTCCCCCTCTACTGGGGATAAATATAAATATTGACAAAATTTATTTCAAACCTCCCCAATTCCCCAAACTCATTCCCCAGCTCCACTCCCCTCCTCCCTCTCTCTTTTCCCCGCTTCCGAGTACGAAGAGGAGAGAGGCGGGGGGGAGAAAAAAAAACAAAAACAATTTCCAGAAATATCTAAGAGGAGAGAGGGAGATGGCAAGACTATCAAATACACAGCACAGGGTACACATCTCCTTTAAGTAGTCCATATATATACCGTATTTATCGGCGTATAACACGCACTTTTTTCCCCTTAAAATTAGGGGAAAATCGTGGGTGTGTGTTATACGCCGATCCTCCGCCGATCCCTTCGCTGAAACGAGCGAGAGGAGCCGAGATACACGAAGCCAAAGTACACTCGGCTTTACTCGGCTCCTCTCGCAGTCCCGCCCATCTCTGACTGCGCCGCTGACATACAGAAAGCCGAGTGTACTTCGGCTAGTCTCGGCTCCTCTCGCAGTCCCGCCCCTGACTGTGAGCAGAGCCGAGTCTTGTCGAAGTACACTCGGCTTTCTGTATGTCAGCGGCGCAGTCAGTGGAGGTGGGCGGGACTGCGAGAGGAGCCGAGTCTAGCCGAAGCTCCTCTCCACACAGAAATCGGCGCTAATTTTAAAAATCGCAGAGACTGGCAAGGCTGCAAAGGCACTGGGCAAGGCTGCAAAGGCACTGAGCAAGGCTGCAAAGGCACTGGGCAAGGCTGCAAAGGCACTGGGCAAGGCTGCAGATGGACACTGGGCAAGGCTGCAATGATGGACACTGGGCAAGGCTGCAATGATGGACACTGGGCAAGGCTGCAATGATGGACACTGGGCAAGGCTGCAGATGGACACTGGGCAAGGCTGCAGATGGACACTGGGCAAGGCTGCATTTAAATGTAAGTTTTTTTCCTTGAATTTCCCTCCTAAAAGTTTTTTTCCTTAAAATTCCCTCCTAAACTTGGGGTGCGTGTTATATGCCGGAGCGTGTTATACGCCGATAAATACGGTAATATATAAACTTCCCATTAAATACTCCTCATTCTACTGTTCTTCCTCCAGTAATCTCTTGCCCTTTTCCGAATTCCTATAGAGATTCCACCTACTCCAAGTTTGTTCATATTGGACTTTCTTGTTCTTGGCTGAGAGAACCAAGTCCTCCATGGCCTCTGTCTCTCTAATCCTATTTAACCATTCTAAAACTGATGGAGGTTTAGTATCTCTCCAATGCAACGGAATCCCTGCTTTAGCAGCGTTAATCATATGACACAGTAGTGATCTTTTATAAGTCTGAACAGGTGTCTGTGAGCAGTGGAGAAGAAAGAGTGCAGGGTCTTGTATAATTCTTTGGATCTCCGTCCAGTATGATCTTATTATTTTACATGACGAAAATATATGTAATAGTGATCCTCTTTCCTCCCCACATCTCCAAAACCTGTCCGAGTTTTCTTTATGAAGTCGTACTGGGGTATAATACCACTGCGTCAGAATTTTGTAATTAGATTCCTGGATCCGCGTACAGACTGAGGAGTTCAATGTCAGATAGATAATCTGTTTACGTTGGAGTGGGGTAAAAATCCTATTTAGATCCTTCTTCCATTTACTAATGTACGAAATCTCAAAATTATCTGGGGGTTTATTTAGCAATCTATACATCTTAGAGATCCCCTGAGAGAGTGGTTCCTTATCATCGCAGTATGATTCAAAGGCCGTTAATTGTCGTTGAAAATGTATAGGGGGACCCAGGGATCTCATGAAATGATTAATTTGTAATGCTTGCCAAAAGTTTATTTCAAATATTCCCCCCTACCTGAGTCAAAATTTTAACAGTTGGCCAATTTTCCGAAATAAGAAAATGTGTGGCCTGGTATAGGCCCTTTTCTTTTAGATTTTGAAATGCTCCTCTTTTCATGCCTGGGTTGAAACTAGGATTTCCCAGAATGGGAAAGAAGGGTGATTGTTTTGGAGAAAATTTCACATTTTGGCAGATCTTTACTGTAACCCGTAAAGTTGTGCATATTGTAGGATGTTTCCTGAGTGAGATCGGTAGTACTGAGTAACACCAAGGCGCTCTGCATAGGGGAACCCTTGGTATATTTCTAATCCAGGACGGGTGATGTCCACTTCTGATGGACAAGTAGCTATTCCGGTCCGTTGGTTTGAAGTACACTTTGGTGATTAACCTATTCATCTCTTTTTCAATGGTTACATCGAGGAAGTTTATGCTTGTGTCACTTATCAGATAGTCCAATTTGATATTTTTTATGGTTCTGATTCAAGCCACTCAGAAATCTCTCGGCTTATTCTAGTGTGCCCTCCCAAATAAACAAGAGGTCATCTATGAATCTCCGATCGAACCTCAGTTGCAGACATTGTTTACTGAAAACATATCTGTCCTCCCATTCTGCCATGAACATGTTGGCTAGGCTGGGAGCATATTTAGCTCCCATAGCCACGCCAACCTGTTGAGAGAAGAATTGATCATTCCACCAGAAGTAGTTATGCGACATGCAGTACTCTAAAGCATGCCCCAAAAACGTCTTCTGTATATGTGGGATGTTATCTCTCTTACTAAGTGCCCAATTGAGTGCTAAAGCTGCATCCTCATGCTGGATGATGGTGTATAGTGATTACATGTCAGCTGTAATCAGATATGATTCATTGATGGAACTTAACTCAATCTTCTCCAGCATCAGTAATAAATCTGTAGTGTCCTTCAGATGCGCTTTAGTTTCCTTTACACTGGGCTGTAGGAATTTGTCCAGGTATTCACCCAATCTTGCTGTAACAGACCATATCCCATTGACAATGGGACGCGCAGGGGGAGTTTGAGAGTTTTTATGAACTTTTGGTAAGGTGTATATAACGGGTATTCTACTGGCAGTAGGTACCAAATAACGTTTCTCTTTCAAATTAAGGGCTCCGATTCCATAGCACCACTCCACAAGAAGTTCCAACTGAGATCTGTACGCTTTCGTAGGATCTGCCATCAGTTTCTTATATGTAATCTGATCTGATAGTTGCTCATTTAGTTGTTATACATAAAAGGTTTTATCCAACACCACTACCCAGTCCCCTTTGTCCGCTGGGCGTATTATGATGTCCTTCTTATCTTCAAGCGATCAAATACCTTCCTTAATGTATTCAGGATTGGGTCTTTTCTTTGGAATCAAATCTTCAATATCTTTCAACACTAGATTCTTAAAGACCTCAATAAAGTGATTTATTGGGTTCTGTGGGTTAAAAATGGACTTGTTCTTTAGTCCACTGTCGATCATCTCTGTAGTGTATGTTTTTTTAGGATGTGTAACACCTGGCTGGCTAAGAAAATATTTCTTCATATTCAACGTTCTAATGAATTTATGTGTATCCATATATACTTCAAACTTATTTGAAGTCTTTTTTGGGGCACATTTTAAGCCTGCATTGAGTATATTTAGTTAATTTTTGTTCAAAATTGTCTTACTTAGAATGAATATTCCCGTTGTTAGTTGTTTTGCATTCTCTTTTTTGGATTGTTGTCGTCGCCCTGATCTACAGCCCCTTCTTCTCTTCGGGGAGCTGTTGGTTCTCTGTTCACACACTGTTGGGGTATGTTTTTCTCTCCCCCTTGTGTTTGTTTCCTTGAGCATTCTTCCTCGGTGTGCCCCCTCCCCCCCTCGTTGTCCTAAAAAAGAGGAAGCGGGTACTGGTTGTACTGACTGCCATAGTATTCTTCATCAGCCGAAGGCTGATATCTATTATACATAGGTGGTTCATTTTTAAAGTCAGGATAGTGGTTTGGTGGAGGGTATTGATGCCACTGTTGGTAATCCTGTGGGTGATGATAATTATTTTGAGGGTTAGGGCCTCTGCCAGATCGCGGGGATTGGTAATTGAACAGGGTGTTGCCCCTAAATCAGTGGTTCTCAACTCCTGTCCTCAGGACCCACTAACAGGCCAGATTTTAAGTATTACCTTGGTGAGATGCAGACTAGAATACTGCAATCCCTGAGCAGCAAATTATATCACCTGTGATGCATTTTAGTTATCTTGCAAACCTGGCCTGTTGGTGGGCCCTGAAGACTGGAGTTGAGAACCACTGCCCTAAATAGTCGAGGGGATGGGTATTGTTGGTATTGATAACTTCCCCTATCTTGCTCATTAGGTCTGGTATTCTGTTGATGTTGAACCGGTTGCCCAGTTTTATTCATCTGACCGCCATTTCGTGTTGGTCCACCTGTATTCTGTTCATTTGAATTTCCCACATCCTTAACCGTCACTTTTCTGGTATGTCTCTTTGATTGATTGTACGTTACTATTGGTCGGTCCAACCTCTTCTTTAGGTGGTCCATCCTTCACCTCACTCACTCTTTGCCAGGCATAAATATTATTGGTTTGGAAGTCATTGGAGTCCCTGATGTATTTCTTAACCTTTTTCTTCTGTGTTTCTCTATCTATTTTTTCAAGTTTCTTTTTCATATTAATGTTAAAATCTTTAACCTGATTGGTATCTTTCATTGGTTCTAATAATGTTTGTATGGCATTAATTTTTTGATTAATAATGCCTAATTTGATGTGCTTTCTTATTAAAACTAAGGCCTGAAGTTCCTTACCCATTCAGTTAATGAATTCAAGCCAATCATCCATGTATTTTTGGTCTGTGAGGCCATCCTGAGGGGAAACTTCCCATCTCAGGCTTCTAAAAGTAAGGTTCTCTTTTTCATAGTGCTCAAAAGTGAAAATGTCCCAAGTTTTCACTTGATTTTCTAGGAGATTATCTAGAGATTTCAATGATCCTGATATATCCTCCTCACATTCCACCATGACTTGGTTGGAGGAAAAGATATCTTCAGGATTCATCTGCCTGTTAGTCAGGTAATTAATGGCTTCCATGGCTGCAGCTGGTAAAAATAAACTGACAATATGTTGCTGATATAGAATACAAACGCCCTGAGTAATCTCTATCACCGCTGCGCCAAAGAATAAAGAATAAAATAAAAAATAAAAATAACTAAAGCTGCCGCTTAATGTGTAAATCTTGAAAGCAAAAAAATATTTATCCAAACACCTAAATGAGATAAGACAATAGCAGCGCTACAAAATGGTGCTAAAAATATAATAAACAATAACATAAAATCAATAACACCATGTGATAAGTGAAATAAAGTCCATAATGTGATGAAACTTTAAATGGAAAAGAGCTCTCAAGCATGAACACGCTTTATCGCAACAGCCCCACATCTCTATGTACCAACATATTTTGCAGACGACAATTTTTTTTTTCTCTCCTCTTTTTACAATGTTGGGTATCAACACCACTACAATAGGGTGGTAAAAGTTAAGGATTGTTTGAGATGTGCTTAATACATTTTATAGTTTTCAGAGCTGCCCGCTCTGTGGGAGACAAAAAACCCAATACATAAAAAAAAGGGGCAAGGACGGCAGCGCTGGAGATCCTGCTCAAATTTGTGCAGACACGGATGCCCAGAGCAACCCTCGTTGAGGTGTATCATAAAGTTGGGACCTTGAGAGGCCCATACAGGAGGGAGCGCTTTAAGGTCCTGAAATCACAGAGGTCAGGAGCAGCAGCAGCGGCTGTGTATGTCCCGAATTTGTGGTACTACAATAGATTGACCTTTCTAAACGACCACCTTTAAGTGAGAACATCACTTTCTAGTCTTCCTTCCAGCCTTCCCTGCTGCCTAGATTAGCCTTCTCTGGAGCAAGAAGAGCCTGACATCCTGGAAGAACCTGATTTGGACATCTGGAGCCCAGTATAGTATTTTACTCAAGATTTATTGTGATAATATTAATGATGTAAAATACATGTTAATATTGATACGAAATTAATGTTTGAGCAAAAAGTGTTTGACATATCAATAGACAGTAGTGGCCAAAAAAGATTGGGACAAGAAGAATAACTGCTGGGGTCAGAAGGATAGTCTTTTCTATTTATTAACATTCAATTTGCAACAGTCATGAGCTGAAAATTGTGTGTGATTGATGAACCAAAAATTAAAACAATGTCCCTTTTTTATACACAGGGAAAGCTCAGCCAGGATGAGGGTGGGGAAAATGTCAAGCAGGAGGAGGCAGGGGTCAAAGGCAGCCAGGAGGAGGCAGAGCCCAGTGGCAGCCAGGAGGAAGCCAGGCCCAGTGGCAGAAACATGTCTCAGGTGCCTCCCATCCGCCTTACAACAAGAAGGGCCAGGAGAGATAGGAGCGTGAGTGAGGCAGCAATGGCCCTGATTCGTGACCCACATGCCACCCTCCAAGAACCAACCACCACTGAAGAGGGCTATGCAGCCCTAGTTGGTGCCAAAATGAAGCAGATGAGATGGGCCAACGCCCATAAATAAGGGGTTGATGGGGACAATTACAGAACATACTGCCATTTGTGAGGTCGCCCATTCACCTCCACATCCACCTCCACCTCCTTCTCCTCCCCCTCGTTCTCCTCCTCCTGACACAAGTACACCTCCAGTGCCACAGGCTTCAACAAAGCGTGCAAGGAAGGCTGCAGAGAAGGCTGCAAAGAAGGCTAGAAAGTGATGTCCTTGCTTCAATGTGGTCTGACAGAAGGCAGGCTGTTGTAGTACCACAGACTTGGGACATATATGTCATCTGCTGCTGTTCCTGACCTCTGGGAGTCCAGGACCAGATTGTGCTTCCAACTGTATGTGCTTCTCAAGCTCCCAATTTTCTGGTCCACACAGAGTTGATGTGTGCTCTGGGGTCCCAAGGCTTCGCAAATTGTAGCAGGTTCTCCAGCGATGCCTTCCTATTTAATTTTCTTTATGAGCCAGAATAAATGGAATTTATTTTTACAGTTAATACTCGCCTATGTGTTTTTCTAAAAATAAAAAAAATTGTTTGTAAGTAGGCAGGTACATAAAAAAAAGGTCTAATTAAAAAAAGGGACAGATAACACCAACCAATCTCCTTGAAGGTAAAAAAATACAAGATAATAATGTTATTGTGGTAACTTGACACAACAAAATTAAAAAACAAATCACGGAGATCACTAGAAATTCGAGAAAAAAAATGAAGATCTGGATTAAACATTTTCATAAACCCAAAAAAATAATTATTAAGCAGATCTTGCTCTAAAATATAAATAAATAATCATGAGATCACGATAAAAATTGTTTGAAAAAGTTAGTCAGAACTCTAAATATCAGCTGCAAAACAAGTTCATTATTGTTCATTAGTGTCGCATTATAAAGAAGATTTGAATGCGCAGCATTTAAACGATGCAATAATTTGCAGCGTGACAAATGTGCTATCTCCATTACGAACGCTAGTTTTACCAGAAGGAGCGCTCCCGTCGCATACTTGATTCTGAGCATGCGCTGTTTTTGGCCCTCGGAAAAGCATACAGACAAACGGTTTTCTCGAGGGGGAAAAGTCCGCCGGGAATCCCGAGGGGAAAATAGAGAGCAGGTTCTCTATTTTTTGTCAGCAGTTTTTCCGTCTGGAAAACTGCCATGAAGCATAAACATGAACGGTTTTCCCGGTCGAATGCTCTCATGGCAGCTTTCCTGACGGGAAAAACGGCTGTGTGTACGAGGCTTTAGGCTTCATTTTTATTTGTATGTGACAATTGGATCATTCCTTTAGATCCTCTGAGGACTGTTTACTTTTTCATTCATTTTTTGAGTGATTTATTGATTGCAATTGTTCTTTTTACCACGATCACTATATTATATTATTTTTTTTATTTTTTTAGCGCAGCTTCTATTATATTTTGCAATTCTTACATGTGTATATCTCACGTTTGATTTGCTGCTATTTTTCTTTTTATTTAATTAGTGGTTTATATTAGGTTTAGCGTGGTATTTTTCCATTCTTTACTAGATAGGAAGATTTATCCAGAACAACAATACCCCCGCTTTGTCTGCAGGGCGGACGATAATGTCGTTCCTCGGTTTTAGGGACTCTAATGCCGCGTACACACGTTTGTAAAAAAACGGATGGTTTTTCCGACGGAATTCCGCTCAAGCATGGATTGCATACACACGGTCACACAAAATTCCGACCGTCAAGAACGTGGTGCAACACGTACGACGGCACTATAAAACGGAAATTCCATTTCAACGGCGCCACCCTTTGGGCTGCTTTTGCTAGTCTCGTGTTAGTAAAAGTTTGGTGAGAGACGATTTGCGCTTTTCAGTCTTCGTGCTTTTCAGATCGTTTTCTGCTGTTCATTTGGTGCTTGTGGGTTCGTATCTGTTTTTCAGTGCGTGTAGTGAGTTCATATTTGTTTTTCAGTGCGTTCTTGTCTGCTCGTTTCTTATTTTCAGCTCATTCTTCATAGGCCTTTCTGTTCTTCTGTGCGTTCTGTTAGTTCATTTTGACCAGCTGACCGTTTTCTAGCTACATGTTACAGGTACGTACTCGTCGTCGAGTTCGTGCTGTGCATGGGCTTGGTGTTGGGGGTCTTGCTTTGACCCAAGCTCAGTCCATGAACAGGGTGAGGAGGAGTTCATGGACGAAGAATTGGTTGCTCCAGCGTGACCAATTCTGTCATATGCCTTTGCTGCGGCAAATCCAGGAGAATAATCCTGATTATTTTAGAAATGATCTCCGGATGACGTACCCCGTTTTCCACGGTCTGTTGGCTTTGCTGTCCCCTTATATTACGAAGCAGGACACCTGAATGCGACAAGCCATCACTCCTGAGCAGAGGCTAGTCACCACGTTGCGATACTTGGCGACAGGGAGAAGTCTGCAGGACCTCAAGTTCACAACAGGCATCTCCTTTCAGGCTCTGGGGATCATTATCCCAGAGACCTGTCCTGCCATCATACAAGTCCTGCAGAAAGACTATATTTAGGTAAGTTTTCTCCTTTAACATCACATTCTATGTATTTAATGTATGCTAATGTATTTCTTTCATCATTCCCTAATTACCATGATTGTAATATGCTGCGAATATCCCCTTTGTCCCCATGCATGCTGTAAGCTTTTAATGCTCCTTTTTTGGCCTATATGCATATTTGCCTTCACTAACCTCTCCAGCATGCTTTCCTGGGCGCATACACACCTAGCCTAGTCACTTAACAATGTATTTTGTCAGCTCCATTGTAGTGCTTTACCCCCCCCCTAAAATGTGTATACATGTTTTTGTTCTCATTAAATTCAGACAGAGTGGCAGAGGCTTTTTTGGGGGGGGGCAAACTTATCTAGAACCCTCCCCCCCCTAAAATGTGTACAAATATTTTTGTTCTCATTAAATTCAGACAGAGTGGCAGAGGCTTTTTTTAGGGGCCCAAACTCATCTAGAACCCTCCCCCTTAAAATGTTTACAATGGGCCATCAGAGGGGGTGAGGAATCTGATAAGTGAGCCCTATATTTTTGTCTTTAAATACTCCTTAAAATAAATGTTATACTGATGTCGGCCAAGAATGTTTTTGTATAATCTGCTTGCAATGTTATGTGCAAAAGTACTAATATTATTTTTTCTGGTTTGACTCCACAGTTTCCTTCAACACAACAGGAATGGCAGACTGTGGCATCCCATTTTGACGCACGGTGGGACTTTCCTAACTGCGGAGGTGCAATAGATGGGAAACACGTCCACATCGTGCCACCACCCCATTCGGGGTCATACTATTATAACTATCAGGGGTTTAATAGTATAGTGTTGATGGCGGTGGTTTTGCCACAATATGAGTTTCTATATGTGGACGTGGGGAAGAATGGCCGGATGTCGGATGATGGAGTCTTCGTCCAGACAGAATTTTCCCGACGTCTCCAGAGGGGTGGCTTGGCATTGCCACCTGATGAAGACAACGTGGAAGAACTCCCATTTGTGTTCGTCGCAGATGAAGCATTTTGTCTGGGTGATCATCTTTTGAGGCCATTCCCCCAGAGGACCCTCACCCCGGAGGGGAGGGTTTTTAACTACCGGCTGGCTGGAGCCAGAAGAGTCGTTGAGAATGCCTTTGGGATAATGGCCAGCCGGTTCTGCCTATTTCTGACAGCAATACATATGGCGGACTACAAACTGAACCACAAAATTTTATCATGCTGCATACTGCACAACTTTTTAAAGGCAAAATGCACCACATTATGTTGCCTCAGTTGGGCCTGAAGCTGGACTTCCTGGGAATCCCCTGATGGGCCTGGAATCTGGCAGTCCTGGCTTGCCCACCCAAAGCGCCCGTGAAGTGCGTCAAAAATATGTTGATTATTTTACGGGTAGGGGGGCCATTGCTATGCCAGACAATGTATGAATATTTAAAAAATATATATCTGATAAAATCTTGAATTTTATTTATTTATTGTGTTTCTTTTAGCTGTCTCCTAGGTTCTCCTAGTGCACTTGTAGTGCCAAGTTGATTTTCCTTTAGTAAATAATGCCCATTGTCACTGTAAACACCAAATTACTACAAAAAAAATGGTATTGAGCATTGAAAGAAGAAGCCACACATTGTTGAGTAGAATTTTGTTTACTCTGTGCACATTCACATGGACATTATAACATTTTAGGGTAAATTAAAACATATTTTTTTTCTCAAGTTTTACAATTTAATATTTTTTTGGTATAAACAAGCATGTTTCAAACTATAACATACACAACTCTGGAACTTACAAAGTTCAACCTTGAAAAACTGAAGGCAATATCAGACATTATAGTGTGTCAAAACTGTGTTGATCTTGCCTTCATCAGATGGGGTGATGTCACCCCTGTAAAAGCCAAATTTTGAAGATGCACTAAAATTGAGATTCAAAATGGGGATTTCCTTCCTGATCCCATGCCTAATGGCAACATGTGCTATCTCCCATCATGGGTGATCAATGGACGTGTTTTGGGGGTGCAACCCCTTCCTCTCACCTACTTGAGTTGCGAGGAAGGGGTTGCACCCACAAAACACATACATTGATATCCCCTGATGGGAGATAGCACATGTTGACACTGTGTGCATCTTCAAAATGTGGCTTTTAAAATGTCCTAAAATTTTTGACATTTAGTCCAATAAAATGTAAAATGGTGGCATTTTTTTGATACTTAGATTCTCCCCAACACATCAATCATGTTCTTAATTTTTTGTTCAAGATCATGGAGTTCATTCCTTATGTCTATTTCCTGACTACACACCATGATGTCCTGGATTAGGCCTAATTTGTGCACTAGCACTTGTGAAATGAGGAGATTTTTCTTCCACAACCAGCTCATCACCTAAAAAAATATTAAAAACCATGTATTATAAATATGCAGGCCTACATATATTACCTGAATCTGTGGTCTCAGACACTAATATTTTGTGGTGACAATTTCAACCACTTCCTCCACATCCTGAGGTTGTGGTGTCATCAGTTCCCCTTCTTTCTGAGGAGTGGGGTTCCTGGTGTCCTCAGATGTCCCGAGTCTTTTCTCCCCTATGAGAATGAAACAAAAAAGGTATACTTAGCACACAGATATTTGAGGCCAGAGATAGGAATATGAAACATTGCTTGGAAGTGGGGTACAGTTGTGTGTTTTGGCAGAGTTCCAAGCCGAAGACATGATTTCTCTTATCGTCCATGGATGGACACAGCTCCTTAAATCTTGACAAAGTGGGTTATGTTCCTGTTCATAGAACATGTTAGTTATCTTAAAACATGTAACTTTAACAGAGTTGAACAGCCCCGCCCAGGGGGCGGTTCCTCCGTACATAACCCTCCTACCTGCAGCCAGCAGCCTCAGTTTTTTTCTGCCTAGCAGAGGAGAAGGACGTGGCTCCCTTTGGGCCCAGAGTCCTGAAGACATTTTATTTTATTTTTTTGTGATATATTCTATCAACTGCCTAGCTTCGCGCTGGTTTCTGTCACGACGTACAGAGTCCTGAAGGATTTTTGGATATCTTCTATCAACTGCCGGCTGGGCGACAGGCTGGATATATAGATCCTTCTAGTCTTCCCAGTTCCGGCCATCGAGCGTGCCAGTCCCTTGCTTCGCGCTTGGTTCTGACCACGACATACCCCATGGCTTCAGGGGTGGCCGGTGAGCACATGCTCCAGGGTCCACATATGACTGGGCTACTTGTTGCCTCACTCACAGTGGACCGGGCCGACAGCTACTCCGTTCCATCGGTTGTGGGTCTGTCAGGGACGCGCCAGCTTGTCCTCGCAAGGACGGGTAAGTACGGTTCCTTCTGTCTTGGCAGGATGGAACAGCTGGGCATTCCCGGGATTTAGGAATTCTCCTGTCCTCCCTTTCCCTGCTCTCTGTCGCCCTTTACCTTCCTGTCCTAGGGCCGCTGCTACCGGGGTGTACCTGGGGGGCTCCAAGTCCCTGTGGGGGACCGTGGGGCACCAATGTCCGCTTTCTGTGAGGGGGTCTGTCTCCTCGAAAGTCTCTTCAGGCCTTCTCGTCCACATCCCTGGCCTTGGGAGCCATTTTTTGCGGCGCTGACACCATTTTTAGTGTGTTTTTTCTGTATTTAAACTTCCATCGGCGGCCATTTTCTTGTAGCCGCACTGTGGCGAAGGTCGGTATTGTGGGCGGCCATTTTCTTGTGGTCCGCGCCCTTTTCTATCTGAGGCATCTGGCGGCCATTTTGGGGTGGGTTTGGCCTCTAGCACTGGCTTCTGAACAGCGCAGTTTCTTCTCCTCACAGCTTTTTCATCACACACGCGCTGTATATACAAGGCGGGCAGCGGTGCTGAGCGGTTTCCTGGGTGTCGAGTCCCCTGGGTTACCCCCCCAGTCAGTGCAGCACCCCAAAGACATGCGCACTTTCGGCGCCACAGTAAAAACATATGCACAGTTTGTATTTACAATGGCTCCATCGCTGTTTGCTTAGGGTTTGCATGTTTTCCCTATGTCTGCGTGGGTTTCCTCTGGGTAATCCGATTTCCTCCCACACTCCAAAGACACGCGCGCGGTAAAACCGTTTACACTGATACATACTCAGTGTGTGTGTGTGTATGTAAACGATTTCCATAACCTCTGTATCTGCGGTGGTGCTGTGCCGCCTGATTGGCTGGACTGCTGGTCCACTGGCTAAGCTCCCAAGTGAGCTCTAGCAGATTGCCTTTGAGGTTTTTTGGTTCCTCGCTGGATGACATTGTTAAGATGTCACTGAAGGTAAGAGCACTCTTCTCTCACAGTCCTGTGAGGGGGAGGGAGCCGCGCCGTTGGCCGGGGCCCTCTGGTTCCGCGCAGCAGCAGTATTTTCGTCAGTAGATCCTCCCGGGCTGACAAGGCTCTAGCTGGGGGACAGAAGCATCCCTGGGTGCGTGCACGAATGTGCTGGCTAACATACCCTGCTACGCATGTTTTGTCCCCGCCCGACTCAAGGGTGGGGGGATGATTTTGGGAGTTTGCAGCTCGGTGGACCTCTCCGATCTCTGACCAGTGGGTCTGTGAGGGGGTCAATTTGGGGTAGAAGACAGAGTTTCTTCTTGTCCACAAAACAGATCTTTCCCTCGAGTTTTTCCTCTCCTTCCGGCTCATCGGCCTTGATGGGAGCAGTACAAGACTTGCTCTGGTGCAGAATAATTTTACTTGTGCCCCTGGTGGAAGGATTTCAGGGATTCTATTCGAATCTGTTGGTAGTCCCACAGAAGGACTGTGTCTGTCCATTCCCTCAATACCTTGTAGGGCAGCACAGTGGTGTAGTGATTAACTCCCTCACCTGGCAGCAAGAGGGTCACTGGTTCAAACTCGGACCCCGACACCGTCTGCCTGGAATTTGCATGTTCTCCCTGTGTCTGCATGGGTACTCCGGTTTCCTCCCAAACTCCAAAGACATGCGCGTCTTCGGCGCCACAGTATGAACATACGCATTAACACATACACAATGTGTGTATGTATTGTTTTTGGGGAATTCTGGTGTCTCTGGACACCAGGGTCGCATACTTGCCTGTCCCCATCTGCAACAGCCATCTGAGTTTTCTGCGCTTTGCGATTTGACTTAGCGTCGGCACCAAGAGTTGTTCACAAGGTGCTCGCCCTGATCTGGGCTTTGCTGAGACAGCGAGACATTGATATCGTGGGCTACTTGGACGTTCTTTTGAGAGCTGCTTCTGGCTCAGAATTAGAGGAGGACATGTCTATAGCCAGTCCGACCCTCCGGGTCTTTGGTTGGGTACTGAACATACAGAAGTCGGTGTTGGTACTGACTCAGTGTCTGGAGTCCCTAGACTTGATCCTGAATTCTTTGGAGGCAAAGGTCTTCCTTCCTTTGGGGCAGTTGCAGATGCTCCAGTTGGTGGTGAAATTGTTGGCATCACGCATATGGTCGTCTCTCCCCTTTTTTCTGCACGAGTTCTGGGCCTCATGGTGGCCTCCTTTGAGGCAGTTCCGTCTGCCCTATTCCACACTTGAGTATTGCAGGAAGAGATCCTGTCCACTTGGAACAGATCTCCATTGTCTCTAGATTCAGGCAAGTCACCTGGTCAAGGCTTCCATCAGCGGGCGGCTGCATTTCCTGGCTCTTCATTCCGGGAGGTCATCTCTTCCTTTCCATAGGACTGTGATTACGACGGACGCCAGCCTCACGGTCGGGAAGAATCTCACCCGCCGATCGATGTCCTTGAAATTCGAGCAAACTGTGCTTCTCCAAGTGGTCGCAGAGACTTCAGGGGCGTCTGATCAGGATTTCAGTTGGACAGTCGGTAGTCGCTCGCATCCTAAGTTGGGCAGAAAGGAGCGTGCCGGCTCTATCGGCTGCTTACATCTGGGCGTAGAGACCTGGCAGGCGAACTGCCTGAGTCGCCAGATGCTGAACCAAGGGGTATGGTCTTTTCGTCTAGAGGTGTTTTTCAATTACTTTGTCAGAATTGGGGCACACCGGTTGTGGTTCTCCTGGTTTTCTCGACTCAATCGCAGGTGTCGAGGTTTGTGGCCAGGTCCAGGGCTCCCTGGTCAGACGTGTCGGATGCGTTGGTGGCTCCATGGGGAATTTATGCCTTTCCCCTACTGGAATTGCTTTCTCAATTGCTCCACAAAATGGAGGCCGCAGGGATTCTGGTGATTCTAATCGCCCCAGATTGGTCCCGGCACCCCTGGTGCGCCGACCTTGGTAGACTGAAAGGGTCCGTGGTCTGGCAGATTCAATGATCCCCTTCATGTTGAGGGCTCGGGAACCTTCTTCTCGGACGATCTACCATTGCACTTGGTAGGCCTACATCTCTACGTGTGCTGAGATGGCCGGGCACCCAAGGACATAGCCGGTCTCTCGGATCCTGCTGTTCTTATTTGAACCTTGCCTTGAGCACTATTAAGGGGGAAGATTTCAGCCTTGGCTGTTTTCTTCCAACAGCCTCGGCTGGTTCACTCACTGGTAAGTACGTGTGTACAGGGGGTCCAAAGTGGACCACCGCTTCCTTTGTGGACTTGACTCCAGTGCTCTCGGTACTTCAGGAACCTCCCTTTGGGAACATCAGGGAGATTCCACTCTCTCACGAAAATTGCCTTTCTAGTTTTCACTACTTTGGTCTGAAGAGTTTCTGAATTGGCAGCCTTGTCTTGCAAGTCACCTTATTTGGTCCTCCATATGGATAAGCGATGCTACGCCCGCAACCTTCATTCCTTCCTAAGGTAGTTTCGGCTTTTCACCTAAATGAGGACATTGTGCTTCCATCCTTGTGTCCTCGGCCGTTGCATCTCAGGAGGCTGCGCTACATACCTTGGACGTGATACCTTCCC
Source organism: Rana muscosa (assembly GCA_029206835.1). NCBI lineage: Eukaryota > Metazoa > Chordata > Amphibia > Anura > Ranidae > Rana > Rana muscosa. The sequence goes on along the minus strand of CM055116.1, from coordinate 1,001,649,016 downwards.
TATGGGTGTACCTGTCTGCTACTGCTCCGTTTCGGAGTTCTGAATCACTGTTCGTGCTGGTATCTGGTCCACAGAAGGGCCTGACGGTCTCATCGGCCACCTTTCTAGGTGGATCAGGCTGATCGTCATCCAGGCCTATGCCCTTTAGGAGCAAGCGCTTCCCTTTCCTGTCACGGCGCATTCAACCAGGGCATTTGGTGCTCCTGGGTTTTCCAACATCTAGCATCTGTCTTCAAGGTGTGTGAGACGACGTCCTGGTCGTCTATTCACACTTTCCCAACGTTTTACAAGGTTGATGTGTGTGCATCTTTGGATGCTTCCTAGGCCGTAAGTTTTTGCAGGCGGCTGTTTGAGGTTGCAACTCCTCCGTGAGGAGCTCTGTTTTTTTGGGGTGAAGTTAAGTCTTCTTTTGATTGCTGTTCCCACCCCTCATTTTTTCTGACACTGCTTGGGGACGTCCCACTTTGTCAAGATTTAAGGAGCTGTGTCCGTCCATGGACGATAAGAGAAAATAGGATTTTTTGTACTCACCGTAAAATCCTTTTCTCGTTCGTCCATGGACGGACACAGCACCCACCCAGTGCTGTATCTTGGCCTAGGCCGACAAGGCCCAGCCCTAGGGCGGCACTTTGCGGGGGGCGGCAAAAAAGCTGCCCCCCTGCAAAAAAACATCCCCCCGACCCGTCCTCCTCCTCCCGGCTCCCACGGCCTCCTTCCGCTCACATACAGCCTCCCGTGATCACACACGCGGCGCATCTGAGGTGCCTGACCAGTGATCTGCAGCCTGGATGTGTCTTCTTCAGACATCGGGAAATCCCGCCCGCTGCTTCACCATGCAGCGTGACATCCAGCCCAGACTCAGGTAGGAGGACACCGCTGTAAGGGGAGAGTGGGGAGCCCGAGTGTATGGCAGCCAAGGAGTGAGTGGAAGGCTGTGCAGTCTCATTGTGCTGTGTTTGGAGGACTGGTGGCAGCCCATTTTTGCTGGAACTTGTAGTGTCCCATTTTTGCTGGGACTTGTAGTGCACTGTGTGGGGGCTGAGATATGGCAGCCCCGTTTTTGCTGGGACTTGTAGTGCACTGTGGGGGCTGAATTATGGCAGCCCCGTTTTTGCTGGGACTTGTAGTGCACTGTGGGGGCTGAGATATGGCAGCCTTCTATGCTGGGACCTGCAGTGCACTCTGGGGGGGGGCTGAGATATAGCAGCCTCCTATGCTGGGACTTGTAGTGTCTTGGACTGTGGGGGGACTGAGGAATCTTCATTCCGCCACTGAGGGCGCTACAAGTCCCAGCAGAGTGGTCTGCCATTCTTCCATCCCCTGTAGTCTAGGGCACTACAAGTCCCAGCAGAGCAGGCTGCTCTTACAGAACAGGAGAAAGCTGGGGGGGTTTACTGGGAGGGGAGAGAAGGAGGCACAGGTTTGAGATGAGGGGGGGATTTTTTTTTCTGAACGTGGAGATTTATGCTGGAAGGGGGAGATGGGGGAGGATTTGTGCTGGGAAGGGGAGATGGGGAAGGATTTGTGCAGAGAGATGTAATTTGTGCTGGGAGGGGGAGATGGGGGAGGATTTGTGATAGGAGGGGGGATTTATGCTGGGAGGGGGAGATGGGGAAGGATTTGTGCTAAAAGGGGGATTTGTGCTGGGAAAGTGGAGGTTAAGGCAAGGGTTTATGCTGAGAAGGGGGTTTTCCAATGGAAGGGGTTATATGAGGGTGAGGATTTGTGCTGAAAGGGGGTATTTTTGCTGCTAGGGGGAGATGGAGGGGGCGGGGGTCTGAAAGGGGTGCGATTTACAGATAGGGCGGGTCTTAAATAGGAAGGGGTGTGGCTTTGACAGGAAGGGTGGGTCGTATTTAAATTAAGGGGCGCATGAATTTAGTCAGGCCTAGGGCAGCACAAAGCCTAAATACACCACTGCACCCACCCCTCCTTTTTTAGTTTGTACTACTTTACTACGAGCTGAGGCTGCTGGTTGCAGGTAGGAGGGTTATGTACGGAGGGACCGCCCCCTGGGCGGGGCTGTTCAACTTTGTTAAAGTTACATGTTTTAAGATAACTAACATGTTCTGCCTAGTCCTCTCCTATGAACAGGAACATAACCCACTTTGGCAAGATTTAAGGAGCTGTGTCCGTCCATGGACGAACGAGAAAAGGATTTTACGGTGAGTATAAAAAATCCAATTTTTTTCCCTTACCAAAGATGGAATACTTACCTTTTTTGGACAAGTTTCACACATGGAGACATCAAGTATCCACTGGAGCACCTGTGTGGGACACCCTAAAAAGTTTGTTCTGGTGTCCCACACTAGTGCTCCTGAGTCCAGATGTGTAAACAGCTGCTGAGTGTCCTCTCCTTTACACTGAATTAAGTTTGGATTTCATTCTAGTTACAAACACATCTAGACAACAATGTACTAAACTTCTTTTTATAAAAATAGGCATGACCAAATGTAGTTAACCTGTATCTGCCCAAAACAGCATATTTAGTAGGCGAACAATGTTTACTACGACCGATTACTGTGCCCACTAACCTGAAAGTTGCCATTTTAAACTGTTTAAACTGTCCAACAGTAAAGAAAAGCACATCGTCATACCCCAAAATTCCTGTGCAGACTTCTCACAACTTTAGACATGATCTTGGCCTTTCTCACATTAGGGTTGGTGTACGGTCCATGCTTCCCATCATAGTCGGTCCTGCTCAAGATGTCCACCATCTCTGCCATCTCTACAAAGGACATATTTGAGGCCTTATATCTCCTCCTGGATCCTCCTCATTACTGGAATTACGCACCTGCTCTGTCTCCGTCATGTCTCTCCCACTGCGCGCCGAAAGAGAAGGGGCGGGGAATATACTAGAAAGAATGTCAGAGGCGGCGACGTATGCAGAGTTTCACACATGCGCAGTGTATATAAAGCTAACAGGCATGTGTCGTACCTACGTTCTGTGTGCGGAGGAAGGAGAAACGGAAGCGCCGATCGTCCTAACAAAGGTAAAATTTAAACTTGGGGCATCAGTGGCCTATACTGCTTAAAGATTGAGGCCATTATTGGGATAAGATTATGAGAGTTTAGGCTAACATTAGTGTTTTTGTCTTGTGTTTTGTCTTGCAGAAAATATGAATCCCTCTAAGAAGCCTGAATTCATGGGCAGGTTTATAGACCGGTACAGGGAGCTTAACAATTTATGGGAGGTTAAAAACCCCTTATATTATAATAGACCAGCTAGAAGGGCAACGCTTGAGAAACTGCTGGTATTAGTGAAGACGCGGGTCACCGAGGCAGACATCGCTTTTCTGGAAAAGAAAATTGGTACCTTGAGGAGCAGGTATAATAAGGAGCATAATAAGATCCAGAAATCCCTCAGATCAGGAGCAGCAGCAGATGTGTATGTACCCAGTCTGGTACTACCACAGACTGCGGTTTCTGGACGACCAGCTTGAAGCCAGGGAATCACTTTCTACACTTCCCTGCAGCCTTCCCTCAACCCCAGTTGAGGCTTCCGAGGACCAACCTGGGCCTTCCCTCCTGGAAGAACTGGATGAGCTCAGCTGGAGCCAGGTATAGTATTTTTCTACATATTTATTGTCCTAAAATTATTGTTGTTAACTAGATGTTCTTATCGATAACAAATTAATGATTTAACAAAAAGTGTTTGACATATCAATAGACAGTAGTGGCCAAAAATGATTGGAACAAGAATGAAAAATGCTGGGGTCAGAATGATAGTCTGTTCTATTTATTAACATTCAATTTGCAACAGTCATGAGATGAAAATTGTGTGTGATTGATGAACGAAAAACTAAAACTATGTCCCTTTTTTATACACAGGAAGAGCTCAGCCAGGATGAGGGTCTGGAAAGTGGCAGGCAGGAGTAAGTGTCAGCCAGGAGGTGGCCGGGCAAAATGTCAGCCAGGAGGTGGCCGGGCCCAGTGGCCTCACCCAATCCCAGATGGCTCCCCTCCGCCTTACAACAAAAAAGGCCCAGGAAGGGGAGGAACATGGATGAGGCAGCACTGGGCCTCATTAGGGAGGCTAGTGAGGCCCTCAGAACCCCCCCTGATGCTGAAGGGGCCTATGGCTGCTTTCTAGCTACTATATTGCAGAAATTGGAGGAGGGCCAACGCCTCATCTGTGAGGGAATTTTTGCTCAGGCCCTTCAGAAGGGGTTGAGGGGCCAGCTGACTGCGAAAAGCCACGTATGTGAGCTTGTCCATCCTTCTCCTCCTCCTGCCACAAGTCCACCACCAGAGGCACAGCCTCCAAGGAAGCGCGCAGTGAAGGCTACAGGGAAGGCTGCAGGGAAGACAAGAAAGTGATGACCTGGCTTCAGTCAGGTCTGACAGATGCAGGCTGTTGTAATACCACAGACTGGGGACATACATGTCATCTGCTGCTGTTCCTGATCTCTGGGAGTTCTGGACCAGATTGGGCTCCCTATTATATGGACTTCTCAGGCTACCAATTTTCTTTTCCACAGAGTTGGTCTGCCCTGGGGCCCAAAGGCTTTGACAATTACAGCAGTTTCTCCAGCGTTTCCTTCCTCTTTATTTTGTTATGAGCCAGAATAAATTGATTTTTTTTCTGAAAATACTTGCCTACATATGTGTTTTTCTTAAAAAGGACGGTTTGTTTGTGAGTAGGCAGGTACATTTCAAAAATACAATGTCAAATTAACAAGGGACACCAACACCAACCTCCTTGAGGTTAAAAAATACAAGATAATAATGTTGTTGTGGTAACTTGACAAAAATAAAAAAATTAAAAATATGGAGATCACTAAAAAAAAAAATTAAAGAAAAACAGGAGATCTTGATAAAAAAAAAAAAAAAAAAGAAAAAAGATGACTATAAAAAATATTTCTAAACATTATTATGGAGATCTGGCTTTAAAAAAAAAAGGATTATTCATGAGAAAAAATAAAGAAATACGTTTGACAGAAGAATGCACTGCATTAAAATATCCCAGAATTTGCAGCGTGATGAATGTGCTATCTCCATTATGAACGCTAGTTTTACCAGACCGAGCGCTCCCATCTTGTACTTGATTCTGAGCATGCGTGGTTTTTGGTGCGTCGGAATTGCATACAGACGAACAGATTTTCCAAAATAATTTTTTTCCGTCGGAAAAATAGAGAACCTGCTCTCTAAGTCCATCAGAAATTCAGACAGAAAAAGTCCGATGGGGCATACACACGGTCGGAATATCCAACGAAAAGCTCCCATCCGAAAATCCGACCGTGTGTACGCGGCATAACCCTTGTTTAAATCCAATATCAAACCTAGCCATCTTGATGTTGAAGGAGTCTAGATCCTTCAACACCAATTCCTTGAAGACACTCAATGAAGGAGCCAACAAAGAAGCATTAGCCAACCCTGAGTGTCTAATGCTAGTGGCTTCTGTCCTAATTGTGACAACAGGATTGGAAATCCAATGGCGTTTAATGTTTAGTTTACGGATGTATTTGTGAACATCCATAAAAACACCAAACTTGTTTAATGGTTTTGGGGGAGCAAATTTCAGACCATTAAAAAACAGTTTTTCATGATCCGTAAGGAAGGTCTGACTTAGATAAAAAATTGGGGTCAGCTGCCACTGTTCCTCTTCTTGTGTATCCGCCACTTGTATTGGGGCTGTTTCTCTCAAAGATTCAGGCATACGGACTTCCAGATTTTTACAAAAGTCCATTGTTTGTTCTATAAACCTGAGTTTTACAGTACGTTCATTTTTCCTTCCTATCAAGCATGCGGGAAAACCCCAGTTTTATTGGATTTCATGATCTTGCAGCACTCAGTAGAGGTTTTAACATTCTCCTTCTCCTTAGTGTTTCTTGAGATAGATCTGGGAAAACTTGCAGTGTCTTTTCCTCATATTTAATTGGGGGTTTACCCCTCAGATTTCCCCATATTAGTTTTTTTTTCTTCCCAGTTATCGAACCTTACGATTATATTCCTTGGGATTTCCATTGGGATTCCCTTCGCTCTTCTTAATCTATGTGCTCTTTCAATTTTTATTGGATTTGTATCTTCTTTTTCAAGTATTGGATTTACTATTTTCCTTATTGTTTTTATTAGTTCTTCAGTTTGTGTATCTTCGGGGACACCCCTTATTCTCAAGTTTTTTCTTCTGTTTCTATTTTCTTGATCTTCCAGTCTATATGCCTGATTTTGTTGTTGTATCTTTAGAGCTTTTATTTCCCCTTTTAGATCTCTTATTGTATTTGTGTGACAGTCCACTTTTTTTCCACTTCCTCTACTCTTGTGAGTAGATACACCAGGTCCTTATGTATTATTGCGATTTCTGTTTTCAGAGAGTTCTCCAAAGCCGAAAACATGGTTTCCATGTCTGATTTTGTTGGTAGTTGAGTACTAGTCTGTTTTTCCTCATCCCTTTCGGTCACCGACTCTACTTTGCAATCTTGATCTAGTATAGGTTCAGATAGTGTACTTATTTCTAGTAAGGTTTTATTTTGCCCCTTCATTTCTTTTTCCTTTACTTAATTTTGGCGCCCCTTAGTGCTTTGATGTTTCTCTACTGTTTGTTTGTCCCCGCTCCCTCCTTGGGTCACATATTTACTCATAGGACCAGGCCCTGGGCTCAAGCCCGAGCTCAGCTGGGGTGATTTTACCACTGCTCCTACCCTTCCTGATTTCCCTCTCATGTTTCTCCTCTATTTCTTGCTGCCTCCGCAGTATAGGAAAGTGGGTGACAAAAAAATAAAAAATAAAAATATGATGGTATAGCAATGTTTCTTTAAATTGGGGAGATTTCCAACCCCAGTTTTCAGGGGAAACGACAGATTTATGGGTTAACTGGTTTACAGATTTACAATTTAGTAATGTAGGGGAAGGGAGAAGGGGGAGGGAAAAAAACAAAAAGAGAAAAATATATCAAAAACAAAAAGCACTCCCGTTTCTATCGTCTGTTCTCTGTTTGTAATCTGCTTAAGGTCCAACATAGGGTATTGTCCTTATGTGGGGGGATGTACCTTTTTTACTTTTTGCTGCCCGTTATGCACCTTTGTTCCTTGGTCACTGCAGTGTATGGCATATATATATATATAAACAGTGTTTATTATTGCAAAAAAACAAACACAAAAACAACAAACCTCCCCCTTTTTCTGTAAATCTTTCACTTGATACCTACTGGTCAGTCACTTACTAATCAATGTGTAGTCAGGAATATGAGGGGAGCAGTTTCAGACAGTTCAAATCAATTCCAACATCTAAGGAGCGAGAAAAAAAGAAAGCACTCACCGCTCTTCCCTTCTGTTCACCTCTTCTTCTCTTCTCCTCTGTCCCCTTCTCCCTTATTCCCACTCCCATCCGTCTCCAAACCTTTTGGCGACCAGTGGGGGCTACTCAGCTCTATCTCTAGAGCGCTTTCTGCCTGTCTGTCGTTTGGGTTCCAGGATCCCTGGGTGAAGTCCCTTCGGCTTGCCTCGGCTTTAGTCGGGTCGACTCGCCTCCTTACGGCTGTTCTCAGTTGTCCCTGCCGATCTCCGGTCACCGCCGGGAATGCCCGAGCACCTTCATCTCTTTCGTCTCTTCCTGACGTCCCCGAGCCCCTATGTATCTCCTCACTCCAGGTCCAAGTTTCCAGGAGGTACCTCCGATTTTCCCCAGCCGTCTCTTCTGCCGGTATTCCACTTCACTCCCCTCGGTCGATTGTTCACGGGGGGAAGGTCCTCCATACTCCTTCCCAGCACTCACAAACCTCCTCTGTCTCCTTACCCTGCGCAGCAAATTTTCCCATGGGGGGTGCACACTGAGTACTACTGTACCAGCTCAGGGAAATTCCTCACTTGCTTGAGACCCACAGGAGTCGCCGACACAAAGAGAGACCTTGCATAGAGTGCTACGCCAAGCGTGCAGGACGAGTGGGTCAGGGTTTTATCCAGGCGGGGCCATCTAAGGTAAGGTGCTAGGCTAATCCAGGGGTTTTGGAGACCACAAGCTCCTATGGCGTGTTTCTGTCAGCACCATTACCAATCTCCTCCCTCATCCTCCCTCAACCTCATTATGATTATGAACTCACAAATAATGAAAGCAAACCCTGCAAAAAAAAATACTACAGACTGTGTAACCAAATCAATCCATCTAAAAGTGCCACACACACAAAAGGGACCTTCAATATCACTGGGTCATACAACTGCACCGCCAGTTTTATTGTGTACCTCATCCAATGCAAGAGGTACAGTAGCAAGAAATAAGAAGGCGGTCTGGCTGCTCCCTCTTGAAATGAAACACCTCCATGCTGATTTGCATGCAATACAAGAGAAAGGGGTCGCCCATGGGACTTTAAATTAGTTGATTATAGAGGTCAAGACAAGTAGGATAAATTACAATTTATAGAAATTCCAGGAACATAATCATAAATGAGCATAAGGATATCATGAAACATATGATTTGTGAACATATATGTGTTCAATACAGTCTTTCAAGATACATAGTATGCATATACATCTTTAGTACTCAACGCGTTTCGCAAGCTCTGCTCGCTTCCTCAGGAGTTGATGCATGCACAGGATATCTAAAAAATAGTAAATATCAGTAAAATATCACATTGCATGATGTTTGGGGTTAGAGAGAAAAGTATGTGACCTCTATAAAGGCACTCCATACTTACATTGTGGTTAATTGGTATAAGGGGCTGATCCCACACGGCAACAGCGGAAATGTTCCAACCAGGAGCTGAAGGGGCGCGACCCGCAACAACCAGTCGGGGGCCCAGCGGAGGGTGACCATGGCGAGATGAAAAAGTGACAGAGTGTGTTCTGAATTGCCCCATTGGCCATATGTAACATGACAGCTGTAATACAGAGATATATGTATCTGAGTTCATTAAAAATAAACTCAATGGTAACCTGTAGGTGTGGGTAAGTTATTGATGTTGTATATAAAAGTGTATGGGAGTATGGACATGGATGCAAACAGAGAGAAAAAAGGAAAAGAAAGGGGTGAAGAAAATGAATGAAGAGAATTGGGAAGAGGGAGAAAAGAAAGGGGAGGGGATGCAGCAAAAAAGAGGGAAGGAGAGGAGAAAAGGAAATAAAGGAGGAAATGTGTCCCTGGGTATGCCTGGTTGACCATGTACAGCCCAGTAACTACACTGTCATTGGAGTATATGGGTAGATCTGTTGTTGGTTGTCATCATGGTGTGTACATTAGCAAACGATTTAATGTTGGCGAAACAGGACAGAAGTTACAAACAAGGATGAATTTGCACACCATCATGGACTATAAAGAAGATGAATTCTGCACACCTGTGGGAAATCATTTCTCACAACCAGACCACACTATGGAAGACCTCAATGTTTTAGTTCTTAAAAGGGAATTTCAAAACTATTAAGGAAAGGAAATTTTTGAACTAAGAATGATAGTTCTATTTGACACAAAAGGTAACACCCTAAATTTAGATATTAGTTTCCTTACTCATTATCCAACAGCTTATATTCCCACCCCACACTATAAAAATGTTCCTTCCCATAGGAGCCTTTTGCAGTGTTGTTAGAATGGGGATAGATAGAGCAGGGCTCAGTTTGCTACTAGAGATTTAGGTGTACGTTTAATAAACCATGATAATCGGAGATCATGATGATCACCGCTTATCACAGAGCATTGCTGTTTTAATATACTGAGATGAGTACTGGAGAACTATTCTCCTCCTCTCATCTCAGTGCACAGAATGGCTGCATTCACTGTAACAGAAACGGCCCATTTAATATCCAGTGATGCCACTTTATCACTGTGCTTCTCCTTCAAGTTCTCCTTTCTTGCTTCTCCAGCCCAGAGGTGGAGATAGCAGGAAGAAAGAGGAGATCTCGGCCAGTGAATAGCTTCTTCCTTCATCCATCTGCCTGCGTGGTCAAAAGTGAAAGTAAAATCTGTCTCTACTTCAGTTAAAAATACATCAAAAGCAGGTTAGAATTACATTAACTATGCAATTACACATCTATATATATATCTGTGTGTGTGTATTTATTTATATCTGTAGTGTGTGAGTGTATATATATATATATATATATATATATATATATATATACATACATACACACACATATATAAAAAAAATATATATATATATATATATATATATATATATATATATACACACACATATACATACACACACACACACATCTCCTTCGAGTCCTTCACATTTGTGTATTACAGTGTACAACCGTGCAAAGGCAGTGTTGTGGCTACAAAAGTACAACCGATGCTGTGATTTTGACTGCTGCGCAGATGATGCATCGCTGATAACACAAGGTGATGTGTACATGCATGGCTGTAAAATTAAGCGCATCAGATGAGTCCAGTAAACACTGCATTTGCATAAGTGTATATGTTAGTACGCCTGTGTGAAAAACGCCTTATATACTGTACACACACACACACACACACACACATACATACATATATAAAGATCTCTAAAAACATAACATGATAACATGGGGACATACACCACAGGCTGGACCGGGCTTATGTCAGGGCTGTGGCAGGGAGAGAGCAAGCAGGACTGGAATAGGGCAGCCATGAGGTGGGTGGTGTGCTCTGCTTTTCCTAACATTCACCTGGCATGGATTAATGGCCATCACTCCTCAGGACTCTCTGCAGGGGGCACTCTGGAGGTACTATCTGTGTGCCTCCAGAGTGCCCCCTTACTTTCTCCAGAGTGCCCCTTTACTTTCTCCAGAGTGCCCCTTTGTACAGTAGTACTAAGGGGCACTCTGGAGGGGAATGTAAGGGGGCACTCTGGGGGGGATGTAAGGGGGCACTCTGGAGGAAGGTGTAAGGGGGCACTCTGGAGGAAGGTGTAAGGGGGCACTCTGGGGGGGTTGTAAGGGGGCACTCTGGGGGGGGGGGGGTGTAAGGGGGCACTCTGGGGGGGTGTAAGGGGGCACTCTGGAGGGGGATGTAAGGGGGCACTCTGGAGGGGGTTGTAAGGGGGCACTCTGGAGGGGGTTGTAAGGGGGCACTCTGGAGGGGGTTGTAAGGGGGCACTCTGGAAGGGGATGTAAGGGGGCACTCTGGAAGGGGATGTAAGGGGGCACTCTGGAAGGGGATATAAGGGGGCACTCTGGAAGGGGATGTAAGGGGGCACTCTGGAAGGGGATGTAAGGGGCCACTCTGGAAGGGGATGTAAGGGGACACTCTGGAGGAGGATGTAAGGGGGCACTCTGGAGGACCAGAGTGCCCCCTTACATCAGCCCTTACAACCTCCAGGGTGCCCCTTAGTGCCCCCAGAGTGCCCCTTTACTTCCTCCAGAGTGCCCCCTTACATCCTTCGGAGTGCCCCACCACCAAGGTGATATAGCAGTGGCTGACAGACTATCAGGAGGTGGTATTGCACTCCTCTTCCTCCTCTCTCCACTAACTACCCCCGCCATGCACTCCGCGCTCCTCTCCTGTACATATTACCCACCTCCATACACTCCACACTCTTCTCCTGTACATATTACCCCCCCGCTATACACTCCGCACTCCTCTCTCTGTACATATTACCCCCCGCCATACACTCCACACTCCTCTCCGCACTCCTCTCTCTGTATATATTACCCCCGCCATACACTCCACACTCCTCTCCTGTACATTTTACCCCCCGCCATACACTCCACACTCCTCTCCTGTACATATTACCCACCTCCATACACTCCGCACTCCTCTCCTTTACATATTACTCACCACCATACACTCTGCACTCCCTATTTAACATTACCACATTCTGGTATTATTTAAATTACATTTTCTATATTTTATTTAAGTCTTTTAATTATGTTTTATTTATTTTAAACCTAACATTTGATTGAGCTCATGGACTATTCTAATTTTATTATACAGGGGTTTCTCTTTATTTAAAATGATTTATTTTAATTTAATTTAAATATATATATATATATATATATATATATATATATATATATATATATATATATATATATATATATATATATATATTTAATTATTAATTTAATATTTTTATTGTTATGCTTTTTTTTATATTATTTTGAACTATTTAATATATATAGTTATTGTTTTTATATGAATGGTGCATAGCTGCATGACAAATACAGTACAATCATTTCAGAATACACCATTCACTGTGGTGCAAAAATTCCATATAAAGTCTGCCAAAGAATGTATCCAAAAAATCTCTAATCTTGTTCCAAATGCACTAATGCCTCATCATCATACAGACTAAGTAATTTTTCATTTTTATTGTTTCACTTTAAAGAGGAGGTCCAGCCTCTTTTAGAGGAAATTAAAAGTCAGCAGCTACAAATACTGTAGCTGCTGACTTTTAATATTAAGACACTTACCTGTCCAGGGTGTCTTCACCCCAGTGGATTTTTCTATTGTGCTGCTGCCACCATTGCTCATAAGAGAAATCTGCAGTGAAGCCTCCCGGCTTCACAGCCGACTCCCTACTGCGCATGCGTAAAGCGTGCTGCGCTTTGTAAATGGCTCGCCGGGGGGGGGGGGGGGTGTCAAGATCCTCTGGAAGTGGGAGCATGTACCGCTAAAAAAAAAAAAAAGTACCTGCTCACCCCTTCCCCCCTCAAAAGGTGCCAAATGTGGCACCAGAGGGGAGAGGAGGCAGATAAGCAGAGCTTTGACTTTTGGGTGTAGCTCCGCTTTAGGCATTATTAAAATCACTGCTCTTTTAGAAATTATCTTTTTTCAAAACAATTTTTGCATTGTTAAATATCCCCCCAGGGCAGTACCCAGGCCCCCATACCCTTTTTATGGCCAATAACTTGCATACAGTATAAACCTTCAAAATGGCCACTTTTGATTTTTAAAATTCGGGTCCCATAGACTTCAATGGAGTTCGGAGTTTGGGTCCCAACTTTTGCAATGTGAGAGTTCTGGCACAAACTGAATCAGGGGTTGTTCGGCCCAACTCCAATTATTTCAGAGTAAGACATGCACTATCAGTGGTACTTAAAAAGTATATTGACCAACACTGCATGGAATTAACATTTCATTTGAATTCTTTAAAATTAATACAATGGGGGTTATTTACAAATCCACTTTGCACTACAATCATTTCAGATCTTCCCCTCAGGTCTACAGTGACTGCACTTCCAAGTGCACTTACAAGTGCCCTTACAGGGCACTTGTAGTGCAAAGTGGATTTGCCTTTAGTAAGTCAACCCCAATGTGAAATATATGTATTTACAGCAATTGTCTTGGGAAAACTATAACTAGTTATAATAACCATGAAGGTATATCTGTGTATACTGCTTGTAACAGGCTAATAATGTGTATTTCCAATTATTGCACTAGTGTACTATTTTAATTAAGACATTTTTGAAACATTAACATAAGATTAGACTAAATAATTACTATTTTGGACAATTTCATTAATATTTTGTTTTTCAGTATATACACCAATATAGATGCATTATTTTGTACAATGTTTCCATTATGGTATTTTAGGTCACAGCATTTTTGACATATATTCGTTTTATTAACCACGTAAGTACCACCCTATAGCAGATATACTGCTACAGGAAGCCGCTCCTTCGCAGATCACACATATACATATATATATATATATATATATATATATATATATATATATATATATATATATATATATATATATGATTATGCACTTCCGCCTAGAGGGTGAGCGTGCCACTGGTGGGCCGCTTTTGCTGTGATTACTCACAGCAGAAGCCGATCTGTGGGTGCTGGGCACTGGATGTCTGCTGGCACCTGCCGATCGTCGGGCGGAGACACATTATGGAGCTATGTAAACACGATAGAGTTCTGTTCTGACAGGAGGGATAAGTGATGGATTTTCAGTCCCTGCAAAGCAGTAACAGCACCTCACAAACACTGGCTAGGCACACATTTAACCCCTTGATCGTCCTAGATGTTTAACCCATTCCCAGCCAGTGTCATTAGTACAGTGACAGTTCATATTTTTAGCACTGATCATTGTATTAGTGTCACTGGCTCTCACAAAGTGTCAAAAGTGTCAGTTAGTGTCCGATGGTCTGCTACAATATTGCAGTCCCGCTATAAGTCACTGATCACCGCCATTACTAATATAAAAATTCCAGTATATATACACACACACCATAGTTTTTAGACACTAAAACTTTTGAGAAAACCAATCAATATACACTTATTCAGATTTTATTGCCAAAAATATGTAGCAGAATAAATATTGCCCTAAATTAATGAAGACATTTTATCTTTTACATTTTTTTATTGGATATGTTTTATAGCAGAAAGCAAAAAATATCATGTTTTTTTTTTTTTTAAATTGACGGTCTTTTTTTGTTTATAGCGAAAAAATAACAGTGGTGATCAAATTCTTCCAAAAGAAAGCTCTATTTGTTAGAAAAAAGTACAAACATTTTATTTGGGTACAGCATTGCATGACTGTGCAATTGTCAGTTAAAGTAGCACAGTGCCGTATTACAAAAAATGGCCTGGTCATGAAGGGGGTAATTTTTAATTATAGATTCTTTGTTCTTTGTAAAAGCGTTGTTTTTAGAATTTGCAATATGAAGGCGTTTTCTTTGTAAAATGTTATTTGGCATACTAAAATCTATTTAACAGATGTTTCATCATGTATTGTGAGGATGTTAGTATGTCTTTGTATACCATATGGTAAAATAATGCAGTACATCTGTAGGCATTGTTGAAGAGGGGCTTAGTGGGCAATAGACCGTTAACACATGAACAGTTAACACATAAGGTTTTATTCATGAAAATGTATTGAGAAAATGTAAACAAAGTATTAAAATGTATTAGTTGGATTGGCCCTCTTTTTTAAATAATTTTTATGCACTCTAATGATCTTCACGGTATAAATATGCAACTAATAAAGTTATTAAATATATAAACAATTTTTTATAGTATCTCATAAAGCTACACTAATTGATTTAAAATAGTGTCTAATGGAAAAAAATCTCCAACTGTGAAGCAATTATATTGCTGCTGAATGCTTCATTGCTTGTGTGTAGCCTACCCTGTTGTAAAGTACATATGTACAAAATTGATTAAAATGATTTCCATTACAGAGATAAGACAGATGTTCCTACTCCAATGTTAAAAATTGGAGACATGTCTTCTTCCTAAAACTTTTGCAGACATATTTCTCTTTAACCACTTCCCATCCGCGCTATAGCCGAATGACGGCTACAGCACGGACTCCAATTGCCGGGAGGCCGTCAATAGAATGTCATTCCCTTTTCACGCGCAACGCGCGCCCCCTGCAGGGCGCACGTGGCACGCACTGTGATCACCGAGTCACTGAGACTCGGTCGATCACAGATCCGTGAAAGGGGCCAGTCCCGATCCCCTTACCACGTGATCAGCTGTCAGCCAATGACAGCTGATCACGTGATGTAAACAAACGATCGGTAATCGTCTTTTTTCTCCTCACGCTACCAGCGTGAGGAGAAAAAAAAGCCGATCACGGCTTGTGCACAAGGGACATCGGTCCCGAAGAGGAAGGAGGCACATCAGCCTCATCAGTGCCCATAAATACCGCATGCCAGTGCCACCTGCCATTGCTATCTGCCAGTGCCCACATTGCCACCTATCAATGCCCACAGTGCCACCTATCAATGCCCACAAGTGATGCCAATCAGTGCCTCATCAATGCCACCTAGCAATGCTGCTTATCAGTGTAACCTACCAGTGCCTGTTTTTGCCACCCATCAGTGCCCATCACTGCCAATCAGTGCCCATCACTGCCCATCACTGCCAGCTATCAGTGCCACCTATCAATGCCACCTATTAGTGCCACTTCTCAGTGCCCACCAGTGCCACCCATCAATGCCACCTCTCAGTGCCCACCATTGCCGCCTATCAGTGCCCACCAGTGCCGCCTATCAGTGCCCACTAGTGCAGCCCATCGGTGCAGCCTCATCAGCGTACATAAATGAAGGAGAAAAATTACCTGTTTGCAAAATTTTATAACAAAATATATAATTTCTTCTTTTTTTTTAATCGTCTTTTAAAATTTTTTGAACAAAAAATAAAACTGCAGAGGTGATCAAAGACCACCAAAATAAAGCTCTATTTGTGGGTTGTATGACCGTGCAATTGTCATTCAAAGTGCATCAGCGCTGAAAGCTGAAAATTGGTTTGGGCAGGAGGGGGGTTTAATTGCCCAGTAAGCAAGTGGTTAATGTGGCTGTAAGTGCAACTACTTGTTTAAGAAATTTCGTTGGGATTGAGTGAGTGAGTGAGTGAAAAACTTGTATAGCGCTAACAAATGCGAACTAAATCGCCTCAAGGCGCTTTGCATCCAGTAGCTTCATGATCCATCAGAAGAGGTGGGTCTTAAGTTTTTTCCTAAAGGCCCGATGGTTTTCTTCCATACGGATATCCGTGGGTAGCGCGTTCCATAGCCGTGGTCCTTGGACTGCAAATCTTCGTTCTCCCTTTGATTTGTAGCAAAATTTGGGGATGTGAAGGAGATTTTGGTTTGTTGATCGGAGACTGCATTTGGGGGTGTAATGCTTTATCTTCTCGCATAAATATTGCGGAGCGATTCCTTGTGTGCACTTGTGGGTGAGACAGAGGGTCTTGAATGTGACCCGATCCTTTACGGTTAACCAATGAAGGGTCCTCAGTGCAGGGGTGATGGGTTCCCAGTTTTTTTTCCTGTTATCAGTCTGGCTGCCGTGTTCTGGACGACTTGTAGGCGTGACATCTGGTATTTGGGTAGTCCGAGGTAGAGGGAGTTTGCGTAGTCGAGTCGGGAGTTGATAATTGATCCAACTACTACTGCTGTGTCCTCTTCTGGGATGAAGGGAATGAGTCTACGCAGCAGGCGGAGGAGATGATGAGATCCGCTGATTACTGATCCTATTTGAGCGCCCATCGACATCTCTGAGTCAAAGATGACTCCGAGACTTTTGACTTTGGTGCTCGGGGTGATGGTCTGTCCGAGAATGGTGGGTGGTGTCCAAGAGGTTTTAGTTTTTGTCTTTCGGTTATCGTGAAGGAGAAGCAGTTCTGTTTTGGATCCGTTGAGTTTAAGTGAACTCTCAGTCATCCAATCATCGATCAATGTGAGGCACTTTTCCAATCCGTGATATTGGTCTTTTTTTCCAGTGATACGAAAGTAGAGTTGGGTGTCGTCAGCGTATGAGTGGTAGCACAAGTCCTGTTTGCTAATGATTTTTAGGAGTGGGCAGAGGTAGATGTTAAAGAGCAGGGGTGACAGTGGTGATCCTTGAGGGACTCCGCAGGAAATTGCGCGAGTTTCAGAGGTGAAGGCTCCTAATTTCACTGTCTGAGAACGATTCTCAAGAAAGGAAGCGAACCAAGAAAGGTCAGGGTCTGCGACTCCTGCTACTTCTTTAAGACGAATGAGTAGAGTTTTGTGGTCTACTATGTCGAACACTGCACTGAGGTCCAGCAGCACCAGGAGACATGATTCTCCGTCATCTGCGGCTTCGAGGACGTCATCCCATATTTTGAGAAGTGCTGTTTCTGTGCCATGGCCAGGGCGGAAGCCTAATTGTAGTGGGTCCAAGAGTTTGTGGGTGTCCAAATGGAGTTGTAGTTGTTGTACTACTGCTTTCTCCATGATCTTGGAAATGGTGTTGAGGCTTGTTACCGGTCTGCGGTAATTTGGGTCCTTGGGGTCAAGATTGGGTTTCTTTAGGAGGGGTTTAATTATACCTTGCTTGAGGGAGTTCGGAACCATACCTTCTTTGAATGATAGATTTACGATGTGTGTAATGGTAGGAGCTAAGATGTCGGTACATTCTTTCAGGAGTTTTGTGGGAATTACGGTATGTCATTTGAAGTTGTAGTGTCTCTGAGGCTTCTGATAATGTTTTTGGTGGTGTCAATGGTGATCGGGACCAGCGAAAATGTTGCTAGTTGTATAATGTTCGTATTGATTTCCTCTGTTTGCTTTGGCTGTGTGAAGTTGGTTGTTTTTTTCTGTTTAATTATTTCCCGAATGTTTTCGATTTTGTCAATAAAAAAATCCGATAGCTCATTACAGAACTCTTGGGTTTCGTTTGCTGGAGGCTCTAGACAGGTAGGGTTCATGGTCCAAGTGACCAGTTTGAAGAGTTCACGAGGCCGGTTAAGGGCTTTTTTTATGGTGTTTGAGAAATGTTCCTTTTTTGCTTTAAAAATTGCTTTGTGATATTTCTTAGTGAGTGCTTTGTAGTTAGTATGGTTTTCCTCCGTTGGGTTTCTTCTCCAGGCTCCTTCAGCTCTTCTGCGTTCTTGCTTCAGTAGAGTAAGAGTGTCATTAAACCAGCCCGAGTTGTTTTTACGGATGTGTGCGCTGCGTCTCGGAGCGACTGTGTCCGCTGTTTGTAGTAATATTTTGTTTAAGGAGTTGAGTGTTTGTTCCGTTGAGTGGTTATGCTTTAGCGTTCCTATTTTTTTTGATAGAGTGGTTTTGAAAAGTTTCGAGTGTAGTTTCTTCTGAGATCTTGTCCAGTATGTTTTTGTTGAGTCTTCCGGTTTTTAAGAGATGGTGCTGGTGGTAAATTTGAATTTGAAAGCGTGGTGGTCCGTCCATGGTAACGGCATGTTGTCCAGTATGTTGATGTCCATATTTTGTTTGAAGATGAGGTCAAGAATGTGACCCGATCCATGCGTGGGGGCATTTATCAGTTGCTGCAAACCTAGTTCTTCCAATTGGTTGATGCAGGCGGTGGCGATGGGGCCCTGAGTGGCGTTAGCCTAGAGGTTAAAGTCCCTGAGTAGTAAAAACTTTTTGGTTTTTAAAGTGTATGTCGAGAAGAATTCGGCGAAGGGTGTGAGGAGATTTGTCTTTGGTCCTGGTGGTCTGTAGCATAGCAGTATGTGAATGGTGTCCTGGGGTGTTGTTTGGAGTTGCAGGGTGAGTGTTTCCATGAATGGCAATGAGTTCTGTAGGGTTGGTTTGGTAAGAGAGAGGTGCGATTTGAAGATAACTGCTAGGCCTCCTCCTCTTTGTCCTATTCTGTGCTCAGTTAGGATGTGGTAGTTCCCAGGTACTAGTTCCGTTAGGACGGTGTTACAATCCGGTGTTAGCCAGCTTTCCGTGATAAAGAGGCAATCTACGTCATTTTGCGTGATGAAATCGTGAATTTCCTGTCTGTGCTTGACTGCCGATCTGGTGTTAATCAAGGCGCATGATAAATCTTGTAGATGAAGTGGTGTCTTCGTGGTTTTGATAGTCGATTGTCGATTGATCCTAAGCAGTTGTTCTTTTTGTAGTATTTTTTGGGTGGAGGTTGGAAGTGTTGGGGCGGTATTCCTTAGCCTGTGGAGGGTGTCCGCTGAGTATTTAAAGATGCACATGATGGGAGGAAAAGGTGATGGGGATGATGAATAGGGCCTAATGATCTAAACTGCCCCCCCGTTGGTCCAGAGGAAGGCAAAAACCGCCAGCCGAGTCTGGCCAATTGCTACAGCAGGGGAAAAATGTATTCTTGACCCCCCGAGGGGCGATCGGGTAAACTCTGGATCAACTTGCTACTAGTTGGTGGTGCCCCGATGTACTTACCCGGTCGGCACACGCGGGCCCGCTGGAGAGAGACTTGGGGAGGGTGTAGAGTGATAGCCGGAGCTAGGCCACAGCCGCGGTCTGTCCTGCAGTTCTAACAGTCTAGAAATGGGCGCCCGGATGGCGGCAGGTTGCAGTCGGCGGCTGTGGGTGAAGCGATGGTGAGCTGGGGGATCTGAGCTTGGGGAGAGTGAGGGAGAGTGGGGTCCCGGGGAAACCGCAGGTCGTCAGGTTAACGTTTGCTGGAGGAGCGAAACGCAAGAGTCCAAGGGGGTTCCTGTATGGTCAGAGCTCCTGCGACACACGTCCGTTACGCTTGACCGTATGTGTGGATTGATCTGTGAAGCGATGAGGTCAGGGCTCCTGTCACACATGTCCGCTTCCCTGGACCATGTGTGCGGATTGCTCTGCGAAGTGGTGAGGCTGGGGGGCCTATCGCACACGTCCGTTATGCTTGGCCGTGTGTGTGGGTCTGGGGAGATCGCGTAGTGGCGGCGGTCGGTGCTGTAGGTTGGGGTAGCCTGAGTACGTCAGGGGGGGGGAGATCAGTAATAAGTAGTAGAGTTATTGAAGGGTATTGTGAAGATAGTAATGGGGGTAGGTGGGGAATCAGTAGGAATAGAGAGAAAAAAGTTTTTTTTTTTTTTTTTGTCAGTGTTGGGGGAGAAGCTGGGTGTATCAAGATGGCCGCTACTTACTGGGCCGAATATCCATTTCATCCTCCCGGCTGCCTTTTGAGAGCGACCCAGTGGGAGCCACAGGCAAGTGACCCGTGAGTGGATGCGATCCGGTAGTTATCCCGGGTCAGAATATTCCAGGGGGCCGGGAGAGGGGTTTGAGGGCTGAGGCTGGGTGTCCCAAGATGGCCGCCGCGGCCGGGTTTAGGCCGAAGCCGCGGTCTATCCTGCTGGACAGGTAGCAGCTAGTGCTGCTTCGGGGCCCGCTGACTCCTCTGGGGAGCTCCGCGAGTGGGTTGTTAACAGTGCCGTAGGGTGGCTTCTTGGTGATCCGGATGCTGGAAGGGGAATAGAATGTGGCTAGGCCGCAGCCGCGGACTTTCCTGTCGGCGGCTGCGGGTGGAGGGGGGTTCCGCCGGTGGCAGATGAATGGCCTCGGTGGCGGGTGGAGGGCTCGGATGTAGCTCGGTGAGCTGGGCAAGGGGTGCAGCCGGTCTGTGAAGGAGGTGCCAGAGGGGGGGACCGTAGGATGGGTGATGCTAGGCCGCAGCCTCGGACTTGCCCGGCGGCGGCTGTGGGAGGAGGTGTCTGGCGGAGGGGGCTCGTGATGGATTTAGGTCCCGCTGGATGGAGGGGGGAGGAGAACCGGGGGGACAGGGGGGACAAGGGTGAGAGCAAGGTGGGACAAGGGTGAGAGCAAGGGAGAGACCCAGGGGGAAAATAGGGGAGAGTACTGGGGAGAGAAGCAATGCAGCCCTGGGAGTCAGGAGCTAAGGTACACACGTCCTCTACCTGTCAGGTCTGAGGTGTACTCAGGTAAGATCTGGTTTGTCTGATTAAAAATAGTAAAAATTTTCCGGTAAAAATCTCCAAATATTATATAAACAAAGCATTACTGATAATAATAATCATAATAATAATTGCTATTATTATTAGTAGTAGTAGCAGCAGCAGTAGTCATATTATTATTATTATTATAAACAAATACAGTTGTACAGAATACTGTTTTGCAATAGGTTTCTCTGGATTTCTCTTTTAAAAATACACCTATGCAGTGACTTGTAATGGAAGCTTCTGAAATTCACATACCAAGGATGATATGAAGAACCTGTATTGATAGAAATTATGCATGTTATTGCTGACCTATTTTTAAAGGTGCAGTCTCCAAGGCTGTAATTCTGATCCTTGCTTGATTACCCATTGAGACTTTTGAGTTGATTTTCTAAAGCCAAATAGGCTGTTCAGTGAAATTTCCCTTTGCAGAGTGGATGTGGTGAATTTTCACTTTGCAAATAATACCAATGCAACATTCAACTTCCCTTACAAAGTGAACTCTCTAGTTATCATTGGTCATTGTGATTTATGTGAATGTGCATCTTTGAAAGACAAGATTTATGACAGACATTTTTTTCTCACACATTGAATGACAATTATTCAGTCATGCTACACTGTACCCAAACCTTTTTTTATATATTTTTTTTCACATAAAATCGAGCTTTCTTTTGGTGTTATTTAATCACCACTGGGTTTTTTTTTTGTTTTTTTTGCAATAAGTGAAAAAAGAGTGAACATTTTGAAAAAAAAACACAACTTTTTTTTTTGTTTCTATTATAAAACTTTGCAAATAAGTCATTTTTGTTTATATATTTGGGCCAACATTTATACTGCTACATACAGTGCCTTGCAAAAGTGTTCATCCCCTTGGCATTTTTCGTGTTTTGTTGCCTCACAACCTGGAATTAACATGGATTGTTTGAGGATTTGCATCATTTAATTTACAGAACATGCCCACCACTTTGAAGATGTTTTTTTTTTCATTGTGAAGCAAACAAATAGGACAAAATAACAGAAAAAGTCAATGTGCATAACGATTCACCCCTCAAAAGTCAATACTATGTAGAGCCATCTTTGGCGGCTATCACAGCTCCAAGTCACTTTGGATAAGTCTCTATGAGCTTGCCACATCTTACCACTGGGATTTTTGCCCATTCCTTCTTGCAAAACTGATCCACCTCCTTCAAGTTGGATGGTTTGCGCTTGTGAACAGCAATCTTTAAGTCTGACCACAGATTTTTCATTGGATTGAGGTCTGGGCTTTGACTAGGCCATTTCAACACATTTACATGTTTCCCCTTAAACCACTCAAGTGTTACTTTAGCAGTGTGTTTGGGATCATTGTCCTGCTGGAAGGTGAACTTCCATCCTAGCCTCAAATCACACAGTGTTAAGCCGTGTACACACGATAGGTTTTACCGATGAAAACAGTCCAATGGACTGTTTTCATCGGACAAACCGATCGTGTATGGGCCCCATCGGTCTTTTTTCCATCGGTGTTTAAAAATAGAACATGTTTTAAATTTATCCGAAGGTTTAAAAACCAAAAGTAATTTGCTATCGTCTGTGGGGAACTCCATCGGATGAAAAACCCACGCATGCTCAGAATCAAGTCGACGCATGCTCAGAAGCATTGAACTTCATTTTTTTCAGCTCATCGGAGTGTTTTACGTCACCGTGTTTGAAACAGTCGGTTTTTTGACTGATGGTGTGTGGGCAAGACTGATGGAAAACAGTTTCATCGGATTTCCGTTGGAAAAAAACATCGGATTAGAATCCATAGGATATCCGATCATGTGTACAGGGCTTTACAGGTTTTGCTCAAGAATATCCCAGTATTTAGCACCATCCATCTTTCCCTAAACTCTGACCAGTTTCCCAGTCCCGATTGCTGAAAAACATCCCCACAGCATGATGCTGCTAGGGATGGGTGAACGGTTCGGCTCGAGCATACGCTCGGGCCGAACTTTAGTTTGTTCGCCCCCCCCCGAACCGACAACAATGTATTGCGGCGCTGAACAGTGCATTGCAAGCCCTGATTGGCTGAAACAGTGAAAGCTTAAGCCAATCAGGGCACAGAGCACTGTCAGAGTCATGATTGGACACTGTCATCATGACTTTATCCAATCATGGCTCATTCCTGCCCCACAGTATAAAAGTATTCTTTCGATGGCAGCCATTTTCAGTGTTATTTTGGCGTGGAGAGATATAACAGGGCTCTGTTCAGTGCTGTTAGTTAGTGTGCTATTTTGCTTCAATTGTCAGTGTAGAATATTAGTTTAGTGTCAGTCTAGGGATAGTGTGAGTGTAGTGATGACGACGACGTCACTGATGCGACTTGGGTGCCTGGGTCTTTTGCAGCATATCTGGTTGCTATCTACAAACTGTCTCAGGCACAAACGTGGCAAAAACACCAACCATTTGGGTACCACATGCCTAACAAGGCATTTACTGTCCAACCACTTAGCCCGTTGGCAAGAGCACCTAAAAGCCACACAAAAGGGGCACAAATCTGTCCCTCCTCCTTATCCACTTCAGTCTGCCCCTGCGATACTGAGTCATTACCTTTCAGCAGCCTCCACTGACAGAGATGATGGTATAGCACAGGGTGTCCCAGGTCCTAGCAGCTCATCTGCCAGCAGCACATCACCAGCTGTAGACTGTAGTCGGCAAATTTCTCTACCCCATCTTCTGCAGAGGAAAAAAAATACAGTCCCTGCCACCCACATGCCCAGCGTCTGAATGCAAGCTTGTCAAAGCTGTTGGCTCTCCAACTTCTGCCTTTCAGCCTGGTGGATTCTGCCCCCTTCCGTGAATTCGCACAATGTGCTTTACCACAATGGCAGGTTCCCAGTCGCTACTACTTTTCACGTAAGGCCGTTACATCTCTCTACCATCAAGTGGAAGGGAATGTTCTGGCATCGTTGGGCAAGGCAGTCAGCTGTAAAATCCACCTTACTGCTGACACGTGGTCCAGCAAGCATGGACAGGGACGATATATTTCGTTCACAGCAAACATGGCACCCGAGCTGACAAATACCGCGATTCAAACCTCACGAGAAGTTGGTGGTTTCCGGGTGTCCACGTCATGGTATTTAAACCGGAAGTGTCTCCAATATAACATTACCGAAACTTTAGCTATGTCACGAACGTGACAAGACATTGTCGGGGCCAAATTTTTATGTAATGATTAAATAAATAGATGAAACTTAAATATGGCATAAAAAGCAAAATATAAAGATAAATATACTTAAAAATAATTGATATTTGATATGTGTATGTAGACAAAGTGTGATTTGTCTAAGACTACGCAAATGACAGGGAACTGGCCCTCGCACTGGGCGTCTCTACAATAAAGAGTATAAAATTATATTACATATACATACAGAGATCACATAGACCCTATCATATATTGCAAAATGAAATAAAATGGTGATAAATGTAAATATACTAAAACCAAGAAAATTCACACCTAAGCCTTGGCTGCCAGCCCTGAATTATTTTATGCCCCCTAGTTAAGTTGGTCATGTATAATAGACTTTATTCAGAAATTAGTTAATGTCCCATTCAACATCGATTCCCCACGGATGGCAAGAATGGAGCTCATAGATCCGAAACGTTTCAAGTTGAGAAACGCTTCTTGTCCATGCCCCGCCCCTCCACGGAGGAATGTAGCTGTCAATCACCATAAAACTCGTACCTTCAAGGTTCTGATTATGGTGTTCCCTATAGTGTCTTGGTACCGTGTGTTTGATGTCGCCACTTTTTATTTTAGCAATATGTTCTCCTACTCGGATTGAAAAAGTGTGAGTAGTGCGTCCAACGTATTGTTTGCCACATGAACACGTTATCAAATATACAACGAATTTGGTGGCACACGTGTGGAACCCTTTGATCGGGTATAACCGGTTGGTGACCGTAGAGGTAAACTCCAGGGATTTTGACCTTCCACATACGTTGTTGGAGCATACAACATATTTTTTACAAGGATAATATCCCTTCAACTCATGGAAAAAGGAAGGGCGAACAGGTGGATTGATTATATTTGGAGCGATTTTCCCTTGTAGAGAAGGAACTCCCCTGAATGTAACCTTAGCTTGTTCAGGTATCAAGGGACGCAACACCTTGTCAGTTCTAAGAACGTTCCAATGTTTGTTCAGTATAGTTTTAATATCCTTGTGTTGCACAGAATAGGAGGTCAGAATTGACCACTTGTAGGAGTTCTTGTATTCGTGGAGGCCGATCAAACAACAAAGAGCTCCTATCTATTTTCAAGATATATTGATATTGTGAATTTACAGATATTGGGTCATACCCCTTATCTATAAATTTATTGGTCAAGGTAGAGGCCTGTTCTTTAAAGGTCTCTGTGTCTGTACAATACCTACAAAGTCTTAAAAATTGGCTTTGTGGGACCGCCTTAAGCCACGATTGGTGGTGGCAGCTATCTACGGGAATAAAAATGTTTCTATCGGTTGGCTTGAAAAAAGTCTGGAACTTAAATTGTCGTGCATTGAGCTCGACTTCTAAATCTAGAAAGTGTACCTTAGTATAACTAAATTCATAAGTCAAGGAAATACCTTGATCATTAGAAGTTAGGATTGAAAAGAAAGACTTCAAAGATTCAGAACTGCCATCTGAAAGGAGGAGGATGTAGTCTATATACCTGGCCCATAGGACCAGGGAGTCGCCACCCTTAGAATAGACGACATCCTCTTCCCACTTGGCCATAAATAAGTTGGCAAGGCTGGGGGCAAACTAAGCCCTCATAGTTACGCCCTTTTGTTGGATAAAAAAACCTACGATTGAACCAAAAATAGTTGTGTTTTCGGTCGCGAATTCAAGCAATTCAATGATATAATTGCATTGTGTTTCTGTGATGGAAACATCCTTTCTCAAAAAATGGTTGACAGCTTCAATCCCTAAAGCGTGGGGAATACAAGTATACAGCGAGGCAACATCGGCCGTGGCCAATAGATAGTCACCCTGTAACTCAATCCTTTCCAATAATTTAATAGTATCACTAGTATCCTTAACCACTGTAGCCCCGGACCATTTGTCAGCCTAAGGACCAGAGGTCTTTTTACAATTTGGCACTGCGCTGCGTTAACTGGTAATTGCGCGGTCATGCAATGTTGTACCCAAACGAAATTTGCGTCCTTTTTTTCCCACAAATAGAGCTTTCTTTTGGTGGTATTTGATCACCTCTCCAATTTTTTTTTTTTTGCACTCTATACAAAAATAGAGCGACAATTTTGAAAAAAAATGCAATATTTTTTACTTTTTGCTACAATAAATATCCCCCCAAAAAATATAAAGAAAACATTTATTTTCCACAGTTTAGGCTGATACGTGTTCTTCTACATATTTTTGGTAAAAAAATTAAATAAAATAAAAATCGCAAGAAGTGTTTATTGATTGGTTTGTGCAAAAGTTATAGCTTCTACAAAATAGGGGACTGTTTTATGGCATTTTTATTAATATTTTTTTTTTTAATAGTTATGGCGGCGATCAGCGATTTTTATCATGACTGCGAGATTATGGCGGACACATCGGACACTTTTGACACATTTTTGGGACCATTGTCATTTTTACAGCGATCAGTGCTATAAAAATGCACTGATTACTGTGAAAAGGACACTGGCAGTGAAGGGGTTAACCAGTAGGTGGTGCTGTAGGGGTTAAGTGTGCCCTGATGAGTGTTGCTAACTGTAGGGGGGATGGGCTGTGTGTGACATGACACTGATCTCTGCTCCGACTACCCGGAGCGGAGATCAGAGTCATCGTCACTAGGCAGAGCGGGGAGATGCTTGTTTACATAAGCATCTCCCCACTGTATCTCTCCGTGAGACGATCATGGATATCCCCGCGGCAATCGAGTCTGCGAGACCCACGGTTGGGCTCACGGAGAAGGCGGCAGGGTCGCAAGCGCGCCACATGGCGGAATCTTAAAGGGGATGTACAGGTACGTGGTTATGCCTGTCCGTGCCGCTCTGCCGACGTATATGTACAGGCGGCGGTCCTTAAGCAGTTAAGATATGAAGGGATACGTTTCACTAGCGGCTGAAAAAAGAACGGAACAGTCTGTGACGGGATATCCCTTCCAATGAACCAGATACCGAAGGCCAAGACCCTGTCTTCTAGAATCAAGAATCTTGGAGACTTTAAAACTAATTTTGTCCATCAACAAGAACAGGAGGAGGTAGTTGTTGCGCTCTGGAGTAGCAATTGAAAATTGCTTTTTTTTAGGGAAATGTGGAACACAGGATGAATCCGGAGAGAGGAGGGTAATTTCAACCGATAGGAGACTGGCCCGACTCGAGCAATAATTCTGAAATGACCAATGAATCGAGGGCCCAATTTGGTAGAACGTTGTTTCAGTCTCACATATTTGGTTATAGCCAAACTCTGTCCCCCACCACATATGGAGGTACAGTATATGGTGTCTTCGTTTGTTGGAAAAAAACGCATACTTGCCTGCTGACTTCCGTAGTAATAAGCAAATCTTTTTCCAATGTAGCAGAATATTTTTCACCAGCTGATCTGCTGCTGGTACACCAGAAGAAGGCTGAAGTAGGGGAAAAGTCTGAGGGTGATAGCCTAGGGCTGCGTAGAATGGTGTGATATGAAGATCACTGTGCCAACGGGAATTAAGGGTGAACTCAGCTAAAGGCAAATACTCAGACCAGTTGGAGTGTAAGGCATTGACATAATGTCGAAAATAGTTTTCTAGGGTCTGGTTCATGCGTTTGGTTTGACCATCTGTTTGAGGGTGATGTGAGGTAGAGGGTGAGCTTTACTCCCAGTTTCTTGCAGAACACTCTCCAGAATCGGGAAACAAACTGGGATCCGCGATCTGAGACGACATTGGTAGGTATGCCATGATATCTCACAATATGGGAAAGGAAGAGAGTAGACAGTGCTTCCACTGTAGGTAATCCCGGGAGTGGCACAAAATGAGACATTTTGGAAAAGCGATCCACTATGACCCATATAGCAGTCATGCCCTCGGACTTGGGTAAGTCTGTAATGAAGTCCATAGTCAAATGGCTCCAAGGCTGGCGAGGTGCCGGAAGTGGTTGTAACAGTCCAGTAGCCAATGTATGGGGTACTTTATTAGCAGCACAAGTTGGACAGGCAGCCACATAGTCAGTGATTTGCACATTTTCATATGAGGCCACCAGACATGGAGCTGCAAGGTCTTAAGAGTGATGGTGACACCAGGATGACCGGATAACACACCATCATGTGCCCAGAGGAGTACAGGTTTTCTGAGGCTAGGGGCTACGAACAGGCGACCTGGTGGTATCTTCAAGCCTTGGGGAACACGATTCTGGGTTTCTTGTAACTGTTGGGAAAGAGCCGTAGAGATCTGTGCGACAATTTTGTGAAGTGGGATTATATACTGCTCGGTAGGTTGGTCTTCAGGAGGTAGCGAACTGTCTGGAAAGACCATCGGCTACTGGATGGATTCTAACGGACTTAGGCTGTCTCTTGGAGAGCACGGCACCTGCTCCTACCTCAGAGGCATCAACCTCAACTATGTACTGGAGATCGGGATTTGGATGCTGAAGAATTGGAGCTTTGCTGAACATGTCTTTTAATTTCTAGAAAGACGGGGGGGCGTGGCCACAGCGCAAGTGAATGGACGTGTAAGAGCACAGCTCTGATCCAGACACGGGAACCGCAAACAACTACGGGGTCGCAACAGGCTGTATCCACATCCACATTACCTGTAAAGGTCTAGCAACACCCGCGAAATGACCCGCAAGCGAAAAGAAGCGGCCAAGCCAAAAAAACTGGAGGACTTTTATTCGCCGAAAGGCCGCAGCATTATCCAAGATGGCGCCGGCGGGGAAGGCATCTCTCCTTCCTCCTCCTGCAACTCCCGGTCCACAGCGCCTAGCCCAGGATTACAGCTGAGAGCGCCGCAACACTCTCCGGAGGCATCTACTCCTTTAGCAAGCAGCCCTGCGAAGTCCAAGCCTCGCCTGGATGTCAACACTAATAAGGTGAGCACAGGCCATGACTCTATGGAGGACACGAGGGAGCTCGTGGATCCCTTCACTGCATTCCCCACAACAGGCGCGGCGGTCTCTGACACTACCCTGAAGGACATGCTTGTCTCCCTCCGCAGCTCCATGCATGCGGACCTGATGCAGTGTATGAAGAACTTTAAGACTGACATAACTGAGCTGGGGGGAAGGGTAGCACATGTTGAGGACAAAATGGGGGAATTTGCAGCATCCCATAATACCCTGATTGATGCGCACTCTGATCACTCTGATGAGTTGGCCTGGCTGAGGGCAAAGGTCGCTGATCTCGAAGACAGGTCAAGGAGGAACAATGTAAAGGTCAGAGGGGTGCCCGAGACTGTTCTCCCCACACAACTTCAGCAATATGCTCATGACCTTTTGCAGAAGTTCCTCCCATCAGTCCCTGACTCAGAACTCCAAGTGGACCGCATCCACAGACTGCCTAAGCCACCACACCTCCCAGGCAACGTACCCAGAGATGTCCTGATGCGGGTGCACTTTTACCACGTAAAAGAACAACTCATGGTAGCATTCCGAAAGTGCCAGCAACCTCCTGAGCAATTCGCTCATATCCAGCTTTTTGCAGATTTGTCACAGTTTACCATGCAAAAGCGTAAGGCATTACTCCCTGTGACCAAAGCACTCCGCAACCACAATATCCCCTACCGCTGGGGATATCCGGTAAAGCTTACTGTCACCCATGATGATAAAACCACTGTAATTAGGGAGCTGGACGAGGGCCTAGCTCTTCTACGCTCTTTGGATATACTCCCTGATCTAGCACCCGCAAGTTCCTCTCCCCCTGCGAGGTTCAATAGCCAGTATGAATGGCAAACGGTGTCAAACAAAAAAAGCAGCAAGAAACACGCCGCATAATCTGCCACCCTGAGATCCGCATACTCTAAGTTCAAGGTTCCTGATGTGTTCTGGAATATTCTGTTCGCTGTTTCTTGTTTTCCCCTCCCATGTTCTGGGCAGCTGATCTGCTCTCAGACTCTTGTTTGAGCAAATTTTTTACTCGAGTAACTGTTTTTTTTCTATATTTCATTTTGTTTTATCCCTTTGATTCATCCTTCTCTCCCCCTCTGATGCTCCATCCTGCGCTGGATCCAACACTCTTCTGCGATCTTGATGCTGCTCATCTCATGAACCCTCATCCTGTGCCGAATGCCTGCGACAACAACCTTCCCTTCTTTGAGGATAAGGTACTGTTCTTATCTACACCAACAATACTCACATGGCGCTTAAGATAGTTTCATTTAATGTGAATGGCCTCAATCACCCGGCCAAAAGGACCTCGACCTGGAAAGAAGCGCTTAAACTCCAGGCTGACGTCCTCTGCATCCAAGAGACTCACTTTTTAGCTGACAAGCCTCCTTATTTTCATCACAAGAATTTCCCCCACATCTTTTTAGCCTCAGCACCCACCAAACAGAAAGGCGTGCTGATCGCAATCAGGGACTCGGTAGCCTTCTGCCTCATAGAAACCCACGCTGACCCCGAAGGGAGGTTTCTCATTCTGGTGGGAGAACTCAACAATAAGCCCTTCACTATTGTTAACTTGTACGCACCCAACTCCCACCAATTCCGCTTTTTGAAAAAACTTTATAGCACGATTGCAAATCTCCAGAAAGGCTCCCTAGTAATATGTGGGGACCATAACGTTACTGTAGATCATACTATGGACTCCTCTTCCAAGGCGAAACGTCCTTCCCCTCAACTTCAACGTCTGCTTCATACAGAGGACGTCTATGATGTGTGGCGATGCCAACATGCGAATGAGAGAGACTACACATATCGCTCTGCCAGACATAATTCTTATTCCAGAATTGATCTGATCATTGTTGACAAAATGCTTTTGCAGGCAGTGTCCTCCTCCTCCATCCATGATATCACGTGGTCAGATCATGCCCCGGTTTCTGTCACGGTGGTGGAGGGGCACACACCCAGCCCTGCCTATATCTGGAGGGCTAACTCTCAAGTCTTCCAGATGCCCTCACATGCTGCGAAGATCACGGATAGTTTGTCCGAGTTCTTTGCTGAAAACACAGGCTCCGTGTCTGAGCCTGCGATGTTATGGTGTGCCCATAAGGCATATATAAGAGGTATAATTTTACAAATTTGTGCTAGGGTAAAGAGGCAGAGGTCACAGAAACTGGACCGTCTTCTGAATGATATTAAGGTATTGGAGACCCAAAACAAATCCAATGCTAGTACACAATTAGCCCAACAAATCTCCCAGCTTCGCTCTGATCTCAGACTCCTTCTTATCGAACAATATGACAAGCATCTCCAATACCTGAAGCTAAACCATTACTCCTCTGGCAATAGGGCAGGTAAATTCCTGGCCCAGAGGCTAAAATCCGCCAGACTTAGATCGAAAATAAAATTTTTGATCCACCCGATAAATAAACACAAAATCCTTAATCCTAAAGACATAGCAAACTCGTTTGCAGAATATTATTCCTCCTTATATAATCTCAACACTGACCCCAAAACCCCTCAACCTACGGCGGAGGGTATTCAGGCATTCCTAGCTAAAATTAACCTCCCCTCCCTCACGCAAACACAACTTCAGGCGTTGAATGCTCCCATTATGGACTCTGAGATCAAGAGAATTATTAAAACCCTTCCCCTGGGTAAGTCACCTGGCCCCGATGGTCTGCCGAATGACTATTACAAATCATTCCAGGATAATTTGGTTCCGATCCTGCAGGCAGTATTTATGAATGCAATGTCCTCTGCCTCGTTCCCTGCTGAGATGCTTAAGGCATATGTGGTTACTATTCCTAAACCTGGTAAAGAGCCTACTACTCCGAGTAACTTTCGGCCAATTTCTTTGCTCAACACGGACGTCAAGTTATATGCAAAGATTTTGGCTCATAGACTGTTACCCATTCTCCCTTCGCTCATCGGTCCTGACCAGTCTGGCTTCACCCCCGGAAGGCAGACGTCGGACGCCACTAGAAGAGTCATGGGCGTTATGCAGTGTGCTAGGTCCGGTCGGACGCCTTCTCTGCTCCTATCCTTGGACGCGGAGAAGGCGTTCGACAGGATTCACTGGGGATACATGAAAAGCACCCTACAGAGATTTGGATTTACGGGGCCCATCCTCTCGGCCATTCTTGCTCTCTACTCTTCTCCCTGTGCTCAGGTTTACACATCCAATTTGCTGTCCGATACCTTCACTATCTCTAATGGCACTAGACAGGGGTGTCCCCTCTCCCCCTCTATATTTAACCTTCTTATTGAGCCCCTGGCGGAGAGGATCAGGTCCCATCCAGACATCACAGGGTTCCCCATAAAAGGTAAAATACACAAGATAAATTTGTTTGCAGATGACATTATTCTATTTCTGACTTCCCCCTCCACTTCTCTACACCATGCTCATGACGCTCTTAATGCATTTAGTGCAGTCTCCTTTTACAAGGTAAATTTCACAAAATCAGTCATCCTGGAAATGGGCATACCACCCCCTTTGAAAAATCGCCTACAGGCATCTTTTCCCTACTCATGGAGTAAATCAAATATTTCCT
Organism: Rana muscosa; assembly: GCA_029206835.1. Lineage (NCBI taxonomy): Eukaryota > Metazoa > Chordata > Amphibia > Anura > Ranidae > Rana > Rana muscosa. The sequence goes on along the minus strand of CM055116.1, from coordinate 1,001,616,432 downwards.
ACTTAGGAATTAAACTAACGACTGACCCCCGACAACTAGCTGAAGCAAACTATTCCCCATTGCTTGACAAAATCTCCAATGAAGCTAAAAGACTATCTAACACAGAATTGTCCTGGTCTGGCCGCCTAGCTGCATTTAAAATGCTTATTCTTCCGCAAATACTTTACATTTTTAGGACACTTCCTGTGCCCATCCCTAGATCACACCTCACTCACTTGAACTCTCTACTCTCCAGATTTCTTTGGAGAACTAATAGACCAAGATGCTCCAAATCTTTATTGGTTAAAAACAGATTAGCAGGTGGCATGGGCCTGGTCGACATACGGGATTATTTCCGCGCTGCCATCCTTGTACAATTGAAGAGGTGGTTAGTTCCGACGGCTGACTCAAATTGGTGTGATATTGAACAATCTCTGAGCCCTACTAAAAACCTTTGTCTTCTCCTCTTAGTAGATGTGTGGAAACCAATTCCTATACATACACTACCTCCAACGATTCAGGCCTCTTTGGAGGCCTGGAGAGATCTCCTAAAAATCCCAGTCCCACTCTCTGAGCAAACGTCAGTTCCCATTCCCATAACGATCCTCTCCCAGATTATCCCTAACATATCTCTCTCTGATTGGCAGGCGAAAGGGATTAAAACGATAGATGACTTATATCATGACCACACCCTCCTTTCGTTCACCTCAATTCAAGAAAAGTTTAATCTAGCATCTAACGACCAATACAAACACACTCAAATTTCTCACTTCCTTGGTTCTCTCAGTTCACATCAGATTCTGCTACCAAAAGAAGTTTGGCGTTTCTATACTACGACCCCCACTCCCCCTAGAGGCATCTCCTTGTTCTACAATCTCTTCCAACACAAACTACAATTCGTAAAATCCCAACCCTTTAGAAAGTGGGAGGCGGATATGGGTATTAACATCTCGACTCTTCAATGGCAACAGGCGCTGAAATCGCTCTATAAAGCCTCTAGCTGCATTAACCACTGGTAGGGATGAGCTTCGTGTTCGAGTCGAACATACGTTCGACTCGAACATCGGCTGTTCGATCGTTCGACGAAGATCGAACGATTTGGGCCGTTCGCGCCAAATTCGAGTGACGCGAACGGCCCACAATGCACTACGCCATCGCAGTGTCATCCAGGCGCTGTGATTGGCCAAGCATGCACTGTGACCCCGCATGCTTGGCCAATCACAGCGCCGGCAGCGAGGAGAGCAATGATTGGCCACAGGCAGGATGCCTGTGGCCAATTATTGCTGAGGGTGTTTAGTACACGCCCCACACTATAAAAGGCCGCCAGCACGGCGGCCTAGTGTAGTGTGTTCCGGAGCAGGGATAGAGCAGCATAGGCAGGGACAGTGACTTTTATTTCTTTCTTGCTTAACCTGGATTCCTTTAGTTTAGGGAAAGAGAAGGATAGGTAGGGAGAGTGTCAGTGTGTTTTGTGCTTGTGCTATAGTGTGCTTAAAAAAAACATTTATTCTAGGGACAGAAAACTGTAGGTAGGGACAGTGTCAGTTTCTTTCACTCTGCAAGTCCTTGTTTCCAGGGACCTGGAAGGACAGTGAGTGAATTGTCCTTGTGCTATATTGTGCTTAAAAAAACATTTATTCTAGGGACAGAAAACTGTAGGTAGGGAGAGTGTCAGTTTCTTTCACTCTGCAAGTCCTTGTTTCCAGGGACCTGTAAGGACAGTGAGTGAATTGTCCTTGTGCTATATTGTGATTAAAAAAAACATTTTTTCTAGGGACAGAAAACTGTAGGTAGGGAGGGTGTTTTTTTTCTTTCACTCTGCAAGTCCTTGTTTCCAGGGACCTGGAAGGACAGTGAGTGAATTGTCCTTGTGCTATATTGTGCTTAAAAAAAACATTTTTTCTAGGGACAGAAAACTGTAGGTAGGGAGAGTGTTTTTTTTCTTTCACTCTGCAAGTCCTTGTTTCCAGGGACCTGGAAGGACAGTGAGTGAATTGTCCTTGTGCTATATTGTGCTTAAAAAAAAACATTTTTTCTAGGGACAGAAAACTGTAGGTAGGGAGAGTGTTTTTTTTCTTTCACTCTGCAAGTCCTTGTTTCCAGGGACCTCTAAGGACAGTGAGTGAATTGTCCTTGTGCTATATTGTGCTTAAAAAAAACATTTATTCTAGGGACAGAAAACTGTAGGTAGGGAGAGTGTCAGTTTATTTAACTCTGCAAGTCCTTGTTTCCAGGGACCTGGAAGGACAGTGAGTGAATTGTCCTTGTGCTATATTGTGATTAAAAAAAACATTTTTTCTAGGGACAGAAAACTGTAGGTAGGGAGAGTGTTTTTTTTCTTTCACTCTGCAAGTCCTTGTTTCCAGGGACCTGTAAGGACAGTGAGTGAATTGTCCTTGTGCTATATTGTGATTAAAAAAAACATTTTTTCTAGGGACAGAAAACTGTAGGTAGGGAGAGTGTTTTTTTTTTCTTTCACTCTGCAAGTCCTTGTTTCCAGGGACCTGTAAGGACAGTGAGTGAATTGTCCTTGTGCTATATTGTGCTTAAAAAAAACATTTATTCTAGGGACAGAAAACTGTAGGTAGGGAGAGTGTCAGTTTATTTCACTCTGCAAGTCCTTGTTTCCAGGGACCTGTAAGGACAGTGAGTGAATTGTCCTTGTGCTATATTGTGATTAAAAAAAACATTTTTTCTAGGGACAGAAAACTGTAGGTAGGGAGAGTGTTTTTTTTCTTTCACTCTGCAAGTCCTTGTTTCCAGGGACCTGGAAGGACAGTGAGTGAATTCTCCTTGTGCTATATTGTGCTTAAAAAAAACATTTATTCTAGGGACAGAAAACTGTAGGTAGGGAGAGTGTCAGTTTATTTCACTCTGCAAGTCCTTGTTTCCAGGGACCTGTAAGGACAGTGAGTGAATTGTCCTTGTGCTATATTGTGATTAAAAAAAACATTTTTTCTAGGGACAGAAAACTGTAGGTAGGGAGAGTGTTTTTTTTCTTTCACTCTGCAAGTCCTTGTTTCCAGGGACCTGTAAGGACAGTGAGTGAATTGTCCTTGTGCTATATTGTGCTTAAAAAAAACATTTATTCTAGGGACAGAAAACTGTAGGTAGGGAGAGTGTCAGTTTATTTCACTCTGCAAGTCCTTGTTTCCAGGGACCTGTAAGGACAGTGAGTGAATTGTCCTTGTGCTATATTGTGATTAAAAAAAACATTTTTTCTAGGGACAGAAAACTGTAGGTAGGGAGAGTGTTTTTTTTCTTTCACTCTGCAAGTCCTTGTTTCCAGGGACCTGTAAGGACAGTGAGTGAATTGTCCTTGTGCTATATTGTGCTTAAAAAAAACATTTATTCTAGGGACAGAAAACTGTAGGTAGGGAGAGTGTCAGTTTATTTCACTCTGCAAGTCCTTGTTTCCAGGGACCTGTAAGGACAGTGAGTGAATTGTCCTTGTGCTATATTGTGATTAAAAAAAACATTTTTTCTAGGGACAGAAAACTGTAGGTAGGGAGAGTGTTTTTTTTCTTTCACTCTGCAAGTCCTTGTTTCCAGGGACCTGTAAGGACAGTGAGTGAATTGTCCTTGTGCTATATTGTGCTTAAAAAAAACATTTATTCTAGGGACAGAAAACTGTAGGTAGGGAGAGTGTCAGTTTATTTCACTCTGCAAGTCCTTGTTTCCAGGGACCTGTAAGGACAGTGAGTGAATTGTCCTTGTGCTATATTGTGATTAAAAAAAACATTTTTTCTAGGGACAGAAAACTGTAGGTAGGGAGAGTGTTTTTTTTTCTTTCACTCTGCAAGTCCTTGTTTCCAGGGACCTGTAAGGACAGTGAGTGAATTGTCCTTGTGCTATATTGTGCTTAAAAAAAACATTTATTCTAGGGACAGAAAACTGTAGGTAGGGAGAGTGTCAGTTTATTTCACTCTGCAAGTCCTTGTTTCCAGGGACCTGTAAGGACAGTGAGTGAATTGTCCTTGTGCTATATTGTGATTAAAAAAAACATTTTTTCTAGGGACAGAAAACTGTAGGTAGGGAGAGTGTTTTTTTTCTTTCACTCTGCAAGTCCTTGTTTCCAGGGACCTGTAAGGACAGTGAGTGAATTGTCCTTGTGCTATATTGTGCTTAAAAAAACATTTATTCTAGGGACAGAAAACTGTAGGTAGGGAGAGTGTCAGTTTATTTCACTCTGCAAGTCCTTGTTTCCAGGGACCTGTAAGGACAGTGAGTGAATTGTCCTTGTGCTATATTGTGATTAAAAAAAACATTTTTTCTAGGGACAGAAAACTGTAGGTAGGGAGAGTGTTTTTTTTCTTTCACTCTGCAAGTCCTTGTTTCCAGGGACCTGGAAGGACAGTGAGTGAATTGTCCTTGTGCTATATTGTGCTTAAAAAAAACATTTATTCTAGGGACAGAAAACTGTAGGTAGGGAGAGTGTTTTTTTTCTTTCACTCTGCAAGTCCTTGTTTCCAGGGACCTGTAAGGACAGTGAGTGAATTGTCCTTGTGCTATATTGTGCTTAAAAAAAATATTTTTTCTAGGGACAGAAAACTGTAGGTAGGGAGAGTGTCAGTTTCTTTTACTGTGAAAGTCCTTGTTTCAAGGGACAGAGAAGGACACCTGAAGGTAGCCCTTATTGCTTTTTTCCCATCTCCCTGCAGGCCATCTATTAGAATGTCTGGAAGGCAAACAAGGAGAGGCAGACAGTCAGGAGGCAATAAAAGAGGGCAAGCAGGCTCTGTGTCTGGGGGCAACAGTGCTGGTCGTGGACGCGGTGCATTGTCATCAGCACATGGCCATGGGACACGCTTGTCCTTCTTTTCGGCAGCTGGACATGTTGAGCCACATCATGCCGAAGACTTGGTAGAGTGGATGACCAAGCCCTCCTCCTCCTCCTCATCCTCTCTCACCCAGGCTCAGGGTACTGGAAAAGCAGCTGCCAAAGCGTCGTCTTCCCTGGTATCAATGTCAGACAAATCATCAGTCACTCCTTCCCTAGACCCACCATGTCCTCCTCCTGAGGAGTCCCCCGAACTGTTTCAGCACAGTGTTGGGTACATGCTCCAGGAGGATGCCCAGCGTTTCGAAGGGTCTGATGATGAAACCCAGCTAGAGGAAGGCAGTAGCGTGAGAGCAGACAGAGGGGATGCTCAAGAAGGACACCAATCTGGCAGTCATGTTCCAGCAGCTGCAGCATACTGCCAGATTGGCTCCAGTGATGAGGAGGGAGGGGATGATGAGGTCACTGACTCCACGTGGGTGCCTAATAGGAGAGAGGAGGAGGAGGAGGATGAGGAGGAGGCACATCTCCAACGAGGCAGGATGCCCTTTGGTGGCCAGCGTAAGGGCAGTACACCGACGGAATCACACCGCAGAGCTCCGCCTGTGCAGGGCGCTGCCTCTGCCCGTCATTCAAAAAGTTCTTTGGTGTGGGCCTTTTTTGAGGCTAGTGCATCAGATCGCACAGCTGCTGTTTGCAACATATGTCTCAAGCGTATATCGCGTGGCCAAAACATCAGCCGCTTGGGTACCACATGCCTGACCAGACATATGTTGACCTGCCATGCAGCTCGTTGGCAAGCCTACCTCAAAGACCCACACCAAAGAACAAAGCGGACCTCTCCTTGCACCGCATCAGCTGGGATCTCCAACCCCACTATAACTTCAGTCCTCTCTGAAACATGCACTGAGAGGAATGAAGGTGTAGAATTAGGTGTGTCACAGCCAAGTACTTGCGCCCACTCTGCTAGCAGTACACCGACGTCCGATTCTAGCAGGCAAATTTCCCTGCCCCAGCTGCTGGACCGTCGAAAGAAGTTCACTCCCAGCCATCCACATGCCCAGCGGTTGAATGCTAGCTTGGCTAAATTGCTAGCGCTTCAACTGCTGCCTTTTCAGTTATTAGACTCGGCCCCCTTCCGTGAGTTTGTGCAATGTGCGGTTCCTCAGTGGCAGGTTCCCAAACGCCACTTTTTCTCACGGAAGGCTATTCCGGCTCTCTACCGGCATGTGGAAGGCAATGTCTTGGCCTCGCTGGACAGGGCGGTCAGCGGTAAGGTGCATATTACCGCTGACTCATGGTCCAGCAGGCATGGACAGGGACGTTACCTTTCTTTCACGGCCCATTGGGTCACTCTTTTGGCAGCTGGGAAGGATTCAGGACAAGGTGCAGTAGTGTTGGAGGTTGTCCCACCGCCACGCCTCCAAAATGCTACTACTGGTTGTGACACACCTCTCTCCTCCACCCCCTCCTCTTCTTCTTCCTCCATGGCCTCTTCCTGTGGTTTGTCCTATGAACCAGCGGTGCTCCGTAGCCGTTCACGGGGCTACGCAAGTACGCAGGCAAAAAGATGCCATGCCGTGCTTGCGCTGGTGTGTTTGGGGGACAGAAGCCACACTGGGGCAGAGGTCCTGTCTGCTCTGCAGGGCCAGGCCGAGAGGTGGTTGACGCCACGCCAGCTTAAGCCAGGAATGGTGGTTTGCGACAATGGCACCAACCTCCTCTCCGCCCTCCGACAGGGACAACTGACCCATGTGCCCTGTGTGGCTCACGTCCTTAACCTGGTGGTGCAGCGCTTCTTGGGCAGGTACCCGGGCTTACAGGATGTCCTGAGGCAGGCCAGGAAAGTCTGTGTGCATTTCCGCAGATCTTATAATGCCAGTGCTCGCCTGGCTGAGCTGCAAAAGGAGTTGAACCTGCCCAAGAACCGCCTTATATGTGACATGCCCACCAGGTGGAACTCAACGTTGGCCATGCTGCAGCGGCTGCACACGCAGCAGAGGGCCATCAATGAGTACCTGTGCGACTACGGCACCAGGACAGGGTCAGGGGAGCTTGGTTTTTTTTCTCCACGCCAGTGGGGCATGATCAGGGATGCATGCACTGTCCTGGCACCATTTGAGGAGGCCACGAGGATGGTGAGCAGTGACAGTGCATGCATCAGTGACACTGTACCTCTTGTCCACCTGTTGGAGCACACGCTGCGTGGAATAATGGACAGGGCACTTGAGGCAGAACAGAGGCAGGAAGAGGAGGACTTCCTTGCCTCTCAAGGCCCCCTTTACCCAGACAGTGTTCCTTCTGTCCCACCCATCGCACAGGAAGAGGAGGAGGAGGAGGAGGAGGAGGAGGAGGATTGTGTCAGCATGGAGGTGGAGGCTGGCACTCAGCATCATCAGCAGCAGTCTTTTAGGGATGATTTACAGTCCCAAGAAACCAGTGGACTTGTACGTGGCTGGGAGGAGGTGGCTGCGGATCATGTCGTCCTTAGTGACCCAGAGGACTCCGGAGCGAATGCCTCAGCAAACCTACGCTGCATGGCCTCCCTGATCCTGCAAAGTCTGCGGAAGGATCCTCGTATTCTTCGGATCAAGGAGAGGGACCATTACTGGCTGGCCACTCTCCTTGATCCACGGTACAAGGGTAAGGTTGCGGACCTTATGTTACCGTCGCAGAGGGAGCAGAGGATGAGACAACTCCGGGAGGCCTTGCAGAAAGGTCTGTGCAACGCGTTCCCAGAGACTGGGAGGTTGCAAACTCCTGGTCCTGGACAACGAGTTGCTGAGGCTTCGGCCAGTCAAAGAAGGAGCGGTGGGGAAGGTGGCCGTCTGACCGATGCGTTCAGACAATTCTTTAGTCCGCAGCCCCAAAGTATGATCGGTTCCAGCAACCATCGCCAGCGTCTGATAAACATGGTGCAGGAATATCTAGGGGCAAGGTCAGACTTGGACACCTTCCCCACCGAAAATCCTCTGGCTTACTGGGTCTTGAGGATGGATCACTGGCCAGAGCTTGCACAGTATGCAATTGAGCTACTGGCCTGTCCTGCATCCAGCGTTCTTTCGGAACGCACATTCAGTGCTGCTGGAGGATTTGTCACGGATCACAGGGTGCGCCTGTCCACCGACTCGGTTGATCGACTGACTTTCATCAAGATGAACCAGTCTTGGATCACCACCAGCTACCACACACCTGATGCTGATATAACAGACTAATTGATTTTAACATGTCACATCCCTTCAAGACTGATGCTGATGCTGAGTGCCTGTGCTGTTATGTTGACTGGCTATCCTCCTCCTCCGAGTCCTCAATGATACGATTGATGATGATAGCTTGTAAGATCATTTTTGTTTATGGGTGCCGCCACCAGTGCCTAACGCCCAATTTTTCAGCCCCTGTTTAACAGGGGCGTGTAATTACAATTTTTGAAGCAATACTTTGCAACAGGGCTCATTGCTGTGCTCCAAGTACAGTATCTGTGAGGAGTTGCAGTGTTGTGCCACCAGTGCCTAAGGCCCAATTTTTCAGCCCCTGTTTAACAGGGGCGTGTCATTACAATTTTTGAAGCAATACTTTGCAACAGGGCTCATTGCTGTGCTCCAAGTACAGTATCTGTGAGGAGTTGCAGTGTTGTGCCACCAGTGCCTAAGGCCCAATTTTTCAGCCCCTGTTTAACAGGGGCGTGTCATTACAATTTTTGAAGCAATACTTTGCAACAGGGCTCATTGCTGTGCTCCAAGTACAGTATCTGTGAGGAGTTGCAGTGTTGTGCCACCAGTGCCTAAGGCCCAATTTTTCAGCCCCTGTTTAACAGGGGCGTGTCATTACAATTTTTGAAGCAATACTTTGCAACAGGGCTCATTGCTGTGCTCCAAGTACAGTATCTGTGAGGGGTTGCAGTGTTGTGCCACCAGTGCCTAAGGCCCAATTTTTCAGCCCCTGTTCAACAGGGGCATGTAATTACAATTCTTGATCTAATAATTCACAGCAGGGCCCATTGCTGCACCCACCAAGAGTAACTGTCAGGGCTTACAGTGTTGTGGCACCAGCACCACCATCAAAGGCCCAATTTTTACTACCACTGTTCAACAATTATATGTAATTAAAATTCCTGATATAATAGTTGACAGCAGGGCGTTCCAGCACCAACCAAGAGTAACTGTGAGTGCTTACAGTGTTGTGCCAACACCAACAACTAAGGGGCCTATTTCTGCAGAGTATATACGGCAGGTCCCTACTTTCAAACATCCAACTTACAAACGACTCCTACTTGCAAACGCAAGAAGACAACAGGAAGTGAGAGGAAATCTACCACTAGGAAGGAAAATTCTCTCCTGTAAGAATAAATATGGGAGAAAGGTGTCTCCTCTGTACTGATGCTTTATCAGCAATCCTTGTTTCAAGAAAAACACCACATTTCAAAAACAGTTGTCATTGGGACGGAAAGTGAGGTGAAATGTTCTGAACAGGGGCACAGACAGCAAAACAAATGTTACAGGGGTGATAACCCTTACCTATGTTTTCCAAAAAGTTTAAAAATAGATTTTTGGTCTGGAGCTACACTTCAACAATGTACCTGTTCAAAATTACAAACAGATTCTACATAAGAACAAACCTACAGTCCCTGTCTTGTATGCACCGCCTGTATAGGGCTGTTCAGAGTATATAGGGCCTTTTTTATTTTATGTGCGGGGTTCCCCTTAATATCCATACAAGACCCAAAGGGGCTGGTAATGGGCTGGGGTAGGGGGGGGGGTCATGGGGTAGCTATGCCATTTTTCTTAAAGAATTTCATCCATATTACCGGGACCAGACATTACATTAAAGCCGCAAGCAGTTTTAAATGACTTTTTTTTCCTTTAGAAGTGTCATTTTGTGCAGGGACAGTTATAAACACGGGAAACACGTGGCACTTCACAGGCATACTTTAGACACCCCCCAGGTACGATATTTAAAGGAATATTTGACTTTTTTTTTTCACTTTATGCATCATTAAAATGACTGCTCCCGAAAAACGACCGTTTTTAAAACTTCTTTTTGCATTGATACATGTCCCCTGGTGCAGAACCCGGGTTCCCAAACCCTTTTTAGGACAATAACATGCATAATAGTTGTTATAATTAGCACTTTAGAATTCGAACGTTCGCATCCATTGTATTTAATAGGGTTCTAATGTTCGTTCGAACTTTCGGTCCGTTCGCGGGTTCTGGTGCGAACCGAACCCGGGGGTGTTCGGCTCATCACTAACCACTGGGAGCTCTCCCAAAAGATAGCACTTAGGTGGTACCTCACCCCCTACAGAATATCTAGGTTTGGCGCCCTCAACTCTCCGTTGTGCTGGAGGAATTGTGGAATGACAGGCAATTTACTACATATGTTCTGGTCGTGTAGACATTTAACTAGTTTTTGGAACTCGGTCTTCCGCTGTGTCTCCAGGATCACTGGGATCCTGACTCGCCCAAAGCCTAGCCTGGCATTACTACATATAGGCATCGAAATGTTCCCCCCAAACTTCAGGGTGGTGGTGACTCATATCCTCCTAGCAGCCAGGTCTTTGATTGCAAGGCAGTGGAAAGCTGATAAGGCACCCAACGCCTCAGAGGTACTCTTGATCACCCAGACGCATTATGTATATGAGTCCATGCTGGCTGGTAGAAGAGGGAATAAACAAGAGTTTGATAGTAATTGGAAAATATGGACGTTATGGTTTAAAAGTAACAAAAGCCATGTTTGAATTTAGTATGTGAGTTTGCATTTTATGTAATTGCTCTTCTTGTGCTATATTTATGGTGAGACCGCAGGATGACCCTTTTGACCCTTTTTTCCCCTCTCCCCTTCCCCTAGTCCCTTCCCCCTCTTTCTTTCCAACTCCCCCCTATTCTCTCTCTTCTCCTTCCCCCTTTTCTTTCTTTTCTCTTTTTTTTTTTTTTTCTTTTTCTCTCCCTTTTCTCCAGTTTTGCATTGTTTCAAGTAAGTCATGATATCCTAATCACACGGGCCAAGGTTTATCGTTATCTTTAATCCCTCGCGACTATGTCATCGTCACGCGTGCTGATATTGTAATGCTATATTACTTACTTGCTTCGACTTTTGTATCTTGCCATTTGTTTTTTTTTTGTTTTTTTTTTTTTGTTTGAAAATTCTTAATAAAAACAATTTGAAAAAAAAAATAATTTCTAGAAAGACAATTATGCTTCTGAGGACCATACCTTTCAATTTGTACCTTTTAGTCATAGCAGTAAGGGGGGCCGCAATGGAGGCAAAACGTTTGATGAAGCGTCTGTAGTAATTTGCGAACCCTGGAAAGCTTTGGAGCCCTCTTAAAGTGGTCTGTTGGGGCCATTGCAAGACAGTGGAAAGTTTTTGAGGGTCCATTTGGAAACCGACAGCACTTATAATGTAACCAAGGAAAGGAATACGGCTTTGATGGAAACTGCATTTCTCAGTCTTCGCGTAAAGATGGTTTTCTCTCAGTCATTGTAATACCTGCTTTACATGCGAGATGTGCTCTAGATGAGTCATGGAAAAGATTAAAATGGCGTCCAAGTAGATGATCACAAAACTTGCTAAAATCATGAAAAATTTTCATGAAACATTGGAAGACAGCAGGGGCGTTACACAACCCAAATGGCATAACCAGATATTCGAAATGTCCATTATGAGTGTTGAATGCTGTCTTCCACTCGTCCCCGTCTTTAATTTAAATCAGATTATAAACCCCCCGTAGGTCTAGCTTGGAGAAGATAACAGCCCCCTTAAGTACATCAAACAGTTCAAGAATGAGAGGCAAAGGGTAGGAGTCTTTTACGGTGATTTGATTTAACCCTCGATAGTCTATGCATGGTCGAAGACCCTCATCTTTTTTTTCAACAAAGAAAAAACCTGCCCCTACTGGAGAAGAAGAGGGTCGGATAAAATCTCTTTCCAAGTTGTCTTTTACGTATTCCTCCATGGATTTTTGTTCAGGCAAAGACAGGGGATAGGTCCTTCCTTTAGGAAGAGGTGCTCCAGGAATCAATTTAATTGGCCAGTCAAAAGAACGATGGAGGTAAAACCTCTGCCTTTTGCTTGCAAAATACGTCTGTAAACTCATGGTATTCATGAGGCAAGGTAGGTGGGACGGCCACGAAAGCCAACATACAACCAGAAAGTCTTTTGGGTTGAGACAAACAGTTTGGATGATAGAACGACCCCCAAGAGGTTAGTTCTCCATTTTTCCAATCAAAAGATTTATGTTGTTGTAACCATGGGTAACCAAGGATAACGGGCAGGAGTGGAGAATCAATAAGAGACAAGACAACTTCCTCTTTGTGGAGTATGCCCACCTGAAGGGTGATTGTCGTAGTCTCAAATTTTACAATGCCATCTCCCAAGGGTTGTCCATTCAGGGTGGTAATGTTCAGGGGTCTAGACTTTGGAACAAATGGGATATTATTTTCTTCAGCAAAAGTGTAGTTCAAGAATATGCCAGCAGCTCCAGAATCCACAAAAGCCTCACAGGAGACAAGTTTAGAGGGTAAATGGATAATTGCAGGAACGGTAATCTTGGTCTTGGAAGATATACCTGTAAGGTCTAAGCCAGCTCCTCCAACACTGGTTAGACCCTGCCTTTTACTGGATGGGAAGGGCAGACAGATAAAAAATTTCCTTTAAGTCCACAGTACAGGCATAGGCCCAATGCACGCCTCCCTTGTTTCTCCGACTCAGTTAGGTGGAGACGGCTTACATCCATGGGTTCCACAGGTGCCTGGGGTTCAACTGAGATTTCAGGTTCTGGCTGAGGCGGTGCTTGGAAGTTAGGGGCCAAAAGGTAAACTGGCCTAGGAAACTTGCGAGTTCTAAGTCTCTCTTGGCACCTTTCATGATACCGGACATTCAGACGAACACACAGCTCTATGAATTTCTCAAGGTCTTCTGGGGAATCCTTATAGACTAATTCGTCCTTGATGTGATCTGCAAGACCTTTTCGGAAGGCTGCACGTAATGCCCTTGAGTCCCAATAAGTCTCAGCAGCAAGGGTACGGAACTCAATAGCATATTGTGCCACAGACCTGGTGCCTTGTTGCATGTCCAAGAGTGAGTACTCAGCTGCAGAAGCTCTATCTGGCTTGTCAAATACAGTCGAGAGAAGCCAAAAATTTGTCAGCGTCTTGCAGCACAGGATCATTGCGTTCCAGATAAGGAGAGACCCAGGCCAGGGCCTTCCCCTTTAACAAGGAAATTACAAAAGTCACTTTGGCATACGAAGTTGTTGCAGAAATGCAAAGGGCAAACATTTAAAAAGCCTCTGCAGTCCTCAGTATCACCACCAAATTTGTCAGGCAAGGGAAGTTTGAGTGGTACAGAAGAGGCGGGTTGGATCGTAGCAGGAGTAGGATACGGAGTCTGGACCCTTGCAGAGGAACCAAGCAAACAAGATTCAAGCATAGTACAAAGTTCATCTAACTTGGCATCCAGAGAAGAAAGATCCTGTTCATGAGCTCCAATCAATTGTCCCTGACGTGAAATCGCCTTAACAATCTCAGCAGGGTCCACTGCCATTGTGGCTCGTTTGTAATGTAAGGTACCAGTGATTGGTAGTGTCCGAAGTGGAACTTGTGTGCTGAGAATTCAGGCGAAAACTTAGTCAGGCAGATTAGGTTGGCAACAGATCAGGCAAAATGGTACACAATCAAAATCCAGAGAGTGGGTAGGCAAGCAAAGGTCATACACGAGCTGCTGCTGAAGTACAAAATCAGCAGGCTAGAGAGTAGTCTGGATTTCAGGCAGAAGTTCAACACGATAATCAAGATCAAAAAGCAGTCACAACACCCATGGAGCTATTCCACACAAACGGGCGCTGAGAGATAGCATCACTTCCTATTTATGGGCTGCTTTGATTGAAAACTGTGGGACCAGGAAGATCCCGGTTCAAATACACCCAGGTACAAGACAGGGTCTACTACAATATACAAAAACATACTTGGGGGCACACCCTAAAATGCATTTAAATTCAAGATGGTGCTGCTATAAGACCAACAAACAGTACAGAACAGATTACAGCGCACTCATTCAAGAATGACATTTATCCTGCAAGGCTAGTTAAAAACACCTGAACATATTCAAAAAAATACGGGGGTTTGGTGACACTTAGGGATGAGCCGAACACCCCCCGGTTCGGTTCGCACCAGAACCTGCGAACGGATCGAAAGTTTGCGCGAACTTTAGAACCCTATTAATTACAATGGACGCGAACGTTCAAAATCGAAAGTGCTAATTATAACGGCTAATATGCATGGTATTGTCCTAAAAAGGGTTTGGGGACCCGGGTCCTGCCCCAGGGGACATGTATCAATACAAAAAGAGGTTTTAAAAACAGCTGTTTTTTCGGGAGCAGCGATTTTAATGATGCATAAAGTGAAAAATAAAAAGTGAAATATTGCTTTAAATATCATACCTGGGGGGTGTCTAAAGTATGCCTGTGAAGTGGCACGTGTTTCCCGTGTTTAGAACTGTCCCTGCACAAAATGACATTTCTAAAGAAAAAAAAGTAATTTAAAATGCTTGCGGCTTTAATGTAATGTCTGGTCTCGGCAATATGGATGAAAATCATTAAGAAAAATGGCATGGGTACCCCCCCCCCACCCCTAGCCCACTACAAGCCCCTTTGGGTCTTGTACGGATATTAAGGGAAACCCTGCACCCAAATTTAAAAAAGGCCCTATATACTCTGAACAGCAGTATACAGGCGGTGCAAACAAGACAGGGACTGTAGGTTTGTTCTTAAGTAGAATCTGTTTATAATTTGGAACAGGTACATTTCTTAGATGTAGCTCCAGCCAAAAAAATAAATTTTTAAGCTTTTTGGAAAACATAGGGAAGGGTTATCACCACTGTAACATTTGTTTTGCTGTCTGTGCACCTGTTCAGAACATTTCACCTCACTTTCCATCCCAATGTCAAAGGTTTTTTGAAAATATGGGTTTTTTATTGAAACAAGGATTGGTGATAAAGCATGAGTGGAGAGGAGACACCTTTTTCCCCATATTAACTCTTACAGGAGAGAATTTCCCTTCCTAGGGGTAGATTTCCTCTCACTTCCTGTTGTCTCCTTCCATTTGCAAGTAGGAGTCGTTTGTAAGTTGGATGTTTGAAAGTAGGGGCCTGCCGTATATACTCTGCAGAAATTTGCCCCTTAGGTGTTGGTGTTGCCACAACACTGTAAGCCCTCACAGTTACTCTTGGTGGGCACTGGAACGCCCTGCTGTGAACTATTATATCAGGAATTGTAATGTAATTACATGCCATTGTTGAACAGTGGTAGGAAAAATTGGGCCTTTGGTGGCGGTGCTGGTGCCACAAGACTGTAAGCCCTCACAGTTACTCTTGGTGGGCGCATGAATGGGCCCTGCTGTGAATTATTAGATCAAGAATTGTAATTGCATGCCCCTGTTGAACAGGGACTGAAAATTGGGGCCTTTGGTGGTGGCGGTGGTGCTGGTGCCACAAGACTAAGTCCTCACAGTTACTCTTGGTGGGCGCAGTAATGGGCCCATCTGTGAAATATTAGATCAAGAATTGTAATTACATGCCCCTGTTAAATAGGGGCTGAAAAATTGGGCCTTAGCCACTGGTGGCGGCACCCAGAACCACAAATGTTCTTCCAAGCTATCGGCAGGATCATTGAGGAGGAAGAGGATAGTCAGTCAACATAACAGGACAGTCACTCAGCATCAGCATAGGCAGTCTTGAAGGGATGTGACATTTAAAAAAAAATTATTCGGTTACATCAGCTTCAGGTGCTTGGTAGCTGGTGGTGATCCAAGACTGATTCATTTTTATGAAGGTCAGTCGATCAAACGAGTCGGTGGACAGGCGCACACTGTGATCGGTTACAAAGCCTGCAGCAACACTGAATGTGTGTTTCGAAAGAACTCTGGATGCAGGACAGGCCAGTAGCTCAATTGCATACTGTGCAAGCTCTGACCAGTGATCCATCCTCAAGACCCAGTAAGCCAGAGGATTTTCGGTGGGAAAGGTGTCCAAGTCTGACCTTCCCCCTAGGTATTCCTGGACCATGTAAATCATACGCTGGCGATGGTTGCTGGAACTGATCATACCTTTGGGCTGCGTACTAAAAAATTGTCTGAACGCATCGGTCAGACGGCCACCTTCCCCACCGCTCCTTCTTTGACTGACTGAAGCCTCAGCAACTCGTTGTCCAGGACCAGGAGTTTGTAACCTCCCAGTCTCTGGGAACATGTTGCACAGACCTTTCTGCAAGGCCTCCTAGAGATGTCTCATCCTCTGCTCCCCCTACGATGGCAAGATAAGGTCCGCAAGCTTACCCTTGTACCGTGGATCAAGGAAAGTGGCCAGCCAGTAATGGTCCCTCTCCTTGATCCGAAGAATACGAGGATCCTTCCGTAGGCTTTGCAGGATCAGGGAGGGTAGGTTAGCTGAGGCATTCGGTCCGGAGTCCTCTGGGTCACTAAGGATGACATGATCCGCAACCACCTCCTCCCAGCCACGTACAAGTCCACGGGTTTCTTGGGACTGTAAATCATCCCTAAAAGACTGCTGCTGCTGCTGCTGATGCTGAGTGCCAGGCTCCACCTCCATGCTGACACAATCCTCCTCCTCCTCGCCCTGTGTGATGGGTGAGACAGTAGGAACACTGTCTGGGTAAACGGGGCCTTGAGAGGCACGGAAGTCCTCCTCTTCCGGCCTCTGTTCTTCCTCAAGTGCCATGTCCATTATTCCACGCAGCGTATGCTCCAACAGGTGGACAAGAGGTACAGTGTCACTGATGCATGCACTTTCACTGCTCACCATCCTCGTGGCCTCCTCAAATGGTGCCAGGACAGTGCATGCATCCCTGATCATGCCCCACTGGTGTGGTGAAAAAAACCTGAGCTCCCTGTCCTGGTGCTGTAGTCGCACAGGTACTCATTGATGGCACTCTGCTGCGTGTGCAGCCGCTGCAGCATGGCCAACGTTGAGTTCCACCTGGTGGGCATGTCACATATAAAGGCGGTTCTTGGGCAGGTTCAACTCCTTTTGCAGCTCAGCCAGCCGAGCACTGGCATTATATGATCGGAGGAAATGCACACAGACTTTCCTGGCCTGCCTCAGGACATCCTGTAAGCCCGGGGTACCTGCCCAAGAACCGCTGGGCCACCAGGTTAAGGACGTGAGCCACACAGGGCACATGGGTCAGTTGTCCCTGTCGGAGGGCAGAGAGGAGGTTGGTGCCATTGTCGCAAACCACCATTCCTGGCTTAAGCTGGCATGGCGTCAACCACCTCTCGGCCTGCCCCTGCAGAGCTGACAGAACCTCTGCCCCAGTGTGGCTCCTGTCCCCCAAACACACCAGCGCAAGCACGGCATGGCATCTTTTTGCCTGTGTACTTGCGTAGCCCCTTGAACGCCTACGGAGCACCGCTGGTTCCGAGGACAAAGCACAGGAAGAGGCCATGGAGGAAGAAGAGGGGGTGGTGGAGAGAGGTGTGTCACAACCAGTAGTAGCATTTTGGAGGCGTGGCGGCGGAACAACCTCCAACACTACTGCACCTTGTCCTGAATCCTTCCCAGCTGCCAAAAGAGTGACCCAATGGGCCGTGAAAGATAGGTAACGTCCCTGTCCATGCCTGCTGGACCATGAATCAGCGGTAATATGCACCTTACCGCTGACCGCCCTGTCCAGCGAGGCATGGACATTGCCTTCCACATGCCGGTAGAGAGCCGGAATCGCCTTCCGTGAGAAAAAGCGGCGGTTGGGAACCTGCCACTGAGGAACCGCACATTGCACAAACTCACGGAAGGGGGCCGAGTCTACCAACTGAAAAGGCAGCAGTTGAAGTGCTAGCAATTTAGCCAAGCTAGCATTCAACCGCTGGGCATGTGGATGGCTGGGAGTGAACTTCTTTTGATGGTCCAGCAGCTGGAGCAGGGAAATTTGCCTGCTACAATCGGACGTCTGTGTACTGCTAGCAGAGTGCCCGCAAGTACTTGGCTGTGACACACCTAATTCTGCACCTTCATTCCTCTCAGTGCAGGTTTCAGAGAGGACTGAAGGTATAGTGGGGTTGGAGATCCCAGCTGATGAGGAGCAAGGAGAGGTCTGCTTTGTTCTTTGGTGTGGGTCTTTAACCACTTAAGGACCAGACCAATACGCAGCTTAAAGACAAGAGGTGTTTTCACAATTTGGCACTGCGCTGCTTTAACTGGAAATTGTGCGGACATGCAATGTTGTACCCAAACAAAATTTGCGTCCTTTTTTCCCCACAAATAGAGCCTTCTTTTAATGGTATTTGATTGCCTCTGCGATTTTTTTTTGCAATATAAACGGAAAAAGACTGAAAATCTTGCAAAAAAATTATTTTCTACTTTTTTGTTATAAGAAAAATCGAATAAACTCAATTTTAGTCATACATTTGGCCAAAATGTATTCAGCCACATGTCTTTAGTAAAAAAAATGTCAATAACCGTATATTTATTGGTTTGCGCAAAAGTTATAGCGTCTACAAACTAGGGTAAATTTTCTGGAATTTACACAGCTTTTAATTTATGACTGCCTATCTCATTTCTTGAGGTGCTAAAATAGGAGGGCAGTACAACCCCCCCCCCCCCTAAATGACCCCATTTTGGAAAGTAGACACCAAGAAAATTGCTGAGGCATGTTGAGCCCATTGAATATTTTTTTTTTTGTCCCAAGTGATTGAATAATGACAAAAAAAAAAAAATACAAAAAGTTGTCACTAAATGATATATTGCTCACACATGCCATGGTTATATGTGGAATTGCACCCCAAAATACATTTTGCCGCTTCTCCTGAGTACGGGGATACCACATGTGTGAGACTTTTTAGGAGCCTAGCGTACGGGATCTCGAAAACCAAGCACCGCCTTCAGGATTTCTAAGGGCACAAATTTTTGATTTCACTCCTCACTGCCTATCACAGTTTCGAAGGCCATAAAATGCCAAAATAGCACAAAACCCCCCCAAATGACCCTATTTTGGAAAGTAGACACCCCAAGCTATTTGCTGAGAGGCAGGGTGAGTATTTTACAGCTCTCATTTGTTTTTGAAAATGAAGAAAGAAAATATATATATATATATATATTTTTTTTTTAATTTTCAAAACTTTGTGACAAAAAGCGAGATCTGAAAAATGCTCACCATACCTCTCAGCAAATAGCTTTGGGTGTCTACTTTCCAAAATGGGGTCATTTGGGGGGGTTTTGTGCCATCTGGGCATTCCATGGCCTCCGAAACTGTGATAGGCAGTGAGGAGTGAAATCAAAAATTTACACCCTTAGAAAGCCCGAAGGCGGTGCTTGGTTTTTGGGGTCCCGTACGCGGCTAGGCTCCCAAAAAGTCTCACATGTGGTATCCCCGTACTCAGGAGAAGCAACAGAATGTATTTTGGGGTGTAATTCCACATATGCCCATGGCATGTTTGAGCAATATATCATTTAGTAACAACAACAAAAAATGTTCTTTTTTCCGCAACTTGTGTCAACATATAAAATAGTCCATGGACTCGACATGCATCTCAGTATATATCTTGGGGTGTCTACTTTCCAAAATGGGGTCATTTGGGGGGGTTTTGAACTGTCCTGGCATTTTATACACAACATTAGGAAGCTTACATCCACTCTAACCACTTGAAGACAAAGCCCTTTCTGACACTTTGTTTACATGAAATTTTTTTATTTTTTTTGCAAGAAAATTATGTTGAACCCCCAAACATTATTTTTTTAAAGCAAATGCCCTAAGATTAAAATGGTGGGTGTTACATTTTTATTTTTTCACTCAGTATTTGCGCAGCGATTTTTCAAACGCATTTTTTTGGGAAAAAATACACTTTTTTTAATTTTAATGCACTAAAACACACTATATTGCCCAAATGTTTGATGAAATAAAAAAGATGATCTTAGGCCGAGTACATAGATACCAAACACGACATGCTTTAAAATTTCGCACAAACGCGCAGTGGCGACAAACTACATACATTTTTAAAAGCCTTTACAGGTTACCATGTTAGATTTACAGAGGAGGTCTACTGCTAAAATGACTGCCCTTGATCTGACCTTTGCGGTGATACCTCACATGCATGATGCATTTGCTGTTTACATACTACGCCAGACCGACGCTTGCGTTCGCCATTGCACAAGAGCAGGGCGGGACAGGGGTGCTTTTTTTTTTTTTATATATTATTCATTTTGCTTTTTTATTTTATTTTTAAACTGTTCCTTCCATATTTTTTTTAATCATTTTTATTGTTATCTCAGGGAATGTAAATATCCCCTATGATAGCAATAGGTAGTGACAGGTACTCTTTTTCTGAAAAAAACTGGGGTCTATTAGACCCTAGATCTTTCCTCAAAGCATCTGGCCACACCAAGATCGGTGTGATAAAATGCTTTCCCAATGGCGCTTTTTTTTTATCCGGGGGATTGCTTTTACATGAAAGCCGGCCGCTGGCTGAAAAGAATGATACCAAGATGATACCTAAACCCGCAGGCATCATTCTGGTATAACCATTCAAAGTCCAGCAACATACCAGTATGTTGCTGGTCCTTGGACATGTATTGTAATCTTTTTTTTCATGCAGCCTGTTGGCTGAACGAAAAAAAGAGATTGATCGGTGGGTATGCCCACCATTAGAATACCTCCCTTCATCCACCCACTTCTAATGATGGGCATACATGCACCATTTATATATGCCGAAGCATGGGGGCATCCTCCCGCAAAAGTTATGCCGCGTACACACGGTTGGACTTTTCCACGGGCAAGCCTCCGTCGGAATTTTGACCGTATGTACGCGGCATTAGGAGCAAAAATCGCTCCTCCGCTCCTGCTGCCCCATGCTTCGGCATATATGCTTGCTTTTCTTTTTTTTTTTAACTGTGGTGGTGAAATCACCTCCTACAGCACTGGAGTCGCAGGGATCAGGCCTGTCTCTGCAAACGCTGAAGTTATGTGTGTTGTGCTTTGTAAGTGACAGTGATCGATCAATACTGCACTTGGGTGGCCTGGGCTGGATGGAGGGGCAAAGCGCAGTTGCTAGCAGGTATCTGGGCTGATCCCGCTAACACTGCGTTTTTGGGAACTCTAAACTGCTGGGGATGCCAGTATAGATCTGATCAGATCAGATATTGATCTGTTCAGATACTATACCACTAAGGGAGGTGTATGCTTCACGCGTGGGTGTCAGCGTTACTGGCACTAACCTGACGCTGCCTGGGGTGTGACGCAGACCCTCTGACACTAAAACCTAATTGATATCACCTGCTGGGCGATCAGGGGGTTAAAACTTTATTGGGTTATATACGGCGGGTGCCCTGACACTATAAAAAGCAAACTAACTAACCAGCGTCACCCGCAACACTTATATGGTGATCACTGGTGAAAGGGTTAACTAGGGGCAATCAGGGGGTTAAACCTTTATTAGGTAATATATGGGGGTACCTGACGCTATATAAAAACCTGACGGGGAACCTAAATAACAAAATAACTAACTGGCTAACCAATGCCACCAGTAACACTTATACAGTGATCACTGGTGAAAGGGTTAACTAGGGTCAATTAGGGGGTTAAACCTTTATTAGATAATATATGGGCGTACCTGACGCTATAAAAACCTGTGGCGAACCTAAAAAAAATGACTACCTAGCGGCACCAGCATAACTAATACAGCGATCAGAAAAACGATTGCTTAGTGACACTGGCAAAAGGGGGTGAAAGGGTTACCTGGGGGGCGATCAAGGGGTTAAACATTTATTAGGGGTGGTTAGGGGGCTACACTGGACCTACAACTAATTGCCCTGACACTTTTACAGTCACAAATGTCACTGATTGCAGTGATCAGTAAATAAATGGTCACTGCAATCAGTGACACTATGACTGGGGGCTGGGGGGGTGATCTGGGGGGGGGCGATCGTGTGCCTATGTGTGCTGGTGTCAGTGTGCTGTTTAGAGCACTAACCTGTGTGTCTTCTCTCCACGGCGCTCGGCATATGTGAGCGCCGCAGGAGAGATGACATCACTTCCTCCTGCCTGTGTAAACATTACACAGGCAGAGGAAGCTTTTCATTCGCCGGGAGCGATCGCAAGGGGATGGCCGGAAAACGAATGGCCGTCCCCTCATCACGGATCGCTCCCGAAGCGATCCCGGCCGATCACTGTACCGGAGGGGGGGTCCGATTGGACCCTCCACCCATACGAAGGCAGGCACGTACAGGTACGTGAGTTTGCCTGTCCGTGCCATTCTGCCGACGTATATGTACAGTGAGCGGTCGTTAAGGGGTTAAGGTACGCTTGCCAACGAGCTGCATGGCAGGTCAACATATGTCTAGCCAAGCATGTGGTGCCCAAGCGGCTGATGTTTTGGCCACGCGAGATACGCTTGAGACACATGTTGCCAATCGCAGCGGTGCGATCTGATGCACTCGACTCAAAAAAGGCCCACACCAAAGAACTTTTGGAATAACGCGCAGAGGCAGCGCTCTGCACAGGCGGAGCTCTGCGGTGTGATTCAGTCGGTGTGCTGCCCTTAGGCTGGCCCCCAGAGGGCATCCTGCCTCGTTGGAGATGTGCCTCCTCCTCTTCCTCCTCCTCTCTCCTATCAGGCACCCACGTGGAGTCAGTGATTTCATCATCCCCTCCCTCTTGATCACTGGAGCAAACCTGGCAGTATGCTGCAGCTGCTGGAACATGACTGCCAGATTGCTGTCCTTCTTGAGCATCCCCTCTCTCTGCGCTCACGCTACTGCCTTCCTCTAGCTGGGTATCATCATCAGACCCTTCAAAATGCTGGGCATCCTCCTGGAGCATGTACCCAACACTGTGCTCAAACAGTTCGGGGGACTCCTCAGGAGGACATGGTGGGTCTAGGGAAGGAGTGACTGATGATGACATTGATATGAGGAAGGAGGACGCATTGGCAGCTGCTTTGCCAGTACCCTGAGCCTGGGTGAGAGCGGATGAGGAGGGCTTGGTCATCCACTCTACCAAGTCTTCGTCATGAAGCGGCTCAACGCGTCCAGCTGCCGAAAATAAGGACAAGCATGTCCCATGGCCACGTGCTGATGACAATGCACCGCGTCCACGACCAGCACTGTTGCCCCCAGACACAGAGTCTGCTTGCCCTCTTTTATTGGCTTGTGACTGTCTGCCTCTCCTTGTTGGCCTTCCAGACATTCTAATGGCCTGCAGGGAGATGGGAAAACCAGCAATAAGGGGTAGCTTCAGGTGTATACTGTGCAGGAGGCACCTACACCCACTGTAACTACTTGCAGATGCCTGTTAGTGTTACACAAAAGAAAAAACACCAGCAATACGGGGTAGCTTCAGGTGTATACTGTGCAAGAGGCACCTACACCCACTGTAACTGCTTGCAGATGCCTGTATGTGTTACACAACAGAACAACATTATGAGCAATAAGGGGTAGCTTCAGGTGTATACTGTGCAGGAGGTTTAGCAAAAATGACACTGACACTGTCCCTGCCTATCCTGCTCTCTCCCTGCATGCCAACACACTGTAAATGCACAAGGTTTAGCAAAGAATATCACTGACACTGTCCCTGCCTATCCTCTCTCCCTGCACGCCAACACACTACACAAGGCCACCGCGCTGGCGGGCTTATATAGTGTGGGGCGTGTACTAAACCCCCCTCAGCTATAAATGGCCACAGGCATCCTGCCTGTGGCCAATTATGGCTCTCCTCGCTGCCGACGCTGTGATTGGCCAAGCATGCGGGTCACAGCATTGTGGGCCGTTCGCATCACACGAATTTGGCGCGAACGGCCCACAAAGTTCTGGTTTCGCCGAACAGGCGAACAGCCGAAGTTCGAGTCGAACATGCGTTCGACTCGAACACTGAGCTCATCCCTATCTGCAGCTTGAACAATCACCTGCCTGCCTGTCACAGTATAGAGACTAACAGGAACGGAGCTAAACTCAATACTGTGTATACATATACATACATACTGTACATACATACATATACATATATATATATATATATATATATATATATATATACACACACACACACACATACACACACATATACACACACACACACACAACACCTAGGATGCATATATATCCTCTACACACCAACTACAGCTAACTGACTCGCCTGCCTGCTCTAACTCAATATAAATGACACTGGGGGGCTGATTTACCAAACGTTTGCGCCATGAGTATTGGCGCATCTGCATGCGCAATGGCTGTTTTGGTATTTACAAAACATTAGCGCCTGTAGCGCAGCCCTATTTCCCATTTACTATAGTGTTCTCTGCGCCCGGAAGGAGGCGCTCAGTGCGCTACTATGGACCTGGCGCAGGGCATGTTAAAATCTAAATGTAAAGAAGCTGGAAGTGAGAAAATATTGGGGGTGATGTGGGGTGATGTGAGGAAGTGTAGTGACACCTGCCCAAATAACTAATATGCCCAAAATAGAGTGGGAAAGTAACTTTTTCAAAACTAGCCCGCTGCGCCGGCAATTCCGATTCGAGCTGCGGGAGTTTTTTTTTAGCTCAGCGCGGGAATTTCAATGGTTTAAATGCGCCGGGACACTGCGCCGGCAAAATCTTAGTAAATGTCAAGTCACCTAAGTCAATTTGCATAAGTTGAACCGGCGCAGCTCTGGACTTAACAGTGCGCCTGCAAAATGTCATTTCTAAAGGAAAAAAAAAGGCATTTAAAAGCAGCCGCGGCTGTAATGAATTGTCGGCTCCCGGCAATATAGAGAAAAGTCTTTGAAAGTGTTTGCTAACCAAAAAAAAAAAGCGTGGGGGTCCCCCAAATTCCATAACCAGGCCCTTCAGGTCTGGAATGGATATTAAGGGGAACCCCGCTGCAAATTAAAAAAAAAAAGACGTGCGGGTTCCCCCCAAATATACAAACCAGGCCCTTGAGATCTGGCATGGATTTTAAGGGGAACTCCACCCCAAATTTTATAAAAAAATGGTGTGGAGTCCCCCCAAAAATCCACACCAGACCCTTATCCGAGCACATAACCTGGCCGGCCGCAGGGGAAAAGGGGGGGACGAGAGCGCCCCCCCCTCCCTCCTGAACCGTACCAGGCCACATGCCCTCAACATGGGGAGGATGTCCCCATGTCGATGGGGACAAGGGCCTCATCCCCACAACCCTTGCCCGGTGGTTGTGGGGGTCTGCGGGCGGGGGGCTTATCGGAATCTGGAAGACCCCTTTAACAAAGGGGACCCCCAGATCCCACCCCCCTGTGTGAAATGGTAATGGGGTACAAATGTACCCCTACCATTTCACAAAGAAAGTGTCAAAAATGTAAAAAATGACAAGAGCCGGTTTTTGACAATTCCTTTATTAATGTCTTCTCTTTTCTTCCATCTTCTTCCTTCTTCTTCTTCCATCTTCTTCTTCCATCTTCTTCTTCCATCTTCTTCTTCCATCTTCTTCTTCCATCTTCTTCTTTTCTCCATTCAGGTTTCTTCCTCCATCTTCATCTTCCTCTTCATCTTCATCTTCCTTCTTCCTTCGGTGTTCTCGTCCGCATCTTGCTCCGGTGTCTTCCCTTCTTCTTTCTTCTCCGGCCGCTCCGTTTGAATTGGAGGTTCCCGCTGTGCGACGCTTCAGTTCTCCACTTGGTCCGCTTACACCCAGTGGCTCCGCCCCCTCTGTCACAACGGGGAAAGTCCCCGTGAAATCCATGTGCGTCAGAGGGGGGCGGGGTCACCGGGTGTAAGCGGACCCAGAGGCGAACTGAAGCGTCGCACAGCGGGAACCTCCAATTCAAACGGAGCGGCCGGAGGAGAAAGAAGAAGGGAAGACGCCGGAGCAAGATGCGGACGAGAACACCGAAGGAAGAAGGAAGATGAAGATGAAGATAAAGATAAAGATAAAGATGAAGAGGAAGATGAAGATGGAGGAAGAAACCCGAATGGAGAAAAGAAGAAGATGGAAGAAGAAGATGGAAGAAGAAGGAAGAAGATGGAAGAAAAGTAAAGACATTAATAAAGGAATTGTCAAAAACCGGCTCTTGTCATTTTTTACATTTTTAACACTTTCCTTGTGAAATGGTAGGGGTACATTTGTACCCCATTACCATTTCACACAGGGGGGCCGGGATCTGGGGGTCCCCTTTGTTAAAGGGGTCTTCCAGATTCCGATAAGCCCCCCGCCCGCAGACCCCCACAACCACCGGGCAAGGGTTGTGGGGATGAGGCCCTTGTCCCCATCAACATGGGGACATCCTCCCCATGTTGAGGGCATGTGGCCTGGTACGGTTCAGGAGGGAGGGGGGCCGCTCTCGTCCCCCCCTCTTTTCCTGCGGCCGGCCAGGTTATGTGCTCGGATAAGGGTCTGGTGTGGATTTTTAGGGGGACTCCACGCCATTTTTTTTGTTAAATTTGGGGTGGAGTTCCCCTTAAAATCCATGCCAGATCTGAAGGGCCTGGTTTGGATATTTGGGGGGAACCCCACGTCATTTTAAAAAAAAAATTGCAGCGGGGTTCCCCTTAATATCCATTCCAGACCTGAAGGGCCTGGTTATGGAATTTGGGGGAACCCCCACTCATTTTTTTGGGTTAGAAAAGACTTTCAATGACTTTTATCTGTATGACGGGAACCAGCAATTCATTACAGCCGCAAGGACTTTTAAATGACTATTATTTTACTTTAGAAATGTAATTTTGCTCTCCAACTGTTATAAACATGGAAAACATGTGCTACTTTACAGGCATACTATAGACACCCCCCGGGGATGATATTTAGGGCCAGTTCACACCGGATGCAGTGCAGTGCGTTTTTTTGATCACATTAATGCCAATGGCATAGTTCACACCACTGCAGTCCGTTCCAGTGCATTTCAGAAAGCCAAAAAATAATTGGTCATGCTGCATTTTTTTAGGTACAAAACTGTACTGGACCCCAGTAAAACACATAAAAAACGCAACGGAACGTACCAAAAATGCACTGGAATGCACCGCAACGCACCTAAATGCACCAAAGACGCACTGCAACACACTTGTCCTAAGTGAAAAGAGGGGAAAAAAACACTGGACTGCATCAAAAACGCCTCAAAAATGCACTGGAATGTGTCAAAAACGCGCATGCAGAAAAGCACCTGGAACGCACCCAGACTGCGTTTCTATAGTGTGAACTAGGGCCAGTTCACACCATAGAAACGCAATCCGGATGCGTTCCAGGTGCTTTTCTGCATGCACGTTTTTCATGCGTTCCAGTGCATTTTTGGTAAGTTTTTGATGCAGTCCAGTGCTTTTTTTTCACCCCTCTTTTTAATTAACCATAGATAAGGACAAGTGTGTTCCAGTGCGTTTTTGTTGCATTTAGGTGTGTTCCTGTGCGTTCCAGTGTGTTTATGATGCGTTTTGATGCGTTCCAGTACAGTCCAGTGCAGGTAAAATGCAGCATGTTCTACTTTTTTGAGGAACTGGAACGCACTGGAACAAACACTGCCATTTAGAACCATATAACCAACTTTCCATGCATTTTGGATGCATAAAAAACGCAATGCACTGCATGTGGTGTGAAATGGCCCTTAAGCAATTTGGCATATTTAAAGGCACTTCTTGTTTTGTTTTTGGGGTTTTCCAAATTGGTGACATTGATATATGTCCCTTAGGGTGGGACCTGGGCCCCCATTTTAAGGCCAATAACTAGAAGATAAGCCAGCCAAGTGGGGAATAGCAAAATTAACAAGTCAGTTCCCATAGACTGCAATGGGATTTGTTGGTGGGTGGGGAGGGGTGATTGTCCCATCTCTAATTTTGTAGCATGCTGGATGATGTGCTTAATTTTGGACGGGGGGAGGGGCGGGGGGGGTTATTTTTTGCTAGCTGCATTGGTGTTGTTCTGCACATGCCCAGCCAGTTATTTTTTTTTGGCGTGCTTTTTGTGTGTGAACAGCGCCTGGATATTTCTGGGCATGCTCACTCAGAGAGTGTTTTTATGGGTTAGAAATTGAAGGACATCCTTAACAGGTGTACCCACTTTGAATTTCAGGTTCTACATTGAGTGAACTTGCATTTTGGGTGTTTCATGGACTGTGCATGTGTTTTCAATTGCCTCATTAGCTCACAAACATATGTTATATAAAGCTCACAGAGCATTCGGTCGCTTGCCTTGAGAAGAGGCAAGTGTGTGTGGGGGGTAAAATGTACATGTTGGTGTCCTTATCGAGTTTGTAACACATGTATTTTATTTGTTATGTCTTTGCAAAACAAGTGATTGGTTAACTTTTGTGGATTGTATATTTTTGGTGTGGGGGAGATATGTTCCCCTGAAATAATTCTGATGTTGTTAATGTGTGTTGTTTGTTCACTTTGATTTAATTGTCTGCTGCATTTTTTTGGCCAAAAATTGCTCAAGATGTTGAGTCTGTAACTGTTTCAAATTGACCATGTTTTTTATTTTGCCTTCCCTTTTTATTTTGTTGAACAATAAAATTAGATGGAAAGTTTTGATGTTTGTTTTGTGTTTTCTTTGCAACAAATGTGACAGATGATTGGCATGTCAAAACAAAACAGGTATGATTTGTCTAATCTGGTGCCTTCATGCTAGCATATGCATGGATTGTATTGTGTGCTGCCATGGAAAGTCACCAGGAAAGGAAAAATACAGAGCGGTGAGTATTCAATTTTCCCTTTTTACTGCAGTGGTTCTCATCCTCAGTCCTCAAATACCCCCAACAGGACATGTTTTGTGAATTTAGCTTATCAAGAATTGCTGTCCAAAAATCAAAACCATTGACTGTGATTTAAAGCACATGTGCAAGATGAAGGAAAACCTGCAAACATGGCCTGTTGGGGGTACTTGAGAAGCACTGATTTAGAGCACTGCACTTAAAAATAGCTCAAGGCCATACAATTCTAATTGTGGGCATTTTGAGGGAAACAAAGTAAGTGTTAGAACCCCTGCGTGTGTGTTTTTTTTTTGATATTTTTTTTGTAGTTTGGCCTTTGTCTCCTTTTCTTAACATTGGCTTCACTTCTTGTCACACAGCTAAACAGGAAGTGAAGGTAAAACCCTACCAATGGCTTTTCTTGGGGACACACAGATCAATCTAACTAGTGTCCCCATTAAGCAATGTCATGGATATGCATTAATGTCTGTCTGCCATCTTACCTTTCCTCCTCATGTGTTCATCTTAGAGACCAGACCCCCTTCCCCTGGCTTCCTTTATAATCTCCTCCCAGCCAGACTCCACCCCAGGCCCTATCACAGAAGACTATATTAACCTGTGCACTGCAAGCCTGCTTTGCTGATCAATGTGTTTGTTAGGCATTGTGTGTTTGGGTTCCTGCCTGCCGTGTGCTATGTCTGTCTCTCTGTTATACATTTGGCTTGTCCCCGACTATCCCTGTCTGCTCGTGACCCTTGACCTTCGGCTTGTCCTTCGTGATCCTTGTCTGCTTGTGGCCCTTGACCTTCAGCCTGTTATTCGTTATTCTTATATCTTGTGCTGCTGCTTCCCCTCTTTTCCGCTTATCCTACGGGGCGTGAGCTAGGAGACTCTAGGGGCCACGACCTGGACCCAGCCTGCAGCACAACATCCTCACCACTAGAGGCTCTGGAGAAGACCTGCTGGGTCTTAGACTCCGCGCCCTGGGGAATCTTGGCTATAGCCTCCTATAGGATCCCGGTTGTGCTCCTCTGGTCCCGCTTTCCACAACCACCCAGTTTCCTATCTGTAGCAGTCAGCCATAGGGATGGTTCACTACCTTGCAGTGCACTCCTGTCCCCCTACGGTGTGCATCTGTCACCTGGCCATAGGTGACCTGACAAGCAAATTGCACTCTAACACTTTGTTGTGTACACCCCAAATCATTGGGTAGTTTGGGGTTTAGTAAAGACAAATCCACTCTGCAATAAAAGTGTAGCTGCTGAAAATCTGAGGGAAAGTACTGGTGATTGGATGTTACAATCATGTAAAAGCAAAGATGTTTTTTTTTTTGGCTTGCATGTCCCCCTCAGATATACAGCAAGTGCACTTGTAGTGCAAAGTAGATTTGCCTTTAGTAAATAAACCCCACAGTCCAAACTACCTAATAATTTGTGGTGTACCCCGCAATATGCTCGAGTGCAATGTGCATAATGGGGAAAGTATTTAGACTGACCTGTGTGTCCCCAAGGAAAGACATTGTTAGGGATTTTCCCTCACTTCCTGTGTGGCTATGTGACAGGAAGTGAATTATTTGGAAGGATAAAGTGGCCAAATTATTTAGTTTAACTTTTCAAAGACTCATTCCTAAGTTGAATTGTGATGCATGTCAATGGCCCATTTAGCCCCTCTTTAATCACTTGAGATCAGCGCTATAACTGATCGACGGCCACAGCATGGTCCTCAATTGCCGGGAGTCCGTCAATAAACGTCCTCCCCTTTGCACGCGCTGTGGTCAGAGTCACTGAGACTCGGGTGATGACAGATCCGAGTAAGGGGCCGATCCCTGCCCTTTACCATGTGATCAGCTGTCAGCAAATGACAGCTGATCATGTGATGTAAACAAAAGCTGGGTAATGGTTTTTGTTTTCTCCTTGTGCTGACAGCGTGAGCATAAAAAAAAGGCAATCACCGGCTTATGTGCAAGGGACATGGGGCCCGAAGAGGAAGAGGCAATTCTGCATCATCTGTGACAATTAGTAGCCCCTGCCAGTGCCACCTATCAATGCCCACCACTGGTGCCAATCAGTGGCACCTAGCAGTGCTGCCAGTGCCTATCAGTGCCCATCACTGCCAACTATCATTGCCACCTAGCAGTGTCACTTCTCACTGCCCACCAGTGCCAAATAGCAATGCCACCTCTCAGTGCCCACCCTTGCCACCTTATCGGTGCCCATCAGTGCAGTCTCATCAGTGTACATCAATGAAGAAGAAAAATTACCTTTTTTAAAAATATTAACCAGTTTCCTACCGCCCACCGTCAAATGACATCCTTGGCTTTGGGCGGTGACATCTGAATGATGCCTGCAGTTGCAGGCATCATTCAGATATCATTCTTTTCAGCCGGCGATTCTGTGCACAATAAAAACGATCATAGTGGCAGTTCCGCCGCTTGATCGTTCTTATAGGCGGGGGGAGGGGACGTCCCCCCCTCTTGCCGCCATCCGGTGCTTCTCCGGGCTCTCCCGTGCCGTCTGGGGCTCGGAGAACGATTTGGAGATGACTGGTGACCAGATGGTCATCAGTCATCTCTATGACCGTCGGAGGCGCGGGCACGACGTTATGACATCATGCCGTGTTCCCGTATGTTAACCAAGCCGTGATCTTAGCTGTCAGCATGAGATTGGTGATTTTTTTGGAACAATATCATGCTTTCCAGCCTGGAGGAGAGATGCGGGGTCTTATTGGCCCTGCATCTCTCCATAAAGAGGACCTGTCACACACATTCCTATTACAAGGGATGTTTACATTCCTTGTAATAGGAATAAAAGTGATCCCAAAAAATAAAAAATAAATAAAAACAGAGTAAGAAATACAAAAAAGTCAAAAAACAAAAACAAAAAAAAAAAAAAAAAAAGAAAATACGCCCATGCCCCCGGTAGCTCGCGCTCAGAAGCGAACACACACGTAAGTCCCGCCCACATATGTAAACGCCGTTCAAACCACACATGTGAGTTATTGCTGCGTGCGTTAGAACGAGTGCAGCAATTCTAGCACTAGACCTCCTCTGTAATGCCAAAATGGTAACGTGTAAAAAAAATTTAAGCATCGCCTAGGGAGATTTTTAATTACTGAAGTTTGGTGTCATGCCATGTGTGTGCGCAATTTTAAAGCGTGGCGTGTTAGGTATCTATTTACTCAGCATAACAACATCTTTCACATTATACCAAAAAATTGGCCGTAACTTTACTGTTTTGTAATATTTTTAGCAAACAAAAGGCGTTTGAAAATTTATTGCGCAATTACCGAGCGAGATAAAAATTTGCAATGACCGCCATCTTATTCCCTAGGGTGTCTTCCCCAAAAAAATATAGAATGTTTGGTGTTTTGAAGTAATTTTATAGCCATAAATTTATGATTTTTACATGAAGGAGAGAAGTGCCAGAATAGGCCCAGTGCTGAAGTGGGTAAAATATCCATTTATTTATTTTTTTAAACTCGGTCTTTTGTATTTATAGAAAAAAAATAAAAAATAAAACACAAAGGTGATCAAATAGCACCAAAAGCAAGCTCTATTTGTGTGCCAACAAATAAAACATTTTCATTGGGTTACAGTGTTGTATGAGCACGCAATTGTCATTAAAAGTGCATCAGCGCTGAAATGTGAAACTTGGTCTGGGCAGTGCGCAAGTGGTTAATATAAGGCTACATGCACACGGACGTTTTTCCAACCGCTTGTTTGAGCGTTTTTTGCAGCTTAAAAACATCTCTCCATGTTAGCCTATGGCCTCATGGCCACCATGGCGTTTTGGAGCTGTAAATGGCATAGGCGTTTTTAGGCCCCATGTAGACGGGACGGTGGTGCAAAGTGTTCTGAACTAAGGTTGAAAGTGCCGTTTAGAAAGGCGCGCTTTGTGGCGTTTGCATGCCGTGTTTTACCACATTTGCATGTATATGATAAGGAGCCGCCCTAAGCTCCAAAAACAGTATTATTTACGATTTTAGCTATTTAGTGAGACCAGAGTGATATGAGCAGCTGAGAGCAGCAGTGTAGTTGTATTTAGCGTATCACTTGCCACAAGTTGTGGATTGTCCACTTGCCACGTCAGCTGCCCCAAGTTGTGGATTGTCCACAATGCAATGGAAGCAATTTCATTTATAAATATATATATATATATATATATATATATATATATATATATATATATTTATATATATATTATGGTTTTTCCTCATTTGCCATAAATTTGGAGTTTATCAATGTAAAAAAAAAGGTCACCTTTAAAAACGCTTCTAAACTAAAATGCGGCTAAACGCTGGTACCGCGTCTGAAACGTGGAAATCTTTGGCATCTGAAGGCATTTTGAGGGTTTGTGAAAAACGATTTTAAAAGCAACTGCAGATTTTTTTTGCCAGGACAAAAACAGTGTTTTGGATGTAATAGAATTCAATGGACTCGCATCCAAAACGCAAGTACCGCAATTTTGCGGCTATTTTCTGTTTTACCTGTTTATAGCTGGTTGTTAAAGGAAATGTAAAAACCCCAAAAAAAAACAGCGTGGGGTCCCCCCCAGGTCCATACCAGGCCCTTGGGTCTAGTATGGATTCAAAAGGGACCCCCCCCCAAAAAATGAAAAAATGTCGTGGGGGTCCCCCCAGAATCCATACCAGGCCCTTCAGGTCTGGCATGTATTTTAAGGGGAACCTCGCGCCAAAAACAAAAAAAAATTGCGTGGGGTCCCCTTAGAATATACACCAGACCCTTTATCCGAGCACTCAACCTGGCAGGCCACAGGGGAAAAGGGGGGACGAGAGAGCGGCCCCCCTCCCTCCTGAACCGTACCAGGCCGCGTGCCCTCAACATGGGGGGTTTGGTGCTTCGGGGCAGGGGGGGCGACCTGTGGCCCTCCCCACCCCAAAAGCACCCAGCCCCCATGTTGATGGGGACAAGGGCCTCTTCCCGACAACCCTGGCCGTTGGTTGTCGGGGTCTGCGGGCGGGGGGCTTATCGGAATCCGGGAGCCCCCTTTAATAAGGGGGACCCCAGATACCTGCCCCCCACCCTATATGAATGAGTATGGGGTACATCGTACCCCTACCCATTCACCTGGTGGCAAAATAAGTCAATAAAAAAAGACAACACAGGTTTGAAAAGTAATTTATTGAGCAGCTCCGGGGGTCTTTCTGCCGGGCCCCCGCTATCTTCTGCTAGCTCTTTTGCTAGCGGGGGTCCCGGGCTTCCTCGCCGTCTTCTTCCGACTTCGGGGGTCTTTCTGCCTGCCCCCCACTATCTTCTGCTAGCTCTTTTGCTAGCAGGGGTCCCGGGCTTCCTCGCCGTCTTCGGGGGTCTTTCTGCCGGGCCCCCGCTATCTTCTGCTAGCTCTTTTGCTAGCGGGGGTCCCGGGCTTCCTCGCCGTCTTCTTCCGACTTCGGGGGTCTCTTGTTCTGTTCTCCGGTTGTTCTCCCGCTCTCCGATGCCTTCTCCTCGATCTCCGGTTCTTTCTGCCGGGCCCCCGCTATCTTCTCGCAGCTCTTTTGCTAGCGGGGCCGGTCTTCTACGTCGCCTTCTTCCTTCTTCTCTTCGCCCAATGTTGACTCGTCACTCTCCACCGCCGCAATGATCTGTCCGAGCAGCGGTGCCACTTTTATTGGCATGGGCGTGGTCACCGGCTTATGCCACCGCTGACCCCGCCCCTGTATGATGTCACAGTCCCGGGGAATGATGGGACTGTGACGTGAAACGGGGGCGGGGTCAGCGGTGGCATCATCTGGTGACCACGCCCCATGCCAATAAAAGTGGCACCGCTGCTTGGACAGATCATTGCGGCGGTGGAGAGCGACGAGTCAACATCGGGTGAAGAGAAAAAGGAAGAAGGCGACGTAGAAAACCGGCCCCCGCTAGCAAAAGAGCTGCGAGAAGATAGCGGGGGCCCGGCAGAAAGAACCGGAGATCGAGGAGAAGGCATCGGAGAGCGGGAGAACAACCGGAGAACAGAACAAGAGACCCCCGAAGTCGGAAGAAGACGGCGAGGAAGCCCGGGACCCCCGCTAGCAAAAGAGCTAGCAGAAGATAGCGGGGGCCCGGCAGAAAGACCCCCGAAGTCGGAAGAAGACGGCGAGGAAGCCCGGGACCCCCGCTAGCAAAAGAGCTAGCAGAAGATAGCGGGGGCCCGGCAGAAAGACCCCCGGAGCTGCCCAATAAATTACTTTTCAAACCTGTGTTGTCTTTTTTTATTGACTTATTTTGCCACCAGGTGAATGGGTAGGGGTACGATGTACCCCATACTCATTCACATAGGGTGGGGGCCGGCATCTGGGGGCCCCCTTTTTAAAGGGGGCGCCCTGATTCCGAAAAGCCCCCCACCCGCAAACCCCGACAACCAACGGCCAGGGTTGTCAGGAAGAGGCCCTTGTCCCCATCAACATGGGGGCAGGGTGCTTTGGGGTGGGGGGGCCGCAGGTCGCCCCCCTGCCCCAGAGCACCAAACCCCCCATGTTGAGGGCATGCGGCCTGGTACGGTTCAGGAGGCCGCTCTCGTTCCCCCCTTTTCCCCTGCGGCCTGCCAGGTTGCGTGCTCGGATAAGGGTCTGGTTTGTATTTTGGGGGGACCCCCACGCCGCTTTTCGGCTTAAGGGGTTCACCTTAAAATCCAGACCAGACCTAAGGGTCTGGTTTGGATTTTGGGGGGGACCCCCACGCCGTTTTTCGGCTTAGGGGGGTTCACCTTAGAATCCAGACCAGACCTAAGGGCCTGGTATGCTCCTGAAGGGGAACCCATGCCGGTTTTTTCATTAAAATTTGGCCTGGAGTTCCCCTTCATGATTCATACCAAACATGGGACAGCGAGGCTGCCGAGGACCAGCGCGATGACATCGCGCTGGACACATTCTCGGCCGGCTAGTCGCCTCTAGGACACGACTTGAGCGGCTGCTGCACGCTCAGGTCGTGTCCAGGTCGCCTCGCAAAGTTGCGCTGTCCCTGTGTCAGCCGGCACACGAGTCGCCCGCAAGTCGGATCCGACTTCCCAGGCGACCTCTATTCAAATCAATGGGCTCCCATAGGGAACCATTCATTTTCAATAGAGCGCCGCTGACATTTCTATTTACTATAACAGTGCGCCGCTGGTTCCTGCGCCCAGTGAAGGCGTTATCCTGCGCAGCAATTAAGGTTAGAACCAGCGCAGTGCACTGTTATTAGTAAATCAGCCCCTGACTGTCTCTGTAAACTCTTGTTTCACAACTCCAACACACTACACAAGGCCACCGAGCCGGCGGCCTTATATAGTGTGGGGCATGTACTAAACCCCCTGAGCCATAATTGGCCAAAGCCACCCTGGCTTTGGCCAATTATGGCTCTCCGTTTTTTCTGCTCTGTGATTGGCCAAGCATGTGGGTCATAGTGCATGCTTGGCAAATCATCAGCCAGCAATGCACTGCGATGCCGCAGTGAATTATGGACCGTGACGCGCCACTCGAATTTGGCGCGAATGGCCCATAATGTTCAATCTTCATCGAACATGGGTTTGACTCGAACACGAAGCTCATCCCTAGTCACACTATATGGTCATATAGTGCTAAGCCCACTTACTGTGACAAAGTACCCCGATTAGTGGGTCCTACCCTAGTAATAGAATGAAAGATCCTGCGTCTCAACCATGGGAGCCGAACTCCTCTATGTGGGAGAACTGAATGGATTCCTCCTATGCACTGGTAGCCACTAATAAGAGGTAATGAGGAGGGGGAGGGGTGCCCCAGCCCAAAAAACCTTGTCAGGGTCTACTACAATATACATAAACATACTTGGGGGGCACACCCTAAAATGCATTTTATCTAATGTCACACAATTTCCCACCTCTATAAACCACTGAATTCCTTACTCATGAAACTGGTGCACTCTACCACAGCAACATCGTGGAACAAAGACTTGCTCACCTCAGAGGCACTACATCGCATTTTGGCCAGATACAATACTACCTGCTCTTTCATCATGAATGAATTCTGGTGTGAGCAGAAATACAAGATTATACAAGAGAATGCATCGGGCATATATCCCCCACTTAATGCAAATGCAGTATCCCGATTGCCAACACTGGCCCTTATGCAATGACCACAGGCCCTCACTGCTACACAGGCTCTGGTCATACTCCCCCATCTCATGCTTCTGGGACCAACTTGAGCTATTTGTCTACACGGTGAAGCAGGGTGCCTGTAAAACAGGTTAAAATTTACAGGAAAAGTGATATATGTTCCTTCACGGATTTTTAGATTTGCAATCTAAGATAATACCAGCAAAGACTTTAGGATAAAGAAAGATGGTTCTTTATCCTGTGTTGGTAAAGTTCGTTCCGGGGCTGGTTTTATTGGGAGTCTGATAGAGCTCTGGGTGGGACAGGCTCCCAGGTCCGTGGAGCCGCAGTTTGTTGGTTTCCTTCCAGGCTTTGATTAAGGCAGCTGGTCTCAGCTCTGAGAGAGAGAGTGTCTCCATGTGAAGAGAGAGTGTGTGTCTCCATCTGACGAGGCATCCAGGAGCATGGCTGCTTACCCCTGATTATTGGATACAAAGGATTTACGTTTGTAAGGACACTTACTACAAGACCAAGGACTGGTCAGTCTATGGACACAGTAAGGCTCGGAAGAGCAGAAGTTTGTTTGATTGATGGGAAGATGTTTTTCTTCTGTTTGGGAATAACCTGTGTAATAAATGTGATGTTTTCCTAAAGAAACTGAGTTTGTCCCTGCATTGAGCCTTACTGGACTCCAACCTCGTAAGGATATATATTCTTTACTCTTCGGGTCATTGGATGTCCCTTTTTCCAGTCAACTGAGAACGCAAACCAAAATCATCCAATACAACAAAGCATGGCTGACCACATGCTACATGGCTGCCAGAAGAGCCATCCTTAAACAATGGACTTCCTCCTCCCCTCCTACCATCAAAGATGGTAAAAATGATTTGTTGAACCTACTGCAGAAAGAAAAACTGGACCTGGTCCTATCTCATCAAACAACACATAAATTCCACTGCAAGTGGGACCTCTATATTGATAGAGTGCTACTGGACACAGAGAGTCAATCTTTAAAGGATACCCGAACACTACCGATGCCCTCAAATACACCCTTATTTCCAGATAAGGGTGCCAATAAAGTCTCGCCATCATACACTGAAGACTGCCTTCCTTAACTCCTGAACTCTACATTCTTTTTATTTTATTTATTTTTTCCTTATGTTTCCCAATATCCATGATCGTAATGTCTCCTTCTATAGCATGGATATACAAGCCACAGTATCACCACACTTCCCTGTGATCACTTCATGTTTATTTGTTTGATTTATGGTTGTGTAACATATTTGAGCTAAATGTGAGCTCAATTCCTGTAAAACTTAGCTTGGGTTACCTCCACTCTGTTCTTCCCCCCCATCCCACTCCCCTCCCTTTTCCCTCCACCCCCCCCCCCCTTCTTCTTGCCAGCTACATATAGCCCAATTACTTGTCACATCTAAATTGTATTAGACTTCTGTTGAATTGTTCTCTGATTTTATATGACGAAAAGAAATGCCAATAAATCGCCTTAAAAAAATTCAAATAAATAGGCAGCACACTTACATTGAAGTTGGCATGAAACAGCATGGATAGGGAACACCTGTAACCAAGCAGCTGTAATCAGTGTGAGGCTGTAGGTATCACTAGGCAAATACCAAGGATGGCAGGGAGCCACCCAGCTCAAAGTATGTATATTAGCAGTGTGACAGTAGGAGCTACTGTCTTGGTAAAATGGACAGTTTGCTGGACACAGGGTCTGAACATTTGCAAGGTGCAAGACTACAGAGCGTAGATGTGGACTGGAGAAGACTGCTTTCGCAGCTTTCTCCAGGTTTTGGTATTCTGGAAAGGGGCTTTGTAGTTTGGAGATTCCACAGTGTCTTGGGAGGGATGGGATCTCCAACCCTGTGTCCAGACTTTGCAGACTTTACTGATTACCAGCAGGGTGTGTGCTCAGGGGAGCACAGCCCTTATAATGAATGTATGGGAAGACCTCATGGCTCCCAGTTGGAGACGGCTCCACACCAAGTGACAGGAGGTCTTCAGGAGTCAGAGAGGCTGTAGGTGACAGCCAGAACATTGGTGACTGCAAGAGGCAGAGCTGTGGACGCTAAAGGGAAGCCGTATACTTTGAGGAGTCCTGTGGTCTGGGTGACCAGGAAAGTGCAGAAGTACTGCTACAGAGAGCCAGGTGGGCTGGCATTTTCTGCTATGTGTATTTGATGGAGAAGAACCCCTGGTGGGAAACCTTTGTTTAGACTTATTTTGCCTTTTTTAATAAAAATGGGCTACCATGCCCTTAAATATAGTTCCTGACTGGCTTGAATCGCTGAAAAAACGCATCTACCACTTGAGCTAAACAACCCCCATCTCACAGCAGGAAAGGGAGGAACATGGGCAGGAAAGGAGGGAGAAAGCTGAGCTGCTGGAGACAGGGAGTAAAACAAGAAAATATAAAGCAGATAAAACAAAATAGCTTCACTGTATATAAGGATCAAGTAATATATTACAATATTACCATTACTATATTCATATATGATTACAAATGGATATATATTAGGAATAATGATGTATATAAGACAAATAAATAATGTAGAAATAAAAGTAAATAAAAAAATATATACATACAGTCAAAACATACACATACAAATACACAAACACACAAACATATACAGTATATCTATATATAGATATATAAAATAAAAATAGTGATGTGTAAAAATTAATACGTCTAGAAAATTAAATATTTGCACTTACCGTATGTAAAAAGGAAAGAGAAAATAAAATGCAAAGAAAAGAAATGCACAACTGATACGCACTTCTAATCCAATGAGACTGGATGGTATGCAGCAAAAAGGTACATGATAACAGAAGCTGGGATGATTTACCAAAATTGAAAAATTAATAAGAATAAAGAAACCGGGTACTCACTACAAAATAGTACGCACCTCAAGTTCCTCATTAGGGCCTCCTGGTGACAGAGTATTGAGTTGATAAATCCATAAGGTTTCTCTGCAGCAGAGGGTATGAAACCTCTCTGCCACAGAGTCACAGGGGGGAATTTGTTCCAAAACCCAAACTCGAAGGCAATTGGTGGAGCGATCATTTAATGTTTTTGAAATGGCGGGGAACACTATGATCAGTTTTGCCTTCAATAAGTCTCCTGTGTTCACCAAAACGTACCTGGACTGTACGAATAGTCCTTCCTACATAGAAGCAGACCACAGGGACATGAGAGGCAGTATATAACAAAATCCGTGGAACAGGAGAAGACAGAACTGATTGAATACATTTTTTCTTTGTTATTGGTATAACTCTTTTTTGTGGTGGTTGACAAATTTACACATCTTGCATTTCAGTTTTTTACATTGAAACACCCCTACTATATTGAAAAAGGTAGCCAAAGGATGGGAGGAGGGCTTATTACTGGATGGTAGTTTGCTAGGGACAATTTCGTTTTTGACATTGGGAGCCCTTTCTATAGACAAATGTAGGTCTGTTTGGGAGAACTGGCCCGACCTTAGGGTCCTTCAAATGAATCCCCCAATGTCGAGCAATGACCTTCTCCATC
This sequence comes from Rana muscosa, assembly GCA_029206835.1. Classification (NCBI taxonomy): domain Eukaryota; kingdom Metazoa; phylum Chordata; class Amphibia; order Anura; family Ranidae; genus Rana; species Rana muscosa. Next base: position 1,001,576,461 of record CM055116.1, on the reverse strand, counting down.
TGTTTGAAATGGAAGTGAAACTGGGTTATAAATTTGATATCGAACCCCGAGGTAGTCTCTGTTTTAACGCCCCTAATCTCTCTCTCTCTCTCTCTCTCCCTCCCCCCCCTCCCTCT